>CM075674.1:114072500-116530000 GCA_037962975.1 Clitoria ternatea | reverse complement strand
TCCCGCATGGATATCAAGTATGTTGCATGGCCTGACCTACTCGATAAATAGGAAAGGCCTAACAGGTTGTCTAGGAGCGCAACAAGCAAGATAATGATATGGTGATATCAGTGGTTTGGTACACACCACGGGTAGTCGATCACATGCTGACATTGTTGAATTAATAGTAAGTTCTTTATCTATTTAGTATGAATTTAATAAACATTAAATTGTTTAACTATTTTTTGTATAAGAAAATATGTTAACACTCTGTTAACCGAACTAAGGTTTTTCTAGTGAATCACTGGAAACAATTGGGTAAGGGGACTTTGTTGATGAACTCTTACGATAGACTATTATAAGTTGTAGTTCACTTTAATTTCATTTTAAAAAATATACATTATTCATAGTTTTTAATATATTAATGAACAGGAGGAGTACAATGACCCCTCCTAAGGTGGCTCGAGGGTTCAACTCTAGACAAAGATTGTTGGTGGGAGGCACAATGATCACCTTTATGACATCACCTTTTTAGCCTCCAATGTTCTTCGGTGGTCATTTTTTATGATGCAGCCCTCCCTCTCCACTAGCACTAAGTCTACATGTGCATATCCAGAGGTGGCACACCTTTTGGAGGAGCTACAAGACATCAAGAGTCAACTAGCATAATATAGTAGCTAGCCTAATATAGTCGGCTACAGGATGGCTACCCTAGTTGGAGCACAAACTGGATCGTTCGGAGGTAGTCATTAGCATTTTGATGCTAACTTGGATGACTAATTTATCTTAGAGGATGAGGTTGAAGAGTGTTGACACCAGTGTTGCGCCAAGTGCCATCGACGTCGTCTTTAATAAATAACTATAATTAATAATTATCATGTTAAGAAATATTAAATAATAACAATAGTAATTAATTAATATAATAAAAATACGATAGGATGAAATAGACTAGATGTCTCACGCCTCTTTTTGCATCACATATATGGCATGAGACATTATGTCTTACGCAAACGAGGGTGTGAGAGTCGTAGTCTTACAATTAGCATAAAGGACATGTATGATGCTTAAAGGTTTTAGGGTGAGATTTTTCTTTTTGGGGTCCATATTTCATGATTAGTTTCTTATAATGTTTGCTGCTCTACGTCCAAAAAAAAAAAGTAAGATAATTTTGGTCCTAGGTAAAGGTTTACCTACCCCAACCTTTGAAATTAGCACAAACAAAAAGAATAAACAATAAGGTGATCATGATCACTGGATGAAAATTCATTCTAGACATCATAGGTTATTAGTTAAACAAAGAATAAACAAATGGTGGTAACACATCTTCTAATCAAACCCACCCAACCCTCCGGAAAATTCATTTTAGAATTAGTTAAAAGCTTCCCCACCACCACTGATTCCTCCTCCGCCATTACGAACAAAAATAGGAACGTAAAGAAAATAGAACCCAAAAACTACGTGCATGAAAAGTCTAAGAAAACCCTAAAATAGGGACAAAAGCCAAGAAAGCTTGGAGACACAAAAAATAAAATAAAAAACTTATCTGAAGTAATTTTTATATATTATTCAACTATAACAATACCTCGAAGCTTTTCTACATAGGAATGAAATGCTAGTTATTTTTTAAAAGATGATACACTAGCTCCCCTAACAGGTTAAAATATTAAGGGGGCATTTGTTTTTTTATTATGAAAATGGATTCCTTGGAATGTCATGGTGGCGATATGTATATATGCCCACATTTATATTCTTGGATAAATCATAAATTATAAATTACGTTTTATTAACTTTTTATTCCTAAGGGTGTGGGGAGTGAGAATCATAGAAGTTATAAATTCTAATTTAACTATAATTTATATTTTTCCTCTATTTTTTATTATTTAATTTTATTTTAAAAAACTCAATATATTAAAAATTAACCAAGATGTATTTTTAAAGTTATCCAAAAACGATATCCTTAACCATATACCATGTCAAGATAGACGCCTGCTAATTAAGGTTTAGTTGAATTGGCGGTAGATGGAATGAAGTGATTTCATTATGATCTATTGTTTGGATTGCTAATTAGTGCACAACTTTTTAATTATTTTATTTCTTCAAAAAATGCTACATATAATAAAAGTAGACATAACAACATTAATTTGAACTAATACATGCTTCATTGTTCGGTCCAAAAAACAAAATAAGTGGAAAATTAACCTCAGAAATTGCCTTAGCATGAGATTTTATTTAAAATTTAAAAAATACATATCTTAAAAATATTGACAACAAACACTTAATTCTGAAGAACATAAAATCTCTCTAGTTCTGAAGAGTTACAAATATCAATTGTATTAGTCTCAAACATTAGACACATTAATCCATAAATGAATTAATGACTAATATATATACCCAAATTTTGTAATTCTTGAGGAACCGATAGAATTAAAATTTATATTCTTGTATGCATGTTATCATTGATTCTTAATTTTTTAAGAATGAATTTCTATACACATATAAAACTCAATAGAATTTTTCCAAATATTTTCTAATAATAGGAGCTATTAGTTGTTTATAAACGGTTTCAGTAGGATGAAAACTGTCCCAAAACACATACTCCGTATCTTTGGGACACAAGGGAGTGAAACGGTTGCATAACAACACAACCTCTATTTTGCCTGTGCCACAACATCCTCTATCTCCCACTGCGTAACCTGCAAAAACACGTTTTAAAAGCTCAAATTAAGAATATGTTAAAAGAATGCATGATTTAGAAATGAAAAGTCCTTAATTAAAGTGAATTGGGAACAATTATTACCATATTTTTGGTAGTTAACGATGATGTCAGAGAGAGGGTTGTAAACATCAATGTAAACCATCCTGGCATTTGGGTATTTGTGATTAAGAGAATCCAGCTCCTTTGACAATTTGCCGTTAAATAACTGCACTGCGTCATTGTATTTCTCCACAATTCTCCTTTCTTTTCCTCCAGCCGCGGTTCTCTGAAATGGAATGCTCCCAATTGGCGGTGCGCTAAATACTGCAATTCTCCTTGCCCCAAGTTTATATATTTCCTTTCAATGCCAATAAGAGATAAACAACCTAATTAATTAACTATTACAAGTATTGTTATCAAAACTGAACTGGTCTTGTCAGTCCGACCGATTAAATTATGAATCGGTTAAGTGATCAGTACGCTTTAATACTATTGGTTCAACTAGGTTAAACCCCGATTTAATCACCGTTTGTTTGAACCGGTGTGTTCACCGGTTCGTTATGAAAACATTAATTACCAATATACATTAGTTTAAACTATTGCATTTATTAGCATGATATGTCAACCGAATCAATTTTATGAGAAACGGAGAAAAAATCATCTGTTATGATTAACCTTGAGGGTTAAGTTATATATCTTTGTTGAGAAGAAACTAAATATTCATACCTGCAGGAAATTAGAAGCTGAGTTGACCAAAAGATTAGCGTAATCAGGAAAATCATAGTGCAGTTGTCTAACACGGGACAAAAAGTATGTGTTGGAAATGTCATTGCTGCCAAATACCACAATAAAAAGACTGTTGGCTAAGATGAAGTTTGTTCTGTCTTCTCCAACCAGACCTCGTAACTTCCCTATGTATTGTTTGAACAAGTCTACTTGACCCGATAACGATATGGCAAACTGATCCATCATCATAGTAATAATATATGAAACAAATTAGGTTAGAAGCATATATAATAAAATATCAAACTCAACATTTTCTTCTTTTGATGGATTTTAATAGAAGTTTAAAACAAGTTTTATATGGTTAAAAATGTGTCTTAGACACATTAAAATTTTCGTCTTTTCTTTTTTTTCCCAAACTTTTGGAGATGAAAATGTGCATACCGCTGTTTCAGATGTCAAGGGATCGTATCCAGCGCCACCAGATGCAAAGTTGACACCAGTGGACAATTCACTGGGTTTAAGATGTGGATCCAAGTATGCTGGTAGATACTCTTTAATGCCTAATTCTTCAACTGATACAATTAACCCCAAAAAAAATATTATAATGAAAAAGTTTTTACAAAAAATAGTATCGAGTTTTCTTAACAAAATATTAGGAGAAGTTTGAATGAAAATATTTTTCTCTCTGATTGTTTAACTAATTTTCTTAGCAAGCTGCTTAACATTTATTTAAAACAGTAATTTTTAAAATCACATCAATTGTTTTTATTACTGGGCCCAGTAAACCGTGTGAATTAATTATGCCCACCTACAAACATGAAAGCATTATTAAAGGATAAATTATTTGAACGGAAACATACACTTTATTTTGGTCAATATATGAAACATACTGCTATCTATTTTGAACTATACATTAAAGAAAACCTGCAGAAAAGGGCCCAAAGAGGGGATAGGAGATTGCTTTTAAAAGTAAAACAACCCAACTTTAATTCCTTTAAAGTAAATATTATTCGGATAATTATTGTTGTTATCCTGACTTTTGGGTAAAAAGAAGGAATTAAGAGTAAAATAAAAGTACTTTAAACTTACCTTAAAAATTAAGAGTGTGTTTGGAAAATACATAAATACTATTGATTTCCTTTTTTGTTAAAAAGTTGAAACAATGCGGAGTGCAGCAGTTACTCAAGACTGTGTTTGGACATTTGTAGGCCCAAAGAAACAAATAAAAGAGAGAAAAGGAAGAGAAAGCAGACCTATAAGATCAGATGGAACCTTTCCGTTACTAAATCGACCAGTTGGAATCCCTCCCATGAAATCTTTCCCATATGGTGGGAAATTGCACTTTGCAGTTGTTAGGTAATTGTTGTTGTTGTTTCCCGTATCCACGATCGAATCTCCAAACACCAACACTGCTGGAACCGACACATTTGCGGGCAGTTTCACCACTCCCCTTGTTTTACACAAAACCACAAACCCTATTATCAAACGGAGAACCCAACAAGGGACCTTCATAATACTACTGTTATGTTTTTGCTTCTGCTTCTCAAAGAGGATATGGGATGAGATCAGTGAAGTTACTTAGTTGTAAAGCAGATGATATTAATATACCACAAAGTGCACCAAACTATCATTTTCAGATTATTTAGCTCATTTATTGCAGCAACTCAAGCAAACTGTCCTTACCATCTTCACTTTGTAAGAGAAATGTTTACTAAAGGAACTTCTAAAATTATCATGAATGCTGGCTTTTAATTTCTTAGAAAGACCTATTACTTTTTACTTTTTAAATAATGCTTTTAAGTTAACAAGACTTTTTTATTTTAAAGGCAAGATGGATATAAATTAAGGAGAATATCAATTCAAACAAATTAAAGATTAATTATTATTAAACTGGTAGTAATAAAAACAAAACTTAAACCAATTATATATTTAGTCGACTCATTGATTTTAATAACACTCTCCACACATATATAAGAAACACATTATATTAATGAATCTTGACCATATCCTTTACATATATATTGCGACAATTAGATGTTTATTAGTAATTATATGATGATTTAAAAATTCTATACATTTTCATTTGTTTTACAATAATCAAATATTTGATATCTCTCCTATTATCTATATTACTTACTCAGACTTAAACATGAACTCTACAAGTTGGGCTAGATCAACCAACTATCAATTAATTATGCCACTTGATTGACTTCAACTAACCGGTTTATATATCATAAATATAAATGTTCTATAAAATTTGTTTTTATGTACTTATAAGTTATAAATAATAATGACATATTTAAAAACTTTCATAATAAATTATTGCAGCAGTTGACGGGGAAGCATAATTCTAAAAAAAATATTATAAGGGTTAAATACTAAAAACAATTTTTTAGGGGGTTGATCTTAATTTTAATTTTTTATAATTCTATATTTAAGTTAAAAAAATTATATATGTCAGTGTTAAGATGACTAATTGTCAGCCACCTCAACACTTAATTCGCAGAAAGTTAATAGTATAATGAATATTTTAAAGGTTAAATCCTATTAAAGAAAAACTTAAGGATTAGTTTTATAGTTAAACCTTGATTTCATGTTCTTATAAATTATAAATAAAAATGGCATATTTAAAAAATCTTCCATAATAAAACATTGCTATTTATTCATGTTATTTACATATTTGTAAAAAATCATGCCTGTTCTGTGATAAGTTGTATTTATTGTAAAAGACTTTAGAAATAATATTAAAAAAGTTTAGTTTAGATACGCAATTACTTATTAAAGTAAAAAATTTCACGTATATTTTAATTTATGATTAAATAATATAATAGAAGAATTTCACTAGTGGAAAAAATGGCTTTAATCACGGTTAAAAAAGGCTTTTAATCACGGTTGAACAACCGTGGTTAAAAGTGGGCGTGGTTGTATATCAGGATATTTAATCACGGTTGAACAACCGTGGTTAAAAGTGGAGTGGATATAACCACGGTTGCCCCTAACAACCGTGATTAAATGTACTGGACCAAAAAAAAAATAAAAATCGTGGTTATCATCTTCACCATTCAGAAACAGCAAGAACACAATGAACACCAACACCAGAAATAAGAAACGCAGCAAGAACGCAAGAAACAAAAACAGAAGAAAAGTAAATGAATGAAACAAGAAATGAAGAAAAGTAAATGAATGAAACAAAATCAGAACAACCACAAGAAACAAGAAACAAGAAACAAGAAACAAGAAACAAGAGAGCTACTGCAAAACGAAGAACACAAGTATAAATCTAAAATGTAAACCTGTAAATAATCAATGGCGCGCGATGGGAAACCTGTAAATGGCATATGAAAAATAGTGAGAAGTCACATAATAAACAAATCTAGAACGTAAATAATGAAATGTAAATGTAAATGGAAACATGAAAACAGAGAAGAGAAACCTTATAGAGAAGAAGGAGAGAAAAGAGAGTTAGGCGCGCTCATGAAATTAGGAAATTTAAAACGAAAAGGAAGCTATAATCACGGTTACACAAGGAACCGTGGATATATGTATAACCTATAACCACGGTTATGCGAGTACCCGTGGATATATGTATGACCTATAACCACGGTTACTCCAGGACCCGTGGTTATAGGTTATACATATATCCACGGTTCCTTGTGTAACCGTGATTATAGCTTCCTTTTCGTTTTAAATTTCGTAATTTCATGAGCGCGCCTAACTCTCTTTTCTCTCCTTCTTCTCTATAAGGTTATATATATGACATATACCCACGGTTGAACAAGGGACCCGTGGTTATATGTGAAAATCTTATTTTGGCATTAGAAAACACCATAAAAAATTTTAGAATTTTTAGAATTTATTTGGTAGGTAAAGTAGAAGCCTAAAAATCCAAAAAATAAGCAAATAAATCACAAAAAATAAAAAAATTTGAGAAAACAAGGGTTTTTTGAAGATCTGAGCAACCCCAACTGGCGTAGCGAGTTGGAATGAATGCGGATTTTTTTTCTACCCCAAAATCATATGCAGCAATAAGGATTCTGAGTTTTCTAGCTCAAGTTATGCTCGTTTGAAGTTTGCCGATTTTTGTCGTCACAAAATTTTTGTATCTCTCACTCAAAAATTTATTTTTCAAAAATTCTAACTCGAATGGCTAATAAGTACCAAAAGAAGTCATGACGCAAAAAATCAGATCAAAATTCCATGTTTTTCTATTTTTTTGGATTTTCTAAAAATAAGGTGAATAATACATATACATATAACCACGGTTGTCAAACAACCGTGGTTATAGACACACTTTTAATCACGGTTGCCTAACAACCGTGAATAAAAGTTTTCCCAAAAATTTCAAAAATGCCATCTCGTTTTGACATATATCCACGGTTGTCATACAACCGTGATTATAGAGACTTTTAATCACGGTTGCCTTAACAACCGTGATTAAAAGTTTTCTCAAAAATTTTAAAAATGCCACCGCGTCATTTTTAATCACGGATACACACTAATCCGTGATTATACCCCCGTGGTTGTATCCATTTTTTCCACTAGTGTTTGTATACTAAAATCGTTTGACAAAAAAAACGTATGCGTACTAGAACCGTATTTCAGTTAAATTCATTCATTAAACTCGCATCTTGATTTATTTCTAGTAGTTTGAAGATGTTCGCTAAACAAAGATTAGCATCGTTTTGACGCAAGAAACGTACAATTAAAACTTAACATTCACAAAAGGAAAAAACATGCAAAAAAAAAGTATAATTTTAAAATAAATTCGTCTAGAACAAGATTACCTTCAAAAAATAATTATAGTTAACACTGAAAATATAATTATTACATAGGAATAAAGAAATGATAAATAAGTGAGTTAATCTGTTTAATTTTTTATACTACATATAGAATATTAGTCTTTATATTCAATACTATCATTTTATTTTGTTTTTCCTCATAGAGTTTCTTTAAAAAGAAAAAATAAAAAATAAAAAAGCCAAAGAAAAATTTAAAAATAAAAGAGTTTACTGAACGGAACGAGGTACACAAAAATTTGTATACTGCAGAAAATTGCAGCAGTTGAAACCTGAGCCTACACGTATTAATTACGAGGCCAACAACAACCTGCATAATTCAATTACAATCCAAAACAAAATGTGGGATCCATCACTTGCATAGATGAACTATAACAAGTAAAGTAGGAAAACGCCATAAAGAGACAAAAGCCCCTTGTTCCTCCTCCATAGCTGCTCATTGGATTCTGATTTTATAATTGAAGCACTTCAACCTTTCATGCAGGACCTGAGTTGAACATCAAAATTAACACCATTAAAAACTACTACTTATTTCTTTCCATCAGTTCTAATTCTAGTAAACTAACATCACTATTAAAAACTACCTTTTATTCTTTACAGCCCGTTTAGATACTTAACTTGTTTGGTCAAATCTCATCCTAAAAATATATTTTACAGTCAAACTGTTTCAAACGACGTGAAGGATCAATATCAACCCTTAAAATTTTTTATTTCCCGGGCTCAAAGTTTTATTCATTCAGGTCTCGCTAGTTGTAACAAGTTTACAAATTCAAGAGTGTCTTTAGTAGAAGTGTTACTTTTTATTAACAACTGGGAAGATACCCATGTGGTTTAATTGGATAGGTTAGTTGTGAAAAATATATTTTTGTGATATATAGAATAGTATAATATTAATGTTAATAATATATAAATTAAATGTATTTATTACCATAAGATAAAAATTAAAGCTAATTCTATTCAAATAAATGAAAAGTATATATGCACATATTTAATATATATTTAGTTGTTACTTAAAATATAATTGAATTTATAAAAATAATTACATGAAATATTAAATAAATTTCTGATATTTATTTAATAAATTTTTATCATCAATTGAAAAGAATTTAAACTATAAAAAATCATAATAAAATTATCACATTTAGTCTACAGATGTTTGTTTTATTTTTCTAAAAATTATGTTTGACACTAAAAAATTCATAATTGTTACTTTAGGATATTAATAAGTAATACATATGAATAACCATTTGTAGATAAAGTTATTTTGTAACACCTTTTAAAAACCATTTTAAAATTTAAATTTGAAACGATCTTGTAGAGGCCCCCACCTTTTGTGTGTGAGAAACTCAAAATTTAAAGAAATGCATAATGAATGGGAGAGAAGAATTTGTTAGTGACAAGTGATATATACATATAAATTACCATTAGCGGATAAAGTTATTTTACAACACATATTTTAACAACCACTTTAAAATTGAATTTCAAATATAAAATATCATTTTAAAAAAATAAGTAGAGTTTTACATCAGTTTTTTTAACAACTACTTTAAAATTTAAAATTTAAATAAAAATATCAAATAAACTAGAAACCTAAGAAGATAACATGTGTCATCTAGTAGGAGACTTTTATTATATAGTTATTAGATTATATGGTTTGAATGAAAGAAGAAAAATTATAATTTTAAAAAAAACATCAATTTATACAATTTTTAATAATGAATTTTTATTTTTCTTCGTTAGACAATATTCTTGTTACACTTGTTAATAAGATCATGAAAATAAAAGTTAAAAAGGAGATATATTTATGTTTAATAGAAGTTATAAAAAAGATATTTATAGGAAAGTAAGATTATTCTTAAAATATGAAGGGTTTGTATTCTCAGGTTGTACACATAACCTAAATGATGGATAAAGATAATTTATCTAAGAACCATTAAATTTGACTAAATTACTCTTAGAATGCATAAACTCACAACATTAACGGTAAGTTTTTCTTATATGAAACACGAGAAAAGGGAAAAATATAATTTATTTTGAAATAATTCACTAACAAAGAAATATAGAAAACAATTTAATTAACTAGATAAAAATCATATGCCTCCTGCAAACACTACTTAGAGATTTTATTTTATTTTTTCAAACTTTTTCTCATTAACCCACAATTAAATTTTTAACCAAGCGTGTTTTTCCTTTAATGTCTTTTATATCGGTTGTTTTACTAACTGACTTTTACACCTTTTATTTAAATAATCAATATAAAAAATAATATTTTACATTGGCTGTTTTAATAAATGGTGTAAGATTTTTTTTGACATTGGTTAATAAAATAAATTATATAAAAAACATATAAATATATAACATTTAATCTGATTATTTCAATAATCTATAAATAAATATTTTTTACGTCATTTATTGAAAAATATATATATAAATAACATGTTTAAATATGAAAATGAAATGAATTGATCATAAAATTTAGGAAGTTAAAAGGTATTATTTCTATGAATATGTTTTCAATATAATATGTCTGTAAGTAGGTAATTATATAGTTGGGTAAATTAATTACAATAAAATTTGGTTTCTGTTATTTAAATATTTTTAGCATTGCTTTTCATTAGAATTAAAATTTTGTTTCGGCAACATACTTAGGGAAGTCATGGAATTGGAATATCAATATTAATTTAAAGTATAAAAATGATTTTTTTTTTGAACATTAAGTTTGAGTTTAACCTTAATCTCCAAAAAAGTATGCCCAAGTTTCCAATTGGTCAGTGTATTAATTAGTACAAGTCGACATACCTAATTCTAAAGGAATCGTTGTGATCAGGAATATCATTTTCAATCACTTATACTAATTAAACCCAATCTCCGCCTGCAGCTACCTGTTACGTCTGTTATTAAAGACACATGCTACATTTCAGCTTACAGATTTCTATTATTATTATTATTATTATTATTATTGAACATTCAAATGAATATTTTCTCATTTAATTTCTCAGAGTGTGACATCAAATAATAGTTAAAGCATAATGTTAAAACAATCCTCATTTAAGTCATAAGTTGGTATTACTAAACCCAACCTTGTAATGTTTTGGCTGTTTTCTAAGAATTTCTTGTTAAGTACGTTTAATTTGGAGTTTTTAAGTGATAAGTTATCGAAAAGTAAATACATTTATTGATATAGATTGTACAAATTATTTTTTTTAAGTTATCTTCAATTGTATAGTCTCATACTTATATAATTTTTGGATTCCTCTCATTCTGATTGATATACATATATATATATATATATGTGTAAAGCCTGTCTATGTACCGGTAATCATTTCCCATGACCATGATGTCACAATTATTCTCAATAATTATTTCTTTTATTAATAATTCTCTTCTTACTCAAACCTGAATAAATTGAATATCTGTCCATGCCATCATAAACAGCTAGCGCCCATCTCCAAAGGAAATTACCCGCAACCACCATTAGCCAGGAAGCGAATTAAATTAGAATCTTTATTAGGATAGGATTACATTTTTAATTTGTTTATCAAATAGTCTTACATAACTTTTTATTTTATTGTTGGCAATAACATCACGGTGATTGGTGAGGTGAAAGAAGAACAAACCTAATTAATAAAATCAAACGAGGTGACAATTATTCAATTAATGGGATAAAACTGATAAAAAAAAGATAATATATAATAAATAAAAATAGTATAAAATAAAAAATGTTTTGCTAACTATGGTGGTAACCATAAATGCCAGTGAGACAGAAGATGTTATTGATCGACAGAGTTAGTGCCGTAGTGCAGTATGTTGAGCCCAACATGTCCGGAAATTTGTTTCAAAAATTCAATGGACTTTTAAATTACACTGCCATTGTTAATTATATTCACTTGTAATCTTATTTTTTATTTAGTTTAATTTAGTAGCAGCTAAAAATTGTCATAATTTTAAAAAAAAATCAGTAAAATTTAAATAGTAAACCTCCCTCATGATTTATCAATATATTACATTGAACCTCATTCTCAAGCTTAAATTACATATAGCCCCATATTTTTTACAACAATTTAAACCATTATATCCAAAGGCATTAGCGTTGGAGATGAAAAGGAAAACGATTCATTCAATCTCTATTTTTTAATAGGTCAAATTTAACAATTACTTATTAGTTTTGTTACCAAGAATAATCTTCTCTCTCCTTTCCAAAACCTTTAGCACTAGACTAGACATGATGACAATTTTTGGTTTTTTCTTCTAACTCCAAAAGCAATGGAGTGTTCTCATTAGTTGGGAGTTGGAAACATTTGACCATGGTCAACATTAACCTAGCCAGCAAGCTGGAGTTACATCTCATCCACATAAGAAGGGAGCATAATTGATCATGTGAGTGAAGATTTAGGATAAATCGATGATTAACTGCGGTAGAAATAGTTAATCTTATTGCTCACATATGAGAAATGATTAGTTCACATGATTGTTTAGATGATCATTGTAACATCCTAATAGAGCATTAATGGGCAAATTAAAGGTAATGGTTGATTAACTAAAAGTGATATGGAAGTTACGCATGTGCCCCTCTTGACTATATAAATGATTTTCGTCTCTCTCTCTGCCACTTTCGTTGAACTGGGAAAAAGAAAAGAGAGTTGAGCCATTTCTCTGTTCGTGCATGCAGAGGTACCATCCATGTTTCTCTCTGAAGTTCAACTAAGCTTCTTCTTCTTCTTCTTCTTCTTCTTCTTCATCCCCTCCTCGTGAGAAACGTTGTGGTGTCTTGGAGGTTTGAAGTCCTCCACTGTTGGTAAGGGTCGGACTGTTCGAGAGAGAGAACAGCTTTGGGTTTATCTGAAGTCGAGTTCGGAGTTTGACGACTTGAGCCGAAGGTTGTCTGGTAAAGAAAGAGAGACCGGAGAGCGATCGGTCAGCGTTGATAGCTCGAGGAGCTTCTGGAATCTCATAGTAGGTAGGGGGTGCTTTACATTTCAAATGAATGGTTTATGGACGGATTCTGGGTAAAATAGTTATACTGTTGTTTTATAACTTGAAATGTGATGATTGGTATATCCTGGTTGTTATGATAATTTGTGAAATACCCGGATATGTGATATCTATGAGTTATGGAGTGTTATGTTGATTTCTGTCCATGATTGTATATTGAATTGCATGAGATGCATGTTGATGATAATGAGAATGCTGAGTGCTTGCATGAGATGCATGTTGATGATAATGAGAATGCCGAGTGATTGCATGAGATGCATGTTGATGATAACGAAAATGCCTAGTGCTTGCATGAGATGCATGTTGATGATAATGAGAATGCCGAGTGCTTGCATGAGATGCATGTTGATGATAATGTGAATGCCGAGGGCATACAACGTGAGACGCTTATTATTGAAATAGTGATCAAATGTATATGCATGTGATACCATGAAAGACCTTAAGTGGGACTCAAGGCAAGCCGACTGAGTGGGACTCAGGGCTTGATAATGTGAATGTCGAGGGCATACATACAGTGTGAGACGCTTATTATTGAAATGGTAATCAAATGTATATGCATGTGATACTATGAAAGACCTTAAGTGGGACTCAGGGCTGCCCGTAACACTACCGTTGTCGCTGAGAGTGATTGTGTTACATGAGAGGGCAAACGGTTTGGTACCAGTAAAACGGCCGGATCAGCTGAGAGCTAAGTATAAGGCTGAGAGCCTATGTTGCAACACAAAACTTAATAATGAACAATTGCATCCGACTGACTGAATGTGTGTACACTGATAAATGTTGCCAAGTGCAACATGACTTGTATGGTTATGTGTATATGTTATTGAAAATACGTGAATTATATAGCCTTGAATGGATTGAGTAAATCCTGATTAGATGATGATGTGTGAGTAATCATATTGAATGGCAGTGTATGTTGTTATTTATTTGAGACATCATATGGTATAGTCGAGAATTGGAAGATTGATCTGAGTCAATAACTATCATTTAATATGTAAAATGCTCACCCCTACTTGTGGCTATATTTTCAGTGGATTTAGGCCGGGATGACGAAAGATGAGAGATCCTCAAGTCCGAGTGAGGAGTACTTGTACAAATGTAGTGTACATATTGTATATAGTTTTGATATAGCATTGGCCGGCTCATATGTAAACCGTTTGTTTTGTGTAGATACACGAATTGAACTACCCAGAAATTATGAACATATATATATATATATAATGTTATGAGGGTGTTGAATTGTCCAGGAAGTATTGTTGTATGAGAAATGTCAAATACTAAATAGTTCCGTGTGAGGCATAGTTGAAGGAACCTTTTCCGAGTGAAGAAAGGTTAAACTAGATCCGAGTGAGATATGTCCAAGAGGACTACTTCCGAGGGAAGGATAGTCAAGACGTTTCCGAGTGAGACATAGCTGAGAGAACCTCTTCCGAGGGAAGAAAGGTTTAAATACTCCCGAGTGAGAATTGACCGAGAGAATCACTTCCGAGGGAAGAATGGTCAAGATAATTCTGAGTGAAACCTATCCTAGAAAACTTCTTCCGAGTGGATAAGGTTTAAATATTTCCGAGTAAGACTTGACCTAGGAAACTCTTCCGAGTGAAGAAAGGTTAGAGTATTTTCCGAGTGAAACTAGACCAAGGGGATCACTTCCGAGGGAAGTATGGTCAAGGTGTTTTCTGAGTGAGACATAACCGATAGAACCGCTTCCGAGTGAAGAAAGGTTAAAATATTTCCGAGTGAAACATAATCGAAGGGAAATACTTCTGAGTGAAGGAAGGTTAAATATTTCCGAGTGAGACATAACCAAGAGGACCACTTCCGAGGGAAGGAAGGTCAAGATGATACCGAGTGAGATATAGCCAAGGAAACCTCTTCCGAGTGAGGAAATGTTAAAATATTTCTGAGTGATACATGACCGAGTGGACTACTTCCGAGGGAAGGAAGATCATGACGTTTCCGAGTGAGACACGACCGAGGGAACTACTTCCGAGTGATGGAAGGTGTAAAGGTTCTGAGTGAGGAATGACCGAGTGAATCATTCTGGATGAAGGTTAAAACGATTCCGAGTGAACCCTGCCGAGATGAGACCTCCCAGGTGTATAATGGGGACCTGACTGTGTGAGGAATCCCGAGTGAGGCATGGTCTGATGGGACCATCCCCGAGTGAAAGGAGGTTCCGATTCCGAATGAAGGAATACACTGAGTGTAGGGACTCGCTCTAGCGAGTAGGCGCTCGCTCAAGCAACTTTTACTAGTTCCGCTTAACTGAGTCGGGATCTCGCCAAACGAGTGAGACCCTGACCCCATTTTCTGTTTCCCAACTCCGTTTTCTTTCCCGATTCAGGAATTTGAACGCGAAAAATTTTCCCTCGGCTTCGGGTTGTCTTTATTAAGTCGGGATGTTTCAAACGTCTTATAAGGTAAAGCTAAGAAGAATTGTTAAATTAAGAATCAATAGAGACGATTACATTTAATCACAGGTTCGATTTGTTGTTTCTACAAGCTCAAGATGTTTACCCAACTTAATCCTAGTGGATTTCAATGATTTCCATTATATATAATTAATTTTTTGTGCCATATAAGAAGAAAATGATAATTCTATAAAAAATGTTAACCCTAGAGGAAAGTTATTTCCTTCTCAAAATAAATTATAATTGTGGAATTATGTTAGGGAAAGTACACATACATAGACACAAGAACCTAAGTGGGAAATTAATAAACCAAGTCCCATAAGTTTGAGGTGGTTTTATGACTTCATTACATGAATCGGGATACATATTTCTGAAGAACAGATGCTACGATCTTCTTGTAAACGCTTTCTGTAGGATGAAAACTATCCCAAAAGACATAATCGTGAACATTGGGACACGTTGAATCAAAACGGTTGCATAGTATTGCAACCTCTATTCTTCCTGTGCCACAGCATCCCGTGTCTCCAACTTGATAGCCTGGAAGAAACATTCATACATATATAAGTTATTCAAATCATTAATATATTTAAACAATACGTTTGAATTACCATATTTTTGGTAGTTGGCGATGATATCAAGCAGAGGTTGATAAATATCAATATAAACAATTCTGCTGGTGGGGAATTTGCGGTTAAGGGAATCCAACTCGTTAGACAATTCGGTGTTGAATAATTGGGCCAACTCATTGGGCCTTTGTGCACATGCTTTTGTTATCGATTCATGCAAATTTAACTCAATAGTTGAAACCGAAGATTAATATGATAATTAAGAAAGAAGTTTTGGTGTTTAAGTACCGTTAAGAAATTAGAAGCTGAGTTGACCAAAAGATTAGCGTAAGCAGGAAGATCGTATTGGAGCTGTCTAGTGCGATATGTATTAGAAATGTCACTGCTGCTTGCCACCACAACGAAAAGACTGTTGGCTAAGATGAAGTTTGCTCTTTTCTCTCCAACTATTCCTTTTAGCTTCCCTATGTACTCTTTGAACAACTCCACTTGACCCGATAATGCCATAGATGACTGATTAATCAATTAACATTAAGCACTTAGATTAGATATGGATGGAAATGTTTATAATTATTATGTACCTCCAATGTTGATGTCAAAGGGTCGTATCCCGAGCCACCAGAAGCAAAGCAGACTCCTGTGATCAAATCAGCAGGTTGGAGATTTGGTTTCAAATATGCTGGCATTAGCTCCTTAATGCCCAACTCTTCAGCTGCATTGCATACATGTTACACAAAGATCATCCTTCAAAAGCATCATAACAACAATAAATGATAAATATATTTTTTAGATGAAGATAAAATCAACTAACTCCCACATAATTAAAAGCTTTTGAAATATATCCAGTCTCAACTATCAATAAAATTTTACACAAAATAAAAAACAAAAAATAAAAGTTTTGTTAATTAACCGATACCCACTTCATTTCTAAATTATTCCCATATAATTTTCAATAACGTTGCAAGAGTTAGAAAAATCCTTATATTTATTAAAAATATATATAATATTATATTATTAATAAAAATAGTTCTATTTTCTTTAGGTACATAGATGTCAGTTAATTTAATTTTTTTGGTACAGATCATTTAATTTATCACAGCTATTTTAGGTGAGTATAGTATTTTCAATTTAATTCTGCTGCACTTCTCAGTTTGCATGTGTAAACTATTTTATACGAACTGAAAAATGTAATTAGAAATGAAATAAGTTAATATGTATGTTTTATTATTTGGAAGAACAAAATTTAAATATTTCATTCGATATAATTAAAAAATCAAATTAAATATGAATATGTATAATTAATCTTATATTATTTTAACATTTCGTTTTTTCAATTCTATTTTATTCTCTCTACGTAAGGATATAAATTTAACATGTTCTATCATCTTTGTACTTCATTTTTTTCTCCTAGCCAACCTTTTACATATTTTAAGAAATCAAATATTTTTATATTTATTTTCATTTATTCTCACTGCAATAAAAATTGCACTTCGCTGTTGATTTAAAAACCAATTATATTATCAGAGAATTAAGTAACGAAAGGTTTTTCTCGAAATTTTCAATGGTTTGCTTGTGTGTATATCTATGTCAGTGACTTGCCAGAAAGGGGATTTAATGACTTCATATTGATATTTTCTAGTACAAGCATCTACATGCATATCTCATTATCTCATGCGAATCAAACTTGCAGTCATTACTTTTAATTTAAAGTAAAACGTGAACTTTTTAAAGCAAAAATAAAAAAAAATTGTAACAAAAGATACATTTATTTGAATGTTTTTGTAAAATTTGGGGATTTAAATGTTGCTATCTTCGAAAACGAGTAGAAAAGAAACTTGAGAATAGGAAAAATCATTCAAAAGTTCATTATAATATGTTTTAAAAAAACAGTTTTTTTAATAAGTTACTCATTTCAGAAGATTTTTTTAATTTGTTTCTCCTCCTTTTAAAAGAAATATGATTAATTAAAAAAAATTAGCTAACCGAATGAACACTAAAATCATGATCTAATTATTGCCATTATTATCCAACAACAGAAAATAAGTGACTATTTACTTTCATAAAATGTTTTATATATGTTTTCATTTCATATTTTAATTTTTAATTATAAAATTGTTATTTTATTTTCTATTTTTTAAATTTGTAAGAAAAATAAAAAAAATTATTTTGAGTATGGTACAAAATTTTAAAAATAAAAAATGATAATTTTGTAATTAAAAATATAAAACATTTTTTGACATCGAACAACACTAAGATTATTAGATATTTTGTTTAACAGAAATAGATAATAACGTATTATAATCCGATCTATTCCAAACTAACTTGTACCATAACCATTGGAGACAGTAAGTTGGTTAATACGTAAGAATCATGTGAACAAACAAAGAGGAGGCATTTAACAAATTTAACATATATAAAAAATAATACTAATTTCGATTTTAAATATAAGTAAATTTATAAGTAAAATTATATTTTCTTAATGTCATTAAATATTTGTCTATTAAATATATATTCTTATATATATTCACCAGACAATATATATTTTTTATAATAAATGATATTAGAGGTATTTTAAAATATTATATCAAATATTCAATAATATTAATACAAATAACTAATTATAACCATTATTTTTAATATATAAAAATAATTACTTTTATTTATATTTCAAATCGGAAGTAGTAATAATTAAATTAATTATCAATATAAATTGTATATAGAAGTAAAAGTTATATAACCAAGACCAACATACTCATATTATTGGGACCAAACTCATATTATAGGGACAAAAGATATATTTAAATTTTAACATTCAATATTCAAATTAATTTGTTGTTTAAAAAAATAATTAAGTATAACATATATTAATTATTAATTTGGTACTTGTAAATCCCTATTAAACATTTATGGGTAACTCAACATTATCGGTTATACTCTTATATCATATTAAAAAATAGTTGGTTTAACTAAACATAAAAATTAATCATTATTAAGGGTTGTTTAATACATATATATTCATCATATTATTAGCCAAAAATGAGATTTATCTCAAATCAAAATTCCTCCAACTGATTTTTTTAACTCACGTTACCGTACGGTCTCTTAAGTAAAAAAAAAAAGTTGCATTTTCATGGTTAAAGATGACAAGTCAATTTGAGAGCAACATTGTTTCTTTCTAAAAATGAACAAATTGACAACTTATAATATAACAAATCTAGTTAGGGATATGCATTTAATTTGGTATTTAGAAATTTGTAGGAACCAACCAACGTTGTCCACTTCCCAAATTCAGATACAAGACAAGTTTTGTCAACACTCCTTAGTAACTTTAATAACACATGCAAATGGAAATGGATCCCCACTGATACATGCATATAATGCAAGTTTTGGTTTTTTAACAGAAAGAAGGAAGAAGAAGAAGATACCTATAAGGTCTGATGGAACCTTTCCGTTGCTGAATCGGCCAGTGGGAATGCCACCCTCAAAGTTTTTACCATATGGAGGGAAATTGGAGCGAGCAAATGTTCTCCTGTTGTTATTGTTGCCTGTATCCACCACCGAATCTCCAAACACAAACACTGCTGGAACCGACACATTCCCAGGTAGTTTCACCAAACCCTTTGTTTTGTCCGAAACAACTAATACTAATAATGCCAAACGAAGAAGCATTAAGCATATCGGAAGAAGATCCACCATACTTACTATACTTTTCTCTTCCAAGCTCCACTATACAACTGGGCAAAGTTGCAGTCTTATTTATAGAGAAATTTTTGTGAAGATAATGATGAAACTTAACAATGATTTTTTAATCAGGAATTAATAATATTTAACCATGCTGTGCATGCCATAATTCTGCACTATTTCTTTCCCAGCACTGGGATTTATTTACCAAAAAAGACATACTAGGATTTAATGTTGTCCAGCTATTTATCACCAATAAGTTCGAATACTTATACCCCACCTCTGGTTCATTCAATTAAAAGATAGATCGATTCGAACGATTTATAGAAATCTGGTTGAGCAGCAAACGGTTAACAAATCAACCAGTCTAGTCGTGAATTAATGGAAGAAAACCAGTGTTAATGAACCGAACTTTAAAATAAATAACATTTTTTACTTTTTAATTATAAGTTTTCAATGCTATAATAGTTCTATAATGTATAAAAAAAATCAAATATGAAATTTACGTTTGTATCGATCAATTACTTTTTATAATTTTATGTTACTGTGTAATAGTATGTAGTATGATTTCTTCTTTTTATAATAAAAGTTACAGTTTAAACATATAATCTCATTTCTAAACTAGCCAAACTCCCCACCACTAGGTTAACTGTAGTGGAATAATGGGACCTATTTTAAACATTTAAAAAAATAAAGGAATTAATTAAATAAAAAAATTAAAAACGTAACCTTTTTTTTGTCCAAGGGAAGGAGGTTGTAAGGGATTGAATCTTACTGCTCAAGATAATCCTAAATGTCTGTTTACCACTTAAGCTATTTAGTATTGGTCATGGATTTCATGTGTTTTTTTGGTCAACATGTATTATTTGTTTTTGTTTTATCTTTTTTTTTGGTAATTTTTTTGTTTTGTCTAATATCATGGAATTAAAGCACGGAAGGGCCGAAAGGCCACAAGCCCAACCCAGCATGTCTTTCATTATTATTGTTTTTGTGAGCTTCGTTGCTAGCCCGATTTAACTCGAATGTCCAGTGTCTTCACATTTTTTTGTGGGCGTCAACTTTCAAAGGCCACAAGCCCAACCCAGCATATTTTTTTTTGAAATTATTTATTATTAATTATGTATATCTTGATGATTTTGTAACGTGGAAATGAAATGCGAGGAAATAAAACAAATATTTTCATCCCATTTTTTAACTATTTTAAAAGAATTAGTAATTTTCTGAATTTTAAAAAAGATGGGTCAATTTGATAGGTTAATAAGTTGAAATAATCGAACTCATTTTGAATGTAAATAGGGTTGGTTTGATCTCTTAAAATTGTCAACTTGAGGTGAGCCAACCTGTACATAGGTTGAGTTGTCTTGCTTTCAAAAAATATATATTTTAATTGATATATATTGATATAAATATCAATAATATAACAAAACATATATTTTTTTTCCTAAAAAAAGGTATAACTTTATAAAAAAAGTAACCAAGTTTATGCTTGGATGAAGAATAAATAACAGGAAATAAAATAAAAAAAATTAAAATTCAAGAGAAAATAAAAACGGAAAAAATGTTATTTTTCTTTCTGATAACCAAATTTTTGTTTTATATTCTCCTAAACAAAACCAAAAAAAAATTATTTGGGTTCTCTTTTATATTTATTTTCTATTTCCTCATTATCTTTTCACCCAAATAAAAGATAAAAGATACGAGTATATTACATTTTCTTAACGTATCGTGTGGCGAGGGTAATATCGTAAAAAAGAATACGCGTGGCCGCGTTATCAATCACGAATCCGCGTTTTGCCCCCAAGTCGGTTTGCGTGGCTATAAATACAACCCCTTCCCCTTCGATCCACCCATTTGGTTTCGCGATTCAGATCTTAGGGTTTGTTTCCATAGGCACCGTAGCCGCCAGAAGAGACCTAGGTTTTCTTGCTCTTCGAAACCTTACCTCACGCTTCTTGAATACTTGTTCAGATTCTCTTCCGTTGCCTTGCGATTTGGCGATTTGAGGGAAAAATCTCACACAACAACACATCGCTTTATATTTTCTTCTCGTAATCGAAGATGTCTCGTTGCTTCCCTTTCCCTCCTCCAGGGTACATAAGGAATGGGGCACGTAGCGAGGCCTTGATCGAATCGATTAAGGTTCGTTGAGCAGTTTCGTTTTTGCGTTTGTGCTCAACTGCATGTATTTCTACAATCTGCGTGCCCTATTTCCTCGGCTTCATTTATCTTCTTTGCTTGCGCTTAGGTTAAATTAAAATTTAATTAGCAACAATAAAACGCTTCCTTAAATCTTCGTTAGTTAGGGCTCTTAATCGAACTTTCGGAACCTAGATTTGTGCTTTTCGCCAGTCAGGATCTGGTGCTCATGTTTCCTTTTTGTTTAAAATGATGAATTATTTAGGATTTTCTTTTCGATCAATAGTGTCGTTTTTCTGAAATAATTATTCGGTGTTAATTAATGGATTAAGATCGTAGGGTTTGTTAATATATACAGTTCTTTAAATTATAGACATTAGCTTATTAGTTTATAGTTTAAGTGGGAAGTATGATTTTAATCTTTGTTCAAGGAAGTTCAAATGTTTGGATTTTTAGCAAAGGTTGGTTGCCTTATATGAAAATTCCGTATTTTCCTGTAGTGTCGGATTGGGTATGCTTTGGTGTTCTGATTCATAAGGGTTCGGGTATTGATATTTTGCTATGAAAGTATATTTGAGGTTCCTTTACAGTTTCGTGGCATGCTGATGACTACTACTGTGTAAGATATAAGAGTTATGCTAGTTCTTGTAATTGCTGAAACGAATGTACTTGACTACCAAAAGATGTGACTGCATGATTTTTAATGTGGGATTCAAGCAAGATTGAAATTCTTGCATATCATGTTTGTTTCTTTGGTCTACCGTATCCTCTATTTGAAAATGTTGTTCTGGTGCTGTAAAGCTCCGGGAGGAGATTGAGAAGGCTGAGAAAGATCGGAAGGAAAGGAAAGAAAGGAAGAGGGAGAAGAAGGAGAGGAAGAAAGAAAAGAAGGAAAGAAAACACAAAGATGGAACATCCAAAGAGAAGAAAGAAAAGAAACACAAAGATGGATCATCGAAAGAGAAAAAACACAAAGAGAGGACTTCTCATGCTGCTGTGGGTGAGGACAGGAAACTGTTCAAGCATGTTGAAGAAGTAAAGGAAATCAAGCCAAATGGAAAGTTGCAAAAGAGTGAAGACTGTGAAAATGAACAACTTGAGAGGAGTGGCATTACAGAGGAACTTGACCAACCTGTCTCTTTGGAGCAATGTTGCTTGTCGGACAGTACTCAAAGCAGCAAGAGGAAAAGGAGCAGCCTGGATTCTCCTCAAGATCATGGTGAGGAAGCTTAAAAACTGGTCATTTTATTGTTCATTTCTTCTGTTTTGGCAAACCCTTGGTTTAAACAAATTAACTGACTTTTTGTGAAACAGGGCCCACCATTAAAATTCGCCTTCCATTGAGGAAACATAGAGAACCTGAAGATTCCAAACCAGAATGTGAACCTCTGTCTTCTGGAATTGCTGCAGAGATTGTTGGAAGTGATCATAATTTACAACCTCTTGTGAAAAGAAGAACCAATCAGGTTCTTGGAAACTCTGGTTCTGGACTTGGCAAAGTTATGCAGAATTTGGATAATGGCAAGTCTATGCAGAATAGAGGGACCAATCCGGTTTTTGGAAACTCTGATTCCAGGCATTCCAAAGCTATGCAGATTTTTGATGACGGCAAAGCTACACAGAATAGAGGTACCAATCAGGTTTTAGGAAACTCTGATTCCAGGCATTCCAAAGCTATGCAGAATTTGGATCATGGCAAAGCTTTGCAGAATAGAGGGACCAAGCAGGTTTTTGGAAACTCTGATTCCAGGCATTGCAAAGTGACGCAGAATTTGGATCACGGGAAAAGCGTAGCCAAGAATAGTGAAATTAAGGATGAAAGTCAAGGGGTGGCAACTTTGTACGAGTCATTATGTCAGATTTCTCCAGTAACGTGTGATGGATTCGACTCATTAGATCAAGATTGGTTATTTAGTTCCGAACCAGCAGAGGCAAGACCACCCGTCTCAAAGAAACCCAAGCTTGAAACTGATATCTTTCGTTGTTCAAAATCTCTGTGGCCTCGAGCTCAATACTTGCCTGAAGTCGAAGTATATGCGTTGCCATACGCTGTTCCATTTTGATTCTTTTTAGACATTTTGTTTGACAATAGGTAGGTTGAAACACCGAGCTGTGTTCTGCTAATTGAAAGAACCGGTGCTTTATTGTTTTTTGGAAGAGGAAAATCCCCATACATTGATACGTGTTCAACGTGAATGATGTAATTTTGTCTTCCATTCAAGACACGTTGGTAGTATTGATAGAGTGTACATACATAGTATTAAAAAGCTTTTAATAAGTTTTACTGTTGTTATATGATATGTGTTATTATCTTCTTAATAAAATTGATTAAAGCTAAACGTTTGTCATGTGACCTTGAAACAAATTTGTTATATATTATATATGAAATTAATCTGCTTAAAATGAAGTGGGACAATAAAGGGTATCGGAAAAAGCAATGGAAAATTAAAGGAAGGAGGAGAAAGAAAAGAGAATAATTAAGCAAAAGTGTTCCTAGTCCGCAGTGACTTACATGTCTACTTTGCAGTTGAAATTCAGTCTATTCTTCCGAATCTGACATGAAGTCTCCAACCGTGGGTACATTTCGTAGCGAGATTGCAGATTGTTCAATCCTCTCCAAATGCTATCGCGTAATAGACCGCTAACAAATTAATAAGGCCTAATAAAGCTAACTTTAGTAACTTACATAGAATCAGCTAACAAATTAAGATTACTTAAGGAGGGAAAATTAGTCTGAAGAGTAAAAATAGTATCTGAAGAATATAGCCTGCTATTTAATTACACTGATGAGAATATAAATAAACGTTCAAGCTTAAAATAAGCTTACTATTGCATCGGTTATTGCAAATGGAGCTGAAATATTACCATGTATTGCCAGAGTTTCCCAGTTAATATTATGAGAAAAATTATTATGCCTTACATTTACTGCAAATAGGATGTTTGGTGTAATGAACTAATTTTCACTCGATAAAAATGTTGATTATGTATATTTAAATTTTGTGTGTTTAATTGATATGGATATATATAGATTTAAATAATTACAAACAGTCTAACCACATAAATTCTCATCTATCTAACTTAAAAAAAATAAATCAGAGAGTAATAAATATAATTAAAAATTTAATGACCTACTTATCCAATTTCACCCAAATAAGGAGGTTTACGCGTTTTCCGAGATTTGATTATTTTCAACTCCATCAATCTACACATGAACTTCATCAATTATTTAATTAACTATTAAATCGCGTCAATCTTGTTCACCTTGGATTCAAATCCCAGGGAGGCACGTGGGTTGGAACTTCAGGCGAGCGAGCGATCTCAGTCTGATTTGGGAGAGCAACAATGATAGCCGAAGGATTCGAAGACGAAGAGAAATGGCTCGCCGAGGGAATCGCCGGCATTCAGCACAACGCATTCTTCATGCATCGCGCACTCGTATGTATTCCCCACTCTTCCCTTTCCCCTAACCTAATCCAATTCCCCCTTTTCCTAATTCCCAATTTCCTCTCCCAGGACGATAACAACCTCAGAGACGCTCTCAAATACTCCGCGCTCATGCTATCAGAACTTCGAACTTCCAGGCTCTCACCTCACAAATACTATGATCTCTGTAAATTCTTCTTTCCTCATTCATAAATATAAATTACAGTGTGTAGCATAGCACTTCTAACTCTTTTAAACTCTGAATTCGATCATTCATTTGGATTCGTGTTGCATTCGTGCATTAGATATGAGAGCCTTCGATGAACTAAGGAGGCTTGAGATGTTCTTCAAAGACGAAACCAGACACGGCGTTTCCATAGTTGATCTTTATGAGCTTGTTCAGCATGCTGGAAATATATTGCCTAGACTGTGAGTCTTTTTGTTTGTTTTTTTTAATTGCTGCTTATTAAATGCCGAAGCTCGTCGTTGTAATTTGAAACCTCGAACTCATTTGTCGCGTGTTGATTGCTTGCTTTACTACCAGGTATCTGCTTTGCACGGTAGGGTCTGCTTACCTCAGATGCAAGGATGCTCCTGTAAGGGATGTTCTTAGAGATTTAGTGGAAATGTGTCGCGGCGTTCAGTATCCGATTCGTGGTCTGTTTTTGAGGAGTTACCTTTCTCAAGTTAGTAAAGATAAGTTGCCCGATGTTGGCTATGAGTGTCAAGAAGGGTAAGGGTTGATAGTTTTTTAATATATTTTGCTCGTCTATCGTTTTAATGTAGAGTAGCGTAATATCTTCCTAATAAACCTCCTAATACAGTAAGACTTTGTAAATAAAGATTAAAATGAATAAGTATTTGCATTTATATGTCTTTGTAATATAAAAAACATTTAACACTTTCTTCACTTCATAAGTAGGGAATTAGTAGGAGGATTTAGAATTATTTTTAAAGTCTAATAGTTGGTTAGTAACTTTTTGTTTGATATATGTATTGGGGTAGAGCTAAGTGGGACTAGGATCACTCTACGGCCAACAAAACTCTCCTTCCCTAATGAGATTTAGCACAATTGCATTTGTTGGGAACTTGATCTCGAGACCTTAGGTCAAGTTATAATAAAAGGGTAGTAATTAGAAAGTCACTAAAAAGTAACTTTTTTTTACCTCCTTGTACGTGCATGCATGTTTTTGGCATTATGTTTGGGACTTGGTGAATAGGAATTAAAAGAATGGAGATTGGATGGTGCCTGTGTTTTCATGCAGGGAATCTAATGGTGCCATGGATGCCATCGAATTTGTTCTAGAGAATTTCACAGAAATGAATAAGCTTTGGGTCCGGTTGCAGCAACAGGTTTGTTGAACATCTTA
Source organism: Clitoria ternatea (assembly GCA_037962975.1). NCBI lineage: Eukaryota > Viridiplantae > Streptophyta > Magnoliopsida > Fabales > Fabaceae > Clitoria > Clitoria ternatea. The sequence goes on along the minus strand of CM075674.1, from coordinate 116,503,222 downwards.
ATCTGTTATTTGATCTTATCTTACGAGATGCATAGCACCACAGTACTTGCATGCCATAGCCATAGAGGTAAAAATAAATCATGAGAACATGATTTCTGGCCATGCAGGTGTTATGGTGCTTGTGGATCATGCTTAATCTTTGGCGATCCTGAGCTGAGGCCTTCAATTGCGCTTTCTGGTCTGCAGGGACCCAGTCGGATAAGAGAGAAGAAAGAAAAAGAAAGGAACGAGCTTCGTGATCTTGTAATATAAAAATATGAGATTATCTTCTGGTGAAATAGTGAGTTATTACTTACATTTTGATAGATAAGTTACGTGATTCTCCTTTTCTCAAATTATTAGGTAGGGAAGAATCTACACGTTCTGAGTCAGATAGAGGGTGTGGACCTTGAGATGTACAAAGACACCGTGCTTCCAAGTGTCTTAGAGCAGGTCTAATAAAGTACACTTTCTTCCCAAAGTATAATTTTTCTGTTGTTGCAAGCCTTGATGTTATATAGTCTCTTAACTGTCTAAATTTGCTTGAGCAGGTTGTCAACTGTAAAGATGAGCTTGCCCAATTTTATCTCATGGAGTGCATAATCCAGGTTTTTCCAGATGAATACCATTTGCAGACACTTGAGACACTGTTAGGTGCTTTCCCTCAGTTGCAGGTGGGTAACATGTTCAAGTTGGAATATATGTCCCTTTATGTGCTTGAGAGTTGAGATTTAGAAAGTAGCTGGTCAACCTTGTAGAGGCCTAGTATACTAGGTATTCTAAGTTTTTAACTTTTTGAGTTATTATAGTGAGTCCCTTTGTAAGTGCTGACATATTTTATTGTTGCCCTGTTAAGGTTAAATAGGCATGTGAAGCTCCATCCTCCATGACTTATGAATCATAGTCTTTTATGATTCACTGTGGTCACTTCAGTGATTCTCCTCCACGCCTTTTGTTGGAGTCTGCACACAACTTAAATCTTTTCCTAGTTTTTTTTTTTCAGAATTGATTCTGTTTCTGCATTGGATCTTCAATCTCTGATGTTACTTGACTCTATCAGCTGCAATTCTCTCATTCTCCATCTCTCTATCTAACAACTTCAATGCATATTGTTCCATTTTCTACTTATCTCAACTCATGAACTCAATGAGATAGATACTGCGTTAATGCCATTAATTTGCATCCTCAACAAATAGTCATACATTAGCTATGCCCAACAAATCATTTGTCAACATTCCTATTCTAAATACGTGAGGTGTAAATTTTTTTGCTTATCATCGTCATCATTCTGTGTGGATAATTATTTGGGTTCACTTTGTTATTAACCAATCATTTTTATTGTTATGGATGTTGGTATGAAGTTGTATTGTGGACAACAATATTGATGGTTATGTCAGTTATTATCACTGGTGCTGCTTCTAATTTTCTTTGTGAAGAGAATTTCAGTTTCGCTTTAGCTATCCAAGTGCATATTTTTACAAATGAAGAAAATTAAATTGATGAAATTCAATTTCCTGAATTGTAATTTCTGAAATTTCATAAAACTTTCCATCCAAACTCAACATTAGTATATTTTTTGTTTTTTTAAATGTATCTTACTAGTGGTAAGTTTCCTTGCATGGATGATCAAGAATTTTACTGGATGGCGGGGAGTCATCCCTGTGACTTTCTTTTTGAACATATGTAGGGATTCTCTTCTAAATAAGAAGAGTAAACTAGCGTAAAAAAGCTTCTCATAGATCAATTCTATTTTATTTATCTCTGATTTTGTTCAAGCTGAAAGCCATTCCCTCCTTTTTGACTTGATTGTATTTGTAGCCTGCAGTAGACATCAAGACTGTGTTATCTCAGCTAATGGACAGGTTATCAAATTATGCTGCCTCAAGTACTGAAGTAAGTGTTTATTCACCTTCTGTCAAAAATTAGGCTTCTATGTGTTATTAATATCATGTTTGCCTCAGGTATTGCCTGAATTTCTGCAAGTGGAAGCATTTACCAAATTAAGCACAGCAATAGGCAGGGTAAGCTGGATTTTATTGCGTTTGCAACTTTTACACTTTTTTATTTTGGTAGAACTACAGAAAAGGATGTCCTGATAAAATTATTGACGGAAGGAACAAAGTGTGTTGATTTTGTCCAGATTTCCCCCCTTTCATTATAAATATTTTACAGAAGTTTTCTTGGTGGTTTTCTCTTTGATAATTTATTTAGTACTAAAATAAAAACCTCTAGACATTCCACTATCTGTCTATCATTCTGAATGAGCCTCTCTTTTTGTTGTTTTTTCTCCTGATTTGATTTGTTTAGAAGTTGAACCGTTGGGAATATTTTCAATTAAAGGTTAAATCCTCATGACTGTTCCAGGTGTAATTCATAAAGTTTGGTGTCATATTCATTACTCCCCTCTACTGAAATTCTTTTTCAGATCCAATGGCCTTTACTTGGTAGTAGATCTTCTGTGTAATATGATGAGTACTTTTTGACAATTGTATGAGCAAAACCAAATACTGATTATAGTCATTTGATTTGATAGGAGAAAAAGGTAGACAGAGAAAGAAATAAATGATGTCACTTCTTCGTGCCTACAAAATACATATACTTTTTTATTGTGTTAACTATAGAATCATAATCCAAGACCATAACCTGAATTTGACTGCAGGTGATAGAAGCCCAAGTTGACATGCCTATTGTGGGAGCAATAGCTTTGCATGTCTCTCTTCTAACATTTACTCTCCGTGTTCATCCCGATCGACTTGACTATGTGGACCAAGTTCTGGTATATTACTTTTCAAACACTACAGCCTCTTCTTGTTGTGTTGGGTTTATAAGGCATTGTTTGGATAGGACTCATAGGACTCACAAAAGCTCTACATGATCTGGAATTTATGCAGGGATCATGTGTCAAGAAGCTTTCTGGAATACCAAAGCTTGATGACAATAGAGCAACAAAGCAAGTTGTGGCACTTCTAAGTGCTCCACTTGATAAATACAATAATATTGTGACTGCTCTGAGACTTTCGAATTATCCTCGTGTAATGGATCATCTTGATAATGAAACAAATAAAGTGATGGCTATGGTTATCATCCAAAGCATTATGAAGAATAACACTTACATCTCTACAGCTGATAAGGTATGTTACTTTGCTGTAGGTTTGACATAACAACTTTATCTCTATGTAACAGTGTTCAATATACTTTTGTAGGTTGAAGTTTTATTTGAATTAATAAAAGGGCTTATAATGGATTTGGATGGATCAACCGTGGATGAGGTATACCTGAGAGTTTTGTTGTTTTATTTTATTTATAAGGATACAATCGTTGTTGTGACCCATGACTTTTGAATTATTTATTTTAAATTTCTTTATATGTAAACAGTTTTACATCTTATCTATAGGTTGATGAAGAAGATTTCAACGAGGAACAAAATTCTGTTGCTCGCCTCTTACACATGCTTCATAATGATGAGCCAGAGGAAATGTTTAAGGTAATAGTAAGTGTGGTCAGAGTCAAATTGAATTCCTTTGGTATTTTTCTATTTCTTCACATAACATGTGGCTTATTGACCCTCAGATAATATGTACTGGAAAGAATCATATTATGAGTGGAGGACCAAGGCGCCTACCTTTTACAGTTCCTTCCCTGATATTTTCTGCACTTAGGGTACCTTCCTTTACTGTACTATACTTTCATTTTGTTTAATCCCTTCTACATTAAACACGTTTATCGAGTTGAGTTCTATATGATGGTAGATTGAAAATTATTTGAATGGAATTGCCAGACCTTGTGTCAGGTCCATTTTCAACCAATTGGTTGTACGAGGATCCTATGAATCAAGTAAAGCGGAGGTGGAGACTAAGTATCTATGTGAAATTACAAACACTTAATGTTGTCTTCCTTTTGATCTACCCCTTAAGCTTAAATAGTACTCTGTACACATTTACAATAGTTACTACTGTGGCAATAACTTCATCTTTAGACCTGGAAGTTCTATATATGTGATATAATGGTTAAGCTTCATATTATTTTGTAATCTTGTGATGGCATTAATGGGAAAAATTATTATTATTCATTATAGTTGTAAAATCCATAAGGTTTTCTAGTTCCAATTGGATACTTGAGGGATGAGTCAACAAGGTCTGACAATATTTACTTGAAGGACTCAACTCTTCTTTTTCCATTTTGAATCATGTTTTGCTGCAGTTGGTCAGGCAATTGCAAGGGCAGGATGGTGATGTAGTGGGAGAAGAAGTTCCTACAACGCCAAAAAAAATATTTCAACTTTTAAATGAGGTGATTCAGAATATATATATATATATATATATATATATATATATATATATATATAATCTTTGTGTAGAAGAGCAATTTAGTCTCTTTATATAAGCCCATACAGGTGTTCAGCTCTAAAATATTATTGATTAAACTATCACGGAATATTTTAATGAGTTTATATGAATACCAAGTGGTGTATTAAGTCATTTCTGATACCCAGGTAATACTTTATGCTCCATATATCATTATCATTTTTTGATGGACAAATAACAATTATTTTGTCACAGACCATTGAATCTCTTTCTTCTGTATCATCTCCTGAACTGGCTTTGAGACTGTATTTGCAATGTGCCGAGGTATGCTTGACCTTGCAAACATGAATGATTTAATGGATTTCACCTTTTTTCATTCTCCTTTTTTTTTTGTGATTATCAGGCTGCTAATGATTGTGATCTCGAACATGTTGCTTACGAATTTTTCACTCAGGCATTTGTATTATATGAAGAAGAAATTGCGGTAGTTATCAATTAAACAATGCATTTTAAGATTTTCTTTATGTGATTAAAAAATAGCCTTTACAAATCCATCTCTGTTAACAATGGTTTCAGGACTCTAAAGCCCAGGTAACTGCAATACATTTAATTATCGGGACTCTTCAGAGAATGAACGTCTTTGGTGTTGAGAACAGGGATACATTGACGCACAAGGCCACAGGGGTATATTACTATTTAATTGTTTCCCGTTTCTTCCCTTCTTTACCTTACAAAGATCTGTTTAGATGATGGATGATGACAGGGATGGAAGGGACACGATTTTGGAAGCCAAAGGGAATAATTACTCTTGTTTGGGGTTTTAAATATTTTTGGAGGGAAAGGGAATAACTTCTGCCTGTTCAAACTAAGGCACCTGAAATAATGAATAAATAAGGATTATATTGACATGTTACCATTATGATAAACACTTCCCTTCCTCTTCCTTCACTAATCATCCATAAATGGTGGAAGGCAACCCTTATCTATCACTATGCCATCCTTTCCATTTTTATTGTATCCCATCCGTGGATGGTGGAAGGCAACCCCTCTCTGATACCACTCGCAGGTATGAATCGTTTTGCACCTGCATCACTCCTTGAATCGTATGAATCACACACTGTATCGCATGAATCACGAATCTTCTCCGATTCGCACAATTCCTAAAACACAGGAGGGAGCTCTGAACCAGGTCGGGTCAGCACGAGCCAGAACTTATAAGACAGGTTTTTAGGGTTTTTTTCTACTTTTTTTCTGAAAAGGGTGGGCAGTGCGAATAATTACTCCGTCTGTTGATCCACACCATTTTTTTTAACCCATAGCTATTGACTAAGCAATCTCTCACTCTCGGCATCTTGTCCCACTCTCCTCTTTTCCTCTCCTTTTTGGCTTTTTCTTTTAACACAGTGGTCCTTCTCAAAGTATTCCCCTTGCTGTGCTCTCCACATGGTCTTGTGGTCCTCTTTTCTTTTTATTTTTTTGTTCAGTTTCTAGTTATTTGTGGGTAATGGGTCAAACAAAAAAGAAAAAAGAGTTAATTATAACATGGAACCACCGTGAAGCTGTTATTGGTGATTTTCAGGGCTGGGACAGCCTTAAAACACTTGCATTTATGTTGTAGTTACTGATTTTGAATTGTTATTTTGTTTTGATGTAGATTTTAGCTTATTTTCAAGTTCATCGATGAAACATGAACTTATAAATATGTTTATCCAAAGAATTTTGGCCATCATATGGAGTTTTAATACATTTTGAAATTTGACTCATGGTTCAAAAATCAGGGTCTTCTGATATAGATTCGAACCATTCGATTACCTTGATTCATACCAAAACCTAACATGATGTCTTATCTTACCACAGTATTCAGCAAAGCTTTTGAAGAAACCTGATCAGTGCCGAGCAGTTTATGCATGCTCTCATCTCTTTTGGGTTGATGATCAAGATGGTATTAAAGATGGAGAAAGGTATTCCAATAAATGCTTAACTGGGTTTATCTGGAACCGGGATATGATTTGATAGGTTTCCTGCATCTTTGCCTACGCTCAGTTGTGTTTTATGAAATATCATTTTTTCAATATGGAGTCAAGGTTCATGATGTATTTATTCTCCTGCAGCATGGTTTATCAAATGTAACTGTCCCGCTTTTTAATTAATGCATGGGTTTAGGATTGCTTAAATTTATTTAGCCTAGAATTTCAATCTATCCCGAACAGTCTTCAAATTATCATCTTGTGGCCTTTCCCGTTTCTTTTCCCGGGATGGAGTTGCTGACTGTTTAATTACAGGGTATTGCTTTGCCTAAAGCGTGCTTTGAGGATTGCAAATGCTGCTCAGCAAATGGCCAATGTTGCAAGGGGTAGCAATGGCCCAGTAACGCTTTTTGTTGAAATACTGAACAAGTTGGTCACTTTATGCTAGAAAATTGCTTGTTATACTATTTTCATGGCTTTCTTACTTATGAATGAGTGTGTTCCAGGTACATTTACTATTTTGAGAAAGGAAACCCGCAGATCACTAGTGCTACTATCCAGGGGCTTATAGAATTGATCATGACTGAGATGCAGAGTGACTCTGCATCAGCTATTCCAGCTTCAGATGCTTTTTTTGCTGGCACATTGAGGTACATCCAATTCCAAAAACAGAAGGGTGGTATCCTGGGTGAAAAGTATGATCCTATCAAGGTCTAAATCCCTGTTCTGCACCGAACCAACGTATCTAAGACGTCCAAATGTGAAATTGTGCGATAAACCAAAGCTTGTAGTTTTAAGTGTTCATCTTCATCCCAGTAAACAAAAAGGATTTCAGTTTTCACTATTTGTACATTATAAAATATTTGCAACGGCGTGACGTCAAGGTCATTTTAAAGTATAAATGCCATGTGCAGTTTAATGTTTCATCAAAGCCGCATAAATTTATTTGCTCACTACGCGTGCGTTAAAATGTTGCAGTGACGTCAAGGTCATTTCAAAGCACGATTAATATTTACAGTTTAATGTTTCATCAAAGCCATATAAATTAAAGTTTCGAGTTCACTCATCAAAACTTTGATGGCAATATCAAAGACGGTCATCACAATAGTACACGAAATACTTCACTCAGATCTTCTGATATCTCCCTCCAAGAATCAAAACAAACAGTTTATAAATGTGCATAGCAAGTAACTTCAGAATCGACCACCCTCCCCACCCCACCGCCCTCCAACTAGGGATGTCAACGGGGCGGGGCGGGCACGGGTACCTCTTTCCCGCTACCCGTACCCGCGGATAAAAATAATATCCGTACCCGCCCGTTACCCGCACGGGTACCCGTTTTACGGGTTTTTTTTGGGGTAGTTACTACCCGCGGGTATCCATGGATATCCACGGGTACCTAATTAAAATAAAAAATTTAAAAATAAAAATATAGAAACATTTAAATAAATTACAAATTAAATATTTATCATCACAAATTACAAAAATACCCACTGAATATAATTATATATTAATAATAATAAAGGGTATTAATATAATTTTATATATACGGGTACCCGCGGGTACGGATATCATTATATCCGTACCCGTACCCGTTTCTTAACGGGTAGTACAAAACCCGCCCTCCTTCCTCCACGGGTACCCATACCCGCGGGTTTTTATATCCGTGACGGGTTTTTATCCGCGGGTACCCGCGGGCATGGATATTTTTGACCTCCCTACCTCCAACAAAAAGTATGGAGTGAAAATTAGATGGTGTTTTATTCAACTTCTGGAGTTTCTCTTCTCCGTAGATACTCCTCTAGCTACCATTTTTGGTTTGACAAATAATGATATTGATAAGGATTCATTAGAAAGATTTACATGTGTCGCTTACATATTTATTTGGAGGATCATGTAATATTTTACCCATCTAATTAGCTTACATAGTAGCTCTTATATTTTGCCTTTTATCAATTAAAAAAGTTACTTTTATTTTGAAGAGAAACAAGTTCAAATAAATGCTACCATGCCATCACAACTCCTTAACTACGCTGGAGTAATTGGCACTGCTCTATGGATTGGTTGACTATAATAAACAGCTCATCACATGTTGCAACATTAATTGTTAAGATATCTAGTTGGCTGGAAATATGATCCCTAAGCTCCTTGAGATAATCCTCTTTTGGAGTTTGCCCAGTTTGTTTCTAATATTAACTTCGATAGTTAATTGGCTGATCTTGTTTTGCAATCAGGGTGCAGGATTTATTTTATAAATTAATTGAATTATAATTCATTAATATCCTGGTAAGAAAAGTGCTATTATTGGGATGCAGCATCAAACTACAACCCAGATAAAGTCTGTCATGCATCTGTCTGACAGAAAAACAATCAAAACTAGAATTTCCACAACTCCTTTATACTAATGCTAATTCAATTTTTTTTACTTTCTCTTCTCTTTGTTTGAGCATTAAGAAGAAATGGTTTTTAGTATAGCGTTTTAATAAAATTTATGTTTGAAAATGAGAAGACCAATGAATCAGACACCAACCATGAGTATAAGAAACTAAGAAATCAAATGTCCTCGTACAAAAACAAATATCAAGAATTAGATTGCATTTGATAACATAATCAACTAAGAGAACTTTGAAGAAAGGAAAATCCTCAGGGTCTTTAAATATCCAATGCTAAGCAGGAAGTTAAGTGACATGATCAGATGGATTGGCTGAAAATATAAGCAAATTCTATATAATTGACAGCATGGTTTCTGTTATTGATGAAAACAAGCATAAATTGAGAAAGTGAAAACAAGAAGCTATAATAATTTGTAATTTAGTGAAAAAGAAGGATCTCTGAGTTCTTCATGTATTTGTTTTGGTGAAAAGTAACCTTCTGGATAGTGTCATGAGATGATATCTGAAATTATTAGCAAGGAGGATGGAGTGGAAAGGGACACAGTTTAATGGTCGTATAAAATTCAAGAAGAAATTACAAAAGTTGTAACATTCTACGACAAACAGCCAATTGTAGGCTTTGAATTTTATCGTAGGATTCATGTATATAAACAAAAAAAACAGCTGTGTGAGGAAAACATCTCTCAGGCATGCTCTTAAAAATACACCAGGCCTTGCCTCAAACCTAGTTGCAAACTCCAAGTAAGCTTTGAATTTCTAAATTTACTTCAAAGAAACTCCAAATGAATTGTTCTTCAATGCTCTTCTTGGTCACGCATTTCTTGTTGCAGACTAACCAATTGTTTATAGATGCTTACAGGTTTTGCTATTAGCCTCTCATGGCTTCCCATTTCAGCAACCTTCCCATTCTGCAGAACTGCAATGCTGTCGGCATCACGAACAGTTGTCAACCTGTGAGCCACCAAAATCGTTGTTCTACCTTCCATGAGCTTATCAAGAGCCTCTTGGACCAGTCTCTCTGACACAGTGTCAAGTGCACTTGTTGCTTCATCCAAAAGAAGAATGGATGGATCTTTTAGAATAGCTCTGGCAATTGCCACTCTTTGTTTTTGTCCTCCTGATAGCTGCACCCCTCTCTCACCAACCTCAGTTTTGTACCCTTCTGGCATTCTGCTGATGAATTCATGAGCATTTGCTGCTTTGGCTGCCTTCATTATCTCCACTTCTGACGCCTCTTTGTTTCCATACTTGATGTTTTCATAAACTGTGGTAGAGAACAATGCAGGTTCTTGCTGAACCAGTCCTATTTTCAGCCTTAAGGATCTCAAGTTCAGGCTTTTGATGTCACAGTCATCTATCAGAACTGATCCAGAAGTAGGGTCATAAAATCTCATTACAAGGGCGATCACAGTGCTTTTCCCTGAACCACTTTGGCCCACTACTGCAAGACTCTTACCTGCCGAGACTCTGAGGTTTAAGTTCTGAAATATGGTGATATCAGGTCTCATGGGGTAGTTGAAGCACACATTCTTAAACTCTACATCTCCTTTGACATCAGTTACCATCTTTGAGTTTGGATCATCTGGGGTGATGGCTGTTTTCCTGTGGAGAATGCCAAAAACTGATCCAAGTGCTTGTGATCCTTTCACAATGTCTGGAGTAAGAGCTAGTGTTTCTGCTATTGCCAGAGCAGTGATTATTAAGACCATGAAGGATTTCATGATATCTCCGAAATTTGACTCTTCCTTCTTGATTAAAACTGATGCATACCAAAGGCCAAGTGCATAGGAGCAGAATGCAAAGAGCTGTGTTATGCCGTAGCCAAAACCTGATATGTGGCCTCTTAGAAGTGCTTGTTTGTTGGGCTTGTTCAATTCAGAGGCAAACTGGATTGAGATTCGATCTTCTGCACCAAAAGCAGCCACAGTGCGTATGTTGGCAATAGCTTCACGAGCCAAAGAAGTAGCTTTAGAGTAAGCATGAGCGTAATCTCCTCCAAACCCCTTGAGAAATAGTTGCTGCAAAACAACTTCAACTTAGCTATTCTGTTGTTGGTTACATATACCAACGAACGAATAATACATGAATCATGCATTATGTACAAATGCGATATGTATTTGATATTGTGATACGACCATTATTAAAATATATAGGATATGATAGGTGTGAAATACATATATAGATATTTATATAATTTCATAAAATATAATGAATTTAAAGTTGCAATCCTACAAATTCAAATTAAGAACAGGATTTTTGGACATAACTAAAACAAAACCAAAATTTTAAATGATTGTCTTCATAATAAAAATAGTATTAATCTTATTTGCTTCTTAAACAGGACAACTTGTATTTATTTCTAGTTCATTAAGAGATTGTATATAGTTACATTAGAATTTATAACCTTTTAAAGAACTTAAATACTTAAAGGAGAAGGATTAGTTAAACGGTTTTAAGAGATTAACCTCTGTGATTGAAGCTCCTATGAGAAGGGGAAAGCACGCCACAACGACTGCTGTTAGCTTCCAACTCAATGTGAAGGCAATGACAAATGCTGTTAGAGTGAGAGCCAAATTTTGTACAATGGTTGAGAGTCTGTCAGCAAGAGCACTTCTTACTAATGTTGCATCCGCAGCTAGCAATGCAGTTAGTGAGCCAGTGTTGTTCTCATCCATATCAAACCAAGCAACTTCATTTGTAAGAATAGCTGCAACTCAAATCAATTACAATGCTTCAGTAATATGAAAATAAATCAACAATTGGGGGGCCAAATATAGCAGTTAGACTGGTTTGAGTTTTGACATTTTCTTTGTTGTCAGCCTATATTAGTTTTTGGAATTAATTGAAATATATTGTTTCTTACACCAACAAACAACAATAAATCATGGATTAACATGTGAACAAATTATTAACTTTTGTGATAACTATATTAAAAGTTATATAATATATTCTAATTGATTGATTTACAGTATAAAAATCTTAACATTGATCATGTATTGAAATTGAACTTTTAGTTTTATATAAAAGGGTTTTGTTATTAAGCCACTAAAGTAGTAGCTTTTTATTGGAATGGACGTACCTGAGAACATTAATAAACGCACACGAGCAGTGAGGCGCTCTCCCATCAATGTATAAAAGTAGTGTTGCAAAAGATAAATAGGTATAGTGATAACAGCCACTCCAACAAATATAAACGCTACCCGTTCAACTTCTTGCTTGATTTTAGAACCATGAGGAGAGTAAAATGCAGTCAAAATGTGAGTGATTCCAAGGGCAAAGAGAGGGGCTTCCATGCCAGCCAAAACTGCGCCTATTGACCCAAGTACTGCATAAGGCCACTCTGGTGCATTCAGTTTTACCAAGTTCAAAATTGATGGAGTGGAAGCACTTTGTGATGGCAAGCCTTGGTCACTTGGTTGCAATTCTCCTGATACATCCAACTTCAACTGCTCCCCTAAAGTCAAATTGTCTAAAGGTTCTCGAAAACTAGAATTTCTTGAACTTCCAGAACGAGATATTGTGTTAGAACTTGTGAGGTTTTGTGATGCCTGCAAACTCACAAGATTCACATACTCACCATTTTTGGACATTAACTCCAAATGACTCCCACTTTCAACCACTTGGCCATTCTTCAACACAACAATTGTGTCCACATCACGTATGGTGGATAATCTATGTGCAACAATTATTGTTGTTCGGTTTGACATTATTTTTTCCAATGCCCTTTGGACAATGAGTTCTGATTCAGCATCCAGAGCACTTGTGGCCTCATCTAAAAGCAATATTTTTGGGTTCCTTAGCACTGCTCTTGCTATGGCAATTCTTTGCTTTTGCCCCCCTGAAAGTTGGGTGCCCCCTTCTCCAACCTGAATTAAAAACAAGATCTCAATTTTTTCATTATGGTAGTTAGTAATATTAAAAGGGATCATAACCTATAGCCTGTATAATCTTACATAAGATAAGGAACCATAAGAGAAATAGTTTTATTTAAAATTAGCATTAATATAGTCTATTTGTAATTTTCAATACAAGTTCTTTTTAAATCTTTTTATCCTATAAAAGTTGCAAAGTTTAGATAACTCATTAATATACAAGACAACTCATGGTAAAAAAAGTTATGGCATTGGAGATAATTACTAATTTGCCCTGCATTAGACTCACCTGAGTCTGATAACCATCAGGTAATCCTTGGATGAAAGAGTGAGCATTTGCAGCTATGGCAGCTTGTATGACTTTATCCATGTCAGCATCTTCTTTTCCAAATAAAATGTTTTCAGCTATTGTTGTGGCAAATAGTGCAGGTTCTTGACTAACCAATCCCATCTGTTCTCTCAACCATTTCAATTGAAGGTTCTTTAAGTCACATCCATCCAACAGGATCTTACCTAGTGAAAATTAATGCATTAACCTCTCTTCCTAAATACTGTACTGGACATTCACAAACATGAATGGTTGAACTAAAAAACTCAATCAAAATGTGAGGTCGCTCTCTTCTGGTTGTTCCTAAAATGGGGCATGAAAATCTCAATTTTCAAATGAATAGTCTACTCTTGGATGGAAATATTAAATACCTGAAGTGGGGTCATAGAACCGTTGAATGAGGGAAATCACTGTGCTTTTTCCAGAACCACTTGGACCAACAACTGCTATAGTCTTGCCGGCACTTACTGAGAAGCTCAAATTTTCAAAGACCATGTTGGATCTTGAAGGGTAAGAAAAGCACACCTCACAAAACTCAATTTCTCCTGCCACCTGTGCCACTGTTGTGCCATCAACCAACCTTTTAGAATTGCTTGAAGCCGATGCAATCATTGTCATGATATTTGCTGAAGCCGCACGCCCTTTAGCAATGGAACCAAGGTTCGGAGCAGCTTGACCAAGAGCACTTCAAAGGAGCAAAAGTCAAGTTGGTAATCCAGAACAAAATGCATGTGATGATGTGAGTTTATCCTATCATATCAATTTATTGGACTTACAATCCACTGAAGATAACATTGATAATTGTTGTGAAAGCTTTGCCTCCATTTGTCTTGTGATGACTCACAAGCACACCAGCATACCATAGAAGCAATGCCCAAGCACAAAATAACAAACCATATGTGAAGCCCACTCCAACACCTTTTGCAAAACCACCCTTCTTTCCCAACTTCAGAGCATTATCAAGAGACTTTGAGTATGAACCAACCGCTTTCTCTTCTCCTACAAATGAGTAAACAGTACGCACTTGAGAAATTACCTGATCCACACAACCATTAAAAAAAGAAAACAAAAAGACACATTATGCAAAGCATAGTCAAGATACCAATTTAACAGTTGAAAATTGAAATAGCCTCTCAGTTTACAAAATGGTTTACCTCTTCTGCAACCTTGCCAGCTTCAGCATAAGCAGCTTCACCCTTTTCTGATAAAGTAGACATAACTATCGTGTAAGCACCTCCAGCTATAGCTATCAATGGAACAACAGCCAAGGTGAGTAGTGTAAGCTGCCATACTGATGTAAATCCAATGGCAAATCCAACAATGAACTGAGAAAGGTAACGAATCGCATGCCCTGTCTGCATTCATAGGGTTCAACAAATCACATCAACCAAAGAACCACCACAACAATCCAAAACAACACAATTTTTTTAAAAGAGAACAAAAAACTATATTGTATACCTTGTCCCCAATTGCATCTTGTACCAATATTGCATCACTTGAGATGTGGAAAATGATATTAGCATCCCTGGCTTCATTGTCAAAGAAATTAATTTCCTTCTTTAACACTGCTTGCAAATATTTCAACCGCAAACGAGCTGTTTGCCTCTCTCCTGTTTGCATCCAGAACGCAACACCTAAAGAATAGTAGTGAACACTGATCATGACACTGAGACAGCCAATATGGTTAATTCCATAAAGAGTCTCACAAAAACCAATAACTGATACCGGTTAAGGAATTAAAACTAGAAAGTTTTTATAAGAAATCACGCTCAGGGTGATGCATCAATAACAATAGCCTTCAACAAAAACTTTCCATTTTTATTCCTTAACCATTGTAGTCATTACTTATAAAGGAAGAAATGAAGTCGAAGTTTATAAAGCATACCCATCCAAGCCGATAGCAAAACAACTCCTCCAAGATAGACCAAATACAAAGCATGCTGCAATGGAGAACAAATTAACATTCACATTGTTACATCATACATGCATGAAACAAGGAGAACAAGTGTAATAAAATAGCTACAAGATAAGGTGATCTAGTGATAAAAAGTATGTATACCTCTGAAATTTTTGAAGACAGTTTGTGAGTGTTATTAGAAAGATGACCCAAAGAATCAATCATGCGACCGAACAAAATGAAGAAAACGGGCAGAGCAGCACCATGGACAAAGGATCCAACACTTCCGAGGAACATTAAAACATAGTCTGTTGCATCGGCGGCGGCAAATAATCCAAAAAAAGAAACACTTTCCGTTTTCGTTTGTTGTTCCGTTTTAGATTTCACAGTTTGTTGAGAGGGTAGTTCCACTTCTGCCATTTTTCGAAATTGGAGATAGATTGCCACTTAGTTTTCAACAGCAACAAAAAAGTAGTTTCCAACCATAGAGTCCGTGAGGGTTGGGTTGGTGTTGTAGTGTGTTCCCGCCAATAAATACAAGGTAGTTACGCATACCTATGCCAACGAACTCTTCGGTTCCATAACTGTTTTATTGGAAAATTATTCATTTGGTAATAAATGGTTAATGAGTAGCAACTGGAAGCGATTACGATACTTATTGAGCCAACGACATCACTACCGATTTTGTGGTTCTAACACATCCATCTGACCTGTCACTTATTCAAATTAACAACATATACATTAGGTTAAGATTAAGACTTGTTTGATTTAATTTTTAAAAATAGTTTTGAGATACAATTTTAAAGAATTGTTTTTGAGATGGAGATGAAAAAAGTTGTTTGATATATCTATTTTTAATACTTAAAATTGAAAAACTCATTTTATTATTATTATTTTTAACTAAAAATGAAAAAAACCTAGAAAACCCAACATAAACTAGAAAAGTTAAAGACATCAGAGTACAAAATAAAGGCATAAGGTTTCAACTATAGTAAAGACAAAGGTGGTGACAATGACAGTGACAATTGAGGATGGCGATGACATAGAAGCAATGACTTGAAGTCATGAAGAGGAAGACAATATAAAAAATAAAAGTGATGGTGGGAGCGAGGAAGGAGAATGCATGGCAGTGACTACAAAGATGATGGAGGTGACAAGAAGTTGTGAGCAAGGTGGAGAAAGAAGAATAAGAATAATGATGCTTTAGAGAGAGATAGGTGAAGATGAATTAAAAAACCATAGATTTTTAGAAAAAAAATTAAGATACAAAGCAATTTTTAAAAATAATCTTTATAAAATACCCCACAAACAAGTTTTTTAATTTTAAAAAATGAGAAACTAAGAACTATTTTTAAAAAAATCATCAAATCAAACCTTAGAATAATTTTCATTCTCATTCACAGGTTTTAAATATAAAATTTTAGTTGAGAAATCAAACTTGTAATACTGTGTAGTACAAAGTTGAGGTTAATAATTTACCATGATTTATTTATTTACTTATTTATTGCTTAGGTGAGGTTAGGGAGTGATGTGATGTGAGCTTAAAAGAAACAACAGCTCCGTAGCTAGTAGGTGTAACCCTCCAACAAATTAGAGTTATGAGAATGAGATGTTGATGATAAATGTTCACAATATATGTACTACTCTTTTATTTATGAAGAGTAAGCGTGGAGGATTAAATTCCCACAAAGGAAAAAAAGTATTTATGATTTAAAATTATTCCAACTCTTTATCTTCCTTCGTTATATAACTTTCCTATGAACAGTTATTGAATTTTTAGACAGGACATGTTATTGAATTTTTCTCTTAGTTGGTTTCTCTTGTACACGGTTTAGTAGTTTTCATTATAGGAAAAAACTAGTTGAGCATACTCACCTAGGCTTTGACTTTCAGAGCCCATTTGCACTGTTTACATGTAGTTGATGCTTCAGCAATAGATGTGTTATACGCATCCTCTGCAATAAACCCTGCCACCCAACACACATCAAGTGTCATGCTGCTCATTTATTCACACATTAATATTATTTAAAATATTTTATGTTTAAGGTAAGCTTCCTATTCATGCTTTCTGTCTGCATGGGAGGTTCCTCTGCCTAATAGAAGGCTGATTTCTCATTTTAAGTTTCAATTTACTTTTCCTTCCACCTAAAACATGTGGATTTTCTATTTCCTTTCACTTACTTCAACTACTCATTTCTTCTGTTGCACTTTACCTCTTCACTATCAAATCTGTATTTTCTTTTATGAGTCTTTGTTTGTGTTTCTTTTGTTAAAAAAAATGCCCGAAACGTAATCTCTAGTAAGGCGTTAAATCTACATTATCTTAATAGATTGTATTCTTTGAAACTTTAGGCAACATGTTGATTGTAATACCGATAAAGCCGGTACAATGGAAAAGAAGAAAGATGAAACTACTTACAATTTTTTAAACTAAATTTTAGCTTTATTAGGTTGGTTTGTTATTACATGCAAACTTTATTTTGAGGCTGTTGTGTGTATTCCTTTTATGTACCTGATGTTATGTTGTATTTGAGTAAACATGTCTGAATTAATATATGTTTTTCTATGACATTATCATATCACTCTTTTCCTTTATGATTATGTAATTGCTAGGTTACCTTTATAACTTATAATGAACTTTATTTGATAAGTAAAATAAAAAAATGAAACATATCTTGAAGGAGATTGATAGTCACTTGGATAAGAAAATATGCATAGTGGAAAAGTTAGGACTTATTGACGGTAATTTAAAGTGACTATATTTATTATAGGATGCTTTAATCCAAATCATTTTTGTTTTCATTTTACATATCACACTTTAGCCTATTTCCCCTAATCAGAGAATTCTACTCATTTAAAATTCTCTTTTTTGGTTGGCAAATTTTTTTCCTATTGTGTTTTTTTTACAATAGTAGTTTTGAAAATAGGTTAATGTCTTTGATCGTACTATCCTTAAAAGTTTGTTCACCTAAAACACATCTCTCAAGATGACAGCCCCTTCTGTTGTACAATCCCTTTTATGTTTTACTGTTGTTGGAATAGTAGTCTTGAAAATAGGTTAACGTGTATGATAACATTATTCTTAAGAATTTATTCACCTAAGACGTACCTTTCAGGATACAACAACCCCTTATGACACAAACTAAAAACACAACTAGCAAGAAAAATTATTTAGTAAACCTAGCAAAGAGGAAGAGAGAATAGCGAGAAAGATGTGTCAGTAGAGTTTAACAACTACTAATATTTATAAAACAATTATCTGATAGATAAACACGTAATTAAAATAAATAAAATAATTTATATGGGTAAAGATAAATCAATAAAATAATGCAGATAGTTTTTAAACATTACTAAATATTTTTCATAAGATAAGGTTTGACCCAATAAACAAGTGATAATACCAATTCAATTTGTAACTACCAAAAAAGAGGTCGTTTGGGATAAGTTGAAAAACTTAAAATTCAAATTTAAAATAATAAAAAAGAATCGTAGAAAAAACTTCACATCCAATATAATTGTGTATGCATAGGGAGGGCAAATCAAAGGATTTGTATTGGAATCGGCATTTCGGTCTAATCTCGTATGTGCGTGAAGCGATGGTCTTTCTAACTTGTTTACAACCCCAAAACAAATTTTATAATATATATCCTTAAGGGTTCAAACTCCAAAGAATGTGAGACATAGAAAAGACTTTTGAAAAATAAAGTCTCATTTTGATTGTAAAAATGTTTCCTGTTTTTTCATTTTTTATTTTTCAGTTTTAATTGCAAAATTGCCATCTTATTTCCTATTTGTAAATGAAACATTGAAAATAACTTATTTTTATGTTTCTTGTTTTCAATTTTTTAATACAATCCAAACTTTTTTCTATTTTCTATTTTTCCAATTTTATAATTAAAATAAAAAATAAAAATATAAAAACAGAAAACATTTTCACAGTTATACTACACTTTTTTGGACCAAACTTTTTGGTTTGTGTTTTGGTTAAAAATGAATAAATTTTGAATGTTCACCCTTTTTTTGTGAAAGAACTTAATTTCATTAAACTAAACAAGAGATGGGCTAACAAGCCTAATTGAACAATACACTAGGCCAGAAACTAGAGAAATGAAAACACATGTATGCTCATACAATGCCAAACTAGAAACAAGAACTTCCAAACAATCTCAACTTGGTTAGGGTAGTCCCATAGATAAAAGGAGAACACTACACAAGGTGAGGCCGCAGAAGCTAAATTGGGAGACCCAAGGGCAAGAGACTGATTATATCCTCTGCAACAGCACACTGACTGGGACGATCTAAGAAGGTTGAATGCATATTTTGTCATGGGCTAGGGCCTTCCTCAAGGTACGAGACCACAAAAACCCAAAGGAGTGTAACGATCTACAGAGGTGGGAAATGTCTTTGATCAACAACTTAATTTCATGGTAATTCCCTTCTCCTCTGCACGCCTTAATTAAATTTAGATTATCATATTCAAATAAAACATTATGTAATTCCAAATTGTGTGCCAGCAAAACAGCTTCCCTCATTGCCTCGGCCTCAGCATGGAGCACGGAGGGAGACCACATGTAAGAGGGACCAAAAACCATGTCATCCCCTATGGTCTCTAATGACAATTCTAGAGGAAGCCTTAAGGGAGGGGTCTCTCCATGAAGCATCAACATTAATTTTTAGTTTTCCAGAAGGATGAGGTCTCTAGTTGTAAGAGAACTTAGGAGGAGGTAAGCCTAAACCTTGAACTTAACCTGAGCAATTGATTTTATAAAACTCAACCACTGACTTATTGATATCACTGAGAACCTGTTGTGGATTAGGACTTAAACCCTTAAAACTAGCTTTGTTCCTTGTTAACCAAATATGCCAAAGGGTATAGAAAAATTTGGAGATAAGAAACTAAGAATCCTCCCTTTAGAATTGAACATGTCTATCTTTGAAGCCATCCACTGTAAAGAGGAATTAGCCCTCTCTACTATAGGATTACACTACAGGTTAGATGCAAACCATACGGGGCTAGTCCAACTGCGTTGGAGGAAGACATGCTCCTAAGTTTCCTCTGCCTCTTGACATATAGGACACACGGAATCAAAAATAATTCTTCTCCTAACCAGGTTAGCTTTGTGACGTCCTAGTTCAATTATATAATTATTTTAAGCCGTTTAATTAAATTTTGGGATAAATTTTCACAAATAATTAATTTAATCATCTCATTTTTATAAAACAATCATTTTCAGTAAAAAGACCAAGAATATAAAATAGGTTATGAAATAAAAGCCCTAAAAGCCATTAAAAATGGAGGAAAACCCAAAACTGAAACAGGGGCCTGACGCGCTTAACGTCAGCTTAACAGTAGTAGCACTTGATGCTGTTACATATTTTAGGCCAATCGGCCAACTTCTAACCTACCTAAATGGCCCGTTTCAGATTTGATTGTCATGAAACTTCACAGACCACATGTTTCCCATTCCAGAATTGTTGGCGCTGTCCGTTCGCCAAAATTTCATCATATGCATAAGTTATGCGCAAAATACAGTTTAACCCAATTATGTGCAAAACCCTTGCACCAAACAACCTAAATGGACACCAAATGGCCCAAGGCCTATATGCACAGTTTCAAAATGTCCTAAGGGACCTATTGGTACCTTTCGGGGGTCTCGAAACCCGTCGGATCTCAAAATCATCTATTTAGGTCCTAATTTTCATGAAAAATGCTTATTTCCACTATATGCTACAACCCATCAAATTCATCATTCAATCCACAACCATAACTGCACATCCCACACAATTATTCACAATGTCAACAAGACCTACCCATAACAATCATCACACATAAAACTTTTGCTCCGTGCCAATATTCAGATATTTCATACATCGAACATAATCATCAACAATATCATTAAGCAATTAGTCATCAAACAATCACATAACCCTCATGCTCATCATAACTATATCAATCACCATCACATAGTCACGCACTACCATTATACTAAGTTAATCAAATAAACACATAAAGCACATTGCGTACATTAAACACACACTACATATATCCATATCATACATTCATTATTACATAATTTCCTCGCTCTTTGGCATCAATCCTTTGCTTCGTGCACCTCTGAGGCATTGACATCCTCCCTGTCACTGATCACTAAAGTAAATAAACAACAACAAAGGTCAGTGTTTGGAATATCGTAATTAATATAGAATGAAAATAATAATTATGGCTATTGGATACCTAACATTTCTATTATTGTTTAGCTTACCGAATTCATTACCTTTACATATAGTTGTTCCTCCCAATTTACAATGATCCATATACACCTAGGCCATAGTATGTGACGTCCTAGGTCATTTTACATTTATTTTTATTTCTTCTTTTTCAATTCATTAAAATTCGTAATAAATTTTTCACAAATAATTAATTTAATTATCCCTTGCTCATAAAAATAAACATTTTCGGTAAAAAGGGTGAAGACATAAAATATACTATAAATTAAAACCCCAAAAAGCCATTAAAGGCCAAAGAAACACAAAAGCTGGAACAGGGGTCTGACGCTACGCATCAGACCCTGTTAGCAGCCTTGGCGCTACGCGCTAGGCTTGAAGACCATGAAGGATTTTGATAATGACAAGGCCAATGCCAGAGATCAAGAATGAAGATCCAAGACCAAGGCATAATTAAAGTAAGACTCTATAAAAAGAAAGTACGGCCATTAATATAAAAAGGTTTTAAAATAAGAATACATTCTGATGCAATGTAATTGATTACCTCATTAGTGTAATCAATTACATCGTGTAATTGATTACCTCATTAGTGTAATCAATTACCTCAGCAATGTAATCGATTACCATGTTTAAGTAATCGATTACAATATGAACGTTATGTTTTAAAACTGATTTTAAAAGGCTGTAATCGATTACCTATTTTATGTAATCGATTACAACGTGATCAGAAAGCAAAAAATCATGTTGAAACATTATAACTTTTCACAAAATATTATTTTATCCAAGAGGTACCTTTCCAATTATTTTAATCAATAATTTCACACCTCTTGAAGGCATTTCCTCTCCTATAAATAGGAAGGCATTTCATTTGCAAAAGACACACCAAGATATACCAAATACTTCCAATCTTTTCTTATGAGCAATAATGGCCATATTCTCTTAATAGAGTTATTACTCTTTCTTGTTCCTCAATTTGTTTATCATACTCTTGAAGAGAGTTTTCTTGTAAGAGATCTTTATCTCTAAAAGTGAGATTGATACTCAGAGTGGTGTATCTCTGAGGGGGTTCTTCTTGGATGTGGTGTAGCATCCAAGGGTGATGTTATTGGATGTGGTGAAGCATCCAATGGTGATGTGCTTGGGTGTGGTGTAGCATCCAAGGCATTTGTGATTGGGGTGTGAGTCCCCATTGTGGTGTAATCAAGGGAATTGATTATAGTGAATTTCCTCAAGGGTGTCTTGAGAAGACTGGACGTAGGTAGTGGTTGGCCGAACCAGTATAAATCTCTGTTTGCACTTCTCTAACCCTTAAACTCTTTATGTTTTAAGCATTATTATTCAAATCACATATCATTGCATATTGAGTTTTTAGAGGAGAAATTTATTAGTGAAAAAGTTCCTAACTACTCAATTCACCCCCCCCCCTCTCTTGAGTTTCCTAGAGGCCACCTGGGCTAACAAGTGGTATCAAAGCTCGTATCTTAGAAAAGGTTTAACAACCTCAAGAAGATCCATGGCCTCTTTCAATCCTATCTTTCCTGAGGGAAACTCTATACATAGACCTCTTGTATTTAACGGAGTAGGATATCAATATTGGAAAACCCGTATGCAAATATTCATTGAAGCTATTGATATAGACATATGGGACTCCATTGAAAATGGTCCATTCATACCAACCAAAGTAGTTGGAGAAGTGACCATGATAAAACCAAGAAGTGAATGGACTGGTGCGGATAAAACAAAAGTCCAATATAACCTCAAGGCCAAAAATATAATAACCTCAGCCTTAGGAATGGATGAATACTTTAGAATATCCAATTGCAAAACTGCAAAAGAAATGTGGGATACCTTGGAAGTAACTCACGAAGGAACAACCGAAGTTAAGAGATCAAGAATAAACACTCTAACTAGGGAATATGAATTATTTAGGATGAATAATAATGAAAATATACAGGATATGCAAAAGAGATTTACACACATAATCAATCATCTTGCATGCTTAGGAAAAACCTTCTCTAACGAAGATTTAATTGACAAAGTTCTAAGATGTTTAAACAGGGAGTGGCAACCAAAAGTAACAGCCATATCAGAATCACGAGACTTGGCAACCATGTCACTTGCTACTCTGTTTGGTAAATTACAAGAGCATGAACTCGAGCTTGAAAGATTGAATCAACATGAGGAAAGCAACAAAAAAAAGAAAAGTATTGCTCTAAAAGCATCATCATCAACCATTAAAGAAAGTAATGAAGAAGATGATGAAGAAGATGATGAAGAAGATAATGAAGAAGGTATAAATGATTATAATGACCTTAAATTATTTGTTAAACAATTTAACAGGTTTCTAAAGAAAAAGGAAGGACAGAGGAGACCAAACTTCAGGAAATCCTTCAAGAATGATGAAACCAATCAAGGTCAGAAATGCTTTGAATGTGGAAAGTTTGGACATATGAAGATGGAATGTCCAACCCTAAATAAGAATATGGACAAACAGGAAAAGAAGCATTTCAAAAATAAGAGAAGAGCATATATTGCTTGGGATGATAATAATATGAGCTCTTCTGAGGAATCAGATCAAGAAGAAGCAAATCTTTGCCTAATGACTAACACAGAAGAGGTAAATGACTCAAATCCTACGTTTGATGAATTGCAAGAAGCATTTGAAGAACTTCATGAAGAATATCAAAAACTTGCTAAGAAATTTTTAAATATTAAAAGTATTAATCAAAATCTAGAAGAAAATGTTTCAAAGTTACATGAAGAAATAGGACAAGTTAAATTAGAAAAAATAAACCTAGAAAATGATTTGAAAATTAAAGTCACATGCAATCAATCATGCATTACATGTCAAAAGCTTTCTCAAGAAATTGATGATTTAAAAAATACTTTAGCTAAATTTACTATGGGAAGAGACAACCTAGATATACTCCTTGGAAAACAAAAATGTCATTTTAAAGCCAAACTAGGGTCTGATCCTTCCAAAAAGCAAAAGTTACAGAAAAATTCCTTTATTTCACAAAAGACCTCAACTAGCCCATTTGTTAAAATCTCTCATTATCTGAGAAAAGGTCACAATACATCAACATGCCATATAAGGAAAAAAGATTATACTGAGACAAAAATGATTTGGGTTCCTAAGAATATATTGTCAACATCTAACCCACAAGGACCCAAGAAAATTTGGGTACCAAGATCAAATGTTTATAATGATGCAGGAATTATCATTGATGGGAGGCACTTAAGGATTAACTCTTACCCACAAGAAACGTCAACACATTTCTTGAAGCATCTATCAATCAACAAGTAACAAAGAGCAATATCAAAATAACGAGTGACATCAAACAACAAGGTGCATCACTCTCTGCTAAAACTTTATGCTCTTATATTCTTTTTGCCATTGACAAAGGGGGAGTAATATATGAGAAGCAAAATAAGAGAAAAATCAATCAAACCTGGTTAATATATGAGAAGCAAAATAAGAGAAAAATCAATCAAACCTTGTCAACTAAACCAAAATTAAGGGGGAGAAAATCTTGTATCTTGCATGCTATTTATTTTTCTTCTCAGGAATTGTTGTCAATATCAAAAAGGGGGAGAATGAAGAACTAAGGTTTTGATATCAACAACATATATGCAAGACATGATTAACAACATGGACGCAAGACTTGAAGATTTAGTATACCATGTCAAGCATAAAAAGAGTCATGAAATCAATGAAATATTGTCATCATCAAAAAGGGGGAGAATGAAGACCATGAAGGATTTTGATAATGACAAGGCCAATGCCAGAGATCAAGAATGAAGATCCAAGACCAAGGCATAATTAAAGTAAGACTCTATAAAAAGAAAGTACGGCCATTAATATAAAAAGGTTTTAAAATAAGAATACATTCTGATGCAATGTAATTGATTACCTCATTATTGTAATCAATTACATCGTGTAATTGATTACCTCATTAGTGTAATCAATTACCTCAGCAATGTAATCGATTACCATGTTTAAGTAATCGATTACAATATGAACGTTATGTTTTAAAACTGATTTTAAAAGGCTGTAATCGATTACCTATTTTATGTAATCGATTACAACGTGATCAGAAAGCAAAAAATCATGTTGAAACATTATAACTTTTCACAAAATATTATTTTATCCAAGAGGTACCTTTCCAATTATTTTAATCAATAATTTCACACCTCTTGAAGGCATTTCCTCTCCTATAAATAGGAAGGCATTTCATTTGCAAAAGACACACCAAGATATACCAAATACTTCCAATCTTTTCTTATGAGCAATAATGGCCATATTCTCTTAATAGAGTTATTACTCTTTCTTGTTCCTCAATTTGTTTATCATACTCTTGAAGAGAGTTTTCTTGTAAGAGATCTTTATCTCTAAAAGTGAGATTGATACTCAGAGTGGTGTATCTCTGAGGGGGTTCTTCTTGGATGTGGTGTAGCATCCAAGGGTGATGTTATTGGATGTGGTGAAGCATCCAATGGTGATGTGCTTGAGTGTGGTGTAGCATCCAAGGCATTTGTGATTGGGGTGTGAGTCCCCATTGTGGTGTAATCAAGGGAATTGATTATAGTGAATTTCCTCAAGGGTGTCTTGAGAAGACTGGACGTAGGCAGTGGTTGGCCGAACCAGTATAAATCTCTATTTGCACTTCTCTAACCCTTAAACTCTTTATGTTTTAAGCATTATTATTCAAATCACATATCATTGCATATTGAGTTTTTAGAGGAGAAATTTATTAGTGAAAAAGTTCCTAACTACTCAATTCACCCCCCCTCTCTTGAGTTTCCTAGAGGCCACCTGGGCTAACAAGGCTGACGCTTAACGTCAGAGTATCAGTAGCAGCACCTGTTATAACGTTCTTATTTTTAAATCAAATTACAATAAACAAATGGATCCATTATTAAGTCTTTTAAATTGTGTTGCAACACTGGCTCCCTGAGCCATAACTCAGCTCTAAGCTGATCCGGCCGTTTTACTAGTACCAAACCGTTTGTACCCTCATGTGACACCATCACTCTCAGTGACAACGGTTAGTGCCACGGGCTAAAACCCCGAGCCCCGCTCAAGAGGTTGCCTTGAGTCCCACCTAAGGTCTTTTGTCTTTTGCCTTGAGTCCCACCCAAGGTCTTTTGTGGAAACCATATTATATTTCATATTCATTCATCACACAAGCATCTCATGAAAATTTCATGGAAACCATTCTCATCATCGGTCATACATATATACAATCATCACATCAATATCAATAATATGAATGGAAGATATGAATACATAAAATATGTTATTCGATCGGGGTCTTAATAACAATTTATGCACACAACATATATACATCATAACAATATCACCCCACATCCATTCATAAACTATTCATTTGAAATGTAACGCTCCCCCTACCTGGAAATAAAGACTTCCAGCAGCTTTTCAAACTATATCCAAGTCACTGCTCACGAATTCCGACTGGAATTGCAGTTCTGAACCAGTCCAACGTTTCTTCGTGAAAGAGAAGAAATGAAGATTGATTTTCTTCCTTGCTTGTTAATTTTCCAGTAAAGATTGGAAAGAAAGGATAGAAGTAATGTTTTGCACTTTCAAAGTTTCTAACTGATTCAACAGTAGAACCTGATATATATATCGTTCATGCAAAAGAGACGTGAACGATAGGAAGAAGTCTGACATACATATCTTTAAATGATAAGGAAGGGATAAGATATTTAATGGAAAGGGGACAACACATCAGAGAGGGTCCCATACTTAAAAAATATCAGAAAAGTGATTCTACTAGAATGTAGAAGAACAGAATGACGTGGAAAACTTTAATAATTAAAATAATTATTAATTCCAACTCGGTTTCAGTATTCTGGGCACATCTTTCCGAGAAGATTCATCACAGCCTTTGTCCATTCAGAATTCCTTCATTCAGAGGAAATTCACTCGGAAAGGTTTCATCCCATGAAACAATCAGCTTTCCTTCCTCGAAAATGACCCACACAGAAATATCTCACCCGGAAATACCTCATTCAGACATATCTCACTCGGATATATCTCTGCCCGAGTCAAAGTCTTTCTCTTGTGTCACTCGGAAGTCTTACAACTGAAAGATCACTCGGAGTTCGAAGTTCAATCCTTTCTCAGAAATATTTCCACTCGAAAGGATCACTCGGGGTCGAGGACAATCTCGAATACAAACCTGAGCACAAGCTCTCGGAAACTTTAAAACACCCGAGCACGAATGAAATGAATTCACCACTCGGATATTTACTTCCCTCGGGAACTATTCACTCGGAACATACTCATTCGAAGTTAGTCTTTTTCTTTCCAGAAGTACTCTCCCTGGAAGACTCACTCGGTATGTCCCAATCGGTGCCATACCACTCAGAAATTGGTAATATCTCGCTTGACAATATTCCACTTGGAAACATCTCAATCGGTGTTGTCTCACTCGGGAGTGTTGCACTCGGAGACACCTTACTCGGAAAAGTTTCACTCAACTGGGAAATTCCCCACTCAGAATTCACAACTCAAAATTATCTCATCCCGAGAAGTGCTTATTCGAAATCAAAGCTTTTCTTCGCTCGAAAGTACTTCTCTCAGAAACGTTTCACTCGGAGACGTTTCACTCGGATTTGTCTCTCAAAAGTGTCTCATTCAGACACAGAGCTTTTCTTCACTCGGAAATAATTCTCTCTGTCATGTTTCACTCGGAAACATCTTAACTTTACTTCACTCAGTAGTTCTTTCACCCAAAAAGATTTTACTCGGAATGATATCCCTTTCTTCACTCGGGATTATCTCAACTTTCCTACACTCAGAAGTATCTTAACTTTCTACACTTGGAAGTATTCATTTTTCACTCGGAATGTCTTATCTTAGACATAATTCACTCGGAATTTCACTCGGAAATTCTTCACTGATCCTTATTGAATTATTTTCTAAAATTCTAAATTTTAGGATGTTACACCTGCTGCTGCATATTTTAGGCCAATCGGCCAACTTCCGACCTACCTCATTGGCCTGTTTGAGGTCCGATTACCATAAAACTTCACGGGCCATATGTTTTCCCCATTCCAGAACTGTTGGCGTTGTCCGCTGGCCAAAATTCCATTATATACATGAGTTATGCGTGAAACACGGTTTAACTTAATTATGTGCATAACCCTTGTACCAAACTACCCAAATGGACTCCAAATGGTCCAGGGCCTACATGTACAGTTCCTAACGACCTAAAGAACCTATTGGTCCCTTCTGGGGGTCCCAAAACCTGTCAGATCTCAAAATCATCTATCCAGTTCCTAATTTTCACATCAGACACATAATTCATAATCATATTACAGAACCTGTCCATAACATTCATCACACCTATGGTATTGGCTCCGTGCTCATCATTCGTAATTTACATCAGTTACAACATAAATACCAAGACACTAATTGCACATTGTCTATACTAATCATTCTCAAATTAGCCATTGAATACACAATCACATTCGTCAGGTAATTCACGAACCGCAGCACCTCCAATTTCATGCATTCACATAATGGCTTCGTGCCATACATCCAATCACATATAACATATCATCATTCTACATTATCACACATCATAATTCAATATCCAGGCATCACACATATACAATTGGTCAACTACCTAAATAGCTCCGCGCTACTTGGTACCGTCACACCTATGAATACCAAATTAAAATTGCCTACTTAGGATCCACAGTTTAACATGAATATACATTTACCATTTTAACTAAATACGCATGCACAACTATCATTACACTAATTTCCTCTTCGCTCTGGCCTCATTTAGCGCTTGCCTCTACGGTGTGCATCCAAAACCTACCAACAGTCACTAAAGCCACAATACAGGGGGTGAGTAACTGGAATTAAGCATTAATACAGAAATAAACATTAATACTGCAGAGGAGTATTCTAGCTATATTTATATTTTAACAACAATATTTATCACCATCAAGCTGAATCGCATTAACTGTATCAAAACCACTATCTCAATGAATACCAATCATTCAATTCATTTTACATGACACACCAGGTATATAAATATAAACATTCCCATATATTCCCTCCACTAGAAGCCTGTCAGGAGCTGCTCCTTGACCGTGCCAACACACCGGCGACCACTCCCCGCCCTCAACAGTGTCCAAGGCATTATATCATCACTCACAACTATAGCATTACATATCAAAGCATATAAACACAACTGACTCTCAGATATTAAGACACCCTAGTATTCAGATACTAAAAGGATCGACCTTCAACTAGGGGTCTGACTTGACACCCCGTGAACCCGACTTGGTTCACCGAGCCCGACTTGGCTCCCCCTCAACCACTGGGTCCTACTTGACCACTGGGTAGCTCAACTGGGCACAAAAACCACGGGAGCCATAAAACGAGGGTAACATATACCATCGGTCGTCCTCCACCACATAAATCATATATCAATCACGTAAAACATAGCTAAAGCATCATTAATCTCATGTATAAATATGAGAAACTGATATATACTCACCTCACAGGGCGGCCACATAGACCCAGCCCTCCCAAGCCATGTTCTAACATTTCCATCGTTCTCATCAAGTTACGCATAGTTAAAATAACACACACTACGCTACACATTATTAATACTCACATAAATCATTACCAACACATTCAAACGAGAATCAGTACCAATTAAAGCCTACTCATAATATCCATACAAAATACACACACACACACACACATATATATATATATATATATATATATATATATATATATATCACATTTCCATTATACTATACACTTTATTCTTACTTATTACTTGTAATCCATCATTATTCAGAATTTTACATCAACATGTAACATCCATTCAAAATCTTCATTTGCCTCATTCAATTAGAACTTCCTCTACATTGGTTCCTCATCAAGACTCTTTATTTTAACTTATAGTTCCTCGTCTTCCCATGTAATCACACTATTATGCTAATGTCCTTTCTGTATATCATCCATTACAATTAATCTTATTTCTCATTATGGATTTCACACTCTCCTACCTCTCATGTGTATATTTTTATGAATGTACATAGGCCACTTACCTCATGTTTCATTTTATAATCTACCATATACATGTTTCTCCTACATCATGTCACTTCATAAATTCTACTTATCTTATATAAGCTATTCGATAATTTTCATGATCAACACCTACCCACATATTCAATTACTTATTTATTTATTCATTTATTCCTCATCTATCATCTTCAAGATTTCTAGTTTACCTTCACTTCCTTATTCTTCAAATCTTTCCCTATCATAATGCTATTATACCATTTAATCAGTTATCAATTTATTAATTATCCTACCCTCTTTACTTTAATAACTTCTTATACTTCCATTTCACATACTAGATTATATGGATTAATTTAGAATAACTAAAAGCGGCTATCATACACCCTTTCCCCTATACCGTACTGGCACAATTTCATTTCTATATTAACCTTAACCTAGCACACCCATTTACCTCAATTCTGAGCTTCCTTAAATCTTCAACTTAATTATCGGGTCCTTGGAAATTCACCAAAACTCTAAAATTAAAATTAAAAAGGCTTCAATCAATATTTTAATTACCGAAACCATAACCTATAACTTTATAATAATCCCAAATCTCAATCCAAGGTCATCGAAGCTTACCATTTCCTTTTCCGACTCTCGTTTCCAAGCTCCAAAATGTCGAACAACCTTCCGATCCTTGCTTCAAAATTTACAATTGCCAAAACACGAAATCCCCTTAGTTTTCCTTCACACTTATCATCCTAGGGACCATACCCAAATTCCCCATGACTC
Source organism: Clitoria ternatea (assembly GCA_037962975.1). Lineage (NCBI taxonomy): Eukaryota > Viridiplantae > Streptophyta > Magnoliopsida > Fabales > Fabaceae > Clitoria > Clitoria ternatea. The sequence continues at coordinate 116,472,401 of CM075674.1, read as the reverse complement.
TAAAACATAGAATCAAGGTCCCCCACCAACATGCAAGATTCGGTTTCAAGAAAGGAAAATGAGAGGAGGAGGAAAAACATGCAATTGAAGGTTCCCATGGCTTACCTTAGCTTCCACCGATCCAAAATCACAAGAAATAGGAGCTTCCACCTTGTCCAGGGTAAAATTCACAAGGGAGGAGAAATGAGAAGAAAAACGGTGCTTCAGCTATTCTATTTTGCATGCCCTCGTTTTAAACTGATCGTGACGCTGGCGCTACGCGCCAACTCATTAATTTGCACCTGACGCTACACACCACAGCCATGCTACGCGTCAGGTTTCTGATGCCCATTCCATTAAAATTTCATTTTAATTTACCTTACCCTTTTAGGATACCATTTTAAATCATATATTCACTTAAAAAATCCTATTTCCCTTAATTCCAACTTAAATAAATATTTAGTTTATCCTTCCCAATATTAAATTATCAAGGATGTTACACAATATCATCTCAAAAGCAATATTAATCTCTTCCTCATTCCATTTGGTAATCACAATTAATCATTAAACTCGGTACTGATTCATATCATTCATTATTATATCCATCTGAAATCATTACAAACATTAATCATTAAATTCATCACACCACATGCATCAACATATATCACATATGCACAACTGACTCGCATATATCTAATACTCTAAGTATTCAAATACTAAAGGATCGACCTTCAGCCGGAGGTCCGAGTTGACACCCCGTGAACCCGACTTGGTTCACCGAGCCCGACTTGGCTCCCCACCTCAACCACTGGGTCTGACTTGACCACTGGGTAGCTCAGCTAGGCATAAAAACCATGGGAGCCAGAAAACGAGGGGTACATCATACTGTCGACCGTCCCACACCACATAATCTCACCTTATATCACAACATGCATAGCATAATATCATCAACCTCATATATAAATGTCAAAAACTGACATATAACCATTACATGGGGACCAACATGCCAAGCCCACCAATACAATGCCACAATGTAGCTTAGTTTATCGTTATCTCATATTTCTGTTACCTTACTCATGACCACATAAGCATATACATCTCATAACTGTAATTATTACACATACATATAATTTTCAGAATTTAAATCATCACTTCCAGTTAGTCAATTAATTATTTCACTTTATATTTCATAACTTTCACCTCATTTTCAATTTAATAATTACCAAAACTCACATAACATACACCACTAATTATATAAATCATAATTGATGGTTCTGAGAACAGACTTAGAAAGAGGTTGAATAAGTTTATTTACTTTTTCAAACCAAAAAGTGATATTTAAACGTTATTGCATTACGCACAGTGGACCAGACTTACGAGAGACGGAGAGTGTGAAACTTTAATTGGGCAAGCATATTTTTGTCAGACTTTTACTATCAAGTATAACAATAATAATGCACTAGACTTTTGATAGTAAAGAGTGAGAGAGAAAGAGACAATACACAAACATTTTTATACTGGTTCACCTCCAACTCAGAGACTACATCCAGTACCTTCAAATCTGAAGGATTTCCATTATGTGAAAACATTTTACATCAGATGTTGAGTATTATTGACTCCAGCCACTCCTAACTTAAGCACAACCCATGATTCAAGTATTCTTGACGTCGGCCACTCCTGGCCCCAAGTATTCTTAACTCGACCGCTCTTGGCCTCAAGTATTCTTGACTCCGGCCACTCCTTCCCTGAGCATAGCCTGTGCTTCAACACACCAGACCCCTCTGGATTCCTATAAGTATTAGTTTGCAGCACCCACTCCTAGGGCAGACCCAGGTATTCTTTCATGAGTCACTCCTGGCTCGAACCTTGAATATTCTTTCAAAAGCCTCTCCAGGCCAACAGTGTTTCCCACACTAACAGAGTCTGGCAACTCACCAGACCTGTACTACCAGAGGATTAGAAGAATTAGCTCAAATAAAATAAGTCCATTGACTTAGCAAAGCTAAGTGATAAACCATGAAAATGGGTTTGTAAAGAAGGAGAGGGCTTAATTTTCCCACAGGGCTCAGTACATTCAGAAAGTGAAAGATGATTGGAAAATGTACTAAGCCAGAAAACATGACTTAGGATAATATGCATTTAAGTGCATAAAGGCATATCCCAAGTTACTATGGCATCTAAGTAGAAAGGTGGGTGCACTTAGCGAGCTTTCTCTGTCTTCATGGCAGATCTTCCAGGTAGAGTTACTTGTTGTTGAGTAAACTGCCATTTCTTTATTTCATATAAACTTGAGTACATGAACGTTCGATGATCGTTCATGATATTTCTTCTTCTTCCATTACACTTTTATAGTGTATTCTAGCTCATCTTTCTCTTTTTTACAAGCTCTCTCTTTTTTTTTCATTTTTCTCTCTAGTATTTCTTTTCATCCTCAATTCTCGGTAATTGATTTTTCTCTCCTCATATTTTCTTATATATTTTACAAGAGACTCTCTGTTTAAAGAAGAGGTCGATTCTGTTTATATAGAATCAATCTGTTAAGTTTAGGTAGAGGCTGTCAATTATATAACCATTGAGAGAGTTGTTGTGCAAGGGACAAAAGCCTTTCTCGTTGGAATTGCACAAAGCATAAGTTGTGACGTCCTACGTCAATTTACCTTTATTTATATCCATTTAATTAATTTTCATAATAAATTTTTGCATTTAATAAAATTTAATTATTTCTCATTTCAAAATAATATTTATTTTCACTAAACATACTCAAAATAATAATTATATAGTTTGACAAAACCTTAGAGTTCCCTTAATTTAGAAAAGAATCAAAAATATGAAACAGGGGCCTGACGCTGCGCGCCATTCCCACGCGTAGCGTCAGCCCTCTGCTGCACACCTCATGCTACGCGCCAGCCTCACGCGTAGCGTGGGCATGACAGTGACAGCACCTGATGCTATTACACATTTAAACCATTTTACTAACTTCTAACCTATCCAATTGGCCCGTTTTAGATCCGATTGCCACGAAACTTCACGGGCCACCTGTTTTCCCCATTTCGGAACTGTTGGCGCTATTCGTTCACCAAAATTCCAACATATGCGCAAGTTATGTGCGAAATGCATTTTAACCCAGTTAGGTACAAAACCCTTACACCAAACATCCTAAATGGATTCCAATGGACCAAAAGCCAATGCATCTAAATCCTAAATGTTATGGAAGACCTATTGATGCATTCTGGGGTTTCTCACACCCACCGAATCTTAATTTTATCTATCCGGTTCCTTAAATTCAATATCCAACTATATGCATAACTTATCTAAATCAATCCAATCATCATCCTAGCATCAATCACATAGCACACATATCAATCATGCGTCAATACAACACCTGCCCATCACATTCAACATTCACACATGTCAATGGCTCCGTGCCATAATTCATCCTCATCAATAAGTCATCAAACCACAACATGCATAATCATGGCAAGTTCATCACACATACTTTATCATCTATCACCCACCATATTAATACATTACTTATTACACACTTAAACACATACACATAAAATATTACATTTATTATACACATCTCCATTCCTTGGCATCAAACTTCCTCTTGGCGCATCTCCGCAGCATTAGCATCCTCCCTGTCACTGGTCACTAAAATTAAACAACAGCAAGGGTGAGTGTTTGGAATATCATAATTAATATAGAACAAAATATTAAACTTAACAATACCTACTACTCTTTGTTATTACATAATCTCTTTCAATTTCCTGCACTTATCCACGTCAATATAACTACACACATACATATCAATCTTTAACTTATTCAAGCCATATTTTCATTCATTCACATTACACTTTCATTTCATAATTCATTTTCCATCATCAATCAATATAAGATTCACATAAGTCACAACTGACTCTCATGTAATTTGACGCCTAGTATCCGGATACTAAAGGACTGGCCTTCAGCTGAGAGTCCGACTTGACATCCCGTGAACCCGACTTGGTTCACCGAGCCCGACTTGGCTCTCCACCTCAACCACTGGGTCCGACTTGACCACTGGGTAGCTCAACTGGGCACAAAGACCACGGGAGCCAGAAAACGAGGGGTATACATACCGTTGGCCATCCCATACCACATATTCACATATCATATGTAACATCCTATTTTCATCACAAATAGGAAATAGATATTAATATATTTCTTGAGAAATACTTACTATAAGTTAGTTTATTATTATCATTTTTTTTGGAATTTTGGTATTTATATTTTTATTATTTGTTTTTTAAAATAATAATAATAAAAAATGAAAATATTTCTAAATGAGAATTTTAAAGTGACTTAATTAATATTCACTAATTAAGAAAATTATATTAAGAATTTTTAATATCCTTATTATTCACCATTTTTATTTTATGTTGTTATATTTTTGTTTTTTTTACATATTTAAGATTTAACTCTTATTAGAATTTTAAAATAAAATTTTGAAGGAATTAGACTATGGTTCTTTTGAACTTTTTGATCTACATAATATTTATGATTTTCTGGAATTTTTTGAAAATTTTGAATTATTTCAATAAAATAATATATTTTAAATAATTTTAAATTCATATAAAGTTGCTTAAAATTAAAAATATTTACAATAATGTAAAGTTAAATTATAAGAAAATTTTCTAAAATCCATTTCAAGTAGACTTATCTAAAAATTATCGGTTTGAAAAAAATCTTGATTTTTTCTAATCGTTAAAAAATTAGAAACGTATCAATAAATTTTTATTAATAGAAAATTTTAGATTTTTAAAATTTCAGCTTTATATTACTTATTATAAAATTAGTGAGGACTGATATAATATCGCTAAATTTCAAAAAAGAGTCATTTTGAATATTTAAAATATACCGAGTGAAGGGTTACTATTTGACTTAATAATTTTGCCGACAATTACTATGCAAATCATTGTGCATGTATGAAATTTTCAAAAGATGCACAGTAACTTGGAATAAAAAATTCAAAAATGCATAGTACTTTTATATTAAAATAATGGAATGCATAGTAAATTTTTTTCTATAAATACCGAAGGATTTCTTCTTTAGAATTCACAATTTCAGATTAAGTTTTCTTAATATAGTAGTGCTAGTGAGATAGTGGTGGAAGTGAGAGAGAGAAGAAAAGTTTTTGGAGAGAAGGTTCTGCCAAAATCCTAAGGTAAGAATACTTCTCTTTTATATTTTTTGGGTTATTTTTATATCGTTTTTAGAAATCTGTTATTATACTGAAAATAATATTATTTTAAGTTACTATTCTGCATAGTAAAACACTATTTCAATAGTAAATTACTATTTCAATAGTAAATTACTATTCAAATAGTAAATTACTATTTACTGTTACTATTTACCATTACTATTCACGATTTACTATTCACTATTCACTATTCACTATTTAAAATTTACCATTTTTTATTTTAAGTTGTAATCTTAATTTTCATCTTGTAATTATATTAAAATGAAATTGGTATGTTTTAGAACTCGGAGACGAGGCGCGCATGGATTTTCAATAACGAATCGGTATACAAGAGGTAAGGGGGAGTGAGATAAGAATATAATATGAAAGACATAAGAATAAAGGGAGGAGTCCCCTACTCCTTTTAAATTTAATAATATTATTATTTTAAAGTAATAACTTCTCAACTTAAAATTTATAATAAATTTAATATATTGTGTAACTTATTCTGAAATATCTATACATGGATCTGAATTATTATAACTTATACGGACTAAACTAAACCTATGCAAGGACTTGGATTTTTATATCCTATATGGATCGAACTAAACTTATGCAAGGACTTGGACTATTATGACCTGTCTAAACTGAACTATACCTATGCGAAGACTGGATATATGGACTTATATAGACCTGTGCGAGGAATGGACTATAAGGACTCAAAATCAAATCTACTAATTTAAATAACCATTAAAAATTTGAATTATATTTATAAGCGATATTTAGTTGATTTGACTTGATTATAATTAATTATATTTGATTTCGATTAATGATATTGTGATTTATAATATTAGACTGTGATTAATAATATACAATTATGATTGATGATATTTGATTGTGATTGATGAGATTACTATACTTGATTGTGGTTGATGAATGATTGATGATCTTGTGATATGAAGTTTGAGCATATAGCAAGCATGACGGAAAGTTAAAACTCAGTAAGAATTTTCTTACCTTACTCTTTAAATTTTTATTCCAAGAGAAAGTATTTTGTAATTATTTTAGTCTTTTATTTCTTCTTATAAATAATTTTTTATTAACTTTATTTTTAATCTCTATAATAAAATCTAGTATTAGAAAGAAGCTATTTTATGAAAATCAGAGGTTGAGATAATTAATTCTTGAATTAAAGAAAATTTTTATAGTTTTAAGTATTCTTAGTTAATGAATTTAAATTATTTTCTTTAGAAATTAGAAGTTTAAAGTAAATTATTTTGGTTTTCCCCAACGAAATAACTAAAGAATATTTTGTGGAGATTTCAAAAACTCAATCTAGTTAAGATTCAAATTGAGAAAGATTATGTAAATATATGAAGATTTTTAAGAGAAAGCTTTAAGATATTTAAGGCTTGGAAACTCAATTTTGGTAAGATCTGAATTTGAAGACTGTACTAAATTATTTCAGTATAACAGAAGTTCAAAGAAGAACTTATGGAAATGTACAGTTTATTGTGATGATTTTGTGAACCTTTATGGCATTTAATAATTGAGTTTCTAAAAGCCTTAACCAACTAAATATACGAGTAGTTCATGCATCATGAATCATTAAAGAGAAATGAGATGTGATATTGCCTGGGGACGGATTATAGAAACCGAGGATACATTAGAGGAGGCTTAATTGCGAGCCTTAGGATGAGAGAGTGTGAAAGGGTGCTTCAGGTGACCTGGGGTCGCTCCCTGGTGTCGGGTACTTTCACAATAAAAACTTTCTCAGTCTGACTAGTCTCTAAGTGTTTCCACGCCAGTTGAGCTGTTCATATGCTGTAACACCCTCTGTTACACCTTAATAAATTCTAGAAAAACTCGTAATTTTTTTTTTTACTAAAGATATGATTGTTAAAAAAAAACTATCGGAATAAATTATATACATTATTTCTGAAATACCTCACAAATATTATTAAAAACTTTATAAAGTATTTGTACATTCATCCGAAGAAAATAAACATTAAACATTATAAGAAAGAGAGGAAACTCCATGGCCCAGAAGCAGTTACTAATTAACATTATTTATTCATTGGACCACGGTATTCATACCGAGCTCCCTTTCTAGAACGTGCTATAGTTACTGCTGATATTCTTCGATCCTTCCCTCTGAACCATCAATTTAGAATATATGAAACAAAAACACGGAGAAAGGAGTGAGAAACAGAATATAATATTTCCAAATAAGACATAAGCAACAAAGGGTTTTCACAACCAATACATAATAATATCAATCACAATCACATACACAATCAATTATGAATGCATGAATGTTATACAATATCTTCATCATAACTTACCTATATATGTGGGCCCTTAAATTTTAATTTGCACTGGGCCAACCAGGAGTTTACACTGTTCCATAAGTCCGGATAATAATAATATGAACAGCTCAACTGGTATGGAAACACTTAGAGACTAGTCAGATTGAGAAAGTTTTTATTGTGAAAGTACCCGACACTAGGGAGCTACCCCAGGTCCCCTGAAGCACCCTTTCACACCCTCTCATCCCAAGGCTCGTAATTAAGCCTCCTCTAATGTATCCTCGGTTTCTATAATCCGTCCCCAGACAATATTATTTCATTTCACTTTAATGATTCATGATGCATGAACTACTCGCGTATTGAGTTGGTTAAGGCTTTTAGAAACTCAATTATTAAATCCCTTAAAGGTTTACAACATTATTTCAATAAACTGTACATTTTCTCTAAATTTCTGTCCCACAGAAATAAATTTGGTACAGTTTTCAAATCTCACGGAAATTGAGTTTCTAAGCCTTAAATATCTAAAAACTTTATCATATAAAACTTTACCTAATCTTTCTCAAATTAAATCTTAACAAAATCAAATTTAGGAATCTCAATTATTTCCAAATGTATTTAGTTATTAAGTTGGAAAAATAAAATAGTTTTCTTTCAAAAAATTTTGTTTTATTAAAATTAAAAAATACTTAAAATTACAAAATTTTTCTTTAACTCAAGATTTAATTAAATAAATTCTCATAAAATATTTTCTTTCTAAAATAAATACTAATTTTTTTATTCTAAATATTGAAAATAAAGTTAATAAAAATAATTTCTAAGAAGAAATAAAAGATAATAAAATTTAAAGAGTAAGGTAAGAAATTCTTACTGAATTTTAGCTTTCCGTTATGCTCGCTATATGCTCAAACTCCACATTACAATATTATCAATCAAAATCAAACAATATTGATCCGGTCTCAATACCGGTATCCGAACTGCTATGCATATTTCAACATCTTTGATAAGACATCTACGTGTAACCGGTGTCATCGGTATACATCCGGACTGTAATTCCGTATCAGGCGTTCTCCCTATACCGGTTGTTCAGGATAACACCATGACATCGGATAATACACACGTCACTGTGCAAAAGACAAGGATTGTTGCTACAGGGATCGACCAATAATTCCCTGCACTACGAGCCAAATTCTGCTCACGGGAATGGTCAACTTGTTCCCTAATCCTAGTCTACATTCTCTATGCTCAATATAAAACAGCCACTTGACCCAATCATGCAGGTAAGTGCGCAATATAATAATGCTAGTGAGAGTTGGTGGTTCCCCACCAACGAGTCCTCGTTAATCGAGCCAATCAGGTATATGAACTAACTTCATGATTGAAGTTGGGGATCTGGATCATCTTCTTCTTCAGTTCTTTTACGACTGATTACTCTCTGAATACATTCCTTACTTGGAATATAATCACTGACTTGAGCGTCGGAGAATCTTTGCAGGTGACACCACCATTCGCCCACTTCAACGCGTAAGGTCGGTGTGAAGGATCTCCAGAACGCCCAATCCGCTCTCCTCATCCAAGGACATCGGATTCACATATCGGATACTCATACATCCGGTATCTTATACGGTATTGACATACTATTCGTGACTGGCTTGAGATCGGATCTCTTGACCCCGGTCCAGGACAGATCAAATATCAATCATAATCAAATCATAATCAAATCAATTAAATATCATTAATACATATCATAATACAAAATTTAATGATTATTAATATAGTCAATTTTAGTCCTTTTGGTCAATTCCTCGCATAGGTATATGTAAGTCCATATAATCCAGTCCTTGCATAAGTATAGTTCAGTCCATATGGGTCATAATGGTCCAAGTCTTTGCATAGGTATAGTCCAGTCCATATAGGTCATAATGGTCCAAGTCTTTGCATAGGTATGTTAGAGTTAGTTAAACCGGATATTTAATTTAAAATTTATTAAAATTGTTAAGTTAAAAAGTTAATATTTAAAAATAATAATATTATTAAATTTAAAAGGAGTAGGGGACTCCTCCCATTATTCTTATGTCTTTTCATATTATACTTCTTATCTCACTCCCCCTTACCTTGAGTCGTTACCAAAAAGAGATTTGCTTTGCGCCTCCGATTTCTAGAAATATTAATATCAATCTTATTTCAGTATAAGCATAAGACGAAGATTAAGATTACTACTTAAAACAGAAATGGTAAATTTTAAATAGTAAATAGTGAATAGTGAATAGTGAATAGTAAATCGTGAATAGTAACAGTAAATAGTAAAACGTGAATAGTAACAGTAAATAGTAAAACGTGAATAGTAACAGTAAATAGTAAAACGTGAATAGTAACGATAAATAGTAAATCGTGAATAGTAACGGTAAATAGTAACAGTAAATAGTAATTTACTATTTGAATAGTAATTTACTATTGAAATAGTAATTTACTATTGAAATAGTGTTTACTATGCAGAATAGTAACTTAAAATAATATTATTTTCAGTATAATAACAGATTTCTAAAAACGATATGAAAATAACCCAAAAAATATAAAAGAGAAGTATTCTTACCTTAGGATTTTGGCAGAACCTTCTCTCCAAAAACTTTTCTTCTCTCTCTCACTTCCACCACTATCTCACTAGCACTACTATATTAAGAAAACTTAATCTGAAATTGTGAATTCTAAAGAAGAAATCCTTCGGTATTTATAGAAAAAAATTTACTATGCATTCCATTATTTTAATATAAAAGTACTATGCATTTTTGAATTTTTTATTCCAGGTTACTGTGCATCTTTTGAAAATTTCATACATGCACAGTGATTTGCATAGTAATTATCGGTAAAATTATTAAGTCAAATAGTAACCCTTCACTCGGTATATTTTAAATATTCAAAATGAGTCCTTTTTGAAATTTAGCGATATTATATCAGTCCCTACTAATTTTATAATAAGTAATATAAAGCTGAAATTTTAAAAATCTAAAATTTTCTGTTAATAAAAATTTATTGATACGTTTCAAATTTTTTAACGATTGGAAAAAATCAAGAATTTTCTCAAACCGATAATTTTTAGATAAGTCTACTTGAAATGGATTTTAGATAATTTTCTTATAATTTCAATTCACTTTCTTGTAAATATTTTTAATTTAAGTCACTTATATGAATTTAAAATTATTTAAAAAATATTATTTTTATTTAAAAAATTCCAAAATTCCAAAAAATTCCAAAAAATCATAAATAATACGTAGATTAAAAAGTTCTAAAGAACCATAATTTAATTCCTTCAAAATTTTAATATAAAAATAAAAATAGGGGTGTTACAACTCTACTCCCCTTAGAAAATTTCGTCCTCGAAATTTACATTAATTAGTAAAACAAATGAGGATGAGACTCTTTCATCTCAGTTTCTAGTTCCCATGTAGCATCTTCTCCTCTCGTTTCACTCCAAATAACCTTTACAAGCGGAATTGTCTTGTCTCTTAATTGTTTTATTCTTCTGTCACTTATTCTAACAGGTGGTGCATCATATGTAAGATTATCTTTAACTTGTATGACATCAGGTTCAATAACATGTGTAGGATCAGATATATACTTTCGCAAGTTTGACACATGAAAAACATTATGGATATTAGAAAGAAAAGGTGGTAATGCTATTTGGTAGGCAAGGGGACTAACTTTATGAATTATTTGGTATGGACCAATAAATCTGGGAGTTAGTTTTCGAGATTTCATTGCCCGACCGACCCCAGTCATAGGTGTGACTTTCAAGAATACATGATCGCCTTCTTGAAATTCGAGCGGCTTTCTTCTTTTGTCATAGTAACTTTTCTGCCTGCTCTGTGTTGCCTTCATCTTTTCCTGAACTATTTTGATTTTATCCGTGGTTTGTTGTACCAACTCTGGTCCTAGCATCAAGTTTTCACCAGTCTCAAACCAACATAGCGGGGTCCTACATTTTCTTCCATATAATGCTTCAAAAGGTGCCATGCCAATGCTAGCATGGAAACTGTTGTTGTAGGTAAACTCCACATATGGTAAGAATTGATTCCAACTTCCTTTATGCTCTAACACACAAGCTCGTAACAAGTCTTCTAGAGATTGGATTGTTCTTTCTGATTGTCCATCCGTCTGAGGATGATATGCTGAACTCAAACGCAGTCTTGTTCCCAAAGCCTTGTGCAAGCTCTTCCAGAATTGTGATGTAAAACGAGGGTCCCGATCAGAAATGATACTTGAAGGAATTCCATGCAATCTCACAATCTCCTCGATGTATAATTTTGCCAGTTTCTCCATAGAGTAACGAATGTTGATGGGAATAAAGTGGGCAGACTTTGTTAGTCTATCAACTATTACCCATATCGAATCATGTCCTAATGGAGTTTTAGGTAGAGAAGTCACAAAATCCATGGTAATGCTATCCCATTTCCATTCCAGTATTTCCATTGATTGTAGCATTCCAGGGGGTTTTTGGTGTTCCACTTTAACCTTCTGGCAAATTAGACATGCAGCCACATACTCTGCCACCGCTTTCTTCATTCCAGGCCACCAAAATAACTTCTTCAAATCTTGATACATTTTAGTAGCTCCGGGATGAATGCTCATATAACTTTTATGGCCTTCTTCTAGAATTGCTTTCCTCAACTCCTCTTTGTCAGGGATACACACTCGATCCTTATATCTCAATAATTGGTCGTTTCCCACATTGAACTCGACTTCTTTTCCTTGTTTCAAGAGTTCTTTCTTCTCTTGCAGGAATTCATCCTCTCGTTGAGCCTCTAAAACTTGCCTCAGGAATTCATTTGTCACTTGCAACGCTCCTAATCTGTAGCTGTTAGCATTAACCTTTACTGCTAGGTTAAGATCTCTGAAGTTCTCTATCAATTCCAGCTCTTTTATCATCATCGTGGACGCATGTAGAGACTTTCGACTTAAAGCATCAGCTACTATGTTCGCTTTTCCAGGATGGTATTGCAACTCAAAATCGTAGTCCTTTAAGAACTCCATCCATCTCCGTTGCCTCATGTTTAACTCCTTTTGGTCGAATAAATACTTGAGACTTTTATGATCGCTAAACACATCGAATGTTGCACCGTACAGATAGTGCCTCCAAATCTTTAAGGCAAAAACTACAGCGGCTAACTCTAAGTCATGGGTAGGGTAGTTGATCTCATGTTGCCTTAATTGTCGTGATGCATAGGCTACAACCTTCTTGTCTTGCATAAGTACACTTCCTAGTCCTTGTTTAGACGCATCACAGTAAACTTCAAAACTTCGATGTGGATCGGGGAGTACTAACACCGGCGCAGAAGTAAGTCGATCTTTCAGCTCTTGAAAACTATTCTCGCATTGTGTCGTCCACACAAAAGGTTGTCCTTTCCGTGTTAGCTTGGTCAATGGGTATCCTAGCTTTGAAAATCCTTCAATGAATCTCCTATAGTATCCAGCCAAGCCCAAGAAACTTCTAATCTCAGTGATCGTGGTTGGTCTCTCCCATTTTAAAACCGCCTCCACCTTGGAAGGGTCTACAGCTATTCCTCCTTGACTAATTACATGTCCTAAAAAGTTCACTTCTTCCAACCAGAATTCACACTTCGACAGCTTTGCATATAGTTGTTTCTTTTTCAGGATTTCCAACACGACCTTCAAATGTTCAACATGTTCTTCTCTGCTTTTAGAGTACACTAATATATCATCAATGAACACCACTACAAATTTATCTAGATATGGATGAAAAATCCTATTCATGTAATCCATGAATACGGCTGGTGCATTAGTTACACCAAAAGGCATTACTAGATATTCGTAATGGCCATAGCGTGTTCTAAAAGCAGTTTTTGATACATCTTCTTTCTTCACCCTTATTTGATGGTATCCAGACCTCAAATCAATTTTGGAGAACACCGTGGCACCACGCAGCTGATCCATCAAGTCGTCAATCCTTGGTAGAGGATATCTGTTCTTGATTGTCACCTTGTTCAGTTGTCGATAATCTACACACAACCTCATGCTACCATCCTTCTTCTTAACCAACAACACTGGTGCACCCCAGGGGGATACACTGGGTCGTATAAACTGCTTCTCTATCATCTCTTCAAGTTGTTTCTTCAACTCTGCTAATTCTAGAGGTGACATTCGGTATGGTGCAATTGAAATGGGTCCAACTCCAGGTACTAGATCGATGGCAAATTCCACATCTCTTTCTGGGGGTAAACCAGGGATATCTTCAGGAAAAACGTCAGGAAATTCACACACAACCGGCAGATTTTTGATTTTTAATTCTTGCTCTCCTTTCGTTGAAAGCAACAGCATGAATCCTTGAGCCCCTCCTTTTAAAGAGGCACTCATTTGGTTGGCGGTTAGAAATCTCGAATCCTCAGGATTCAAATTCATTGGTTCTTTAAACATTATGGTTTTATTATGACAATCTATTAGAACATGATTGTCAGACAACCAATCTAGCCCAATAATAACTTCTAAGCCAGAAAGGGGTAAACAGAAAAGATTAGCTTTAAAGTCCCTACCATTTATGACAATAGGGCATTTCCAACAAGCTTTAGAAGTGACAATGGGATTGTTTCCAGGAGTATGTACAGATAAGTCAAATGGAAGTTCTATCACAGGTAATTTTAGTTTTTCTACACAGTCATTGGCAATAAAGGAATGTGATGCACCTGATCATACATAACAGTTAAAGAAATCTTATTAATGATACACTTACCTTCTACCATGGAATCAGCATGAGATGCTTCTTCTCCAGTGATTGCAAAAACCTTTCCTTTTGCTTTTGGCCTTCCGACTGCACTGTGCGCGCCTCCTTGAGTATTTATGCTTGTACTTGCACCTTCAGGATTTTCTCTCTTCATCTCTGGGCAATCCTTGATGTGATGACCTGGTTTGTTACACTTAAAGCAAACATAAGTGTTTTTAGGACAATCCCTTTTCAAATGGGGTCCTCCACAGATAAAACATTTAAAATTTGGTGCAGATGTTGGGTAATAGCTTCCAGTTGAAGCTTGGGGTCTGTTAGGAACAGATGCTGCTCCAAACCGACGAAATGGTGCTTGGTAAGGCTTATTCCTTCTGAAATCTCTTCTTTGGTGATGGTGAGGTCCTCCACTTCTCATTTCTCCCGCCTTGTGAATGGGCTCACGACTTTTGGTCATTCTATCCTTATGGTCTTCTTCAAAGATCCTGCAGCGATTTACCAATACAGAAAATTCACGGATTTCCTGCATTCGTATAGCTTCCTTAATTTCTGGCCGCAGTCCATTTACAAACTTTGCACACCGATCTCTTTCATTAGTAGCATCATTATAATGAGAATGAAAACGAGATAGCTCTTCAAACCTGGATGCGTACTCTCCAACGGTCATATTTCCTTGGGTCAGCGACAGGAATTCGAATTGTCTTTTCTCTTTAACATCAGCTGGAAAGTATTTCTCCAGAAACATATCCTTGAAATAATCCCAAGTGATCTCCACATCGTTGACTTCGAATTGTCTACGCAGGCTATCCCACCAATGTTCGGCATCCTCAGATAAGGCATAAGTAGCGAAGACTACCTTATCAGCTTCATTACATTGCAATGCTCGAAAGATCTTCTCTATCTCTCGAATCCAGATTTGTGCTCCATCAGGGTTATATCCTCCCTTGAAACGAGGTAGATTGCGCTTTTCGAATAGGTCCAGTCTTCTCAAGGCATCATTACCTTGACCTTCACGTGCTCCCATTGCATTGATTAAGCGTTCTACAACTCCAGCAAGATCGTTTCCAGCCATTAGTTTCCTGTTTCACAGTAACTGAGATTTGTCACATCAATCACAGTTACTACCAAGTTAGATATTCTATTCTCTATCACCTATACAGAGTTTACAGACAAAGCAAGATAGACCTTTTCCCCAGGCCTATTGGATTAACTGCTCTGATACCACTTTGTAACACCCTCTGTTACACCTTAATAAATTCTAGAAAAACTCGTAATTTTTTTTTTTACTAAAGATATGATTGTTAAAAAAAAACTATCGGAATAAATTATATACATTATTTCTGAAATACCTCACAAATATTATTAAAAACTTTATAAAGTATTTGTACATTCATCCGAAGAAAATAAACATTAAACATTATAAGAAAGAGAGGAAACTCCATGGCCCAGAAGCAGTTACTAATTAACATTATTTATTCATTGGACCACGGTATTCATACCGAGCTCCCTTTCTAGAACGTGCTATAGTTACTGCTGATATTCTTCGATCCTTCCCTCTGAACCATCAATTTAGAATATATGAAACAAAAACACGGAGAAAGGAGTGAGAAAAAGAATATAATATTTCCAAATAAGACATAAGCAACAAAGGGTTTTCACAACCAATACATAATAATATCAATCACAATCACATACACAATCAATTATGAATGCATGAATGTTATGCAATATCTTCATCATAACTTACCTATATATGTGGGCCCTTAAATTTTAATTTGCACTGGGCCAACCAGGAGTTTACACTGTTCCATAAGTCCGGATAATAATAATATGAACAGCTCAACTGGTATGGAAACACTTAGAGACTAGTCAGATTGAGAAAGTTTTTATTGTGAAAGTACCCGACACTAGGGAGCTACCCCAGTCCCCTGAAGCACCCTTTCACACCCTCTCATCCCAAGGCTCGTAATTAAGCCTCCTCTAATGTATCCTCAGTTTCTATAATCCGTCCCCAGATAATATTATTTCATTTCACTTTAATGATTCATGATGCATGAACTACTCGCGTATTGAGTTGGTTAAGGCTTTTAGAAACTCAATTATTAAATCCCTTAAAGGTTTACAACATTATTTCAATAAACTGTACATTTTCTCTAAATTTCTGTCCCACAGAAATAAATTTGGTACAGTTTTCAAATCTCACGGAAATTGAGTTTCTAAGCCTTAAATATCTAAAAACTTTATCAAATAAAACTTTACCTAATCTTTCTCAAATTAAATCTTAACAAAATCAAATTTAGGAATCTCAATTATTTCCAAATGTATTTAGTTATTAAGTTGGAAAAATAAAATAGTTTTCTTTCAAAAAATTTTGTTTTATTAAAATTAAAAAATACTTAAAATTACAAAATTTTTCTTTAACTCAAGATTTAATTAAATAAATTCTCATAAAATATTTTCTTTCTAAAATAAATACTAATTTTTTTATTCTAAATATTGAAAATAAAGTTAATAAAAATAATTTCTAAGAAGAAATAAAAGATAATAAAATTTAAAGAGTAAGGTAAGAAATTCTTACTGAATTTTAGCTTTCCGTCATGCTCGCTATATGCTCAAACTCCACATTACAATATTATCAATCAAAATCAAACAATATCAATCATAATCAAATCATAATCAAATCAATTAAATATCATTAATACATATCATAATACAAAATTTAATGATTATTAATATAGTCAATTTTAGTCCTTTTGGTCAATTCCTCGCATAGGTATATGTAAGTCCATATAATCCAGTCCTTGCATAAGTATAGTTCAGTCCATATGGGTCATAATGGTCCAAGTCTTTGCATAGGTATAGTCCAGTCCATATAGGTCATAATGGTCCAAGTCTTTGCATAGGTATGTTAGAGTTAGTTAAACCGGATATTTAATTTAAAATTTATTAAAATTGTTAAGTTAAAAAGTTAATATTTAAAAATAATAATATTATTAAATTTAAAAGGAGTAGGGGACTCCTCCCATTATTCTTATGTCTTTTCATATTATACTTCTTATCTCACTCCCCCTTACCTTGAGTCGTTACCAAAAAGAGATTTGCTTTGCGCCTCCGATTTCTAGAAATATTAATATCAATCTTATTTCAGTATAAGCATAAGACGAAGATTAAGATTACTACTTAAAACAGAAATGGTAAATTTTAAATAGTGAATAGTGAATAGTGAATAGTGAATAGTAAATCGTAAATAGTAACAGTAAATAGTAAAACGTGAATAGTAACAGTAAATAGTAAAATGTGAATAGTAACAGTAAATAGTAAAACGTGAATAGTAACGGTAAATAGTAAATCGTGAATAGTAACGGTAAATAGTAACAGTAAATATTAATTTACTATTTGAATAGTAATTTACTATTAAAATAGTAATTTACTATTGAAATAGTGTTTACTATGCAGAATAGTAACTTAAAATAATATTATTTTCAGTATAATAACAGATTTCTAAAAACGATATGAAAATAACCCAAAAAATATAAAAGAGAAGTATTCTTACCTTAGGATTTTGGCAGAACCTTCTCTCCAAAAACTTTTCTTCTCTCTCTCACTTCCACCACTATCTCACTAGCACTACTATATTAAGAAAACTTAATCTGAAATTGTGAATTCTAAAGAAGAAATCCTTCGGTATTTATAGGAAAAAAATTTACTATACATTCCATTATTTTAATATAAAAGTACTATGCATTTTTGAATTTTTTATTCCAGGTTACTGTGCATCTTTTGAAAATTTCATACATGCACAGTGATTTGCATAGTAATTATCGGCAAAATTATTAAGTCAAATAGTAACCCTTCACTCGGTATATTTTAAATATTCAAAATGAGTCCTTTTTGAAATTTAGCGATATTATATCAGTCCCTACTAATTTTATAATAAGTAATATAAAGCTGAAATTTTAAAAATCTAAAATTTTCTGTTAATAAAAATTTATTGATACGTTTCAAATTTTTTAACGATTGGAAAAAATCAAGAATTTTCTCAAACCGATAATTTTTAGATAAGTCTACTTGAAATGGATTTTAGATAATTTTCTTATAATTTCAATTCACTTTCTTGTAAATATTTTTAATTTAAGTCACTTATATGAATTTAAAATTATTTAAAAAATATTATTTTTATTAAAAAAAATCCAAAATTCCAAAAAATTCCAAAAAATCATAAATAATACGTAGATTAAAAAGTTCTAAAGAACCATAATTTAATTCCTTCAAAATTTTAATATAAAAATAAAAATAGGGGTGTTACATATGCCATGAAGGCATTTATGTTATTATTATCCAGAATTTATGAAACAGTGTAAACTCCTGGTTGGCCCAGTGCAAACTAAAACTTTAAGGGCCCACATGCATAAACTGAATGAGATAGTAGCATAAGCATTACATAACATTCATGTGATTGTGACATTCTATATGGATGGTTATGAAGGAAAATATAAGTGTTATGTATGTGGAAACCCTATATTCATAATTGATTGTATATGAGAATATGACTGATATTACTATATTAGTTTGTAAAAACCCTTATGCTTATGTCTTATCTGTAATATATTATATTTTGTTTCTCACTCCTTCTTGTTTGAATTTTTGTGTCCAAAATATATGTTATATGATATATAGCTAGCAGTCCAAGATGGAAGGATATGTAATTACAAGAGGATAAAGTGGTCTCATCCTCAATCGATTAGATGAAGAGGTATGACAAGAGTAGGATTCAAAAACTCGATGGTTCAAGGACTAGGAAATGTTTGTTCACATTTGTAGTAGAGGTATAGTTTAATTTTATTTTGCCTTATTACAATACCAAGTAGATAATTGTAACAAGGTAAAGGTTAAACTTTGATAAACTCTTTCATTCGGATATAATATTGTAATGATTTATCACTTATGATTTCTATAAATTATTTTGTCATTATGGACAAATATTGAAAGACAATTTTTTTTTACTTTCAATATTCAAAGGAAATCAGATGTATATACGTCCTTGTATACACGAGATAAAGAGTGATAAATATGTATATCTTTCTAAAAAGTTTTTTTATCTCGTGTATATAAGGGGGTATTACAAAGTGGTATCAGAGCAGTTCAATCCAAACCGGCTTGTGGTATGGTCTTACTAGCGTGTTAGTGTACTCTGATGATTAAGTTTGACAAGAGATTTTATGGTTGAGAAAAGAGGAAATTTTATTGGAGTAAATGATAAGAAGTAAGTGAAGAAAAAATTAGGAGTATAGAAAGAAGGAACTAATTTTAAGTTCATAAGAAGTATAAGTTAGAACTTTATAGCCTGTTACTTGAAAAATGTTATTGCAGGGATTATCAGAAACTGGCCATTCTGAAGTCTTTCTTGACATTGTTTAAGTACGGGCCTTAATGTATGGTGGAATGATAAGGTAAATTAACTAATGCAGTTATTTCCTTTTATTCCAAATGTATTGTATGGTGTTTGATTCTCTGATTAATATGTGATAGTAAAATATTCTAACATTTTCCTGTTTTACAATATGGTATGAGACAACAAGGGAGATAAGACAATAGAAAATTCTTAGAAATATTTTGGTATGAATTCTAGACTGGAGCTGTCGTGACTTTGACTACTTAGTTATAAACTATCGAGACTGATCACCCCGAATGATTTGCACTAAGTAGTGAAAGACATGTCAAAAGAAGGATGTTAAGATCAACGAATTTAACCTTGGGTTAATGTGGTATATGGAGAAATGGAGATAAACTCAATAAATTCTATTAGGATATTCCTTACCATGTCCTTGAAGTTGTAAGAGATACTTGTGTGAATTAGAATTCCAATGGGTAAATAACTGTTGTAATCCCAAACTAGTATAACAAATTCTTTAAGATAGAATCATAGTTTTTCCTTTGGTGATATATTTTGAAAAGAAAAATGTGTGGATGTATACTTTATGAAAAAATATGATAATTTGTTCACTAACTTGTTTGATATAACAAATAATCATATTAGGAATTGTATCTCTAGCTATTTGTATTGATTCTTCTTTTGTATGACATATAAAATATGTTAATTATTGTTTGATTTGATGAAGTTTTCATTTATGATGTCTACGATTGAATAATATATATGATGGTTATGTGTGTAAATATATGAATTAATGAAACTTTTATGATTGTGACATCGAATGTAATTAACCATATATTTTTGAATTTTTTTTAAATTGATTTATTGTGATAAATATATCAATGAATGACCTAAAATAAGCATTATAGATCTTTGGAAGACATTGATATTGGTTTAATATTTAGAAATTGTGACATAAAATATTTTTGTGATTCCTAACAATATGATACATGTTTATCAAGTTATTTTCTTTTAGTCATCGATTTTGTTCGACGAATATACATACCTGATATAAATCATTGTTATGTAATGACCATTGTAGATTTAAAATAAAGAAATGTGTTAGTAAACCATGAGGAAGTATATATGAACCTTTACTTATTGATTTTCCTATAAAGAGAATACATAAGTCTTAGTTACCCATAAAAAAATAATTCAAGTGAGTATTTCTAAGTCAACATAGTGATTTGTGATCATTTAAGATTGGAGAATTTATCAAATATATGTAATGGTTGCAGTCAATTATAATGGAATGTGCAATCACTTAGTTAAGGAATATTTAATTCATTATAGAAGACAATAAGAAATGATTACATACCCTGGATTATCATGAAACAAAGACTACAAGGATTTAACTAGATAAACAAGTACATGGACTAAGACATATTTATCCTTTCTCACTAGGATAATTTATTATACACGATTACATTAAGAAAAATAAAATAGAACATCTAGTATATCATAGATAGAGGTCTAAGAGTCTTAGCAATACAAAAATTATCCAAACTAGAGAAATAATCATAACAATTATAAGAAGTGAGGCACTTGTTACCACAACCTGTAGTCCATCCCGACTTCGTTCTTCCTTACTTCTAGGAAGGTTGGCCATCGAATAGTATGATAGTACTTGAGAAAAAGATTGAAGAAATTAGATAGAAGAGAGAAACTAAGAAATCTTGAAGCTGTGATAGGAAGTGAGAATTGAATGAGAATTTATAAGCAAGTAAGGGAGGGAGAGTTGCAACGGTCATAAACGGCTAGTCCAACGGCTAGTCCAACGGCTAGTTGCTAACGGCTAGTTGTCCAGTAATTAATTCTTAGCAGTCCATTTTACTATGTTACGAGTAGGAATTTTAATTAATAGATGTTATGGATTATGTTAAGTAAGATTTTAATAGATTGAGAAACATAATTATTGAGGTGTTTAGAGTTAACCATCAATTTATGATGAGCATGGTTGACAAAATTAAGACGAGTAATATTTTTGAGTTAAGGAAAAAAATACAGATAAGATTAAAAAAAGAGAGATAAATGGCAATGTTAAGGAAAATGTACACAATTGCCAAGGAAACTAGAAATATATTTTAGAACAGTTCAGTTAGTTTAGCTGTGGTAAGATTTATTAACAATATTAAATTTCGAGGACGAAATTTCTTTTAGGGGAGTAGAGTTGTAACATCCTATTTTCATCACAAATAGGAAATAGATATTAATATATTTCTTGAGAAATACTTACTATAAGTTAGTTTATTATTATCATTTTTTTTGGAATTTTGGTATTTATATTTTTATTATTTGTTTTTTTTAAAATAATAATAATAAAAAATGAAAATATTTCTAAATGAGAATTTTAAAGTGACTTAATTAATATTCACTAATTAAGAAAATTATATTAAGAATTTTTAATATCCTTATTATTCACCATTTTTATTTTATGTTGTTATATTTTTGTTTTTTTACATATTTAAGATTTAACTCTTATTAGAATTTTAAAATAAAATTTTGAAGGAATTAGACTATGGTTCTTTTGAACTTTTTGATCTACATAATATTTATGATTTTCTGGAATTTTTTGAAAATTTTGAATTATTTTAATAAAATAATATATTTTAAATAATTTTAAATTCATATAAAGTTGCTTAAAATTAAAAATATTTACAAGAATGTAAAGTTAAATTATAAGAAAATTTTCTAAAATCCATTTCAAGTAGACTTATCTAAAAATTATCGGTTTGAGAAAAATCTTGATTTTTTCTAATCGTTAAAAAATTAGAAACGTATCAATAAATTTTTATTAACAAAAAATTTTAGATTTTTAAAATTTCAGCTTTATATTACTTATTGTAAAATTAGTGAGGACTCATATAATATCGCTAAATTTCAAAAAGGAGTCATTTTGAATATTTAAAATATACCGAGTGAAGGGTTACTATTTGACTTAATAATTTTGCCGACAATTACTATACAAATCACTGTGCATGTATAAAATTTTCAAAAGATGCACAGTAACCTGGAATAAAAAATTCAAAAATGCATAGTACTTTTATATTAAAATAATGGAATGCATAGTAAATTTTTTTCTATAAATACCGAAGGATTTCTTCTTTAGAATTCACAATTTCAGATTAAGTTTTCTTAATATAGTAGTGCTAGTGAGATAGTGGTGGAAGTGAGAGAGAGAAGAAAAGTTTTTGGAGAGAAGGTTCTGCCAAAATCCTAAGGTAAGAATACTTCTCTTTTATATTTTTTGGGTTATTTTTATATCGTTTTTAGAAATCTGTTATTATACTGAAAATAATATTATTTTAAGTTACTATTCTGCATAGTAAACACTATTTCAATAGTAAATTACTATTTCAATAGTAAATTACTATTCAAATAGTAAATTACTATTTACTATTACTATTTACCATTACTATTCACGATTTACTATTCACTATTCACTATTCACTATTCAAAATTTACCATTTTTTATTTTAAGTTGTAATCTTAATTTTCATCTTGTAATTATATTAAAATGAAATTGGTATGTTTTAGAACTCGGAGACGAGGCGCGCATGGATTTTCAATAACGAATCGGTATACAAAGGTAAGGGGGAGTGAGATAAGAATATAATATGAAAGACATAAGAATAAAGGGAGGAGTCCCCTACTCCTTTTAAATTTAATAATATTATTATTTTAAAGTAATAACTTCTCAACTTAAAATTTATAATAAATTTAATATATTGTGTAACTTATTCTGAAATATCTATACATGGATCTGAATTATTATAACTTATACGGACTGAACTAAACCTATACAAGGACTTGGATTTTTATATCCTATATGGATCGAACTAAACTTATGCAAGGACTTGGACTATTATGACCTGTCTAGACTGAACTATACCTATGCGAAGACTGGATATATGGACTTATATAGACCTGTGCGAGGAATGGACTATAAGGACTCAAAATCAAATCTACTAATTTAAATAACCATTAAAAATTTGAATTATATTTATAAGCGATATTTAGTTGATTTGACTTGATTATAATTAATTATATTTGATTTCGATTAATGATATTGTGATTTATAATATTAGACTGTGATTAATAATATGCAATTATGATTGATGATATTTGATTGTGATTGATGAGATTACTATACTTGATTGTGGTTGATGAATGATTGATGATCTTGTGATATGAAGTTTGAGCATATAGCAAGCATGACGGAAAGTTAAAACTCAGTAAGAATTTTCTTACCTTACTCTTTAAATTTTTATTCCAAGAGAAAGTATTTTGTAATTATTTTAGTCTTTTATTTCTTCTTATAAATAATTTTTTATTAACTTTATTTTTAATCTCTATAATAAAATCTAGTATTAGAAAGAAGCTATTTTATGAAAATCAGAGGTTGAGATAATTAATTCTTGAATTAAAGAAAATTTTTATAGTTTTAAGTATTCTTAGTTAATGATTTTAAATTATTTTCTTTAGAAATTAGAAGTTTAAAGTAAATTATTTTGGTTTTCCCCAACGAAATAACTAAAGAATATTTTGTGGAGATTTCAAAAACTCAATCTAGTTAAGATTCAAATTGAGAAAGATTATGTAAATATATGAAGATTTTTAAGAGAAAGCTTTGAGATATTTAAGGCTTGGAAACTCAATTTTGGTAAGATCTGAATTTGAAGACTGTACTAAATTATTTCAGTATAACAGAAGTTTAAAGAAGAACTTATGGAAATGTACAGTTTATTGTGATGATTTTGTGAACCTTTATGGTATTTAATAATTGAGTTTCTAAAAGCCTTAACCAACTAAATATACGAGTAGTTCATGCATCATGAATCATTAAAGAGAAATGAGATGTGATATTGCCTGGGGACGGATTATAGAAACCGAGGATACATTAGAGGAGGCTTAATTGCGAGCCTTGGGATGAGAGAGTGTGAAAGGGTGCTTCAGGTGACCTGGGGTCGCTCCCTGGTGTCGGGTACTTTCACAATAAAAACTTTCTCAGTCTGACTAGTCTCTAAGTGTTTCCACGCCAGTTGAGCTGTTCATATGCCATGAAGGCATTTATGTTATTATTATCCAGAATTTATGAAACAGTGTAAACTCCTGGTTGGCCCAGTGCAAACTAAAACTTTAAGGGCCCACATGCATAAACTGAATGAGATAGTAGCATAAGCATTACATAACATTCATGTGATTGTGACATTCTATATGGATGGTTATGAAGGAAAATATAAGTGTTATGTATGTGGAAACCCTATATTCATAATTGATTGTATATGAGAATATGACTGATATTACTATATTAGTTTGTAAAAACCCTTATGCTTATGTCTTATCTGTAATATATTATATTTTGTTTCTCACTCCTTCTTGTTTGAATTTTTGTGTCCAAAATATATGTTATATGATATATAGCTAGCAGTCCAAGATGGAAGGATATGTAATTACAAGAGGATAAAGTGGTCTCATCCTCAATCGATTAGATGAAGAGGTATGACAAGAGTAGGATTCAAAAACTCGATGGTTCAAGGACTAGGAAATGTTTGTTCACATTTGTAGTAGAGGTATAGTTTAATTTTATTTTGCCTTATTACAATACCAAGTAGATAATTGTAACAAGGTAAAGGTTAAACTTTGATAAACTCTTTCATTCGGATATAATATTGTAATGATTTATCACTTATGATTTCTATAAATTATTTTGTCATTATGGACAAATATTGAAAGACAATTTTTTTTTACTTTCAATATTCAAAGGAAATCAGATGTATATACGTCCTTGTATACACGAGATAAAGAGTGATAAATATGTATATCTTTCTAAAAAGTTTTTTTATCTCGTGTATATAAGGGGGTGTTACATCATATCTCATAATCATAACATATCATCAACAAACCACATGTGCAACAACCAGAAACTGGCATGTGCTCACAATACAGGGCGACCGACTTGTCAAACCCGTTCATACAATGCTATTGCATATATCATCAATAATCCAAAATTCCGCATGTTTATTCATAATCAAATATACATACACCACTCAAAGTGGGAATATTACACATATCTTTTACTTTCATCATTCCAATCTTTATTTCATTATATAATCAATTAAATCAACATATTCCTTTCATATTCGACCATTTAATCTTACTCCACATACTCATATATTCACAACTACTATATTTAGTTACTTTATATTATTTATGACAACTTTTACTAACATTCCCAAACTTCCCATAACCTATTCTCATATCGATTCTAATTAATTATGACCCGAACACCCCCCTTACCTCTATCCCGAGCTCCGACAGTTTGCTCAAGGGGTGGATAGCGTCCTACAGCCGCTGGAATCACCGTTCCTCTTTCGCTTCCGACGTCCACTTCGTCGATCGCTTGCCTAACACTCGTTCCGGCACCTACGGTCACCGAAACATCAAATTAGTTAGTACGTTACCTTCCTTATACTTCCAAACTCATTACCCAAGCTTCACAAGCCACTGAAACTCAGAATCAAAACCCCAATCATCACATGCAAACTCGGATTTCATGAAGGGAAGGAGAAGAAACTAAAGATTAGAGGCCCTAGATGCCTTACCTTGGTTCCAAATTGCTTAAAACCACCAAGAATCCAAGTTTCCCTCAAAACCCTAGCCAAATCGCCTCAGAGAAGAGAGAAAATAAAAGAGAGGGTTTTCAGGTTCTGTTCTGTGTGACCCTGTTATAAAACAGATCGCGACGTTGGCGCTACGCGTCAGCCTGGCGCTACGCGTCAGTTCACTAAATCACACCTGACGCTACGCGTCCCATACACGCTACGCGTCAAAGTCCTGATGCCATTTTCCTTAAAATTTCATTTAAATCTGCTTTTCCCCACTTAACATTTCATATACCATTTTCATTATAAGCCAAATAATAATTTACTCATTTCCAATTTATTTTCTATTATCAAAACATCTGGGATGTTACATCCACTCCCCCTAAAAAGAGATTTCGTCCCCGAAATTAACGTACCTTATTGGAAAAGATTTGGATACAACCGCCTCATATCAGACTCCAGTTCCCATGTATACGTCATTCCATTTATATTTTGCCACTTCACTTTTACCAGGGGTACTTCTTTGTTTCTCAATCGTTTAGTTTGATAACTTTCAATACAGATAGGTGCTATCTCCACAGTCAAATCTTCTTTCAGCTCAATGGAATCTTCAGGTACAATCATCGAATCACAGGGAACATATTTTCTTAATTGTGAAACATGAAATACATCATGAATATTTGTCAATGCACGGGGAAGATTCAATCTGTATGCTACTTCACCAATTCGTTCCAATATTTGGTAGGGTCCAATATACTTTGGATTAAGTTTCTGGCTCTTCATCACACAGCCTACACCTTTAGTAGGTGACACCTTCAGGAATACCCAATCTCCCTCCTGAAATTCATCCACATTAATGGTTCATTCGCCGCATTCATCTGAATTCTAGTCCTTGACCACCATACACGAGCCTCATCCTTCAATTGATAGGTAGCAAATTGCACTCTCTGTTCTTCAGAGCATTCAAAGTATTCAAATGTTTGCTCAATGTCACGCAGCCATATATGCGCCCCATCATAATCATGTCCTCCTTTGTAAATAGGTGGATTCCTCTTCAAAACTTTATCAAGGGTGGGACTAGAATCAGTCCTCCCCATCATTTGAGAAAACCTCTCAAAGAAATCATCACCACCAACAGAACTACTTCCTTCCGTCATATTTTAGTTCTACAATATCCCAAAACACATCACCATTAATAACCAATAATTGACCAGGGAGTAAAAAAATTACCTCATGTATAAACACATAACAAGACGCTGCCCGGAGTGCCAAGAGAATGATGCCAAGTCAACCTGTTAATATGTAAACAATCACAAACATAATGCAATAAATGCAAAACAGCCTGATATAGGACTCAAACAATCCCCTAACTCTGCCCATTTTCCCGGCTCTAGAAAGAACTGCTCTGATACCACCTATGACGTCCTACGTCAATTTACCTTTATTTATATCCATTTAATTAATTTTCACAATAAATTTTTGCATTTAATAAAATTTAATTATTTCTCATTTCAAAATAATATTTATTTTCACTAAACATACTCAAAATAATAATTATATAGTTTGACAAAACCTTAGAGTTCCCTTAATTTAGAAAAGAATCAAAAATATGAAACAGTGGCCTGACGCTGCGCGCCATTCCCACGCGTAGCGTCAGCCCTCTGCTGCGCACCTTATACTACGCGCCAGCCTCACGCGTAGCGTGGGCATGACAGTGACAGCACCTGATGCTGTTACACATTTAAACCATTTTACTAACTTCTAACCTATCCAATTGGCCCGTTTTAGATCTGATTGCCACAAAACTTCACGGGCCACCTGTTTTCCCCATTCCGGAACTGTTGGCGCTATCCGTTTGCCAAAATTCCAACATATGCGTAAGTTATACGTGAAATGCATTTTAACCCAGTTAGGTGCAAAACCCTTACACCAAACATCCTAAATGGATTCCAATGGACCAAAAGCCAATGCATCTAAATCCTAAATGTTATGGAAGACCTATTGATGCATTCTGGGGTTTCTCACACCCACCGAATCTTAA
Organism: Clitoria ternatea; assembly: GCA_037962975.1. Classification (NCBI taxonomy): domain Eukaryota; kingdom Viridiplantae; phylum Streptophyta; class Magnoliopsida; order Fabales; family Fabaceae; genus Clitoria; species Clitoria ternatea. The sequence goes on along the minus strand of CM075674.1, from coordinate 116,444,088 downwards.
TTTCATCTATCCGGTTCCTTAAATTCAATATCCAACTATATGCATAACTTATCTAAATCAATCCAATCATCATCCTAGCATCAATCACATAGCACACATATCAATCATGCGTCAATACAACACCTGCCCATCACATTCAACATTCACACATGTCAATGGCTCCGTGCCATAATTCATCCTCATCAATAAGTCATCAAACCACAACATGCATAATCATGGCAAGTTCATCACACATACTTTATCATCTATCACCCACCATATTAATACATTACTTATTACACACTTAAACACATACACACAAAATATTACATTTATTATACACATCTCCATTCCTTGGCATCAAACTTCCTCTTGGCGCATCTCCGCAGCATTAGCATCCTCCCTGTCACTGGTCACTAAAATTAAACAACAGCAAGGGTGAGTGTTTGGAATATCATAATTAATATAGAACGAAATATTAAACTTAACAATACCTACTACTCTTTGTTATTACATAATCTCTTTCGATTTCCTGCACTTATCCACGTCAATATAACTACACACATACATATCAATCTTTAACTTATTCAAGCCATACTTTCATTCATTCACATTACACTTTCATTTCATAATTCATTTTCCATCATCAATCAATATAAGATTCACATAAGTCACAACTGACTCTCATGTAATTTGACGCCTAGTATCCGGATACTAAAGGACTGGCCTTCAGCTGGGAGTCCGACTTGACATCCCGTGAACCCGACTTGGTTCACCAAGCCCGACTTGGCTCTCCACCTCAACCACTGGGTCCGACTTGACCACTGGGTAGCTCAACTGGGCACAAAGACCATGGGAGCCAGAAAACGAGGGGTATACATACCGTTGGCCCTCCCATACCACATATTCACATATCATATCTCATAATTATAACATATTATCAACAAACCACATGTGCAACTACCAGAAATTGGCATGTGCTCACAATACAGGGCGACCGACTTGTCAAACCCATTCATACAATGCTATTGCATATATCATCAATAATCCAAAATTCCGTATGTTTATTCATAATAAAATATACATACACTACTCAAAGTGGGAATATTACACATATCTTTTACTTTCATCATTCCAATCTTTATTTCATTATATAATCAATTAAATTAACATATTCCTTTCATATTCGACCATTTAATCTTACTCCACATACTCATATATTCACAACTACTATATTTAGTTACTTTATATTATTTATGACAACTTTTACTAACATTCCCAAACTTCCCATAACCTATTCTCATATCGATTCTAATTAATTATGACCCGAACACCCCCCTTACCTCTATCCCGAGCTCCGACAGTTTGCTCAAGGGGTGGATAGCGTCCTACAGCCGCTGGAATCACCGTTGTCCACTTCGTCGATCGCTTGCCTAACACTCGTTCCGGCACCTACGGTCACCGAAACATCAAATTAGTTAGTACGTTACCTTCCTTATACTTCCAAACTCATTACCCAAGCTTCACAAGCCACTGAAACTCAGAATCAAAACCCCAATCATCACATGTAAACTCGGATTTCATGAAGGGAAGGAGAAGAAACTAAAGATTAGAGGCCCTAGATGCCTTACCTTGGTTCCAAATTGCTTAAAACCACCAAGAATCCAAGTTTCCCTCAAAACCCTAGCCAAATCGCCTTAGAGAAGAGAGAAAATAAAAGAGAGGGTTTTCAGGTTCTGTTCTGTGTAACCCTGTTATAAAACAGATCGCGACGTTGGCGCTACGCGTCAGCCTGGCGCTACGCGTCAGCTCACTAAATCACACGTGACGCTACGCGTCCCATACACGCTACGCGTCAAAGTCCTGATGCCATTTTCCTTAAAATTTCATTTAAAACTGCTTTTCCCCACTTAACATTTCATATACCATTTTCATTATAAGCCAAATAATAATTTACTCATTTCCAATTTATTTTCTATTATCAAAACATCTGGGATGTTACATAAGTGCTTTTGTTGTCAGAGAGAGAGACGTTTTGCACAAGTAATGTAGATGTAGGAGTTTTCAGGATTTGTGTAGTCATAGGTGGAGCAGATGTAGCATAAGTTTCACTAAGAAGGAAAGCTTAGATTCAGAGAATCTCTGAATGCGTAAGATAGAGGTGAAACTTAGTTGCTTTTTAGACTAGATTAAAATCCACCTTGTTTAATCAATCTTCCTTTTTGTGAATCTTTTCAATAAGCTTTTGATGGAGATGACTTGTGACCATTGATGCTTCATGTACCAAACCATTTCTGAGATGATTCAAGATGAGGAGACAGAGTCTGATGCTTTTGTATTTTCTGAAGCTTGAGATGGTACTTTCAAGTCTGAGTTTGGTAAGTTATTCTGATGCGAGAGAATTTCTTTTGAAGCGAGTTACCAGACTTTTGATTCTTCCCTTTTGTCTTAGAGTCTATGTTGCGACTAAACTATTCAGACTTTTGATGCATAAGCTTTCTATGCGTAGGCTCCCCCTTTCTTTTATTGCTCAGGCCTTTTCCTGAAACATTAAAACACCCACATCAAGTGATAACAAACATCTTCATTTAAGTTAGAATTCATAATGTTAGTTATCAACAAATCTCGTAAGTTCTGGTTTAAATAATTCAACATTTTTCAGACTTTTCTTCAATAATAACTAACTAGTTTACTTTATTTCTAGCCATTCCTACTTAATTTCTAAGCTCCCTGAAGCTACCACATATATCAATCCTAATTAATTACGACTCAAACATTCCCCTTACCTCGATTCCAAGCTTCAATAATTTGCTCTTGGTGTCGGTTGCATCCTCCAGTCACTCAATTCACCGTTCCTCTTCCAAACTTGATACCCACTTCGTCAATCAATCCTCCGACGCCCGTTCCGGCACCTACGGTCACCGAAACACTAATCCGATTAGTACATTACCTTCTTTATCCTTTCAAACTCATAATCCAAGCTCTCAAGTCCATCAAAACCTAGATTCTGAACCCCATAACCACATGCAAATTCGGTTTTTAGAGAAGAGAAGAAGGGGAGAAGGAAAAACATGCAATTGAAGGTTCCCAATGGCTTACCTTAGCTTTCAATCACCCAAAATAACCAAAATCAAAGCTTCCACCAAGTGTTGGGCCAAATTCACAGAGAGGAGAAAAGAGAAGAAGAATGGGAGAAGTAAGCTTCTGTTTTGCATGTCTCATTTTAAAACAGGTCACAACGCTGACGCTATGCGTCAGGTTATTTATTCCTATTTGACGCTACGCGCCAATGCCACATCACACGTCAGGGTCTTGATGCTATTTTCTTTAAAAAATACAATTTAAATCTCATTTTCCACTTCATATCCCTTATTTATTATTATTTTAAGCTCAATTGCATTTTTATTCATTTCCAAATTATTAAACATCAGGGATGTTACAAGCTTTAATTGGGAAGAGATTATGACTTAATTTCCAAACAAAGGTTTGGACCTTCTTCGGTACTTTAGCTTGCTAAACCACCTTCCAGTAGGATTTATCAGCAGAAGAGGAAGATGAGGAGGTTGGATCTTCATCATCTGAAAGCTGCTTAATTGCCCTATACCTAGATGAGGGGGCTAGATCTTCACCTTTTTTTAAAAACATAATGTTCACTTTTTTATGGTTTACAGATTGGACCAAGAAAGGCCCAAACACTTTGAATGGATTGAGTTCTTATGATGTAAAATGAAAGCCCAATCTGTCGCTACTCTCTCCCTTGCTTCTTAGGCTGGGATTTTTGAATCTTTAACATTGTTGATCTTATAAAAAAACATTGTTGATCCAGACTAACATAATGTCTAACTCCATATAAAAACAAAATTTTAAGACCATTTTTGTCTCAGGCCTGAAAATAAAAAAAATTATGGGTTGTTTAGTGGGAAGAATAGAAAAAAATTATAATAAGATAAACAAATATGATAGGATATGATAAAAATATCTTATGATAAAGGTTAGATAAGTTCGACCTATCTCATCATTCTTATCTTGTTCTTGATCTGCCCATCAAATGGACCTTTAATGTTAGTATATGTTACTTACATATTTGGGTGGAATCTATGGTGCCAAGCATGTCATATAATACATTGTGCACTTGTAAAATTATGTCTTATACTTAATTTTATAAAATATATAATTAACAAAAATTGAATAAATTGATCTAATTTGAACTGCATTTGATTTGATCGAATGATATAATATATATTCTAATAAAAATGTGATTAGATGGGATAATATTTTACGTAAAAATCAAATCGATTGAATCCCAAGCAAACATCCTAATGATATGACAATATTGTCCATCATAAATGCTCTTAGTCGTTTAAAGCCCATATTTATCATTTTGACGGTAAACCATTTAGGAAACTAGGATGTCATGTGCCTTCGTAGCATTGACAGATCCACTTTTATCGTGTGTTGTGAGAATACGATCTTGTCCGTCTTCCAAACGTCAAAATGTCCAAAAACATTATAATATAAATGTTAAAATAAATCTTTAAAAGATATTTAATATAGAAAACATGATTTTTCTTATTTTGATTTTCATATTTGATATACTTTATTTGTATATAAATTGATATGTGATGTATCAAATATATGTTAAAAAATTATATAATGAGTGTGCAATCTTATAAAAATTGAAGTTTTTAATTGGAAAATGTGTAAGAATTATTTATAAATTAAGGTGGGTGAATATTAATGATATTTTTAAATATCTTTTATAATTTCTTATTTCATACAAAATTCTATATGTTAGATGAACTTATATAATGTAACTGTTTAGTTATATTTAAAAAATGTATGGTGAAAAAAAAATATTGTTACATGTAATTTTCTAGATTTGTAAATATGATTTACTTGTTGATAAATAGTATGTGGTATATATATAACCTTAAGTATACCAAAAAAGTCTGTTGTTTGTCATGCATTGGAGCAAGCTTTCATAAATTTTATAAAAAAAATGATAAATCAATGAATGAGAAGAAACAAAAATACATATATAATCCAAATGATTCAGGTACGTGATTCCACCCGTATTATTCCAAACTAGTTTCAAATAGGAAATCCTTTGGAACGAAACTTCGTGGTATCATATCATGCATGCTAGGTATTATTTAAGGTTGAATGATTCATGGAAATAAAGAAAACTATTTGATTAGTTCTACTGTTTAGTATGTTAATTGTTGGGATTAAATATTAGTCTTATTCAACAGATATCTGATGAGAAAACAGTATTTAAGATTGAACACTATTAACTAAATTAAATTAAAGGGATAAGTACACTAATTTGAAGGAAAAAATGTTTTTTTAACTAAAACATCATTTAATGTAATTTTTTAGATGTTTGTTTAAACTTAAAAATAATTTTTTAAAAGAAGTTATTTTAGACAGTTTTTTTAAATAAGTTGAAAACAGATATTAACTTAACTTAAATATAATTAAAAAAAGTTATTTTAGACGGTTGTTTTAAATAAGCTGACTATAAGATACTAAGTTATATTTACAAAAACACTTTCCTTAGCACTTCTCCGTAAAACACGGGTAAGATTGTCCCATGTATTCTACAGCGGTACGAAACTAGAACTGCTAACGAAGGTACGAAAACCGCTAAGATATAGTCTAATAAATGTATTATTCTTGCTTTACATTTTCTCTCTTATTATTAATAAAATCATTAAGAAATGTAGGAAGAGTAAAAATAAAAATTATAATTGATATTATAGTCAATAACTTATATATAAGACTAATTTTTTAAAAAAATGTAACTTATAAACCAGACTACTTTCATTTTGATTTAGTTTCTTTTTAAATGACTACATAAATTGAAAGGAACTGTTGTACCTTAATACACGATTTCATGTCAGGATCCTAAAATGGTAAGAATAGTTGATGATATAACATTACATTAACTCAATTCATTTCTGTGCGCCACTAATTAAAAAACGTTGGTGGTGCACACAAACAAAGCAAAACACAGAATTGCCCTGGGAAAAGAGAAACAACAAAAAAAAAGAACGGAAGAAAACAACAACCTCATAGCAGGTAGATTTTGTGTGCGTAGCCGTTTCTGCATTGTAACTACTCAATTAAGCTTTGATCTCCCAAGGCAGAACTTTGGCAGCGGCAAGCTACTTGGTGGCGGCGACAGATTGAACACCCAACCCATCGAATCCATGTTTTCGCTTTCAAAACGAAATCCATAATTCACTGGCCTAAACGACACGACAGGGGTAACTTCCTTCGATTGAGACATGTTGTTTTTGTTTCTGTTTCTTCGACTCCTCCTCGTACTTGTCTGTGGCCGAATCAATGGGGAATTAACAGTGGGAAGAGGAAGTAATGGCGGTTGCTGGTTTTGTTGATACAAAAAAGAAGATTGTGAATGATGAATACTCTTCAAGAGACCTGCATTGGAGGTACCACTCGGATTCGCTATGAATTTCTTCTTCCTGTTATTGGGTGCAACTGTGTTTTCTGCTTTCAGAACAGCGTCCATTGCTGAGGTAATATAATTACGTGTGATACGGTCTGTCTATATATATATATTGTAAAGTCACCGTTTGCTGCGGTCGGCTACCTCCCACAGTAGGGCGGTTACCGCCGGAGGGTTAAGTGCCGTTGGATTTTGTTATGAGAAGATAAATTCCTCTCAGTTCGTCAACGAAATTAATGCTGGCCATTTTTATCACTAGTCTTCAATTTGTTTTTTTAACATTGATATTCATTCACTCTTTTTCTCTCTCTTTTCTTTACCCTCTCATTGCCTGTCACGTCGTGTTGACTCTACTGAAGATGTGTCAACTCATTCACCACCTTATTGTATTTGTGGAAACGCATGAAATACTGAATCAGAAGGTAGCTAGAACGATCGAAAGTAGAATGAGCATGACACTATCCGAACACTTTAGATGAACATTGTTAGTAAACACCATGGACAAAACACTTCTTGAAGAATCAAGCAGAATTCCTTCACTCAAGATTTTCTTATGACTTTCCACTAGGGATATAAATAGATATTCATAAACGTGGATAGTAATCATCCATCACTCATATCCATAAAGAAAAATACTATCTATATGTTCTATTTATATTTATGTAAATATTTATGATGCGGACATTCATCAAATTTGTGGATATTCATAGATAATAATGTTTAACATTAACAAAAAAACATGAGAAAAATGCAACAAAATATAAGGAGGAAATATTAAAATCTTCCTCAATAATCCATTCATTTAAAGTTTTCTAATAATCCATTTATTCAAGTAATTATAAAACATAAATGTGGTGTCAAGTTAAGGTCTCAAAGAGAGACAAAGAGTGGTGACTTATTTTAGGGACAAGAAAACAAAAGTTAATAAGGTTTTGAGTGGGGGAAATTGAGGGGGGTAGGAAAAAAATTAGGATTACTCCCTTTACATACCTTTGCATATAGGGGTGTTCATCAACCGGTTCGGACCGCAAAAAACCGCTCAACCGATTCAAAAAAACAAAACCGATCAAACCGAAAACCAAAAAATCGAAACCGTAAAAAAAATCGCATTCCATATGCGGTTCGGTTTGGTTTTCGGTTCCACCTATGAGAACCAAATCGAACCGAACCGATTCGTAAGTTTTATGTTTTAATGTTCTCATTTCATTTAGTCACAACCTCTTTCATTTATTGCTTTATTAGTTTGTTTAATTTGGTCTCTATATTTTATTTTGTAATTTTGTTTAAACTGTATGATAACACTTATTTTTTAAAAATTTGTCCAAGTTAGAGGAAGAATAAGTAGACTAAAATCTTGGCTCAAGACTTTTAAAATTTCTGTTGTTTTACATTGAATCTTATTTAAGTAGTACTTTATTTGTTTTATGTTTGAATTTAAATTGTTGAAAACTTGTCTTGTTTTACTTATTAATAATTCTCCAATCATTGAGAACTTAAAATATTCTTTGCATTGCTATAATTATAATGTTCATTTGATTTTATAAAAAAATATAAAATGAGAAAAAAACCGCATAAACCGAACCAAACCGAACCGCAATTTAATAAAGTGATTGGATCGGATGATAGTTTGTCATAAAACCGAACCTATCTGGACCGCGAACACTCCTACTTGCATACACATACATACTCCCTAACGCGCTATGAGATATTTTAGTCAAATAACTTTATGGATATCCATAGATGAATATCATGATATCCTCATCTGCTTCATTTATTTAATGGATAGTGAAAATCTTCATTTGAAAATTTAAATCCTACCCATAATGAATTTTATCCACGGATGTCTATGAATCAAATTATTTTTGCATCCCTAATGCTCATCATGGAGTCGAACCCCACATTTACCTTTGCCAGGAAAATGCATGAAGGATTTGTTGTGTAACTCTTTAGAAATAGTGATCTTTTGTCTCTTATTAAAATAATCAGTTTTTTTAAAACTTCCTATATAAAATATCTAACTAATTTATGTAAGGTAGAATGATACAATTATATAGGAACCATACATATATTTAGTGAAAGATGGAGATTTAGACATTTAGGGGATGTTTAGTACATGATACAATATGATTGATACATATATCACAATTTGATTGAATAATATATAGTTAGACATTTAAAATATGGTGGAGAATAGCCAAGTTCATAATGTTATGAATGTCCTTAATGAAGTTTTGCTCAGTTTCTGACCTTAAATTAAATCTGGAGAAGTCTAAGGCAATGTGTTCGTTAGTGGACCCTAGATCAAAGAGAACTATTTTTCAAGGCCTATCTTCAATTAATTTTGTGAGCAACCTTGGGAATTATTTCGGCTATTTATTTGAAAGGCAGAGTTAATAAATCTCACTTTGCTTCCTAGCATCTTGGAAGGGAATATTATTAAATAGAGCAGAGAATTTATGCCTTGCAAAATCTGTGCTTTATTCTATGCCTGTTTACCCAATACAAATTTGGTGGCTTCCTCGGTCTATTTGAAATATGGTTAATAGGTGTATTCGAGATTTTGTATGGTCATCTTGCGGCAGATCCCTCTAGAAGGAGGGACAGAAAACCATAAAATAATAATTAATTTTTGGACACAAATGCAAAGCAACGTGGAGCATGGAGGAACACATAATTCATATGGTTCATTTTGCTTCTTAAGGCGTATAAATAGGCATCCAATTTTGCAGCAAAGGCATCAGGAGAAAAACAACTACAATTGAGAGCAATTATAGGAAAACACTTGAGAGAGTGTTTTGTGAGGCCAAACCAATTAGTTAATTGCTTTGATGAGTTGTTGAGTGAGGGAGAAATAATTAGTGAGTGAAAAAATAGTAAGGTTAATTGAGGTGTTTTGGGAAACACTTGAGTACCACTATTTTGGGTTAATCTCGAGTTTGTGTCTCTAATATTTTATTAGAGAAATCCCTCTTGTATGTCTACTAATTTTATTAGTGGAAGAAAATTTCCAGAGTTTGTCCCGTGGACGTAGCCCAAATCAAAAGGGTGAACCACATTAAATTGCTGGTGCCATTTTAATTATTTATTTACTTTACTTGTATTTAATTTATTTTGTAACCACCAATTTTATCAGTCTGTCATTCCGCTGCGCCAGGGAAAATATCAGTTAATCTGTACTTGTCGTTTTTCCCAACAACTAGTATCAGAGCGGTACCAGGGGGAATTAATATCTACTTATCGCATGCTTTGTGGTTGCCACTAAAGTGGACCCTCCACGTCAAAAAATAAGTCAGATTATTATTTACCCTTCAAAAGTCTAGTTAAGGCCATAGAGGTGAAGACGAGCAAAATGATTAATTTAAATGACATGAATTACCACATATGGAGAAACAAGATGAAGGATCTCTTGTTTGTGACGAAGATGCATCTACCATTTTTAGTACAACTAAACCTGAGGACAAGACAGATGAAGAATGGGAATTTGAGCATGAACGAGTCTGTGGCTTTATCCGACAATTCACCGAAGATAATGTGTACAATCACATTTGTAGTGAGACTCATGCTCGAACATTGTGGAACAAACTAGAGGAGTTGTACGCTTCTAAAACCGGTAACAATAAATTATTTTATTGGACAAGGCTACTCCAGATGAAGTACCGAGAGGGTACATTGATGGCAGATCATTTGAATGAGATGCAGGGGATTGTGGAGTAGCTGTCAAGGATGGGCATAGCATTGTGACGATGAAGTACTTGCTCTTTTGGTGCCGGCTTCCCTTCTAGAGTCTTGGGAGACTTTGAAGATTTCAATCACAAATTCTACACCAAATGGTGTAGTAAACATGGAAAATGTCAAAAATGGTATCCTAAATGAAGAAATGAGAAGAAAAGCACAAGGATCCACATCATCACAGCAGGATGTTCTTGTTGCAGAAACAAGGGGGAGGAATCAAACCAAAGGTTCAACGTCCAGAAGCAAAAACAGAGGAAAGTCAAATAAATATATAAATATGGAGTGCCATCTCTACAAATAGAAGGGCCACATAAAGAGGTTCTACCGGATATTTAAGAAATCTCAGAAGAAGAACAAAGGCAAGGAGAAGGTCCAAGATGACAGCAGTGATGATGAATAAACGAATGTTGCTGAGGAGTTCCACATCATCTATGAAGAAGACATTATCAACCTTGCAACCCATAAGACCAGTTGGGTAGTTGATAGTGGAGCTACCATTCATGTGACATCTCAGGAGGAATTATTCTCTTCTTACACACCAAGTGATTTTGGTGTTGTTGGAATGGGAAATAAAAATTACTCAAAAGTTACAGGAAAAGGAGATGTTTGTTTGGAGACACAGAATAGTACGCGGTTAGTCCTGAAGGACGTCAAGAATATTCCAGACATGCGCCTGAACTTGATCTCAGCCGGAAGGTTGGATGATGAAGGTTACTACAACACCTTCAACAATGGCCAGTGGAAGCTCACCAAAGGATTGTTGGTGGTGGCCAAAGGAGACAAGTGCTTAAGACTGTATATGATGCAGGCAAAGGTTTACAGGATACTGTGAATACAATAGAGAATGACAATATAGTTGAACTATGGCACAAGCGGCTCGATCATATGAGTGAGAAAAGTATGACCCTTCTAATCAAAAAGAATATATTGCCTGGATTGGATCAGGTCCATTTGAAGAAGTGTGCTGATTGTCTGGCGGGAAAGCAAAATAAAGTTGCTTTCAAGAGTTCCCCTCCTTCCAGAATGAAGAATGTATTGGACCTAATACATTCAGATTTATGTGGTCCAATGCTAAAGTCACTCGGTGGTGCTCAGTACTTTGTGATTTTCATTGATGATCATTCCTGAAAGACTTGGTGTATCTTTTAAAGAATAAAGACCAAGTGTTGGATGTCTTTAAACAGTTCTTATCCATGGCGGAGAGGGAAACTGGTAAGAAGCTTTTGTGTATTTATACAGACAATGGTGGAGAGTACACAAGACCATTTCATGCTTACTGTGAAGAGCATGGTATTCGACATCAAACGACACCGCCAAAGACACCGCAATTGAATGGTTAAGCTGAGAGGATGAATAGGACTTTGATGGAGAGAGTTAGATGTATACTCTCACATGCAAAGTTACCAAATATATTTTGGGGTGAGGCTATACAAGCAGTCGCTCACGTATTGAATCGTTCACCTTATGTTCCTCTCCAGTATGACACTTATAACTTCTCTCCTAATTATTAAACACTAACTCAGCGATTACACTAGAATAAGCCCATGATGTTGTGCCGATTAATTAAAATATAGAGAAAATTTTTCACAAAAGGGAAATTTATTCCCATCAAAATGAAAATAGTCATGCGTTCCCAGTTTAAGGGCCCATAATAATAAATAACAATTAGAAATAAATAAATCAAATAATTAAAATAATAAAAAGAATTTGGTTAAATGAAGCAAAAGAAGAAAATGAGGTCAGGGGCCTCTCGCTTGAGCAAAGCCCTGACTTGCTTAAGCGAGACCAGTGAAGGTCGCTTGAGCGAGTCCCCACTCGCTTGAGCGAGATCCATGCTTCGTTCCCAGGCGAGTCACGATCGCGCTTGAGCAAGAGCGTCCGTGCGCATCAGGTCCTTATTTCGCTTGAGCGAGAATTTTCTCGCTTAAGCAAAATAGGTCCAGTAGCACCACCATCGCCAATCGCTTAAGCAAATCACTCTCACTTGGGCGAAACCACTCCAGGATACAAATATCACTAGTCGCTTAAGCGAGAGGGCCAACAATGCCATGCCGCTTAAGCGAAAATACTCCAGTATCTAATTCCCTTTTACTCGCCTGAGCGAGTTACACTCGCTTGAGCGAAATAAGCATAGAATCATTTTGTCTGGTCCCCGCTCGAGCCAGACTGAGTCCGCTTGAGCAAGATTCTTCCAGTAGCCACACCCACTTGATACGCACAGGTCTCGCTTGAGCAATATTTGGCCAGAGACCACAGTACTGGTACAGGGCACTTTCGCTTGAGTGAGAATCCACCTCGCCTGAGCGAGTTATGTAGTATATAGACAAAACTGGAAATTTGTATGCAATCTAATATATTTACACCTCCACATTCATCATTTAATCTAATTCATCCACTTACTCATATTCAAGCATGCAATTAGGGATGGTTTCAATTAAATATGCACCTCAATCCTAGCTCCAATTCATTATATGCATACCAATCAAGCTTATCATCTAAGCACTAACAATTCCTATAGAGAATTCACATGCAATTCACACCCTAGACATCAAAGCAATGAACAATCCACACGCATCTTACATCATTCAATTTTCACAAGAATAAACAGGGCCTATTATAGTAATTTATCAACCACATATAATATTGGCTCCATGCCAGTATACGTCCAATTCATGAAAATTAGCATAGCCATCAACACTTCACTATTTCATCATCATGAGTTTATATCCTCATCAATTAACATACAGATTCTAACTCATTACCTATCACATTCATTCATAACTCATTACCTATCACATTCATTCATAACTCAAGTTGTCATTGTCCCTATCACAACATATCTACATTGCCATATTCTAGATGAATCCAGCATTCATAAGAAACATATTATAACATCACATACATAAAACACATTACACATTACACACATCGTTTAATTCATGATTTCCTTTACTTCTTGGCATCAATTCTCTGCTCGGCGTACCTCCGAGCATCAACCTCTTCCCTGTCACTGGTTACTAAATTAAAAGAAAACCACAGCAAGGGTGAGTATTTGGTATCATAATTAATCTAGAACGGTAATTAAATAACAAGGTACATGATTACTACAGTACTATCACTAGTACTAATTCACTAACTTTACCTTGTGCAATTAATTTCACATTTCATTATTCACCAATTCGTACTTACAAATTCTTAACTTCATTCAAATTTCAGTATCATCAAGTGCAATTCACAACCAACTAATGTAATATAACACATTCACATCATCACATAATGCCAACAATTTCATCGATCATCACAACTGACTCTTACATAAATTCGACGCCTAGTATCCAGATACTAAAGGATCGGCCTTCAGCTGGGGGTCCTACTTGACACCCTGTGAACCTTGCTTGGTCCACCGAGTCCTGCTTGACTCTCTACCTTAACCACTGGGTCCTACTTGACCACTAGGTAGCTCAACTGGGCACAAAAACCACGGGAGCTAGAAAACGAGGGGCTATACATACCATCGGCTGTCCTACACTACATAATCATGCATATATATCACATTCGTACATTCATACACATACATTTATCATTTAGTAACTTTTCTCACCATTTCAATGTTTAGTTGAATAATTTGAACCCAACGTACACTCCTATTCTAATTAATTACAACCCGAACACCCTCTTACCTCGATTCCAAGCGTCGATGATTTGTTCTTGATGCCGGTTGCGTCCTCTAAGTGCTTGGTTCAAGGTTCTACTTCCGATCCCAGAAACATAGTTATTTTGAAGTTTCGACGCAAAACGGACCTCCCTTGGAAGCATGCAATTTTCAGCAATGGTGAGGGAGAAAGAAGAAGAAGAACTCGCGTGTAAAAATAAGGAAGAAGAAGGAAATTTTTGTTATCTAAGACTTAGGGGCAAAATGGTCATTTCCTACTTCTTTTATATTTTTCCTTTAAAGTTTTAATTAAAACTTTTACTTTTAACCCTTAGTGGTAACTTTTAAATTTACCCTCTTCTAATTGCACCTCTTTTAATTCTGTAATTAATCAATCAAATAAATTTATTTAATTCCACAATAGTTAATTATTTATAATTGAATTGATAATAACAATAAAAATTCCAAAATCTCAAATAAATCTCTAAGACAATTATTAATATTTTTCGCCAATCAAAATTTAACTAAATTATCCGGGATGTTACAACACTCTAGAGAAGGTATGGTCAGGAAAGGATGTTTCCTATGATCATTTAAGGGTGTTTGGCTGTAAGGCCTTCGTGCATGTACCGAAGGGTGAAAGATCCAAACTTGATGTCAAGACACAACAATGCGTGTTTGTCGGCTATGGTTAAGATCAGCTTGGCTATGGATTTTATGATCCAGTCCATAAGAAGCTTATTAGAAACCGTGATGTAGTGTTTGTTGAAGATGAGACCATTGAAGATGTACAAAAAGTCAAGTAAAATGCTTCCAAATCCAATGATGGTTCAACAAACATAGAGCTAGTTCCTTCAACTATGGTGCCAAAAGAAGTTGAAGATGAAGCTCTGAATGATTAACCTGAGGCAGGTGATCTAATTGCTCCCTTTGAGATACCATCAGATGATTTTGATGATGAAAGTGTTCATGACTAACCACTAGCTCCAGTAGGTTCTCTAAATCTAAGGTGATTTGATAGAGTTAGACAATGCTCTACAAGATATCCTGAAGAACAGTATGTGTTACTAACTGACGAGGAAGAACCGGAAAGTTTCCAAGAAGCTATGAATGATGAACACTATAAAAGGTAGGTGGAAGCCATGCAAGATGAGATGAATTCCTTACAAAAGAACAAGACATTTGAGCTAGTGAAGCTGCCAAAAGGCAAGAAGGCTTTGAAGAACAAGTGGGTGTTTAGAATTAAGCATGAAGAACACATCCCCAACCATGATTCAAAGCTAGATTGGTTGTCAAAGGATTCAGTCAAAGAAAGGGGATTGACTTTGATGAGATTTTCTCACCAGTGGTGAAGATGACATCCATCAGAATAGTGCCAGGGTTAGCAGCAAGTCTCGACCTTGAAATCGAGCAGATGGATGTGAAGACAGCCTTCCTTCATGGTGACCTGGAGGAAGAGATATACATGGAGCAGCCAGAGGGTTTCAAAGTAAAAGGGAAAGAGGACTATGTATGTAAGCTTAATAAAAGCTTGTATGGCTTGAAGCAGACACTAAGACAATGGTACAAGAAGTTTGAGTCTGTGATGGGGGAGCAAGGCTACAAGAAAACTACTTCAGACCATTGTGTGTTTGTACAGAAATTCTCTGATGATGATTTTATTATTCTTTTGCTCTATGTAGATGACATGTTGATCGTTGGCCAGAATGTTTCTAGAATCAACAGTTTAAAAAAGCAATTAAGCAAGTCTTTTGCTATGAAAGACTTGGGGCCAGCAAGATAAATTCTTGGTATAAAAATAACCAGAGACAGGAATGCCAAAAAATTATGGTTGTCACAGGAGAAGTATATCGAGAAGGTACTTCAACGATTCAATATGGACAAGGCTAAAGCGGTTAGTTGCCCTCTTACTAATCACTTTAGACTAAGTACCAAGTAGTGCCCTTCCACGGAGGATGAGAAGGATGAGATGGATAGAGTTCCATATGCTTCGTAGTTGGGAGTTTGATGTATGCCATGGTATGTACACGGCCAGATATTGCTCACTCTGTGGGAGTAGTGAGTCATTTCCTTTCAAATCCTGGAAAGGAACATTGGGCTGCAGTAAAGTGGATTTTCAGGTACCTCTGTGGTACCTCCAAAATGTGTTTGTGTTTTGGAGATGAAAAACCTATGTTAGTAGGTTATACAGATGCTGATATGGCTGGCGATGTTGACTCAAGAAAGTCTACATCAGGATACCTAATCACTTTTGTAAGGGAGTTGTGTCATGGCAATCAAGACTATAGAAGTGTGTTGCTCTCTCAACAACTGAAGCATAATTTATTATGGCCACCGAAGCTTGTAAAGAGCTGATATGGATGAAGAAGTTCTTGGAAGAACTTGGTTTGCACCAAGAAAAATATGAGCTGTTTTGTGACAGTCAGAGCGCAATTCACCTTGGGAAGAATTCCTTCTTTCATTCTCGATCAAAATACATTGATGTGAGATATCACTGGATTAGGGATGTATTGGAGAAGAAGTTGCTACAACTTGAGAAGATCCACACAGATAAAAATGGATCAGACATGATGACAAAGACTCTTCCTAAGTAGAAGTTGGAATATTGTCGATAAGCAGCAGGACTAGTAGAGCCCTCCATCTAATCGGAAGGGGAAGATTGTTGCAGATCCCTCTAGAAGGAGGGTCAGAACCATAAAATAATAATTAATTTATGGACACAAATGCAAAGCAACATGGAGCATAGAGGAACACATAATTCATGTGGTGCATTTTGCTTCTTAAGGCCTATAAATGGGCATCCAATTTTGCAGCAAAGGCATCAGGAGAAAAACAACTACAATTGAGAGCAATTGTAGGAAAACACTTGAGAGAGTGTTTTGTGAGGCCAAAGCAATTAGTTAATTGCTTTAATGAGTTGTTGAGTGAGGGAAAATAATTAATGAGTGAAAAAATAGTGAGGTTAATTGGGGTGTTTTGGGAAACACTTGAGTGCCACTATTTTGGGTTAATCTCGGGTTTGTGCCTCTAATATTTTATTAGAGAAGTCCCTCTTATACGCTTACTAATTTTTTCAGTGGAAGAAAATTTTCGGAGTTTGTCCCGTGGACGTAACACAAATCAAAAGGGTGAACCACGTTAAATTGCTGGTGTCGTTTTAATTATTTATTTACTTTACTCGTATTTAATTTATTTTGTAACCACCTATTTTATCGGTCCGTCATTCTACTACGCCGGGAAAAATATCAGTTAATCTGTACTGGTTTTTCCCCAACACATCTTCTAATTCTTCTCATGGTATTCATTTAGTGAAGTGGGAGACGGTTATTAGAGATTGTAGATTAGTGAACTTGATCTTGCTTGGTAAGTTGGTATGGGATATTTGTCTAAATAAATTTAAATTGTAGGTTAAATGCTTGTTAAAGAAATATTTGAATGGGGTGGATTTTTGGGCTTCTATTATTGAGGCCTGAGATTGGTTGAAGCATGCTTATTTTTTTCATGTTACAGGGTGGTGCTACCAGCATTTGGTTTGCAGATTGGGCTGGGGTAGGACCGTTGGCTAGCCATGTTGATTATGTTCATGTTGTTGACTCACAACTTCATATTCAGGATATTTGGATTAATGAAGAATGGAACTTTGATGGACTATACATGTCTCTCCCTGCAGACATGTTGATCCACATCACATGTAAGCTTCCTGGGCCAGCCACCATGCTTCAATGGGAGAGAGACCCAGCTTCTAAGTATATTGCGAGTTCAGGTTACAACTGGTTACTTAGTCGAGTGTGTAATATTAATCCGTAAATTGATACTGGTTTGATTCAGAAGCTTCCTAACCAAAGAAAATGAGACTATTTATTTGGTTGATTTTTCATGACTCTTTACCCACTACTTCTTCAGGTTTGTGTTCCAGATGTTTTTTTCCTTATGGAGGATATTAATCATTATTTGAGAGATTGTCCTTTCTCTAAGGAGGTGTAGTCAGGTTAGGAATCCCTTATTCCTTATGCAACTTCTTTGATTCTTCAACTAGTTGGATTTTTCATCTGGTAAGGAGTAGGGGTGGGAATATTTTATCTATTTTGTGGTGACTTTGGAGGTGGAGGAATGAGATTGTTTTTGGTGATAAAAATTGGGATGTTAATGTGGTTATTCAAATGATTCTTTCAACTGCTTCTGATGCCTCATTGTTACTTACTAATATCAGTAGGAAATTTATAATTCTTTCAGGGACTAGAAATGGGAGCCTCATGTTTTGGATTCCTATAAGATTAATATTGATGAGAGTTGTTCTAATGATGTTATAGCTACTGTGCCAATGAAGAAAAAAAATCATTAACCAATAAAAATTTATAACATTATTATTAACTATAAAAAAATTTTATTTTCCCAATTTTATTTCCATAATTAATTACCATACAAACTCATCCATTGGTCAAATTATTATAAGTTAAGATAGTCGTTTCAGTTGGAAAAAGTTTCTTTTGTGTATCCTATAATGGAAATCTGTTTCTGTTGTTACCAAAAGCCGAAGTAAAAAGAAATCTGTTGTTACCTCTAGACTCTATCCCTAAGCATGCAACATACAGTTACGAATAAGACAGCGGTAAAAGCTTAGATGCTATGCTTCAACGAACTAACGGAAAGGATGATAAAAGACGAAAGCACGGAATTACATGATTAGCAGTAAATTAATCTAAAGATTTTTGTTAGCTTACACAATTTTGCACAATATATAATATTTTAAAAATAAATTTTGTATATTAAATTATGTTAGAGTATTCTCATCATAAAAAAAATTATAAAAGTGTCAATTCAAATATTTTTTATTCTTTGATTTCTTATCTAATATACAAAATTACACAAATTAATAAACTGAAAAACTATCGATTTTGTCAACTTTTTAGGACACATGGAGGGCCATAGCCAAAAAGATAAATACCAAAATCCAAAATGCCAAAATAAAATAAGCATAGTGGGACCTCTCTTTGTTCTATCACTTTTACATTATTGTATACTCTGGTATTAACAAATAATTTGTAGTTTAGGAAGTAATAAATGTAGACAGATTTTGATAATAGAAGAATCCCATGTTTAAATCTTAAAAAAAGTATAGGCGAATAAACTACGTTTGAGGTTAAATAGAACAAATTAAAATTAAACCAAAAATGTTATCTATATATGGTTTCAATTAATCATCGAAAAATGTTATAAAAAAAATCCATGATGTTTCAAATATCTGGAAGAATAGACATTACCGACACTAAGTGGCAAATCACGCGCTTACAACAAGTTTCCTTGTCAAGTGTTGTGTTGTGTTGTGTGGATCAAGTGGGCGTTAAAAGATTGGCCACTGGTTTTTAATGTTTCTTTAATGCACTTGCGTGATTATAATATGATATTTAGGTTCTTGTCTTTTCCCACACTTCTTTCTTTCACTGATCCACAACAACAACAAAGAGAGAGGCCATTCAATTCATTCACTACACTTGGGAAGATGGAACCAACACTCCCTTCCAAGTTCTTTCTGTCTTTCTTTTCCACATTGTACACCTAAGTTTTCAGGATACTTGGTAGCCAAAAGATATCGAAGATGGGAATTTTGAGTACCATAGCAAGTTTCTTTGGATTTGGAGTGGGAACTTCACTTGGGCTGGTCATTGGCTACTATTTGTTCATGTACTTCCAGCCAACACATGTCAAGGTTAGTTTTTTTGCCTCTTGTTTTTTTGGCTTAAACTGTGAATTATATGGTTTTCATCCTTCTTTGTTTGCTGAATTATGATTTATGATATGACTGACTGTAGTTATCCTGTTATAAATAAGCTAACTTCTGGACTTTATATTTTGTTGTGTTTTAATTTTTTATATTTTATAAAGACTTGTGCATGATGTTTAGCTCCTCCTTGCACAGGTGATGCAATAGTAATCTTCATTGCAAAGAAGTTGCCTTTAAGCCCCCCCTTTTTTCTTTTAGCATGTTGGAATATGAAAAAGAAAAGTTGTGTTCTTTATGGTTTTATTGCTTTTTGAAGAGCTAAGCTGATTCTAATTAAGTTATTTAATCATTGAGTAAAAATTAATGATCACAGTTTGTTATTGTTCCTCTTATTTATTGTCTTACTCTTTCACTTTCAAACTATGGCATGATTGATTTCAGGATCCAAAAATTCAACCTTTAGTTGAGAGGGATTCCAAAACTTTGCAGCAGTTACTTCCAGAGATACCATCTTGGATTAAAAACCCAGATTATGATCGTGTATGTTATTCTTTAAAGTTATAGGCCCACCATAAAAGTGTTTAATTTGGGAACCAGAAATGGATACTTGTAGGCTCTTTTGTAAATTAATAATACTTTTTTGTTTGCAGCTTGACTGGTTTAATAAGTTTGTTGAGTATATGTGGCCTTATTTGGACAAGGTATGCACATTTTTTTTATGTTTGAAATTGCTCCTGTATGGCATCTATGTAGAGACTGTGTGTATTGATGCAATTATTTTGGAAAACAATTTTCAACTTGACCAACAATTCACTCTTGATAGGCAATTTGCAAGACTGCAAGGAGTATAGCAAAGCCTATTATTGCTGAGGAAATTCCAAAGTACAAAATTGATTCAGTTGAATTTGAAGAACTTACCTTGGGTTCTCTGCCACCAAAATTTCAAGGTTGAGCTCTCTCTCTCTCTCTCTCTCTCTCTCTCTCTCTCTCTCTCTCTCTCTCTCTCTCTCTCTCTCTCTCTTCTAAACACACATCAAGAGTATTGTGTATGTGAAACCAACTGCCATTACGTTTTCTGTTATCATGATTCATGACCTCATTCCTTAAACAAGTATGTGTTTAATAGTTGTCCAAGGCCTCCAGGCTCTGTTGGTTATTTCTTTCACATCCCCAAATTGATTGTCAATGAAGAATAACCTGAATATCTTTTAGTTTTCACCATTCCAAACTTCTGATGGCAGGCTCTTGTGATTCATGTGTGTAGCTTGCTAGTTGTAACATCTCATTGATTGCTATCTCAACAAATATAAAAGGTAGACTTAAGACTAATTAAAGTTTATCTTATGCCAGGAATGAAGGTCTATACTACTGATGAAAAGGAGTTAATTATGGAACCATTGTTGAAATGGGCTGGGAATCCTAACATTATAGTTGAAATTAAAGCATTTGGGCTTCGAGCCACAGTCCAGGTATACTAGTACCTTTATAAACTTCTTTAAGAACAGGAGAGAAAAAAAATTTTACAGCTTATAAGTAACATATATGCACACTCTTTTCTAACTCCATGAAGGGTATTTATGTTTTTAAATAATTGCAGGTTGTTGATCTGCAAGTATTTGCTGCTCCACGTATAACTCTAAAGCCTTTGGTTCCTAGTTTTCCATGTTTTGCCAATATTTACGTGTCTCTCATGGAGAAGGTGTGTATGAGGAAAAAGATTCTATTTTATTTGAAATAATGATGACCAAAAGAACAATTTCACATTGCATGTTCTTAACTACACAATCACATTTTCCTGTATTTCCCTCTACACCATTATATATATGTGTGTATGTACTTATCTTTTCCTCATTTTTTTTCCCTTTTTGTTTTGTGGAATCTTTTGATTGAAGCCGCATGTTGATTTTGGACTAAAACTACTTGGAGCTGATGCAATGTCTATTCCTGGTCTTTATAGGATTGTCCAGGTAGAGCACATAGCACTTTCATGTCCTCTAAATTTTTCCGAACTGTTTATGGCTAATCATTATTATACATGTCAAGTTTTAGTAATTGGTTTCTTCTCCTCACTTCCTTTCTTTTCAGGAACTTATTAAAGACCAAGTTGCAAAAATGTATCTGTGGCCCAAGGCCCTAGAATTCCAAATAATGGATCCAACAAAGTATGCATGATTTCTTCCTTTCATCAAACTTTTAACATTAGGTGTTGTACTACTACCTAATAGCTAATTTTTACTTGGCTTGTGATCAGGGCAATGAAAGTGCCTGTTGGAATTCTTCATGTGAAGGTTATAAAGGCAGTGAAGCTTAAAAAGAAAGATCTATTAGGGGCATCTGACCCTTATGTGAAACTTAAACTCTCAGATGATAAACTTCCCTCAAAGAAAACAACTGTGAAATACAAAAATCTGAATCCAGAATGGAATGAAGAATTTTCTGTAGTAGTCAAAGATCCTGAATCTCAAGTCCTAGAGCTTAGTATTTATGATTGGGAACAAGTACGTAGACACGTTTTTCCTTCGTTCTTGAATATAAGTGATTAAAATTTGAAATATTTTGATCCAAAATATAAATAAATTTTAATTAATTAGACTTTATTTAATAATTTAATTCTTAGAATATTTTTCATATTAATACAAAGAGGTAATGTGAGTGACTTTTAAAATAAAGAGAGAAATTATTGTTTTGAGTAATTAATAATGAGAGTAATTTAAGAACTATAACCTTTCAATAACATAAAATGAGATTAATTAAGAATGAGTTATTTTTAAGATTATCAGAGATTATATAAAGGATACTTTCATAGTGTAGGAATTTTCTCTTAACATAGTTCATTCATGCAACTTTCTTTCTTTTGCATAGTTTGGCAAGCATGACAAGATGGGTATGAATGCGATTCCATTGAAAGAGCTTACACCAGATGAACCAAAAGTGGTGACTCTTAATTTACTCAAGACAATGGAACCTGGTAATCCTGAGAATGAGAAGCCACGTGGGGAGCTCACAGTGGAAGTTCTGTACAAACCTTTTAAGGAAGATGAGATGGCAGAGAATGTACAGGATTCCAATGCAATAGAAAAGGCTCCTGAAGGAACACCAACTAGTGGTGGTTTGCTTGTAATTACCATCCATGAAGCTGAAGATGTGGAAGGTAAACACCACACAAATCCGTATGCACGACTGATATTTATGGGAGAAGAGAGAAAAACCAAGGTATTTTTTGCACTCTTTATGGCATTGTTGACTTAGATTTTTGCCCATCAGGGTTGTCATGGTCTTTTTAATTATTCTTTTTGGTTAATAAGGTGTGCCACTACTGTTATGCTTTAATACGGATGAATTTGACACTTTTTGGGCAAAATTTCTTTTTTTTTTTACCGGATAATGAAAAGTTTAGATGAGTTAAGTCTTGAGGCTCATCAGAGTTAAAGTATATTTCAAAGTTCGATGAGTGCTTACAAAAGTATTTATAAATCATCAACCAAACATCACCTCACATTGAGGGGATTTGTATTGGGTACCAGAGTAACAGAATAACATCATGCAACTAAAATAAAGATGATAGAATAAGAATTAAACACATAATAATTTTACGTGAAAAACCTTCAATAGGTAAGGGGAAAACCATGTGCAAGACAAAAGAAATGTTTTCCTAGGTGAAAAAAATATTACAAGTTTTCTTTAATTATAATGAGAGAACAATGACATTTTCTCATTAAGAGAATCTCAAGGGAAGACACTATTTTATATCTTTATATTTTTCTTTTGTTAATAATGTTGAATTGTTCAACGTGGGGTGTATTAAACTGATATCAAGAAACAAGGAAAATGAAAATAAAACCTGAATTGCAATTGTTGAATTTTTTATGCCCTCTATTCTTAACTTTTCAAAGGCCACAAAAGTGGCTTTATCAACACGTGCCTAACAATCTCCCACTTAAAGTTACCTTTTGTGAGTTTCTTAAATCTTTCTCTTCTTGTCAGTTCCTTGTTGTTACGTTTCCAAGAGGCCATAAGAGGATTTACACCAATTGAACTTGTCAATATTGATCAGCTTTGTCATTACATCTGCTAGATTGTCTTTGGTATGGATCTTATATAGATCCACACTTTCCACCTATAATACTTCTTGAACAAAGTGACATTATACTCTTATGTGCTTTATCTTGTAATGAAATGTTGGATTCCTTGTAACGTGTAAGGAACTATAACTATCTCAATACACTATAATCTTCAATTGTTTGTGTCTGAGTTCCTCCAACAACCTCTGAATCCAAATTGCCTCGTTGTAGCATTCCTAAGTAGCTACCATGTATTCTACTTTTGTAGTAGATAGAACTACAACAAATTGCAATTTGGATGACAAGTTTAATGCTCCTCTTGCAAAGACGAACACATAACTTATAGTAAATTTTCTTTTATCAAGATCACTTGTAGAATCTGAATCAACATATCTTTTGATAAGAAATTTTAATCCTCCAAAATGTAATACAATACTGAGATTATATTGAGAAATAAATGGAACTAGCTCATATCTAAAAGTTTAGTTCAATGGGGAAGATTACACAAGTTTTGTAAGAAGCATGTTGTGCGTATCTTCTTACAAAAGACAATTACTATCAACAAAACTTTTCACTTATAAACAGTTGCAGCAATAAAAAGGATTTCTGCATTTGATATCTTATGAATTTTAATGCTTTCTTGTGAAATTTGACTATTGCTTGCAACTATACAGTATGTGAAGAAAAATAGAGATCCAAGATGGGGTGAGTCGTTTCAATTTATGCTGGAGGAACCCCCAACCAATCAGAAACTCTATGTTAAAGTGCAAAGTGTCTCCTCAAAGTTAGGCCTGCTGCATCCTAAGGTAATACACTCATTCTATATAAAAATGTTACTTCTCACACACTCAACTCATTAAACTAAATTATCGTTATTAGAATTGGCTTAAATATATATATATATATATATATATATATATATATATATATATATATATACACATATATATATAATAATATTAGTAAAATATCTGAATTAGGATCTTCCTTAAACTCTATTTTGTTAATATTAAACCCTTAAAATTTATTTAAACATTAGGAAGAGCTTCACATTTATGGATGTAATCCTAATAAAATGGATTCCAAAAGGGTAAATCTAATTCAGATATCTTACTAGCTTTTATATATATATTCAAGTCATCAGAATTTTGATCATCTACTTTTCATTTATATATTTGCTTCACTTCAATGAGGATGGTAACATATGGTTTTGATTCAACAACACTACTATTATGTAATCAGGAAACTCTGGGTTATGTGGATATAAATTTATCTGATGTTGTTACCAACAAAAGAATCAATGAGAAATATCATCTTATTGACTCAAGAAATGGAAGGATTCAAATTGAGCTTCAATGGAGAACTCCCTAATTGTTACTTGGCAGTGTAATTTCCAGCTGCAAACACAAATTTCCAATGTACATAATTTTGTAAAGCACCGCTTCTTCTGATGCAAGCTCTCAAAACTTTGGCAGTGTAATTTCTCTTGCTTTGGACTCAACACTATCTTACACTCCCATAGAATATTGTTGCACCTTGTCCTTACTCTATTCTTGCTCTGTGTGTCTATTTCATGTTCTCCAAAATTAAGAAGTACCATGTAATTAATATCATTGCTTTAGCTTTTGAATCCTATGAACACCATCTCGTACACATTGCCCAACTTTCTCAGTTTTTTTTAAGGCAACTGATGTAGGAAGTTAATAAGGAAGCCACATGGCTCGCCAGTCACTTTAATTTTGTTAATTCTGTTTTAATTGTTATTTTTGTGTATAAATAGTTAGTTGTAAAGTGAGTTCATTCATTCTGCTTTTCAATCAACAATTCTTAAACTTTTTTTTCTCACTTCAATACAAATTCTTCGGATTCTATTCTTCTATTGTAATCCCTACATTCTGTAGTTCTTCGAATACATTTTGTTACTAGTTCTACCTTCATGAGCAATGTTATTTTCTGATCTAACATTCTATTGAGTTTCTCTTTAGTGATAAATTCATTTCTGTTACTTATAATATTTAGCTTATATGGTAACCTAAAATGTTGGTAGATTTAAAATAGATTCAAACATAAGCTTTTATCCTAAATTAGAAAAAGAAACTAGGTTGAGATATTTGTACCACTTTGTATCATAGAATGGACCATTAATTGGTAACATCCCAAAAAACATAGGAGGAGGGATTTGGACACTTAAAACCATTTAAGGTACAAAGCCCTCCAAGTTCAACCGTTTAGTATCTATTTATGATAGCATTATCTATGCAATTTCATGTTCAGAAACATTATTTAAAAAATTCATTTTTTAATCAAACAGAAATAACAATTTTTTTTCTTTAAAGGCACAATAGGCAATAGTAAACAAGGGGGAAAAATGAAACCATATCTGAAGAAAGGTCCATTAAATTCGAAAACTAGTACTTTAACAATTTTGTTAAAATAAAAAAATCAGTATCTATGCAATGACCCCATGTACTTATGTGAATCGTTACTTATTCGACAGATCGATGATTAAACAACCATTTCGTCTAACCAAGAGCACTATTCTTTTAATCTATTCATTATGCGAGAGCCTTAAACCAGTTTGATGGAAAGGATATCATAGGAGAATTTTGGGTTGAGATAATTATTTATAGTTCTAGGTGACACTGAAATTAATAATTAATACTTGTATATTTATTTTACAATTGAGGAAATTGCAATTCCAAGTATAAAATTCCAATTACTTCGAAAATTCGCTTCTAAACTCAAATTTTCCACTTCAAAAACACCGATTGAATTTAAACATAGAATCCACACGGTTTTAACCGGTAATTCGATATGGGATTGTATAGGTACATTCCAATTTTTAGGCATATTTTCTTATTATTTTAATTTATTGTCATAAGATATTCTAATAGGCTTTTTCCTGATTGCAATTGGGCCTATGTTTGGCTTTTCAATTATCACGCCTAGTCTTATTTCATGGCATAAAAAATACTTTTTATAGCAATTATTTCAATAATCGGTGTGAAAAATTTTCACATTATTATTTAATCTGGCTTGATACCAACCCATATTTCTATGGGAAAAACCTTTATGTGACATAGACATATCTAGCATGTCTCACCCTACAAAACCATGTAACAATCTGGTGTGGACCACCAATGCACGATAGTCTCCATATAAAGCCCTGATGTCAGATCAATGAAGATCTGTTATCGATTGGAGGTCGTGGGATGTGTTGGGAGTATGTTGGCCCAAGACCTATAGAGGTGTTGGAAATGTTTGAGCACATGCCAATTTTCCTCATCATTTACGAAAAAGTATAAACACAAGATACAATAAGGATACTCTTCACTCAACTCTTATAAATATTAATCATTTGCTACAATTTGATGTACATTCATTAACCGTTGCTTGAGCTCCAATATCAACTATATGGTACTGACTTGAGCATTAAAATGTTTTTACAAGTTAAAATGTCTTTACAAGTGACACTTTATTTCGATCAAGGATATGAGATATTAATGGTTGTTGGACTTAATCACACAAACACCTTGAAATACCCATTGGATTCAATGAGATAATAGATACTCACTGGACTGGTGTATGGTATAAAATCTCATATAGCTAGTATTTATATTAGACATATATCCCCCATACTGGGCAAAACATTGTTGAAAGAACGAGTGTAACAGCGTCATCAAGTATAGAGGACTTAATTCTAATTTTGGATTTGATAATATATTTTATTGAATTTTTATTTTTATATATCATATATTTAAAAAAAAAGACTCATAGACATTTTAAAATATAAGAGTTATTTTTTGTAATGATATTTTTTCATAAGATATAACATGCATGTTTGGTTAGTTGTTAAGCCAACCTAATTAAGGTTTGATTAATGAAAAAAATCCATTTGTTTGACAAAAATTTATTTATCTTGAATAATGTGCAATATCAATATTAACTCTTAATTTTTTTTCTATTTTCACAACTTAATTTTCATAACTAAACACAACATTTTCCTTGGGAAATTCCCTCATGAGGGAATCATGATCCGCAATATTCTTAGATCAATTGCTACAGATACCACCTCTTTCACTCTAAACTCTAAAGCCTAAAAACAAATAACATTGGCTCCTTATTTCCCTTACACAATTCTCATTTGTAGGTTGTGTTTAGCATGACTATGAGTAATGATTTAAACTAGAAACATCATTTTAGTAAATGAGCTTATTTTAATAAAAAAGCTTATTTAAATAATTTGCATCATTTTTTGAGAAGTTACATGAAGTGACTTTTAAGTTTATAAGCTTTTAATTTAATTTAATTTAATTTATTTTTTTATACTTTTATTCTCATGAATATATTTTTAAAAAATCACTAATATCTATTTTTAAAAAAATATATTTTTTATGTCATTTTACCTTTAACCACTAACTTTACCAAATATATTTTAATTTAATTAGTTAACTTATCAATTAACTACTAAATTTCAACCTTCCCCTAATTTATCAGCTTTCAACGTTAATTTTTACAAATGAAATCATCTCATGCATAAAAGAACCCAAACCATAGAAATTCCAAGAAGAAACCAATTTATAATTTTATTCCACTATAAAAGAAAAATTAACAATATCATACATTATTTATTCACATAAACCCTATAAAAGAAAAATTAACAATATCATACATTATTTATACACATAAACCCTGCTCCAATCATGATTTAACATTATCTTACAAGGGATACACATATCTAACAACATCATCCCTCTCAAAGTCTCGTCCCTTCCCCGAACCGCAAAAAAAAAGAAAAATCTCGTGACCTTTCAAAAAAAAGTCGGTAAAGCTTTACAGCATCATGAACCTAACAGAAGTAGCTAACAACCCAAAAACCCAAACAAAAAATTAAAAGCACCGACAAGCCAAAAAAATATAAAATAAAATTGTGTACCCAATTAATGTAAAGAGAAAAAATTAATTAAGTAATTAAACCTCATCTCTTTCTTTTTTGTTTTACCTTAAGGTATTTTCTCTTGATTCATGATGATCACTGATCCACTAAACCTTACGATATGGAATTAATTAAGATGCGTTAGAAATTAGCGGTATATGGAAGATGATGCGGAAGTCTAAAGCGGACCTGTGATGCAGGGGAACGAACCGCAACACCGTGCCAGCATATGCCACCTTTGCAGACTTCGTGCGTGTGGCGAGGATGTTCGTGTTCGGTGGTGAAAGCATATGTGGCCTTGCGAAACACGTCCCACGTCAGCGTCGCAACCAAAATCAGTGCCACCACGGTGGTGGAAACCACCAGCACAAAACCACCGCTGAAGCTGCGTCCACATAGTAAGCCGTAGGCCTTAATACAGGCGATCACTGCCACGTAGATGATCATGAGGTTGCTCACAACGTAATCAGAAATGGCCATGGTTGGTGCGGGTGAAGCTTTGAAGCGATCTACCAGTGGTGTGGTGTGTATGCTTTTAACGCCTTTGTCTTGGGAATGTTCAAGGGTCTTTTAATTAATTAATTAATTTAATTATTATTAAGAATCCCAATAGTTTTTTAATATTACCAAAATGGGGCCACCTTCCTTGTCTGAAATTATCTCACCTGATTTTTTCCCGCATTGTACTTATCCTTTTCTTTTATGAATTTAGTTATCTTTTTATTTTATTATTTATATTTTCCTTTTCTTAGAAAAGAAGGGGAATCCAATCCAATCAAAGTAAGAAAAAAACACTTCCCTATTGTTGTGTTATCGCACTCACCAGCAAATATTTGTAACTCCAAGGAGATAGCACCACGTGTCTCTTTGAATGTGATGTGGTTCGCCTTCCATTTGCCCCTTTTTATGTTTATTTTTATTTAAAGTTTATTTAATATATGTAATTTTATGTAACATAAAAAATTAAAAAAATCATTTTGTTAAAATTTATTTAAAAATTAATATCAATAAATATTAATATTTTTTTTATTTTTTAACTTATTCAATCCGCTATTAGTATATTATATTTGGCTTCTTATACCGCCTCCCTTATTTCCACCATACGAAGATTATGTTATTCTTATCTCTACACCACAAGCAACGACTTTTTTTTAGAAAACGCCAAAGTAGAATCACCATCAAGACTAGTAATAGACAACGATTCTGTTTTAACTATTTTGTACAGATATCAATACTAACAAATTATCCTACCCATTTTTTATATTCCATATGTCGAATTTGACGAAACTTAAAATGAAAAAACTGAACTGCTATTTAAATAAATTTATTTTTATTACATTTTTAACACAAACGATTTCTCTAATGTTATTTAATCATAATTTTTCACGTGAATAAAAACTGTTAATTTAAACTTAATTGCTCTTAAGATGAGTTTAGAAAAATTTATATAACTTATTGAACTGGTCTGAACCGTGGTCAAGGATCTAGCGTGGGGACCAGCCACAAAAGTCAACTATAGGTAGTGTTTATACACAGGTACAGTGGGTATCCAGTATTATAGTCTGATATCACAGTGTGTGATACCGGTCTTGTTGTCCTAAAGATCCTTCTCACCAAGCTTTCGCGTTGGTGATGGGCGAAAGGCGGTGTCACCTGCAAAGATTCTCCGACGCTCAAGTCAGTAACCAGGATGAGAACTCAAGTTAAGAGAGCTTAAACAATGGAACAGTATATAGCAAGAATGAATAACGTAACCTTTTGAGTGTGAGAATAGACTATTTATAGGTGAGCATAGAGAATGAATCGTCAGGTGCAGGTAGGGCTAGGGGACAAATAGTACACTGTGCAGTGTATGATTCTGGCACACGACGCGGGAAGAGCTGCGTCTCTCGTGAACGTCCCCTGGCAGTTGTACCCTGTACTTTTTGTCAGGTGACGTGGATGCTTTCCGATGTGCGAGGTGATTACCTGATCATACCAGTATAGGAAAAGGCCTGATACGGGGTTTACAGTCCGGAGGTATACTTGCAGCGTCGGTAGCATAGCGAGGATGGATGAAATTACATCCTTATCTTGGTACCAGTATCGAGATTGGATCATTTGCCCCCTAGCTTGTGTGAGGGACTGGTAATGTTGCTCATATAAGCTAAATTATCTTTTTGCGAATGTTGATACTGGTAAAGAGTCCGAAGTCTCCATTTTATAGGTATGGATACCGGATCAGAAACATATGCTTCTGAAGTCGTCCTGACGATGTGATGTCGGGTTCAGACTCCACTCTGTGAGAATCCCAAGAGTTTTTAAAATTTGTAACCCTCGCATTTAAGTTTTGTAACCTCAATGACCTGAGACGCCAGCAATGATAAGCATTTATTGCCATTAACACATGAATAATGATGACTTCAGTCACGTGGTTTGCTAACCGCGATGGGTGTGGGTATTGGGCCTGAAATTTGAATTTTAGGCCCATTCGATTTTACCTTTATGCCAAGCATCACATTTTTCACACGTATAAGGATCGAAACGACGACGTCGTTTAAACTTTGAAGAGTTACTTTTCTTGACAAACGACGTCTTGTTTTGTTGGTTGTGCCCCCTCCATACCTATAAAAGGGGGACTTAAGAACTTCTGGAAACCACCTTGCTTCAAGACTTAAGAAACCTCTGTTGAAATTTTCCTAAGAGAGAGCTGTTATTATGACTTCTACAAAGTTACCCTTCCTCAATCAATCTCATCACCCTTCCTAGGTAACCAAACTCTTACCTTTTTTCAGTTTCTTCTTCATTTTAGAATTTCACCATGCACTCTAGGCAAGGCCATGCTGGTCCCACTTATAGAGGGGGAAGAGTCCCCACAAGGGCCTCTGGTTACCAAGGAGGGTGAATCTCCGTGAATCCTTAAAGGGGCGAGTCTCGTTGTTCAGAAAGAGGTGAAGCTTCTCACTCAAGGCGGAGGGTGGTACTGCCCCCATCTGACTCCTCCTCTAGCTTTGGGGCTTGCCGCTCTTCTGAGAACAAAGTGAGTGTTGAATGTTACCTTTCTGACGGCATGACTTTTTACTATAACACAGATGTGTTCAACCTTGCAACTGGCAGAATAGCCAATGAAGGGACTTCCAGGAATCCCCCTGTTCGCCGGACTGTTGAAGGATGTGTCAACGTTGTGGCACACCAACTGGACTGGGTAAAAGTCAATATGAGGTACCCTTATTGCTGGGTGGAAGAGGAGATTCATGAGACAGCGTCTTGACACGCCAAAGATGACGGGAAAAGATTATCCCTAAATTTCAGGGTTTATATGGAAGAGCGTCTGAAAGAGCGGTTTATGGTGCTAGCACCCCGACCAACTGATAGGATTTTCCACCTCCTGCTAGATGGACGATCCGTATATATGTACAACTACGCCTTTCTCTACCTCAGAGTCTGCTTCCCTCTGACAGAATTCCAAATAGGGGTATTGAGGTTCTTAGACTATGCCCCCTCTCAAGTGCACCCAAACAGATAAGGTTTAATCCGGGCACTAGAGGTCCTGGGTGACTACTTCAACTTCAAACCCACTGTGGCGATGCTCTTTTACTACTGCCAAGTGGTACGCTGGACTAATTAGAAAGGCGGCATGAGTTTTGTCACCCTCCGGTGTGACTCAAACTTGGTGAACTTTGAGGCCTTCACCGAATTTGCAAAGATGAACGGGAGGTCTTTCAAACATTATTATACCAGAATCTGCGTCCAACCCAATAAACTGATCTTCTGGAAAACTAAAGAAGGCTTCACAAAATTTCCAGTGGAGTGGACCGACGAGCACTTTCTCCTGACCTCTAAAGCGTACTTCACGGAGGAAAGGGAACTGTCTCCATATTCTGTAATGGTGGTAGCTGCTCTGGAAGCATACACTAAGGCTTACAAGAAATTTTCTTGTAAACGCCTCCTGGGGTCCCACACCGTTCGCGAACAATACTTAAGTAATATTTTATTATCATATCTCATTGCTTCGATACCGGTATACATTATATTTTGGTGCTAACATCTTTTCTTGTTTATGCAGTGGAAATTGAAGGTTGTGCCGCCATGGTAAAATTGAAGGGCTTACTGGGGGATGGGGACTCTTTTGGCGAGGAAAATAACATCCAGCCCAAGAGGAACACCGTCAAGGCACAGGTTGAAACCATCCCTTTAACATCTATTGTTACCGGTGATGTGCCACTATTAGAGAACACCAGGCAAGCTGACAGGGCACAACCTGAATCAGAGAATGAAAAGGAACCGGAGAAGGAGAAGAAGAAAAAGAAAAGACAAGATCAAAATGCTAGAGCTTCAAAGTCGTCCTCTCCCAAGGCAGTAAAGAAGCAAAAGAACTAGAAGAGACAGGGATGACGACTACTAAGAAGGGGGAAAAGGTCATCACTACGGAAGGGGGCCCTCTGATTCTGAAGTTGAAACCTGGTCAACTCACAACGTGGGTATTACTATGCCGGTTGTACGCAGTTCCCCTCCAAACATCTCCTTTCTGTCGCCCTTTTTGCACTATGAGGGGCCTATACCGGTAACACTTTCAAAACCAACATACAAGTTTCGCCACACTTTGGAAGTTTTTGAGATTGAAGAGGCTTGCCAGGCCGGTCGCTGGTAACTGGCTGAACTATCTGACCTCCTTCACTCCTTAAGCAAAACAATTGACAACATCGACAAGGTCAACAAGTTGGGCGCTCAAGTTGAAGAACTTACTATATCTTTGGCTAAAGATCGGGCAAATCTGAAAAC
This sequence comes from Clitoria ternatea, assembly GCA_037962975.1. Taxonomy (NCBI): domain Eukaryota; kingdom Viridiplantae; phylum Streptophyta; class Magnoliopsida; order Fabales; family Fabaceae; genus Clitoria; species Clitoria ternatea. Next base: position 116,410,773 of record CM075674.1, on the reverse strand, counting down.
AACAGAGGAAAAGCTGAAGAAACTCAAAGATAAAAATTATGAGTAGTTTGGCAAGATTTCAGCCCTAAAGATAGTCGCGAGGGTGTTGAGGAAAGCTTGACTGAGCTGAAGGAAGGGACAAAGGAGGTTCCTCAACTGAGAGAAGAGCTGAAAAGAGAGAAAGAACAATCTGTCATGCTGGGTGAGGATCTGGCGGCTACTAAGGCTGGGCGATTAAAAATCCATGAAGAGTGGGCCGCCAGGGAGAAAAAGTTGCTGGCTCATGTCGAAGAACTAAAGCAGGGGAGTGCCACAACTGGGTCACTAGAGGAAGATAATGCCAAGCTGAGGAAAAGCCTTGCTAACGTAAAGGCCAAGGCGGCTAAAGCTGTAAACATCTGCACTGAGGTGGCGTATAACTCCTTTGGCCTGGCTGTTCGTCAAATCTTCTATCGCAACCCCGACGTGAAACTTAACTTGTATGGGATTCATCTGTTCCACGAGTTTCACGGAGGGAAACTGGTTGCAGTCAAGGATGGGCTGCATGAGGAATTTGCTAATACTCTTTATGAGCTGCTACCTCTCCCTAGAAGTCAAAGCATGGAGCCCCTTCCAACCATTCATGGTCCCGAGGGCGCCGCAGAAGAAGAAGAGGGCGAGAGGTGGTAATGCTGGAGGTAGAGGGACCCCGGAGAAGAAAGCTGAAGGAGAGAACGAGGCCCTAAAATACAGCCTAGAGTGTGAAAAGATTCATTATGATGCTCCTTCTTCTTAGTCTTGTCTCTTTTTCCTGAATTGTCATGCTGTGTTCTCAGATCAGCTCTGGTTTTCAATATACTTACAGTATTTTTGAACTTTATTAATGAGATTTCAATTTTCCCTCGATGTTTCCTTCAATATGAACTGCTTGTTGCTTGAAACGACCTTTACCTTTTAGGCTCTTTGGTAGGGCTATTTATCTTTAAGTCATAACATCTGTTAATCGCTCTTTGAATTCAAACTTAGAATGGACCAGTAGGGTCATATCATCTAAGGAAGCATACCGTCAAACGAATATCATTTCTTACTTGTGTGGTTGTTGGAATACTCAGAGTGTTCCTCGTGGGGTTATGTCGTCAACTTCAAGAATGAAAGATAGAGACTATTCGCCCAGAAATGAATTTTCACACCCATTTATAGTATGGGTGATTGAGATGGTATTTAATGGGGTTCGGTATGGCCTTGATATAGATCCAATACTACAACCTGTCTAGTCGCTCCAGGAGTTACATCGCCAATCACAGAATGCGTGATTAAGATCATCCGTCCTGAGGGTGAATCTTTATTGGGGTTCTGTATGGCCTTGATATAGATCCAATACTACAACCTGTCTAGTCGCTCCAGGAGTTACATCGCCAATCACAGAATGCGTGATTAAGATCATCCGTCCTGAGGGTGAATCTTTATTGGGGTTCGGTATGGCCTTGAAGAAGGTCCAATCCTACAACCCATTTAATCGCTCAAGGAGTTACATCGTCAACTACAGAATAGGTAATTGTGATCATCCGTCCTGAGGGTTGTCTTGCACACCATGCATAAAACTAAAAATCATAAACATGAAAAAGAAATGGAGATATCGTTATGATTGACAAATTTCTCATTGAATTGAATGTGAATTACAAATGAAGCGCAGCTGGGGTCATGCCTCGTTAAAACCTTCTTGAGAAAAGCCAATGGGAAAAAACTCAAGTTAGGTATAACGGTGTAACAGAAAACACCACGGTCATTGACGAATGTCGTTTTTTCTTGGTCCTCCTCCCATATTGGTATCTGGTTGTACCCTAAATAAGCATCCATGAAGGATAGGTACTGGTAACTAGAAGAATCATCCACCATACGATCGATATCGGGGAGGGGATATGGATCCTTCAGGAAACAACGGTTTAAATCTACATAATCTGTACACTTCCTCCGTTTTCCGTTGGCCTTCTGCACCATTACTACATTGGAGAGCCAGGAGGAATATTGGATTTCCTTGATAAATCTGGCCTTTAGCAACTCCTCTGTCTACTCACACGCTGCCTTCTGCTTCTTAGGGCCGAGTCTTCTCTTCTTTTGGGCAACTGGTCTCGTCTCTGGATAGACGGACAACTTGTGACAACAGAAATCGGGGTCCATCCCTGGCAATATCTTTAGCAGTCCACACGAACATGTCTTTAAACTCTTGAAGGAGCACAAGTAGGCGTTGTTCCATCACAACTTCTAACTTGTCATTAACATACGTGATCTTCTCTGGGGAATCTCCCAAAACGACATCCCTGGAACCTCCCTCCGACATAGGCTTTGAAGGATTAAGCTGATCAATCTTCAACTCTGCCTTGGGGTCAAGGTCAATGAAGCTAACAGACCCCGCCATTGTTCCTCCGTCGTTCAGCTTCCTCTTCTTGTTGAATGCCTCTAACTTCACCATATCCAGGCTCAGGTTGTAGCAGTACCTGGCCATCTTCTGATCACCTTAAAGAGAAGACACATTGTTGTCTTTATCGATGAACTTGATAAGGAGGTGATGGGTCAAAACAATAGCCTTCATGGCACTCAATGTATGGCGGCCAATGATGCTGTTGTAGGGTGATTCCACATCGATCACAATAACCTTGGACCTTTACTGTTCTAGCTCCGGGCTCGCCCTCAGAGAACACCAACGTGTCAAGATACCCCTTCGTAGGCTGCTTTACTTTGTTAAAAGTTGTTAGTTCCTGCATGTAAGGTTGTAAATCAAAGTCATTAAAACCCATTCTCTTAAAATAGCTATAAAAATAACATCGTAGGAACTCCCCTAATCTACAAGTATCCTCTTGGCATCCTTGTTAGCGATAACAGTTACAACAACGATGGCATCGTCTCCTCCAGGTATGGTTGGGACAAAATCCTCATCGGAAAAGTAAATCACCAGCGCCAACACACTGTCCCTGAATGGACGGTTATCCCTGGGCTTTCCTTGCACCGAGAGAATCATGCGGTGATGATTCTTCCTAGCCGTGATTGAGGCTCCACCCCCAGTAAAACCATATCGATCACTTCGCACCGGCCTCGCTACTGCTGTTGGGGCATTCTGTCCTAGTGAGTGGCCTCAATGATAACCACTCTCTTCTACTTTTTAGCAGTAGTGTATCTTTTTATCGGAGCACGGTCGTTATCACCCTCATCATCGCGGTCTCTACTCCGCGTCTCCATCCACTCTAGCTCTTCAAAGGACTTCTCCTCGAAGAGATATTGCTTCAACTTTCCCTCTCGGATGAGGGTCTCCACCGTATTCCTTAAAGCCTTGCACTCATCCGTCGTGTGGCCTACCTACTCGTGGAAATCACAATACTTGCGTGGATTCCCAGGTCTTTTTACCGAGGCCAGCCTTCTTATGCCGTAAATGCTCAATGTGAGCCATCTGACCTCTCTCAAAATCTGAGAGGTTTTGGCATTTAGAGGGGTATAGTTACACTAAAGGCCGTTACACGTCTTTCTTGATGATAGGGTTGAGAGTTTTTGAACCTGTCCCTCTAGAAAGGTCTCTCTGGCCTCGTCTTTTCCTTCTACCTCCTTGGCTGGGACACCAGAGCTGGTGGTCCAGCCTTTGTCGCTGTGACTTCCAAGTACATCTCAATCCCCACATACTTAGAAGTCTTCCTCCGAAACTCTTTAAATAACGTCAGAGGGCTTTTCGCCAAGGACAAGGCGAAAGCTGAGTTGGGTTGTAGTGCCTCAATGACAATATGTAACTGGATGGCTTCGGTGAGGTTTAGGACCAACGCGACCTCCTTGTAAAATCTTCTCAAGAACTCCTTGAGAGTTTCTGTCTCTCCTTGCCTAATCTGGGCAAGGGTGTGAGATGTCCTAGGAACGCCCCTCAAAATGACAAAGTGGTCCCCAAACGCAGTTGCCATTTCCTCCCAGGAATCTATAGAGCTTGAAGGGAGCCCTTTGAACCAGCTAAGGGCCTCCCCAACCAACGTACGAGGGAACATTCTGCACATGACATCTTCTTCAGCCCCCAGGAACATGGCCTCGTATGTGTAAGCATCCAAATGCTTAGTAGGGTTCGTCTCTCCTGTGTACTTTCCAATAGAGAGAGGATGGATCGTTTGTAAATGCTTATGGATAGGCACACTCATTAATCTCTGTGAAAATGGGATGTTAAGGCTGTACGCCCCCGGAGCTGCAACGACTGGCTCCTTTCTTCTAACACTGACTCTCTCACCAGAGTCCTGGGTTTGCTTTCTCTCTTTATACGTAGGGATCTTCAAATATTGGAGGGTTATGGAGTTCTCCCTCCCAGCAGTGTGGTGAGTCTACTCATCCTGAGACACCATCTTCTCTTCGACCTGTCTCCTTCCTCCTTTTAGCTCAGCAAGCTCCTCCCCGAGCTGCCTTATATCCTCATCACGAGGGTCTGGAGTTCCAACAGACACCATTCTTCATGAGCTCCCAACAGGGGACTCAAAGGCTAGTCGCCTTCCAACTTAGTACTCCTAAGCAGTGACATCTTCCACCTGTCCCTCTTGAAAATTTCTGCCATTGCCTTCCATGATAGACTATTGATCTTCTACGAAAAGTGGGAATAACTCTAACGAGTCCTACTGTGCGTGCCAATGAACTACTCTGAATCGGGGTCAAGGATCCAGCATGGGGACCAATCACAAAAGGCAACTATAGGTAGTGTTTATACATTTGTACAGTGGGTATCCGGTATTATAGTCTGATATCACAGTGGGTGATACCGGTCTTGCTGTCCTGGAGATCCTTCTCACCAAGCTTTCGCGTTGGTGATGGGCGAAAGGTGGTGTCACCTGTGAAGATTCTACGACGCTCAAGTCAATAACCAGGATGAGAACTCAAGTTAAGAGAGCTTAAACAATGGAATAGTATATAACAAGAAAGAATAATGTAACCTTTATTGAGTGTGAGAATCAACTATTTATAGGTGAGCATGAAGAATCAACCGTCAGCTGCAGGTGGGGCCAGGGGACAAATAGTACACTGCGCAGTGTATGATTATGGCACACAACGTGGGAGGAGCCGCGTCTCTCGCGAACATCGCCTGGCAGTTGTACCCTGTACTTTTTGTCGGGCGACGTGGATGCTTTCCGGTGTGCGAGGTGATTACCTGATCATACCGGTATAAGGAGAGCGCCTGATACGGGGTTTACAGTCTGGAGGTATACTTGCAGCGTCGGTAGCATAGCGAGGACGGATGAAATTACATCCTTATCTTGATACCGGTATCGAGACTGGATCACTTATTACAGTAAATTATTTTAGTATAAGCACACAAATTTCACAAAAAAACACGTTTGGTGAGTCAACTCTCATTCCCTAAACTAAATTTTGAAAGTTAATTTTACAAAATTAAGTACAAACACACATACGGTAGCTTCATTTCGAGTAACATATTCTTCCTAATATTAATTTTAGTTGAAAATATATATGTTTTATGCTTTAAATTTATTTTAGGTCATGATTTAACTTTAATTTATTTTTTAGTTTAATCTCTTATATTTTGACAGAGTTTTAAAATGATCCTTATTGTATAATAAATATACTTTTTAAATTAATTAATTTAAAAAGTATTATTTAAACAAGTTTTGTAAACTGACTTTGAAAGATAAATGTTTATTAGTTTTTTTTATAACAAAGTAGATATTTTAAAATTATTAATTAAATTAAAAAAACATTTCAAACCAATTCAAGACAAAACATAAATGTAAATAACCAAACATTGAATTTAAACTGTAATTTTAAAATTATTAATTAAATTAAAAAAACATTTAAAACCAATTTAAGACAAAACATAAATGTAAATAACCAAACATTGAATTTAAATTGTAATTTTAAAACATATTTTTAAATTTTTTTATCTTAATTTGACACATTTTTCTTTTAAAAAATTGTTAGCTCGTTGGGCCCGTCATGGCCTGTTTGCACGGCCCGCTTTTTGACAGACTTTGACGGGGCGGGTGAGGACCTAACAGGCCAGCGTGTTTTGCCACCCCTAATGCCATGCCCAGCCCGCCACCACCATTGACACAACTCTAAATCAGTTGCTATAAAATTCTATAACAATTCCAATTTGGTTAAAATTGAAATTATAACTCTAAATTACAATCTAATTTGAACATATATGAATGTGAATTTACCATTATGTTAATATTCTCATTCGGAATTAATGAATATATATTTTTTTCCATAATAAGAAGTATGAAAATTAATATTTGAATTTAATATCTTTAAGTTAATTACTAAAATCTTCCCCGTTGCCAATTACTATATTGTATTACTCAAATAAGTAATATAATGAGAATGGAAAAAAAAATTACATGCCTGCAAAATACACACACTTGACTTATTGGATTTTTCCACGTAAAAAAGAAAATTGCCGTGTTGGAAGGGCATTGCAAAATGGCAATGGTGAACTTGGGTTTCGGAGTCGTCCTATGGGGCCGTCTCCAACACTCGTTCTTCTCCACGTCGAAGCAAACAGAGCAACCCAATAAAATCATGCCACGTATTAACGATCCAATCTCTGACCGTTGGATTCTCCACGCTGGCAAATCAGAGATCCCTCATAGGAAGGTAAGTTCCCCGTAACAAACACGCCCCAACCCATAGCCGAGTCATATATAAAGAAAACTGAGTTAGCAATCCAATTCAAACCAAAGGGATCTCTTCTGTGGAGGAAGCTACTAGAAACACATTCATCATGAGGAAGTGGACGCTCGCTTCCGTGCTCCTTCTTCTCTCTCTTCTCTTTCTCTTTGCAGATCAAGGCATGCTCTCACCCTCACGCTATTCACTCCCTGCATTACTCTTCTTCTAAGCTTCATACTACTACTTTTCTGGATTTGTTTGTTAATACATCTACCATTGGCTTTGGTTTGGTTCGTCTCGGTTTCTCAGGTCGAAAGTTTCAGGCGAATGCCGAGGGTGATTCCGATGACGTCGTAGATCCACCGAAGGTGGAAGAGAAACTCGGTGCTGTTCCTCATGGTCATTCCACGGATTCAGATGTGGCCAAGAGGTGTTTGTGTTATTTGATCTGTTGTTCATATTCTCTTTCTAACTGTTATTTTTGCGTCTAAATGTTTGTTTGGTTGTTGTGTTTGGAAGGGAGGCGGAGTCGATCTCGAAGAGATCGCTTCGGAGCAACGCGGAGAAGTTCGAGTTCCAAGCGGAAGTGTCGCGGCTTATGGATATTATCATCAACTCTCTCTATAGTAACAAAGATATCTTCCTTAGGGAGTTGATTTCTAATGCTTCTGACGTATGCTCTTTTTTCTTTATCTGCATTTGGAAAAAGCCTTGCATAAAATGTTTATCCGAATTTGAACTTGAACAATGTGTTAACGGCAATTTATGTTTATTCTAGGCTTTGGACAAGATCAGGTTCCTCTCCCTTACGGATAAGGAGGTATTGGGAGAAGGTGATAACACCAAGCTTGATATCCAGGTCCGTATGAATCTATTTTAATTGCCTGCTTGTTTCTGTGTGAGTGTGTGTGTATTTTCTCGGTTTTAACTTTTAAGATGAAATTATAAGTATTGGCTGTATTTCATTGCTATGATTTTTGTTTCTGGTATTCGTAGATTGTTTTTGTACCTAAGATGGAAAACTTAATTCTTGCAGATTAAGCTAGACAAGGAAAAGAAAATTCTGTCAATTAGAGACAGAGGTATTGGTATGACAAAGGAGGATTTAATAAAGAATTTGGGGACCATAGCCAAATCTGGAACTTCAGGTATATAAGCTGTGGCTTTTGCTGAGATGATTTCTGCTTGTAGTGTGGTGTGAAGTATGGTGTTAATTACAGCTATGTTATCTGTACAGCGTTCGTTGAGAAAATGCAGACAAGTGGAGATCTCAATCTGATTGGCCAGTTTGGAGTTGGGTTCTATTCTGTGTACCTCGTTGCTGATTATGTTGAAGTCATTAGCAAGCATAATGACGATAAGCAGTAAGTCTTTTGGACTTGTTTCTGTAATCAGTATGTTTCCATTTGTTTTCTAGAATTACAGCCCAGCTTGCTAATTTGAAATTTGTTTGGCTTTCAGGTATGTATGGGAATCAAAAGCTGATGGAGCATTTGCAATTTCAGAAGATACATGGAATGAACCACTAGGACGTGGAACTGAAATTAGATTACACCTCAAGGATGAGGCTGGGGAGTATTTGGAGGAGTCCAAACTGAAAGTATGCACTAAACTATTACCTTGTTATTAGTATATGATATAATAATTATTAGTATAAGTTGTTTGAGTTGAAAATACCATGTCTTTTAGTTTACTGCACATATATTTACAATGAGTACTCTATTGTAGATAGCAAGAATGTGTATTGTACATCTACAGCTGGTGATAGGAAACCAAATTCTATTTCCTGCGAGGTTTCTGTAGCTTCATGGTGTAATTTTAACGAGATTACACTTGTTAAGTTGCTATTGATTTTCACTTGGATACTAAAATTGGCATAGGGTTATCCATGGAGTCTTACACTTGTATGAAGGTTGAAGTCTCATTAGTTAAATTGACCTTTCGCAGCTAAACATTTAATGTTTAGATTGTGATTACAATTTGGTGGCATGAATCGCAATATGCATCTTATTGTTGAGGAATAATGAGAAAAATGATAGATCTTAATAGTACTTTTTTTCCCCAATAACCATTCTCAATGTAAAAACAAAATCAATTTCTTGCCAATGCCAAATATGATTTAAAACTATTATTTTTCACAGGAATTGGTTAAGAGATACTCTGAATTTATTAACTTCCCTATCTATATTTGGGCAAGCAAAGAGGTTGATGTGGAGGTTCCTGCTGACGAAGATGATTCCAGTGAGGAAGAGGACTGTAAGTATAGAGTTTTCCATTTATATCCTGTTCATGATACCGTGCTTTCATGTTTTGATGATTGTCCATTATTGTATATAATAATGATAATTTTTGTTGTCTTTCTGCCTTACTTTACTCCTTTAACAGCTGAAAGCTCCTCTAAGGAAGAAAGTGAAGATGAAGATGCTGATAAAAGTGATGATGAAGAAAAGAAGCCCAAGACAAAGACAGTGAAGGAAACTACTTATGAATGGGAACTTTTAAATGACGTGAAAGCCATATGGCTGAGGAATCCAAAGGATGTTACGGATGAAGAATACACTAAGTTCTACCACTCTCTTGCCAAGGTTATATTGCCTTGTTCAATACTTAGGGATTTTAATTTTATTGGAATTTATTTCCCTGAGTTTGCTAATATTCATGAATTTGTGGATTCTTGTCCTCTGCAGGATTTCAGTGCTGAGAAGCCTTTAGCATGGAGTCACTTCACTGCTGAAGGTGATGTCGAATTTAAGGCAGTTCTGTTTGTGCCGCCTAAGGCTCCTCACGATTTATATGAGGGTTATTACAATTCAAACAAATCCAATCTTAAGTTGTATGTCAGACGAGTGTTCATTTCTGATGAATTTGATGAACTGTTGCCCAAGTACCTGAGCTTTTTGAAGGTAACCACGGGTGTGATTTGTTATTGCAGATAATTATATCTTTATGAGGATTGGAATAATTTTCCTTAACACTAATGTTACTTCTCACATTGGGAACAGGGCCTTGTTGATTCGGACACATTGCCACTTAATGTGTCACGAGAAATGCTTCAACAACATAGTAGTCTAAAGACGATCAAAAAGAAACTTATTAGGAAAGCCCTTGATATGATCCGTAGGATTGCTGATGAGGATCCTGATGAGTCCAGTGACAAAGAAAAGAAAGGTATGGATTTTATGATCTGAGGTTGTTTTAAACTCTTGCATTGGTGGTCCTATAATTTTAGGCTTACTGTGTGCCATGCAATTTTATTGTTTTGTTATTTGGTTGTTGTTATTATTTTGAGTGATTTGGTGTTGACATTTTTTGGCCAATGTAAGCGAGAGGTTTCTTGAATTCTAGTCATTAACCTTGCACTCCCACCACTCTTAAATATTGATGCAGAAGAGGTGGCCTCTGACAACGACGAGAAGAAAGGCCAATATACTAAGTTCTGGAATGAGTTTGGTAAGTCTATTAAACTTGGTATCATTGAGGATGCCACTAACAGAAATCGTTTGGCAAAACTGCTTAGATTTGAGAGGTATGTTACTTCTGCCTTTGTTATTGAACTCTTGCGATAGTATTATTTTCCCACTTTTATTAGTTAACTTTTTTGATATTTGGGACACTTGCAGCACCAAGTCTGAGGGTAAATTGACGTCTCTTGATCAGTACATATCTAGAATGAAAGCTGGGCAGAAGGATATCTTTTACATAACTGGAACCAGCAAAGAACAACTGGAAAAATCTCCATTCCTTGAGCGGCTTAAGAAGAAAAATTATGAGGTGTGATTATAGTTTTGTCTTTTATGCAAAGTTCTTCGTGCCAGAAATTGTATTTATTTGTATTTTGGAAAACTTTTGTCTTTCTATTTTTTACAGAACGAATGATGATTTTGTGTTTTCTAAGTGCACTTCCTTTTCAATTTGCAACAGGTTATTTTCTTCACGGACCCTGTTGATGAATACTTGATGCAATACCTGATGGATTATGAAGATAAAAAGTTCCAAAATGTGTCCAAGGAGGGTCTGAAACTTGGAAAGGATTCAAAAGACAAGGAACTGAAGGAATCCTTCAAGGATCTTACAAAGTGGTGGAAAAAAGCTCTTTCCGGTGACAATGTTGATGATGTGAAGATATCCAACCGTTTGGACAACACTCCTTGTGTAGTGGTCACATCAAAATTTGGCTGGAGTGCTAACATGGAGAGAATCATGCAGTCTCAGACTTTGTCAGATGCTAGCAAGCAAGCATACATGCGTGGTAAGAGGGTTCTTGAGGTCAATCCTAGGCACCCTATAATCAAGGAGCTCCGAGAGAGAGTTGTAAAGAACCCCGAGGTACTTTCCAGATTTGAATGTTTCGTATTACTTAATTCTCTTTTTTAACATTACGGAGTTTATTTGTCAACGCAATTGGCTTACTTGTCACTTTTTCAGGACGAGAGTGTGAAACAAACAGCGCAGCTGATGTACCAGACTGCACTCTTCGAAAGTGGCTTCTTGCTTAACGATCCTAAGGATTTTGCCAACCGGATTTATGATTCAGTGAAGTCTAGCTTAGACATCAGTCCCGAAGCAACGGTTGAAGAAGAAGATGAAACCGAAGTAGAGGCTGAAAGTGATGCAAAGGAAGATGCATCTACTTCGAAGCCTGAAGCTGATGATGATGATGTCAAGGACGAGTTGTAGATTTGAAGGACATCCCCTTTTTCACCGACACTGTTGGGTTGCCTTTGAGTTCTTCGTTTAGCTTCGAGATAGACTGTAGAAGCCTCTCTAGCATGAGTTTTGATTTTCATAAGCTGTTAAGAAATGAACACATAGTTTACTGTAATCATCCTATCCTTTTGGAATTTTGCCATACCACATTAGTCTTAACTTACTGTTCAACAAAATCTATTTGTCTTTTTTAAGCGGCAGTACGAAGATCCTTTAGATGAATGCGAAATTTGTGGAATATGTTCTGTGTTGGGTTTTGTATCCACATACAACAAAATCACAAAATAATAGAATTTAAATTGTTCACCAAGTAGTTAATAACCAAATTAGGCCATGAATGAAGCATGTGCAAGGAATAGATCAAATGATTCAGCAATTTGAGTAATGCTACAAAGAAGAATTTAGTGAATTTGTCCCAAGACTCAAGGTAACTGAAAATGATGATATGATGAAAAGTTGAGTATTATTCAAGTAAGGTAATGCTCGGTAGCATAATGACTTAGCATTATTACAAAGAGCGAGGTAGTATTTTAAGTTGAAAGGAAATTCTTATAACTTCTTAGTGCGTGTGTATATATATTTCAATTTTTTAAAAAACTCTTTGGTATACATATTTTTTAAGTATCAGGAATTTAATATATGAGAATTATATTTTTTAAAACTTCTTAGGTATTTTTTTCTTTCAACCAAACGTGTAGTTAATTAATCTCATGGTTGGATACCAAACTCTTTAAATGAAACCAATTGTGGTTACTATAGTACCGCTTCGCAGTGACAATTATTACAATGAAGAATTAGTTTCGTGGCCAACTGCCGTGAGAATACTTCAGAGACAAAAAAAAAAAGACATGCAGCCAATTGCTAAACAAGTTGAGTATTGAAAATCTTGTTTAGGCAATCCATGCGTGCATCCAGACACATTTATAGTTAAAATTAGATTTCCACTCGTATATTGTTGTATGAATCTGTGAAGTGACTAATTGTTTATTTTGTAACATTAATTATTATAATGTATAATGTTTTCTTAATAATATTATAATAAATAAATTATGATAACCTATTCTTAAAAAATTATTTATTTTTATTTAAAAATCAGTTATTTATAGATGAAAATAAGGATTATTTTAGAATTCATTTGGAATACACTGGCAACGTAAGTTTATATTGCCATCCAATCAGTAAATTTATAGATCAATATTTTGCCTTATATGTGTAAAAATAATTATACCAATAGTATATTGAAAGATATTTAATTTAAATATTAGGTATTTATTAAAAAAAAAGTTATTTTTCATTCTTATTATGAATAGATATGTGTGTATATATATACACACTTATATAATATTGCAGTTTTTTTTTGTTGTATATAAAAATGTAACATAATTTTATTTATTTTTTCATTTAAGATATACATGTATAATAAAATAATAATTTTTACTATGTTTATTTCTTATTATAGCTTTTTTAATAAAAATTGAAAAATAAAAAATATAACGAAAAAGAAAAGGTGAAAAATTATATGAAGTAAATGAAAAGTTAATGAATAAATTTTTTTAACTATAAGTTAACAGAACTTTAAAAAATGAAAAATAAGAGAAGGTAGCTTGTGCAAGTTAGTTTTTCTTATTCATAAGAACCGGCAATGTTAATGGATTATCAGTAACTAACTAAATATGAATTGTGTCGAATTGGTACAACCTAGGATATCTATCTTTAATTAGAATCATGAAATGAACGGTTGATGTAATCTCATAAAACTTTGCATAACATTAGGCCATAAAATTCATGTTATTGAAGCAAATCTTTCTGCAAGTTATTGAGAAATAACATAACTCTTGAGTGTGTTTAGCATAACAAAAAATACTCAGCACTTGCAAATCGGGGACAGTGATACATGATTGGATTGTTATATTATATTACACTATCTTTGAAGTGTGTTTAGCATCAGCAAGAACTTGCACTGTGTCTTTGCCAGACAATATAATTGCAAATTCCATTATCTAATTGGCAACCCCCAATGACATGGTATCAAGCAAAGTTACCTTTGGCTGCCTAGATTACTACCAACCATATTACTCAGATTCTAAGTCAAGCAAAGCAAAGCACACATATTACACTTTTTGTAATGTTTCAGTCCCTAATAATTGACTAAAAAATGGTCCCTTTTGCTGGTGGGTGCACCGGATTCAGATTGCAATTCCTTTGCAAGTTAGAATGAGTACTATGAAACCTTCATCAATTCCTTTAATTAAGGGTGAGGTTTTGTACCTTGAGATTAATTTAATCAATAATAAATGCCGTTGAAAATGTCACCACTATGAATATTGCAAAGAGAGGAAGATTAGCATAGTCAAGGTAGCAATGAATGAGAAGGAGCAAGAGTGGGACTTGGATGAGTGTCCATTGAAAAAATTGGTAAACCATGGACTATTAACTATCAATGGGATCTCCCCTGTCCCAGTTTCAGACCCAATTCCAGAAGGAGGAGGAGGAGCTGCTGAATCTCTTGCCGATTTTTGGCTGCACATGAACACAAAACATCAAGGTGCAGAGTTCAATTAAAATGTTAAAAAAAAACACTCTAATTAGTAGCAAGGAATTTATTTAGAATTTAAAAAGGAATCAAGATTCTTGGACCAAATTGGCATCTACCTTTTAGTGATTTTTTATTTATCTCAATGAAATAAAAAACAATATCATGTAACAGATTATTCCAAATGTGAGCTAGGTATTCACGTGCCTCTTATTTTTCTTCCATCTTGAAACCCATCACAACCCTCTTTAATTTCTTTCTGTATATCTCAAGCAAAGCAAGTATATCTTCTATGCATTAACTTGAGCCATACTAAAAGTACACCATAAGTAGCATAACTAAAAAAAAAAAAAGTAATGGTAAAGCTATTTTAATAAAATAAATTAAAGCAACATAGTTTAATTAAATTACATGAGTATGTACAGAGAATGATGACAAGAATAGGATCAGAATCTGCTTACTTAGTGCTTACCTTGTGGTTGAAGGGCAGAATGTGATTGTATAATCAGCTCCCGTACACGTAAACGTACTCGTAGCGTCGTCGTATGCGTAGCTATACGATTTCGGACACGCGGATTTGAACATCTGCGAATAAACCGAAGGCTTACAAGTCGCGGGTGAAGCGTACGCGCCGCTGCAGCAATACTCCGGCCTCTCAAACGCTTCACACGCGCTCTTGCACGCGGCCCGCTCCTCAGCCCGTAACTCATCCGGGCACCGTTGATTCAGGTCCACTAAACAGCCCGTGGGCCCACACGTACCCGACCCTCCAGTCGGGTCAACCATAATGGGTAAGTTATAACCGTCAACAAGACTCACGTCGTAAAAGTCCTGGGTACCCGACCCGATTGTGAACTCGGCAAGTGTTGCGGGCGGGCTTGCCCCGCCTCCGTTGCATTGGACCTGGCTGGATCCACAATCCCCTGTGGTGCAACTACCCTGTTGGGTATTCGGGTCAAAATTGCACCCGGTTCGGCCCCAAAATCTCCCGGACCAGTTTGGTTCCACTTGGAGGTTCCGTGACCCGCCGGGTTGAAGCTCAAACCCGGTTGAGTCCAATCCGGAGCTACCCGCATTGGCCAAAATCCCTGGCCAAACCGTGTAATCACATTTGTTGATTAGAGTAAATGTGACTCCTGTTGCACCTGTATTTGTGTATATCCAATGGATAATGTTGCAACTAGATAAGTGAAGTGAAGTGTGTTATATATTATTGTTGTAGATTGTAATGTGAAAAATTGAAGATAGAAGAATCAATTACCTTGGAAAATTGGAACCCAGATGAGAGCAATGTGTATGGGAGCCATGAAATCCATTGATTAACGTTGGGGAAGAGAAGAATGGTGGCGAGGATGTTGGGTTCCAATGTCCATGCATGAAATAGAAGAATCGGATATAAAGTTTTAGATTTTGTGTGAAGATGATTATAATATAAAGTGTCGTATGGGGCAATTTATAAGGGAATATTAGGTGGAGTAAAACACACTATAAGTTGTAGATTCATACGCTAAGGCTATATTATTGCATCTACGAGATTTTCATATGTATGATATTTATTCACTTTTCAATGTAGTTTCATCATTATAGAAACAAAAATCACTTTTAATTCCTCAATCGGTGCCTTTGAAGTATTAGTTAACAGGATTCTATAAAAATCAGTGACGTGCCAAAATGTAAGTCCAAACAAAAATAATAATTTCTTCTCTCAACGCTTAAAACTAACTTAATTACAAAAACAATTGTCATTTAGAAGTTATTGAAAATAACAATTTTTTAAAAGAATAAACTAAATATCTTGTTTGAAAAGAAAAATGTTCATTTCACGCAACCCGTTTTCATACTATGTAAATATGCGAGCGAGTCCAAATGAAAAATAAGGATTTCATCAACAATACACTTTATCCGAATCAGATATTGTAAAATAATTGGAGTTGATTCAGAAAACAAGTTATAAGTAGCAATAGAAGTTTGGTGTAATTAGATCAGTCAAATTATTCCTCATTGTAACTAATTTTCTGGCGGCTAAAATGATAAAATTGTGCTTCATTGAATTCAAACACGATCAAAGGTTGCTCTATTTGTGTCCCTATCACGAACCCAATTCCACTTCTCCACTAACCTTGACGGCAGGCGTAAATGTTCAATCTTAAATATATAATTTTCTAGTTTTTGCAAAGTTGAATTTAAAATTCTACTTAATTTTTAAATGGTAGTTAGGGGGAGGAATATTAGTGTATGCCCACTAACACCAAGGCATGGAATACGCGACTCAAACAGTATTGTATAATTAACAATCTAAAAGAATAAAAAGCTAAGTCTGAGACGATTGCTGTAATGTTACACCACTTGTTGTTAGTGATGTTAAAATAGTCCCTTTAATAGATTTTAATCATTCAAAAAAGTCAAGACACTAATTTAAATGAACCGTGATTGAATATGATTGTAAAAACTCCAAATTCATTCTCTTTCACCGAAAACCCATTCTTATATTTGCTAATCAACAGCACTATTATTTTACTCAAAAACTTGTAGACATTAATTTATATTATCTATTTTCACAATGTTGCACTTTTTTGGCAACTTTAGTGACAATATTCAGGTTCATATATGGAACACACCTCACACGTTGACAAGTAGATTTATAACAATATGCAATGTCCATTTCCTTATTGTGGTCAAATATCTCCTTCGTACATTCCCCAACCAATAAAGAATCTCATCCCCAATAATACAAAGAATTAATAATTTAATACTATACCTATTGGTAATCTAACCTAGAAAAATTAATAAATAACTAAAAAAACTCAAATTCCCCCCACTACACGGTTTACCAATTTTGCTATATATTGTAATATTGCAGTCTCTACTCTACCACCGCAAACATAGGGTTTTTGGGCCTTGACAGGTGAGCTTTCCCCTCGAATGAGTCACATCCCAGTCAGCATAGCCAAATCCGTGGGCCATGGTTTTTTTTGTGTGAAATAGAATATTGGGCCCCACCGTCATGTTTGGGCCCATGCAAGTGGATGTGTGCCTATAATTGAAAAGCTCATGGGCCTAACAAACCCCAACACCATGAACCATGCCGTAGAATTAATTAGAAGAGCTGGCGCAACCGCCAAAAAGCCATGATGATACTAACAATGGCGGCAATTGCTTGAGATTGGAACACATGGGTACACGTGGCCCACGATATTTCACTTTGATCAAAAGCACCTTCATACACCATCGTGCCGTTGTTAAGCATGGGAGAGGCAGAAGAAGAACCATCCTGTTTCGTGTCTTGCCCTTGTGAAGCCTTCTTACTGAAAATTAATCATGCAAAAAAAGTATAAGCACTTTACCCAGATAAAAACAAAAATAGTACTCTGAACGTGTCAGAATATGATTGGTGTAACGGTCATGAATTCCACTTACTTTAATCCCAACATACTAATAATGGGGGTGCAACGATAACCATTGGCATGTGTGCCACTCTCAGTTTGCGAATCTGATCCCATGTGCATAGATTAATGCTACTAATGGTATTGAGATTAGGGAGAAAATGTTATAACAACTTTTTCTGCGCGTTTGGTTCAAGATAGGGTACACGGTCCTTGTATAAGGAGACCAATCACGTTGGAAATTCTAGATGGGGACATTTCTTTCCTACATCTCCACAAATTCAATCTATTCTGCTTAGTAGATTGCTTGCAATTGCAAATATGGTTTGGTTTGACGTAGATCTTCATTTTCTAGTGAAATAAAGGCAACTTTTGACTATACACCAAACCCCGCAATTTCAACATCACTATTAAAACCGCAATTTTAACATATTGATATTGTCATGTTACAAATCATATAACCTTGTTTACACTGAACAGTGAATACCGACTTAATAAAACGGTGCAGAGCACATGAATTTACTAAAAACCCCATCTATATATCCCCGTTCTGTTCTTGGAATGAAGGTTGGGGAAAAGAGTTTTTAGATTCGTTTTTTATATAATATTAATTGATAATTTTTTAAAATTTTTGTTTAAGGATTGATAATATCTATCCAAGTTTGGCCCTATATGTATTGAGGTATTTTACTACTCTACTCACATCAACGTTCCTTTGCATTTTTATAATCAAATAATTAATTATGATTAAATAATGTATTCGGTGCGTGCAATAATAGTTTGTTCCCGTGAAAAACAAGACATCTAACGTGTAACCGTCCTCGCCCACCCCACCCAACGTCAAAATTCCTTAGCTGTTATCAATACTAAATATATTATTCATTTTGTTCACGATGTTTAAAAAAAGTGAATTTCTGATAAAAAAAATTAAGTTAATTTTTACCAAATCGTAAGAGAGAGAAGAAGAAATATGCATTTATATTTAACCGTTGAAGTAAAGACAAGTAAAAATAATGAAACTACGAACCTGGTGGTTGGAGAAGGGCAAAAGGTGATAGTGTAATCCGCAGAGGCACATGTGAAAGTGCTGGTCTTATCATCGTACGCGTAGCTATAGGCGCGTGGGCACGCGTTCTTGAATATCTGAGAGTACGAAGAAGGCTGGCAAGTGTCGGGCGTGCCATACGCGCCGCTACAGCAATATTGCGGCGTGTTAAATGCCTCGCACGCGCTCTTACACGCCACGCCCTCTCTCCCATCCGCACTCATCACTTTAAGCTCCGAGGGACACGCGCCGTTCAGATCCACAACGCATCCCGTCGCGGAGCAGTTGTCACCGGCGCCACCCTGCGGCACCACCAGCATCGGCACGTTGTAGCCGTCCACCAGGCTTACGTCGAAGAAGTCGAGGCCTCCAGCGCCGTCGAGCGTGAACTCGGCAAGGGTTGCCGGCGGTGCAGCTCCATTGCCGGCGCATTCGAGCTTACCGGAGCCGCAGTCGCCGGTGACGCAGGAGAATTTCCCGGTGGAGTCTTGAGAGCAGAGGGTTCTTCCCCAGAAACGGCCACCCCAAGACGCGGGGGCGGCGATTGTGGAAGACTCACCGGTTTGGAGAACAAAGCCGGTGGTTGGAAGAGGAGGGACACCGGCGTTTGAGAGAATTCCCGGCCACACAGTGTAGTCACATTTGTTAAGTAGCGTAAATGTGGCGGAGGTTATTCCTGCATATATAGAAAATTAATTGACCAATATTAACCGAAATTGTATTTAGATTTCTGTTATGAAGTGTGTGTTACCTGATGGTAATAGATGGAGTGTTAGAAAGAATGAAAACAATGCTAGCGTGGGGTGATCCATGTGAGAAGAAGAAGAAGAAGATAAAATGGTCTTCTTCTTCTAGCAGGGGATGAGATGAGATGAGATGAGACTCGAGAGGGTTGATATGAGGTATTTATAGAGCAGAGGGAAACGGGAATACTTAGTGGGGCCCGTTGTTTTTACTGACCAAAGCAACGTTCCATGTTTCTTCACTTTTTTATTAATAAATCCAATAAAGCTTTTCTTTTTGGATTTTTTCCACTTTCATATATTTAATTGAAACTAAATTGTAATATACAAGTCAGTCATCATAATATGATGCTAGTTCAGAGTTTCTCATTCTACCAATTCCCCCCCCAATTTTTTTTCTCATAGAATTATCGCATCATATTTTATATTGTATTATATTACTTATATTTTTTTACTATAATATCATCATATTACTACTACTATATAATTATTATTACTATAATAATTTAAATTTATTATTTCATATTGTTGCTCGTGTGGATTAGTGGGACACATGTATGACCTTACTCTCTAATCTTTTGTTAAAGCTCCCTCCTCCCACTACTCCAGTCAGTTACGCAAGCAGTAGTGGATCTAATCTCTCATTTCCTTTGCTAATTAATTGTTGTATAAATGATCCAGAAGCCCCCAACTGTATTTTTTACGTGACATATTTTAATAGAAAAAAGAGATAATCTTGGTTAATCTAGGGTAATTATCCTAGTATTCCACAATATCATTTGTGAACACATATCACATATGATATAATAATATAAAATATTATCATGTTATTATAAATGGTAAAGGAGCCCACGGATGATAATATCCATAAGAAAGGGGTTTGAATTTTGTTTTTACGTTGTATTTTTTTGTCAAGTGTGGTTCCTAGAATCCTAGTTACTACTTGCAGGAGCAGCTATAGCAGCCTATGCCCCCTGTTACTTTTGCCTTTCAATGAGAAAAACCGCGCGAATGGATAAAAAGCGAGTCTTATTTGGCAGCTTTTGCAATTTTGACACGATTTCGACCAAAATTGCTTATCTCTAATTTTTTTATAACTATAATCCTTACCCTCGTTAGACCATTGCATTTGCATTATACACATATTTTGCTCACAGCTTACTACCACTACCAAATAGTAGTAGCAATTATAATTGTTTTATTGGTCTGGCAGTTGATCAAGTCTGTTGGTGGAATTAGCTTTAACTTCCCACTTTCTGGTTGGGAAAATTCTCACCATCCATGAACTGTTTCAGTGGAATTTTAATTTTGTTGCTGTTGATGGAGTTAGCTTTAACTTCCCACTTTCTGGTTGGAAAAATTCTCACCATCCATGAACTGTTTCAGTGGAATTTTAACTTTGTTGCTGTATCAAATTTTTGATGTTGAAGTTATTGCATGCCCTGATATATTTTTCCCAATAGTCCAGATATTCAAAATATCTTCCTTAAAAATATCTAAAAGTCAGAAAAAGAGCACAATTAAAAATATCCAGGGTTGATGATAGAAGCATTAATTAGTAAATGAATTTGAGAAAAGAATGTATCATTTGAGTTAATAATTATCAAGGACTATAGCCCGCCACCTTCAAGTAGACAATTGATTGGGCATTTTCTCAAGTTACCACCTTTGGCACGCAAGTTCACCTAGTTGTGATCATTAACGTGCAGATAGAGACTCCAATTAACTATATTAATGTTCTCCCTGTTGTAATCGTGACAGAAAGCAGACTCTAATGACTTTTCAAATCACATCAATTCTGATTTCAAATATGATGAATTAATTAGTACCCAAACTATGTTTGTGCACCACCTTTTATATATACACTAATCTCATCGTTAATTTAAAGACACTTTAATATGTGAAATAACTAATTTACGATTTTAAACTTAATTGATGCATTAGATGAGAATGCAAATATTATAAGTTATTAAAAAAAGAAACTGATAAAAACTGTTAGAAGATTGTTATGATGATTCTTTGAAGTTAATACACAAATGCGAAATTATGATGTATATATACATTTAACAATTTAACAGGCAACAGAATTCGGTTTGTATGACATTATTATCTGGTGAAGTTGAGGTATCTCGTGAACCCAATTTGTTTGGCATGGTGTTACTACTATTTTTCTTTTCGTTGACGATATGGTTAATTAAATTAGATTAATGAACAACAAATGGGGTCTTTATATCCTATGTTGATGTGCTACCTACCTACCATGAAGGAAAAAAATGAAGAATCTTAGGACTTATGTGTATCACCACCATATGGCTAGTTAACTGTTCACTCAAAGGAACAAGGAAAGGAAAATTGAAAAAGTTAGAATATTGATTGATTACACATACACTGCACGGGACAATGGAAACGGGGTAGTCCTCTGTTTGTTGACACTTGACATTTCTGGATCATGAATAGAACTTTCAAGCTAGGAGAAAATTTTGATTTTTGTCTTGAACTTTCAACTAGAGAATTCTAATTTTGCTTTTACTTTCCATACAAATTCTGTTGCCGTAATAATGGAAAAATCACACATAGCACACTTCTTGCGCACAAAAATACAAATTAATGAGACAAAACAGTCATACACCATAATTTGAGTGAAATAAAGAGCAAAAAATAGGAAAATTAAAAATTACAGAGACCACAAAAATATAATAATAATAAATAAAAAGAGCACAGAAAAAAACTTGTTCTATCTTAATTTTTGATTTCTTTATTTCAAACAAAAAGACCGACCAATGAGGGACTCAAACTATATTTAGACTGGACTTAGAGAGGGCTTGATTTTAATTTAAGCTCATTTTACAGCACAAGCCTTACCCTAAGACCAAGTAGCGAGTCTGATTTACATGTTCAACCCAATCATTTAATTTAATCCAACTAATTCGGAATAGATTTCTTTTTGTAATCGGAGATTAATCTAATCAAACTAAGAACCAACTGTAATTGGATTGAATATTAAATTTGGGGCTCATGAATACGAGTACTTGATTAGTACTCAACCTAATTTTCTATATTATTATTATTATTATGTTTTTATTTCATACGGTCTAACGTAATGTTAATGTTAAAGATATGATTTTAGTTTGGTAGTCTACACAGCAACATCATGGTCTACTTGTAATTATGGTTATGATTTTGATTATCACAGAGTTTTGTAATTGTGACAGTAAATATTTGATGAGTTTTATGATGTTTGAAATTTTCTATATTTTGTTCATAAAATTTATAACAAATTATAATTAATCGGATATTCAATCATCCATTCTAATCCAAAGCAAATTAGATCGAATTGAATTGAATTTTAAAGAAATATACAAATTGAACTGGTTTATGCAATCCAGCGTGGAACTAGCCTCAAACGTTTTTCTGTGTATAATGTGTATATCGGTCCAGTGGGGATCCAGTATTATAGCCCCTAATCCAGTAGGGTGTTAGGTGTAACATCCTAATCCAAATTTATATTTATTTATATTTAATTAATTAATTTTTGCAATAAATTTTTCTCTTTAAATAAATATCTAAGTCTTAATGAAAAATAACATTTACTTCTCTTAACCCATTGAAACTGACAACCGATCGGAAACTGCTTCACCCGCTCCTAATACATAATGGCGTTAATTACCCTTGAAATACTGATGAAACGAACGCAAGGTAATATCCGATTGGAGATACCTCATTTGACCAAGCAGAATTAGGAGCGACGGGAGAAGAAGAGCGGAGGAAGGAAAAGAAGACAGAGGGGGAAAAGGAGAAAAACAGGGATCACTCGCGTAAGCGAACCCCAAGAGTCGCTTAAGCGAGCGTCAACTCGCTTGGGCGAATACCTTCTTGAAATCTGAGCGAATAATACACACTAACTGACTCTCGAGAGATTTCACCCGGAAAAATGGTTTACTCGGCAAATGGGTTTCACTCGGAAAACACACCACGTCCATTCACTCGGACATTCCTCATTTGACTCGTTACTACTCCTCACTTAGGAGGCTTCGTCCGACCACAACTCCCTCGGAATAATTCCCTTCTTTCACTCGTCTATTGCTTCTCCGGATATCCTCACTCGGTGAATACTCTATCCTCACTTCTCTCGGAAGAAATTCAAATTTCCCACTCGGCACGTCTAATTCCTTCTCACTCGAAATCTCTCCCAGTCAATCCCACTAGGAACATCCTAACCTTTCCGACTCGCTTGATTACTCCTCATTCGGGGATGATTCTGTTAGCTAACGAGTTGCCATAGCAACCATGAGAGCATATAAATAGACAGTAATGTATTTTAAAATGCAGATTCGTATCCGATTCAGTCTTAGTTAACACACAGCTAATAATAACACTCGGAAATTACTCATACACACATATAACTCTACTGAATCACTCAAAGTCACTCGGGCCCTGGCATCGATCTCCCCCTTGGCGCGACTCCATGGCTCCTCCCTCCTCCCTGTCACTGGTTACTAAATTGAAACAACAGCAAGGGTGAGTGTTTGACATTGTAATTAATATAGAATGGAATTTAACATATATATATATATATATATATATATATATATATACACATTAAGCATCATTCGGAAATCATAACAGTTTACTCAACAATTACATTATTTATAATCATCAAGGAGTCAATTCATACTTATTAAATATGTCAACTTTTCACTCGGAGATCTATTAAATCGCACTCGGAAACATAGCGCATTACATACGATAAACATATTAACCCAAACTAAGCAATTACATCACAATCACCACTGACTCTCATACAATCTGACTCCTAGTATCCGGATACTAAAGGATTGGCCTTCAGCTGGGGGTCCTACTTGACACCCCGTGAACCCTGCTTGGTTCACCCAGTCCTGCTTGACTCTCCACCTCGACCACTGGGTCCTACTTGACCACTGGGTAGCTCAACTGGGCACAAAAACCACGGGAGCCGGAAATGAGGGGCTATCATATACCGTCGGTCATCCCACACCACATAGTCATTCAACAATTCACATTTAACATATTATCATCAACTTCTCATCACTCGGGTGACCTGCTTGCCAACCCAAATTCATTTAACACCGATCATTTCGACATTAAATATTTCACAGTCATAACATGATAAACTCAACCACACACCTGATCCTCAATTGATCGGTATACACAGTCACATATGTACAAGCGCAAACACACAACTACGTTCAGTGACATTTTCTTAACCTGTTTACACCACTCAACGGCCCGGATAAGAAGTAAGTCCTATTCTAATTGATTATAACCCGAACACCCCCGTACCTTGGTTCCACACTTCGATAATCTGCTTCCTGTGTCGATTCCTTCCTCTGAGCACTGGGTTCGCAGTCTCAGTTCCGTCACGTAGTCTTCCGTTGCTTAACCTACTACCTACGAATCAGAAGGTGAAGCCCGTTAATTTAACGCCCTTAGTTCATAGGCCGTATTTGGGCTCACACTCACCAAAGGAGTAGAGAACGGACTCGAATACAGCCATGCATGGCCCTTGACCGCCAGAGAACGAAAGGGATAAGGGGTCACAAATAAAATGGATCAGTGGACTCACCTTGAAGCCTCGATCACAGGAATGGGGTTCGATTGAAGTTCAGACACAAATGAAGTCCTCTTCCAGCGCATGCAACTCAGCGACAAGAGAGGAGAAAACGAAGAAGAGGGAACAGATCAAAAGAAGAAGTTCGTAATTAATGAAGAGGGGAAAGAAGGAATTTCCTTTATATATAAAGCTCAAGGGCAAGATCGCCTTTTCCCTTATTTTATTTGTATTCTTATTAAATTTTAATCAACTTCACCACACTGAACTCTTTTATAGTTATCAAATTAACTACACTTATTTATTCCCATAACGTTTAATTATCTACAATTCTCTAATACTTCGCAAGAGTATAGGCCCAGTCTGAATACCGGCCAACCGGGCTACTGCTTGAGAGGCCAGATCTCTCATCCGCTCTCACCTCTTGGTTGCGTACACCCGTTGTTTCAGTCATTATAAGAGGTTGATCCGGGCTATAGCTCCGAGTGAGGCGCTCTCCTCACACCGGTTAGTCCAAGACCGTACCTCTCTGTCCGTTCTCCCTTGTACATCCGATCTTCAACCCCGTCTGCCCGCGCTTCTGAGACCAATTCCGACACCGGATTTCCCGACTCCGGCTCAGACAGAACAAATACTAAATAAAATTTCTAAAACATTTACTAACATTTTCCATTTTTATAATTCTCATTAAAACATCAGGGATGTTACATTAGGGGACTTGAAGTCCTGAAGAAACAACACACCAAGCTCTCGCGTTGTGGGGCGAAAGGTGGTGCCACCTTTAAAGACACTCTAACGCTCAAGTCAACAAACAGGTGTGCTCGAGCGTAAGTTAGAGAATGAGAAAAACGTACAATTGTTATGGATTCTTTGGTATTTATATGCATGTGAGGGATGTAAAGGTCCCTTAGGGTTGGGGGATATTCCGTACCATGTGTCAGTACGACTCTACAAAAAGCTAACACATGATGTGAGCGCCTTCGCGTCTCTGAACGTCTCTCCCAACGGATGTACTTTGTACTGTTTGTTGAGTTGGCATGTTACTTTCTGGTGCGCAATGGTGATGACCTAAACTATCCGGTATAGAGAAAATGACAAATACCGGTTATGAATTTGAGGTTTCACCTATGACAGCGATATATGACTGGAAGTGGACGAAATTACCCTCTTACCCATGGGCCGGTATCTAGACCAGATCACAAATCTAACTCAATCCAATCCAATTAACTTTGATCTGATCATATTATTATTGGTTGAAATCTCACCCAACTCAATACTCATTCAACTCTACCTGACCCGCCACAGGATTTGGGATTTAGTGGGCTGTCCTTTTTTTCATTTATTAGTAAAAAAATAAAACCTTTGAAATTGTTCTAAATCAACTAAAAATCTAATTCAAGTAAAAATAATATATCAATTTTTTAAAAGATAATAAATTAGTATTCTAAAAAAATATGGTAATTTATACCTTACAAGATAACCATGACCGAACTCTAATGTTAAAAGTTTTCAGCACAAAATCTATATAGCACCATTAAAAATGGCATCAAATTAACCAAGTCGTAGCATACCAGACTATTGGACATATTTGCTTTTGTGTTTTGCCATTTAAAAGGCCAGCAACCTTTTTAATATGTCATGGAGACTCAATAAAACAAGTAAAAAAAAAGGATAAAGTCAATGTTTTACTTCCTGCTTTAAATTATTACCTAATTATCCAAATTGCTCTGTTTTCTTTTTGTCGACAGTTATCCAATATGTTGCGGATAGTCCATCTAATTGAGAAATAAACCAAAACCCTGTCACTCAATAGGATCCATACCCGCATAGTCGTGAGTAGTTGGGCTGTGACTGACCTACAAGGAAAAACCTTGGAGGAGACAATGATTTTAGACTTTTTGTCTGTTTTATTCTTGGGTTTTTTTGGTAGTCCCCGTCTGTTTTCTTATAAGAGGGGTTTTGAAAAATATAATTAGTGTTTAGGGTTTTTCTTAAGAATGTGGTTTGTATCCTCCCAATCTAACCCGACTTTTTTGTTTTTCATTATGGACATTAGTTGGGTCTAACTGTTATAATGTTAAGAAAGACATCAAGACTTAACAAACGCTTACAAAAATACTTACATATTACCCACCAACAAAGTTTTCACTTATAGATCACTTATTCACAAAATCCTCACATTAGTTAGATTTTAACCTGTGACCTCGTAGGCACAAGTTAAATCTTTAACTAATTAGATCATCTTTTATTGAAAAAACCATATGTAAATATATATAGTTAAACTCAAATATATCTATACATATTTTAAATGTGACATAATATTAATGTTAGAACACTGATGGAAAAATTTAAGAGGTAATTTATTTGTCTTTATTAATTTGGTGGTTAACAAATTATATCAATAGTTTTCCTAAAAATTTATCTAAATACTTATCATTAAATTACTATTTTGTTTTAAATTTTCTTTGACATTTAATTAATTATCTTCTTAAATATAGAAAAATTAACCGTACGCACCGACATTAGAAAGAATGCCACAGTAAAGAATTCAATCTACATATTAATATTAAATTCACTCACAAACTTATTTTGAAGAAGCATGTGAAATTCCTACGGTCAATCGTTGTTAAACTATCAATTACTCGGTTATAAATATCCTTAAACTATAACAAAAATTTGTTGTTTAACATGCACACGTCACACATGATAAGATATAAAAAAATTATTTATAAACGTTGTTAATATCTATCTGATTTAATTTCTGAACAATCTCAACATAATTTTTATTAAGAGAGTTTATTTTTAATATTTTATTCTATAAAAGATTACATAGATGAAATAAACCCTCCTAATAGTGTCCAACATTGGTGTGAGGTGAGAGATACAATGTTACCATAATTGAATTGTTGAGGTCCTTTCCTTCCGAAGTCCCACATCGAAGATACCGTAACTGAGAGAAATAAATTGGGTCCTATAAGAGGAAAGCGATTAAGCAAAGTGAAATCATGATCCTTCAGGCAGTTAATGGGAAATGAGGAGTGGTGGCATCTCGCATGGAAGTTGCGAGTTGAGTGTCCGCCCCAGCCTGGTTACGACAATTGGGCACTCTCCCCTTAATCAGTCTGATCCCTATCCTGAGGATCATCTTATTAAATTAGTTCAAACATTTTCTATAAAGGCCATCCATGGGTGAACCCTGAAGACTCTTGCTATAATGCCAAACTCTGGCTCTACTTTTCTTGGCCATGGCAAGATCCTCACTTTTGCTAACTCCTGGGCTCCTCCTTCTCATACTTACTTCCTCCAATAATCTCTTGTCCTCTTGAGATACAAATTGGAGCATCTTTGCGTGAAATTCAAGTCGCTTTGGAGAATTTCTTGTAGACATTGGCCTCGTCCCAATATTTCTCTGTCTTGCAAAAGTAACCAAATGGTGAAGCCTTGTCAACAATTCAACGATGAAAAAATCTATCTTCTGCTTGTCCGCATAATATAGTGTCTGGAGGCGAATCAGGTTATTTGTGTTTTCACCATACTCATTGCTGCAAGTCACGACAAATTTAAATATATCACAAATTTTTAATTTTTAAAATTACAAAAAATCATGTAGAAATAACCTCTTAAAATTAAAGATTGAGTTATCTCTAATTAATTAGATTAGATTAAATTGTAGATAGAATTATTTCTAATTAATTAAATTAAATTATTTCTAATTAATTAAATTGTAATCATATACTATCTCCTATAAATATAATATGTAACATCCCGGATATTTATAGAGAATTTTGTGAAGTGGAAAATATTAAAAATTATTTTTAGGAATTTATTTGATATTTTTATGAATTATGGGTTAATTATAAAAGGTGTGATTAGAAGAAGAGAGATTTAATTTAAATCTTTAAAGAAATTGTAAAGGAAATGGAGAAATGACCGGCTGAGTAGGTAACCGGTTGGAAGTGACCGGTTGGGCAGGTGACCGGTTGCCATGGGTTTAAATAAAGGTTTCTCTCTCTCAATCATTCATTGTTATGAGAACCTTCTTCTTCTTCTTCATCTGTTTCTCTTTTTCCTTTCCTTCCTCCATCGTCGAAGAGCTGTAAGCTTTAAAGGAAGGTCTCTTTTGCATCAAACCTTGAAATAGTTACATAGCTGAGACAGTGATTTCAAGATGAGTTCTTTGGACCGTTTAAGTTTATTATCTTGTCCCTTTTGTTTCTTTTCTGGACCAAATGGTCATGCATGTGGGGGTACTGTTCCGATCTCCACTCCTCTTGGTTGTGAGTCTGGAAATGGCCCTTTAACCGTGTGGGTGGTGGTGTGACGTTAACGTTCCAAACCTGTAGGTGGTGGAACGAACACTGTGGAACGCTTGAGGAGGCTGGTGCTGGAACGGAGGAGGAACAGTGAACCCAACGATTGTTGAAGCGTGGAACAGAGGTAAGGGGGGTGTTCGGGTTATAATTAATTACAATAGGACACTGTCCGAGTCGTTGAAATGACTGTGAACCGGGTAAGAAATGATGCTGAATGAAAATCATGTGAATATGTGTATGAATATACGTATGAATGTGCACACCGATCAGTGTAGGATTGTGTGTGTGTGACTTAGAAATGTTAGATGCTGATGATGCTGGATGAGTCGTTGTATGTGAATGTGTATGGACATCGATCAGTTTCTGATCGTGTGTATGTGACTTGAGAAGTATTTAATGTTGTGATAATTGAGATGATGCCGAATAAGTTGTATATGAATGTATGGATGCATGTATGTGGACACCGATCGGTTTCTGATCGTGTGTATGTGGTGTAAACCGATTGAAATTAAAATATTGATGCTCTGACAATCGGTGTTTAGTGGCAATATGATGAATGGGCTTGACAAGCAGGTCATCCGAGTGATAATGTGATGGATGGGCTTGACAAGTCGGTCGCCCTGTGATGAGAGCACATGTCAGTTTCTGGTAGTTGCATTTGTTGATTGATGATGATATGAAATGTGATTATGTGGTATGGGATGGCCGACGGTATATGTTACCCTCATTTTTGGCTTCAGTGGTCAAGCAGAACCCAGTTGAGCTACCCAGAGGTCAATGACCCAATGGTTGAGGGGGAGTCAAGCAGGACTCGGTGAACCAAGCAGGGTTCACGGGGTGTCAAGTAGGACCCCCAGCTGAAGGCCGATCCTTTAGTATCCGGATACTAGGCGTCGATTTATGTGAGAGTCAGTTGTGACTTGTAATTTGATGAATTATTAGTTGTGGTGTATATTTGCCGAGTGCAGTTTGTTATAACTGCCGAATGAGAATTTGATATATTTGATGAGTATGAATTATTATAATTGCTGAGTAAGATGTCATATTTTTCGAGTGAGAATTGATGAGTATGATGTTGTATTTGCCGAGGGCAAATTGTTGTATTTGACGAGTGTAAATTGTTATAATTGCTGAATAAGGTTGAATATAATTGCTGAGTGTGAAGCATTATAATTGCTGAGCATGAATTGTTATGATTGCTAGTGAAGTTTATTATAATTGCCGAATGAGAATTGAAATATTTGCTGGGTATGATTTGATGAATTTGCCGAGTGTAATTTCATATATCTGCCGAGTGATTGTTATATTTTCCGAGTGGTATCCTGTTATATTTGCCGAGTGGAAGTTACTTGTTGAGTGTGATTGGCTATGTTGGCAGTGTGACTTACTATAATGCCGAGTGATAATGAATAAATTGCCTAGTGTAAGTGTATTGCCGAATGTGAGTTAGTTGCCGAGTAAAAGGTGTAAATTGAGGAGAAAGGAATCGGACGGAGTTTATACTCGTATTTTATTTAAATTCCGTTCTAGATTAATTATGATGCTAAACACTCACCCTTGCTGTGGTTTTCAATTTTTAGTAACCAGTGACAGGGAGGAGGTCGGAGCCATGGAGATGCGCCAAGTGGAGGATTGATGCCAAGGAACCGAGTGCTTTGAAATGAATTCCGAGTGTAAAATATATATATATATATATATATATATATATATATATATTTAGTTTTTTGTGTGATGCCACATGGGTGTGTTAAATTCGAATCGGTATGTTGATTAAAGAGGATATAAATTTTTGATGTTATGTGATCGGAGTTTATTTTGAGTGAACTTGCATTAAATTAGTAAAGTCGATTACCGGGCGAATATTGCCCGAGTGGATTTATTTTATCCGAGCAAGGGCCGATTGATTTGGTGCCTATTATAGCTCAAGAGAGTACCCTTTGTTTCTGAGAGAAGAATAACCGAGAGACTCAATTCCGAGTGAAAAGATAAGAGTGCTTCCGAGTGAAGGTTCAAATGTTTCTGAGTGAGGATGAGTGAACCTTTTCTGAGTGGAAGTTAAGTCATGTCCGAGTGAGAGATGACCGAGTAAGAGAATTATTTCCGAGTGAACCTTGACTGTTTCTTCCTTTTGCTGTTTTCTAAATAACTATTTTATTAATGGATGTATTTTGGATCGGCTTCAGTCGGTAATTGCTAACTTAAGTATGATTTTATTATTTTGAATGTATTTAAGAAGAGTAAATGTTATTTTATATCAAGACCGAGTGGAATTTTTATTAAATGCGAAAAATTATCTTGGAAAAATAAGAAAATTGACGAGGGTCGTCACATAATACATTCGTTGTGATCTAAAACACACGAAATTCATATACGCTCTCTCGTTTTCTAACTCTCTCAACATGGTATTTAGAGTCTAACGAGAGATAACCCTAATCCGTTTGCCTAGTGGGCCCACTGCTCACCGGTGAACTTTTTTTTTTTGAAAACTTGTGTTTCTCCTCCAATCTCCCATATATTTTTTGGTTGTGTTTCTCTCTCCGACAATTTTTTCCCTCGGATACGTTTTCTTTCTTCTCCCCGGTGCCCCTAATTTTCTCTCTCCTCTAGCACACCCATGACTGATCTCGATGACACTAATACGCTGATTTCAGGCCACTCCCTCACTCTCCTCCTTTCTTCTGAGTTGTTGGATGACCATAACTACTCCTATTGGGCTTCTAACATTGAAATTTGCCTTATTAGACTAGGCTATGAGAACCATATCACATAGTTGGAAACCGATATCTCAGAAACTGAACGTACTCGGTGGAAGAAAATTGATGCTCAACTGTTTGCCATTATGAAGAACACCATTGCCCCATCCTATCGTGATTGTTTCCGTGGTCAAAAATCATGCAAGTGGGTTTGGGACCATGCCAAGCAACTCTTCGCCAACAATATTCGGCCACTCTACCAGATTGGTGAAGACCTCATGACCATCTTTGGCTCTCGCCAATTTAAGGGATTTGTAACTACTTATGTGGGTAGGGTGACTAGTCTTTTATGTAAACTCAATAAGATGCTTCCTCCTGGTGTTACTCCTGAGGCTGAACTTGAGAACCGTAAGAAATTAATTTTGTCGCTTGCCTTATATGGCCTTCCTGATGAGTATTCCTCTACTCGTGATCAGATATTGGGTTGTCCCACAGAGGTTACTCTAGATAGTGCCTTAGCCACTATTCTTCAGGCCAACATTCATGGTCATGTCTCTTCCTCCATGCTTCCTTCAGCTGCTCCGTCTGTTCCTCCACTTACTTTCACACAACAACGACAGTACACCTCAAAAAGGGGACAAGTCACGTCCTCAATGCGATCACTGTCAAAAACTAGGCCATACAATTGATAAGTGCTGGAAACTTCATGGTTGCCCTCCTCGCACTGCTGAGGTTACTCACACATTTGTACCTTTTGCACTGTCTTCCCCTCCGCCGTTGTCGTCGCATCTATCGCCCTCCTACAATGACTTCTTGAAGTGGTGTAAAGAACGTTAGGCCTCCAGTTCCACTACTGTTGTTGCACACATTGGTACTTCTTTCGTTGGCATCTCCCATCTCAACATAACCATTTTGTAAACATTAAAATAATAATAATAAATTTGTTTAACGTACACAATCTTATACAAGATAATAAATCAAAAATAGAATCTTTTGTTTGACAATTGTGTAAAGATTATTGAGAAATTAGGGTGGATGAACATTGATGATCTCTTTAAATGAAAAATTTTATTTTTTAGCTTGTTATCTTTTGTAAAATTGTACTAATTAGATAAACTCAAATAAAATTTGTATTATTTAAGAGTTTGTTAACGTCAAGCAGTTAAATGCAAGAAAATAACTGACCTAGTATTTGCCCATTCGCCAACCCAACCAAAACCTTGATGTGCCCTGCATTATACATGAATGAGAATTTTTTTTTTTAAAATAAGGGTAAACATAACGTGAATAAGCAATTTCAGGGAGTTGTTTTTTGGTCAAATCGAGTATGGACAAAGAAAATTAGTGTTATCTTACTTGGTCGTATTTGTGGCAAAAGGGGTAAGCCATTGGAGAGTCTTATCCATTTCAGCTTTGACCTGAGTGATGGAGATCTACAGAAAATTTCCAATTAGCATATTATAACCACAGGAAACATAGCACAAATAATTATATATATATATATATATATATATATATATTTGAATAGGCTAAAGTTAATTATTAATGTGGTGAATTATAAAAATAAACCACTAATCATCAAGAGGTAGTTGGAGATACCTCATTGGTGACATCAATGTTTTGCAATTGGGAGGGAAGGGCTCTCTTAATATTATTGGGTAACCCATGGTACAATGTGTCCCTCATATTCTGAGGAAGAACGGTTGGGCGAGATGCCTATTACAAAGTTAAGAACCAAACATTTTATTTACACAATATCACTTAATTGCTAAGGTCATTAACATGTTATAGCATGTCACAAACTTACAATCATATTTATTTGATTGATAATGTTGGCATAGTGCAGTGCAAGACCAGCCCCTCCTAGCCTTTGAGAATCTCCACTATGCTTGACACAAGTTGTTCCTGTCATGATAGATTTTATTTGAATGAGTAATAGTGTATGATATTTTTATTAAGTATTCATGTGACCATTAACTAATTTTTAATCTTAACCTTATGAATGAATGGTTATATATTCTAGATTTATGGTTCTCCACTCTTCATGATCAACCTGATTTCTCAAATCTAATTGGTTAGCCAATACATTCAAAATCATACCATGGTTTCCAAGGAACACCGAAATTGCCTGATGTATATAGGTAACGATTTCTACAAGCTTTTCAACTATCTGCAGGTAAATCCATACAAGTCCACTGTTGTAAAATGATTGTCCACTGACACCCAAAACTTCTCTATTAGGATGCAGGGAAATGAAAATTATGAATGAATTCAACTATCTTGTAAAATTTTGTAAAATTTCTAAGTTGTTTGTAGAATCATAAATCCATAATCATATACCTCCTCCAAATTTCTGGACCAAAGAGATTTCCTTTTCAAGCTCCTTACAAGCCTTTTTTGACGCTTTATCTCACTCTGAAAAGCTGTGATACTGTCCCCTATAATTATAAAGAAATTCACCTTTCAAAGATTTGTTAACTATTGCAGATTATAATTCTTTAGTCAAACCAGCAACTGATCTATTGCTGATAACAGTATATACAAACATAATAAGCCTAGAGTTCCAGACTTTCTTTG
Source organism: Clitoria ternatea (assembly GCA_037962975.1). Classification (NCBI taxonomy): domain Eukaryota; kingdom Viridiplantae; phylum Streptophyta; class Magnoliopsida; order Fabales; family Fabaceae; genus Clitoria; species Clitoria ternatea. Next base: position 116,376,595 of record CM075674.1, on the reverse strand, counting down.
AGTCATGATATTAATTTTACATGATGGATTCATTCCAATTTCCAACTCATACATATAAGATAATAATCTTATCGCATATGATAAAAGCTAAAATCCTCAATGGAAAATGGAAATAAAATTTTGTAGAGCAAATAACATTATGAAGTCTCTAACCGTTAAGAGGAAGATTTAAGGATTCCATTTCCTTAACCTTTTGTTGATAATCTTGTTCAAAACGGTCTAACGAATTTAACTCATGGTATAGTTCCTGCATGCACAGAAAGAAGAACACTTGCTTAAAGAAGGACCTAAACACTGATACAAACATCAACAATAGATCATTAAACACTTGGCAAATATAAAATGTAAACACATCTGTTCAGTATGCTACAAAATGCATGTTAGTAACACTTGAAAGATAAAGAAACAAAACCACACATCATATATGAAAGATAACCAAAACATTGACCGAGGAGATAAATCATAGAAGCAAAACTTCATTTTTAAAAAAATTGCTTACAGCAGTGTTCTGGGCTAACGCAGTCAACTCTTGCATTGACTTTTCTGCCTCTATCTTTGGTTGTTTGTTGCCCATGATTTCCAAATCAAATCTGAAATTTTTCATGGGACAAAAAAAATGAAATCTTGAATGTTTGTAAATTTTTTGTGAATTCAGTCATGATAAATTACAATAATCTTGTCATTAACTAGCATTTAAAAGCAAACAAATTCACCTTGAGAAATATCGATCAAGGTTATGCCACTGAAGCTCCTTGCATTTATTTCCAAATCTAGCTACTTCTCGGGAGAAGCCATTAAATTCTTCCCTACAAATTCCCCAAAATTTAGGATAATGAACACTAGAAAAAGCAAAAGGATATATACATATACTTATTTTTTAACTTGTAAAATCTTCCACGGGATAAGAAATTTACAAGAGAAATTTTTTTTATTGAAAATTGTATCAGAAAAGTGATACATTAATATTAATTTTTAATAGAATTTCCATTTTTTAATTTCTTTATCATGTACAAAGTTGATAAGAGTTAGGCATATTAAGACCCCATGAACAAGTAAGAACCTTTTGTCAACTTCAATAAAGCCTATTAGCTCCTTCGAATCAGTTGAAACTAATTGTTGCACCCCTTCTGATTGTAAAATCTCCTTTTTAAGGAACTGGATGTTTTCTTCAGACAAGGATTCAAACAAAATTGCTCCTTTGTTTATAGTGTTAGCTACTTCAAATGCTAATATAGATATCTTATTCTTTTTAGGAGCCATGGTAGAGCCAAACCCCTTACTAGTGCTCAACTTTGGCATGCTACTTCCAATTGTGTCCAAAACTTCCACTGCCCTCTCACCAGCTTTTCCCAAAAAAGAGCCTTTTTGGGAGCCCTGTCAAATGAAGACACATCAGTAACATGATCAAAATGTTAAACCATCAAAATTCTAATGCAAAGACTCTATAATATAATGTGAGATGGCATTCAAGGAACACAAATAAAAGAAGCCACTGAATGAGTTTTTTTTTTTTTTGTCTTTCTGCCTATATAATTGGACAATTTTTAGGCAATATATATAATAAGATTTTATTCCTTTAAAGTAAAGAGTGGGCAATTTTGAAAATAAAGTACACTAATGACTATTGATAATAAAAAAAAAAATCAAAGATTGAGATTGTAACTAGCTTCAAAGTTATTCATGTATTTGATTTTTATCACAATATTAACTGTTAATATTTTAACTAATAGTTGTAAGTGTACTTTATGTTCTGAACTGAGATAAACTGAATTCCTTTGTTTTAGTGTGTGTCTGTGTTAGTGAGGTCTTTAACCTCAGTGATTAGTGTATGGTATGCAAACTCCTTCTCCCCCTTCATATATAATGTGGTCAATTATATTCACTCAAAAAACAGTGAAATGGATAAAAGTAATCAAGCTTCAGGTTTCTCATGCTCCCAACTCATTCACAAATTACCCTTTAAAATTGTAAACATTTTACTGATAACCCCCCAATTTGGTTAATTATACTCACAAATTACACAATTTTTCCCCTAACACAACAAAGTACCTGTTTTCCTTCTTTTTCTCTTGGATTGGATGGCTTGAATTCACTAGAAAATCCAAAATTTTGTTTCTTTAGCTTGTTAGCACGATCACTAGTCCTTGAATTTGAATAAGAATCCCCTTTTCTGTTTGCAATGCTCTTAAACTTCTTAAGCTTCCCTCCGAGCTCTGCATTTTTATTTTTCCTAGCCTTACTTGCTGAGCAAACCGACCCCATTATTGTCCTAAAGGAAACTAGCGAAAGAAATATTCAACACCTGCACAAATTCAGCTTCTAGTTTAACTTACATGAGAACAATGACTATGCAAATTTAAGCTACAACATGAAAAACAAAACAGCAAAAAAAAGGAAAAAGAAAATTCTCTTAGCCAATTTAACTTGGTTAAATTGAAAACAATAACATTGACATGAACAATGGTTGATTAAGTTGGTTATGGAGTGAGTCTGTATCCTTAAAAGATTCGAGTTTAAATCCTATCAATAAAAACATCTTATTAATAGATAATTTATAAATACTTTTGTGAATACGTAGATTTGAGTTTAAATCTTATCAATAAAAACACTTTGTTAATAGATAATTTATAAATACTTTTGTAAATATATTTGTCGAGTTTTAAAGCTTCCTGTGATTTTGATGAACTTGTGAATCCAACTCACCTAAATTTTTTTCCACCAGAAAAGGAAGAAATAAGAACCAAGAAGGTAACACAGCAAACCACAGGTAATTTGCTTCAAGAATGAAGTAAACATTTACATGAACCCGACAAGTGTTTCAAGGGGAGCATACATACCTGTTAGTGTTTAGTATATACAGAGAGTATCCAATCAAAGTTCAAAACGAAAACTCAGATTCAGAGAGAATGAAATTAACAGAAGTCGCAGGGAACATGAAGAGAAAGAGTTGTAGCTGGGAAATCACGAATCTGATTTTGACTGGAAAGTATTGGTGATGGGTACATAAAGGATATTCGTGAGGTTGAATTTGTAACTCATAAAATAATCAAAGTAAACATGAAGTAAAATTAAGCCAACTAATTAGTTTAAGTGGTACATATAGAAAAAAACTTCAAAATAAAACATGAGACGCGTAAATGGAAATTTCGTAGCATGGAACATGAAATTGAATGAATGAAAGGAATCGAAGACTGCTTCAATATGTTCATAGTGTGTCACTGTCATGGACTACGTATGAAAGACAAAACAACAACGTGAAAACGCACGAAATTCTAGTACCGCCCAGTGCCTACCATGTCCCGGTTCGTTTGTTTTAGGCCACATTTTTTTTTTCTGACTATACTTACTCCTCATAAGTCCAAGGTCGTATCTGTTCAAAAGTTTGGTGAACATCATATTTCATAAGTTATTTATTTATATATTAAAAAATTGGTATTCAAGTTGTGCTATTTTTTCTTTTATTTACATTTGAACATTAATCGTTAAAATTGATCGCGCATAAAAAGTTCAACTGAGTAACTGAAATTACTATACATGAATTGATTTTAATTAAACTAATACGATTAACTTTTTAGAAGATTATTTTAAACTAAACGATCCAGTATTTGGTCAACCATTACGCAATTAATGTCAGAGTCGTTGAATTTAGCACGTTGATCACCTTCTAATTAACGGTATATTCATTTCTCTTTTTATGAACTTAGGAATTAGTTTACCGCGAGCTGCAGTGGAACATATGAACACAAGTTTTATGGAAAATATTAATCGGTGTTAATTAAGGAATAAAAATTAAAAATATAACAAAACTCATGCACACTGATTTCTATGCCTTCACATTATAGTTTTCAATAAAAATGAATATATACTTTTGAATCTTTAAAGATTACCGGACACTTGTTAAATACTGATGATTTAATTACTCACAAACCATATAAATAAATTACGCTTTGTATGAATTTATCAATAACTAAGATTATTTACACAATGTTTGAACAATAATGCTAGTATTTCGTATAAAAAAATTTATTACGAAATTAAAATACTGTTATGAAAGTTTGATAACCAATTACATTTGTAGTAAAAACAAAATAAACTAATAAAAGTTTAAAAAATGTAGTATTAAAGTATAAAACAAGCCATCGCATCAATTGTCGGAAATTGTAGCAAATGTAATATTAAATTATGCAAGTAAACATAGAAATATGAGAGATGGATAATCACTTAATTATGTTTTGGGTCCAATAATATGGATGTTTTAGTTTTAGTCTTGTGAAATATTTTTTTCTTTTACTTCATTTTTATATTCAATATTTTGTTTTTCATTCGTACATTTAACTTTTATTTGTTAATTATTGATATTAATAAGTAAATTATTCGTTAATTTATTTAGATGATTTTGAAATATCTAATTAATTGTTCCCATATTATTCTGACAAGTTAAAATAATGTTTTCAATAGTGAAAATTACTTTTAAAATTGTAAAAAATAAAATCGTGAATGTTTTTCATAACAAATACTGTATATTAAAATGGATGGGTTATGAAATAAGAAGAGCGAAAGAAGGAAAAATGCTTATCCCTTTTACAACGACACATAAGGATAAATGATGATGGTCTTATGAAGGCAACACGTGAGGATGCAGAGCAAGCAATGTTTAACTCAGTCCCTCTACTGCCTTTGGTATCATTTCTATGCAGACACAGTGCATTACGTTTGCAATGACCACTTCAACAATGAGATCTTGGTTAATAGAATCATGTCCAAAAGTCAGAAAAAAGTAACGCCTGTAGACTAAGCTTGTGTGTTCTGTTTATGCAAGACTCCTAACAACATTACTTATATCTTATTTTGATACTTGTTTAGTAAAAGAGACTCATTTTACATTTACTAACAAAGATAATTAAAAATTATTATTTCTATTAACATTAATATATTTGTTTAATATACCCTTAAAAATATATTTTAAAACATATATTTATCCTCTAAATTTTTTTAGGATCCAACTCATCTAAATTTAAAATAAAAAATCAACATTTTGATGTAAATAAGAAAAAAGCAATAGATCCCCCATGCTTAAGCCTTAGATCCTAGAGCGCGAGTCATCAAGCTAAACCTGCAAAGGTTTCCTCCACCCAATTAATTTCTATCTTTAATTATATATTTAAAGAAGATGTATTTATCTAACTTATTAAATTAGAAAGAAAATCATTTTATAAAAATTTGTGTTAGATTTATCTAAAAAATTATAAATTATTATATTAATATTAATTTTAAATGAAAATTATATTTTTATTTTTTTATGTAAAATTACATAAATTTGATAAATCTTTGTAAAATACATTTTTATGAAGAAGTAAAAGTATCTTTTATCGATCATTAAATATTTAACCTCAATGCTCCGCAAGTATTTACAGAGGTATCATAGAGCATTAATAACAAGATGTTCATATTGATAGAATTTAAACCCGTAAATTAATAAATGCAAGGTAAATTTTTAATAATCCGAACCAACATTTATTGGCAAAGCATTGAAATTTGAATTTATAACCTTGTGTGCTACCAAAACTCTCTTTCATTAACCCAATTATAGTGAGTTATAATATTCATTATGATCCTTTCTATAAGACCACGTCACATGATTTTATATTGTATAGATTATGAAATTTAGTTACTCTACGTGAATATATTAAATTTATAAATTATTCTTGTTAAAATTCTAAATGTACCATTCATATTAATTAGAAGAGAGAAATGAATTTTTAAAATACTATTGATATTCATAGAAAAGATGTAATCAATAAAAGTATGTGTATGTGTTCAAAACAAATAATAAATGCACATTGTAAATTGAGAAAGACCTAATTAAAAAAAAACTAAAAAATAGGATTTTATAAAAAGGATCGGGGTAATATTTCCCAGAGTGTCCCTCATTTGAAGGTGAAAGACTAACCTTCTAATCTTGATCACTTATAAAATCTCTTTAAACATGTGACTCTTGAAATTGAAGCATAAGAGTATTATTGTTTAAAAATATTGAAGCATTTACATTCATAAACCACTTTTTTATATACTATTTAATCAACAATGTGGATATTCCCACTATCGTACTCGTCCTCTAAAATACATTAACTTGAAATTTGTATAATGTAATTTATGGATGGATGCAGTCTTTTAACCCGTTTAAGCGTTAAACAAGACATGCTCGTATATTCTTGCGAACTTCAATTTTAGTTTTCTCATTTAGAATAAGGATAATGTTTTTTTTTCATTATTTAAAATAAGGGTGAAAGGAAGAGAGTGGGAAATGATAAAAACTAGTACAATTTGATACTGGAAAAGTGAATGACGAATGGAGCAATGTTCTCATCTGGCCATAAATGTGACTTTCCCCATAAAAATTAAATATTTGAATGGCCATTAATTGTGACAACCTGAACAGATGAAATGATTAATGGTTGTGCAATTCACATCAAAGTTAAGGTAAATGATAGATCCTAAGTCTATTTCTCGGTTAACCTATCACTGTGTTTGGTGAGACATAGAAAGAGATGATGAAATATAATAAAGATATAGATCTTATTTATGTATATGTTAACATGTTAAATTGGAGCAACATTGAGTCAGTGTAGACAAGCGTCGGTAGCCACGTGGGTTCCAACTAGCTACCACAATATTTACAAACCAAATAATGGAATGCATTAATTCATCAAGAGTGTGCATTGTGATATGATATGATCGAATTATTTTCTATTTTAATCGAAAAATGGAAGAAAGGACAAGAAAGATGGGTTATGTACAAGTTAAGTCAAATTCGCAACTTGTCATGAAACACATGGACGAAAGGATCCTCATCAGTAAGTAAATTCACGGTTGAAACCACCATTGCATATTAGTTTGAATTCGCAAAATAACTTGTGCAAAAGATAGCTCTCACACACCGTAAAAATGTTTTGAAAAGATTGAGAATTAGAGTTTTATACATACCATCCATGATGAAGTTTTTCTTTATATGTTGCTATATCCAATCAGCAAAATTGATATAAAAAAAACCACGACATAATCTGATATATAACAACTAATTATTAACATATGTTTTATACTTAACATAGACTTCGGACACTTAGCAATTCCAAAACATTGTAGAATTTTAAATCACGTCACATCACAGAAAAAATCTTGCAAAATACAAAAATGTGTATTGTGTTTTGTAAATTTTTATGTTTTCTTAATCTTTGGGTTGATCCTACACATTGGATTATTTGTTCCGCTTTATTAATTTGACTGCCGAAGAAACTTAAGTTTTGACTCTCGTTTAATCCTTTATTAGCTCTTGTATAAATTATCATCACATGGCTTCCACGTCTGACACAACACACCAAAATTTTCTACTAGCAATCTTACAACATAAAATTTTTAAAATTATCATGTGAATTAATTATTTTTATAATATATATCCATGTTAATTATACTATCTTTTAATCCTAATAATATCAATTAATTTAATATTGTAGAAGCAATTATTTTTATATATATTAAGAATAACAGTTCAAAGTAGTTATTTATATTAATGTAATCAAATATTTAGTGTAATATTTTAAAATGTCATCAATTTTATTGATTATATAAAACATTAGTTGTATGAGAATTGAACTGGTCTGAACCGGGGTCTAGGATCTGGTGTGGGACCAGCCACAAGAGTTCAGGTGTATTAGGGTTTACACACCGGTACAGTGGGTATCCGGTGTGGTAATTCGGCCTCTCAGTGGGAGAAACCGGTCTTGTTGTCTTGGAGATACTTCACACCAACGTTTCGCGTTGAGAGAGGGCGAAAGGTGATGCCACCTGCGAAGATTCTCCGACGCTCAAGTTAGAAGAGTGTATGAACTCAGTGGATACTTAAGCAGTGCAATAGTAAGAGAGTGAGTTAGGACAACGTAACCTTGCATGTGTTTGAGATTGTGCTATTTATAGTTGAACGTAGGAAATGAATCGTTGGATGCAAGTGGGCTCATTGGCTCTGATAGCGTGTGAAGTGTGTTAATCAAAGTGGCTCAGTACTCAGAATGTGTCAGAAGGGTAGGTCAATTATCAGAGTACGATCCTGTGACAAGGATGGAGGATATCGGATATCCGGTGTGGCACTGCCTGAACTGTGACACCGGTTTCCCTCTTATGAAGTCGTTCTGACGTCATAACTTTAGGGACTGGTATCCAGACCGGATCAAGAATATATAAAAAGATGAAATATTAGATATACAAACATTTAATGAATTTTATTTATAATACAGAGAAAATATTTTCACTAAAATTTAGTTAAGATGAAACACCAACTTATTTTATTCGCTTATGATTGATGAGGGTGAAAAATATGAAAGGGTAGCGAACAAGAGGAAGAGAGGTGGGGACAGTAATGCGCTGGTACAGTTGGCGCCTGAACAAGCAAGGCCACGCCACACTCCAAATCATCCAATTTTCTATAAACAAAAAATAAAAATCTTGAGCTTCCATTACTACCCTCTATATCTCTCTCCCACGCAATCCATAACCATATATATATATATATATAGTTGAGTTGCATGAACGGTGGTTCCAAAACCTTCATTCAGTTCATAATTTGATATATAAGTGAAGATGAGGGAGATATTGCACGTTCAAGGTGGGCAATGCGGGAACCAAATCGGGTCAAAGTTCTGGGAGGTTATATGCGACGAGCACGGCATTGACCCCACCGGCAAGTACATCGGAGATTCTCCAAATGATCTTCAACTTGAGAGAATCAACGTCTATTACAATGAGGCTTCTGGCGGAAGATACGTTCCTCGTGCCGTCCTCATGGATCTCGAACCCGGCACCATGGACAGCATCAGATCCGGTCCTTACGGCAAGATCTTCCGCCCCGACAACTTCGTCTTCGGCCAGTCCGGCGCCGGCAACAATTGGGCTAAAGGTCACTATACCGAAGGCGCCGAGTTGATCGACTCCGTTCTCGACGTCGTTCGCAAAGAGGCTGAAAATTGTGACTGCTTACAAGGTATTATTATTAATTTTTTTAACAGAACACTATCATCTAAGCTCTTTGTCATTCTTGTGTAGTTCGGATTTAGCTACTTTAATGATATAAAATTAATTATACTAATAGAATGTCTTAATTCAAATTATTGATAAATAATTCCGTGCTTTCTCGTTTTCGAGTTTCGTTTCGACACTTGTTAAGTTTTTTCTTTTCTATGTATTCTTTAATGCAACTTTACGACTTTCTTTTTGTGTTTATGTGATGATTATGATTATTATGTGCATAGATAGATCATATTGGAAAAAATGGAAAGACTTTTGCTAGATCTGGATAGTGGATACTGGAACTGAGTTAGGATCAGCTTTCCAGGGCAATAATTGATGATTATTTTATTTTATTTTTGTTGTTGTTTGAAGCAACTTGATTATTAGATTATGGAGAAAATGACAGTTGGTAGATAACAGTGTCCTTGTCCCATACCGCATAACGAGAAGACAGGAAGGGACCACGTAGCATTACTTTACTGTCTATCCTTTCTCATCTTTTGTTTCCTGCAATATGGCATCTGATTGTGATAGTGAAATTAAGCAATTGGCACCGACCGGCGATGGTTATTGGTTGCATATATGTGTGCTTTCACAAATTTACAGAACATGCCAAATTTGTAAATAAACTTTAAGAGGCAAAATTGATTGAGGCAAAATTACAGTAATATAGATCTTATCATTGTTTTGAAAAAGCAAATAGTTCCCTAGTTGGTGGTCACTAAATTTTGTAAACCTGATTCGATGAAACAAACAGAAGATAATTATTGAGTAGAGCAATTTGACTGCTTCTAACAGCGAGGATAGATCTTATAGAAAAACGATGGTTCTCTCTAACTGGTTACTGAATTAAACCGGTTTGATTATGATCTTGTAACATTACATGACTTCTATATGAGAATGTAAATTTTATTAAAGCGACTTGGGAGTTTAATTGCCTTGATAATGTTCTGAATACATGTTATCTTGTGTTCCGAATTTTAAATTGAATCTGTTTTCAGGATTTCAAGTGTGTCACTCGCTTGGAGGGGGCACGGGTTCTGGCATGGGAACGCTCTTGATATCAAAGATCAGGGAGGAATACCCTGACAGAATGATGCTCACTTTCTCTGTTTTCCCTTCTCCAAAGGTCTCTGATACGGTTGTGGAGCCATACAATGCTACTTTATCCGTGCACCAACTAGTAGAAAATGCAGATGAATGCATGGTTCTTGACAATGAAGCACTCTATGACATTTGCTTCAGGACTCTCAAACTCACCACTCCTAGTTGTGAGTATCCCTCTTCCATTCCCTAGTAATTTAGCTCTTTTAATTTAATTAACCTCGTAGCAAAATTTATAGCTTTATGGGTACCCTTTGAACAAGGATTTACAAATAAAAAATAAAAACATTATAAATCCATCTTGGAATTAAGGACTAAAATTGTGTAGTTGAGACCAAGATCGTAAAAATGTGATAGTTAGGGAACAAACGTAGTCAAGCCATCTTTAAAGTAAATTTCAGTCCAACTCTTACATGATTTTGAATGAAAAAATTTTGGTGTTGTGAAATCCTTACTAATATTGTCTTTAATTAACTAGTTAGTAATATCCTAAACATTTTGTTTTGATCTCTTATGGTTTAAAATGCAGTTGGTGATCTGAACCATTTGATATCTGCAACTATGAGTGGAGTTACCTGTTGCTTGAGGTTCCCTGGACAACTGAACTCTGACCTGAGGAAGCTAGCAGTGAATCTGATCCCATTCCCACGTCTTCACTTCTTCATGGTGGGATTTTCTCCTCTCACCTCTCGTGGGTCTCAGCAGTACGTGTCCCTCACAGTCCCAGAACTCACACAGCAAATGTGGGACGCCAAAAGCATGATGTGTGCCGCTGATCCCCGCCATGGCCGTTACTTGACGGCATCTGCTATGTTCAGGGGAAAGATGAGCACCAAAGAGGTGGACGAGCAAATGATCAACGTGCAGAACAAGAACTCGTCTTACTTTGTGGAGTGGATCCCCAACAACGTGAAGTCCAGTGTGTGTGACATCCCACCTAGGAATTTGAAGATGTCGTGCACTTTCATTGGCAACTCAACCTCAATTCAGGAGATGTTTAGGAGGGTGAGTGAGCAATTCACTGCCATGTTCCGCCGCAAAGCCTTCTTGCATTGGTACACTGGAGAAGGAATGGACGAGATGGAGTTCACTGAGGCAGAGAGCAACATGAACGATCTGGTAGCAGAGTACCAGCAATATCAGGATGCAACCGCAGATGAGGAGGAAGAGTACGTGGGTGAGGAGAATGCTTATGAGGAGCAGTAGCTCAACCTCACCTATTAAGCTTCCACAGACCGATTAGCTTGTTCATCTTCGGCGAGCTATTACGCACTCTTTCAAGGTTATTTAAGCTGATCCATCTCATTCTTTTTACCAAAATTGCTGCTACTCCTGTATCTGTAGTTGCCTTCTTTTCTCCTATATATTTTGGTAATTTTCGTATTCCTTTTATAAGTTTCAAGCGTATTAGTACTTTTGAATTGTCTGATATGTGCCCCGCAGACAATATTGTTGATTGTTCTATATCTAGTGTAAGTGTATGAATAAGAAAATGTTGGCTTATGATCTAGAATTTCGTGTTTGGCGGGATAGATAGAATATGGAACTTTGCTTTCTTCTTTTTCACTTCATGTTTTTCACACCTGCAATCTACTTTAAGAACAAAACAGCATTTCTCCTTAACATGATATCTAACCAAAGAAATAAAATCAACATGTTAAGAAATGGATTTTTTTTTTCTTTGTACAAGGAAACCTCAACCCTCCGTAAAGTAAAAAACTCTTCAATCAACTTGATATTCCGCCTTTTATATATATATATTACACCGGTTTTTATTGAATCTGGATTCTTTATCTTCCATGCTGGAAAGGTAGATAATTCTGAGACTGTGTTTATACTGATCTAAGAGATAATGTTGAGACTGTGTTTATACTGATCTAAGAGATAATCAAGGTAAAAGAATATAACTTTTTATATCAGTTATTTTTCAAATCAATATACAAAAATATTTTTTACATGATAATCAGTGTAAAAAGTATCATACTTACATAACTTTCCTTGGCTCCAAGTTAGCTATCAATTTTGATTTTTATTATAGGACATTTAATGATTGGTCAAAATTATCTTACAAGTTAACACTTTATAAATGAGAATAAGTGTAAGAATGGAATCAAGGTTATTTAGGACTTTTTCTGACACCTGAGGTATAGCAACTATAAAGGTCCTATAAGAAAATAAATATTTTTTATTATCCAATAAAAAAAATTCTATAATTTAAATAGTAGTATTTATAGTACTTGAAATCCAAAACCTTCAAAAAAAAATACATGACTACACACTATAATAATGGTACTATTATAAAATCACTAAGTATAAATGTAATAATAATTTTACTAGACTACAATTTTGTCGTTAAATTCACTCATCAATCTCTCTTTTATCTTTACTCATTCTTTCTTGGATTTGGTTAGCAAAAACTAAGTGTTAGAAGTGGAAATAAGTTAGGTGAAGTTAAATCATGTCTTAAATCCAGTTTGTTACTTTATTGTGAAGTTGAGTTGTCTCATTACTTAAGGTAGACTATAGTTATAGGCATGTTATTTCCTATTTAAAAGTTTGAATTATACTAAAATCGATAAATACGTCAACAAACAACTATTAAATATCAATGAGCTCATCTCAAATAAACAAATAAATCTCTACAAAATTAACAACTTATATAAAATATATATTTAATTATCAATTTTACAGATTAAAACTAATTTTAACATATTTTCATCTTTTAAATTTTCCTTTATATATAAAAATACCATGTCTATTTATTTTATAAAATGAGTTAACAATAGTGAGATATTATTGTTTTACTTTACATTAATTGTTTTATTTTTATATATTTCTTTAACTAGATTAAGATTAACTGTATTAACAATAGTGAGATATTATTATTTATTTTTTATTTAATACTTTTTGACGTAGTGGGATTCTGATCCCGCTGGTGGGGATAGAATTACATTTTGGTAGCATTTGATGTATAGGTGGAAACTGAACAGTACCTAATATTAACATTTTATTCCATATTTATTAAATTTAGAAATAGAATGGAGCGATAGAAACATTTAAAAAATAGAACAAATTTATTTCTTTAAAAAAAGTAGAACGTAGAATAATTTTAAATAATGGTTTTAAATGACCAAAATACCTTTATGTAAGTGCTGCATCACTCTCCACTTCTACGCTTTATCTCTTCTTTTTAATCATTTTGTTTTTCATCAAGTTTCCAAGAAGATTTTATTTTACCAAGCATCAATTTGCAAGATTTTTTCTGGTAACTCCACTTCCTCCATTAGTTTTTTACATTACACATGAATGCAAAAACAATACTTGGGGATAGAATATTTACGCGTGAGATTTGGAAGAATTACACATAGTAGTAGTAAATAAGAAAAATATTATGATCTTGTCGTTGGAATTTTTAATTTTAATATTTGAATTAATATATTATTATATTAATATTTAATGGATAAGTATTATTAATTTATTATATCTATACTCTGTTATTAATTATAATATATGATAATTTGAATATAATTATTTATTTAAATTAATATTGTAATTGGGCTTGTTGATAGGATAAATTAATGATGAGTTAACATATACTAGTGTCTATTAAGAGGTTCTTGCTTCCATCTAGTTATGTGTATTCGTCATCTCATTAGGACAAATCAGAGAGGGGGTAGTAAACGCCCAACTGAATCAAAAAAGAGGTCCAAGATTGTTTCACATCGGGTACGTACTTATTGAGTTATGTATTATGTTAATTATTGCATGATCAAGTGGAATAAAATTATGTTATTATGGTACGTGTTAATTATCACAATAAAAAATTCTTTAATGGTATTAGAGCCTTTTAACACATATCATGATTTTACATGATGAACGGCTTAGCCTATTTTCATTTATACTCTTCGTAAATTAAATGTCATATATGATATTAATTTTGGTCCTTTTGTATGTCAATTGTTTGATATGTGAAACTTTATGCACTTGTATTTTGATTATGTCAATTTTGTACTAATACCCCATCGGTGTTATGATTGTCACATATATATTGTGTATTCATTTATGCCTATTTTTAATTTGGGACCCTTAGGCAGGACTACAGTAAGTAAAGGATTTTGTGATTTTGAAAAATAACAATTTTATGAGTGGATTTTATATTTAATTGAGGGGTTTTAACCTCTGGTTCATTTATAGGTAAAATATCATAAAGGTCTTCGTATTTCATAACATAGAAGGAGAGAATTTGATCGTTCTCATTTCTTTGAAACTAAGCTACCTCACTTTATTTTTTTAAAATCTTTAAAATGAGTTAACAATTCAAAACTTTAATAGAGGGGTTTAGTTGTACATGTTATGAATTTTGTAAGTCCTTCCTTGTTATAAATTTGTCTCTTTCTTTATACTTGCGTACGCGAGAGGTGGTGATCATCATAAGTAGATCATGGTGAAAGGACATAAATGTGAGCATAATTTTGTAATATGATTTTGCTGTGATTTAAACTTACAAAATTAATTCATTTAATGATTTAAGAATTTTTTATTTTTTTGTTTAAGGTTATATTCTTGAATTTTTAGGCTTAAAAGTTTTGTTGTAATAACTTTCTATGTTTGGGAATTATTTATTTGAGCATTGTGAAATTAAATATAGCATATTTTGGTTTTTTTAATATGCTTGGTATGAAAGTTTTAATTTGTCATAATTGTGAGTTCACCTATCATGGGCATAATTATAATTAAATTTTTTTAGTCAAATAAATCAAATCAATTGAATTATGATAATAATTCAATATAACTATGATATAATCCTTAATTTCATATGCAAGACATACATGTTTATATTAACTCTAAATGCATGATTATTTTGTATTATCGTTATCTCACCTATCGTGGAACCATTTATACATATAAGATTTATGTGGATTATATGAGTATAAAATTATATTATATTAATGATAATTACACCCTATCGGTGTGTTTTTATTAATGTATTTTGTGATAAATACATATTGTTTTGCTTATATCAATTTTGTACTACCCTATTGGTATTGGGGTTTTGTGGCATGAAGTTTTGTTATATTGTATTTCTTATTTATCATAATTTGAGACCCCTAGGCGGGATCATAATGGTAAGAAATTTGTGATGGGCATATTATCATTACACTTGGATATTACCTTTTTCTTGTTTCCCATAAGTGTTATATGCCTATTTTTGTTAACAATTATTTGAGGTATTTTGTTATAGAGTTTGTTTGTTTTCCCCAAATGCATAATTGTAACTGCTCCAAATCTAGTTGGTTGGATGCCTCTAAATTTTTTAAGCATTACTATCAAATTTATGATAGACTAGAAGATCAAACTTCTGAAATTTTTTTATGAGTATTAGGGTAACATAATGAATATTTAGTAAATGTTTTCGGACCCTATTTTTGGAACTTGTGTAGTGCATTATGTTGAATAAAATAAATAAGTATATGCTTTTAGTTATTTTATTCTCTTTTAACTTCCTAGGGAAGTATGTGATGACATGCGTCAATTTACATTTATTTTTATTAATTTTAATCATTTTCATAATAAATTTTTTTTCACGTTTAAATAATTAAATTACTCGCTAATTATAAAATACGTATTTTTAATAAAAAGTACCCAGAATTCATTTAAGTAACCCATTTATAAGTTTCCAAAACCATTTGAATCAAAAGAAAACAAAAACTGAAACAGGGGCCTGACGGTGTGCGCCAGCCCCACGCGTAGCGTCAGCCCTCTGCTATGCACCTCACGCTACGCGTCAGCCTCACGTGTAGCGTGAGTATGATAATAACAGCATCTGATGCTTATACACATTTTAAACCATTTAACCAACTTCTAATCTACCCAATCGACCCGTTTTAGATCTGATTGCCATGAAACTTCATGGGCCACATGTTTTCTCCATTCCGGAACTGTTGGCGCCGTTCATTCGCCAAAATTCCCACATAAGCGCAAGTTATGCGCGAAATGCAGTTTAACTCATTTTTGTGCAAAACCCTTGCACCAAACACCTTAAATGGGTTCCAAATGACCTAAGGCCAATGCACACACATTCTAAATATCCTAATGAACCTATTGATGCATTCTGGGGGTCCCGAAACCCGCCGGATTTCCAATTCACCTATCCAGCTCCTTATATTCATAAAAACCAACTATATGCATGATTTACTAAATTAATCCAAACATCAATCAAGTCATCCATCTATCATTTTTCATATCACACACGACATTCATGCATACAGCAGAGCCTGCCCATACACACAGCATTCGCATGTCAGTGGCTCTGTGCCACAATTCACATCAACCATCATTAATTCATCACACCACATCAAACATAATCCTAATAAATTCATTACACATAATTTGTTATCTATCACACACATAATTATACATTATATATATTACATTCATTCATCCTCGGCATTAGTCTTCCACTTGGTGCACCTCTGCGGCATTAGCATCATCCCTGTCATTGGTCACTAAAATGAAAAAACAGCAAGGGTGGGTGTTTGGAATATCATAATTAATATAGAACGAAATAATAAACTTAACAATACCTACTATTCTTTGTTATTACATAATTTCTCTCAATTTTTTGCACTCGTCCACGTCAATATAAATACACACATACATACTAGCCTTTAACTCATTCAAACTATACATTCATTAATTCATTTCCAATCATTAATCAATATAAGATCCACATATGTCATAACTGACTCTCATGCAAATCGACACCTAGTATCCGGATACTAAAGGACTGGCCTTCAGCTGGGGGTCCGACTTGACATCCCGTGAACCCGACTTGGTTCACCGAGCCTGACTTGGCTCTCCACCTCAACCACTGGGTCCGACTTGACCATTGGGTAGCTCAACTGGGCACAAAGACCACGGGAGCTAGAAAACGAGGGGTGTGCATACCGTTGGCCATCCCATACCACATAATCACATATCATGTCAACAACAAACAACATGTGCAACTACCAGAAACTGGCACATGCTCACAATACAGGGCGACCCACTTGTCAAGCCCACCAAACATCATCACATACATACATATATATTAATTCGCCAATAATCCATAACTCCACAACTTTAGTCATACTCAAATATGCATATACATCTCAAGGTGGAAATATCACACACGCATATAAATATTACTTTCATCATTCAAATCATTGTTCACATCGATTTAAATAGTTATTCAATTTCATAATTAACTCCATCAAGATAATTCTTTATCAAACAATAATATAATCACATTCAACATACTTATAAAATTATATTAATTATATTTAACCACTCTATGTTGTCCCCAATATTTTCTAAATAATTGCTAAGCCTCCCGAAGCTATCATATTATCAAATCCTAATTAATTATGACCCGAACACCCCTCTTACCTCGATTCCAAGCTTCTACAATTTGCTCGAGGTGTCGGTTGCGTCCTCCAGTCACTTGATTCATTGTCCCACCTCCGAATCCGACGCCCGCTTGGCCGCTCGCTCGACCAATGCTCGTTTCGGCACCTACGGTTACCGAACCACCAAACCAATTAGTACATTTCCTTCCTCACACTTCCAAACTCATTACTCAAGCCTTTCAACTAACTAAAACTCAGAATCAAAACCCCAATCAACACATGCATACTCGGATCCGTGAGAGGGAGAGGAAGAAACTAGAAATTAGAGGTCCCAAATGCCTTATCTCGCCTCCCAATGTCCAAAAATGCAAGGAATTGAAGCTCCCCACAAGACCCAAGCAGAATCGCCTCAGAGGAAAAGAAAATGGAGAAGAAAGGGTTCTGCCCGAACTGTTTTGCATGCCTCTGTTTTAAACTAATCGCGACGCTGACGCTACACGTCCCATTGGCGCTACGCGTCAGTTCATTAATTCACACCTGACGCTACGCGTCCCAACCACGCTACGTGTTAGGGTCCTGATGTCATTTTCCTTAAAATTCCATTTTCCACTTAATTTCTCATATATTATTATAATTTCAACCCCAACAATACTTTTATTTATTTTCCATTTATGTTCTAATATTAAAACATCAAGGATGTTACAAAGTATATTTTGAAGGGATTATGTTGGAACTCACACTTGAATGAAAGAATTATTGGAAACGTAAATGTGAGTTAAGTCTCATATCGTCTTTCCTTAATCATGAATTAAATGAGTTTTGAATTTCAACACCAATATTATTTACCTTAATGCTTTTGGACAAAGATTTTGAGTCATGTCCATTGATTTTTTTTATGGTCTAAACTCGTTTTTCTAGAGACTTTGATACATGCTAAAACATTTTTAATAGAGATTTTGATTAAAAAAAATTAGTTTAACCTTTATCAAATTGACAAATATTTGATTTAGAGGTTGAAAATAACTCTATGGGTTGTTCTTCCCACATCAATTTTCATTGTAAAAGGTTATGTGACATTCTTAAATTATATCAAATGATAATACTTGAAAAGGTTAGTAATGTGATTTATTTCATTTTTGCTCTTATGAATTGTGCCTATTTAAATTATAATTTATACATTTATTATCTTGTAATGATTAAAATAAAGTTGGTTCCATGCTTCCACTACTTAATAGTAACTTATTGTGATGTGACACTAAATTTTGAATGAGTTATTTAAATATATAAATATTGTCTTATTTACTCTCACTCTTATTGTAACAATTTTACCTAAGTGATCGTATAAACTTTGTTTAGAAAATGTTTTTAGAAATCTTTCCATGTGGTGAGATTTTATATGAAGTGTTCACAAGACCACGTGGTTGAGCATATTTTGTATTGGGTTTTCAGTTTTATTTTCGTAACCACTTTTGTTTAATAACTCTGATTTCCTCTACTTTGTAATCTTATTTCAATGAAAGAATTGAGTTCTTAGACTCATATTGAATACTTTGGCATAGAATTGATATCCCACTACAATGCCAAGTGAGTTTCGAATATATTGAGTGGAAGTATGTATATCAAAGTTACATCTCAAATAAATTAAAGTACCAGCATTGAATTAAAATCTGACACCAACACTGCGAGGTCTATTGAACAATAAAAACCCCAGGTAGAAACTTCAGCTACAAGGCAAAATTCTTTCTAATATCCTCAAAATTAAAAGTAAAACACACAAAATCTATGCATCTGCAACTCATTGAGATTTCACATGCTGAAGAACAACATTGTACGCTTCATGTTCCTCCCCAAAATCCTGCAAGCAAGCAGACAATAGTTAATTAATTACAGTAATAAAAGGCAAAGCACCCATTAACAAACATACGCATTTCTTTGCGGGCCATACCTTGACAACCACACAGGAGCAACCATTAACCTTCCTGGCTTTACCTTCTGAATCAATCTTACACAGCTGCAGTAAGAAGGCCGATCATGGTTAATACAAAAAAAGATTTAAAAGAAAGCAATTGAAAGTCTGAACAATTAACAAGTATTAAGAAGTATTCAATATAGATCAACAAAACTTGAGATTACATTAAATATCCAAAACAAATGAAATTACAAGTTTAACTGTCAATGACACTTACACCAGCCCATTCTCCAAGGGTCTTTGCACTAGGTACTGTCAGAAGGCTAACATTGTGCTCTGCACAGAGTGCCTTGACAAGTTTAACGTAGTCAGGTTGGTCACAATCCTCTGCTAGAACACAGAGCTGTGCAGCATGCTTCTCAATTATTTTCGCAGCCTCATGGAGACCCCGTGCAAGACCACCATAAGCCAGTGATTTCCTGAGCACAAGCTGTAAGGCAGTCATGATATCCATTGGCTCCCCTGGAACTGAAGAGACAACTGGCTCAGCTGCAACAACACCTTCTGTTGCACCATCTTCACTGCAAAGATGGAATATCATAAACAAAGAAACCCACGTAAGAATTCTTACTAAGACAATTTCTCAAAAGAATCACAGGCCAGGACACCCAACAAGATTAATGAGGACAACTTTAGCTAACAACCTGCAAAAGAACCATACTTCATACACACTAACAAAAGAACAATGACAATTTCTACTGACAGACTACGAAAAAATCATTTTTCATACACTGAAGTTATTAATTAATTGAAGTGGAGTGGCAATAGTTCCTCCCACAGACAATAAATCTTATAGTAGATCAAACAAATTAAACAAATCCCAGTAAACCTAATATCATGTCTACACAGAACAGCTAAACATATCTTCAATGTTAATCACAAAAAAGGGGGAATTAGAGCAAATAAAACTTGAAGAGACCCAAAGCATTGAATACAGTAGTTCAAAAATGACTTCGAATAGCTACAGCAAAAGCATCAATTAGAGAAAACGCTATTCACAAGAAAAGCTGGCAGAAAAAAAAATCAAATCACACAGAACATTACCTAGCAAAATTAAAGGAAAATTAGAGAGGGTGTAATAGAAGTCTAACGCAATTTAAATCCTAGACTGGTACTTATAATAGATGTCTAATAATAGAAAAAGTAAAAGCTTTTCAAACGGGAAGAAGCCATAGGAAGATTGGATTTGAAACAGATCAACCAAACGGGAGAAACATAAGCATCACTCGCAAAGTTCATTCCTTTCAGGTTAAATTAAAATTTGGGAGTAAGTAATAGGGCGAAAAGCATGTAATAGGGTACGGTAAGAAAGAGTGTGAAGGAGGAATATTTAGTTACCCCATGGCTTCGTTCTTCTGTGCAGAGGTTGGAAGTAATGCAGAATGAGCAGCAACAGAGGAGCAGAAACCCTAAACGATGAACTGGAACTTGGGGAATTATATAGTGGACAAAAAACAAGGATTACTTTGGGCCGTCCAGTAATTTTGTTGGGTCTCTTCCTCTCCAAAATCGGCCATTTCTGGACAAAAACACCTATATATCTATTTCTGTCTTATAATAGGAGTAAAATCATACATTTTTTATATCATTAAATATTTGTCTCTTCAATATGTTTTTTTTATATATTCTCAAAATTACTAATATTTTTTATAATAAATAATATTATCTGTAGGTTAAGAAGTTACATCAAATATTTAATAAAATTAATGCAAAAAACTATGACTTGGTTTAGGGAGAACCGAGCCCTTAGGTCTTTTATTTATTTTATTAATAAAATAAAAAAATACCTATAAACTTTGTTCCACGGGGAACCGAGTTCATAGGTCCTATATCACAATAAAAAATTCTTCACTTGTTTCTAGTTTAAATTTCACTTATCTCTCATCTTAAATTCTAAATAGTATTGTGAAATAATATATTGTGTATAATCAAGACGTATATATTAGATTAGTAATATGATATATTATTTCAATCAATTTATATATTAAAATGATAAATTTGAAGGATATTTGTTTAAATAATATTACAAAATAAATAAAATCCACATATAAATTTTTGTTTGAAAGTTTACATTTGATTTAAATATTTTATTTATTAGTTTCCTAACACTGAGTAGTTTAGAAAGTTCCAAACATCTATATTTTTTACAATTTTAATTTTTAAAAAAATATTATATATATATATATATATATTCGTACATATTTATGTCTAGAAATTAAAGATTTTATTTTTTCCCTATCTTGATTTCCCAATATTACTGTGATAAAATGTGTTTGGTATATTAGAAATATTATTTTATTATTTAAATTTTGTTATCATATTTAATTTAAATATTTAGAACTTTGTTTCACTGTTGAAACCCTCCACAAAAATAACAACAATAGAAATAAACGAATAAAATATATTCATTAGGGTTTAAAGAAGATACAAAGAACCAAATTATCCTTAAAATCAAAATGACGATGGTAAAGGGGGAAAGTAAAACATCCTAATATTAAAACAAAGTGCCCAAAACCTAAATACATTTTTCGTGGTTTTGGGAAAACTAAATTTACCACAAAAAATCCAATAAACCATAAATGATAAGGCAATAAAATAATATAACCATAAATATAATTGAAGTAATTAAAATAAATAATACACTATTTCACATTAAATAAAATACAAAAAATCGTTGGTTAAATATTTCATATTAAACGAGGCTAAGAATTTAAGACAACAATTACACCATCCAATTAAAAGGGAATAGTTAAATAAATAAAAAATAAACAAGTGATAATCAATAAATGAATAATATATATATATATATATAAATAAACCAATTAATATATTTAAAAGCAAAGTACCCACAAGTAAAAGTTTAATATATATATATATAAACAAACAATAAATACCTATATGTGTGTGTGTATATATATATATAATAAAGGTCGCATAAATAAGGTATTAATATATATATATATATATATATATATATATATATATGTGTGTGTGTGTGTGTGTGTGTGTGTGTGTGTGTGTGTGTGTGTGTGTGTGTGAGATAAAATAAAGTAAACATATACATATAGATAAATAATGATAAAAATGCTGATGGAGTTTTAACAGCGGACATACACAAGTGTAAAAGGGTGGAGAACAGTAGGTGTAAAAAGAAAACAGAGGGAATCAGAAGGACTTTTAACACCAGCGCTTAAAAGGTGTAAAAAGGGGAAAACGACAGGTGTTAAAAGTCCTGTTGACAGCTTTTTAATTATGCAGAATTTTATAGAAAAGTGAACTTCTCACCCACCTAAAACAATGCAAATGACCTCAAAATGCCCCTAAATTTTGACATCACCTAATACACACCATTTGTGACGTGTAGCCACTGGCCGCACTCAAAATTTCTAAAAAATGAGGGACTTATACATAGAAACACGTTTAGCATGTTTTAAAGTATTTTTGTATAGGGTCAATTCTCAACGGATTTGACCCGTTCCAGTTTCTACAAGTCACAAATCACACATAGATGCTAATGGAACTGTCCTATGCCATCTAAACTTTATAAATCTCTATTTGACCATATCAGTTGCCTAATTATGCATAAAGATCATGTAAAACTTCATTTCTTTCATTCAACATCAGACATTCAAGGTTCTAATGCATAACTTCATCCAATAACCACACATTAACAGTTCCTGTATATTTCATACACATGCAATGCACCAAGTGCATATCCACATTTCCTGGAAATCATGCATCATCGTTATATATACTCATACAGTGGGACCATCCATGGTCACCACACTCAAAACAAGGTCATCATCATATTCTCATCATTCATCACATCACACATGAACTTAAAATGCACCTAGACTTCCAGTCGAAACCATCAGATACTTTAATCCACTAAGCATCCATATACACACCAAAATGAACATTCACTAGAGCTAGTCAAGGCTACTACCACAACTATATACATTATATACAAAACATATACAACGCTCCTTGCTCCATCGTGGTGATATCTCACAGATCACCGTCACGTCCTAATCCCACTGAAATATAGCCACAAAGTAGGGGTGAGCACAATACATATTAAATGAAAATTATTGAACTGAATCAACTACCCAATTCCACTTCTCAGTCACATAATACAATATCACATTTATATCATACACTGTCATTTATCATAATTCACCATAACAAATATCCTCAATATCATATACACAGGCTATATCACTCATGTTAGTCTCAATAACAATGCAATAATACATATGCATGCGGACCTGACTTAGTCAATGATTTCAATCACAGATTCCTTCCCGGCCTCACTCCATTAGCCCTTCCCGCGTGATACGGGTCACCGCGTGACATCTAGAGACTTAACTCTAGCTCTGTCGGCTATCACAGGCTGTCAGAGGACCTAACCCAAGAATCTGTAACTTGAACTCATCCCACAGGGTTCCTGACCTTCCACGGGTCACCCTTTTCCTATATATGCAACCTTATGCATTACACAACAAGCATCACATGCCATAGAATGATACCAAACCATTCTTTCAACTATATTGCATATCATATCTCAACAATTCATTAATTTCATATACTACCTCAATTTCATCACTTATTACATCACATGTAATATTCCACATCAATCACATTTAACATTTGTATCTCATGCAATTCACAACACAATATGGATGGCAACCCATAAACATAATAACTCTCAATTATCACACAAGCGGGGTATATTCTCAAACATTTCACAATGCACAATCAATCATTACAATTCATACACATTATTCACAAGTTAATATACATAGATATACCCTGAACCCATCCATAAACCATACATTTAAAATGTAAAGCTCCCCCTACCTGGAATAAACGATTCCGGAAGCTCGCTAAGCTCTTCGATACACTCCAATTGCTACCTCGTAGCCTTCGAATCTCAAAACATATTGACGGGCTCCGACACAAGCTTTTGAAGTTGTCCACTAACGCGAAGCCCTTCTATACTTATTTTTTGATTGCTTTCAAAACTTCGAAATGCCTCCATAACTTAATTTCAACAACCCTCTAGCTCTGAATAAATCTGAAACCCTCTGAAGCTCAAATTTGCATAAACCTCAAGCTGTCTGTCACTTTCGACGACTCTAAAATGGTTCCGAATCACTCTGACGATCACCAAAACTATATTCCGGAAGACACCCAAGGCTGCTCGGGTTCCGAGTACACTTTGAAGTGGCTCCAAATTTATACTTTGTGTGACATCCCGGCACTGTTGAGGGCGGGGAGTGATCGTCGGTGCATGGCACGGACAAGGAGTGGCTCTTGGCAGGCTTCCAGCGAGGAATGTGATATCCCGGGCACTGTTGAGGACGGGGAGTGATCGTCGGTGCATAGGCATGGACAAGGAGCGGCTCTTGACAGGATCTTGACAGAATGAGAGGGATCCAAAGACTGTATAGGTATGGGACTATATAGTCGAGGATAGCTTAAAGGAATGAAATCGTACTACCTATACCAACAAATGCATTAGCCTTTTCGGTGGCCTATCACATAAGGACTCCAAAGTTAAGCGTGCTTAACTTGGAGTAATTCTGGGATGGGTGACCTTCGGGAAGTTCTTGAGAAGTGTGTGATTGAGGACAAAAGCACACTGGAAAGGTCTCGTGTTGGTGTGTGGGGAGAGTCGTTCATTCCTGAAAAGAGGCTGGGGCGCGGGGAGTGATCGCCGGTGCATAGGCACGGACAAGGAGCGGCTCCTGGCAGGCTTCTAGTGGGAGGGACACATGAACGAACTGAATACATACTAGAATGAAAGGGATCCAAAGACTGTATAGGTATGAGACTATACAATCGAGGATAACTTAAAGGAATGAAATTGTACTACCTATACCAACAAATGCATTAGCCTTTTCGGCGGCCCTTCACATAAGGACTCCAAATAACTTTGGAGTAATTCTGGGATGGGTGACCTCCTAGGAAATTCTCGGGAAGTGTGTGATTAAGGACAAAAGCACACTGGAAAGGTCTCGTGTTGGTGTGTGGAGAGAGTCATTCATTCCTGAAAAGCGGCTAGGGGCGTTACACTTTGAGTTGGAGAAGTCAAAACTTCAAGGATCCACAAGCTACCCCACCTCAAACCAACTTCACAATTGCTCTAAAATTCAAGAATTTGTAAGAATTAGAAGGTGAGGCTTAGGAATTTCATAAACCAAGAGTTGGGTTCCATATTTACCTCCAATTTCAACAATTTAAAGTTTCTCCAATGTCTTCCATGGCTGCCAACTTGAAATGGAAGAGAAATTGGGCTTGAACCTTGCTTTAATTTGAAGAATTAAGAAGAAGATGACGAGAAGAATGAGAAATGAGAAGAAGAAATAAAGGTTCTACCCTTGGAAATGAAATCGACGTGAATAAAAGAACAGAAGGGAGAGTTTAGTGTTTTATTTTTAACCCTTCATTAATAATTTCCCGTTTTACAACAAAAAGGATATCTGTTTGGACTCAATATTTTATCGAAAAATTATTCTGAATACATATTCAGACTCTCAATAATATTCTTAATAGCCCTGACCAATAACCCTTCAATCGGAGATACTTGGTCCGATACACATATTTTAATGGGGTATAATTTCAGGTCTAAAAGCCTCAATAAATTATGAATAATCCTCAAAAATCTCAATTTAATTATTCATATAAAATTTGTGATGTTACAGAAAGAGGTTACCACCTCGAAGTAGAAGAAGACTACGCCGCCGACAGCTGTTGTAGTGAGGTTGTGTTATGAGTAAGACAACTTATAACGATAGGAGAAAAAGAGCCCTAATTGTTGTTACATTTTATTTGGGTCCAAATTGGTCTGCATCACATTTTCCACGACCCAAATACAAAAAAATGGCTTGTAAAGTTCATTTACCAAAAACAAGTGCCTGATTTCTCTTCGGCTAGCAAATAGAAAATTGTTATTTGACTTTTATTAGGGATGACAATATGGGCTGGGCCTGCGGGCTGGCCGTTTGGCCTGCTAAAACGGGTCAGGCCAACCTTTGAAACACGCTTTTCTGAATAAGTCTGTCCTGTTTTGGCCCGTCAAAAAAGGGCCCGTTGGGCCTTTATTAAAAACTATATTAGTATATATTATAATTTATAATGCTTATTTACTATGGACTTTTAATATTTAGGTTTTTATTATTGTAGACTTTATTTGATGTTATTTATTTTGGACTTTATATTATTAGTGTGTGTGTTTGATTTTGGTTTTAAATATTGGTTGATTATTTGATTTGGAATTAATTTTGAAGACTATTTACTATTTCCATTTAATGCAAATAAAATTAATTTAAACTTTTAATAAAATAAATTAGATTAATTATAAAAAACTTTTCTTTGAAAAGGTGAAATCTATTTTTTATATCTAAAGTTTTTTAAAAAAGACTTAAAAATAGTTCAAATAATAATAAAAAATAACTTATGTAATTCTTTTTAAAAAACAGACCCGTGGGTCACACAAAATACGAGCTGGGCCAATGTTTTTGTCCCGTTTTTATGTTCTGGCCCGATCCGTATTTGACGGGCTTACGCGGACCTTGGCCCGAGCATTTTGGCCCGTTTTGCCACCCCTAATTTTTACATGTTAGTATTACATATTTACATTATATTTTTCACAACTCAAAATACAAAAATATTTTGGAGGTTATTTCTAATGGTATATGTTTAATTCTCCTTAAGTAAAATTTTCGATTAGAGGGGGAAAATTGTTCAAAGAAAGATACTCGTGGTTAAACTTAAAAAGAATATAAAAAGGTTCATATAAAAATTGTAATTCAATAATATAAATTACATTTCCCTTCTAAAAAAAGATTAATCTATAATTTGCGTGAATTGTTTTCGCGTAAACATTTGAACTTTTCAAAAACACTCTTCTTCCTTCAAACACGTTTAGAGGCGGTGACACTTTTGAAATTATCACACAAGTTATATGAACAAAAACCTCCATATTCAACACAAAATTTCTAGCTCTATGTATTTAAGAGAGCCACTAACTTACTAATTCCATGTGTACTGAGAACTTCAATATGATGTTCAAATATTTTACGGGAATCCAGTTCTTGGGTATATTTTAAAAAATAAAAATAAAAAAAGAACCTATAAACTCGGTTTTTAGGAGAACCGAGTTCTTAGGTATATTTTAAAAAATAAAAAAAAACTATGAACTCGAATCTCCAGGAACCGAGTTCTTAGCTATATTTAACAAAATAATATATAAACTCGGTTCTAAAATAATTAGGTTCATATAATTAGACCTATAAACTCTGTTCTATGGGAACCAAGTTATTAGGTATATTTAAAAAAATAAAAAAAGACCTATGAACTCGGTTATGCGGGGATAACATAAAAAATTATAATGTGTTTAATTTTAAGTTTCTACCCTCACAAGCATAAAGGTGCTTTAGAGTCTGTTATAATCGAGAAACTAAGTCCTTTCCTCATTGATAAATCACAATTAAATATTTAACTTAATGTCATCACACTTCTCTTAATTTTCCTTCTACACATCATTTCTTAAATTTCTTCGTACACAATTCTCAAAAGATAACTCAACAGGTTTTAAGATTTGTTGTAAAAACAAGTATAACTATCTATTTATATATGCTTTAGCTTTCAAAACTTTGTTCTCTCTCCCAATCATCACATACTATCAGGGTATAAGTAACCTACAAAACAAACAAACTCAATAACTTTGTTTAACCAGAGAGATGAAATGAGATTGAAAGAAATATGGTTGAAGTAAGATAGAAATGTTTAGATGGATTGAATATAGGAGAAAGATGTGTAAAAAAATATTTTATAGTTTGAATGGACAAAAAAAGGTTGAAATAAATTAATTATATAAAAATTAAATTAAAATTTATATATTAAAAATAAATTTGTTATTAAATTAATTTTTAATATAAAAAAAGTATTTTAATTTTTTAATATTTTTAATATCTATTAAATTATTAATTTTTATCAAACAAAAATCATTCTAGATTTCCTTCTGATTTTACCATTAAAGGAGGGAATGAACTTCTGGACCTACTTTTTTTCTTTCTGTTTTTTCAATAAATAAAAAATTCATCTCATTTCATTCCCACCTAAATTCTAAGTGAGCAAGATTATTACAGTTCGTGTCAGCATGAAAAAAGAGAGGCTTTTTGTGTTTGAAATGCTCCACTTGCAGTTGTGTTGCTTCTACAAGCAACTCATAAATATGACTGGCTTTTCCACTTTATTATTGTGTATAAAGGAGAAAATAAATAATCTTTTATCTTAGTTTTAATTACAAAAATTGTAACATTATTTTTTTTGTTTGCCGTATATAGAAAATAATGAAAATAGAGAAAAAATTATTTTTTAGTATTTCTTGTATAAAATTTTAAAGATAGAAAACAAAATAACAATTTAATAATTAAAACTAAAAATATTTTCAAAAACTAATCATTCCCTAAGTATCACATTTACATTAAAAATGCTCTTAGGCAGATTAAGATGACGTTTCGAAGTGGAATGAAAAAAAATATTAATAAAAACAAAACATTATTATTAATTATTTATATAGCCTTATATTTTTTCTTGATTTATTAATTTTAATTTTTTTATGCTTATACCATTATCTTGTTTAATGTTTAGATAACTATTTTTAAATAAACAAACTAATAATAATATATAAAAGTAGTTATTATTATTATTATTATAAATTTATTTAAAACCATATGACAAATAATAAAATTATTAACATCACTGTTGTTAATTTAATTAAGTATATAATATTTTTAAAAATTCATTATAAGCGTAGGATGATTTGAAATCCATTGCTCCAACTCCATTTACATAATTCTCAAAAATGTAAATAGTTGTAGAACATTGGATCTATTGCCCGTTATGTCTTTGGTTACCTAACTATGTTTGGTTAAAATCAAATGAATTAAGTGCTACTATTATGTACCCAAAGCATAAGTTTACAATGGCGATTAGTGTCTCTACTCACATGTCCTAATTGTTTGAAGAGGGTGAAATACTCTTTTAGTATTCAAGAAATAGCAGATCAGAGCTAATTGGGTACCAATTGAATTGAAAGAAACATTCAAAAGGTTTGTTAAATTGACCCCTAACACTAAGGCCAAATTTCAAAATCAAGTATTAAAAAATCATTTATTAATGATTTTTCACAAGGACTTAGAATTAAAAATAAAACAAAACAAAAAGTTTATACATCTGCGCAGTAAGTACCAATCGAGTTAGTTTCGAATACAACATTGCACAAACCTTAATCGGGTAAAACCACCGTTCTCCCTAACAAGTTTCTATGAAGGGCTGCGATAATAATCACACCTACACCAACATTATTATTTTCTCCATCCCAACAAACGACGCACTAGACTTGGATCAAGTGCAATACATATCACCACCACATATAATTATGTATAGCATGCATTGCTTAAGTCAAACAAAATTGATCGGGGGATAGGCAAGAAACACCAACATTCTTTAATGATTAAATCACTGCAGAGACATGGCGAAATAAAGTTCTCAATTAAATTAAAGTACCAACAATGAATTAAAAACTGACACCAACACTGCGAGGTCTATTGAACAATAAAAACCCCGGGTAGAAACTTCAGCTACAGGGCAAAATTCTTTCTAATATCCTCAAAATTAAGAGTAAAACACACAAAATCTATGCATCTGCAACTCATTGAGATTTCACATGCTGAAGAACAACATTGTACGCTTCATGTTCCTCCCCAAAATCCTGCAAGCAGACAACAGCTAATTAGTTACAGTAATATAAGGCAAAGCACCCATTAACAAACATTAACATTTCTTTGCAGGCCATACCTTGACAACCACACAGGAGCAACCATTAACCTTCCTGGCTTTACCTTCTGAATCAATCTTGCACAACTGCAGTAAGAAGGCCGATCATGGTTAATACAAAAAAAGATTTAAAAGAGAGCAATTGAAAGTCTGAACAATTAACAAGTATTAAGAAGTATTCAATATAGATCAACAAAACTTGAGATTACATTAAATATCCAAAACACATGAAATTAACAAGTTTAACTGTCAATGACACTTACACCAGCCCATTCTCCAAGGGTCTTTGCACTAGGTACTGTCAGAAGGCTAACATTGTGTTCTGCACAGAGGGCCTTGACAAGTTTAACGTAGTCAGGTTGGTCACAATCCTCTGCTAGAACACAGAGCTGTGCAGCATGCTTCTCAATTATTTTCGCACCCTCATGGAGACCCCGTGCAAGACCACCATAAGCCAGTGATTTCCTGAGCACAAGCTGTAAGGCAGTCATGATATCCATTGGCTCCCCTGGAACTGAAGCAGCAACTGGCTCAGCTGCAACAACTTCGTCACTGCAAAGATGGAATATCAAGAACAAAGAAACCCACGTAAGAATTGCTACCAAGACAATTTCTCAAAAGAATTACAGACCAGGACACCCAACAAGATTAATGAGGACAACTTTAGCTAACAACCTGCAAAAGAACCATACTTCATACACACTAACAAAAGAACAATGACAATTTCTACCGACAGAATACGAAAGAATCATTTTTCACACACTAGAGTTATTTAATTAGTTGAAGTGGAGTGGCAATAGTTCCTCCCACAGATAATAAGTCTTATGTTCTTTAGTAGATCAAACAAATTCCAGTAAACCTAATATCATGTCTACATAGAACAGCTAAACATATCTTAAATGTTAATCACAAAAAAGGGGGGAACTAGAGCAAATAAAACATGAAGTTCTTAAATGACTTCGCATAACTACAACGAAAAATCAATTAGAGAAAACGCTATTCACAAGAAAAGCTGAGGGCAGAAAAAAAATCGAATCACACAGAACATTACCTAGCAAAATTAAAGGAAAATAAGAGAGGGTATAACGCAATTTAAATTCTAGACTGGTACCTACAGAAGTCCAATAATAGAAAAAATAAAAGCTTTTCAAACGGGAAGAAGCCATAGGAAGATTGGATTTGAAACGGATCAACCAAACGGGAGAAACATAAGCATCACTCGCAAAGTTCATTCCTTTCAGGTTAAATTAAAATTTGGGAGTAAGGAATAGAGCGAAAAGCATGCAATAGAGTATGGTGAGAAAGAGTGTGATGGAGGAATATTTAGTTACCCCATGGCTTCGTTCTTCTGTGCAGAGGTTGGAGGCAATGCAGAATGAGCAGCAACCGAGGAGCAGAAACCCTAAACGGTGAACTGGAACTTGGGGAATTATATATAGTGGACAAAAAACAATGATTACTTTGGGCCGTCCAGTAATTTTGTTGGGTCTTCCTCTCCAAAATGGGCCGTTTCTGGGAAAAAAAAGATAACTTTTTTAGTGTTCATTTTTTACCCGACCTGTTATATCTATTTCTCAGTAAAATCATACATTTTTGATATCATTAAATATTGTCTCTTTAATATATCCTTTTTATATATTTTTAAAATCACTAATATTTTATGTAATAAATAATATTAGGGGTGTATTAGAAAATTATATCAAATATTTAATAAAGTTAATATAAAAAACCTATGAACTTGGTTCTAGGGACAAGTTCTTAGGTCTTTTTTATTTTAAAATAAAAAAAGACCTATGAAATCTGTTTTACGGGAAACGGAGTTCATAAATCGTATATCACAATAAAAAATTCTTCACTTGTTTCTAGTCTAAATTTCACTTATTTGTCATCTTGAATTCTGAATATTATTGTGAAACAATATATTATGTATATAATCAAAACATATATATTAGATTAGTAATACGATATATTATTTCGATCAATTTATGTATTAAACTGATAAATTTGAAGGATATTTGTTTAAATAATATTACAAAATAAATAAAATCCGCATAAAATTTTTATTTGAACTTTACATTTGATTTAAATATTTTATTTTTCCCTATCTTGATTTCCCAATATTATTGTGATAAAATGTATTTGGTATATTAGAAATATTATTTTATTATTAAATCTTATTATCATATTTAATTTAAATATTTAGAATTTTGTTTTGATTGTGATTTTTAATATATTATATATTTAGTTAAATTGATAACAACCATCATAATAATAATAACAATAATAATAATAATAATAATAATAATAATAATAATAATAATAATAATAATAATATAGAATTTATATGTACGTGTGACTAATTGAAATTTATCTTATATATGATTTTTAAAGTGATTATTATATAAATCAAGGATAATTGTTAACATGATAATCCATAATTGAATTTATGTGTATACATTGATGATGTATTCAAATTAAATTTTTATTTTTATGGGATTATTTTTATGTAATTTAGAGGCTAAATAGAGACAAGGACGAAATTGATGGTTGCATCTAATGGAAACACGTTAAATTCATTTATGTCCTTTTTCTCTCCTTCAATATACAACTGGATAATTTTATAAAAAAAATACATTTTTTTTTGTACAAGAGGAACACTACATGTATTAGAGAGAGAGAGAGAGAGGAGTTTGAGGATGAACCCAAAGCCTCTGTTTTTTTTTTTTTTTTGGAAACAAGCCTCTGTTATTATGACAAGCACACCCACACAACCGAGCTATACGTTACCACCAATATATATAATAGGGTTTCTTAAACAGTTAAACCTTATAAAAAGATTCTAACGATGTTTTTAAATTATTTTTTTTATTTTTTTTATCTCATAGTTTATAAAAAGTTTCACAACTTAGATAAACTTTTTATAACACACTCCATTTATTTTAAAACTATTCCCGCTTTAACATTTTTTATAAATGTATAATTATTTAAGCTAATATAAACTAAAATATCCTCATTTAATTCTATTATTTTATTGATAATAAATAATGTTTAAACTTTATAAATTTTATTTATTGATCAAATAAAATGTAACAAAAAAAATACAATTGAAAAATATAAATTAATTACCCAAAACATCTAAGTAACAATAATTTTGAAAAAAAAAACTAAAACGAACGGAAGAACAGATAATTTATTTAATCATAAAAAAATTACAAAAAAAGAACACTTTGATGTAAACATTAAAAAAAGAGTAATGACAGCGAAATATATCCGTTAATAAATATAATTGTATTTTCTTTAACCTGATACCATTGAGATTTCTTTCAAATTTAATTCAAAAATTTCCACAAAACTAAGAATCCCCAAGCATTATTGTGACAAGTTCCTTCCTAATATATGATTGCCAATCATAATCCCCCAAAATCCTGTGATTTTCCATATAATATATTACATTGAATCAAACCCAATCCAAAGGAATTGTATTGTCACCAAGTAATCACCAGTAACCAAACTTAAAATTTAAAGCCCCAAGTGAGAGGGAGAAAAAAAGTACAAAAATGTGAATCCTAAAACTCCTAATGTGGACTATTTACAAGCACAATGTGGTTTACTATTTCTGATGGGGTTTTTGAGCTTGAAAAGCTGAATCCTCCTCTGCCTTGCCTGCGCTGCCATGATTCTATTCATATTAATGTTTCTCATGCTCTCTTCAGGGCCCAAGTTTAGATCAGGAATGGCTATATTACTGTTGACTTGGCCCAATGAAGAGGATGACCCATTTGCCTTTTCCTTATTATTCAGCATCATCAATGGTTGATTGGACATTTGCAATTGCTTCTGCCCTTTATTTTGGCAAGAGTTGACCCAAGCATTGACATGAAACCCACCAGATTCCAAATGTAGGTTTTTGCCTTCACTTTTGGACCCATTATTAATCAGCTGTTGTAACAAATGGTAATTTGATAAATCAGGAAAAAGAAAAAGTTTGGACCCACCATTAGAACAAAAAATAATAATGGTAACAACAAAAAAAAAGCAAAGCATAGGAAATTATTTGAGGAAAACCTCTTGTTTCCTTGCTTTTAACTTGGAATTGAAAGCCTTGAGCTCGTCCTTGTGAAGGTTCACTTTCTCTAGTGCCTGTTTCGATTTCCACATTCATTCAACAAAATGCCAAAACCAACCAAATAAAAACAAACCAAACCAGAAAAACGAAAAACTTACTTGATTAAGCGAAGCTTTGACTTTCGTCAACTCATCTATCATTGTACCATAGTTCTCTATCTTCTGTTTGACACAGAAACCAAAACCCATGAGAATAAGATAACCCAACCCATTGCCAATAATAGGAAAAAAAACCCATAAAGATCCACAGACTTTTATTAATTTTAACTTGGTTTTTTAGGAAAGAATTAAGGATACCCTTCAACTCTCGGCCAATACCTTTTTCAGTATAAAAATCATATTTTTTTAAACTTATTTTATTCTATACTACCTTTTTAAAAAACCTAACTTTAAGCAGTTTTCATAGAATATATATACAATAAAATTGGTCTTTAGCGAGAAATATGATGATCATCGATTAATTAGGTCTTTGAAAAAGGATAATTATTAAATAAGTCCTTCAAAATTCCTTTAACAGTCAAAAAGTTTTTTTTTTAAAAAAAACTATCGAAGAAACTGCCAAAAATTATTTTCATTGTTAAAAAATATTTCAACAGCTAAAGAACAATGTATGTAATGATCAAATCAATCTATGAATGCATAAAATCCGAAACTGACTATTCAAATTCTCATCACTGAGTTGCCCTCAGTGGAAGCCAATAATCTTTGTTAAAAGAACTAATTGGTTATTCTACCTGTTGAGAGTCAAAAATTTCGAAATTTTTATAAGACAAGAAAAAAAAAAGAGAGATTTAGGGACTGAGCAAGAAGCCATTACAAAGAAAGGAGTTCTAAGCTCGTTTAATGATAAACGAAGATATATAAAGAAGGAAGAAGATGGAAGGTTCAACCCTTCTACTTAAAAAAAATATATTAACAAATTACCTATTAACTTTGGCTAATTGAAAAATTAAAAAGTGAATGCAGAGAATGGAAGATAAGATACCCTTTTGAGAGATGGTTTTTTCCTTCGGTGATTTTTGGGCTTCTCATCAGATTCAGTGGGAGAGAACGAAAGGGGTGAGGCCGGACTTGAAGTCTCCGCCTTTAACGCCGCCGTTGGAGGCTCTTCTTCAGCGTCATTCGACGACGGCGGTAAAGATAACGGCAGAGGGTTATGCTGAATTGCAGATCTTCTTCTTTTGCAGGCCCATTTGAGAATTGCAGGTTTCGAATATCGCAACTCAACGAGAGATTCAGCAACGCTTCTTTCCTCTTCAGTGTACCACTTTGAACCGCACCCACTACTCTGTTCCATCGCTTTTCAAACCTTAAAGGAAAACAAAAACACAAGAACACCTTTGCTCTCTCCAACGTTGTAGTTGTTCTGTGTCTCCGTAGGTGCAAACTCACATTGGGGATTTTAATTAAATCCTAAACCCGAATCGAATATAGAGAGAGAAGGGAAAAGATTAGAAAGAGAAAGAGCAATGAGTAGCCTCTCTCTCTCTGTTTCTTTGCCTAAGGCGAAAAGAAAGGATTTCGAAAATCCTTGTAAGGCTTATGCACGAGCGATTGACACGTGTCCTTTTGAAAGAATGCAGCGTGCTCCTAGGGTTTACACACCCTATCACTGGTTCTCCCCTTTTATTTTTTTATTATAATATAATTATTTTTTTATATATTTATATATTTATTTATTCCAGAATCGTAGGAGATGGGACATTTGTGATACTGAAACGAGTATATTATTATTATACATATAATACTGTTAACTATTTTATGCATTATTAAATATTATTTTAAAAACAATTGTACCCAAAAAATACTGGTTTACATTTAGATTAAATAGAAATGCAATTGATAATTTAAAAATTAGTAAAAATCATGTAATTTTTTGTGTTGAAACATTAATATAACATTTAAAGGTGAATTGTATTTATTCTCCATTTTTATATTTTCTATTGCCATTGAGAAAATTATGGGTAACAATTTAAGTTAGTTTGTAATTTATTTTATTAACTTAAAAATTTGTTAAGACAGAACAATCATGTTTTGTAAAAAAATTATTTTATACTTTTCTCTTCATTGACTTTTTTTAAAATCATTGTTGTCTGTTTTAAAAAATATATTTTTTCATATCATTTATATTTAGCAGTTAATTCTACCAAACAAGTTTTAATTTAATAAGTTACATTATTATCTTGTAGCTAACTTGTATGTTACTTTTATAAAAAGAAACACATGCCTCGATATAGAAGTTAGCGATGACAATTTTTTTTATAAGACAAACAATTTATTTAAGGGCACAAAGATTACTCTAAACCTAAAAAATAGATTATATGAAGATTACATACGTAGTTTAAAGCATGTTAAGTATTGATAGTACATAATTTTAATTCTCTTTTCCATACACGTAAAAAGAAATTAAAATTTTTAACCTTGACTATAAACCAAAACCAAGATCTAAGTTTCACTAGATCACACAAATAATCAATGGTTAAAGACTCATTTTTTAAAATGAAGATTTTTTATGAGTCCACAAGGTCCAAATTTAAGCAAGCCACATTGATTCCCACCTCTTGGGTTCCTTTATAATGTGTAAAGTGGGCTTCTCAACTTGCTTGGTAAGCTCCTATACTGTCAATGTCTAACCAAATATAACATTTGCACCACAATTTGTATACCAAAGAGCATTGCTTCAGGAATTCCCCTCCTTGGCGGAATGATTTCATTCCAAATTTGCTCTATCAACGTTTCATGTTGGCCTTGGGATCAGCCTATTAAAATCATGTAGCTTAAGGCTACTGTATATAAACCATCATCGGTTTAATCTTGTAAGAGTTTATCACCTACAATATTTCAACACCCAAGATTTCTTCCTAAATAAAAAGATCTCTTCTCCATCTAAGACACCAAGACCACGTGTTATCTTCCCACACACTTTGGGGAGAATCTGATTACCGACCACTCCAGTTGTGTCTTCTTGTGGAAAGATCTGTTAAACACTTTTGTATTGGTGAAGGTAGCATGACACCAAGATAATTATACTATGTTTACTTGGGAACGTGAGTTACGTAAGCATCATCCAGAGTTATTTGATTGAGGTATAATACTGCATAAATTTTGAGGACGAAATTCTTGTATGGTAGTGTGAGCTTAAATCTTAATATTATAAAAAAATAAATTAAATGGTTAGATTTTAAATTCTAAAAATTCATTTTTATAAATGAAATGCAAAGTTCACTTCAACCTTTGCCTTCCCATTTAGAAAAATGAATTTTTAGAATTCAAAATCTAACCCTTTAATTTTTGTTGATAATATTAAGATTTAAGGATGTTACATCACCAAAGAAATCATACTCTACCCCTAAAAGAGTGGGATATCTTTGTTGAATATGTAATAGTGATATTTTGACCGATAAATTTTGTTACACATACTCTTCATCTTAGCTAGTAGCTTCCAATTCCATTTTTCTAAAAAAGATAGAATAAACACAATTCCCCTTTAAATGTTATATTAATTTTTCAACACAAAAGTTACATGATTTTTACTAATTTTTAAATCATCAACTGCATTTCTCTTTAATCTAATTTGTAAACCAATATTTTTTATGTATAATTGTTATTAAAATAATATTTAATAATGCATAAAACGATTAGCAATATTATATTTATAATAATAAGATACTCGTTTCAGTATCACACATATCACATCTCCTACGGTTCTAGAATTATTAAATAAATATACAAAAATATAAAAAGAAAATTATATTATAATTAAATAAAAAGTATAAGCAGTTATGGGGTGCGTAAACCCTACAAGTTCCCTTGAGAGAAAAAAGTCGTCACAATTTTAAGAGAGAAAGGAAGAAAGAAAAAACTGTGCAAAAAAACTGGTTTGTCTTTTCTTCTATGCAACGTTCATCAAATCGTGATTGCCGACTCATCAAATAATTTTAATCAACAAGAAAACTTACCAATTACAAAAGTATAATCATAAATGATTTTGAATATATTAAGATAAGTTGGGATAGTCTTTAACCAAATATGTTTAATAATATGTGTAAAATTATAAAGCAACAAATAATTATAAATTAATTTTATAAGATGACAATAAAAACAAATGAACAAGCAAAACTCTATAAGAGTAAAAATGAAGGGAGTGTTATATAATATTAATAATAATAATAAATTACATACACTAATTTTTTCATTGTAATCTAAAATAAAAAAAGCAAATACAATAGAACATAAAATCCTAAAAACAAGAACACTAAATAATATTTGTATACGTTAATTTTTTTCATTATAATCTAAAATAAAAAACAACTACAATAAAACATAGAATCCTAAAAACGAGAACACTCAAAGATAAAATCATAGGTAAAACACTAAAAGATAATCTGATTACTACATAATATAACCTACTTATTACATAAAACTTATCTAATATAGAAATTACCATAAATAAAACAACACCAAAAAACAACTAGGGCTGCACAGTAATGGGGCGCGGGTTACACTCATACACCCGTTCATACACTATTGCGACGAGTATAGCCCACCCCCGCTCAGTAGCTTCCCTAACAAGTTTCCTCTAATTGTTCAAACTCTTGATATGAAATTTAAAAACTCCCAAGTATTTTATGTCAAATGACACAATGAGCAACATGTTAAACCCAGTTAACACAGGAAATTATAATAAAATACCAACACTTAAAATAGTGTACGTTGTACGTACCCGCCACTGTTGCGCCTAAAATAATGTAATTTGTACGTACTTGCCACCGTTGATGTGACAAGTTGTACAACCCCGTAAAAATTGATAATGTTAAATAGTGGGCTTAGAAGCCGACTAAGCCTCTTCTATTGATCTTATAGAGTTTTGGCAACAGAAGATACACGGTTCTTAAAGCTTTAAACAACCGGGTCATCCTGTGGATAAGGGAAGGAGGCTCATAGCAGGTGGAGAAACAGGGAAGAAGGATGGGGCGCCCCTATCACCAACAGGGACGAAGGATGACGTGCATCGTCGGTGGGGGAGTGGTGTTGGGTTTGAGCTACCAACTACGTGTAAAGAAGAAAGTTCTTTTTAAGGCATATTTATGCATAAAAAGGAAGCAGTGATATTATCAAGATTATGAGACATAATTGTTCATTGAATGAGATTTACTTTGATTTATAAAGAGTTTACGAGTCACTTTGTCAATAACAAGATTTCAGGTAGAGAAGTTTCTCGAATTTACCCCAATCGGGATCCCTAAATAAACGAATGAGATTTTCAGCTCTTTACAATTTAACAGTATTCACTCACTACTCCCTCCAACATATTCTTTTTTAAAAAAAAGATTAAGAGATAATGCTATTTAGGGCAATTTTTAATCTATTTGTAAGGACCTTAGAGATTATATTGTTAAGACACCCCACCTAGGAAATTAGTTTGAATTCCATTTAGTGTAAAGGGTTATCCACCTTAGGAATAAGGAAGGTCAAGAATGCATTCACACCATCATTTTGCATAGGTCTTTCCTTATTACCGACAACAATTCCTTAATGAACTTGAAGTTACACCCATCTGACCTGGAAATTGAGATAGGAGGGTCGATTAGAAAATAAAATAGAATTTAAGTTTTTGTTATTTGATTTTTAAATTCCCTACTACCAAATTTGTTTATTTATTTTAAATATTAAGTCTCCCATAAAGAGGAAGAAGGAAAAAGAAAAGGAAAACCAAAGTTGGCAGAACAAAATCACAAGGGAGTAGTGTCGGGAACAATTAAAGGGTATAGTTACTCAATAATTATTTTGTATTTAAATTTTATAAAGTCATAAATGGTTTTTCTATCTACTTATTCATCGAATAATAAAACGAGTATTTAAAAAGTTTATAAAGTCACATATAGTTTTTGAATCAACTTATTAATTTAATTTATATACATTACTGGTGTAAAATTTTTTTATATTGGTGATTAACATATAATTATTTTTTCTTATTTTCTATAATAACTGGGTGCTATTTTTAAACGTTTTTATATGGTTTTTTCATGCAACTTGAACTATAGTCAAAGCTAAGATTTGGAGCATTTTATTTGGGCTAAAAATGGTCCAAGAATAGGGTGGAACCTTTTTTTTTTTTTTTCTCTTTCGGCTTATAAGCCCGTTAAGTGTTAGTCAATGTGTTTTTTATACATCCCTTATAATTTTACATCATCGATAAATTTAATTCATATATATTTTTTAAAAAATAAAGGCTAGCATATATTATTTTTTAGGAGAAGGAAAATATATTTTTAAAATAAGAGGGAAGAGAAAATGCAATCTAAAGTACCCCTTAAAATATAAAAAAAATATATACATATGCTAAATTAAGAAATAGTACTTCAAAAATAAAATGCTTGCTATCTAAGTTGGGAAAGATAATAAACCTCAAATAAAATCTTTAAATCAAAATTCTTTTATACCAATTAAAAGAATCATTACTTATTGATTGTTAACTTTGTAGAAGGGTTTAAAAACTGATATAACGATTAAACTAAACTAACCTTTTAAGGATTTATTTGAGTTTATAATCTTTTAGGACATATTAGTTGGGATAACTTTATCTTTATCTTTAGAGAAGCAATTTGATTATTTAGTCTTAAACTAATTTAAAGAATAAAAATTATAAAATAAAATTAAAATTAAAAACCATGAAATATAATGATGCTCACGAACCTATTACATTATTAACTGTGTTAATTTATCACCAATTGGTTATAGTGATTGATAATTAGTTTGAATAACTACGTTAACAATTTATCAACATAATGATCCTTAATAACAGTTAAAAACAAATTAATTTGAATACACTATTTGTTTTTACGGTATAATCCGATCAGGAATTCTTCTGTTTTTTTTTTGTTGGGAAATAAATAATGAATTCTTATGTAAATAAAAATTATTAACTTATGTAATAACTATGCTGAAAGATAAATATAATCCTAATTAGCTGGCATTAATAATATATTAAAATTAAGCACTTAAAGAAAAATTGATAAAAGTACTTCCACTATTTGGAATTAGATGTGATGATAGTGTTAAAAAAAATATATGGGCTGGGTTGGGCTTCCACAAAAGAAAATAAATAAATATGATTATGTATTTTATTATTGTTATACACCCAATAATAATACACCCCCGAAACTTTACCAAAAAAGAAATACACCCCCGAAACAAAATTAATAAACATAATTATATATTTTCTTTTTGTTATTATTTTAATGTGTGTGTGAAGAGGGACAGTTGACTTTAGAAATAAATTTTATTGGGCTTATTTTCTTTAATAACCTTTTATAAACATTAATTAGGTTAATCAACCAATCAATTAATTGTTTTCATTAAATAGACAAACTTTACAAAGTCTTATCCAAGTCAATATTTTTTTCATTGATAATTTTTATTTTATTAAATAATATTCCTTTTAGATTACATGTAAATATTAGTTATAAAATGACATGCCTGTAATTTTTTAGTAGTTTAAACTTTTTGCATTTATCAAATTGTACTTTTAGATTACATGTGGGTTATTTGCTCCATGTTTGTGAGTAGATCCGTCTCAGCTTCAAATAAATTGTTATTTAAGTGTTTTTTTTCATCTTAGATCTTAACTTGTCTTTATTATTATTATTCTCACTTAATAAAAAAATGTTGAAGATTTATTCTTAGAGTCAATAGTCATTTGTCAGTTTATATATGATATTTATTTATTTATAGAACCACAATAATCTAATAGAGTCAGTTATATGAATAGTAAATTATTGTATCATTTCATTTATTAACTCTTTAAGAATGTATTCACTGTAAAGTTCCTTTTAATTACATCTTTAAGTGTCATTTCTTTGTTTTTCTTCTACCTCTTTTCACTTAGCTCTAAATTATATACTCAATTAGGGATCACATGGTGGGTTTGGGTAAGGTACTAGTACCTAGCTTTGTAATCATGTTTTAAAAAATTACCCTTACCACTTGTTCATGTATCCAAATGAGTAATAACTTTAATTCTTATTCTCGTAGCTTTTACGTAGCTAAATTGTCCATATCTTAGTTTGTTACCCATACTTTAAATAAAATTATCACTTTATATTATTATTGTAAATTATAATAAGTAAAATATGCAAATAACTTTCTATCATGGACATCAAGGGCCCCGGTGAAATAAAATTTCACATGAAATCATGAAATGAATAACCAAATGTTAAAACTTAATATCTATTTTTTATAATTAATACCTAAAGGGCTAATATCTATTACAGTAATTTTGCATGATATAGTAATATATAAAATAGTCGTAATTTAATATATTATACGGATTATTGAGAATTAATCTTTAATCGAATATATAGCCCATTGTAACACAAAACATTATATTAGTATTAATAATATATTATTGCTTTCATTTTAGATTTAAAAGTTATAAATACCGTCCTTTAATACAATAATCCTTCAATTAATTTTTGCTTTTAAAAAAAATAGTTAATATAGTTAAAATCATTTAATTTATCAACAAATTATACTAATTTTTTTAATATACCAATATAAATCTTACTCTCTTCAACTTAATGACTGGTTGAATTTTTTGTTGTCAAAATGCATGAATGTTCCATTTGTGGTAAAGAATTCTCCTTGTGTCAGGTAGTTGGAGCCTTGGAGGACACCTGAGAAATCACAGAGGTGGGTTTTCTTCTATAAACCAAGTTAATGGTAAAGCCCAAGTTTGAAAATATCAATAGTAGCAAGAGGGTTATGAGATTTGAATTTGACACCTTTGTAAATGACTTTAAAAAATTAAAGGTGGAGAAAAAGACGTAATAACACCTGCGATAATTCATCAACGTAAAAAGTTGATAGAATGTAGTATTTTATTAAAACTTGGAACTAATCAACACATTAATTAGCGATTTATAAAATTAATTTAAAAAATAAAAAAAGATTAAAGTATACATGATGACATGTGTCAAAATAGAATACAGTGTGTTTTATCTTTACTGCATGGACTATATGTGGATACATTTGTTTCATTCAAATGTTTTACAATTATCATCAATTTAAAGTGTTGCACCTGAATCAATATATGATTATTGAATGCCGCATATATGAAGAATTTTTATTGTACCAACTATAGCAATTTAATAATTTTATTGTACCAAGTTAAATAACTTAAAAATTTAACATGACAATTTAATAAATACTTAAAATTAAAAGAATTTTATTGTACTTAATTCATTACATAAATTATTAATTTAAGTTTGGACAATTAAATCTTAAATTTATATATTTTCTATGATATATGAAGGATATAAAACTGTTATCTATAAGTTATACATTTTACTGATCTCATCTTTGTTTCTTAGCTATATATGTTACTTGTGTTTCCTAACTCATTAAAACATGATTTCCCGTTCATATAATAAATAACAATGTATCTACGACGGTGGTGCTGTACGATTTCCTCTTCTTTAGATTGTACTCTGTTCCATTTTTATTTGGCAGTTCATCGATAATTTTTATTTTTTCCAAAAATATTCCTTTTTAGATTACTAAATTAGGAAAACAGACTCCTAAATTAGGCCAACTCATAATTGCATTCATAAAATCCTATGAAACACATTGTTCTTATACTTCGATACTGACAATGCCTAGAATAGTGCTCTTCAGTTCCATATTAGAGGGAGACATTGATTTGTAGATATTAACTGTGGTTGTCATGTTTGACATAACAGAAT
The DNA here is from genome assembly GCA_037962975.1 of Clitoria ternatea. Taxonomy (NCBI): domain Eukaryota; kingdom Viridiplantae; phylum Streptophyta; class Magnoliopsida; order Fabales; family Fabaceae; genus Clitoria; species Clitoria ternatea. The sequence goes on along the minus strand of CM075674.1, from coordinate 116,332,361 downwards.
TCCAGGTGTGGCAATATTTATTGCCAATATATATATATATATATATATATATATATATATATATATATATATATATATATATATATATATATATATATATATTGTTAAGGAAATCAGCGTGTTGCGGAAGCACTGGATCAAATCAATTGAAGATAAAGAGAAATAAGTATAAGGGCAAGAAAATGACTACCCAAGATTTACGTGGAAAACCTCCAAAATTAGAGAAAAAGAACACTGATGATCACGAGCAAAATAGTTACACTATGTAAGAAGGAGAGTACAAGAAGTTCTCAAAAGGGAAAAAAGAACAAAGAGACAATAACCTTATAAGTCACAGAGACAAAAATAAAATTATCTCTCAAATTTTCTGACTAGAGTACTCTCTCAGATGAAACTAACATATATACTCGCTACTAAAAATTCTCTCTGGATTACACTAGGAGAGAACTTGACCATGATTGCAAATGTGGTACCTTGAATCCTTTTATAGGCAATTCTAAGGAATATAATAATATTTCCTTAACCAGAAGACAAAACCAAATTGAATTGTTTTTGTGAAGAAGTAAAATTCAATTTGAATTTGTATTTGAAGAAGTAGAATTCAAATTGAATTTGTATTTTGAAGAAGTAGAATTCAATTTGAATTGTTATTTTAAAGAAGTAAAAACCAAATTGAATTGGTATTATGAAGAAACAAAATTCAATTTGAATTGCTCATAGTAAATGAACACATTAACAAAATTTGAGACATGTATTTAATATATATATATATATATATATATATATATATATATATATATATATATATATATATATATTCTCAATTGAAAGGGTCTAGCTTTAAAAAATTGAAATTTGACCCACAGATGACAAAGACATGATAAGGAGAAGATAATTCAATTGTGCTCTAAGAGCGTGTTACAAACACGTCGGAGATTTTCTCCATTGCGCTCCGTTGGCCTGAGAGAGTTTTTTGATCCTACAGGTCAACGGAGTTTTGATTATCTCGAACGGTATAAAGAATTAATATATCCTTAATATTTTTACTTCAACTCAATTCTATTTTCCTAACTGCAAACCAAACACCCTCTAAAACTATAGAAAGAATCAAAACTTGGAAAAGATAATAATGAAGCTGGTGGGGTTACTTTAGACATTGGTGCTACAAAGATTACTCCGTTGGCCTTAAGAGATTGCTCCACCCATTGATTGCCCCAAATATAAATCGAGGCAAATCTCTCACCTCAGGCCTTTCTGTCAATTGAAAGACAAAAACACCCAGAAGCAGCTATTCGTTTGGCAACCTGAACAAAGTTTCAAGTCCTCCCTTGTCACATTTGAAAATTTTCTAACTTAGCTACTCGAAATGAAATTTGACATATATATATATATATATATATATATATATATATATATATATATATATATATTTTGCTGTGTAGATATTAACTGTGGTTGTCATGTTTGACATAACATAATTCCAGGGGTGGCAATATTTATTATCAATATATATATTCTCAACTGAAAGGTTCCAGCTTTAAAAAATTGAAATTTGACCCAGAGATTGACAAAGACATGATAAGGATAAGAGGATTCAATTCAGTGCTCTAAAATTATACAAGCATAGCAAGATATGGAAAAGTTAAAGCTGACACTGGAGAGCATGGTCTTCAATTGCCAAAACTGCATCTTCTAGTGTCTTTTATGCTTTCGAAGTTCCATGATTCATTTAACAGAAACAAAAATTAGAACGTAAATCCGGTACCAGAATTTTGTGTTAGAATGAGAAACGAAGATAATATGCTAATTTGATGACAATTGTTAATATAAGAGAATATCAAACATGTGAAAAATATGCTGAAGCAGAACTTCAGCATAAATCTATCAAACAAAGTTTTAATAGTCAATACATTGAATAGAGTAAACACACAAGAAACAAGGATATAATATCATCTCCTAGAACATGGTACCTTAAAGGTACCGGCCACAGTCACTATAGTTACTTCGCTAACGGCATAAAAATTCACTAGATTAAATATTTAAATCAGCAGTTGACTAAGTCTTGATTCTTGTTCTATTGAAACTTTTTCAATTGAGGTTTCACACTCATTAAACCTTTGAATGACAGGTCTGTTGGTTATGAAAATGGAAAAGAGAAAAATTACCAATCGAACAATGTAAAAGAGAAAAATCAAATATTTGCATTAATAATTAGCTTTTTCTATTTTCATAACTTCGTCTTCCCAATTTGAAACTAACGGACCCGTCATTCATAGGTTTAATGAGCGTAAAACCTCCGTTAGAAAAATTTTAGTGGAACAAAATCAAGATTTTGCCAGCTGCTAACCCAAATATTCAATCTAGTAAATTTTTATGCCGTTACCCAAGTAGCCATGGTCACTGTGGCCGGCATCTTTAAGGTACCATGTTCTAAGATATGTTATTATATCCTCGTTACTTGTATGCTCACTCTATTATATCCTCGTTACTTGTATAACTCCACATTCAATCCTGGAAGGATCAGGATGCACTTCATCACCAAACTGAGAAAACCGGGTTATTATCCCGTTGCTACGGTATACGAAAAAGATCTCTACCTCCGATATGTTGCTGTACCCTCATAATGGAGGGCCATAGAAGCTATAAAAAATAATTAAGCAACTTTAATGATTTGTGGACAGCAATTACAGGCAATGTGGAGCATGGAGGAACACAAAAATTTTGTGGTGCAAAACTGATTTCAAATGCTATAAATAGGCCATCAAACTCTTCAATTGAAGCATCAAGAGAAAAACAACTACAATTGAGAGCAATTGTAGGAAAACACTTAAGAGAGTGTTTTGTGAGGCCAAAGCAATTAGTTAATTGCTTTGATGAGTTGTTGAGTGAGGGAGAAATAATTAGTGAGTGACAAAATAGTGAGGTTAATTGGGGTGTTTTGGGAAACACTTGAGTGTCACTATTTTGGGTTAATCTCGAGTTTGTGCCTCTAATATTTTATTAGAGAAGTCCCTCTTGTACGCCTACTAATTTTATTAGTGGAAGTAATTTCGGAGTTTGTCCCGTGGACGTAGCCCAAATCAAAAGGGTGAACCACGTTAAATTGCTGGTGCCATTTTAATTATTTATTTACTTTGCTCGTATTTAATTTATTCTGTAACCACCTATTTTATCAGTCCGCCATTCCGCTGCACCGGGGAAATTATCAGTCAATTTATGTAGATTTTTCCCAACACGATATGTGTATCTTCTTTTAGCCTTAGTTGTTTTTGGGATTATCCTAGGTATTGTAATTTTATTAATAGATAAATTTTTGTGTCTTTAGTATATTCTATTTAAGAAGTGTTATCTTTTAATGTTTTTGTTAGTATGTAATAGATCTTAAGAGTAACGGTTGCTATGTCCAATGAAATTATAATTCACGTTGAAACCTTGTTTCATAGATATATGCTTATATTAGATTTATGCTAAAGCATTGCTTCAGCGTATTTTTCACATGTTTGATATCGTTTTATATTAACAATTTCCATCAAATTATCATGTTATTATCTACGTTTTTCATTCCAACACAAAATTCTGATACCGGTTCATATTTTAATTTCTGTTAAATGAATCATGGAACTAAGATTCAGTATTGGCAATTGAAGACCATGCTCTCCAGTACGAGCTTTAACTTTTCCATATCTTGCAATGGTTGTATATATCTTTAGTTTGTTTCATAAATGACGAAAATCATACCTTCTAATTTTATCAAGGTGAAGTTTGATGAAAATACACACTTTTTTTTTTATATAGAGTTAACACTTGCTAGTAATTTGGAAACCCTTTGTTCTCTCTCATTCCGGTTTCTTGATTGCAAGTTTATCAAGCAAGTTTTTCATTTGTATTTGTAGTTAATTTGTATGTGTTTACTAAATACATGCAATGTATTTAGTTAATTTGTATAAAAACGTCTATTGTGAATTTTAGTGATATGTTTGTTTTCAGAACACTTATAATGTCAACTTCAAGGACAAAAAGTTTAAACTAATAAAAAATTACAGATATGCCATTTTATAACTAACATAATTTTAGAAATGTATATTCTTCATATATCATAGAAAATATACAATTTTAAAATTTAATTATCCAAAATTAAATTAATAATTGATGTACTAAAATATAATAAAATTATTTTAATTTTCATTATTTATAAAATTATCATGTTAAATTTTTAAGTTATTTAACTAGGTACAATAAAATTTTTAGGTCGTTTACTAAATGGTGCATTTTCAATATTATGGCTATATAACCACTCCAAAATTTTTCACCATTTTGTTCGTTGTGGTTAACTGTTGACTAAGTCTTTTTTCTCTTGCTCCTCCGAGGTTTTTCCTATAGAGGATACTTTGTTATTAAATCTTTCAATAGTTTGGTTATTTTATGGAGGGTTTTTAGAAGGAGGAGGAGGGTTTCCACAAGGTGCAGAAAGAGGTCTAACATTTGCTTTCACCAAGGACGTGAGGTAACTAAGTATGTAAATGTGTATAACCTGCTAGAACCAAGTTTTGCCAAGCTGCACGATAAGATGGGCACTTATTGTCACAACTATTCATCCTCCAACGAGAAGATAATCCACTTATAACTTTGTGTATTTAATGGTAATATGGCATATAGTCCTGTATATTGATTATAATACTTGCCTAAACAGATATTTATTATATTCTGTTTAAAATATAACAACTTGAGGATTATATTTATTGTATTCTATTTCAAAATCATGAAATCAATACTTTCTTTTGTTTTCTTTTAATCATAAAGTAGTTATTAATTGATGTTGATGATTTCATGATGTTTAGTCCCTTAGGGTAATCATGTTAGAGATATAAGATGATCCTTATGAATCAAACTAACTGCTTAAACTTTTAGAGAATTATGTTCTTTCTTTTATTTTAGTTTGATGAACCAAATGAGTATCTCATCTCAAATAATATATAACACATAGTTTAATTCAATTGATTAAAATTTTTAACAAATAATGAAACACATATTAGTAAGAAAAAAAACTTATGTATATATACTTATTAACAACAATAACTTTTCTATTTTAGATTAATCAATTTTGATACTAATTTTGTTGGCTCTATTAAATTAATCAGTTTCCAATGTCATTTATATATATCTAACTTTACAAAAGTTAATGTTATTTTGTATAGCAACAGTATAAAATATTCAATATTTAAAACTAATATAGTTTGATGCAAATATTAAAGAAAATAGATATACAGAACACAGCTAAACATATCTTCAATGTTAATCACAGAAAAGGGGGAACTAGAGCAAATAAAACTTGAAGAGAACCAAAGCATTGATTACAGTAGTTCAAAAATGACTTCGAATAACTACGACACAAAAATCAATTAGAGAAAACGCCATTCACAAGAAAAGCTGAGGGCAGAAAGAAAAAACAAATCACACAGAACATTACCTAGCAAAATTAAAGGAAAATAAGAGAGGGTATAACGCAATTTAAATCCTAGACTGGTACCTGTAGAAGTCCAATAACAGAAAAAAAATAAAAGCTTTCCACACGGGAAGAAGCCATAGGAAGATTGGATTTGAAACGGATCAACCAAACGGGAGAAACATAAGCATTACTGGCAAAGTTCATTCCTTTCAGTTTAAATTAAAATTTGAGAGTAAGGAATAGGGCAAAAAGCATGCAATAGAGTATGGTGAGAAAGAGTGTGATGGAGGAATATTTAGTTACCCCATGGCTTCGTTCTTCTGTGCAGAGGTTGGAGGTAATGTAGAATGAGCAGCAACCCTAAAGGGTAAACTGGAACTTGGGGAATTATATGTCAGTTTGGTTCCAGTTGGGGAAAAGGAGTTGAGAAAATGAAGAAATTTAAGGGTTGTTATTGATCATTTATCCATTAGAGACAGTAAAATCTTCGTTTGATAGTAGGATGTATTTTTGGGTTCTGCAAACAAACTTATATAACGGACAAAAAAAAGAATTACATAGGGCCCTCCAGAAATTTTGTTGGGTTTTCCAAAATGGGCCGTTTGCTTCCTAGTGGCCTTGCCACCGGTGGACTTACGAGCGGTTTGCTTGTAGGAGCCATGGATACAGATGAGTGTTAGGTTTTGGAAACAAGTTTCTCCACCAAAAGGAAGATTTCCTTCTATTTTGTTTTACTGTAAACATAACTAAATTGATGTGAAAACTGATTAGCAAAAATAGACTCGTCATATATATTCTAACATCTGATAATTTCAATCTACATAGTTATCATAAAAAGAAAATAATGTTGATTAGAACAAATGCAGTTTCTCAATATTGTAAAATATACAGTTAGAAATTAATTGAAGAAATATTAATGAAACACACTACGTACCAGAAGCAGCAAGGAAGAAGATCACTCACTTCCCTCCGGCAATTTATAGGCATTAAAAATCTATTGTTGCGTCCATTAAAATATCATATAAAGTTCATGGCATTTATTAACCCACTAAAATATGATTGGTTTTCTTCATACATTATAATAACAATCTATTTACGATGGTGCTGTACGAGGATTGTATCCGTTCCATTTTTTTCACACTTACAAAATTTTCCGAACTAGTTGAAAGGTTTTTATTCATAATATAAATATCTTATATGAATAATACATTTATATGAATTTCTTCAACATTCAAATACACGAAATAAGTTGGGTGATTTAAGGTACAAGTGTTTCTTTTTGTATGGATCGATTGTCATAAATCAATTGATGAAAGAAGTGGTTGGGAAGGAAGGGATGAAGTTTCTTTAAGTTAACATCATTTATCCAAACTCAGAAAGTTAATGGATGTGTGTTTTGTTTCATTAAGTATATAAATCCCAATGAGATATACATGTTGGTGTCGCATAATATACAAGACTTTCAGAATAGGTTACTCTGGTGAGTGGAATGCGGGCATTGATGATGATTATGAAAGTATTGGGTACGCAAAGATGTGTTCCTTAATTAGTACACACAATTTAACATATTTAAATGATATAAAAATGATAACATGTAATATTTAACAACTGATGAAATTATGAAAAAATAAGTGCTAAAGTGAAGATATATTTAAAAAATATATAATTCGATAGTCTATGTTTGACACAATACAATATAACAAAATTTGTATCAAGTTAAATTAATTGCTTAGTTAGTGAACTTATCTTACATCAAGAAAATCTGCATATTAAATGTTGCAACCTCTTGTGTAACCATATGAAAAGTAAAGAATATAAATAAAATTGATAAACTGTGACTTATTATAAACTTATATATAAGCTAAAAGTGTTAAGAATGAAGTATGCTTCTTATTAAAAAAAACTGAAGTATACCTTTTTTAATAAACAAAAACTCATTTGTTAATTAATTTTTTTAAAAAAAGAAATCTAAGAATTTATTATCTAGTTCTGTAAATTTAAGAATTTATTTTAAAAAACATATCTAACTTTCTTCTTTTTATTATCCAGTTGTAAACACGTAATTTTATCTGAAATTTTATTAAATTTTTAACTTAATTTCTTTCTTATTTTACAAGATATAAAATAAATAAAAGAGGTACATCAAATTTAGAAGTTTATCCTCTGCTAAAATCTGAAAAATAAAAGAGGTACCATCGTTTACACAGTAACCAAGTAAACTATTAAATTGATCCCTCGAATTGTTAGCATTGTGCGGTCTCTAAAATTTCAAAGTACATCATTGTTAGTCTCTTGTATTGTCTTCCGCCGGTGAGTGTGAAAAGAAACAGTGACAACACAAAAATGTATAAGAAAGAAAAGATTGTAAAATCTGTGTGAAAACTTAAAGCTACTTCTTTCACACCCACTTTTTTTTCACATTTTTTTAATCTTTCAAACAACACCTTGGTATAATAACAAGGGTTCCGTTAACTCGTGCTTTAAAGGAAATGTTTAAGAAATAAGATTAAAAATAAAAATTGTTAATGAAACACACATCATAAAGAATAATGTGTAAGTATCATCGAAATTAAACTTAAGAAAAGGAAGTTACCAGGAGATCCCTCTCAGTGTGAGATTTTTGGATTACACATGTGAAATGTCATGATTCGCTTTGATATGTCCTTCACTAAAAAGTTAGGGTTATGAGTTGTTTTTGGTTAACAAATTTGGGCCAAGATAGGCCCAAACACTTAAAAAGTTAGGGTAATGATTCTGAAGTGTAAAACTTTAACCCTCACGGACTGGGCCTTCTCTTCATATGAGCCTTTTCATTTTCTTGTTTTTTTTTGTCAGTGGTAAGGAATCAAAGATATGGCCCCTTCAGCCCACTACTTAAATGCTTTATTTCTATTTTATTTTAGTTAAAGAAAGGAAGAAATAATTCACAGTAAAAATTTTCTTTAATGGTTAAATTGTCTTGTTAATTGATTTATCAATTTAAAAATAAAAGGTTTAGATTTTTCACCGCAAACCCAAATCGCGGGAGTTTCAGTATCACTACTTTCAGTTTCATTACCAAAAAATATGTTTTTCGTTATGAAAAAATCGTCACAATTGGTGACTAATTCAAACATTCAATGTGTTGTATCTTTTTTGTTTCGCAACTCTTTATTTACCACATTATATATGAGGAGACCCTTGATAAAATGAGCTTCGAGGGAATTAATCATATTTAATTTGGTAAGTCTAAAAGTTAAACAAGACTTTGCAGTAGAAATAAACACAAACACTTGATGAAGCTTACAATATCTAAAAATTAGTATATTGAATTATTTATGTAACCTTGCGATCATAGTTGTCCACTCTTATTTGATTTGGTTCGTAATAGATTTAGGTTTATTCAAATCAGATCAATACACCTATTTTAAATTCGATCATAATTTTTTAAGTTTGGCGCCAAGCATTATTGGTACCGCGAGCTTATAGACTACTCAAATTTTTTTTCTTTTTATTAAAAGTAGATTTTTTAAAAGATGGCTTTTTTAATATCATCTCATAAACTGAACCTTTTTATATAAAATTCATTCGATTACAAATAATAAAACTAAAATAAATTAATTAACTAATATTATAAACATAAATTAACAATAAGCATAACCATAACCTAAACATAACTATAGATACAAGTGTTTTACAAAGGTTTGGTTAAGATAAAATGGAAATGGTTTCCCTCTTCTTGTTCACGCATGCACAAAGACAAGGTAAGAGAAAGGATTGAAAAATTGAAATTGTAAGTTAGAGAAAGTAGGGGTAGTAGGGTAATTTCTCGCTATCTTAATTAATTAACAATAACAGTATATTTTTAATTGCTAATTAACCTGCAACTAACCCCTAAGTAAGGTTAGGATGTTACACATGTTTTTAAAATACACAATGTTTTTAAAAATCATTTTTAAAATCAGGTTGGTTATTAAAATAGTGAAGGTACTAAGTTAAAGAATCATAACCAAATTAAAGATTAAATCGTAGTTGAATCAATAAAATAAAACTTGAACCAATTATTTAATCGATTTATATTTTTAACTTATAAGATAAATTGATCCTATTGAATTTTAATAATAATGTAAATAAGAACTCAAACTTAAATGATTGATTAGGAATATATTTATATAATTGGTGTAGCATTGCTTTCTCTTTTGTTATGTACAAGTTTTAAAAATAAAAAATAACAAACTAATTTATTTTTATCTTAAAAAATGATTTGGTAAGTTGTTATTTATTTATTTATTTTAAAAAATAGGTTTTGATCCGGTCTGGATACCGGCCCAAAGGTTATCCGGTCTGGATACCGGTTTTAAGGACAAAAGGCCGACTCAGCCTTCCTAGAAGTCAACCGGTATCCCAGGATAATGATCCAGTCGGTGAACATGTTGACCCGATCTCACCTGAAGTAAGGTCTTTATAGCCGTCCTTCACTTACACCGGTCATCCGAGGTGACATCCAAGATACCAGGTGGCCTATCCGCTCTCCTACACCGGGTGACTTATAATTGATTGCTCCAATATCATAATGAAGAAGGCATTCTGAACAGTGGGGTATGTCCCTTTCGTCCACCGACAGGAGTAGGTACAATCACCAGCGTGATTTATGGAAAAGGTGATTACCTTTCCATCCATGTGACAGAAAAGTACACTGATAATTCACCTACTCTCTTGGCATGCTCAGAATGCTGGCCCACTCGGATTAACTCTTTACACACGCTATCAGAACCAGTGGGCCCACTAACACCCAACGATTCACTTCCACGCTCAACTATAAGTAACATGTTGCAATACATGTTCCAGGTTACGTTGTCCTAGCTCTCTCTCTTGCTATTATACTGTTTGAGCATTAACAGAGTTTACTTACACTCTTCTAACTTGAGCGTCGGAGAATCTTCGCAGGTGACACCACCTGTCGCCCCACCAACGTGAGAGGTCGGTGTGAAGGATCTCCAGGACAACAAGTTCGACCTCCACACATTGAGAGGCCGGATACCATCAGCTGGTCTTCTATCTCATTCAATCTTCAACTCTTGAGGCTGTCCCGACACCGGATCCTAGACCCCGGATCTAGACAGATCAGGTTTTAAAAATAAAAGCAAACAAAATAATTTATTTTTTATTTTAAAAAATTGATTTGATAAGTTGTTATCTACTATTAATTTAAAAAAATAGGTTATAAAAATAAGAAATAAACAAAAAAAATTATTTTTATTTTAAAAAATTGATTTCATTAGCTATTATCTATTTATTAATTTTAAAAATAGGTTTTAAAAATAAAAAACAAACAAACTAATTTATTTTTATTTTGAAAAATTGTTTTGATAAGTTGTTATCTACTATTAATTAAAAAAAGTTTTAAAAATAAAAAATAGTTTATTATTTTATTAGATATATCTTTAAAATAATTTATTATCTAATTTAATAATTTATTGTTTTTATTTTTATTATTAAAAATAATTTTAATTCATTAAAAAAAATATTTTCAAATTAATATTAATATTATTTAATATAAATAGATATAGATTATGATTACAATTAATATTTTAATTTGATTTTAAAATGGATTGTTTAATTTTAAATTTCATAATTACAATAACATATATATAATTTGATATTTTAATTTGTTTTGAAAATTATTTTTATTATGAATTTGAAAATAAAATAAATGGGCCACACTTTATTAGACATTAACATGTGTCATAAAAAACTTTACAAATATATATAATAGAGATTATTCATCATTTATTCACTTTGGCATATTAGCTGTTCATTTTTTCTCTCTCTCTCTGAATATAAATATACGATTGTCCCGCACTACATATTTTAGGTTAGGAAATTAGGAAATGGAATTCCACTTCCATTGCCCAACTTTACTTTCTCTCATATGTGTTTGTTTTTAACTATAAGTATTTTGCCCCAATAAAAATATTCAATTTTTTACCAATATTTCAATATCTCTCCACCTAAAAAATATTATTTTAATTTAAATCAATTACTAAATTATAATGATCCATTTAACTTGTTTCAATTATTTATTGTTCAACTTTACAAGTAATGATATATTCTTTATATATTCCGAGAAACATATTCCATATTTTAATATATGATTATTTTGATGGATTTAACCTCTTTAATTATTATTGTATGAAAACATTTTGATACAAACTTATAGATAACAATATATATTTCTCATATATCATAGGAAATATATATTCGATTGTCCAAACTTAAATTAATAATTTATGTACTTAACTAAGTAAAATAATAATAATTTAAATTACTTATTAAATTATCATGTTAAGTTTTGTTAGACATTTTTAGGTCATTTAATTTGATTCAATTAAATGAGCTTATCATTTAACATGGGAACATGGGAGAATGAACTTGAACGGGACATATGTGACAGTAATTTAAATTCGCATAGAATCTTTACTCATTAAAATTAAATAAATAATATACCAATGGTTGTAATTAATTACTTCCTCATGAATATAAATGGTGCAGTTTTAATATTATGGCTATATAACAACCCTCCTAAATTTTTTCACCATTCCAAATTGGCACTTTGACTTCACATTTTTATAGACAAGTGTTTAATGAAACAACTTTTAACCGATCCTTTATAAAGCACTTGTATCTATAGAAAATGTAAGTCAGAAGAATAATTTTATTCTTTATATGTTCAAGCTTACATAGCTAGATAGATAATAGACTATAAAACATAACATAAAATGAATAACAACTATTCACATACATAACATAAGATAAAATTGATACCAACAAATGGTTGTTTTGGACTATCATAACAAAAAGATAATAACAACTATGATATTACTCTTATAATTAATATTTTCTCTTTAACAGAATCCTAAAAAATGGGCGCTTTTATGTACATACTCTAATATCTATTATTCTTTGTGAATTAATTCCTTGTTATTTTTGTCATATCTTGTGTTTCTATCTCCTATAGAGCATATATTATGGCTGTAAGGGTTGAAAATAAAAGTAATGTGGAAGTGGAGATTTTTGTATTTAAATTTGAAGAATAATCATTTCATCTTATTATGTTGGAACCTAATACAATGAAGAAAATCCGATTGAAACATAGTATTCGTCATCAGTGGACAGAATCCATTAACTTCCATTATAAAGGAGTTTGCTCTCATAGAGTGCCAGTGCATATATTCTATCCCGAGCTATTATTCAGTGTTGCCAAAGATTACACTGGTGTTTGGTATATAGGGGATCTTTGAACTTTCCTGTGAATACTACTTAGAATATTTCCTTACCCATGTTTAGTATAAGATAAAAAAAATATTTTCAGAAATGTGAGATTCTCAAGAAACTTAATTATGAAGGAATTAAAAACTTCATTTTCCCATTTTAACATGTGGGTATCCTATACATTTCCGGAAATAAAAAATTTCAGGACAAAAATACCCCTATTTTATTCCCAAATCTTCATAAAACAAAAAGATTCCCGGATAAGTTTTTTAATACCAACCATGGGAATGAGAGAATTTAAAAAGATTCCTAAGTAAGTTTTTTTAATACCAAACATGAGAAATAAGTTACCCAAAAAATACATCCCAAGAAACGCGTTACCATGAATCTAACTTAAAAACATAACCACTTAATGGAAAATTGGTTGTCTCCGTTCGTCGCATCTCATTAGTATATATGTTTTAATCATATGTTGATTCAGGTGCAACACTTTAAATTGATGATACAAAATTCATTAGGATGTAGATAATTGTAAAACATTTGAATGAAACAAATGTATTCACATATAGTTTATATAGTAAAAGTAAAACACACTTTTTTAAACTTTCACCTTATTCTATTTTCACACATGTCATCATGTATATTTTCATCTTTTTCCTATTTTTTAAATTAATTTTATTAATCGCTAATTAGTGTGATTATTAGTTTCAACTTTTAATAAAATACTACATTCTATCAACTACCAATTTTTCATGTTGATCGATTATTGCAAGTGTTATTATGTCTTTTTCTCCACTTTTTATTTTTTTTAAATTATTTTTTAATTAGTAATTAATAAAATTGATTAAAACATGGGACTATCGTCTTAAAATAATGCTTAAATTATGACTATATAAAGAAGTATTAGAATTAATTAAAAAGATTAGTAATACTATTTTTTACATATATTTTAGGGCAATACTTCATCTTTTTTTTATCATTTTACTGGTTAATTAATAAAAATTAAACATTTGATATAAAAAATAATCTTTTTAAAAAATAATTAATATAGATTGTTAATAATAGTTTTGTGGTTTTCATATCAATGCAAGTTTGGCCACCATACTGTATAATACATTATAACCATGTTATTAGATTAGATTCCACGTAAACTTTCCAAATTTATGGTGATATATTCTTTAATTTCAACCATCTATTCTTAATAATTCATTCCTTGTAATTTTAATAATCTATTTGTTGTATTTGAGCTTATATTTGATTGACAGGTTAATTAATAAAAAAATAAACATTTGACAAGTGAACTTTTTAAAAAGTTAATTACAAAATTAAATAATTTAAGAAATTATAATGGATAATATCCAAGAAAAATGCAGGATAAGACAATTAATGAGGTAGGATAAGACAATTAAACTTGTCTAATTTTGACTTTATCCATGCGAACCCATGGTATCCGAATTTGAAGTTAAAGACAGGTCGGTTTATAATGGGTCTTTAGGTAAAAACGGGTCATTTAAAAGGTTTATATTGACTAAGAACTGACGGGTTCGGTTTTAAAAAATGAAACACGATCATACCTAAGCTCGGCCGAATAAGTCCTACGTAAATTAGGATTACATTAATATAATGTAGTTTTTAGTTTTAAATATTAGTTATAGGATGTATTATGCAAATATTCATTAAGCAGAATTAGAATTATCTTGAATTCCTTTGGCCACGGTTATAAGTACTAAACAACGGTGTATCCTATGATTAATTAGATCTATATAATACCCGTATTTTCTCATAACTAATGAAGGAAGTCTTCCAACAACAAAACCAAACTAGAGTTTAGCTAAAAAAAAATGTTGGTTGAATAAAAATTTGATTATTAAATGTTATATAAGATTAGTATTAAGTATTGAGTATCAGTTAGATATATCAAAATATTTAATAAAAATTATAAAATCAAAACAAGAAATATTATTATATGTTTATAGAAATAAAAATATATTTAAACCCAATTAAATAATCAATCAATACTTGACTTGTTAATGGATGAATTAGCAAATCTTAGTCACAAAACAGTTGTCAACAAGTCATTGTCATTTTTGTGACCTTTTCCTCATCTTGGTTGCAACCTTGTTGGCGGACAACTTGTTATTTGGCTTTGTTTAGGAATAGTAACACTTTTGACATTCCCTGAAGTGGGACTTTCCTTCAAACATCTGCACAATAGTCATAGCTTATCCTTAAAAGGAATTGGAGTAGGAACTAGGGAATTGCAATTTGCAAATTACCTTGTGCCATGTGTTAATTCAATAAATAATCTTTTGAGCTTACATACATTTATTTAAGTTAAGGTATCTTGTGGATCCAGAAAGGGTGAGGATGACGAGGGAGGAGGAGAAATAATGTAAGATAATAAACGTATTTTAAGAATAAACTATTAAAAAATAAAAGGGGTTTATTTTGAGAAAAATAAGGTGTAAATATCAGAGTATTATTATAATTTTAAGTTTAATTGGAGGAGCCATTTAAATAAATACATATAATATAATAATAGAATATTATTATAATTTTATAAAAAAGATGTTATTATAATTATTTTTAATATAAAAATATATATAATATTTTGATATTACAATTTTGTTATATTTTAATTACTTGATCTTTGTTTATATATATATAAAGAGTATATTTATTTATGTATTTAGATGTATGTTTATGGATTTATTTAATAAGTATTACTTTAAAGAATTTTAAGATCAAATTAGACTTTAGAAAAATCAAGTTAGATTCCACAATTAGACCTATATTGGGTAATAGATTGGACCTGGGGCTCCAAAATTAAAAACCAGGTCAGGTAAGTTCATAAAATTTAATTTATCTCAACTTATTTCCACTCCTCTCTCTCTCTCTCTCTATATATATATATATATTTTAAATGATATATTAACCAAGGTAAGCTTCATACATTATTTATGTTTTAAAATACACAATGTTTTTTAAAATTAGATTGATTATTGAAATAATAAAGGTACCAATTTAAAGAACCATGAAGAGATCAAATATCAAATCATAATAGTTGAACCAGTAAAAAAAATTTAATTTTGATATTATTGTAAATAAGAAGTCAAACTGTGATATACAAATTCCTTTAAATGATTGATTAGGAATATATTTATATAACTGGTGTACTTTATCTAGCATTTGCTTTCTCTTTTCTGATGTATTATTCGTCATTTATTTAAGTTGGCATCTTAGTTGTTCATTTTTTTTTTCTTTTTGAATGTCCCGCACCACATATTTCAGGTTGGGAAATGGAATTCCACTTCCATTGCCCAACTTTGCTTTCTCTCCTTCGCCCACAGCCTTTCACATATTCAAATGTGGCTTTCCAGCGACACAAACAATCATTTACAGTAACAAAGAAAAAAATTAAATATGAGAAGTTGTTGGCACACAATTGTATAATAAAATTAATAGCTAGATTCTCTTGAACTTGTTTAGCTGCCCATTAGCTCTCTTATCCACCTTGGCTTTTATTCCTGTTTTGTGATTTAAATATCTCTTCTCATACACATTTATTAGATTATGAAGATTGGATTAGGATACATAGAAGATGTTTGGTTTGCTGTTGATCAGAACGAAATGATATTTGAGGAAAGGAAAAAATTAATGTTTAGATTTTTTATTTTTATAATTCTTTTTTCTAAAAAAATACTTTAAACATGTAATGCATAGAAAGACACATAGATAATAGATGATGAGGATAGTTTCGGAGTGGGTGGGAATAAGTGATAAATTTTCATTTTCATTATAGCATAATCCAGCTGTGGTGGGTGGCCCTGCTAACAGCTGTCAAAGGTTGATTTCAACAATCCCTTTTGTTTCTTTTTTTTTTTCCCCTCTTTCTAACTCCACAACATATTGCATCCAATTCCATATGGCATATACAACACACCCTTCACCATCTCCCAAAGCCAAACTTGACGGAGAGACACAATTTAATGGTCAATTTTGTTGGCATAATGATAATTCAGCACACTTGTAATTTTCCGCCTACATGAAATAAATTGAACCCTTCAGTTGCGTGTATTCATGCACTCCATAATTTCCTTCCCCAATAATGCAACCTATTACTGTGCCCATGATATCACCCTTCGCCCATCAACATATATATGCATTAATAATCTAATTCACTCATTTATGGGATTCCAAATTTCCTAGGTAATGCTGCTTTTACTAGAGACGAGAATAGGCCAGGTTAGCTTGGGCTTTGTAAAGTTTGAGTTTGGTTTGGTTTATGATTGTATGACCTGAACTTGACCTGTTATCTCATATAGGTCAAAATTATAGGTCTGGTCTAAATTGTTTAAAAGCCTACTTAAACCTAGTAGCCTATATAAAAGTCAATAATTAGGTTTATAAGCTTGATTGAAATAGACCAATATAAATTTATCTTTCACAAAATTATTTTAAATAGGCTGGCAGTCCTGTATCTTTTAAATAAATCAATAGACCTAAAATATTAAAATTATAAAATATAAATATATTTTAATTTATTAATATGATTTATAAGTCTGATTTTATTTTATAAAACTAATATATATAAACTAAGTATATAAATTTTATATAAAGATGTATAAATAGATAAGTATGACAAGCCTAAAAGTTTTTTTTTTAAAGTCTAAGTAAATTAAAAAAACTTTTTAAAAAATTTAATGCCGGCCTTTTCATTAAATAGACCAGGCCAAGCCATAGGCCCCTGTCGTTCGACCCGACCTATTCCATAGGCCGTAGCCTTTACCTTTGACCTTATGATTATTTTGGTTTAATCCTGTAGATATTTCTTCAGATGCAATCTTGTTTGAATTATAAATATTTATAGTATGATGGAGTTAATTTTTTGATGAATATTTTTATTTCTAAAACTTAAACTTTAAAATATTATTTAAAATAATTAAATATGTATCAATTAAACCGTAAATGATTAACTTATAATTTAACAAAAACATTCGCCACAAGATTAATATGACATATCCTTCCCTGTTTCTCGCCCGCACCAGTTACAAACCAAACAAATACCAGTAGTCATATAGTTTCATTCGTAATCAATACTAACTTGCTTTTGCATAAAGTTTTATTCCATGGCCAACCGTTTATTAGGAGACCTTTATATTATTATTATTATTATTAGGAAAATGTTAGTAATACTAATAAATACTAAAAGACATTAGCTAAAAAAAACAAAAATAAATTTTATTATTATATAGAAACTTTTATTTTTTAAGTAATTCCCATACATCTTTTAATAAAAGAATTTTTGTACACTGACTAACAAAACATTATTATTATTATTATTATTATTATTATTATTATTATTATTATTATTAATGTTGTGCTCATTTGACTGGTTAGTATGGTATGGGATACCAACATTTAGGTAAAGGCAATTATGTGTGTTCAAGTTGTGACACAGATTAAGATACAAGTCACGAGGTTGTCCGCGAGGCACCTATTAATGCAGCAAAAAATGTAGAAAAGGAAGTTGTTTATTTCATAAATTCTGCACAATAAAAAGTTAGTTTTCATTTATTATTATTATTATTATTGAAATATCGTTAATAAAAAAAATGAACATGTTAACCACGTCTAAGAATATTGTTTAAGGAATAAAAAAAATTATAGACAAAATAGTATGAGATTATTTAAATATTAGGTGGGTGAACAGTAAGATTTTTAAAGTGAAAATTTTCATATTTTACTTCCTTAGATAGTGTCGTAAGTCTTAGAACACTAGTTAGTATTTTTCAAAGAAAATATAAAAAATGATGATTGAAATTCTACCCATATTCTCAATGCTTTAATTATATGTCATGTCAAATACTAGCTATATTAGTTCTAGGACTGTTCTGTTAATATTTTTAGAAAAAGGGATTAGATCCATCGATCATTAATCTGATTTATTTAAATAAAAAATAGATCTATAATGGTTTGATAGTTTTAAGTGGCTCAATTGAAAAAAAATTGTTTTAGATTTTTTGTTGTTTAAATAGTATTTTTTAAGCTTTATTTTATAGTTTTTAATATTAAAAATTATAAATAGTATATTATTTTTAGTTTTGGTATTAAAAAACAATTATACTATAGTTTCTACTAATCTTATTTTATTTCATTTTTAGGTTCGACATGATTAATCATTAAACCATGAATTGGTTAAAACACACTGCTTCATTAGTGTGTTTTACTTCACGTTTTTTAATCACAAATTTTCTATTCATTTTCCCCTCTTTCTTTTCTTCTACTTAAAATAAGGTGCATAATTATCTTTATTCATAATCAAATGAACTGTGATATATTATCGTATGATAAAGAAAAAACCGTGTGTCCTTGAAAAAGTCATTTCTGGATTGCAACTTTACCTTTTTCTAATTTTAATTACCAAATTTCCTTCGAATATGTATAGTTCTTAGCGATTTGACCAAAAAAAGAAATCTAATAATAAAATAGAGTTTTAATTATCTTAAATAATATAAAAAATTAATATTAATTTTTAAATTTTTATATTTTCCCCGACTACAAATAAAACAACAAAACAACGTCTTCACCGGTGGCCAACACCAATTCCTTATTCAGGTCTCTTCCACCAAATCCACTTTACATATTCGCACATTCGTGACCCCTTATATGTTCCTACCTCTCATCATCTATAAATATCACCTCTTCTTGTATATATCATTCAACATTCCAATATCAATATACACATATTCAATTAAGCTCCCTCTCTGCTCCTATAATTAACCTATACCCATGGCTCCTTCTAAGCTTCTAGTTACCTCTCTTCTTGCATCACTTCTTCTTCTTCATTTCGCTGATGCATATCAAACGGTATAGATATTTTACTTTTTAGTTTCCATATTTACGGTTCAGAGACAAACCAAGTTAGAACATAATTTCATTTGTTAACTTGGCATATATATATGGTCAAATAATAGTAACTAATTAATTCATGATGATTTTGACAGCCAAAAACACAAACACAAGGTTCTCTTCTTCAGCAGATAGGTACTTCTTTGTTCATTTTATTATTTTCCTAACTACTGAACCACCTTATATTAATTAAATTGTATGTGTGTGGATTTAAATATGATATTCAGATTGTAACGGGGCATGTGGTGCGCGGTGTCGTTTATCATCTCGTCCACGACTCTGCCAAAGAGCATGCGGAACTTGTTGCAGACGCTGCAACTGCGTGCCACCTGGCACCGCCGGCAACCAAGAAGTGTGTCCCTGTTACGCCAGCTTGACCACCCGTGGCGGCAAACGCAAGTGCCCTTAATAAGACCATGCATGCCATTAAACTATATACGTGAACATGCTCTCCATCAATAATAACGCCAAGGAAAATCAAACTCGTTTTCAATGTGTGTTGAATTGCTGAGTGTTACAAGTACATATGCAAAATCATTTATTTATCATGTTGATCAGCTTGTAATTTCTCTTTCTCTATTTCTGGTTTATTTGGCTTGTACTGTTGCATCATTAATAAGAGTTTCTTAATTATTATATTTTTGTTATATTTAAAATGTGTAAGCTTAATTTTATACTTGACGCAACCAATTAATCAGGAACTACAAATTATCAAAGAAATAAACGTAAATTTAATAATTATTTGTATCCACCTACCCGTGCAACTTTTGACACTTTTCAGATCATAAAATAAATTTGGACTCCTACACTAACTTGTTTTTAAAATAGTATAAATTTTGTTAATAGTTTTTTTATTATTATTACAATGGCACTTAACAACCAATAGAGACCAAAAACTTCAATATGATTTAAGATACTTGAAAACAGATTACAAAGTATGTATGTGATTGATTTCTATTGATCAAATTAACAAATAAAGAGGACTGTGAACATGCTCTTCAAGGTGGACCTTGATTGTTATTCGACCACTATAATTGACAATGAGACTGTACTCTCCCAATTTCCATTCAGAAAAAGAAACTATTAACAAAGTGACAACTTGGATTAGAATTTTAGTTTTGTCTATTGAATATTATGATAGACAAATCTTGACTTTCATTGGAAATAGGATTGGTAAGACTATAATGTCCTTAACCAAAGAAAATATTTTAGGATATGTATTGAAATTGATCTATCTAAACCTCACTGTTCCTAGAATCCTGGTACTTCATGGATTAGCTTCTTCTTTTAAAATGACGCAATATATTTGCAAAAAATTATAAAAAAATACTGTTTGAAAATTATAAAGGTAAAATTAACATTGACATTACATCAAACACCTAGTGTGCATTGAACATAACATAACGTTTCCTAAAATTATACAGGAAAACATTTTAAGAGGAAAACATGCATAGATGAAATTAAACCAAGAAATCTATGCAAATAGATGATGAACAAGGAAGTTTTAGAAATTAAAGAAAACCAGGATATGAATTTGAGTGATTGAGCGAGACTAACAGAATGAGACCAAGATCCAACGGCAATGAATGAGGTTGAGTGGTGAATGAGATTGATAAGAGAGTGAGAGATTCAGGTTGAGTGGTGAATGAGATTGATAAGAGAGTGAGAGATTCAGGTTGAGTGAAGGAGAAAAAATCACGAGAGCTAACGAGACGCGGAGAATGCGAGCATGATGCGGAGAAGTGAGAGTAAAAAAGGGGAAAATATCAAGAAAACGGAATGGGCCTCTGAAAGATTTAAACAAATAAAATAAGTAATTATTTTTTAAAAATTTAAACAAATATAGATTATTTTACTGGGGTTAGTAAAACATAAGTAAATTTTAGATATTTTTAATGGTTTTATCAACCTCTACTAAATAACCTAAGAAATAAATAATTTTTTTGGTAGTGCCTCTTCTTGCGATGTTTGAAATCAAATATAAAACCTATATACGCCATGCAGCAGGCCTACTCTAGTGATTTACATACAATTGGGTTGAGTTAAAGATGGGTGAACACTTTGATGTACATGTAGTTTATTAGTTTAAAGCTTTGAAGAAAAGATGTGAATACGGTGAAGAGCTGAACAATAATTTAAAAGATATAAAAAAACACTAATAATTGCTAGAAACAAATCAAATTTTCCCAGAAACATTTGAAGACATTATAGCTTATCGAATGCTAAAAAGATGGGAATAGATAAGAACAATTGAATCAAAGTTCTCCTCAACTGAATCAAAGGTAATATTCTTAAGCATTGTCAAATCCATTTGCTTATGAAATTATGACAGAGAGGAATAGAGTATTGCAGAATTAACAGAAGGATCCATAACAGCTAGCATATCTAAGAAATCAGAAGATTTCATCAATACAATAAACAGCCACCATACCATGCTACCTGATATGTTGAGTTTTTATAGTAGCTATATATGAGAGTTAAACTTAATCTCCTTACATTGTAGAACTATGGGGATAATATGAGGGGCTCAAATTAGCTAGAGAAATGAGAATTCCCAAATTGCAAATTCCGCTGGATTCTCTGTCACTTGTTAAGCCATTGAAGAATAAAAAACTAGGCACAATAAAAGGAAGACCTTTGATAATAATAAAAAAAAAGCATATAAATTATGATGGGAAAATTTGAGAGTCAACTATACAACATATTTATAGAGAAATCAACAAATAGATGCGTTAGCAAATTTAGGATGCAAACTCACTTTGAAAGTTTGAAAATATGATTATGTTGTTAAAAACCTTAGAAGGGTAGTTAACCTTGAAAAATTGTACCTAACTAATCCAAGAGATATACTTTTTTAGTTTTTTTAATATATGGGCTCTAAGCCCTTTTCTATTTTTAAAAGGAAAATTGAGTAATACATGACAAAACAATAAATTTTCTCGTTATGTTAATACTTCACTACAGGTGATAAAAGATTAGGTTAGATTAGACTTTTGATAAGTTTAAAATTGACCCGTTAAAAATCTTAAAATCTAAATCTGCTTTATATACCTGTCATAAACTTATTTTTTAATATATGACTTAATTTATATAAAGTTTGTTAATTTAAAAAAATCTTTAACTAACCTTTTAAGCCAAATACACCAGTTAACTATTAACATAAGTAGGACCAAAATTCTAATAAGGCCTACCTGCACACAAAAAATCCATGATAACTTCTCAAAAAACACATGAGATGTACACATAAATTTAAAACAATACGTTTAGATAAATTTCACTGTCACCACTGAATGATATGTGCAAAAAAAGTTCTTTGTTTTAAGAAAGAAATGACAAAAATAAATTTCTCCCAAGTACAAAACTAAAAATAGATCCAACTTGAAGTGTTAGATTGACTAATTGAACTAGAAAGATCCTAGTTAGGATATGGGGCCAAAGCATTTTCTATAAAAAAAAAAAGATAATCTTCATTTGATACGATCTCCATCATAATTTAAGAGGACCCAAACATATACATGTAGCAGCCCTGCTCTAGTGATTTACATGCAGTTAGGTTAAGTTAAAGATGAGTGAACATTTTGAAGGAAAACTATTAATATCTAATATTGTGCGATGTGCCATAATCCATTAAAATGAAGTTACTAAAATTGTGTTTGATTTTGTTACTTTTATTCTTAAAACCAACGTATTAATTTTCTTAAATATGACAATTCTATCAATTTTCCTTCTATGTTTCACGATTTGTCCGGGTAAAAATTAATTACCAATATTATTGTCTTGTTGTGGCTGATTAATTTGTTTGATAAATTCCTGTATTTTTTTGGATATTATCAATTATGATTTCTTAAATTATTTAATTTTGTAATTAATTTTTAAAAAAAAACGCCATCAAATGTTTAAATTTTTCCATTGAGTAACCTGTCAATCTTATGTAAGCTTAAATACAACGAGTAGATTATTAAAATTACATGGAATGGATTATTAAAAATAAATCACGATAAGTTCTGAAAGTTTACGTGGCATCTAATTCAATGACATGGTTATAATGTATTATACAGTATGGTGGTCAAACTTGCATTGAAATGAAAACCACAAATCAATATTAATGGTTTATATTAATTACTTTTTAAGGACTTTTTATGTCAAATGGTTGATTGTTATTAGTTAACCACTAAAATGATAAAGAAAAGATGAAATATTGCATTCACATATATATATATATATATATATATATATATATATATATATATAAAAGAGTGTTTCTACTGAACCCTTAAAAAATGAGGGGTTTTAGAACCCGTAACATGCTGTCCACTTTTTTAAAAGACATGTGGACTATTTTTACACATAATATGTTATATAATTTTAATAATTCTAATTTTTTAAAACTGTAAATTAACTCATTCTTTATTCTTTATCATTTTCTATATCTCCCTCTACTAACTTCCCTCACAAAGACTCACACTGCAACCTTTCCTTTTCAACCTTCAAAAGCCGTCCCACCCTCTTCTATTTTCGTCTCCTCTTGGTCGAAGCTTCTCGAACCCTTCAACGCTCCCACCTTGGTATCAGTACCGTTACTCTGATGCTGAACGATCTCTCAACAGATTGAGGAGGTTCAACTCTTACCCCGATCTCCGCCAACTTGTCCCCGCCGATGAACACTTTCTCTTTCACGATGATACTCGTCTTTTCCTCTGGGAACGGAAATCGAGACTTGATTTTGAGGAAGATCATGATATTGGTATTGAGAATGTCCCGCTGCGCCTTCCAATCTTCGCCGTCTACGCCGCCACAACATCAATCAGAAGCTGTTCGAGGAAATGTCGAGCCAATCTATCAAGCAAAACCAGTCAAGAAACATGAAGTAATTGCAGAGAATTCTGAACTACCACAGTCGTAATCCCCGCCGTCTCCTCCGTCGCAATCGACACCAAAAGTTGTTCGTAGAAATGTCAAGCGATATCAAGCAGAAATCATCGAGAAACACGAAGAAATTACATAGAATTCAGAACATCCACCGTCGTGGCCGCGATCGATGCCGTCTCCGCAACCGTGATCTGAGGCTGTTCGGAGAAATGTCAAACGAATGTATCAAGCTGAACCGATGGAGAAACACGAAACAAATTATTTGGTTGCCAAGAATTCAGAGCCTCCGCCGTAATTGCCGTCGGTGGCATGGACAAAAGCTGTTCGAAGAAATGCTAAGCAGACATATCAAAAGAAACCAATCGAGAGGCAGGAGAGAAATGATTCAGATGTGAAGAGGAAAAGTTGAAGAGGAAAGGTTGCAGTGTTAGGGAATCCCTAGTGTATGAGCAGCGGAAATACAAGGATTCTCATAGGATTTACAAAGCGCCGTGTTTCAAAGCATAAGACAAACATACAAAAATTGCGTTTTAGGATTACCTCTTGAAGAATATCGAAGCAATCGTAGCCTCGTCCTTTAGGAGTCCACACGAGTACTCCCACCAGAAATGCTACACCTTCCAAATGCTAGTTTGACGGCGTGTAGCTTTTGCAAATTTTGTGTATTTTTGTGTCTCTTTTGGGTAGCCGCCTATGAGCATCTTATGCTCTATTTATAGGCTTAGGTTTGACCTAATTTGCTCTCTAAAGAGTGGGCTCCTTACTCATTCTAAATGAGTTAGGCCCAATAGTCTTATTTTAGTCCAACTAAAATAAAAAGCTATTTTCTGATGGGCTTACTCTATGTGTGTGACCCTATAGGTAAAATACTCGGTTATATTAATAATAAACTATTTTATTATTAATATAAAATAAGAGCGGCATCTAGCAATGCATCATTATGTCCGAATATTATTTATTAACAACATAACCTATAAGTGATAATTATTTTATATGTTTGTTCCTTTTGTCACGATATCCTAATTGGGCCCAAGGCATGGTCGTGTCATCCTTGTACGGTCCAATTTATTTTACTTGATACCGGAGTAGACTTTATCCGAATAAATATCCAATATTTATTCTTTCTAGCATGGCCATGCATTTCCTTAGTCTCACTCCATCAAGTGGCCTATAGATATCACTCCTGTCACATAGGAGAGACAAATCCCATCTACATCACTCACATCCCTCTGCATAATTTGTACATTGCCTAACCACAACCTTTATAGTCCTCTTATTACAGAAGACGTTTGATTGTATTAAAACAATAAACTCCTTATGTAGGAATCATAGTGACTTCAGGTCAAAGGACTACATATACCATTATCACATTGAGAATCGTTTATGACATTCATGTAACGATCCATGCAACGTTCTCATGGTGGGTCTATCCAGTGCATCATTACTCTTAATGTGTACCCGTGTGAAGACTTGATATCATTTATATCCATGATCTGTGAGATCAGATCATCAGTACACTCACACACTAGTCTTAATGTATTTACATGTCCCCACGTAAATAATTAACTAGGGACGTTTTAGGAATAACTCTTATATGACCTATTACTCCAAGGATAAATAAAGGTTGTTAAACTATTTAACAAAAAATGACTTATTCAAAATGATGCGAACCTATATATAGGCTTTTAGTGCATATTTCCAACAATCTCCCACTTGCACTTAGAGCCGATAAGGTTAATGCCCAATGACGTCTACAGTGCCCTTATGCTTTTACTATGTAAGCGGTTTTACT
Source organism: Clitoria ternatea (assembly GCA_037962975.1). Classification (NCBI taxonomy): domain Eukaryota; kingdom Viridiplantae; phylum Streptophyta; class Magnoliopsida; order Fabales; family Fabaceae; genus Clitoria; species Clitoria ternatea. The sequence goes on along the minus strand of CM075674.1, from coordinate 116,306,091 downwards.
AGTGGGTTCCCAACAATTTTATTGGTATGCATATTGCATATTTTCACATCTTCCAAAGATGGAACTATTTAAGTATATGCTTGGATTAATCCACTTCCTTATATTGTTCTATGGTTCCATTGTCATCACAGTGGAAACTCATAGGATACAAAACATTTGGAATGATTAAATGTAAATTGACTTCTTTTGTAATTTAACATAGCAAAATACTTAGATTTGTTAGTAGAACCAACGATTGTTTCTTGCTTTGAACCTTTCAAGCATACATCGTAACCATCTTGACAACACATATATTTTGATTGCAATCTTAGGTCTAAAAATTGACATCGATGTAACCTTTACAACGAGCTCATCTTCCATTTATCAAGATTAAATCCTTAGTCCTTCTTAAGTGTTTAAGGATACTCTTGACTATAGAATGAGAATATTATTAGTTCTAGAAGAAGCATGTCTTCTGCATGTAATACTAGAACTATAATTGTGTAGTTACTAACCCTTTTATAGTCACAAGATTTATCTTCGTTCTTTAATGAAGATTCTAGCTTCTAAAAGCTTGCTTCAATCCATAAATGGAACATTTGTAGTTCACATACCTTCTTAGATGTTTCAGGCATAAAAGGCCTTTAGGTTGTGTCATATACACATCCTCAAGATGATTTCCATCTTGACATCTATCTACCATATCTCATAATGGTGGTATACTGCTACAACAAGCAGGATCTAAATGGTTTTTAAGCTAATTGAATTTTGTCAATCTTGCTTTTAAAGGTACTCTTATTACCATCCATGTTTAGTTTTCCTTTTGAAAACCCACTTGCATCCTATAGGCTTTACCCTTTAGGTGTGTCAACCAAGGTTCATACCTTGTTAATATACATGGAACCCATTTCAAATCCCATGGTCTTATGCCATGTCTTAGAATCTAAACTTGCATTGGCCTCTTCATAAGAAGCTTGGTCATTTAGCAATATGTCTCCTTCCTGATTTATAAGATATCCACATTTTTCAGGTTTGGTGACATATCCTATTTGATCTTATGCAAGTCTTGTGCTACCGGAGCTAATGATGTCACAACACTTTGTGATTTCTGCTCCAAGTCCATCCTTGACTTTTAAATGCTTTGTGATACTTGAATTTCTTCAAGTTCTATCATCCTCCCACTGATTCTTTAAGGGATATACTCTTATTCAAGAATACAATATTCTAAGCAACAAGCCTTTTATTCTCAGATAGATTGTAGAATTGATAACCCTTGGCTTTCTTTGGGTATCTCACATAAGACATTTATCTAATTTGGATCCGACCTTGTCAGAGTTGGATGCTCTATAGAAGCATCGTAGTTCCAAATTATTAGTAAAGACATACTAGGTTTCTTCCTAGTCCATATCATATATGGTTTCTTTAAGAAAGTCTAAGATGGAACATGGTTAAGTATGGAAATTTTTGTTAATAAAGAAACGTTAAAGGAGTTAGAGATGTTTGATAATAATCAATAATCAAACTATGTCCAACAAGGTTTGACTTTTCCCCGTAGAGATGCTATTAAGGCATTCCATGAGGAATAAGTTAAGAGGTAATCTCTCACTCTATTAGATAGTTATCAAACTTGTAGCTCAAATTATTTGCTATCTTGATCTAATCAATAGCTTTAATTGTCTTGCCAATTTGGTTTTTCACTTCATTATGAATTCTTTAAACTTTTCAAAGACTTTCTAACTTATGTTACATAAATCCATACTCATTGACTTTTCAATTAGTATGTTGAAGTATTGAAAAACATATCTAGTTATTGTTCCAATAGGCCCACATACATCGTCATGTATTAGATAATAGATTACTCATCTTTTAATGAATGAGGTCTCAATTATCTCTCCAATGAATAAGATTTACATGTCTCCATTGATTCCAAAATCAAAAGAGTCCATATAACCACATTAATGGTATTTAGAAATGTGTTTCTTATCCATTTGCCTTAGGAGACAATACCATGTAAGTAAGGTTCAAAATCACTTATTTTAACCTACTTTGACAGTTGTTATAGATGGGAGTTTTGAGATTTAGGATGTGGAATCCATCACTCAATTGTGCATCAACATCCATTTAAAGAAACAAAGTTATTTTATAATAAGAAAAACATTTCTTGTCCAACAAGAAACAATATGCACAATGTCTAGTTCACTAACTAGCCCAATAGGTAAAAGATCTTATCTTTATTGTAGCAACTTTTGCTCAATTTTACATGGACTTCTCCGCCCTTAACAAGTGATCTACTTCCTTGATCTTTCAAAATTTGAGATCTACTACTAGTATCTGATACTAATGTTAGTGAAGTAAAATAACTTGACTTCTATAACATGACCTGTAATGGAAGTCTTACTTCCCTTTCTTTTGAACTCCTTCAAGTTCTTTAGATAAATTATTTCAATGTCTTATTTTGGCTAAAACTGGAAACAATTTCCTTTCTTGATCACCTTTTAGACTTCTAGATTAACTTGGCCTTAATAAAGTCTGTATACGATCATATCGTATATCTCCCATATATTCATATTGCCTTTTACAGCTCAGAGTTTATGCAGACTCCATAGGGTATTCAAGACCCAACCATAGATGACATATAAGCCAAACATCACACACTGCCGCTTCATCTTTAATGAAGATAATTCTCAAGCCTCAATACCTATCTAGGCATTTTTTTTAGATAAAGTGTCCTTCCAAAGGACAGATTGCAACAAAACAATATTTGGTATATCATGGTTATTCTAAAACAAATTACATGCAAATCTATCACTTATATTTAAAACATATTTAAATTTTGGTCATTAAATAAATATGTTGTCTCCCACTATTTTGATTCAAAACAAATACCCTCACTGAATCATAAAAAAAAATCCCATTGGAAGATTTTTTTCTAGTGGGCCAAGATCCATATTTGGCCTAGTGTTGAGTCAGCTTTGGCTGATCGCCCAACCCTTGGTTATTTAGGTAGGAAACACATTTCCAATTGCATCTCATGCAACTCTTGGATGATTGAGTGGGTAACTCTTTACCCTTATTCATCTTATGAATTTAAGCTCAATCCTTACTCCTCTAAGTTATTTTCAATCCAATTGAAAAACTTAGTTAAGTTTAGGCCTAATAAAAACAATTTGGATATTACAATTATCCCATCGCGCCTTACTAATATAAATGATAGCACCCTGCTTTGGCAGGCCCACTATTTATTGACATTAGTCTCGACGAGTGTTATTTATTAGAAGGCGTTTAAACTTAATATTAACGCTTCTAGGTTCTTCAATCTGATTAAAGTTACCTAGATAAGTCCAATAAAAATGGTTGGATAATCCAATTATCCATCATCCTTTACTAATATCAATAAACGCACCCTGCTTTGGCAGAACCTACACTTTATTGAAACTAGCATTGATGACTGTTGTTTATTAGAACGCGTTTTAGACTGTTCATACCTTTAGGCTTTTCCAATCCAATTAAAAAAAAGTCTATTTGAATAAAACTTAATAATACTTGGATAATCCAATTATCCAATCATGTCCTACTAAACATAAATAAAGGCACCCAACTATGACGTGACCTGCACTTTATTTATATCAAGTTAGACGTTATTACTTATTGGAAGGTATGATTGTCGGGCTTGAGGGATTTTAATTTTCTTATTGTTCATTACCGACTTTCATTAAACGCTTTAACGCAAAATAAAACCCCAAAAACATGCAATCAAAATTGTGAGATGGTTATGGTCTTCCTAGAAAATAAAATAAAATAAAATAAACCTAAAGGAACTATGGTGTCTTGACTTCATGAAGTCCTACTTCTTGAAACCACCATCCTCCTAGAGTCACCACTCCTTTGTTCCTTTCAAGGTCATATCCATCACCACTCTAGGTTTCTTCTAGGTCTCCACCTTGTTGGCTTTTCCAAGATTACAATGTAATAAAGAAAACTCGTTTTACATACGAGTGAAGGGTTGAGAGAAGAAATTTAAGAATAGAGAAAGGCACAGCACGCAGGCTGTATTTAAAATTAAATAAAAAAAATCTAAGACCATAACCATTCACCGCTGGACGTGTTAATTAATCAATTAATAGAGTAATCAATTGTATTTAAAATAAAATAAATTTTAAAACACATAATTAAACACACGGGGTCATAAAAGGAAAACTACGCAAAGAAGTTTGGCGGCTCTGTTGACCGTTCAACAGACAGGGTCAAGGGGTGTTCCAACCCAAATATTTAGTACTGTAATCAGGTTAGTTCCCAGGAAAGAGAGGTGGGTCTGGAGTGACCGCTTAAGTACCAAGTCTTTCCTAGCCAGAAAGTCCCACTGACCATTAACAGCTCAAAATATTCGGTTATGATTTCAAACAATTTGAAATCTTTAATTTTGAAACGGCCAAGATTTAACTTTTAAAACTTATCTTTTGACCCTTATAATTATCCTAAAATAGAAATAATCAAAGTTTAACTTTTAAACCTTATCTCTAGAGTCTCAACAATCATCCTAATTTTTAGGAACGATTAAGGTTTAAATTTTAGACCTTATCTCTAGAGTTCAAGATATTTTATTTGGAATCCTATTAAATTTGATAAAGATCTTATCTTTAATTTGTAACTTTTACAAATCCTATCAAATTTATTAAGGATTAAATATTTGATTTTAAAATTATTAAATTTAATAAAGATCTTATCTTCTATTTGTAACAATTACAAATCATATTAAATTTAATAAATATGAATCAATTTGTAACTCCTACAAATCACATTAATTTTAAAAAGATCACATATGATGCAAGTCCTATTAAAATTAATAAGAATAAATTATTTAAATTTGTAACTCTTACAAATCACATTAATTTTAAAAGGATCACAAACAATGCAAATCCTATTAAAATTAATAAGAATAAATTATTTAAATTTGTAACTCTTACAAACTTTAATTTTAACAAATAATTAAAATTTGATTTGTAACTTTTACAAATCGAATTTAAAATATAATATTAAAATCAAATATTTTATTTGTAACATTTACAAATAAATAAAATACCATTACGGCTAGGTTTCAACTTTTGAATCTTAGTTTTCATTACGGCTAGGGTTTAACTCTTAAACTTTCTAAACACAATCTTACATGAACAATTCATATTAGAAAAGAGAAAGCATATAGACGTCATTGCATACAACCCTTGATTTTAATTTAACTAAATAAACATAAAACATGCCTTATAATTAGAACACATATAAAACAATCACCATTGCAACATACAACATGTTCATATAATAAAGCACATCCTAAAAACATGTTCTTTAATTAAAATGTTGAGAAAAGAAATCAATATACATAAAGCAAAAATATATTGATATTAGCTTTCAAAAGGTGCAACCTTTGCAACATATCTCATAAAAATGCAACCTTTACATAATATCTCATTAAAAATACAACCTTTGCAACATAGCTAATAAAAGATGCAACCTTTGCAAAAGGATTCAACCTTTACAATTCTTTTCATAAAAGAAATTTTATTTTATTTTTACATGTTCTTTAAACAAATGTTTTCCCAAAACACGGTTTTGCAACCAGGCTCTGATACCACTGTTAGGGAATCCCTAGTGTATGAGCAGCGGAAATACAAGGATTCCCATAGGATTTGCAAAGCGCCGTGTTTCAAAGCATAAGACAAACATACAAAAATTGCGTTTTAGGATTACCTCTTGAAGAATATCAAAGCAATCGTAGCCTCGTCCTTTAGGAGTCCACACGAGTACTCCCACCAGAAATGCTACACCTTCCAAATGCTAGTTTGACGGCGTGTAGCTTTTGCAACTTTTGCGTATTTTTGTGTCTCTTTTGGGTAGCCGCCTATGAGCATCTTATGCTCTATTTATAGGCTTAGGTTTGACCTAATTTGCTCTCTAAAGAGTGGGCTCCTTACTCATTCTAAATGAGTTAGGCCCAATAGTCTTATTTTAGTCCAACTAAAATAAAAAGCTATTTTCTGATGGGCTTACTCTATGTGTGTGACCCTATAGGTAAAATACTCGGTTATATTAATAATAAACTATTTTATTATTAATATAAAATAATAGCGGCATCTAGCAATGCATCATTATGTCTGAATATTATTTATTAACAACATAACCTATAAGTGATAATTATTTTATATGTTTGTTCCTTTTGTCACGATATCCTAATTGGGCCCAAGGCATGGTCGTGTCATCCTTGTACGGTCCAATTTATTTTACTTGATACCGGAGTAGACTTTATCCGAATAAATATCCAATATTTATTCTTTCTAGCATGGCCATGCATTTCCTTAGTCTCACTCCATCAAGTGGCCTATAGATATCACTCCTGTCACATAGGAGAGACAAATCCCATCTACATCACTCACATCCCTCTGCATAATTTATACATTGCCTAACCACAACCTTTATAGTCCTCTTATTACAGAAGACGTTTGATTGTATTAAAACAATAAACTCCTTATGTAGGAATCGTAGTGACTTCAGGTCAAAGGACTACATATACCATTATCACATTGAGAATCGTTTATGACATTCATGTAACGATCCATGCAACGTTCTCATGGTGGGTTTATCCAGTGCATCATTACTCTTAATGTGTACCCGTGTGAAGACTTGATATCATTTATATCCATGATCTGTGAGATCAGATCATCAGTACACTCACACACTAGTCTTAATGTATTTACATGTCCCCACGTAAATACTTGACTAGGGACGTTTTAGGAATAACTCTTATATGACCTATTACTCCAAGGATAAATAAAGGTTGTTAAACTATTTAACAAAAAATGACTTATTCAAAATGATGCGAACCTATATATAGGCTTTTAGTGCATATTTCCAACAATCTCCCACTTGCACTTAGAGCCGATAAGGTTAATGCCCAATGACGTCTACAGTGCCCTTATGCTTTTACTATGTAAGCGGTTTTACTAGTGGGTTCCCAACAATTTTATTGGTATGCATATTGCATATTTTCACATCTTCCAAAGATGGAACTATTTAAGTATATGCTTGGATTAATCCACTTCCTTATATTGTTCTATGGTTCCATTGTCATCACAGTGGAAACTCATAGGATACAAAACATTTGGAATGATTAAATGTAAATTGACTTCTTTTGTAATTTAACATAGCAAAATACTTAGATTTGTTAGTAGAACCAACGATTGTTTCTTGCTTTGAACCTTTCAAGCATACATCGTAACCATCTTGACAACACATATATTTTGATTGCAATCTTAGGTCTAAAAATTGACATCGATGTAACCTTTACAACGAGCTCATCTTCCATTTATCAAGATTAAATCCTTAGTCCTTCTTAAGTGTTTAAGGATACTCTTGACTATAGAATGAGAATATTATTAGTTCTAGAAGAAGCATGTCTTCTGCATGTAATACTAGAACTATAATTGTGTAGTTACTAACCCTTTTATAGTCACAAGATTTATCTTCGTTCTTTAATGAAGATTCTAGCTTCTAAAAGCTTGCTTCAATCCATAAATGGAACATTTGTAGTTCACATACCTTCTTAGATGTTTCAGGCATAAAAGGCCTTTAGGTTGTGTCATATACACATCCTCAAGATGATTTCCATCTTGACATCTATCTACCATATCTCATAATGGTGATATACTGCTACAACAAGCAGGATCTAAATGGTTTTTAAGCTAATTGAATTTTGTCAATCTTGCTTTTAAAGGTACTCTTATTACCATCCATGTTTAGTTTTCCTTTTGAAAACCCACTTGCATCCTATAGGCTTTACCCTTTAGGTGTGTCAACCAAGGTTCATACCTTGTTAATATACATGGAACCCATTTCAAATCCCATGGTCTTATGCCATGTCTTAGAATCTAAACTTGCATTGGCCTCTTCATAAGAAGCTTGGTCATTTAGCAATATGCCTCCTTCCTGATTTATAAGATATCCACATTTTTCAGGTTTGGTGACATATCCTATTTGATCTTATGCAAGTCTTGTGCTACCGGAGCTAATGATGTCACAACACTTTGTGATTTCTGCTCCAAGTCCATCCTTGACTTTTAAATGCTTTGTGATACTTGAATTTCTTCAAGTTCTATCATCCTCCCACTGATTCTTTAAGGGATATACTCTTATTCAAGAATACAATATTCTAAGCAACAAGCCTTTTATTCTCAGATGGATTGTAGAATTGATAACCCTTGGCTTTCTTTGGGTATCTCACATAAGACATTTATCTAATTTGGATCCGACCTTGTCAGAGTTGGATGCTCTATAGAAGCATCGTAGTTCCAAATTATTAGTAAAGACATACTAGGTTTCTTCCTAGTCCATATCATATATGGTTTCTTTAAGAAAGTCTAAGATGGAACATGGTTAAGTATGGAAATTTTTGTTAATAAAGAAACGTTAAAGGAGTTAGAGATGTTTGATAATAATCAATAATCAAACTATGTCCAACAAGGTTTGACTTTTCCCCGTAGAGATGCTATTAAGGCATTCCATGAGGAATAAGTTAAGAGGTAATCTCTCACTCTATTAGATAGGTATCAAACTTGTAGCTCAAATTATTTGCTATCTTGATCTAATCAATAGCTTTAATTGTCTTGCCAATTTGGTTTTTCACTTCATTATGAATTCTTTAAACTTTTCAAAGACTTTCTAACTTATGTTACATAAATCCATACTCATTGACTTTTCAATTAGTATGTTGAAGTATTGAAAAACATATCTAGTTATTGTTCCAATAGGCCCACATACATCGTCATGTATTAGATAATAGATTACTCATCTTTTAATGAATGAGGTCTCAATTATCTCTCCAATGAATAAGATTTACATGTCTCCATTGATTCCAAAATCAAAAGAGTCCATATAACCACATTAATGGTATTTAGAAATGTGTTTCTTATCCATTTGCCTTAGGAGACAATACCATGTAAGTAAGGTTCAAAATCACTTATTTTAACCTACTTTGACAGTTGTTATAGATGGGAGTTTTGAGATTTAGGATGTGGAATCCATTACTCAATTGTGCATCAATATCCATTTAAAGAAACAAAGTTATTTTATAATAAGAAAAACATTTCTTGTCCAACAAGAAACAATATGCACAATGTCTAGTTCACTAACTAGCCCAATAGGTAAAAGATCTTATCTTTATTGTAGCAACTTTTGCTCAATTTTACATGGATTTCTCCACCCTTAACAAGTGATCTACTTCCTTGATCTTTCAAAATTTGAGATCTACTACTAGTATCTGATACTAATGTTAGTGAAGTAAAATAACTTGACTTCTATAACATGACCTGTAGTGGAAGTCTTACTTCCCTTTCTTTTGAACTCCTTCAAGTTCTTTAGATAAATTATTTCAATGTCTTATTTTGGCTAAAACTGGAAACAATTTCTTTTCTTGATCACCTTTTAGACTTCTAGATTAACTTGGCCTTAATAAAGTCTGTATACGATCATATCGTATATCTCCCATATATTCATATTGCCTTTTACAGCTCAGAGTTTATGCAGACTCCATAGGGTATTCAAGACCCAACCATAGATGACATATAAGCCAAACATCACACACTGCCGCTTCATCTTTAATGAAGATAATTCTCAAGCCTCAATACCTATCTAGGCATTTTTTTTAGATAAAGTGTCCTTCCAAAGGACAGATTGCAACAAAACAATATTTGGTATATCATGGTTATTCTAAAACAAATTACATGCAAATCTATCACTTATATTTAAAACATATTTAAATTTTGGTCATTAAATAAATATGTTGTCTCCCACTATTTTGATTCAAAACAAATACCCTCACTGAATCATAAAAAAAAAATCCCATTGGAAGATTTTTTTCTAGTGGGCCAAGATCCATATTTGGCCTAGTGTTGAGTCAGCTTTGGCTGATCGCCCAACCCTTGGTTATTTAGGTAGGAAACACATTTCCAATTGCATCTCATGCAACTCTTGGATGATTGAGTGGGTAACTCTTTACCCTTATTCATCTTATGAATTTAAGCTCAATCCTTACACCTCTAAGTTATTTTCAATCCAATTGAAAAACTTAGTTAAGTTTAGGCCTAATAAAAACAATTTGGATATTACAATTATCCCATCGCGCCTTACTAATATAAATGATAGCACCCTGCTTTGGCAGGCCTACTATTTATTGACATTAGTCTCGACGAGTGTTATTTATTAGAAGGCGTTTAAACTTAATATTAACGCTTCTAGGTTCTTCAATCTGATTAAAGTTACCTAGATAAGTCCAATAAAAATGGTTGGATAATCCAATTATCCATCATCCTTTACTAATATCAATAAACGCACCCTGCTTTGGCAGAACCTACACTTTATTGAAACTAGCATTGATGACTGTTGTTTATTAGAACGCGTTTTAGACTGTTCATACCTTTAGGCTTTTCCAATCCAATTGAAAAAAAGTCTATTTGAATAAAACTTAATAATACTTGGATAATCCAATTATCCAATCATGTCCTACTAAACATAAATAAAGGCACCCAACTATGACGTGACCTGCACTTTATTTATATCAAGTTAGACGTTATTACTTATTGGAAGGTATGATTGTCGGGCTTGAGGGATTTTAATTTTCTTATTGTTCATTACCGACTTTCATTAAACGCTTTAACGCAAAATAAAACCCCAAAAACATGCAATCAAAATTGTGAGATGGTTATGGTCTTCCTAGAAAATAAAATAAAATAAAATAAACCTAAAGGAACTATGGTGTCTTGACTTCATGAAGTCCTACTTCTTGAAACCACCATTCTCCTAGAGTCATCACTCCTTTGTTCCTTTCAAGGTCATATCCATCACCACTCTAGGTTTCTTCCAGGTCTCCACCTTGTTGGCTTTTCCAAGATTACAATGTAATAAAGAAAACTCGTTTTACATACGAGTGAAGGGTTGAGAGAAGAAATTTAAGAATAGAGAAAGGCACAGCACGCAGGCTGTATTTAAAATTAAATAAAAAAAAAATCTAAGACCATAACCATTCACCGCTGGACGTGTTAATTAATCAATTAATAGAGTAATCAATTGTATTTAAAATAAAATAAATTTTAAAACACATAATTAAACACACGGGGTCATAAAAGGAAAACTACGCAAAGAAGTTTGGCGGCTCTGTTGACCGTTCAACAGACAGGGTCAAGGGGTGTTCCAACCCAAATATTTAGTACTGTAATCAGGTTAGTTCCCAGGAAAGAGAGGTGGGTCCGGAGTGACCGCTTAAGTACCAAGTCTTTCCTAGCCAGAACGTCCCACTGACCATTAACAGCTCAAAATATTCGGTTATGATTTCAAACAATTTGAAATCTTTAATTTTGAAACGGCCAAGATTTAACTTTTAAAACTTATCTTTTGACCCTTATAATTATCCTAAAATAGGAATAATCAAAGTTTAACTTTTAAACCTTATCTCTAGAGTCTCAACAATCATCCTAATTTTTAGGAACGATTAAGGTTTAAATTTTAGACCTTATCTCTAGAGTTCAAGATATTTTATTTGGAATCCTATTAAATTTGATAAAGATCTTATCTTTAATTTGTAACTTTTACAAATCCTATCAAATTTATTAAGGATTAAATATTTGATTTTAAAATTATTAAATTTAATAAAGATCTTATCTTCTATTTGTAACAATTACAAATCATATTAAATTTAATAAATATGAATCAATTTGTAACTCCTACAAATCACATTAATTTTAAAAAGATCACATATGATGCAAATCCTATTAAAATTAATAAGAATAAATTATTTAAATTTGTAACTCTTACAAATCACATTAATTTTAAAAGGATCACAAACAATGCAAATCCTATTAAAATTAATAAGAATAAATTATTTAAATTTGTAACTCTTACAAACTTTAATTTTAACAAATAATTAAAATTTGATTTGTAACTTTTACAAATCGAATTTAAAATATAATATTAAAATCAAATATTTTATTTGTAACATTTACAAATAAATAAAATACCATTACGGCTAGGTTTCAACTTTTGAATCTTAGTTTTCATTACGGCTAGGGTTTAACTCTTAAACTTTCTAAACACAATCTTACATGAACAATTCATATTAGAAAAGAGAAAGCATATAGACATCATTGCATACAACCCTTGATTTTAATTTAACTAAATAAACATAAAACATGCCTTATAATTAGAACACATATAAAACAATCACCATTGCAACATACAACATGTTCATATAATAAAGCACATCTTAAAAACATGTTCTTTAATTAAAATGTTGAGAAAAGAAATCAATATACATAAAGCAAAAATATATTGATATTAGCTTTCAAAAGGTGCAACCTTTGCAACATATCTCATAAAAATGCAACCTTTACATAATATCTCATTAAAAATGCAACCTTTGCAACATAGCTAATAAAAGATGCAACCTTTGCAAAAGGATTCAACCTTTACAATTCTTTTCATAAAAGAAATTTTATTTTATTTTTACATGTTCTTTAAACAAATGTTTGCCCAAAACACGATTTTGCAACCAGGCTCTGATACCACTGTTAGGGAATCCCTAGTGTATGAGCAGTGGAAATACAAGGATTCCCATAGGATTTGCAAAGCGCCGTGTTTTAAAGCATAAGACAAACATACAAAAATTGCGTTTTAGGATTACCTCTTGAAGAATATCGAAGCAATCGTAGCCTCGTCCTTTAGGAGTCCACACGAGTACTCCCACCAGAAATGCTACACCTTCCAAATGCTAGTTTGACGGCGTGTAGCTTTTGCAACTTTTGCGTATTTTTGTGTCTCTTTTGGGTAGCCGCCTATGAGCATCTTATGCTCTATTTATAGGCTTAGGTTTGACCTAATTTGCTCTCTAAAGAGTGGGCTCCTTACTCATTCTAAATGAGTTAGGCCCAATAGTCTTATTTTAGTCCAACTAAAATAAAAAGCTATTTTCTGATGGGCTTACTCTATGTGTGTGACCCTATAGGTAAAATACTCGGTTATATTAATAATAAACTATTTTATTATTAATATAAAATAATAGCGGCATCTAGCAATGCATCATTATGTCCGAATATTATTTATTAACAACATAACCTATAAGTGATAATTATTTTATATGTTTGTTCCTTTTGTCACGATATCCTAATTGGGCCCAAGGCATGGTCGTGTCATCCTTGTACGGTCCAATTTATTTTACTTGATACCGGAGTAGACTTTATCCGAATAAATATCCAATATTTATTCTTTCTAGCATGGCCATGCATTTCCTTAGTCTCACTCCATCAAGTGGCCTATAGATATCACTCCTGTCACATAGGAGAGACAAATCTCATCTACATCACTCACACCCCTCTGCATAATTTGTACATTGCCTAACCACAACCTTTATAGTCCTCTTATTACAGAAGACGTTTGATTGTATTAAAACAATAAACTCCTTATGTAGGAATCGTAGTGACTTCAGGTCAAAGGACTACATATACCATTATCACATTGAGAATCGTTTATGACATTCATGTAACGATCCATGCAACGTTCTCATGGTGGGTCTATCCAGTGCATCATTACTCTTAATGTGTACCCGTGTGAAGACTTGATATCATTTATATCCATGATCTGTGAGATCAGATCATCAGTACACTCACACACTAGTCTTAATGTATTTACATGTCCCCACGTAAATACTTGACTAGGGACATTTTAGGAATAACTCTTATATGACCTATTACTCCAAGGATAAATAAAGGTTGTTAAACTATTTAACAAAAAATGACTTATTCAAAATGATGCGAACCTATATATAGGCTTTTAGTGCATATTTCCAACATGCAGTGTGAGTCTTTGTGAGGGAAGTTAGTAGAGGCAGGTATAGGAAATGATAAAGAAGAAAGAAGGGGTTAATTTACAATTTTAAAAAATTAGAATTATTAAAATTATATAACATATTATGTATAAAAATAGTCCATATGTCTTTTAAGAAAGTGGACAGTATGTTAAGTGTAACACCCCTATTTTTATTTTTATATTGAAATTTTGAAGGAATTAAATTATGGTTCTTTAGAACTTTTTAATCTACGTATTATTTATTATTTTTTTAAATTTTTTGGAATTTTGGAATTTTTTTTAATAAAATAATATTTTTTAAATAATTTTAAATTCATATAAGTGACTTAAATTAAAAATATTTACAAGAAAGTGAATTGAAATTATAAGAAAATTTTCTAAAATCCGTTTCAAGTAGACTTATCTAAAAATTATCGATTTGAGAAAAATCTTGATTTTTCCAATCGTTAAAAAATTGGAAAAGTATCAATAAATTTTTATTAACAGAAAATTTTAGATTTTTAAAATTTCAACTTTATATTACTTATTATAAAATTAGTGAGAACTGATATAATATCGCTAAATTTCAAAAAGGACTCATTTTGAATATTTAAAATATACCGAGTGAAGGGTTACTATTTGACTTAATAATTTTGTAGACAATTACTATGCAAAACACTGTGTATGTATGAAATTTTCAAAAGATGCACAGTAAACAGGAATAAAAAATTCAAAAATGCATAGTACTTTTATATTAAAATAATGGAATGCATAGTAAATTTTTTTCTTATAAATACCGAAGGATTTCTTCTTTAGAATTCACAATTTCAGATTAAGTTTTCTTAATATAGTAGTGCTAGTGAGATAGTGGTGGAAGTGAGAGAGAGAAGAAAAGTTTTTGGAGAGAAGGTTCTGCCAAAATCCTAAGGTAAGAATACTATTTACTGTTACTATTTACCTTTACTATTCACGTTTTACTATTTACCGTTACTATTCACGATTTACTATTTACCGTTACTATTCACGTTTTACTTTTTACTATTTACTATTACTATTCATGTTTTACTATTTACTGTTACTATTCACTATTCACTATTCAAAATTTACCATTTTTGTTTTAAGTAGTAATCTTAATCTTCGTCTTATGCCTATACTGAAATAAGATTGATATTAATATTTCTAAAAATCGGTGGCGCAAAGCAAACTCTCTTTTGGTAACAACTCAAGGTAAGGGGGAGTGAGATAAGAGTATAATATGAAAAGACATAAGAATAATGGGAGGAGTCCCCTACTCCTTTTAAATCTGATAATATTATTATTTTAAAATATTAACTTTTTAACTTAAAATTTTTAATAAATTTTAAATTAAAAATCCGGTTTAACTAACTCTAACATACCTATGCAAGGACTTGGACCATTATGACCTATATGGACTGGACTATACCTATGCAAGGACTTGGACCATTATGACCCATATGGACTGAACTATACCTATGCAAGGACTGGATTATATGGACTTATATATACTTATGCAAGGAATTGACCAAAAGGACTCAAATTGACTATATTAATAATCATTAAATTTTGTATTATGATATGTATTAATGATATTTAATTGATTTGATTATGATTGATTGATTGATGATATTTAGTTATGATTGATATTGCTTGATTTTGATTGATGATATTGTAATGTGGAGTTTGAGCATATAGGAAGTATGACGGAAAGCTAAAATTCAGTAAGAATTTCTTACCTTACTCTTTAAATTTTATTATCTTTTATTTTCAATATTTAGAATAAAAAAATAGTATTTATTTTAGAAAGAAAACATTTTATGAAAATTAAATTATAACAAATTGAAATAATTAAATCTTGAGATAAAGAAAAAATTTGTAACTTTAAGTATTTTTGGTTAATAACTTAAAGATTATTCTCTTTTAATAAAATAAAATTTTCAAAAGAAAATTATTTTATTTTTCCAACTTAATAACTAAAGATATTTGGAAATAATTGAGATTTCTAAATTTGATTTTGTTAAGATTTAATTTGAGAAAGATTATGTAAAGTTTTATATGAGAAAATTTTTAGATATTTAAGGCTTAGAAACTCAATTTTCAGTGAGATTCGAAAACTGTACCAAATTTATTTCTGTGGGACAGAAATTCAGGGAATTGAGAAAATGTACAGTTTATTGAAATGATATTGTAAACCTTTTAAGGTATTTAATAATTGAGTTTCTAAAAGCCTTAACCAACTAAATACGCGAGTAGTTCATGCATCATGAATCATTAAAGTGAAATAAAATGATATTGTCTGGGGACGGATTATAGAAACCGAGGATACATTAGAGGAGGCTTAATTACGAACCTTGGGATGAGAGGGTGTGAAAGGGTGCTTCAGGGGACCTGGGGTAGCTCCCTAGTGTCGGGTACTTTCACAATAAAAACTTTCTCAATCTGACTAGTCTCTAAGTGTTTCCATGTCAGTTGAGCTGTTCATATTATTATTATCCGGACTTATGGAACAATGTAAACTCCTGGTTGGCTCAGTGCAAATTAAAATTTAAGGGCCCACATATATAAGTAAGTTATGATGAAGATATTGCATAACATTCATGCATTCATAATTGATTGTGTATGTGATTGTAATTGATATTATTATGTATTGGTTTGTGAAAACCCTTTGTTGCTTATGTCTTAATCGAGAATATTATATTCTGTTTCTCACTCCTTTCTCCGTGTTTTTGTTTCATATATTCTAAATTGATGGTTTAGAGGGAAGAATCGAAGAATATCGGCAGTAACTATAGCATGTTCTAGAAAGGGAGCTCGGTATGAATACCGTGGTCCAATGAATAAATAATGTTAATAAGTAACTGCTTCTGGGCCATGGAGTTTCCTCTCTTTCTTATAATGTTTAATGTTTATTTTCTTCGGATGAATGTATAAATACTTTATAAAGTTTTAATAATATTTATGAGGTATTTCAGAAATAATGTATGTAATTTATTCCGATAGTTTCTTTTTAACAATCATATCTTTAAAAAAAATTACGAATTTTTATATATTTTATTAGGGTGTAAAAGAGGGTGTTACATTAAGGATTCTAAAACCCTCCATTTCTGAAGAGTTCAGTAGAAACACTATATATAAAATAGTATTACTAATCTTTTTAATTAATTCTAATACTTCTTTATATATTCATAATTTAAGTATTTTAAGGGGATGGTCCCATTTTTAATCAAATTTATTATACCAACTAAAAAATACTTGAAACTAATCGATCAATGTGATAATCAATTAATGTGAAAAGTTGATAGAATGTACTATTTTATTAAAGGTTGAAACTTATCAATCACATTAATTAGCAATTATTGAAATTAATTTTAAAAATATGAAAGAAATGAAAATATACATAATGACATGTGTCGAAAGAGATTATGGTGAAAGTTTATAAAAGTGTGTTTTATCTTTACTGCATGTGTGGATACATTTGTTTCATTCAAATGTTTTACAATTATCATCAATTTAAAGTGTTGCACCTGAATCAATATATGATTATTGAATGCCGCATATATGAAGAATTTTTATTGTACCATCTATAGCAATTTAATAATTTTATTGTACCAAGTTAAATAACTTAAAAATTTAACATGACAATTTAATAAATACTTAAAATTAAAAGAATTTTATTGTACTTAATTCATTACATAATGAATTTTATAATCATCAATTTAAAGTGTTGCACCTGAATCAACTTATGATTAATGAATGCCTCATAAACAAATCAACTTCCACGTTTACCAATACTTCTTATGGACATTTTAGCAAATTCAAACTTTGCGTAGATCATCATCTTTCCACTAAATAATATTATATCGATGGCTACTAACAAATGGTCCCAAACTAGAGAGCCCTTTGAAGAAAGGTCCAAAAGTATGAAGTTGAAAGAAAAAATTCACGCAACACATACTGTAGACTAAAATTAAAACATAACTAACATATGATCAAAGTGTGTTTCCTTTATCCCTTGGGTTCATTATTGAAGCTCTCATAAAAATGAAGAAGGTATCAGAACATGCCCTAAATTTCATTAAACCTTTGTTGTTAATTGGAAGGTGGAATAAGGGGGCAAACCTTACCTGTTAAATGGGAGGTGGAACGGGAATGAAACTCATTGACAAACAATTCTGCATTAGTGTAGTCTTTGGCAACAGTGAATATTCGGCTGGAATGGAAGCCATTCTCTGACACTTTTTCAAAACAACCTCCTTTATAATAGAAGTTAAGAGATTGTACCCACATACGATGAACCGTATTTTCCAATCGGATTATCTTCATTGTATTGGGTTTCAAAGGTAATAAGATGAAATGACAATTCTTCACAATTAAATGCTGAAATCTCCACTTCCACATCACTTGTATTTTCAACCACTACACCTATATTATATCTGATCTGGTCTCAATATCGGTACCCAGGGCAGTTGTGTAATTTCGTTCGACCTCACTGTGCTACCGGTATCACAGGTACACCTCCAGACTGTAAGCCTGTATGAGACGCTTTCGACATTGGTTTGCCCAGGTTCGTATTTCGCACATTGGAAAGTATCCACATCACCCGACAGAGAGTACAAGGTACAGCCGCAAGGGGAATTAGCGGGAGACGCGACTCTCCTCGCGTCGTGCGTCAGAATCGTACATTGAACAATGTACTATCTGTCCCCTTGGCCTTACCTGCTCCTAACGATTCATTCTCCATGCTCGCTTATAAATAGTCCATTCTTACGCTCAAAAAGATTACATTATTCTTACTTTCTATTTACTGTTACATTACTCAAATTCCCTGGAATCCTTATTTTGTCTCACTGACTTGAGCATCGGATAATCTTCTCAGGTGACACCACCTTTCGTCCCTCTTTAACGCGAAAGCTTGGTGTGTAGGATCTCCAGGACAACAAGACCGGATTCTCCCACTGAGAGTTCAGACTATAATACCGGATACCCATTGAACCAGTGTACAAACATTTCTATCCTTGACTTTTGAGGCTGGTTCCCACTCCGAATCTTTGACCCTGAATTAGACCAATTCATTGGCACGCCCGGTGGGACCCGTTAAAGCTATTCCCACTTTCTGTAGAGGTTTAATAGTCATCTATGGAGGGTAATGGACACGAGTTTGTTGAGGGTCATGTGGAGGATGTGACCAACCAACATGTTAATAGGAGACTTCTCTTTGAATCTCCCGGAGTCAGCTCGAGGAGGGTGATACTTGCAGTGGTTTCAGATCCTCGTGATGCGGTCATAAGGCAGCTCAGGGAGGAGCTCGCGAAGTTAAGGAGGGAAAGGAGACAGACTGAGGATAAGGTGGTATCTCAGGCTGAGGACACCCACCACACTACTGGAAGAGAGAAGTCTGTGACTCTCCAGTATTCAAAGATCTCCATATACGAGGAGAGGGAGCAGACCCAGGACTCGGGTGATGGAGTCAGTGGAAGGAAGAAGGAGACAATGGTAGCGACTCCCAGAGCGTATCGGCTCAATGTCCCTTTTCCAGGAGATTAATGAGCGTGCCTATTCCCAGGCACCTGTAGACAACTCAACCACTCTCCATTGGGAAGTATAATGGAGAAACTGACCCCACTAAGCATCTCGATGCTTACGTTTATGAGGCTATGTACTTGGGAGCGGATGAAGATGTGATGTGCAAAATGTTCCCACTCACTCTGATGGAGGAGGCCTTTAGCTGGTTCAAGGGGCTACCTTCTGGCTCAATAGACTCCTGGGAGGAGATGGCAGCGGCTTTTGAGAACCATTTTGTCATTTCCAGGGATATCCCCAAGACGTCTCACACCTTGGCCCAGATTAGGCAATGGGAGAGCGAGACTCTTAAGGAGTTTTTGAAGAGGTTCAACAAGGAGGCAGCCATGGTGTCTAATCTCATAGAAGCCGTTCAGTTGTATATCGTTATTGAGGTCTTCCAGCCCGAATCAGCTTTTTCCCTATCTTTGGCAAAGAGTCCTCCGCGACGTTTGAAGAATTCCAGAGGAAGACTTCAAAGTACGTGGGTATAGAGATACACCTGGAAGCCACAGCGGCTTGGGCTAAACCACCAGTTCCCTTACCTCAACCACGGAGGGATAAGGAGAGGGTGAGGCCAGACAGGCATTTCCAGAGGGATGATTTCAGGGGCCCTCGATCCCAGCAGCAGGAGAGACGAGTGGCTTCTTTCAGCAACTACGCACCACTGAACACTTGGCACTCTAAGATCTTAAGGGAGGTTGGATGGCCTACACTTAGCATGTACGGGATTAGGACATCGGCTCCACTGAAAAGTCCTAGGAATCCGCGTAAGTATGAGCAAGTTGGCCACTCCACTGACGAATACAAGGCGTTGAAGAATACTGTGGAGACCCTTATTCGAGAGGAAAAGTTGAAGCAATATCTCTTTAAGGAGAAGTCCCTAGATGAGCCAGAGCGGATGGAGAAAAGAGGCCGTGACCACGACGATGAAGGTGATAATAGTCACACCCTAGCCAAGTGGTACACTGCTGCTGAGAAACAGAAGGGAGTTGTTATCAATGAGGGCGCTCAGAAAGATGATATGCCCCAGCAGCAAAGGCAAAGCCAGCGTGAGGTGATTGACATGATCGCCGGAGGCTTTGACAATGGCAGAGCTTCGATCACAGCCCGAAATAATCATCATCAAATAATTCTGTCTGTTCAGGGGAAACCCAGGGATAACTGCCCTTTCAAAAACGGTGTAGTGGCACCAGTGGTTTCATTTTTGGATGGGGATTTTGGCCTAACTATCCCTAGGGGCGATGACGCTATGGTCATAGTTGCTGTGATTGCCAACAAGGACGTCAAAAGGATCCTTGTTGATCAGGGGAGTTCCTGTGATGTCATTTTTTATAACTGTTTTAAAATAATGGGTTTCAATGACTCTGATTTGTAACCTTATACGTAGGAGCTCACAGCTTTTAATAGAGCACGAAACAACCCACTAAGGGGTATCTAGACACTCTTGTGTCTTTCGAAGGTAAGCCCGGAGCAAGGACTGTGAAATCCAGAGTGCTGGTGATTAACGTGGAGTCACCGTACAACGGCATTATAGGCCGCCCTACGTTGAATGCTATGGAGGCAATCCTATCCACTCCACACCTTCTTATCAAGTTCATTGATAAAGATAACCAGGTGTCTTCCCTCCGAGGTGATCAAGAAATGGCCAGGTATTGTTACAACCTGAGTTTGAACATGGTGAAGCTAGAAGTGTTCAATAAAAAGAGGAAGTTGAACGACGGAGGAACAACGACGGGATCTGTTAGTCTGATTGACCTTGATCCTAGGGCGGAATTGAAGATTAATCCCCACAATGCTTCTAAGCCTACACCAGAAAGTGGTTCCAGAGACGTTGTGTTGGGAGATTCCCCGGAAAAGATCACACATATCAACGACAAGTTGGAAACTGTGATGGAACAACGTCTGCTTATGTAACACCTTCTTATATACATGAGATATATATCTATTATTCTTGCTTTTAAAATTTATAGAAAGATAAACATATTTATCACTTTCTATCTCGCGTATACAAGAATGTATATACATCTAATTTTCTTTGAATTTTGAAAGTAAGAAGTTTCAAATTATTCAGAATGATAAAATGAACTTTTAAAAAATCATAAGTGATCAAAGATTACAGTATCATGTCCAAAGAATAAGGTTTATTAAAGTTTAACCTTTACCTTGAATTACAATCATCTAACTTAATATTGTATTAAGGTAAACTAAAACTAACGATTTAATACCTCTACTTCGACTATAACCAATCATTTCCTTATCTTCAAACCATGTGATCTTGAATCCTATTCTTGTCACATCTCTTCTCCTATCCTATTGAGGATGAGACCAATTTACCCTCTTGTAATTTCATTCTTTCATCTTGAACTGCTAGCTATATATCATATAACATATATTTTGGACATAGAAGTTCAAACAAGAAGGAGTGAGAAACAAAATATAATATTTTACAAATAAGACATAAGCATAAGGGTTTTTACAATCTAATATAATAATTTCAATCATAATCATATACATAATCAATTATGAATGTAGAGTTTTCATAACATAACAATTATACTTTCATTCACAACAACTCACATAGAATGTCACAATCACATGAATGTCATGAAATGTTTTTAATATTACTATCTCATTCATTTTATGCATGTGGGCCCTTAAAGTTTTAATTTACACTGGGCCAATTAGGAGTTTACACTGTTCCATAATTCTGAATAATAATAACATAAATGCCTTCATAGCATATGAACAGCTCAACTGGTGTAGAAACACTTAGAGACTAGTCAGACTAAGAAAGTTTTTATTGTGAAAGTACCTGACACTAGGGAGCGACCCCAGGTCACCTGAAACACCCTTTCACACCCTCTCATCCCAAGGCTCGCAATTAAGCCTCCTCTAATGTATTATTGGTTTCTATAATGCGTCCCCAGGCAATATCACATCTCATTTCTCTTTAATGATTCATGATGCATGAACTACTCACATATTTAGTTGGTTAAGACTTTTAAAAACTCAATTATTAAATACCATAAAGGTTCACAAAATTATCTCAATAAACTGTACATTCCCATAAGTTCTTCTTTGAACTTCTGTTATACAAAAATAAATTTAGTACAATTTTCGAATTCAGATCTCACCAAAATTAAATTTCCCACACTAGTACAAAAATGGGATTTAATCACGGTTAAAATTGGCATTTAATCACGGTTCATGAACCGTGGTTGTTACAGCCGTGGTAATAGATCAGAGCTTTTAATCACGGTTCACAACCGTGGTTATAGATCATATTTAATCACGATTGTTTGAAATCGTGATTAAATAAGACCCTATTTAATCACGGTTATAAACCACAACCGTGATTAAAAGCCAAACTTCTATAATCTTTCACACCACAATCCAAACCCAACTCACCATCACCACCATAATTCCTTTCTATTAGAGAACGTGATTAAAAGTTCTGCGCACATCTCCACAGTTGCCACGAACATCCTCCTCAAAATAACCCCAACGTTGACCTTCAAAATAGAAAACCTCCATTATAGGAACAAATAGAAGCAAAACGTAGAGAACAAAAACAAACAGAATAACTAACAAACATGTAAAGCCTTCATTATAATCGAAAGAAATAGAAAAGAAGAGATGTACAAATGAGAAGCCTTACATGGTTGAACGAGAAAATAAGAGAAGGGTCGCGTGGTGGTCGTCAATGGCGCGCAACGAGAATAGCAAAAGAAAACCTACAAAATATATACACAGAACCACGTTAGATCTAAAACACAAACAAATATGCAAATGTCAATGGCAATAGGAAAACAAAAAGGAGAAATCTTAGAGAGAAAGATGGGAGAAAGCTAACAGAGAAAGAGAAGGAGCGCACGACATTCAAAATTTATATTTTGAAAACACCTATGACCACGGTTCCCAAGCACCCGTGATTGTAGGGTATCTATAATCACGATTTTCCTCTCAACCGTGAATGTAGGTACATTTTTTTAAAATATAAAAATTAAAATAAAAAAATCTGGTTGTATACAATCACAGTTTCCTCTCAACCGTGATTGTAGGTGTATTTTTTTAAAAATATAAAAATAAAAATAAAAAAACCTGGTTATAGATATAATCACGGTTTCCCATAAAGCCGTGATTATATATACCTTACAATCACGGTTTCCTCTCAACCGTGATTATAGGTATATTTTTTAAAAATAAAAAAATAAAAATAAAAAAATCTTGTTCCTACGATCACGGTTACGTCAGAACCGTGATTAAAAACTTCCTCATATTTACAAAAATGTCACCGCGTATTTTTCAAACACGGTTTTCCGTGGACCGTGATCATATCCCGTTATCGTAGCCATTTTTTGCACTAGTGCCAGCCTTAAATATCTCAAAATTTTCTCTTAAAAAACTTCACATATTTACATAATCTTTTCCAAATTTGAATTTTAACTAGATTGAGTTTAGAAATCTCGACTATAACAAAATATCCTTTAGTTATTTCATTGGGGAAAACCAATTTAAATTTCTGATATCTAAAAGAAAATAAGTATGACATTATTAGTGTAATTTACACCATTAACTAATTAGTAAGGATGACAAAACAATCTTGCCCACTCTATCAAAGTAAGAAAAAAATATTTTTTTTATAAAAAAATGATAGGTTGACGGGTTTGCTTGTTAGAAAAAAAAATAAAATTCATTGAATTAGTATAAAAAGCCACAAAAAATCTAAAATTATTTTTTGGTAAGAACTCAAAGAGAATAATAAGAAGAAAGTAAAAGACTTCACTTTTTTGTTTAGTTTTTAGAAAATAAAGTATAAGCTAAATTATAATAAAGTATAAATTATTTATTATTATTGTTATTTATATTATTTTAATCATTAAACAAGGGTATGTTTGGATGGTCTTTCCTGTCAAGGTGTTGGCAAGGCTAGGCGGGCAAAGTTTTAAGAGACAACATACTCAATATTTTGTTTATCCTACTATTTTTTATAAATCTACCTCATTTTTCTATCTTTATCAATGAAAACCCATCATATGTATTATTGGTAAAGTAATTGTTATCGAAATCAATAAAAATTACTTACATGACAAATCATACTTGAATATCATTATTATGAAGTAACTGAATACTTAAATTAAAATTTTAAAAAGTATATAGTAACAAATTTGTAATTCTCCTAATATGACCAAAACTAAAAGTCCATGGTTTTAGAGAGAAAAGAAATGTATTAAACCTAAAAATCAAATAGAAATTTAGGAGACATATTTTAACCTATTTTGAACGTTGAATTTGACTCAGAGAAACAACACGATAACCCGATCTTGCATCATTACAAGCTAGCGACACTCCATCAATTTAGCCAAATAATAATAATAATAATAATAATTGAAATAAAAACAGAGAAAGTAAAGTAGTTAGCATCCATTCCATCACCTCTTGCAGTTGTGATCAAAGCTGAGATTAGAAAATTCACCTCTCTCTCCCCTCCAATTATCCTTTCAAATGGTTATCATTCTATTTCATCTTAATGTGTTCTTTGATCTCAATTATTTTATTTCAATTTCCATTTTTAAATCCTCTTCCCCTTTGCCTTTCGCAGATCCGATTCATTCTGTTACAGAACAGGCAGGGCAAGACCCGTCTCGCCAAATACTACGTTCCTCTCGAGGATTCCGAGAAGCACAAGGTCGAATACGAGGTAACATCTTCTTCCTCTTCTTCCTCCTACGCAACACCTAAACCCTAATTTTCCTCAATTTCCTCGCTGTTTCAGGTTCATCGCCTCGTCGTAAACAGAGACCCTAAATACACCAATTTCGTTGAGGTCAATTCATTCTTTCTCTCTTTATTATATAATGATAATAATTTTGTGATTAATGTTCTATTAAAACTAATACGAGGTGTAAAACATTGTTCTGTTTTTTTTTCCCCTAAGGTATTTGGTTGTCTGGTGTGGTTGAATTTCGATCCTTTTGAAATTAGATTCTAATAAGTTGCTGGATTTTTTTAAAAAAATTTGCAGTTTCGTACACACAAGATAATATACAGGCGATATGCTGGCTTGTTTTTCTCACTGTGTGTTGACATCACTGATAATGAGTTGGCGTATTTAGAGTGCATCCATTTATTTGTGGAAATCTTGGATCACTTCTTCAGCAATGTGTGTGAACTGGATTTGGTTTTTAACTTCCATAAGGTTAGTTATTTGTCTATCCTTTCTTGTAAAATATGACGTGTTCTAAGTTGAGTGATGTTATTCCCACTTTACTTCTTATATCAACGAGATTGGAGAAAAGAAAAGAGATATAACAGTGGTGTTAGGAGAAAATGTTGGCAGAAAATGTTGTGGGAATAGTTTTATCTCCTATGTTTTCCTTCCCCAAACCAAAAAAGTGACAAATATTATCTTCTGAGTTTTTTTTTTATTTATATTTTTCAATGAAATAACTGGATGATTATTGATGTAGATGTTGCTATCTGCCCTAGTTTCTTCTAGAATATTGACTAACCAGAGCCTGCACTGATCAAGATGCTACATTGATTATCTTAGCGGGAAATTTCTAGTTTCTTTCTTTTTTAATCAGTAAACAAGGAAACAACATTTAAAATGAGTACAAGAGGTATCCAAACTCATACAAATGGTAGGAGATCAGATACCTGATAAACACTCCGGTGATTCTTTATTCAACTCCATAAACCCCCAAAAAAATGCTTCAACCTAGTCCTTAGCCATGACCAGCTTCTATACTGGAGAAGTCTAAATTCATATCCACACAAATAGCCTCATTCCTAAAACAGCATTATTTCGAGCCGACCAAATAGACCATATGATAGCAAACCAATACGCAAAACGCCATTTGGAGTGCATACTATTTGCAAATCCTATATTGTGAACAAAATCAGACCTAGTATCAAGATGTGAAACAGACACCCAACCTAGCCGTCTTGTAACATGTTTTCCAAGTTGAATAGGAAACTTGACAAGTAAATAAGATATGGCATGTCGTCCAAGCCACACATCAAATTGCATTTGAATTTTGCAAAGCGACCCCTGACTCTGTAGAATAATCCTTGTTTGTAAATAAAGCTCTCCAACCAAATCCCAACCTTCATGGGAGCAATATTAGACCAAAAAAATTGAACAAATGAGTTATCCAATTCAGCAACCTGTTGATGTAGACTCCAGAAGAATCTGGATACCATCTCCAAGAATACAGCTGGAAAGTTATAGTTTCATTTCTTCCCTGCAATTTTTCTTATGTAATTCGGCATGCCTCAAATGTAACTGTCATCTGTTGTTTACATTAACATCCACCTGGTGGATGTTATATGTTTAATATATAAGTTTTATCGTTCCCCTTATATGCTTTGTTTTCTTAATATTGCTGAGGTTTGGGATTGAGTCGCAAATTGATCACAATATTGGTCACATGTTGTTCCTTAAGATGATGCTGATTATTTGTTATTATTATTAGTATTATTTGCTTACTCATGTAGCCTACCTAATATGTCTTGAAGGTGTATCTTATACTTGATGAATTCATTCTAGCGGGTGAACTGCAAGAAACAAGCAAGAAGGTATGTATTCTTTTGGAGTTAGTAAAGTCTCCACATTTTGAGCTGGGTAGTTACGCCATGATTCCAGGCCTAGTTGCTTGCTTCCATAGTTTCTTCCAGCATATATCTCTACTGACAACAATTGCAGCCTGGGTGCTTAGAAGCTAAATTATATGCACACAGCCCAATTTATTTTTTCTAGTCAAGAAAAACCTCAATTCTTAACCCGTTTTTGTGCTTGCAGGCTATCATTGAGAGGATGGGGGAACTGGAAAAATTAGAATGAAACATCACATTTTGGAAGTCTAGTGGTTTGGAGAATTCCTTGATTTGATCATGCACTAGGCAGAATTATTATATTGGGTTAATTCTTGTATTTTTATTGTGATACAGAATTTTGGAAATATTTTCCCGTGCCATGTATTCAGTACCTTTTACGTAGGCTTCATACTGAGCTTGTGTTTATATATGCACTGACATTTATAAAATCAGGGTTTCTTGTAGCTTTCTTTTTATTTTATCCTTTTCATTTTGTTTCTTTTGTTTGAAATTCCTTTTTCCCTTCCTGGTTTTTTTTTTTTTGAATTGGAAAATCATTCATCAAGCAACAGGAAATCCAAACCAGTCCCCAGCCAGAAGAGATTCACAACCAATTTAGAAATCTTCCACAAAACATAGCACTAAAAAGAAATATAACTGAATAAGTATGATACCATAAGCATTGCCAAACAATTAATTTTGATGGGACAAAAAAACTACCAGTGCACAGGTGTTGTGTTTTATTTGAAAAATGAGAAAATTTGAGCATGATCTTTCAACTGTGAGATCTTGCTACAATGTATTAACATCTGTGTCTCCTGCTGTTTTCACTAGATAAATGCGTATAGGCAAGTCTAGCACATGTAGAAATATAACAAATGAATGGCATTAAGATGGCTCATCACATTACTACTGCATTTGGGGCACTGATTTACCACTACTCCGTGTCCTGGTCCTAATTTCTTCACATGCAAAATGGAGATGAAGGTCTAGTCCATTTGTCCTGAAAGGGTGCAAGGAGCTGTTGTTGCTGCCCAGAGATTGATGCAATCTTGGATCCAAATACTTCTTGGGTTGCAGGGGAACGAGGAAATATGGCCTGGGCACATGGACTCACTGAAGAAGGGTCATGCCTTCCACTCTGCCAATTAGGATATTGTGTCCTCATAATATTGAAATTTACACTAGACCTACCTTGAGCTGATTGTTGCAACCCCCAAAAGCTTTGGTGCTCTTGTTTATTTGGAACTGTTGAACTATAATGAGTTCCACATAACGGGCTACCATAATAATGAGGTTGCTGCAACCGAACCTGCAGTCAATTAAAGCGTTTACGAACTGTGTTAGTATATGATAATAAAAGGTGGCCTATTTATGAGGATATTATAGTGCACGTTTTTTGGTTTTTTTGGTTGTTAGAGTAGTTTATGCAATTCATTATTAGCAATAAACTTTTGCTTCCTCATTTCATATACAGTCAACAAAAAAATAATTACATTAAGCTATCTTTACCAAAGTTGGGCCCATGATTTTGGAGCCAGTTTTATTTGCATGATAGTGCTGTTGCTACAAAGAGAGACTAATACCTGTGGTCCTGTAACAGAAAGCTGATCAAGGTAAGAAGTTGAGGCATGCTGACTCTGAGCTGTAGGAATTGGCATGATCCCGTGTTGCTGTGCTATTGACTGAAAATAAGGCACTTGTAATTTTGGCAACGGTTCCAACCTACTTCCAATTTTGTTATAGTTATTGTCAACCTTTAACCCATTACTTATAGCTGACAAGGACAAGAAGTTGAAATTCTGTATAGTAAGGTTGGTAATTAGTGCATGACGAAGAGGGTCAAAGGGAAATAGACATCTTTAGCAAAAATAACCCTTAAACTTACTTGCTTTTGAGGGCCATACACTTCAGGTGTTGGAGCAGCTTGTGATATGTCTCGATAATGGCATTGTCGCTGAAGAATAACATTCTTAGTCTTACTTTCCTGGGGACTCTTCACTGTAGAAGAAGTAACTCCCTTGCTCATTATGTTTAAGTTGTGCACTTCCAAAAAAACTCCTTGCTTTGGTTCTTGTGCTCTCATCTGATGACAATCATAAAGCTCATATTCTTTGATAACCTGTCTTTTTGGTGATTCTAAACTCTGGATGATATGGCTGATGTGAACATGGGTTGCACACCTTTTCCATGATCTCTTATGAATAACTACTTCAGGAATCTGCAAAGTTAGTTATTGACAACAAGTAGCTGTTTGAGTGGATGGCACATCATTTAGGATCATGAGATTTTTACATGATAGAGGTAAGTTGTGGAAGCATCAGCAATAAAAAATTTGTGAGTCCTTGCCTTTCCACTAGAAGAACAAGTTGAAGTTTTCTTCAAATCATGTTTATAGGCACAGATTGCAGCATCCAGCCCATCAGGAGCTTTAGTAGCACAAGACCTTGGAAAGAAAAAGTGATCAGGTTAGTACAAGAGGAAGGATTCGAATCAAGCTACCTAAACAAGATGAAAATGAAGTAGAATGAAGAAATTTACTGCAGATAAGCCTGGCCAGCTGGTGCTACTGGAGACAAGTCTGGCCACAATGCAAGACCTTCTGATGCAAAATCAAAAGATATCCAAAAAATCAAGCACATTGATGTAAAAAGTCGTCTCACTGAAATAAGAATTGATTCAACGTAATTATTAAAAAGGCCACTTTTTTTAATCTTGGAAGGAGCATACCATTCCCTTTTTGTTCCTTGATCATACGCTGTTGTTGCTTACAATCGACTCTGGCCTGAAATATTAACAGACAACATAACACGAATAGTATCAGTACTAGAGAAATTTCAGTAGAACTGTACAAAGTGTAAAAATGTAAAATTACAAATGCTTACCCCCACTGATTCCACATCTGGTCTCATCTCAATTTGTGAAATCCGTGATTGTCTGGGCACATTTAATCTGCAATATGATGAGAAAACTTGTATATATTTATAAAAAAAACTTGAAAAGTACATACATTAATTCCAGAATGCAACAAAAAATTACCCACCCCATTGCTAGACATAACTCAGGGCCCTGCAATGCATTTTGGTTGCTATTTTCACCCTTCACCACAGCAGACACAGTGTGAAGATTCATCGTCGAAGAAGTGGAATGAGACGGCATCAAGAACGGTACACTCCCAGGAAAATCAGGCTGTTCTTGACTCCCAGCTTCATTCAAAGAACCAATTTTCGAAGCTTCTCCGGGTGAATATTCAGGAGTTGCAACCTGAGCAGATGCTGAGGCTAGAATAGAACATATGCCAAAAGAAAAAATAGAATGAAAAAAAGCACGAGTCAATCGCTTAAAACAAGTAGTACCCCAAGAGAGAGAGAATAATCAATATCAATGTCTGTAACACATAAGGGTGAGAATGAATAACAACCATCAAGAGCAACACTAGCATTGTCCTTGTCCTTCAAGTTCTGCAAAACTGAGGAGTTATCTGGCAAAGATTCCCTACTACTACTGTGATTGGAGCTATTGTCAGGGAACATTCCAGCCAAGGCATACAGAGTCTCAGCAACCTCTTCCTCATCTTTTGTGATGGGCCCAGAAACTCCCTCTCTTGGGGACCAGTTTAGTCTCATTCCTTGTTTCTACAAAAGCAAAAAAATATGCTTAGAGAAGGAAGCAAAAGGTCAAGTTCTGAAACTGGCAACCTTACAACACTCACTTTGAACTTCTTTACAGTCTCCTTTTTCCCAGATTCTGTTCCACTCATCCTATGCTTCACCTTTTCTGCATCAAGTAACTTGGATTCGCGACTGCGTTTCTTAGTGGCTGTAATTTAAAAGCACAAAACAAACACACAAAAAGAAGAACCATAATTCACTCACAAAAATCAAAATTCACCAAAACAAAAACAAAAAAAAAAATCATAATTTTTTTCTGCAAAATAATATTATTTACCACTTCCTACACAATATTTTACAATAATTCACTCACAAACAAAAGGGGTAATAAAGGACAGAATCATCCATCCAACCATTAAAATAAAGAAAAAGTTAAAAGCTTTAAAGGATTGCTTCAACTCTAATCCAAATTTTTTAAAAAAAATACAAAACAAAGAGGTACAAAAAAGTGAAGTGCTGCATAATTTCGACTATGAAAAAACACGCACCTGAACGTAGCTTCCGTGGAACTGAGGCATGATGAACGCCATTGCAATTATTCAAAAACTGTTAAAACATCCAAAGGAGACCAAGAACGTAAACACAACAAAATCATAAACGTTATAAAAAGCCCAAACAAAAACAACAAGAATAGAACAACATACATTCTTGGGAACCTTAAATTTCTTGTTGGTGGTAGCAATGAGAGGTTCATGAGGTTGTTGTTGTTCTTCAGTTACATGACAACCCATTTGGAAGCTGGAAAGTGCTCTTCCCACAGCACTCAAGCTTCTAAGTTTTTCCTTCTTCGATTTCTCTGAGAATTGAAGGTCCCCCAGTAGTGAAAAACATCAGTCACAAAGCCAGAAGCAGAGAATGAATAAAGATAGATGATAACAAAGGGAAAGAAAAAAAGAAGAAGCGTTATCTCCTCAGCTTAAAAGAAAGACACAAAAAACGACAAGAAGAAAACTGGTTTTTGTTTGTTAGTGTTTGGGTAAATTTACCACCCAAGAGTTTGTGTCGTCGCTTTGAGAACCTCACATTTCCAACCTTGTCCATTTCCACTTTCTAGAACAATAAATAATAATAATAATAATAATAAGCAAAGAAAAGTTGCAGAGAGAGAGAGAGAAGGGTGTTTGGGTTTGAGCGTGTTGTTGGTGTTGTGTTGGTTTGTTTCTGAACTTGGAAGTGTAGGATTTGAAGAGAGACAAAAAGGGCAATAAGAATGAGATTGTGTGGTACAGTAACACCAACACAGTAGTAGTAGTTCTGTTTTGTGGAAAAGAAGACAGCAAAAGTAATTGGTGCCTCGTGTTCAGAGAATCAGGTTCTTTGTGAGATCAAAGTTAGAGAGAGAGAGAGAGAGAGAAATGAAAACATAAACTTTCCCTTATGATGGTGAAAATTACTGTATATCATAAAGTTTATATAAAAAAAAAATAGCCATTGTTTTGAGGTTTTTTTTTAAAAAAAAGTAGCCATTGATTTGTTGGGATTATGGAAAGAACGGTTAAGATTATTTGAAAATCCAAGTGGTCCTAATAGTCTTTAAACTTGGCTTTTAAAAGACTTCAGCATGAATGATGAGGAAACAATTGACATGATAATTAGATGTGAAGTTAATGGTGCTTGTTATCTTACTTGTGCTCTTGTCCTAATTTTTATTTTTTAAAATGGGAAAGAAAAACACAGCATTTATAAATTATAAGATAGCTAACGTCAAATAAGCCTCTTAAACAAAAATGTCTCTTATTGCATCAAGTGGTTCACTCCATTACTTACAGTTATGACCATCTAAACAACCTATTTTAGCTAGTATATCCAGATTCAAATTTGCTTTACGAGGAATCGAAATGAAATTCAAATTCCATGCTCTGGCAATCAGCTCTTGGATGTCTTGAATTACATATCTACTACTACATTTTTAGAAAGAGCATCGAAGGCCTCTTTCCAATCATTTTCCACCATGACAATCTTAACCCCTCAGGACCAAGCTAGATCAAGTCCTTTCTTCAATGCTAGAAGCTCTGACTCCAACACAAGGTATCTCATGTTAGGGGCTAATAAACCCTACCAACCAATTCCCTTTCAGTTGGGTTTAGTCACAACTCTTAATCAACTTTAAAAAAAAACTTATGTCAAATGTATGTTTTGACTTTCTTAAATGACATATAATATAAAATATTATTATTTAATTTTTTTTATTTTTATAACTCTTTCCTTAATTACACACCAAATAAATATTTAGTATCTCAAATAAAACCTCCTCAGCCTCCCCGGCCTTATACAACTCTTATCAACATTTAATTTCATAGTGGTTTAGAGGTATCTTCCAAGTTATCAAGCCCTTTAACATCAAAAGCCTTCATTTTCGAGAGAAAAAAGAGTCTAGTCCTTTTGGGTATGATGCAACTTTTGAACCACCTCCTCAATCCTCCATGTCTCAATATTAAACAAACTCTAGCTTCTCTATAACCACCAGTTCCATAGAATAGTAAGGTGCCTTATTCCATTCGAATTCTTAGCTAGCTCTTTCAACCATTGTTGCAAATTTGTTGTCAAGAAATTTGATCTACCGACTACCCCACATCTTCCCCAAAGTTCACTAGCATGTGGACAAACTCTTAAGCAATGCAAGATGGTTTCTTCATTGGTAGAGCAGCGGCGAGCACATCCCTGCCCAATATGCAGACATCAGCTGGCACACGTATCCTTAGTTAGTAATGCCTCATGCATAATGGTCCAAACAGATGCCCTCAACTTCTCCAACACAACAAGCTTCCAAATCCATTTGTTAACCTTGAGAACTACTCTCCTCACCACATCTTCGAATTTTTCATTTATAAGCATCAGTTGCTGAATGTGTATCAGGGTTAGCATGGTACCATAGCACCCAGATCTCCATTTAGCAGTGGCCCTGGGCATGATGAGATGATGTCCCTTGTTTGATTGAGGCAGCACTATGTATAGTCTTGGGAAATCCCAATAATCTAATGCCCAAACATCTTTCCAAGTTAGAGCAGTATCTGATGTATAAACGACAGGTCTCCCAAACCTATGATTATCTTAAACCCACCTTTCAACCTTTTTGAAGCCTTGCAAATTGATTTTCGTCCCACTGAACCTCCTTTATTATCTGCTAGAGGTGTATTCCCATTTTCAAGTATCTATCTTTCATTGCCTTCACCCAGACATGATTAAGGGGAAGCTCAGGTTCATCCTTAAGCCACCACTAAATCTCATCCCAAGAATACGAATGATAATATTTATATGGATGTTAAATAAATTTGTACGGATGTTATTTTATTTGAGATTAAAGAAATCATTTACTAACATCGAACATGCAATTAATTTTTTTCATTCGTGGATATGCAATTAATTTCGTAATAAAAATGAATTAAAGTGTGTAGTTATTTTTTTTATTAAGCGTATATTTTAAAAAATATTTATTATAACTTATTTAGAATAAAGAATAAAATATTTGTGATATCTAAAACATTATCATGCTAGGTTGTTTATTTGAATTTTAAGATAAATTACACAAACATCCCTTATTATAAGAAGTTTTAAACTTAGTGAATATTACACTTCATCCATTTTTTATACATGAGTATACAATTAATTTGATAATAGAAATAATTTAAATTAAGTGTGTAGTTATTTTTTATTAAGCATATATTCTTAAAATTAGTTATTATCGGTTATTTAGAATAAAGAATAAAATATTTGTCAATATCTAAAACATTACACAATGACAAGTTGTTTATTTAAATTTTGTAGGTAAATTACACAAACCTCCTTAAGGTTTGCTAATATTATAATATCATGTACAGAGAGAAGAGAATTCAGCGGAGGATGGTTATTTTCTTTATGATTCTTTGCTTAGTTTTGCTTCAAATAGTTTTTGTTTAGACTCTTCTACTGTAAGAGTAGGTTGTGGCTATTTGAGCTAGTTTGCAATTTATTTCGTTTCATAAAATAAAAATGAAGAAATCTTTAAATTTTTGTTCAAAATATTTTTAAAATTTGAAAACTCCCTTTTAACTTAAATTATACCTCAACCGTATATATATCTGCATTGTTTTTCAATTTTTCAATAATTTTTTTCTTGATTTTAGAATTTTTAGGATAATATATTTTAGGGTTAAATATGTTTTTCATCTCTATAAAATTTTTGCTGCATTTTTGTCCCAATTAAATTATAATATGTTAAAATAATTCCTCGTCACCAAAGAGGTACTAATAACAACTGACTTGTTTGACAGACTTTCACATAATCTTTAATATATCCTAGAATTATCTCAAGGATGTACATAAAAAAAATTTAGGTGACAACATTCAATTTCTCATGGTTTTTTAGGGTAATTGTTACGTTCAAGTTACATATTATCATATTTTTTACATTTTTATTAACAACTTCTAAATTAAATTATACGAAGGATAATTAGAAAACATATCATATAGCATAAAATTTGTTGAAAAAATTATAATTTATAGGAAGAATAAGGGACTAAAACAAAATAATTCAATTAATAAGAGACTAACTCTAAATATTTTATATTAATGAGGGATGAAAAAACATACCAATTTTTTTACAAGGAATGAAAACTAAAATTTAGTAATTTTGAAAAACATATTTAACCCTATATTTCAACTTCCTAAAACTATTAACACATAACAAAGATGTTTAACAAAACTAGTGGATAAGCTAGCTGAAAGTTTATACACTAGCTGAAACTTATGATTATGTTTGGCAAGACCATGAAAAACAATTTAAGCTAGCTTATAGCTTATAGCTTATTTTACTAGCTTGAAAGTTTATTAAACAAAATAACTTTGTTTGGTAAAAGAATTTATTTTACTTAAAGTAGCTTTTGAGTTTATTGTTTTGTTCTTAGAATCGGGGTCAAAAGTTGACTGGTCGTTTAATTCACGCGCCATCAGGTGACGTCTTTTACAGGTGAAGCGACGCCTATTTTTGGGTCACGACTCTTCATCTTTCACTTCGTCCATGGGCCGCGACAGTTGAACTTCGGCCCATAGGACTTTGGCGTCTATAAAAGGGGGAAGAACTTCGTTGGTTCCTCACTTTGCATCTTTCCTCCAGAAACTCTTTCCGTTCGTTGTCTTCTTCTCTCCTTTTAATCCGTCCTGGCTCGCACTAGAACGACCGTCCGTATCGTAAACATATGTAGCCCTTCAACCTTTTCTTTTACTTTCGATGTCTGCTTTTTCCACTAACAACGGTCAAGGCCAAGATAGCTCTTGCGAAATAATTTCCAATCCTTCCATTTCTTGGCCTCCTGAGGTTCCTCATATCATATCTATATTATGTAAAAAATCACTCATATCATATCTATATTTTAAAAATTTATATTTTTTATGTCATTCTACATTTAACAGCTAGTTCTACCAAACATAGTTTAATTTAATCAATTAGCTTATCAACTTCCATCTTTCAATTAGCTCATCCGCTAGTTTTGTTATACTAACCCTAAAGTTTGTAGTCGAAAGCTGAAGGCTAGTAAGCTAGCTTATTAAAATAAATTGTGTTTGGTAAAACTAAGTGTTAAATGTAAAATAACATAATTTTAAAAAAGTTAGATGAGTAATTTTTCAAAAAAAATATCGAGGATAAACATTTAAAAAATAAAATAAGAAGTGAACTGGTCTGAACCGGGTCAAGGATCCGGTATGGGACCAACCACAAATGTTAACAATAATGAATGATTTGTACACTGGTACAGTGGGTATCCGGTATTGTGTCATTTACCTCAGTGGGAGAATAAAGGTCTTGTAGTCCTGGAGATCCTTCACACCAAGCTTTAGCGTTGAAGAGGGGCGAAAGAGGGTGTCACCTGCAAAGATTCTCTGACGCTCAAGTCAGTAACCAAGGAAAGAATGCAAGGTTTCTTAGAGTAAGTTTGAGAATGAGTCCAACGTACCAGAGTTATGAAAATGTTGGTATTTATATACGTGCATGTGGAGAATGAAGAGTCCTTTTAGGGTTAGGGAACCAATCGTACACTGTGCCTGTATGATTCTAACACACGACGCGGGCGCCTCCATGTCTCTTGCGAACGTTCCCCCGTACCTATACCTTGTATTATTTGTCGGGTGACATTGAAGTTTTTCGGTGTTCTAAGTGCTGACCTAGACTTCCGGTATAGATATGAATCTGATACGGGGTTAGAGTCCGGAGGTTTACCTTTGACACCAGTAACAAGTGTGGGACGGATGAAATTATCACCTTGTCCATGTGCCGGTATTGAGACCGGATCAAGAAACTTATAAGCTCAAAAGCTACTTAAAGTAGCTTATAAAAAAACATCGCAAGCTACTAAATAAGTTTCTTTAATAAATAAGACTATTTTACCTAACAAATGTTTAAGCCAGAAAAATAAGTTACAAGTTAACTTAAATCGTTAGGCCTTACCAAACATAGCCAATATTTCTTGCTTCAAAGGTAACAAATTTCTTCAATTATTCTTACTGAATACAATGGAGAGAAGTGCAAAAGAAACTGAGATCCATTTAGAATAAAATACTAGTGTTTGTTTGTAAAAATTAGTCTATAAACTTGTAAAAAGTTAAAAGTTGATAGTTGAAAGTTGATAAATTAAGTGATTTAATTAAAATGTGTTTAATAAAATTAATTGTTAAATATAAAATGACATAAAGAACATATTATCTTTTAAAATAAATTAGTCTTTTTTTAAAATATCGATAAAGACAAAAATATAAAAAAATAAAATAAGTTTGGAACTTAAATTAAATGCAACTTTAATAGTTTATTAAATAATGGCATAAGTTACTAAAATAAGCTTTTTTACTAAATAGGATTACTTTGTCTAATAAACTTTTAAACTTATGAAATAAACTATAAGATAGTTTAGATAAAACTCATTATCTAGAGTCTTAATAGGGGTAATGTAATTCCTCTTAATTGCTGTTACAAGACATACCCGTTACAAAAATTTATATTTTATGAAAAAAAAATTGTATATATTAACATATGAAATAAGAACAAAACAAAACAAAGGAAGAAGAGATGCCAATCGCATTGTCTCCATTTTATTTACATAATATTAACACGGTGAATTCTGATTTTCAATATAAAAATCAGTTTTTCTTGAATAAATAGGTTTTTACAGGAAAAAAAATTGTTTCATAATAATTAAAATAAGTGTTGATTAATAAGAAGTTAAAATAAATGTCATGGCTTGCAACAATCTCGGGCTTTTCTTCAGATTAAGGCAGAAATTGATCCACAAAAGTGCCATGCACCCAGGTCGTTTCTATGAGTTACCATAAAGATTTTGATTACCCTGTGCAGTTAGAATTGCA
Source organism: Clitoria ternatea (assembly GCA_037962975.1). Lineage (NCBI taxonomy): Eukaryota > Viridiplantae > Streptophyta > Magnoliopsida > Fabales > Fabaceae > Clitoria > Clitoria ternatea. The sequence continues at coordinate 116,268,052 of CM075674.1, read as the reverse complement.
AATCGCTTAGTGTACTAAACCTAGTTTAGTTTTTTTGATATGGCTTATAAATTCTATGACTGATTTATTAAGTAGATAGATAAATCCAATAAAAGAAGTTGACCCCAAATCAATAAAATAAAAAATACTTCTCCAAATATCTGAATTATACATCGGAAAACATTCCACTTAAATATTGTTATATGCTGTTCTGTTGTAAACATTCAAAATTAGCCTAAATAATAGGCTGTGATCCTTCACAAAATACGGCAAGTGACCTGAACAAAAATTCTTCCATATAACCCCAAAAAAATCCGTTTCCCATTATTATCCTTGACATATTATTCCAGTGAAAAAACAATCAAAAGCATAAAAAGAAGTATGATAAATTAAGACTTTAATTGTAAATTCAACCCAAAGCTAGTAACAAATAATAAAATGGGATGATCATGATATTAATCTCATTTCATACAGAGGAAGGAAAATGGAATGACGCATTTCTTCACTAACTGATGTGTGAATCATAGTTTCAAGAGCAGAGCAGGAAAATCGTTAATTCAGCCACTTGACCAGTTTGGGTTAAAACATTCACACCCTGACTTGACCTGGCCAGTCCTGCACATCCCAGCCTTTGCATCAACCGGCATGAAAAATTTTCCCGTTTGTTTATGTTGATTCTTCCATCCCACAACCCTATCAACTTGCAGCAAGACCAGATCGACTGGTCCGAATTTTATGACTATGATCAGGATTATCACGTAGACCTAGCTTGGAGATAACAAAACAATAGGAATCCCAGTCCGTTCTTCTTAGGTATTTCAGTAATCTTTTTCTTTTCTGAACCATTGCTAGCAGACCTTTTCGGGAATGAACATCCTAAAGCATCACAGAATAAATTTAATCAGGAAAAAATATAGGATAGCAATGCCAGATTTTCATCATTTGATTGTGCACAATCTCACACTGCATGCCAAATCTACATTGACGTTGTGGCTTCAATGGACCCCATATAAAATGGACAGGGTCACAATGCATATACCAATCTGAATAGTTAGGCTCATGAAATAAATATAGACTATGTCTACACCAGAATTTGTCCTATTCTACAACATACAACATCGCACACTAAACAAAGGTCCAGATCCAGACAAAATAAGTCGATTCAATTGTTAGAAAAATATATAGAAATAAAAGTTCACGTCAAAGTTCTGAACTAAATAACAGAACATCTATAGTCACACATTATAGATGTGTTTTCCTCAGTCATAATATTTATGAAAGCAGACAACCATAAGTAAATTGAAAATTTGAAATTATATAGTGGTGGTTATTCAATGATAACTTCTCAAAATCTGTTCCTTCTTAATGAAGGAACACATCCAATTATCCTATTCTGCCGCCAGAATAAATTTTGAAGTTATTCTCTTGTTGCATAAATCTTTCGGTCTACAAGTATTAGCAAATGCAAATTTGAACAGAAACTCATCCAAGATTTGCTAGAAAATGACAAAATTAAAAGGTACTCCATACACAAAGGAGAAGCTGTCTGGTAACAGTGTTATGCTTATCAAATAGCGGATCTATAAGTATCAGCAAATGCAAATTTGAACAGAAACTCAGCTAGATTTGCAAGAAATAAATGACAAAATTAAAAGGTCCTACATATGCAAAGGAGAAGCTGTCTGGTAAGTGGTAACAGTGTTATGCACATCAAATAGCTGACCACACAAATCTTCTACAGATGACTCTTCTATTTATGGATCACAAAAACAATAACAAATTTAAGAATAATGCAAAAGGGCAACTCACCTTCTTGTGTAGAGCTGCTGACAGATGCTTAATCTTAGTTGTGAGTTGTGCAACTGCATAACATCAATAACATAGCATTAATTCCTTAACAACAGTGATAAGAACCCAAACTCAGAATAAGGAAAATAAAAAAAGAAAAAGAGAACTAGAAAGAAGTTCTGTTTTAAATAAAAATTTAATATTTTTAAATCAATAACTATGAATATTATTTAAAAATAAAATATAACATAAATTAACAATAATGTTTCAATCATGGTTGTTAGATTCGCGTTCCAAGACGCAGAACACCGGCGCCTCCCCATCCTGAAACGCCCGCAGAAACGGTCCCAGGTGGAGACGATGTGGAGTCGCAAGTCGGGCCATTGAGTCGTGGGGTCGCGGGCGTCTCAGTCTTGCACAGTAACCCTAATTTCAGGCTTTCTCTTCGATTTGGTCCCCTTTTTCGCGAATCCCCTTCGACTCCTCCGTCTCACAGAGCTCGCCCTGCGTCGTCGACCCTTTCCCTCTACGTTGCACCTCCTGGCACCGTCGCACCCTCCGGCACTCTCTGTTTCTGCTTGCGTCGAGCTCTGTTTCCCTCAAGCTCTGGTCTGTTTCTCCTCGTGGTGGTGGTGGCCCTTTGTTTCCCTCAAGCTCTCCTCTGTTTCTCGTCTCCTCTCCCTCAAGCTCTCTGTTTTCTGTTGGCTTTTTCTGGAACAGGTTTTTGTGTCTTCTTCTCTGTTTCTGATCTGTTTGGTGGTTGGCTTGGCTTCTTAATCCTCTGTTGGGTAGTTGGCTTGGCTTGGCTTCTTCTCTGTTTTTGTGTTTTATGACATTAAATTTGGTTTAAGATTATGAAGTTTATGAGTTTAGTTTGGTATTTGTCATATTTATGTATAGTTTAGAATTTCTGGTAGACTCTTCCGTCTCGTCTTACGTCTCACGAGTCTACGTTTTGCAAATCTCGGTCGTCTCAACGTAGACTCTACGTCTTAACAACCTTGGTTTCTATATAAAAACTACTAAAAAAATTATTAAAAAAATATTCTAACCAGCTCAGCATGCCCTTGCCCCCTTTTCTTCTTTCTAACATACACTTTCCACACCATTGGTGCTGCTGTGACCTCATGGGCTAAAGGGTCCTGTGTCCCATTATCAGTTTGGGCCCTAAAAATTGTCATAATATCGACGCAGGCCACATTTAAAATTATGACCTCCGCTTTTTTCACCTAGACTATATTGCAATAGGTAAACCCCACACATACTGGTTCAGATCAGGAAGGAAAATAAGTAAGCTAAACCAATACTAATCCTTCTGAATCCTATTTATCAAACACTGTACTATAAGTCAGTAATGTATAGTTCTCTTTACCTTGGACACGGGCAGAACCACAATCTGACTCAGACATTTTAAACTCATCTCTAACCTTTGTGAGCTCAATTTTCAACTTTTCTGCAGAGGACATATTATCTGGATGATAGTACTGCAATAAACATAGAGTGGCAATGTTAGGACACCAAATTAATTAACAAAATTTAAAAAACTAATAATATATGCAGATATGCTAATGTAACATTAGTGAAACATGTTTCTTTCCCGCCTCTTTCTCTCACATAACAACTACTATTTTGAATTTTAATTTTTGTACTTTCTTATACTATGGTTATCTAATTATCTAATTACTGCTCCATGTTTCCCTGTTTCCCCCTTTCCCCCATGACTCAATTAGCCCGGGTACAAAACTCTAGCTTAAAAAGAAGGCAGAAATCAACATGTTCATCCAATAATATAACATAATATCAAGATACCGACAACTTTCAAGTACCAAAAAGACCAACAACAACAATAAAAAAAAAGTCAGGGATCAGTCAATAACTTGATGAATAACAGCACAAGAGGCTTAACTATTTCTATAGAAAGATAGAACAACAATGGCATCCATACGTTATTATCTGAACACAGGAACAACCTTGTGGCTACTAGAATCAGCAATAATAATAAACAAAATATATAAACCACAGGACATGACATCTGATCTGAGAATCACTGCTATATAATAAGTGATGGTACAAGCTGTAACAATCGCACGAAGGTTGACAAGAAATGAGAGACAACAAATCAATATCGTATATTCCATAAAATTCATCAAAGCAAAGCATGCATGCCTTTTCAACAAGATGCTCTTTAGGAGGCCCCAACGAGAAGGATGGAGTAGCACCCAACTGACCCAACATATTAAGTCTTTGCACTGTGAAAACAAATAAATCCACACACCATTAATTCTTCCTTTCAAATAAAACCACTACACATTTATCATTATTACCAAAATGAAGATAAACAAATGCAAACTTGTCACCGACACGAAAATTTCTTAGACTTGTCCTCCTTTTCATCAATCTGTTTGAGACAATCTCTCAAAGTAGTAGATATATCAGAACCACCAACATTCACAGAAGAGGCTTGCTTCTCCTCCATCTCCCTCAACCTCACCAACCTCTCATTCAACTCCGCAATCGAAAACCAATCCTTCTCCTTCCTCTCTGGCCTCAACAACCTCAATTTCTCTCCCAGTTCCTCGTCTCCATAAGTCCTCAAGAATTGCATCTTCATCCCGCCTCCAACTTTCCTCTCCGTCATCGTCGCGGTTTCCTTCCCAAAGAAGTCCGGGAGCGCGCTTGTCCCACCGCCGCTCTCCCTCGAATCCGAGGATTTCAGATTCAACGCATTCCTGAACGCCGTTCCGTCGCCGCCCTTACGGATGTTCTTCAGGCTTTCACGAATGGAATCGAAACCCGTGGCGGGCTTCCTAGGCATGTTTCGGTTGTAGATTTCCTGAAATGAGATTTGCTCCTGCGGTGGCGTTGGGGGCGGCGGGGCGGCGGAGGGGGGAGGGAGGGAGGTCTTGTCGCGGAAGCTGGAGAGATTCTTTTGGATCTCATGGAGAGAGGATTGGTGGGAATTGGAGGAGCGTGGATTGAAACCGTCCTTCAGGTCTCTGAAGAAGGAATCGAAGGGAGACTTTGGATTGGACTCGCCGGATGTGGAGAAGAACAGAGAAGGGTTTGAGAGAGTGTAGGGTTTGGTTCTGTGACGACGGAGATGGAGAAGAAGGGCCATGCCGGAACAAATTGCAGGGTTTTCCTTTTACAATGTTAGGGTTTTAGTTATAAACTAGAAAACACTTTCTTCGTTCATGTTGATGACTTTTTCCTTTTCTTGCTGAATAGAAAGGAATCAAAGGATGATAAGGATTAAAAAAACGGAATAGTAAACAAATCTGGGTTAAGTGCTGCAAGAGAAAGAAAATTTTACTGCGGTGAGTGTGCTCTGGCTTACCATGGGAAGATACATAAAATAAAGAAAATGAAACGAGTGAGTGTTTTGGCTATTTCTTTTTTAAATATACTCATTTTTTAAAAAAAGTGTTGACATCGCGTTGAATTATAATTGAATATATATAATATTATATGATATATTATTAATAAATTTATACATAATCATAAAAACATTAAATTATAAGTCATTTAAAGTTAGTACAAATAGAGTTGGATACATGGGTAAGTAATGTGTCAATCCCAGCATGAATTCACATTTTAAATATTTTATTATTATTACTTTGTTTTAAAATTATAAGACTTTAACTCAAAACACATATTTTTCTATGATACTTAAATTAATATGATTTAAAATATTTAATCATCTAACAAAACTTTAAAAATTAATTTTTAATAAATTAGTAATTAATAAAATTTAAATATCAACTTTTTTCTATTTTAATATAATACAATATTGTCTTAAATTAAGAATTCTTTCTTTAAAAAAAATGAATTGTGAAAACAAAATAATATGAAAAACGAGATAAAATTTGTTTAAAATAAAATAATAATTTTAAACATAGATTTTCCCACGGGATAGGCGCGTAAACCCGTGATTTAGATGATTTTTTTCTAACTCGTAACTTGCATTAAAGATGACCTACTATACCTAGCGTGAATCATATTACATATTTTATACAACAATAATTCATCATATATTTCATATATGAAGCCCAACTCCCGAGGATCAGAAATCATGCCTAATTACTTGGGATCATTTACTAAAAAATAATTACTTGGGATCAGAAATTATGTGAGAGATGAGAGAAGGAGAAGAGAATTCTCTGTTATTTGCAATTGAAATTGTTGAAAAAAGATTTCATCTATTGAATAAGCCCCGTGGTGGAGTTTGCATATAGAGAAGCAAAATAAAATGAACATGTATCTGAAATGAAATGCACCAAACTAAAATACAGCTAGCTAACTAACAGACTAAAACAAGTAGTTCAATTAACTAAGCTATGGCATAAAAACAATGATAAATACAGTGCCCTATTATGTTTTACCAAATTTTTGAATTATTCCAGTTGACATGACAGAATTATTCAACATAATGCTTTGTTAAATAAAGCTAAAAAACCGATTTAACTTGTCAAACTGTGAAACAATTAGGTTTTCAGTTTGAACATTATTTAATTTTAATTTATATGGCTGAACTAACCAAGCCATGATACAAAAGTTATTGTTTTAATCTTTTGGTAAAATAAAACGTTGATTTAAAATGAAATTAAGTTCTTATTCTTAATCTTAACCCAATGCTTAATCAATGGATTCCAATAAGTGAATACTACTTGAAGGTGCCTAAAAGTCTTGGTTGTAGATGGAGTTTGATGCTGCCAATAGAGCAGCTCCTATGCCAGATCCATCTTTTGTGTGTTCTATCACCACATCGTTTGACTTTTCAGTTCCTAAAAGCTCCTTCACTGAATCCAGTAAATAGGCCCTGTATTGCGGATAATTTTCATATAAGCCCCCATCAATAGCAACAACACTTCTTCTCCCTAAGATGACACCTTTTGAGTCCTCTTCCATTTTTTGCAGAATCCCCACAATTCCTGCACCAGCTAAGCTACCACCTCGCTTTACAATAGTATCACAAACCTCCAACACTGTTTTTCTTTCACTTAACTTGGACTCAACCTGAAGAAAACGTGCATGGTGTATCAAATTTCTTTTAACAAATACTTGGTAATGTGAGTAATGTAACATTTATAGTTAGGACAAGAAATTCACCCCTGCTTTATCATAGAGGAGGGACCCAACTCTATGTAAATCACCAGAGTAGTCCTGCTGCATGGCACATATAACTGGGGTCCTGTTGAATTTGTAAAAAGGCATTTAATTATTAATAAAAGGTCAAAAGTGTTAAGCTGAATATAGCCATATGCCCTACAAAACATAATGTGTACTTTGATCACAAAATATGAGTACAATGTTTTTTTTTCCTTCAATTTTCCATTTCAAAAGAAGGAACCACTTGGAGAAAAGAAGATAGAGCTGCGTGTACAGAATAATTGTCATATTTCCAAATTTGACTAGAAATGGGAATTCTTACCACATCTTTTGATATATGTGATTTGAACTGTAGATGTTAACTGATAATTAAAGTTTACCCGAGTATGAAAGGTGTGGATAGATTTGGTGGGACAGATTTTCCAAACAAAGCATCCTCTTCAGCCATTTTAATTAGCACTCGTCTCACAATTTCACCTAGATACATTCCTGCGATTGTCTTTTCAAAGATCTGCCCAATAATGTGAAGAGATTGGGTTTTCTGCTTGCTACTATGTCAGAAAATGTAAATTATACAGAAGATACAACCAAAATTTACCTGCTCACCAGGATTGATGCTAGCAGCATCCATTTCCCTATCAAACTCGGTTAAAGGGAGACCATTTGAGAAAGCCCCCCACTCGGTGCTAATGATCTACATCAAGAAATGCTTTTCTCAGATTAAGATGAAATATTTGATCTGTAGCATTAGAACAAAATGTGAAGAAATAAAGGAGAGTAAGTGCACACTGTTTACTAACCATTTTCCCAGAAGAAGAGACATGTTCTGTTAACTTAGGAATCGCACTCATCTGCTCAACATAGCAAGCATTGGTTCCAGTACCCAAAATGACAGCAACCATAACATCATTGTCCCAGTATTCTGCTCCGGCTAATGTTCCAACAGCATCATTTACCTATTTGGTAGGCATTCACTAGAATTATGCTACCACTGTATTGGTTAGGTTTGAACTTGTCTAAAAGTATGACATAACATCTGGTTTGTATGAAATGAAAGTATAACAAAATAACATACCAGAGCAGAAACTCGCATATCTAGTCCTTGCCTTTCCATTGCCTCATTCAGACAAGCAACCACATCTCTTCCTACCTGTGTAAAGAGTTTGACGTTCCTCATCATGCTAGTATTGAGTCAATATATTTCTGCTACTATTTAACTATACCAAAATATAAAACTCTAGTCAATGATACGATTAATAACACAACTGCAAATAAGCTCAACAAATAGCACAGACTCAGAAAGTTTGAGTAAAAAATCAATAGTAGCAAGCATTATATCCAATTATAGCACTGCAGCAGGTGCTGTTTTCCTGCCGTACTATACAGTTAGGTCTTCTGGTACATAAATTTACATAAGCTTTCCTAGAGCAGTTCTTTTGGTTTGAAACATGGACATATTGACACATTCCACAGTCCAATTCTACCTTGTGCTAAAATTTAATTTATACTTATGGAAACAAGTGACAACAAGATCAAACTCTATAGGGCTACATGGCTAATAACATGTCATGAATCAACTAACTATTCCTAATAACTCTTTTATATGTGACACATTACTTATTATCAAATGACAACATCAATCCAGCAAAAATGCACACTAAATTGAATAATAGTGAGTGATAGGGAGATGCAGGGAAACTGCATACTGTTCCAGAGACTGCAAAACCCTTGGTCCACTTGACTAGTATGCCAGAATCAATAGATGTCTGCTTCACAGGAAATGAGAAGGTAAACCCAATCTCTCTCTTTCTTCCAGGTGAGACATGAAATCTACCATCCTCATTTGATGCAAATTTTGCTAACCCGGAAGCAATGAAGTCAAACAGCTCCTGCAGCAGACCAATTGTTTGTTCATTTTCATTCCAATTAAGAAAGCACAAAAAGCAAATTAAACACCCTGAATTACTTCAGAAAATAAAAGAGAGACAAACTTATTATTTAGATGTTTCTGTGCTGTTTTTGCACTTTTCCGATTAAATTTGAAGTTTTTTCCCACTAAATTACTAATACATGTGCTCCATTCACTACAAATTAGGATTCCACCACTAAAGAAAGATAAGTGGCATGCTAAAAGTGGTTTAACTGTTTCAGGATAATTATAGTAGTTTGGCTTTCTGTAAGAACAATACCTAAAGAACTGTCATTTATGATTATGACATAGGGAGTGTCTTTTCTTCACTACATCTTTTAGGAGATTTTGGAGGTGCTTTTTTTACGAGACATTTTACAACTTTTACTAACCATTAATCTTTTTTTCTTTTCTATTTATCCTTCATAAAATGGAATAAGTGGGAATCTACTAGTTCATTTTAGTAACAAGTTCGATAACATTCTAGAATTTTTATAATTCAATTAAAATTAACTAATTTAAATAACTTTTATAGGTCTGTTTAATTTAGTTAAAGATGTTATATAAAAAAGGGAAGATGGAGTACAACAAGGAGCTGAGAAATTATATCTAAACAGTTTTGAACAAAATAATGATAAATCAAACCTCGGAAGCACCAAACATGAGGTGTTGAGGAATAGAAACTTGATCGAACTCAGTAGCAATGACACGCTCATCTTTGCCACCCAACTGCACTCTAAGCACACGGAAGTTGGTGCCACCAAGATCCAAAGCATAAAACAGCCCTTTCTCATTCCTAATGAAATATAATATCACGCCATTTGCGTCACGGTTTACTCTTTTAGGAACTAAAATAATAAATTCTGAAATTCACTATATTAATATATATACATACATACCCAGTGGGAAGATTGTCAACATAGGTGGGTATCATGGGAAGCCCAGGCCCAGGCCCAGGCCCAGGCCCAAGCCCGGCTCGCATGTCAGCAGACATGGCGTTGGCCACTTGCTGGAGAAGGGGAAGAGGAGTGGCACAATCGCGTTTCAGTTTAGTCAATATTTCGGTTGGAGTAACTGATACGGTGTCAGATCGGAGGGTCATCGTTAGCTTCCGCCGCCGCGATCGTGAGAGAAAGGATCCCATGGCGGTGGAAGTGAGGGCGGCGACGGTAACGGACATTTCTGTGTGACGCTTTCCGTGATCTTTTTCCAACTTATTTTATGTGTGGAAGTGGTAACAAATAACGAACACCTTTTAGGTGGAAAATCAAAGAAAGGTGTTGTTTGTGAAGTGGGAATATTGCAGAAGTAGAGAACTGTCACTTCTTTGCTCTCTTCTCTCTGTTCTTCATGGTTTTGAACGGAACGGTTTAGTTTTCAAGTGAGTTAAAAATATTATTATTATTATTATTATTATTATTATTATTATTATTATTATTATTATTATTATTATTATTAATCTATCGAATAACCTAACTATGAGATTAAAAGTTAATAACATATGTTAAAGGCTTGAGAATGAAAATTGTTAAACTAATTGATCTGTCCCCAACCGAGGTTTAGGATCCGGTGTCGGGACAGCCTCAAGAGTTGAAGATTGAATGGGATTGAGGACCGGTTGTGTGCATCCGGTCTCTCTGATCCGGCCTCTCAGCATGTGGAGGTCGGTCTTGTTGTTCTGGAGATCCTTCACACCGACCTCTCGTGTTGGTGTGGGCGACAGGTGGTGTCACCTGCGAAGATTCTCCGACGCTCAAGTTAGAAGAGTGTAAGTGAACTCTGTTAATGCTCAAACAGTATAATAGCAAGAGATAGAGCAAGGACAATGTCCCTGGAACATGTATTGCAACATGTTATTTATAGCTGAGCGTGGAAGATAAATCATTGGGTGTTAGTGGGCCCACTGGTTCTGATAACGTGTATAGAGAGTCAATCCGAGTGGGCCAGCATTCCGAGTGTGTCAGGAGAGTAGGTGAATTATCAGTGTACTTTTATGTCACATGGATGGAAAGGTAATCACATTTTCCATAAATCACGCTGGTGATTGTACCTACTCCTGTCGGTGGATGAAAGGGACATACTCCACTATGCAGAATACCTTCTTCATTATGATATTGGAGCAGTCAATTACAAGTCACCCGGTGTAGGAGAGCGGATAGGCCACCCGGTATCTTGGATGTCACCTCGGATGACCGGTGTAAGCGAAATTTGCCTAGTGTGTTGCAGGCCGGATCGATATCTTTGACACCGGTTGAGCTCTAGGACGGTTATAATGACTTCACTTCAGGTGAGATCGGATCAGCATGTTTACCGACTGGATCATTATCCTGGGATACCGGTTGACTTCTAGGAAGGTTGAGTCGGCCTTTTGTCCTTTAAAACCGGTATCCAGACTGGATAACCTTGGGGCCAGTATCCAGACCGGATCACTAACTAATTAAATTAAATTATATTAAACCGATGATAAAATAAATAATATTTTAAAAATAGATAATAGTGATTTTTTTAAAATATTAATAATTAAGGGAAGTGTATAATAATAGCGTTGGATTTAAAATAGTGGAAGGTTGTAATAATTTTCACTTCTTGTTGATTTTGCATTGATTATAATAAAGATTTTATTTTATTTTAAAAATGATCTAGGGTGCTAACCGGACTCCATGGCTCACGGACGGGGTCCTATTGTATGATGCCATATCATCGGAATTAGTAAGAAAAACTTGGATAACCTGTCACAACCGGAGTCTAAAACTAGTATGACTACGGACCTGTAGTCAAGACTCCGGTCCCACCTTGACAGTCGAACAACGAGTCAGAATCGGTATAGGCAACATGTTCCTACAAGCATTGTTGGTTAGGAGAAGGGTCAAATAATTTCCCTTACTCATGTATTCCCTATAAATACATCTCATTTATTACTATAAAAGGGGCTGAACTAATCTGAGAGTGACCTCCGTAATACCCTTATTTCCTGTAATACCCGTACTGACTTAAGTATCGGAGAATCTTTTACAGGTACACCTCCGGTGTGTTCCCTTGGCCGCGGTACGACTAAACACCAAATTCATCCTATACTTGAAGAACTTATCCCACTCAGCCTAGGAATAAAATATCGTACTCTATTGAGACGGTGAAAATCTAAGAGTAAATGAGGTGACTCCAGACACCGGTCAAGACAGTCAACTCTTAACCCCGGTTCAAGGACAGAACATTGGCACGCCCAGTGGTACCGCGTAAATTGTGAGTCCCATATCACAACGAAGGAGCAAGTTATGGATCGCCGGAGAGGAAGCGAAACCCCAGAAGGGTACGTCCAGAACGTAGCAAGGACGTTGGATTATAACGGGGGATAGTAGAGACACCGGGAACCGAATTGAGGACCCAGGTAGTAGTGCGCCCAAATCCCAAAGACGAGATTATAAGGCAACTACGCCAAGAGATTCAAGAGCTTTGAAGGGAAAACCCCGGTGGCAACCAGAGGCAGCAAGAAGTCACCATCAGCATGAGCAATCTCAAACATATGTCTACGATAAGCAAGAGTCCACGTATCGGACTGAAGATATGAATAGCCAAAGAAGGGCCATGCAACATAGCAGGGGAGGTGAATATCGGTTCAAAATACCATTCACCAGGAGATTGATGAATGTCCCAATCCCAAGGCATCTTCAGACCCCGCAACCGTTGTCTGTTGGAAAGTACACAGGGGAATCTAACCCCGGTAGTCATTTGGATGCCTACGTGAATGAATCTTTATTCTTAGGAGCTGAGGAAGATGCCATGTGTAGGATGTTCCCAAGGACGTTGTCAACTGAGGCCTTGGGATGGTTCAAGAGTTTGCCAACTAGATCAATCGACTCATGGGACGATATGGCCCATGCATTCTTGCAACATTTTGTGGTGTCCAGAGACGTTCCTAAAATGTCTTATACGTTGGTCTAAATTAGACAAGGGTTTGAGGAAAGTCTGAGAGATTTCCTAAAGAGGTTCTACAAAGAGGTTGCATCAGTACCAGGGTTGACAGAAGAGATTCAAATGCATATTACGGTGGAAGCTTTGCAATCGCGGTCGCCTTTTGCCTTGTCTTTGGTGAAAGGACCACCCCGTACATTTGAAGAGTTTAGGAGCAAAGCAGCTAAGTATGTTGGAAGAGAGATGCATCTGGCAGCAGCTAGCCAGAGGAACACTACATCAGATGGGGTGCAGATGTCAGACAGAAGAGCACCGAAGTTGGAGCATAAAGGTCCCCACTGGCCATACGGCCCAGCCAGATTTTAAGGGAGGTAAGTTTGAGAGGAATGATGGTGTATAAAGTGAGAAAACCTTTACCTATAAATAGAACTGGGAATCCCAACAATTACTGTGAGTTTCATGAAGAAGCCGGACATAGCACAGATGAATATCGACAGTTGAATAAAGCCATTGAGACATTGATAAAGGAAGGAAAATTGAAGCAGTACCTGTTTAGGCAAAGGGTGAATTCAGAGTCAGAAATTATTGCGCCAAGGAGGAAAGAGGTCGGTCCGGTTGAGGAAGAGGAGGCACGAAGTTCAAAAAAACCAATGTTGGACAAAGGGAAAGTTGTGGTAGATAACATTGACGAGGATGACAAATCATGGATGAAACCCCCACCTAGTTCGAGCAAAAGAGATGTTATTGACATGATTGCTGGAGGTTTTACTGGGGAGGAGTGTTGAATTCGGCATGTAAGAATCATTTAAGAATGATCATGTTGATTCAGGCCAAGGCAGACAACAGACCATTCCAGGATGGAATTCAGACACCTACCATCAATTTTACTGATGATGACTACGACCCAACAGTGCCTGATAAGAGTGCATGTTGTCTTGTTTTTGAGTGTTTTTAGATGTAGTTTTTGTTTATTTTTGCCCTTATTCCTCCTGATTTCCTTGATTTTTAACTTCGTTCCACATAGACTACTCGATTGTTTCTATTTTAACAGGACTGTTGATGTTTCAGGTTTATTTTGATGAGAAATGGCAATGTGGATTCAAGAAGAAGCCTTTGGAAACCTTAGCAGTGTGATTAGGCAAGGTTGGAACAAACCACTGGCAGTGGTTGTCACTGGAATGAAGAGAATCAAGAGGATCAAGTGGAAAAGACCACCACTGGTCGTGGTTGGCACTGTTTATGCAAGGGTTCATCCAGAAAAGGCCACCACTGACCGTGGTTGGCACTGTGGCTAATTTAAATGCAAGTCAGAAACAACCACTGTAGTGGTTGTCATCAGGTGCCTTGAAAATAACATGTTTTGGAAGATTTAGACCATCAGACTCTGAACCATTGCCAGTGGTTTGCAACCACTGGCCATGGTTATCCCCACGCTGCTCAGAATCCTAATTTTTAGGATGCATATTGGGGGCCGTTGAGGGGAGTTCTGGAGACACCTTGGCACAGAAAAAAGATAGAACGAAAAAGAAGATTTAGAGAGGGATTTGGCAAGAGAAAACACAAGGATTATTGGATAAAAAACATCGAATGATTGGGACTTCTAGGGATTTAGAGTGAGAACTCTTCTTAGGTTTCTTGAATCTTTCTTTTCTTCTGTTTAGGGATTGTTTTTGATGTTGTGGATGTTTATAGATATGATTTGCGTTGTAATCTTGTTTATGGGTGACTAAATTGTAATCTTGGGATTAGGGAGTAATTGTGTGATGTATCCTGTAACACCCTCTGTTACACCTTAATTATACTAGAAAAATTCGTATTATTTTTTTTACTAAAGAAATGATTGTTAAAAGGAAACTATCGGAATAAATTAAATACATCATTTCTAAAATACCTCATAAATATTATTAAAACTTTATAAAGTAATTTTACATTCATTCGAAGAAAATAAATATTAAACTTTATAAGAAAGAGAGGAAACTCCATGGCCCAGAAGCAGTTACTTAATAACTTTATTTATTCATTGGACCACAATATTCATACCGAGCTCCCTTTCTAGAACATGTTATATTCACTGTCGAGATTCTTCGATCCTTCCCTCTGAACCATCAATTTAAAATATATGAAACAAAAACACGGAGAAATGAGTGAAAAACAGAATATAATATTCTCGAATAAGACATAAGCAACAAAGGGTTTTCACAAACTAATATATAATAATATCAATCACAATCACATACACAATCAATTATGAATACATGAATGTTATGCAATATCTTTATCATAACTTTCCTATATATGTGGGCCCTTAAATTTTAATTTGCATTGGGCCAACCAGGAGTTTACACTGTTCCATAAGTCCGGATAATAATAATATGAACAGCTCAAGTGGCATGGAAACACTTAGAGACTAATCAGATTGAGAAAGTTTTTATTGTGAAAGTACCCGGCACTAGGGAGCTACCCCATGTCCCCTGAAGCACCCTTTCACACCTTCTCATCCCAAGGCACGTAATTAAGTCTCCTCTAATGTATCATCGGTTTCTATAATCCGTCCCCAGACAATATCATTTAATTTCACTTTAATGATTCATGATGCATGAACTACTCGCGTATTTAGTTGGTTACGGCTTTTAGAAACTCAATTATTAAATACCTTAAAAGTTTATAACATCATTTCAATAAACTGTATATTTTCTCAATTCTCTAAATTTATGTCCCACAAAAATAAATTTGGCACACTTTTCGAAACTCACTGAAATTGAGTTTCTAAGCCTTAAATATCTCAAAACTTTTTCATATAAAACTTTTACATAATCTTTCTCAAATTGAATCTTAACAAGATTAAATTCTCAATGATTTCCAAATATCTTTAGTTATTAAGTTGGAAAAATAAAATAATTTTCTTTTAAAAATTTTATTTTATTAAAAGAGAATAATCTTTAAATCATTAACCAAAAATACTTAAAATTACAAAATTTTTCTTTAATTCAAGATTTAATTATCTCAATTTGTTATAAATTAATTTTCATAAAATGTCTTTTTTCTAAAATAAATACTAATTTTTTTTATTCTAAATATTGAAAATAAAGTTAATAAAAATAATTTCTATGAAGAGAAGATTTAAAGTAATAAAAATTTAAAGAGTAAGGTAAGAAAATTCTTACTGAGTTTTAACTTTCCGTCATGCTCGCTATATGCTCAAACTCCACATCACAAAATCATCAAATATTATTAATCACAATTAAATATCAATCAAAATCAAATATTATTAATTATAAACAATTCAAATAAATTAAATATCACTCATAATGTAATTCAAATCTTAATGGTTATTTAGATTAATAAGATTGATTTTGAGTCTTTATAGTTCATTCCTTGCATGGGTCTATGTAAGTCCATATATTCAAATCCTCACATAGGTATAGTTCAGTCCATAAGTCCATACAGGTTATAATAATCCAAGTCCAGTCCAGTTCGCATAGGTTATTCAGGTATTTGCATAGGTATTTTAGAGTTAGTTACATCAGATATTTAATTTAAATTTTATTATAAATTTTAAGTTAAAAGTTAATATTTTAAAATAATATTATTATTTAATTTAAAAGGAGTAGGGGACTCCTCCCATTATTCTTATGTCTTTTCATATTATATTTTTATCTCACTCCCCTTTACCTCCTGTATACTGGTTCGTTATTGTAAATCCGTGCACGCCTCGTCTCCAAGTTCTAAAACATACCAATTTCATTTTAATATAGTTACAAGATGAAAATTAAGATTACTACTTAAAACAGAAATGGTAAATTTTGAATAGTGAATAGTGAATAGTAAATTGTGAATAGTAACAGTAAATAGTAAAATATGAATAGTAACGGTAAATAGTAAATCATGAATAGTAATGATAAACAGTAAAACGTGAATAGTAATGGTAAATAGTAAAACGTGAATAGTAAAGGTAAATAGTAACAGTAAATAGTAATTTACTATTTGAATAGTAATTTACTATTGAAATAGTATTTTACTATTTAGAATAGTAACTTAAAATAATATTATTTCCAGTATAATAATAGATTTCTAAAAACGATATAAAAATAATCCTAAAAAAATATAAAAGAGAGGTATTCGTACCTTAGAATTTTAGCAGAACCTTCTTCCAAAAGATTATATTTCTCTCTCTCACTTCCACGACTATCTCACTAGCACTACTATATTAAGAAAACTTAATCTGAAATTGTGAATTCTAAAGAAGAATTCCTTCAGTATTTATAGGAAAAAAATTACTATGCATTCTATTATTTTAATATAAAAGTACTATGCATTTTTTGAAATTTCAAACCTGGTCACTGTGCATTTTTTGAAAATTTCATACATGTACAGTATTTTGCATAGTAACTGTCGACATAATTATTAAGCCAAATAGTAACTTTTCACCCGGTATATTTTAAATATTCAAAATCAGTCCTTTTTGAAATTTAGCGATATTATATCAGTCCTCACTAATTTTATAATAAGTGATCCGGTCTGGATACCGGCCCCCATTCTTATGACGTCAGAGTGACCTCATATAAGGAAAACCGGTGTCCTGGTTCAACGTTACCACACCGGATATCCGATGTCTGGCCGTCCGTCCTCACCACACGATTGCCCCACTTATATATTCCATAACGGTTCTATGTTCATTTTCACAGGGACATTTGTATAACTGTTGGCTTTTCAGTCACAGCAAGATAAGGGCCCCTAATAACTTATCAGCGAAGACACTGTTTGTAGCAAAATAGGTCACGTCAATGACCTCAGAAAGCAAGTGGATGTGTCAGCAGATTATGCAGAAAAGGTGATTATCCTCTCCTCTTCCTAGAGGATCGTACTCTGATAATTGACCTACCCTCCTGACACATTCTGAAAGTTGAGCCACCCTGATTGACATAATATACACGCTATCAGAACTAAGGGACCCACCTGCATCCAACGACTCATTTTCTCACGTACAACTATAAGTAGCACATTTCAATACACATGCATGGTATCGTTGTTCTATCTCACATTTTACTGTTGCTTCGCTTAAGCATTCATTGAGTTCTTACACTCTTCAAACTTGAGCGTCGGAGAATCTTCGCAGGTGGCATCACCTTTCGCCCCCCTACAACGCGAAACGTTGGTGTGAAGGATCTCCAGGACAACAAGTCCGGCCTCTCCCACTGAGAGACCGGATTACAACATCGGATATACACAGTTCCGGTGTGCAAACCCTAAAAACACCTGCATTCTTATGGCTGGTCCCACACCGGATCCTAGACCCCGGTCCAGACCAGTTCAATAAGTAATATAAAGTTTAAATTTTTAAAATCTAAAATTTTCTGTTAATAAAAATTTACTGATACGTTTCCAATTTTTTTAACGATTGGAAAAAATGAAGATTTTTCTCAAACCGATAATTTTTAGATAAGTCTACTTGAAATGGATTTTACAAAATTTTCTTATAATTTAAATTCACTTTCTTATAAATATTTTTAATTTTAAGTCACTTTATATGAATTTAAAATTATTTAAAATATATTATTTTATTAAAAAAATTCCAAAATTCCAAAAAATCATAAATAATACGTAGATTAAAAAGTTCTAAAGAATCATAATTTAATTCCTTCAAAATTTTAATATAAAAATAAAAATAGGGGTGTTACATATCCAACCTAGATTTCTGATTTTCTTAATTATGGCATTCTATTTTCTATTCATTTTCATGAGTTCTTATTGCTTTTAATGATTTAGAGATGAACTTAAATTATCTTAGGCGTATCATATAATCGAGAGATTAGCGATCGTTTGAAAGCATGAAATTGAACTTGCGATTTTAGGTTACAAAAGTAGGTGAAATCCTTTGAGAAATTAATGGATTTTCATTGTGCTTAATGAACTCGAATAGCAAATTGAACTGTGTTCTTTGGTAATCGAGCGCATTACTAAGGTTCCGAGAGGAGATTACTAATTAATCTAGGAAAATACCCCTTAGAATCAGAACGTTGTAATTGAGAAAAGATCGAATTTGGATAGGTACGTTGCATAAGAACCCCTCAACTCCCAAGAGTCCCTCACTGATCTTGAAACCAGAAAGAATTAAGTTTCCTGTCACGTTTTTGTTGTTATTTAATTTACTGCGTGTTCTTCCATTGTTGAACAAATTTTTTGGATAATTGAATCACTATTAAAACCGATACTTGGGCATAATCCTTGTGGGAATGATATTTTTAATACTGCGATACCCTGTGCGCTCACGGTTGGCTATCAGTGCCTAGTGGAGATGACACGGTAGTAATTGAAGTCGTAGTGGCAAATAAAATGATTAGGAGGATGCTGGTGGACCAAGGGAGTTCATGCGATGTCATCTTTTATGAATGCTTTATGAAGATGGGACTCTCAGACTCTGACTTGCAACCCTATACGCAGAGCTGACGACATTTATTAGGGCTAAGCAGCCTACTAGAATTTTAACAATGGTTTCTCATCGTTAACTAGAATTTTGACAAATGAGTATTTGAAGCTCACTCCGTCCGTCTTGGCCAACTCTGTAAAGCTCTCAAATTTGATAATCTTCGAATTACATCGAAGGTTGATATAGCCAAGACCTCCACTGAGGTTGCCACGACATAGGACTCCGCAGTAGGTAAAGAAAAGAGCCACCATCGAGACAAAGTGGAAGTAATCTCCCAAGACCTCAAGGGCTCTAATAAGACCCCAGCCATTGGGATGAAGTTGGCTTGGGGCATAATCCAAGGACCAGAGTACCCCCATCTCAAACTCTGTCAAAGGGAAGCGAACGCCGATATTTGAAAAGAGCATCTCGTACATGAAAATGAAGCGCGACCCCAGATACGCTCCGATGTCAGGGGGTAGAGAACAGTGAAGTAGTCTTCAAAGTCTTCACCGGAGTGGACAATCACGTCCTTGATGGTGACATCATCTGTATCTTCGGTATAACAAGAGGCGGGAGAGAGCGGTTCATCGTGTACCCAAAAATAAGGGTCCTTGACTTTCTCCGTGAGCCAGTCAATTTGATGTTTGACGACGTTGGTCTCTACAGAATTGGTTGCAACTATGAGAGTGTTTGTGTCGGAGTTTCCATCAAAAGCCATTATGCGGGCAGTATGTTGAAGAAATAGTATGCAACTATAAAAAGCCACATCGTCAGTCAAATAGAAATTGACACTACTGTCGGGCTCACTAGCAGAGCCTAAGTCAAAACTAGACGTTGTGGGGGGCAATGTGGAGGAATAAGAGGAAGTATTTAACTCTTGTATTTCCCACAACGGCATCAGAGAAAGACGTCGGGTCCCTGGATTCCTTGACCGATGTGAAGCACCAGAGGTAGCCTCACTAGAGTGACGAGAACTCCGGTCTAAATTCCCCATACGCGGCTGACGCTGGGATCGAATTGATGAAGGCCTAGACAGCACCTAGACAGAGTCACTGCTTGAGCCGTCATCCCTCATACCCTTTGTGAAAAACTAAAAGTAAAGAGAGAACAGTATGGAGGTACCTACTGAGACAATGCGGCTAGTCTTGCGTGTGCAAGCCAGAGTTCAAGAGGTAACACCGGAGGTTGTGAATATCGGAGCAGCAGCACTTCGGAATAGAAAGTAAGTAAGAATGGCTGGACTCCACACCTGCTTTTATAGAAGTGAAGAAAGACGAAGAGTTTCCAACCGTTGTGTGACACCCAAAACCCAAATTATAAATTCCAATTAACTAACCCAAATTTTTGAAATAAATTTTTCACGTTTAAAGAATCATTTTGAAATTCGTAATTTAAATTTTGAGGTCACGTAAAAATTGATAAATGCAGAATATTATCATGCATACTAGTCGTGAACGAATAAAACATAATACATTTATATAGCAGAAACGATAGATAAGATTGCAGTACGAGGTACATAGTATTATTACAACACATTAAATCTCAAATGAAGTCAAAGTCCAAGCAATAAAACATAAAAACTTCATTAATTGTACCACTCATCATTCTGTGAAGCGTGTACTATAAAAATAATGTAAGAGTGAGATAAAATATAGAATAAATATAAAATAAGTAAAATTGCACAAACACAATCAACAAACAATTATGATATGATGAATATGCCAAACAAGGTCGTTTACATTTAATAATATTTAATTTAGTCAAATGATGTCATGCTGGATCCATTTTGATTTAGTGGGAATACTACAGTAAAAAGTCTCATAGAGACACAAGTAGGACTTAGCATAATGCCACGAATCCCTACCCTTCATAGCGCTCAAGTACCGAAGTACACAAGTAGGACTTAGCATATACCATGAATCCCTACCCTTCATGGCGTTCAAGTACCGAAGTACACAAGTAGAACTTAGCATAAACCATGAATCCCTACCCTTCATGGCGCTCAACAAAAATAAGGCTTTAACTCATCATAGAGTAACCCCCCACTAGGGCCGGCAATCATGGAACCCTTAAATTCCATGGTGCGTCCAAATGCTTATGACGCATGAATGCCTTTAATTCTCTTTATCAATTTAACATACCATGATATCAATCCTTCCATAATCACTTGGAAAGTCACAAGTCCTCAAATGACACATCACATATATCAATTCTCAAAATCATGGATTTACAGTTCAACAACATATCTCAATAAACCACAAGGCATTCATGTATACATTAATTTAGTCATTCATAATTATTCATCACAAAAATATACATACTGTATGACATTCATAGGACACTCAATAACATCCATAATGATCAATAATCCTTCAATAATTCATAAATAAATCAATATCCACATGGGAAATATCATTTTCATCCATAATAATCATCATAGGTAAATTTTAGAAACTTACAGCAGCAACATATATTAGTAAAAAGGCCATAACATAAGCAATTTAAATCCTTTTTTAGTAATTCCACTTTCTGTAGTTCCATAACAAAATTATCTACAACATTCATGAAGACCATAATTTTAAATTCTAAAGAGAAATATCACATAATCACATAATAGTCGATAAGTTATCATTTTTCATTATCACCAATTGCTGGAAAATTTCCTAGTTTGACAATCTTTAGTAAATTAGCTATAACTCATGGTATAAAAATAATTTTTGAATGAGGCCAAGTTCTGTGATTCAATAATTCCATTATCTATAATTTTCATACACACCAAAAATTCCAAATCCAAACAGAAATATCACAAACTCATAGGATACTAAACTATCTCAAAGAAAGTAACAAAACATACATATGTTAGTAAAATCAACGTTTCTGGAGCTACAAAAATAATTTTGACATGAAATTACTCATAACACAAATATCTAAAACTTTTATGAAGACACTAAACACTGATTCTCATCACAAAATTCTCAGTTTTAAAAATACAAACAGTTAATCACGTCAATAGGTTTTTAGCATGAACATACTTCTGTATTTAAGGTATAACTAGAGCTACAAATATCCTTTTAACTTGAAACCACTTTTTATAGATTCATAACATAAATACCTACAACTTTTATAAAGACATCAAAGTCTAAATATGTATCTATAATTCCCAGAATTTCAATATTTACACAAAATAGAAGATACATATTCCAGAACAGACATACTTTAGAATTTCTAAAATAACTAGAGTTACAGGCATCCAAATCATGTCATTCAAAGCTCAAAATTCATATAACACATAGATCTACAACTTTGATGAATAAGTAAAAGTCAAATTCACACGTTTTCAGCTTCAAAATTAAGTAACAAGTTACTGAAATAAATCTAGAAATCCTAGAACAACATACAATTCTACCCATTCCATATTTATTCACAACCTTATCCCCTCTTACCTTGATGGAGGATCCTAGAGTGGTTGAAAGTGTTATATTATTGTCCTAGCTTCAGATTAAGAAGGACTTTGATGGAGAAAATGAAAGAAAATGAGAGAGAGACTTCACTAACTTTAACTTGTTATAAGAATTCAGACTTGGGAACAAGATGTAGTGTTGGTTTAATCATGCAAATGACAAGTGGGGGACGAGCTTTTCATAATGAGATTGTAGTGGGATGTTAGGTACATTAATTGTGGTGATAATGGAGGTTTTAGGTGAGAAAAATGGGCTGGATTGTTGACCATTTCTGCAGCCTACATAATGTAGCTTGTATGATTGAAGTAAATATCAATTTTGACACTATTTCGGTATTTTGGGCATATATCTCTCATATCTTAATGGAATTTAATAAATTTAGTCTTGTTGGAAAGATAAGACAACTAAGAACAACTTTGTACTTTATCACTTTTTCAAATTCGGACTCTAACTAGGCATTAAAATATGTACAAGATGATATAATTGAAGTAAAATACCAATTCTGAAACAATTTTGGTATTTTGAGCATATCTCTCTTAAATCTTAATGGATTTTAATGAATTTGGTCTTTTTGGAAATCTAAGAAGAAGAGGAACAACTTTTTAGTTTACCACATTTTCAAATTTGGACTCTAACTAGGAAGTAAAATATGTACAAGATGACGCATTTTGAGTGGAGTAAATGGAAAAGACAAAGAAATTAATAACTAAGGAAGTAAGTAATAAGTTATTTGATTAACTTTTACCTAAGGTATAAAGTTAAAATTATTTACAATGGTAAAAGGTTAAATTGAAAATGTTGTCCAAACCAAAATTTACGTAAAAAGTCGAGATAAAAAGGATAATATCATTGATGATCCTAATCAAAATAATTATACATGAGAATGAAATTTTTGGGATGTTACACGTTGCATGCCAGAAAACGCTTCACATTCCGGCTCAGGCCCATGAAACCTGGCCCCTTGGCCGTGACGGTTCGCATTCCGGCCAAAAGACGCGAAAAAGGCCAAGCGACGCAGCGAACCAAAAAATGACACGTGTCCAAGGTAACAAAATAACTCCGGTTGAGAGAGCACATCGTCCACTAAAAAGCTTGCAGTTTGAAGCATGAAGGTCACTTTATCCATAAAATATTTACATCGTCCTGAATGAATACATCAGCTGTAATCTAAATAAGCCATACCGGACCAAGCTTTCCAAAAAAGCCCTCTGACGTTCATATAACACTATCAGAATATAAGGCCATATCATCCAAAGGAGGGTCATACCGTCCCAATTCCTACTTCAGCATAACAACAAAGCTCAAACAGTGGATCAGCCCGGTTCCCACTAATGAGCCACCACATCGGTTACAACACCGGTTAAGGTAAAAACCTGAAATTTAACTTAAATAAAATTTTGTATTTCAATCTTTACAGTGCAGGAGCTCGGTAGTCTATTGAAGCAACTCCCAAGTCACTCCAACAGACTAGGGGGCAAATGATCCGGCCCGGACACTGGCCCCTGGACTCATGGATCCGACTAAGCCTTCATTTCCACTTTAGACCGATGTGGATCCCCTAGAGGACACCACATCGGCTGTATTCATCACATCGGCTAGTGGCAGCCCCACCATGACCGGTGTCAGACCCCTTTGAGTGGCTTATTGACCGGAGTCATGAAAGGGCCAACAGCCTATACCGGTCAGTACCTGCAAGAAGCCCACGTGTAAGGACCTGATCCAACACACATAACGAGGTGCTACAGTGACACTCATTCGCTATAAATATAGCCATTGCCCTCATAAGTGGTAAGTTTTGGTACCCATCTCATAGACCCGATGTAACTCTGATGTTAGAATCTGTACTGACTTGAGCGTCAGAGTATCTTTGTAGGTACCACCCCCTTTTCGCCCCTCAACGCGATAGACCAGTGTAAGGAGCTTAAGACACTACGATCAGGCCCAGAGACCGTCTAGTTTAACAACCCAATAAACATATACTTCAGACCCCAGCCCGGGACCCTTCCTCTAGACCTCGAGTCCTATGGACCCTGGTTCCGGAACAAAACATATATTATGATTAATTATTTGTATATTTACGCTTTTTCTTCATGTCACCTTAGGTTTCTAATATAAATCATTTACAACCACTAGCATTTAATTTTCTTAACATTACAACAATTATTACCCATAACCCTTTGTCAATCTAGTAATTTATCTCACATCCTTCATTTTTAATGTTTACGATTACTCTCATTCCACATAGTCTCATAACTCGTCATAGATTATTAAAATTAATTTAAAGCAGACAAGAGTGGCTTAATATACCTTTTTCCTACACACTATCGACGCAAGTAAGTTTCTACATTAACCTTAAACCTAGTACACCCTTTTGCCTCAATTTCGCACTTCCACTAGTTACTCTTTACGTCGGTCTCGCCTAATGACTCGTCTATCCACTGTTCTGGTTCCAATTTCAGTACCCATTTAGTTAACAACCTTTCGGCACCCGCTCCGACGCCTACGAGCAATGTAACACAAAACCCATGAACCGTATAATACACCCATCGCCTTAAATATCAAATTCAAGCTCTGATTCACAACAAAAAAACACAAACGACACCTCCCCAAACAAAATCATATTTAGCCCAATGAGGAGGAAAAGGAAACTCAAATTTTAGAAGCACCCATTACTTGTTCGCCACACCCATTACATTTAAAACCAACACCTAACACCAAATCGCCAAGAAATTGCCAAAAATCGAAACCCTTATGCATGTACCCTACGCGATTAAGGAAGATAAAAGGAAAGGGAAAGATCAAAGTACCAAATTAAGGGTACAAGAAGACTCACCTCAACGCCACGTTCCCAAAAATGTGATTGATTTTGAGTTCTGACGCCGAATGGTCCCTCAATTTGGAGCTAGAAGTGATGCTAATGGAGGAAGAAAAGAAGATGTACTTTCTACCTCACGTATGTGAATTTTGAAGAGGAGAAAAGTGAAGTTTCTAATTTTATATCACTAAGGGCGATATCGTCGACTACTAATTTCTTTTCCATTTTCTTGTACAACTTTAATTAAACTTTTACCTTTTAACTTCTTGGTAAATTAAAATTTACCATCATTCTTTTATTTTAATTTTTAAGCTTTACTAATCACCCCAATTTACTTTATTTAATTAATTTCATCACCTTAACTAATCATAGATTAATTTATAACAATTTATAATGATTTTCAAAAATCTAAATTAATTTTAAATAATTTATTTGTCAATTTTCGCCAATCACATATAATTAAATTAAATACCCAGGATGTTACAATTACAAGTACTATCCTTAAGAAAACCATTAAACTCTCTAATTTGTCATTTTTTTAATTTTGAAAAGTAGTAAAGCACCAAAAAAAACAATTTATGATCAAATGAGACAAATTATCATGCATTAATATTAATGAATGATTAGTTTAAGTGATACATATTTAATTTTTTAAAGTAATATTTTTAGTTTAAATTTTGTAAATGAAAAAAAACCTCTACTGAAAAAGTTAATCTTAACTACCGTAATGTAAATATTTTTAGCTTGAACAAAATTAATATTAAAAATAACGTATTTAACTTATTTTAAAATTAGTTCGTAAATTAAAAATTGTCTATGTATCGTAAGGGATATGATCGTTATATTGTTAGCTGATCCGCCACATCAATATTAAACGATATACTAGCAACTCAAACACGACGAAATTAACAAACAACCAAACGATATGTTTCACATCCTAAACATATCATCTTACATACACACCTCTGATTAATAGTAACACATCCTCACCTATCAAACACTACTCACTTAACATACTGTACACATCACCCCAGTTGAATACCAAACTTATCTCAACAAGGATCCTCGTAGACTGTACACAAACAAAAATTAGCAGGCATTACGTACTCCTCTAGCCAATTAACATAGCATTGTAGGGTGTTAGATTCGGTGCAAGGTACTTGGCATGGGTATATGAAATGTGCCAAAATCCAAAATTCCAAATGGTCTCTCGCGCATGTGTAGGCAATTATCACCTTGTGCTATCCAATGCCTAGAGATGCCTTCTTAAAGAAACAAAAATAATAAAAGGAATTGAAAGCTTTACTTCAATTCATTATGCTTTGCTTGGTAAAGTGTTGTTTGGTCAAGGACAAACGAAACCAATCACGTCCCAACCTGCTCTCTGCTCTTTCTTATCCTATTTCTATTCTTTTTCTTCCAATTATTGCATAATACCCTCCTCATGTTGACCTCCATCATTATGTCTCCATAATTTTCAAATATGCTTCTATTACTAAAAGTAATTATTACTAATAAGATAACTAAAAAAAATGCAAGAAGACCTTCGTTGTTATTGTATTTTATTTTGGTATAGTTGAAAATCTTATTCATTTATACCAATAAATTTGTGCTTACATGAGAAGAAGCGTAAGAAAAGAGATACACTATTGTTTATAAGTTACTTTTTCCGGTTTCCACCATTTTATACCATTTTGTTTTTGGATTTGGCCAAGTCTTTTCACCATATATGCGTAAAATAAATCATACGTCCATTATCTAATCCAACCAAATTAAGTTAGATTAAATTTTTTTATAATCACATCAGAACCAATCCAATTTAATCCAACCGATTGTAATTATATTAGATATATTGGATTAAAGACTCATAAATCTAAATATTTATTTAGTATTCAACCTAATTCTATATTATTTATTATTAGTATTATTATTAGTTTTTGTTTCACATTATCTAATCTAATGTTAAAATGTTCACATTGCTGAAAAAAATGATTTTGATTTGTATTTATGTGTTAACGACATAAATAAACATGTTATTTTAGTTTGACACAACAATGTTCATACTTAGGTGGAGTAGTTATGGTTTTGATTTTCATAAAGTTTTATAAATTTTGATAGTAAGTTTATATTCTGCTTCGTTTTATTTTGTAATTATGGAAATTTAATGGTTATGTCTTGTTATTTTAAATGTTTGATATAGATTTTATGATATTTTAAGTTTATATATTTCTATTATCATAAATTTTATAACAAGTTATAATTAATTAGATACTTGATAGTTGAATTCAATCAAAACTAATTTAAATAGGATGGAATTATATCAAATCAGACATTTTTTAAAAAATTATACAAATCTAACCTTAATCAAATTGTTTTTTTATTTTTTTGACAACCAATCAATTCGCATTTGCTCAGCCTAGAAAAGGGAAGAAAAAAAAAAGAAAGATAGAAAGCAACGCGTGGACTTGCCAATTATTACTGGACTTGGTAGTGTGCTTCGAAGATGACGGGTCAATGCTTGAATGCTTGAGCTTCACACTGTGCTCACTTATTTATGTGATGCTGTCTTCATCATATGAACAGCTAATATTATTAAAACCGAACCGGTTCAACCGGTCTAAGCCTCATAAATCATAAAAGAGTGTATTTATTGTCTTCCTACGCAAAAAGGTTTACCATTAAGTACTCATCCTCAAACACGTAACTCAACATAATACTATAATAGGAAATTATTTTATTGAATTTCCAATCTTGAAAAAAAGTTCCCATCTATAAACATTCTATCTAACTAGATCGGAATAGAGTCCATGTTGAGTTTTATTAAAAAAAGAAATTTATTGTTTTTCTGCTTAGAAGATTGACTTCTTAGTGTGTAATTGTGAAATATA
The DNA here is from genome assembly GCA_037962975.1 of Clitoria ternatea. NCBI lineage: Eukaryota > Viridiplantae > Streptophyta > Magnoliopsida > Fabales > Fabaceae > Clitoria > Clitoria ternatea. Next base: position 116,239,785 of record CM075674.1, on the reverse strand, counting down.
ATAAATTCCTGAATCAAATAAGATGTGGATGAAAATGAAAACAGAAGAGAATGTTGTGAGAGAGTTCAACTTGTTAACTAAAAATTAAGAATTACTGATTATTATTAAAATTAGATTGAATTGATTAATTGAACTTTGAATTAGTCTGATACCATATGAGCAAAATTATATTAAAATTTTCATGTCAAAACTATTCAAAGCTGATATCAAATTGGGTTCCACGTTCACCTTCCATGTTCCACCATAATTGGGTCATGAGTCACGCGTGTGCATGGCAGAACTACCAAACACACCAAACTTAAGAAAGTACATTACAACATTCTAATTGCATCGCCCAAACTCATATCATCGTCAACCAATATTCAGTTATCATAATGTTTCACTTAATAAATTCATCACCTTTCACATGCACCCCACGCAACAAACAGGTTAACGATCAATAAATTACTAGTTACTATAAGTTGCAGGTGAAATATACAGGTTCATAATCAGCAATTTATTCATCGTTAACCCCCACCGAATGAGTCGTGAAATGAAACCTTCTTAATAACCTTAATTAATTAATTAGGATACTAATTAACAAACATTTTGCTAATTAACACGAAAGCACCTTATAAATCACCACGAAGCAAGGAAGGATTGCCCTTGGGTTGAAAACAACCAACTCTTCGAGATTGGAGTAGATTCCAGCGTACCCAGCAACAGAATCATAAGATGCAACCGACACGTGGTCCTCATCCGAAGGCGCGTCTTCCGCCACGCGCTTCACTCTCCCCGCAATAACACGGCACACGAGCATGGCCCTTCTTGTGCCCTCACCGCACACAACAACCGAATCGTGGGCCCTACCGCTACTGGCGGTGGTTTTCACGCCCTTCAGCTTCGCGTGTTCGGTGCCATTACCACCACACTTGGCGCCTTGAAAACCGTGCCTTATGATGGTGCACACACCGCAACCTGGTACGGTGGCGCACAAGGTGGAGGACCCACGTGCGCCCAGTGCGCACGTTAAGGTGGTGCAGTGGAACCGTAGCAGCTCGTTACCGTCGGCTGCACACCTAGGGTTTTTCTTGCTGCTGTTGAGTGCACGGTTCTTTACCGTGTCCCTGCACTCCTCGAACCGTTGGATGGTGCGTTGCGTGTTGTGCACTTTTAGTATCCGTTCGATCTTGTACATTGGGTTGTCCCTCTTCAACCAGCTCGATTTGAATATTATCTCCACTATGTTCCGACCCGAATCATCCGGACCCAGCTCCGAAACTGTTCCCAAAATTACAAATCGAGGTAAAAATATATAAATTAAAAATTTTGAAATAATATTAAAGTGCTCAATTGTTGATCGATAATTGATGGTTGATTATAGTTATTATTATAAGCAAATAATATTTCATTTTCATTGAAAATTTTGGGGTGGATAATTGTGTTTGATATTTGTGGGTGTCCACCAATAAAGAGCTGGCACGTTGTGGAGGCAGATCATTTATCTCCCACAGCTGTGATCTTGTACGTATAATCCTACAAAACAGGCAATCTACAGATACGGATGCCCCCACAACTAACTAATGCACTCGGTTTTTGGTGGGTGTATCTGGTGAACCGTGTGAATTCGTGATCAATGCAACGTTTTTATTTTTATATAACATTTCTTTTCAAAAATATTCTCATGGGGCAGGTTTTGTTATTTGTAAACAAAAAATTGTATAGTTCCAAAGCAACACAGCATGATGACATGCATGGATGGGAGACTCCATTTTTTCTATCTTTCGAAATGGTAGTAAAACAGAGAAACTTAAACATTAGAGAATTGAAGAATCGTGGTTTGAAGTTTGGCTTTAGACATTAACGCATTATATTTTTGTTATACATTAAGTGTGCGTTTGATAAGGAAATAGAGTTATAGAAATAAAAAAAAAAATTAATATATCTTTTAAAACAGTAAAATAAAATCCGATGAACTAATAATTTATTTTTTTTAATCTCAGTTTATTTTGCTGTTGATCCTTAGCTATATTGACCTCAATGGACAAGGACAAAGCCAGATGGTGGAGTCCATATATGTTTCAAATTTCGAAGGTTGTTACTTTTGGTAAGTTTTAACCCCACAAGGCCACCACCATGATCCCTCAAGCACAGGGCAACTCAATCAATAATATTGACATAGACAGGACTGTTCATTAGTACGCTTGAACAAACCATGAGATCTGTATCCTACTATAGTACATTGGAAGGAACAAAAGTTTTCATTTGCTCAATAAAGTGAAATACTCTGCATGGTAATAGCTAGCCAATGGAAAAGGGGGGAAAACATTATCATTGTACTTAATTTTCTTTTGGTAAAGTATTATTGCACCTTAATTGTTATCTGTGTGGAAACTAAAACAATAGAACTCATATATTGATAGAGAAAAAAAAGGTGTTGACAAATTAATTCCTTAAATATTTTATAAAGCGAGTACTTAATATTTTTTATATAATAAATATTTCATCTCTGAATAAAAAATAGTATATATATAATCTAAGACTTTAAAATACTAATTTAAGAACCAAAAATAAACAAGTTTAATAGAAAAAGAGTACTCCATTTAAGCTAATATATAATATCATAAACATTCGTTATTGGAGTTTTTAACAAAATGATTCTATGAATTAATTTTCAGTAAACGTATAATTTCAAAAATATTTTCTGTTTTCTTTAACCAATCACATAAGAAAACTGATTTACATTAGCCAATAGTGATGCATATAAAGACAAAGGAACAAGTCAAAACAGTAAATGGAATTAGAAAGAAATCAATGATATGCATGCATTCCTTTGAAAAAACAAGTAGTAATTAACAAAGAAAAGAAAAACAATTTTTCAAAAGAAAGTAATCAGAAAGAGAGAGATTAATTACCGGCATGACGAACAGCTTGATGAAGCTCCAAGCTTTCCATCTTAGGGAAGACCTCACCACACTGAGGGCAAGCACACACACTGCTCCTCGGAATTGGTAACCTAAAATTTTTGCACTCATATTTATTAATTAATTATAATTAAAGGAATTAGTAAGATAATTAATTTAAACTAGTATCTTTGAAAGTAATACAGTTTGTGTTTAAGCTCAAACCATGATTCTCTGGCTTTCTGACAGTTATCACTTTCTTTTACCTTTATCTTAAACTAGTAATTATGTTATAATTTGTATTACCTGCTAGGGTCAATGATCATGTGACATTCATAACAACCGGAGAGCTTCCTGAATTGCATTCCTCTGGAAGATGATGACGTGTAGGTTGTTCCACCGTTGGATTTCCCTGACCGAATGGATGATGAGTTTGCAGTAGTAGTAGTAGTAACCGGTTTTCTGGTGAGTAAACCGGTTTCCTGACCCAATGAGCTACTCTCTGGTGAAGAGTTATCAGACCTGTGAACAACTCTGGTGTTTCCATGAACAACATCTCTGAAGCTGCATATAGAGCTGCAAGAAGACCCTAACTTCGAGTACCCTGCAGCTACTTTGGAAGGGTCATGCACTCCAGAACCTTCCACCTGTTTGCAACTTATAAGGTTCTTGATTTGGTCCCATGATGATGATGATGCTGGTTTCTGTTTCTGCTTTTGCTTCTGTTGTTGTTGTTGCTGCTTACGTTTGTCGTGTTTGAGAGGTTGTTTTTTGGGCTGGGATTGTTCAGGCAAGAATGTTAGGAGAGCCATTAGAGAGAGTTGAATGTTGCTCTCTCTTGCATAGACAAAGTCAGATTTGAGAGGGTTATAGAGGTTCTATTGATTAGTATTCTATTTTGAACGGGAAATTCTTTTTGAAGGAGTTTGTGTGAATTAATAGGATCTCAGATGTGTAATAAAGGAGGGTGCAGGGGATGCTGTGTGAGGTGGGACAGAGGACTCATTCTTTATTCGTTAATGTTATGTTATCTGTGTATTTCAACTCTCAAATGCGTTTGCTATTTTAATTTTGTTTTTGAATGTAAATGCCAATATTTTTTATAATTGGACTGATAAATATATTAGTTCAAGCAAATTATTATTATATCATTAATGAAATTATTAGTATTAAATAATTGATGTTATTCAGTTAATTCACTGCTGGTTAAATTGATCTATTCCATTTGAATTTGATAAGATTAATAAACAATAATTCATTTATTTGCTTGTACCAACTAACGCGTGAAATTAAAATGGACTCCTGTTACCTCTCTGTTACAAAATTGACAGTGCAATAAATGTTACACTAAATTTTGGATGGATGTTTTTACTTTTCTTTTAATTCCTCATTTCTTCATTTATTTACTACTCCTACTACTGTATTCAAATATTCAACTCATCCTTTCTTTATATTCTCTCTCTCCATTGGATTCAAGTTTTTAACGGCATGTGGACTTGGTGTGTTTTTGGTTCAACTAAAACACACTTTCATCCGGCGGTTCTGATTTGTTTGGCAGGAAGGTGTAGTGTCCATTTGGTATATAAATGGTAAAATGAAGTTATGAAAATAAAAAAATTTAAAGGTTAATTTGATTGTTAACGTTATAAGAAACAATTAAAAATCTGTTTGATTGTAGGATCTTTTTTGGATTGGTCAAACGTTTGACCAACTCCAATAATAAACCAAACACTCTGTGATGTATTGCTTTACCGCAAGAAGAAAGAAGCAACTCTAGTTATTAAGTTGGTTATAGTTACCCTTATTCTTCATTGTTTGTTGAAACAATACATATTTAATTTTCTATAAATATCGTTTCATTCGTTTAAATTTATAGATGAAAAAAATCATTAATAGAAGAACTAGTTCTATTATGATTTAAATGTTTTGTTTAAATAGTATATACTTAATTTCTTATAAGGAAAAAATAGAATGTTTTATTATAAGGTGAATATTTTATAAGAATTTATGAATTGGATAATTTTGTATATAAACTTTTATTTTAGTTTCTAGTTTTATAAAATGACGACATGTCAGATCTTTTATTTTAATTGTGTAGTTTATCAGTGTTATTTTATTTAAAAATTTAAAGTGAAAGTGATTTTATAAATTATGTATTAAAATAAAAGTTTGCACGATTTTATAACTGTATATATGAGTTTTTTCCATCGATTCATGTGCTAGATATATATATCGTTGTTGGAGATTTCCGTTTACGTTTCTGATAACATTTTATATATTTCCCACTGTCACTCTCATAAACGGGCCGGGGAAGAAAAGGTAGGACAACTATCATAATAATTAAGAGAGTAATAAACCATTGTAATTAATTAAGACCAAAAGAAACTATTGCAATTAATTAAATGTATAATTATTATAGTTTTTAGTATACAGCAGGAGCCAAGATGAAAGCAAACGATGTTATGCAATTTTTGCACTGAAAATATTAATGCTTCATTATTAAGTGAAATAACTTGTCTGCTTGACATTGCTTTTTTCAATATATTTTTGGCAAATATACATGTAAACAGCTAGACAATTATCTTAACCTTTTCAACATGAATTGCTTAAAGGAACCTTTGACAAATGTATGGAACCTCCTCATAATCAATAAGTGGATGATGAAAGGTAGCGAAGAAATAGGCACTTGACCAGGATTTGTAGTTTCTAAGAAGCATGCTAAATATGGAAGATTAAAAAAATGACTAGCTCATTGTATTTATTAATAAGTATCCATGAAAATAAAAAATCTTATAGTTAATATTGATTTTATATATCATTCAATAAAATTAAATTTTTATTAAACTAATAAATATTTTTTTTAACCCAATCTCAACTTAATTGACAAATGAACATGACATGCACCACAAAAACAAACATTAAGATGAGAATTAGGTTTAGGAGTGTGTCTTGCAAGTTGCAAGTCATTACACATAGGTTTTAAATTTGTAAAATATAAATGGATTCATTTAAATAAGTTACTACATTTTTTTATTTGTTAAAGTAATCTTTGAATTTACGAAACCTGGTTAGTTTAGTAAAAATTCTTGTTTTTTTGGTAACATTTATTTTTTGGCAAATAGTAAAATTTCTTTTTAATGCTATGTTTATCTAAATCAATTTATTTGATAAAAAAATTAATCAATAAACGAAAACAAGTAAAACCCTAAAAATTAATTATCGAGATCGTATGTATGATGTAAAATAATTTATGAAATTTTAAAGATCCAAACTTAGTTATTAACTAATTTAGCATTAACTTTACTAAATATTTTTTAGTTTAGCAAACTAACACAATAGCTTCAAATTTTTTTAATAACTTTGGATAGTTAGCCTATCATGTTTTTGTTAACCTAAATATTCAACAAATATATTAATTTTATTTTTCGTTTTGCTTTTAATTTGGGAAGTTCCTCAAGGTCAGAAAAAAAACTATAAGAGTACTGTGAAATAGATCCGAGAAAGAGGAAAGTGTACTTGGTTTCAGTAGCTAGCTACTAGGGTATTTCGATTATATTTAATTGTGTTACGGTAGAACGAATAATATGATGGGAACAAGATTCGAGGAGCAAGTAAACGTTAAAAGCATACATATATGAGCCAAGAAGACATCATGTAAGTAAAACACACAGAAAGAATAATTTGCTCCTTCCAAACTCTTCCCTATTCAATTTCCTTTTCCTTTTCCTTTTTCCATCTTTCTGATATACGTAGATGTCACGCACTATGTTACAATACCATACTTTAATTTCCTTAATGTTACCAATACTTACCATAATGTTTCAAAGAACATGTAAAATGAAGGGATACCAGCTGAGCATACTCTTTCTCCCAAAGCAGCAATACTTATTTCTCTATGGTTATTGTTTTTCTTAAATTAATTTTTTAAATCAAGAGCCATATGAAGTTAAGATGTTGACAATTAACAAATGAGTTGGTGTTCGTTTGATTTGTAGTTGAGGGAACAAAGTTTAAAAAATGAAAAAAAATCTAAATGTTAATATTAATTTTTTACACCACCCGAGATAATCTAAACTCCTTTTAACCTTTGGTTGATCCCAAACAAACGTTTAGAACCGTAGAAAGATTTAGTAACGCCAAAATAAAATCTTAAGATTTTGTTGAAAGATTACACATGCGAAACGTTGCTTTGCTGAAATCTCATCTCAATGGGGGAGATTTGGTAATGCCTAAGCAAAATATTGCATTTTCGTTTTTTATCTTTGGTCATCATATATAAGAAGATTTTTTCTTTTCTTTTATCTTGTAAAATTAAATCTGTCTTTAGATTCCTATACCTTTATTTGATTCTTCTTCCTTTTCTCTTTAACCAATTAAATAGTTTCAAATTTAATTTTTTAATCTCTTTTCACTTATTTTTTTAAAAAAATTAAACTTCTTAAAAATAAATTATTTTCTTTTGGACATTTTTTATATATACATCCAAATATAGTTTAAGTGTTCTTTCAATAATTTAATTTAACTAAAGGGAACATTGAGTGAACTCTATTATGACTATTTGTGTTTAAGATTCAAAGGAACCTGCCATATTAGTTCCTAAACGAAGTAAGCTAGGGGATTGTCTTATTACATATGTCATGTTCCATGTATTTCTGTAAGATTCAACTTACAACGCAGAAAATGACGAGAAAACAATTTAAATATTCAGTAAACATTTGGTAAATGGGGACAGGTTCATATGGAATCAATGTGAGGGAGTTGTGAAGACATAGATTTGGCCAACCATTCAATTAGGCTTTAAGCAACGTTAGCATAACAAAAAGGGAATAATCAATAATAATAAAAAAAATAACAACTACAATGAAAAGACATCATCCATCATGCCATAGTACTGACCAGTCCCTGTCTAAGTTCATTAATCTTTATTAACTAATAATAATCAAATTATTGAATCACTTTCTAAGGTTGATTGAGTCACAAAAAGCATATGATTGATGGATGTGTGGGTTTTGATGTGAAATATACGAGATAGAGAACTCGAGGTGATGTGTACGTAGATGTTGGTTACTTTGTTAATAACTTTTCTAGATTTACAAATATCTTGTCGAGTGACGTATAAAGTAATATTGGATACACTAAATTCATCAGGGTACTAAATCTAAAGTATACTAAGTTTGATATGTGACACCCAATTAATAAAAATACAGAATTTTTTTTTTAATTTTTACGAATCTATCAAATCGTTCGGAAGTCTTAAAACATATATATATTTATATATATATACAGTCTATAGCAAAAGGTTATTCTTTATACATCAGGAGCCGACTAAGACGATATTATACTAAAAGCTATGCAATTATAAACATATTTATATGGGTCTCCAAGTCCACGACAACTCCAACCGAGCAATTACCAAGTATCGTCTTGGTCCATATCCACTGAAAAACAACAACAACTTAGGGGTGAACATACATGTGTTAAATGACAGGTATTGAACTGAACGTAACCATAGTAATATCAATTACCTATCCAGTTCTACCACAATTCATTCACGAATATAAACATTATCATTTACTGTCATTTAATAAAGTTTGCAATACCTTAATTGCAAACAACACAATAATACATATCATGAGCTATCTAGTAGCTTCTCAACCTCAATAATTATATGCGAATGCATATGCATGCGGATCCGACTCTATCGATGGAAATTACACAATATAATAATATATCTCAGCTCCCAGCTGATTCGGCCATTTTACAGGTACCAAACCGCTCGCCCATAATGTAACACTAGTCACTCTCAGTGACAACGACAACTTAACTCAGTGTTACGAGTCGGCCTTGAGTCCAACTTGAACTCGAAGGCGGTTGTGGAATTCGAAGAAACCGCCACAGGGTCTGTGTCGTACCATCAGGACGCCCTCCCATGTGAGCCGACATCATAGGCCCTCTACAGTCTTGTGTGCGTCTGAATGCAAATGCTATGCCAGATAATTATCAATCATCAATAGACCACCTGATTACTGTAACATCCCAGGTAAACTAATATTTGGGAAAGTAAAGTTAGCATTTAATTAAGTTAAATTAAACGGGAGTAAGGATTTTGGAAGGAAAATAAGATTTAAAATAAATTTTAAAGAAAATGGAATCAGGACCTTGACGCGTAGCTTCAGTGGGACGCGTAGCGTCATGGGCAAATTAATGAGCTAACGCGTAGCGTCAGCGTCGCGATCAGCTTTTATAGTGGCATGCAAAAACATAACCTATAAGCATTTTCCTTTTCTCTTCCTCTCCTTCCTTGCAGTTCTGGCCCAGAACTCGGTGGAAGCTATGATTTTTGGTGATGTTAGGCATTGGGAGTTGAGGTAAGCCATGGGGGACCTTTGATTTCAAATTTTATTATCTCCTCTTCCTTCCTTTCTTCTAAATTGAATCTTGCATATTGATGGGGGACCTTAACTCTGCGTTTTGGAGCCATGAGGAATTTGAGTATGGTTCCTAAGATGATAAGTGCAAAGGAAAACTAATAAGTTTTGTATTTTGGCAATTGTAGATTTTGAAGTAATGATCGGAGGGTCGTTCGATGTCATGGAGCTTGGAAACGAGAGTCGGAAATGGAAATGGTGAGTTTTGATAACATAAGATTGAGGTTCGGAGTTATTTAAGGATTATAGGTTATGGTTTTGGTAGTTATAATATTTATTAAAACTTTGTTAAATTTTATTTTAGAGTTTTAAGGATTTCGGAAAGGACCCGTCAATCGTTTGGAAGATCTGGAAAGCTCGGAATCGAGGTAAAGGGGTCTGCTGGGTTAAGGTTAATATAGAAACGTATGACGCCAACAGCGTATATGAAAATGGTATGTTATAGTTGCTCTTAATCACTTTAAATTAATTGAGATAACTTATGATGAATTGTCAAGTATGTGAAATGGAAGTAAATGGAATCATTAAAGTAAACAAGGCAAGATAATTGATGAATTGTTAAACGGTTAAGTGGTATATTAGTATTATGCCAATGAGAGACTTGAAAACGAGGAGGTAAGGGTGAATTATAAGCCTTGAAATGATGAATAAGAAATAAATAAATAGATGAGTAGGTAATCAAATATGTGGACATGTGACGATCGTAAAAGTATAGGATAGCTTACGTGAACTAAGTAACATTTGTGAAGTATGGGGATATAAGGTGAAATGTGGATATGGTAGGCTATGAAGTAAAAGGCGACTTAGGTGGCCTAGGTGCATCTATGAACACATGTATATATTAAGTGAGAGAAGTGGAACCGGTAGTGGAAAATAGGATAATTGGTAATTGACAATATGTGCAGGAATGATAATAGTATGATAGCAAGACTAGGTGAGGAGATGTAAGGTTATAAATTATAATGGACGGCTCGATAAGCAATTAGTAGGGATAAAACTATAGTGAATTAATGATGGTAAAACATTGAAAGGTAGTTTTATAATACTAATTGTTTTTGGAATTTAGTAATTGAGATGCGATGATATATATATATATATATATATATATATATATATATATATATATATATGTGTGTGTGTGTGTGTGTGTGTGTGTGTGTGTAAAGTCTATAAGCATAATGATTTAATTTACTGTATATAAGGATATAAATTAAATGAGCTGATGCAATTAGAAGTGTGTACATAGTAATGGTAATGAACAATACGATTGATGTTGATAGTTGTGGTGAATTGATGATTGCATTGATATAATATATTGAAGATGTGATAGGTGTATGTGTGATGAGATGATTTATGATTATGAATTATGATGAGTATTAACGATGTGTAGTATGGTGTGTATTGTTTTAGTGATGCATAACTTGATAAGCATAATGAAATGGTGATTATGGAAAGGTATAACATGGCTTGTGTTGATGGGCTTGCCAAGTAGGCCGCCCGAGTGATGATCACATGTTAGTTTCTGACATTTGTGTATGCGGTTGATGATGTTTTAATTATATTAATTTACATATTATGGATGAGATACCTTGGATACTGTTGAGGGCAGGGAGTGATGGCCGGTGCATTGCATGGTCAAGGAGCGGCTCCTAACAGGCTTCTAGTAGAGGGATTGTATGACCATGCTTATAATGATTATGTGATTATGTGGTGGAAGACGACCGACGGTATGTGTTACCCTCGTTTCCGGCTCCCGTGGTTTTTGTGCCCAGTTGAGCTACCCAATGGTTGTGTTTGAAAAATGTTTCAGGTCACAATCGTTTGTATGTTAAATTTTGATAATGACAAAGCAACCAAGTGAAGAATCATGATATGACAAATGAAGTTCATGAAGACTCAAAATGCCAAGAACATGTGCATAAACTTCTGGGAAGATTAAAATTAAGAATTTGCAATCAATCAAAGACCAAATTTGAGTTAATCGATTACATGATAAAGCCAATCGATTATAGAGCTACGAAAACCTTGAATAATTGTATCAGGTATATGCCCTAATCGATTACAACACTGGAATAATCGATTACCTTGATTCTGGAAGAGACATAATCGATTACAGCAAAAAAGACAATCGATTACAATGTTGCAATAAATGGTATAATGTACTAGATATTTTGCCTAATCGATTACAAGGCTAGGATAATCGATTACATTGGTTCTGTCTGACTCATAATAGATTACAACATGAACATAATCGATTACAGTGCCGTGTACAGGAATTAAATGCATCAGGTATAATGCATAATCGATTACAAGGATATGCCAATCGATTACATTGGCTCTGTCTGATCACTAATCGATTACAGGAAAGGACCCTAATCGATTACACAGCTACTGGACACTTAAATTAATGGATTACAACGAAGCATAATCGATTACAGATCGAGGTGTAATCGATTACCTAAGTGCCAAAATATGGGGAAATGTTTTTAAAGTGCATATCCAGCTCATTTCTTCATTTTTCCATCTTTGTGCCCATGCAGTGCAACGACTCTGAACCTCCATGGGTATATTAATTTCAAAAGTGTTTTATTATATACTTTTCAAGTATTATAATTAAAGATGGAAAAATATTGATAATTCAAACGTGTATCTAAAGTAAATTAATTTCTTATAAATGCTCTAAAGAAGGTTTGGAATATATATTAAGACTTTGAAACTCAAATCATAATAATATTGATTTGTGAATGATAAAGAAAACTGTACTGAAATTCTTCTGCGTGTGGCAGAACTTATTTAAGAGTTTGGAAATGTACAGTTTATTGGGGTTGCTATGTTGTGAATTGTAGGTCCCGAAGATAAAATTTATACTTGAGTTTCTAAAAGTCTTAACCAACTCAATACGCGAGTAGTTCATGCATCATGAATCATTAAAGAGAAATGAGATGTGATATTGCTTGGAGACGAATTATAGAAACCGAGGATACATTAGAGGAGGCTTAATTGCTAGCCTTGGGATGAGAGGGTGTAAAAGGGTGCTTCAGGGGACCTGGGTTAGCTCTCTAGTGTCGGGTACTTTTATAATAGAAACCTTCTCAATCTGACTAGTCTCTAAGTGTTTCCATACTAGTTGAGCTGTTCATATGCCATGAAGGCATTTATGTTATTATTATCCAAAATTATAGAACAGTGTAAACTCCTGGTTGGCCCAATGCAAATTAAAACTTTAAGGGCCAACATGCATAAAATAAATGAGATAGTAGTATTAAAAACATTGACATTCATGTGATTGTGACATTCTATGTGGGTGGTTGTGAATGAAAGTATAATTATTATGTTTATGAAAACCCTACATTCATAATTGATTATGTATATGATTGTGATTGATATTATTATATTAGATTGTGAAAACCCTTATGCTTATGTCTTATCTATAAAGTATTATATTCTGTTTCTCACTCTTTCTTGTTTGAATTTTGTTTACAAAATATATGTTATGTGATATATAGCTACCAGTCTAAGATGGAAGGATATGTAATTACAAGGGGGTAAAGTGGTCTCGTCCTCAATCAGATAGATGAAGAGATATGACAAGAGTAGGATTCAAAAACTCAATGGTTCAAGGACTAGCAAATGATTGGTCATAGTTGTAGTAGAGATATAGTTTAGTTTTACTTTATCTTATTACAATATTAAGTTAGATAATTGTAACAAGGTAAATGTTAAACTTTGATAAACTTTCTCATTCGGATATAATACTGTAATGATTTATCACTTATGATTTCTATAAATTATTTTATCATTATGGACAAATATCGAAAGACGACATTTTTTTTACTTTCAATATTCAAAGGAAATCAGATATATGTACGTCATTGTATACGCGAGATAAAGAGTGATAAATATGTATATCTTTCTAAAATTTTTTTTTTTAAAAAAATAAGAAGAATACATATATATCTCGTGTATATAAGGGGGTGTTACAACCACCATGGCTCTCATTGACACGTAGATGAGGGGGCTCACCTCAGTGTTTCCATGATTCCTACGTTATAGCCTAGAAAATTATGCTCCATGCGAGTTAGATGTTACATATGGGCATTTAGGGTACTTGGATGTTAATTCACGTCCATGGAGCATATTTGTGATTGTAGAAGTGGAAATAACTTTAGCGGGTCCCACCGAGTGTGTCAATGATCTATATGGTACAAGGGACAAAACCTCTGGTATAGATACCGAGTATAACTCTATATCTTACACCGTTCTAGCAAGGATCAAATATTCTTTTTTAAGTTTAGTGGAGATCAAAGAGTCCCATTGTAACTTTTTCCAAGTAGCACATTAGTATTCCACGTTGATGGATGGAATAGGGTGTCACATTTAATGACACTTTGAAGCTCAAGATAGTATCAAGTAATTAACATTAACCTTAAGCAATAAAATTGGTGTTTTTAAACTAAACCGGTCATTAAATCAGACAAGTCGATAGTTCAAAGTTTAATGGTCAAACTACTGTTAAAACTAAATATGGTAAATTTTTTAAGAAAAAAAACCAATTAAAAAGTGGACGAGTCATCATTTTCTTAAACTATGGTTATTACAACTTACGAGGATTGACGATGGTTGAAATATTATTGTATACTTATTTACGAGGATGGACCATGGTTTGCGGTGACAGCCAGAAAAAGAAGAAGGGGCCCAATAAGAAATAGAGTTGAGGCCCAAGCCCAAATGAGTAAAGATGAAAAACAACGGTTAATAATAGAGACTAATACCCTAGTCTGTGTGAATCATGGGTTTATGACCGGTGACGCATACGCTGAAACAATTCACCTCTGTCTTTCTCTCTCTCTCTCTTCTGTAACTGCCTGGAATCGCTGCATAACATATATACTGCCTTAGATCTCTCTCTGTCTCTGTGTCAATTTGCACACACTCTTCAGTTGAACAATAGTAATAATAACAAGAGATGAGTGAAACTAGCAGAGTCACGTGGGAAGGTTGCAGCGTTTTGCTCGACATCAACGATGGTGACCGTCTCGTTTTCGCTCGTCTCTCTCCCGCTGCGTCTGTTTCTTCCCCTTCTTTTACTGTTTAATTATTTTATTCAATTAATATTACTGTCTCTGAATACTGAAAAATATGACAGGAAACTAAAGATTGGGAATAAGAACTGCTCTCTGCAACCTTTGATTGGTTCTCCATTCGGTACCGTTTTCCAAGTCGATGGAACTGTTCTATCTCCCGCCCAAGGTACTCACTCTTCTTTTGTTTACATATTACTGTTATTATTACTATTACTTTGGTTATCGTTAATGGAGATACTTCAACGCATGCTTCTTAAGTGTAGTGTATGTTATTGTTACGTTTGTATTTGGAATTTAGGTAATGTTAATAGCGCTGATGAAATAAAAGATGGTCAAGTAAATGTCGAGTCCAGAGACAATCGGGCTTTGGTTGACAATAATACAGCTCAGAGCTTGACTGGTGAAGATATTGAAGCCATGCGAAAGTGAGCATATCTTCTTTTGCTGTTAGTTTTATTGTTATTTATCATTTATGTGTTCGTTTGGGGATAATTTGGTTATGTTTTTATTTATGTACAGATAAGAAATCAGAAAGAGGAAATTTTATATTTATAATTAACACTAATACATCACAAGATGATTTTCTATGCAACTCCAACACAATTTCCAATATAAATTTGCATGTTTTGATTTCTTATCTTGTACGAAGTTGCACAAGTTAGACAAACCTTTTGGTTATATAACTTTGATTTTATGTGTGGTGCGAATACAGTTTTAGTACTGTTCTTGGTTCATGTGAATTCTAGGAGGACCTGTTGTTTCTTTGCTATGCTTGTGGGATTCAGTAATGAAAAGAATATCTTGTGCCTTTTTATGCAGGCAGGGTGCCAAAGGTAATGAAATAATCGAAGCTCTCATTGCTAACAGTGCAACATTTGATAAGAAAACAGCATTCTCACAGGTATTTCGGCACATGAAATGCGTGGATACTTTACTTTGGACTAGAGTAACTATAGATTTTTGGTTACTGGAAAATGTTGTTTGAATTGTTTTGGTTCCCTGAGGTTTCTGTCTATACTATACCACTTGCTGATAAACATAGTATTTACCAAGTTTACCAACTTACTAACACTTCCATCACCTAGTGCTATTACTAGTGGGAGCCTTAACAGAGATGCTGATGTAAAAGGTTAGACATGAGTAATGCTATTTGTCTGTTAGGATGCTTACATGGGATGTTGAGCCCTCCTCCCATATTTGGGCTTACATCACCCAATTTGGGTGCTACTGGCTTTGCTTGATGAGTTGATGCTGCGGGTGATGGCTGGACCAAATATGGTTGTTGGTGGGACTGTCATTCCATTTTAACATTCTAACAGGTAAATAACATTATACATCAGTAATTAATTGTGTTTTACATCCTTTTTGTTTGGGATCACTAATGCAAAAGTAATTGAATTATGGAAGGTTGAACTTGTTAGCAAGCTGGCAGCTTTGGGGACTGCTTTGTGTATTGGGAACTTTTTGAGATCAGAATATCATAGTATTATTGTCCTTTTGGGACCAAACTGTACATTTATTTTTTATTTTAGGAATCGACTGAATCCTATGCTATTTTTTTTCAGGAAAAATATAGACTTAAGAAGCAGAAGAAATATGCACCAAAAGTACTTATGAGGCGTCCTGTTGCTCGAAGGTGACCTTGATTATTTTCTCTGTTGTTTTTATCACTACATTTTCACATATATATGCCAATATAAAAGATTTACCCTGAAAGATCTTGCCTATTTGGAGCTTCTGGCTTTTGTTTCTGTTATTGGAAAAAATGGCATTATTAACGTTAAGCCTTTTTTCACTGTACAACAAACTGTCTGACAGTGGTTGGTACGATGTCACTATAACAATTCAACAAATAATAGACAAACAATGTCAAGCTGATATAGCAAGCTCCTTGGACATTGGAAAGAAAATTTTCTTGAAAGTATCAAGAAACTATACTAATATTCGCCTCCTATTAGTGAGTAAAAAAATATAACCAAGCTTATTTCATACCTTATTGATTAATCTGTTTGCAGCTTATGTATTGTCTGACATACCTTTAGATTTAAACTATATCAATGTATGATACTTTTGACTATGTGCTCAATGACTTACTGTTGTCATTGTTTGTTTTTTCTCCAGTATATGTGAGGCCTATTTTAAGAAGTATCCATCTAAAATTGGGTGAGTCTTATCTTGTGCTTATGAATGTAATTTTTTCTACACGTTTATCATTTCCATTTATTTCTGTTAGATATGAGCTATATTCTTTTGGAGCATGATATAGATTGTTAGGACTGGGCTTTATAATGTCTTTAATGAATGTATCTCGTTTTAAATCAAGAAATAGGGAAAAGAAAAAGAATGGAAGAGAAAAATCTCAACATTTGGTATGTTAAAGGTTTGGCAAAATAGACATGCTATTAAATTGCTAATTTTGTGGTGTTCAGTAAACCACAAATTTGAGTCAACCTAACTTATTCTTAATTTTAGCCTCTTCTCCCCTTTTACATTAGGTTCAGTTCAATATGGGTTTGAGAAGATTCCAGACCCAGACTTTTTAGTTTATTAACAGTGTCAGCTGCAAATATTCCGTGTTTACTTTTATTAGTATATCCCGTACACCGTGCATATACATGTGGCTGTTTATGAAATCAGAATTCTAGGTTCATTTTCTCTAGATGATGTGCTGAATATGTCCCTGAAGTGTTTCTAACTAACTACTATTGATTCAGATTCTTGCGGGTGGATACATTGTCCCTTCTACTTTCCATGGCGAATGTTTCTTCAAATTCTGACATTCTGGTGGTTGATATGGTTGGTGGCCTTATTACTGGTGCGGTGGCAGAACGTTTAGGAGGTGGGAATATAAATTTGAACTTTGTTGGCTATTTAGATATTGCTACCCCTCCCAAGTGTTTAATAACTCTGAATCATCACTAGTAATACGAAGAAAATGGCTCTTCACTGTTAGTATATTAATGTAATTTTTTTTTATTCTCAACAAGCTTCTGAGTGAGTGAATTGCAATGTGGATTTTCATGATTAAGCAGCTAGTACATGCATTATACTTAAATATTAAACAACATTAAATATTTTTACAGGTACTGGTTTTGTATGCAACTCATATCTTGGGAAGGCACCATATTCCATGGACATTGTGAGGATATTTAACTTGAGTGATGAAATCTGCAAGAGGTCAGATAATGTTTTGTATTGCAGTTTATCAAACACTTCTATTTAAAACTCTTGAACATTTTATCACTTCTCTTGCAGTAGTAATTTACTAATACTGACTGCAGTAAAAGAGAAACAATTAGCATTTTTTATTAAGCTTTATTTTTCCAAGGATAGTTTTGGGTGTTCTTTAAGTTGATCTAGATATTTTTACAATGTTGATACAATTAGATTTTTCTTCAAAATGAGCAGTTTTAAATACATTATTTTTCTTGTAATAGTATAATAATTTATGAAGCCCGGGAAAAATAGAGAAAAGTTTATGGAAGTTTCTTTCTTCGGAAACAACCATGTTAAATTCATAGAAGTTTTGGTTAGTGTTTACAGCCACATCAGGTGATCAGTTTGAATGTGCATATTCCAAGGTTTTGGTTATTCCTCTGGTTTTATTTATTATCTTTTTTTGATGCAGAATTCTACGGTCTCCTATTTCTGACTTGTTGTCACAAAAGGAAACAGCTGAACAAATTCTTCAACATGATGATGTCTGCAATGTGGAAAGCCAATCAAATGTAAGTTGCACTTTCTATATCTCCTAATCAAATGTATTTTATTGTTTGCATGCTATAGGAGTTATGAACTTACAATGTGTGCAGGATCAAATGTGTGCATCAACCAGCATTGAGGAAATCTCTCATTTATCAGAAAATGGAATTTCTGATCCTGGTGCCAAAAATACTGAACCTGTTACAAAAGCTTGCAAAGCTCCAAAGGCTGGAGAAAAGGCACAGCAAGAAGTCATTGACTTGTGGAAGAAAAATGGGTTTTCTAGGTATATTTAAGTTAAATATTAATTTGCGTCGCTGTTCAAATAAGCATAAAGTAAAGCATTTTTCTTTTCCATTTGTACAGCCTAATTATTGCTGCACCTGAGTTGGATACTTGGACATTGGTTAGAGATCTCATGCCCCTTTTAGCAAACTCTGCTCCATTTGCTATTTATCACCAGTATCTTCAGGTAATTTATAGTTCAGATTTCAAGCTTAATGAATTGTGATGTGATTTAAAAAGTATCAGTGCAAGTTAATATTTTAAATTAAATGATTTAGTTTCTTTTAATTTTTCAATGTTCAGTCAAATGATTCAGTAACCAAAGAAGATCATAAAAAATAACTTTTGCAGGTGGATAGGGACGGGATGTTTAAATTAGAAATGCTCTCTTTAACTCTAAAACTGAAGTAAATGAACTATGATTTTATTCATTCACGAGTGATAGGAATTGCAAACTCATTTACTGGTATTCAAATAGAAAAATGGAACTCAATTCCTTACAGCAGAGGGAAATTTCTGATAAACCAGCAAACAAAGGCCACCCAAATCTGTAAAATTTTCTTGTACCCTCATATTCCAGCCCCACCCAGATATGATTTTCCTTATCAGTACACCAGTGATTCTCCAATTCTCTTCACCCCAATCTTCCCTTGCCACTTGTCCAGTTTGTCAAGCATTTCCATCTCTCCCAACCAATTTTTCCACTCCCTACTCTTTTCTTTCATCTACTTTTCTTCCATGCCCCACTTTTCTTTTCTTCTCTCATAGAAAACAGGGCTTTACCACTATTAGGTTCATTTTTCTTATTTCCTTCCTCTCCTCCTATATATGTGGATTAATGGCTGGACAGGCTGTTAACAGAGTCTTGTTTGTTCAATGTATAAATTGCAGCCTCTTGCAAATTGCATGCACAATCTACAGCTTGAGAAAATGGCCATTGGATTGCAAATATCAGAGCCTTGGTTACGTGAATACCAGGTACAACTTATTTATGTTATTCATTTTAATATTATGAAATTAGACAAGTTTTATGAAGTCCTTTGATGACAGCATCAAAAAGGGGGGAATTAAAGCAAATTTTATCATGTTTCCTACTTCCCTTCAAGCATGGGTATTTTCTGAACATTATTCATGTATTCCAAATTCATGGTTGCAGCTTACAGAGACTAAGTAGCTTCATCTACAAATATTGAAATTATCCACTTTGATATAGGATGATGTTCTAGGAGATAGGTCTGGATAATAATATAATGTCAAAAAATCAAATACTTTGATGGAACCTAAGACACAGACAGACCTACTTAACAAAGGATTTATCTGCTGCAAAATCAAGAAGATTGGTTTGTTTGTTGTGTTTAATTTTGGCAGCAATATTAACAATTTAATCATATACACGCAGGTACTTCCATCTAGAACTCACCCATGCATGCAAATGAGCGCATTTGGAGGCTACATTCTCAGTGGGACTAAGATATGCAGCAGCAGCTAAATCCAGGTCTACCAGAATAGTTTTGCCTGAGCATTCTCCTTCATTTGCAAACCTCACTCTTTCTACGTCAGTCTATTTTCCAGGTGGTGCATATGTTGGATAGCAGAACGCGAATCCAAATCTTTCAAGGACCAGTTGTGTTATATTTTGGGCTGCACAATGTGCCAACTCAACAAATGTGTTTACGACAAGCTGTTGGTTTGCTAATTGGTAAATACGTATGGCCAATGTACACTAGTCATTTATATTGTTTAATGCCTGCGATCCTTTTAGGTTGTGCACACTTTTTATTGCGGGCTGTAATCTGATATTTTTTACTTTATACTTATCATATTTATTTCATTTTTTTTTTCCAAAAACTATAGTTTAACTGAAACTGTTATTTTTCACTCTAGGCCGTTCTGTTCAGTAATGTAGTTAGGGGTTATCATTGAGGTAACCTCATCTTTAGAAAATCAATTTAAAGGTTTGATGTTAGGCCTAACATACATCATTATATGCTATTTTTAAAAAATTACAACATATCGTTTTTGATAGCTATTAATGCAGTTAGCATTGGGTTGACATCATCATAATTAAAGATATTAAAAGAAAATTGTTAATACTTCATATAATTTTTTTACAAATTTAATTTTATTTATAGTCCAAAAATCTTATTTCAATATTTTTGTTTGAAATAACTTTTTGTAAATTTCAAATGTTAATGCCTCTATTCATATGAATATAGATCCTATACATCTGTATGTAGCAACTTATTACACGTGTTATTCCTCTGTTCATAAATAGGCATAGAATTAGTTGAAAAACTACAGAGAATGCTAGGGGTTTTTTTTCACTTTTTTTCTTCATAATTTTCTCGGAAAACAAATGGAGTAAAGTTAACTTTTTTTTTTTACAATTGTAAAATCACGCACACATTAGTCAATTCAAACCAACCGCACCTTTTTGTAACGGTACAATTTATCCGAAAACACCAAGTCAAACTGAAAGTAATTAATATACGCCACGTGTCTGCGACCGTTCACGTTTGAAAATCAAAACTAGGTAGAGCTACTGACTCCCACTTCCTTTCCTGCGAACAACGTACATCCTGTCCTACATATTAAAGTATTCATAATACGGGAAAAAAGAAATCCACTATCACTAAAGTATTATTTTCTCAGAAATAAACTTTTATATAAAATATCGTATTGAGGGCAACTAATCCTGTTTCCAATATTTCTATTTGAATATCATGGTTTTGTATATTGATCAGAGCTATTAATTGATCACTAAAGTTTAAAATGTCAAACCAATCTTTTTTTGGTTGATCTAGTGCATAACATAAGCTCTTCACCTAATGTATGCAACCAGGAATGGGCGAAGTTGCCTCGTTAATGAAGTCCTCCTTTCCTTGTAAAAGCTTGTTCATACACTGCTACACTCTAACGTTGAGACCAGCTATACAAAGGCAGCCGATGCAACACATCACGAGGGAATCAAAGTCCATATGATTGTGTGGCATATCAGGCTACAAATGCTTCCATGCTAAGACAAAATTATAAAAGCTATATAAAATGAAGCAACAAATGGAATGGAAAGCAAGGAACACAAATTTACATAAAGTTTTACAACAATTCAATGCTCGTCATGGTTCACCTACCTCTATTTCAGGCTAAAAATTGATAATATTGATGCACTAGCGGATTCCTGCTGAGCGGGTTTTCCTTAGTCTGCCACGTGTAACTCGAATGCTTTCTTCCATTATTGTCTCTTTTGTGGGAGTAGGAGGGTTCCCATTTTCATTTGCTGAAGTGGATGGAGATGGTACTGTTTCGATCTCCTTTGGCTCCGCCTCTGCTGGTGCGGATTGGTTGGTTGTTTCAGATGCAACATTAGACTTCTGAGTACTCAAACCTGCAGCAGACTTTTGATTACTCAAACCAGCAACAGCTGACTTCTGACTACTCAAACCTGCTACAGCAGACTTCTGAGTACTCAATCCTGTTATAGCAGACTTCTGAGTACTCAATCCTGCTACAGGAGTCTTCTGGTTGCTTATGCCTGCTACAGGAGGGGCTGCTTTAGGTACTTGTGGAGAACCCAACTCCTCTGCTACCTCCCTTTGGAACTGACTCGAAGTTGTGCTAGAGGTAGGAGATGGAGGTTCCTCAGCTTGTGGTTCTGATGCTGCAGCTGGTTGGTGGTTTCCAGGTGCTGGTTTACGGACCCTCGCACCTGGTCGTTGCTGTGATTTGAAGAGGCAATTTGTTTTATTATGAGTGCATGCATAATAAGAATGGCATGGAAGTGAGATTAAGGCCTCAAAGGTAGCATGCAAAGCAGCAATGAACAAGAACAGAATCCATCTTAGATTCTTACTGATTAATCAACTGCCAACTATTAATCTACAAATATGCAAATGAACATTTGTATAAGTTTTAACAACACAGCCATGGAACAATATATTCAACAGATCATGGAAAAAGAAATATTAGTTACTCCTAACACTACAACTCTTTCCCTCTTTCCCTCTTTCCTTAGAAAATATATCTCCATGTGCAAAATATATCTCCTTCATAGATTAATCATTTTAACAGGTATGTAATTGTTCTAACAGGCACATTTAAATGCACTTATGCTTAAATAAGAAATATGTCTAGGCATTAGAAACAGAAGAAGGCAGGGCAAGTGGCACAATCCAAATCCATATATATTAGAAAGTGGATAATTGATTTTCTAGCATGGTTAAGTCGCACTCAATCATAATAGCAGATACTAATGATAATCAAATACCTGAGCAGGGTGAGGAGATGGAGTTGATTGTGCAGCAACAAACTGTAAAATGTCATATATTCTAGTCTGACCATAACTAAAAGCTCTTTGCCAATACAGAACTGCAATATCTCCTGCCCTTGTCCTCAATTCCAATAAGTTTCGATCAATTTCTGTCTCATGTTTCGCAACATATGGTCTAAAGAAGGAGTCATACACATATGTTGTTCCCTAACACAGGAATATTAAATTTTACCACCGTACTGAATGAAAGCAAATAACAAAGTATAAGATTTTCTATCATAATAAATAACTTTATACCTTAGTTTTAGGGTACCACAGAAATATGAAAAATGCCAACTTAGCTTCACTGTACATTGGGACCCTTCATGAAGAAAACAATTACAAGGAAGTTATTATCAACTCTTTCCCTTTTTGTTTTGTTTTTTTCAAGAAAAAGAAAAGAAAATTAGATATAGCATTCTCTGCACACATTCGAGATAAAATCCTCTACCATGATATAAAAGTATCACCAATTCTCTCACATACTGTCAAAACAGCCACCAAAATCCTGCAATGCAGGGACAAAGAAAGTTGGTATCAGTATTTGTCACCAGAAGTTACCATGTTATGTTTAGCACAAAACAATCAATCTATAATATGCATGTCCCAATTAACTTTATTTTGAAGGAATAATCGCTTTTTCTTTTTGCAACTTCCTGTGAGAGCTTTTGAAAGACGAAAAACAACTGAGCCACACATGCTAAATGTTTACCAATACTGGCACCAAAAGCGAAGTTGTTCAATTTCCGGCTTATTCTTTTCAACTGCTTTATAACATTCATAAGCTGGATAAGCATAGCCAAAAACCATCCTGCCAATACATCAAAGCACAAATAAAATTATTAAATTCCAAATATCAACAGCAACCATTCATATCATAGAGATTGAAAATTCAGTGCAGTAAAAACATACACAAGCGCCCAGGTAAGAAAGGATCCTATCATTTTGTATCCCTGAAATTGAACCAAAATATAACCAGTTACGCCAAACAGGATAGCAGCATCCAGGCAACTGAAACTGAAGAACAATTGAGACTATAATTCATGTATTTTAAAATTAATCATCTTATCTTATCTTATAGTCTATAATTCTAACCCAAAAAAGTTCCAATCCCACGCTCATTAAAATCCCAAACACTATAAAATCCAATACGCCACACAACATCCTAATTTCTTCACAAAACCACAATTCATATCCATTTTCTCTCTGAACTTTCAAAATAGCAAGCGCGGTGTTGTTAAAACAATAATCTTAAGCAGTTTATTGTTGCAAATCACAATTTGTGACATTATGAATAAATAAATAAATAAAACAACGCTCATAATCAGAACAAGTAACAATAATTTGAAATAAGGATATTGCAGATGCAAAAAATGAAGGATCTAGGAGCTACGGCGAAGCAATGAAATGTAAAGGTATAAGATCAATATGTCCATAGATCAAACAGAACCACGTAACGCACTAAAACCACTTGATTAACTCGATTCAATTTACACATTACAAAATCAATAATGAAGCTAACATTCACAAAAAAAACAAAATGAAGATTAAAGAAAAAAGACCTGACAGAGAAAGAAGGAAATAGAGAAGAGGTAAATCTGGCGGTGGAGGTTAATGAGGAAGATCGGCGGCGGCGGCGGAAACGGCCACCGCGAAGTGTTACGTTGTCGGCGAGAGAAGCGTGGGGAAAGTAACAGAAGAGAGAGAGAGAGGAGTTAGAAGAGGCGTTTAAAATGTTGCTTTTCGATTTCTAAATGGCATTTTCTGGGCTGTTGCAAATTGCACTGTGGTAGAGAGTAGAGAGAGTGTAGTGTGTGTGACAGTGGAGTAGTGGGTGTGGGAAATTGTTGTGTGCGTCTTTTACTTCATATAGCGTCAACCTCGCTTATCATTTACCGTTTACCTTTCTCTACGCCGCTCATAATAATCAGATAATTAGATTGAAGACAAATAGGTGGATCTGAGCGTGGAAATGTAATTTAAATGGTAAATTCCAATAATAATCATTGATTAAAAAATAATAATTAATGTTATGATATTATAAAAAAGATTATAACAAATTTGTTAACTATAGCTATTTTACTTTTCGTGAGCTAAATCACAAAAGGATAAGATCCAATGGTGATCCCCCGAGTGTTCCCGTAGCCGTACCCAAATGATCAATACACAAAGATCTAATGGTGACTTGATACTACGTGTTAACAAATATTTCTAACGTTTCTCCAAAATTATTATTTTATTAATCTAATTATATTATATAAAGTTATAGAGTCATATGGATATAAAATGTCTGGTCTGAATTTAAACTTCAGTTTTTTTACTCCGTGAAACTTATTCTTTTCCTTTTATTGCTATTTCAAAAAAAAAAAAAAAATTTTAAAAGACGTTCTAAGATTGATGAAAGTTTGTCTTTATCCCTGTCTGCCCTAAAATAAGTTTAATTAATTGAGTTCAAATTTAACTTCATCAACACACAATATCTTAACCGAATTGGTTAAAATTACTATTTAGATTATCTCCTATTTGTCAAAAATGTGTTAACCAAATTCTTATTATATTTTTTTCACCACTCATCATTTATCTAGATGTAAAAATAAAACTACACTTAAAACTTTTAAAAATGAATTTAAAGATAATTTTATTTCCCTCCCCCACCCCAAATAAAAAATTTTTTCATATAAAGTGAAACATATTATGTTGTCCATATATGTTAAAATTTAAGTTCATCACTCACCCAGAGCACAAACCAAGCAAGCAAATATACATGTGTAAGACACTAAAATACACCTCAAAACCTTAAAACATTAAGTATATAGCTAATGTGAGACTTTCACACTTGAACACCTTAACAAGGACTTATAAAATTACATATAAACCACTAACGGACAAAGTTCTCATATTATATGATATGAACTCAGGATCTCAAAAATACAAGTATACTCTTTAACCAATGGACTAATCTTTATTGATTGGTTTTCATGCTATTGGTCTAGAAGATCTTATATCCATAGAAAATGAAATGTCCATTATGCGAGGGGTAGCTTTTTTACTCTCTCAACCGGTATTGAATCTCACTCTCACTCTGATATTATGTAAGTCTAATAGGGAATTTGGTATTATAGAACACTGGTTTAGTGGGAACACAATGCCTTCAATCTTAAAATCTGAGATTCTCTTGGCTCTTGCTTTGGAACAAGTACAAAATTTCTCTGAAACTTAAGTTAGTATGAATTCAATAATACCAGTGCGTTCAAAGTAATAAAATGACTTACTTGAATCATCATAAATGATGATATTTATAGTACTTGCGGAGGTCCAACTCATGATTTAACGTGTGTCAGGTGACTAAGCTGCTTATGTAATCAAGTTGCAAATTTTGCTCAAAGGTTTTCTCGCTATAGGTTTTTTGGCCGATGTCTATTCAGTAAGCATACTGATCATATTGGTAGCCATTTATGTCAACTTGTTAGATTCGTGCCTTTTGACTTCACTTTCAGCATGTGTCATTTATTGGTTTGAGGAACGATATTGATATCGGATAACAAATATTTAAAAAAATAAAATTACATATTAAATCAGTTTGACATATAAATATAAAAATATATTATCCACTATCACAAACCTATATATATATATATATATATATATATATATATATATATATATATATATATATGTCATACAAATGTATCAATTATTTTGTTTAATTATTAAAAATATTTTCTAACAGAGATAATCATATTTAAACATAAAACATATATATATATATATTAAATTTAAAATAAAATTACGTCAATTTACAAACTAACCCATGGACCAACATGTCAAAAAGGTGCTAAGTTAAGTTAATATATTTTAAACTGAGGCTTAATTAAGTTAACCCATGGACCAACCAATGTGTAAGTTGATTTATTTGAGAACTGTACCGTCCCTAAATATGCCTCAGTGGCATACCTTTCTCATAGACACTTGCATTCCATAATAGAAAATAAAAACAAAAACAACTTAATAAAAAAATATGCACAAGCAATTAGTAGCGTTTGTTTTGCCTTAATTTTAGGAGTGATGCCATTGTCACCTGAATAACAGTGATCTGAAGTGATACCTCAACGGAAACAACAGCAAAAAAACAATAGCTTTTGTGACAATGGTACCGAAATAGATTCGTAATAGAATGTTTCTTTTTGTCTCAAAATACCTTCCTGCTATTTATCATTTACTCTTTCTATCTGTTGGTGATTCCAAATTTGCAGTGTCTATTTATAATCAATTATAAAAATAGAAATATTTAACTATTAATAATTATTAAGATATTGTTTAAGATAATTAAATTTTTGTTTAATCAATGAATTTTTTTTGTCTCTAATAAACTTTTTTGTTCAACCTAAGTTAATAAGAATATAAATTGACCGTAAAAGTAGAAATGTTAATACGGTCAACCCGTTCCTTCTTCAACCCATCAAATACATGATGAGGCGGGTTTGAGTCTTACTAGAGACAGACTGAAATTTTTGACTTGTCCTACTGACGGGTTGGTCTACCAAACTTTAAAAATAGAAGAAAAATCAAAATATTTTTAATATTAGTCAAAAAAGTATTTTTAATAGTGAGTTTGATAAGTTAACTTACTTAAAAAAGTATAAAAATAATCAAAATTAATTAACTTATTATTTTTAAAAAGCAAATAAAAAATTTTATTAAATTTAAAAACACATAATAATATAATGTTAAAATGGAAAATTTTAAATATAATTATACTAATAATTCTAACTTAAACATCTGTATTAAATATTATTTTACATTCATACATAACTCCTTATACAATGATATTAAATATATATATATATTTAACGTAATGTGATAAAATGAAAAATATGAGAATGAAAAGTGTTAAATTGGAAAAAAAAGTGATTTATCCGTTAAGTTGGCCGATCTCTTCTCACTAAAAATCCGTTAAAATATTAGATGAGATGAATCAAATTTGATATATTTACAGGATAAATTTTTTAACTCACGCCTCGTCATTTAATTACGTGTTTAGGTGAAACTTTAGAAAAGAAATCACAAAGTAATCATTTAAGTACATGTTAGATCTTTGTTTTGTGAGGAATCGAGGATAAATGTGGATTTATCTTTAAAACTTTTTAAAGTAAATGGTGTAAATTCAAGCAGCACGTGTTTGATATTAAATTAAATTAAATTAAATACATATCCAAACGTAATAATAAAGTAAAATACCGAAGAGTAGCCAATTGGGGTATCCCGACTACATTCCTATCTGAGAGAATCTTATCACTTTCAGTGTGGATAAATTATGGTGTATTCTAACTGTGCTTCATATGAAAAAGCATTATGCATGATTAATACTATAGTCATACGTGACATCATATTAAAGTTTAAATATTATATAATGAAAGTTTGCATTCGTATCAAGAGTGCTTTTCATCATACTAAAATCGTCAAATTATTATGGGTACCCACATTTCTAAATAAAATAGATTATAGTGATTCAATAAACTCTTTATATATATATATATATATATATATATATATATATATATATATTAAATTCGTTAAAAAATCTGAATCTTCTCATATATACTAGTCTAAGCATGTTATTACTTATTATACACCAATTGAGAACAATAAAATATAATTGATGGTTAAAAAAGAAAGGTATTGCTTTAAACAAAGTCACTTCTGAGACCCCAACACGGTCACGTGGAATATGGCTTTGTCGTCTTCTCTATGCTAATGCGATATTTTTCAACACGAATACGTAGCACATTAAAATAAAAATGGTAACTTTTTTTTAAAAAAATAAGGTGATGTTATTGTTCAATAAAAAAGACAAAACTATCATGATTGTATTTATTTTTAATAAAATATTAGTTTATTTTAAAGGGCTTATGTTGAAAAATATATATTTCAAAAGATGTGAATTCTCACATTATTTAGACTTGAAATATGTTTAGAGTTTATATAGTAATGAGTATATGAGACTTATAAATATGATATGAAGTGTTGAACATTATGTACATAAAGTCTAAACATGGTATTTAAATATTAAGAAATTTAATTTAAAATGATAAATTCCTCCTTGCATGATTGAATAATTTTAATTTTTATTTAATTAATTTTTGGACCTTTCCTGCAAAGAGACACTTTTTTATGACAGACTTGTATTTTTGTATACCAGTTTTTATAATCCAATTAATTCTTCTCTAGAATAATGCAACCACACTCTCAAACTTCTTAATTTATACCATTTATCTAACCACTTAAATTCAACTATAAAGATAAAGATGAAATGCTAATAAAATAGTTTAAAATTTTGCTATGGAACACTATTTTCAATCATATTTTTTAATCCGCAATTTGTATCTTGCTCCTTTTAGGGTCACATTTGAAAACATAAGATACAGATAAATTGAAAACCCGTTGACATTTAGTTATTCATAATAATCATCCATCTTAATAAATACAATTGCTTGGGCATGCTTTGCCATTGTCCCTTTAGAAAGAAGTTGCAAAGAGAAGCAATTGGATTGGGATCATTATCTTTAGTAGGTGGAGTGGGGGGCACGGGTCTCTTGACATTTTTTTGTCAACCACAAGAAAGCTAAGAGAACAAATTAACATGGTAGATTAATTATTGGCATAAAAAAAAGGTAAAGGTAAGAAGAAAGAGATAAAAGGCTCAAGTATATTTCGGAAAGGCAAAGGGACCCTAAGATGATATGACTATAAGGCTATATTAATAAATATACATACTGTAATATAAAGGTGGGGGAGCCATGTGTGGATATTGGGGAAGTTGATGTTTCATCTTGAAGAGGATAAAAAAGAAAAGGAACGAAAAGCCTTGGATTCTACGTTTCCATAGCATGTTATATGGGGACATGCAGGTGGTGTTTGTTTAAATGTTAGGGTTGATTAAACCTTTGATTAAATTAACTTTAAAAAAATTCGGTTAAATAAAGTTTTGATTGTATCAAATGATTGTAAATAATTAATATTAATTTTTAGATTCTGCTCTTTTTATAACTTTGTTTTCCCAATTGCATACTAAACAGACACGTAATGATTAATAAATGAGTTTATTTTAATAGTTTACAATATTTTTTAAAAATGTTACTTTATAAATTTTAAAGTTGTTTATTTTTGTATTTTTATTTTTGTTGATATATTAAAAAAATTCAAACTTACTTTTAAAAATATACATTTTATATTTATTAACTAGTATTAAACATGGTTTAATTTAATTAATAAGTTAATTAATTTTTAACTTGTAATTAATTTTTTAATCTTTAACTAACTTATTAGTTTTGTGAAATGGACAAATAATGTACCATGATGGCAATTTCCAAAGCTCAACAATGTTGGTCACTCCCTCTATGTGCACCTAATTATGTCTATCTGTTAGCCTATCGCTTTCATATCTGCATATAAAATGTTTCTCCCCTCTTCCCAAAACCTTCTAGTGTTTTACCTTTTACTACACAACTCTCTTCTTGTGTCTTTTCACAACCTTATTTGTTCCTTTACCTATAGAACTTATGGAAATAAAAAAGAACTTATGGAAATAAAAAAGATCTGTTTCATCTCCTTGTGTCTACCTTTTACATTCTCATGATTCACCTTATTTTTAAGGTGTTTGTTTTGATATGTAGTTGAAAAATAAAATTACAAAAATAAAAAATTTAAAGGTTAATATTGAGCCTTTACATTATTTGACCCAATTAAAATTCTCTTTAACTATAAAATCTTTTTTTTTTTCGTCAAATCTCAATACTAACCGAAAATCAAACAGGACCATAAATATAGGCCCTAACTTTCATTAGTTTGTTTTGAAGTAATAAATCTGCATCTTTTTTTATAAATTGTGATACTATAGATCACTTTAAAAAATTATCATTTTAGTTGCTACTTTTGGAAATCAATATATTGCTCATAATAATCATTTTAGTTGCTGACATTGTTCGTCTGTCATTCAATTACATCCTTAATATTAGAGATGTAATCAATCTTAAAAGGGCTACAAAGGTGATTTTCAAAAGCCAGTGATTAATTGATGAAAAAACATTCAAGGGTAAAAGCAATTAATTCTAAATGTGAGGGATATCTGACATTACCAATTTCAGATATCAAAGCAAAGATTTACTTGTTTATTTTGATAAGAACTTTTAAAAATAAACAAGTATTCCCGTGTAAAAACAACATTTCCATAAGAAACGTTATCGAAGGAGTTAATGAAAATAGAACGCCCCCCAAAAAGTGTCCTAGACTCTTATACTTTTTATATAATCCTATTTTTTAAGTTTTTTTAATGTATATTTTTTTTTACAGCATATGCTATTTTGAGTGTTCCTTTCACTAATACACTGCATATTAAAATAAAGACAATGTTATGATAAATTATTTATTTGATACTTTGAGCAAAATCAATTATCACACTTGTATGGGTTTCAAACTCCAATATTCACATAAATTCTTGAAATGAGATTCTGAAACTTTTGGAGGATGATTTTAAATATGTTAGTCATGTTACTTTGAATATTGTTCCTTCTTAATTCGGTGTTTATGTCGTCTCCAAGCATCTCTAATAGTAGTCTCTACCCAATCATTTGCTATATCCAGTAAAATAAACTTTTTTTTTGCAAAATTATAACATAAAAAAATCAAATACTTCATATTGTATAACCCATATTACTTTTTATATCACATATGTACCCTTGTATAGTCTGAATAACTCTTTATATTCTCATCTAGCATATTAGTCTAACTTGTGTAAATTAAGGGGCAAAATGCTGACTTTCTACCCAATGTTCCCAAGAAGAGTCTTAAATCAGATACAATTTTCTTAGTAGGCCCATAGGCTAGCCATCATCATTGAATGCCACCTCTTCTCACTCTTCCATGGTTCTTGCATGAATCGTTTTGCATGTAGTTCCTCCACGAGTTTTGTTTTTTGATGTCCCTAATTTTAATTTGAAGTCATAAAATTAATAAAATAAAATATTTATTATCATTATCATCATGATTTTATGATATTTTTTATAGTAATGATAAGGAAATAAGAAATGAATTACATTCTTCAGCTTCTTTGTTTGGGTTTGTCATTTCTTGTTCTTGATTGATATCTTTCTCACTATCTAGTGCAAAACCTCCCCTATCTTCTAGTTGTCTCAAGTCTTCCCTATTTCTTCTAGATGATTGATTTTGGTTCAATCTAGTTGCAACCTGATTAGACGTGGGGTGACACTTTCTTTGAGATCTTTCTTCATTCAATGAATTTGATTGATCCACTCCTTTCAACTTTTGAAGTTGAATAAAGTTATTAATCATCATAGATGGGCATGTTGGAATCTTCTTTGTCCTTTTTATAGCATTTTCTTCAACCCTGATACTTCTTTGAGACATAATTGTAGTCTTAAAGTTTTTTTGTTGAGCTTGTTTTTTATTAGAACATTGGGTTCTAGAAATGATAGTGCCCAAAGAAAGCTTATCTTGCATTCTTTTCCAATGTCCCTATTTTTAATTGAAACATCAATATAATAAAAAGAAGGTTGAGTATTAGCATGTTATATACATAATTACTGTATAATCATTATTATTAAGAGAATTCTTTACCTTGGCCAACATATTTTTTTTAAGTTCTTCACCTGATCTTGTGGATTGATATCTCTCCCAACTTTTCTAAAATCTTCTATAGTGTTATGTTGACTCAAATTTTCTGCTCTATTTCTTTTAGATGCTATATTATTTTCATTCACTTTGGGCTTTTCTACTTTCTTTGCAACAGTATTTTTATGCAATTTGCATTCTATGTTCATTCACTTTGGGCTTTTCATTCACTTTGCTCACTCGGTCCTTCATCCATTCGGTCTTCCACTCGTTCTTTCACTCTTTCGTTCCTCACCCGATCTCTTTCATTCGTCTCTCTCTCTCTCTCTCTCTCTCTCTCTCTCTCTCGGTTCCCTCACTCCTCACTCTCAGTCTTTCTCATTCCTTCATTCGGTCTCTCACTCCCTCACTCGTTTTACTCTCACCGTCCCTCTGTCTCTCCATCCATCTCCAGCGTCTCTCTCCCTCATCTCTCCTCCGCGCCGACTATCACTCACTGAGAATCCGATCAGGTCTCCCCTTGATGTCGTCCAAGCTCTTCCACGCGTGTCATCAGATCTCCCTCTACCCTCTCGTTTTCTCTTTCCCCTCTCTTTTCCGAACTCACTCTGTCTCTCTCCTTTTCTTTTTTCTTTCATCGCCCCCCTGTCTCTCCTCTTATTCTATTTCCTTTTATAAAAATAAATAGTTCTTTTTTAAAAGCTTAGGAGAGATGTCGTACAAATTTATTTTGCTTACATTACTGTTATTAGATTTTACAAGTTTATGCAAGTATGGATTACTTTGCCTTGTTTTTTTCTCGTTCTTCATAAATTTCCTTTAATTATTGAAAAACAAATCAATCAAAAGTAAGTCTAATATTTTCTCGAAAACATTTTCCAACAAAGAACTACGTGACCCTGATTTCTCGAAAGCTCGAGAATACGTAGGAGCGGGAAGTAGTTCCTGTCGGGCCCATCTTTCTTTGTTTAATTTTTAGAGTTTCCATTTTTGTCTTGTTACTAAAAGGAGGAGCGAGGTTAATTTGGACGAGACGTCCTGTTAATCTCATGTTTTTAATAATATCTCTTTTCTTTTAAAAAAAGGAGGAGCGAGGTTAATTTAGATGAGACGTCTTGTTAGCCTCACATTTTTGTAGTATTTCTTTAAAAGAAGGAGTAAGATTAATTTGGACGAGACGTCCTGTTAATCTCATGTTTTTTAAATAATATCTCTTTTAAAAAAGAAGGAGCGAGGTTAATTTGGACGAGACGTCTTATTAATCCCATGTTTAAAAAATCATTTTTTTTATTTTTGTATGCTTTGTCATTTCGTACGTTCCTTTTCTGAAGAAGTTGCAATAATTTTTGGGTTAATTATAATGCGCGCTATCATCTTGAGGTAACCATTTTATAACGGACAGTTGTGAGGTGCTAATACCTTCCTCACCTGTAATCAGACTCCCGAACTTGGAATTTCACTTTTATGACCAATGCTTTAACAAAGGTTTTTCCGGTATTTTACCCTTAAAAATATTGGTGGCGAATCCCTGTTTTATTTTCGAAAGGATTTCGAAAGAACCACGTTTTATTTTTTTGAGGGTCGGCCTTCCCGCCGCGATCCCGGTCACGACAGTTGTCCCTGAAGTTTCATCAAATTTCACCATGGGAAGGGACAGATTTTCTCCAACGATGAGTTTTTAGCCAAATTTAAAGGCCAATACCCACGAAATATGTCAAAATTGAGTGGTTTAATTTTTACAAATTTTTTACAATCGTGCTTAGAAAGGCATTGTAAGTTTGTCCTTGAAGTTTCATCAGATTTTTCTACGGGAAGAGGTAGATTTTTTCCAACGGTGGTTTTTTAGCTAAATTTGAAAGGAGCCCACAAAAATATGACAAAATTGAAGGGTTGAATTTTTACATGATTTTTTGCGGCCTTGCTTAGAAAAGCATTGTAAGGTTATCCCTGAAGTTTCATCATATTTCTTTAAGGGAAGGGGTAGATTTTCTCCAATGATGAATTTTTCACAAAATTTAAAGGCTAATAATGCCCACAAAAATATGACAAGATCAAGCGGTTGAATTTTGCATGATTTCTTGTTGCCATGCTAAGAAAGGCATTATAAGGTGCTCTCTGAAGCTTCATTGGATTTCTCCAAGGGAAGGAGGCAGATTTTCTCTCACGATGATTTTTTATCCAAATTTAAAGGCTATAATGCCCACAAAATTTTAACAAAATTGAGCGGTTGAATTCTTACATGATTTTTTTACAGTCATGCCTAGAAAGTCATTGTAAGGTTGTCCTTATAGTTTTGTCAGATTTCTCAAAGGGGAGAGACAGATTTTCTCTAACAATGAGTTTTTAGTTAAATTTGAAAGCTAATGCCCACAAAAATATGACAAAACCTCATGTTTGAATTTTTACATGATTTTTTTCGGCCATGCTTAATAGACATTGTAAGTGATGGTTCGGAGAACAGACTTAGAAGGGGGTTGAATAAGTCTGTTCACTTTTTCAAACCAAAAAGTGATATTTAAACGTTATTGCATTACGTACAACGGACCAGACTTTCGAGAGACGGAGAGCGTGATACTTTGATTGAGCGAGCGTATTTTTGCCATACTTTTACTATCGAGTATAACAATAATAATGCACCAGACTTTTGATAGTAAATAGTAAGAGAAAAAAGACAACACACAAGTGACTTATACTGGTTCACCTCCAACTCGGAGACTACATTCAGTACCTTCAAATCTAAAGGATTTCCACTATGTAAAAACTTTTACATAAACAGTCCAGACCAAGCTTATGAGTATTATTGACTTCAGTCACTCCTAGCTTAAGCACAATCCAGTGCTTGAGTACTTTTTTAATCTAGCCACTTTTGGCTTAAGCACACCTCGTGCTTCTAAGTATTCTTTTGCAAGCACCCATTCCTGGGGCAGACCCAAGTATTCTTAACTCCGACCACTCCTGGCCGAAGCACAACCCGTGCTTCTACACACCAGACCTCTCTTGATTCCTATGAGTATTATTTTGTAGCACCCACTCCTGGGGCATACTCAAGTATTCTTTCATGAGTCACTCCTGGCTCAAACCCAGAGTATTCTTTCAAAAGTCTCTCCAGGCCAACAATGTTTCCCACACTAACAGAGTCTGGCAACATGCCATACCTGCACTACAAGAGGGTCAGAAAAATTATTTCAAATGAATAAGTCCTTCTAACTTAACAGAGCTAAGTGATCAACTACATGAGGAAAGATTTATTCATTAAGTAGAGTTAGTACTTGTGTAGTATGAGAGATGGGTATAAGGGGTACTAAGTCTGAAAGCAAGACCAGAGATGACATGCTCTTAAAAGAGCAAAGAGATATGAGTTGATGGCATATCTCTAGTTGCTATGGCTTCTGAGAGAAAAAGGAATGCACATAGTGAGCTTTCTTAAACTTCATGGCAGTTCTTTTGGATCTGATCTTTTGTTCTACGAGCAGACTGCCATCTTATTCTTTTTCCTGGGCTGTTGTGTATGAACATTTGGTACTCGTTCATATTTCTTCTTCCTTACTCACATTTTCCTTAGTGTGTCTTTCTCATCTTCTTTTTCTTCAACAAGATCTCTTTTTTTTATTTCATGCTCTCTCTGTAATTTTTGCTCTTGTTTAGAGTTTGCTCTTGCGATCTATTTTAGCACTCTTCTGAAGAGATTGGTTCAATATATAGAGGATTATTCTAAAGAGCCCGAAGAGGGGTTAACAGATGTAAGTCCATTGAACGATGATATACTTGAGGAGATTGATGTTGCACAACAGACAAAAGGCTTTCTTTTGTTAGATAGAGATGTTCTGAGCATGCAATTGTAGGATAAAAAACTTTGAGATGTGTGCAATCATAGGCAGGGTAGAGGTAGCGTAAGTTTCACCAAGGAAAAAGCTTTTATTTATAGAATCTCTGAATCTATAAGACACAGGTGAAAGACTTGGCGTTATTTTGGATAGAGCGTAGACTGTCTTGCTTTGTCGTTCTTTTTCGTAGATTTTTGCTTAAGCATGCTTACAAGAATGTTTTCTTGACTGTTGAGATCCTTAAGCCAGACTTGAAAAGGAACTTCCTTTAAAGTGAATTCTAGATCCGATGATTCACAAGATATTTAGACGCCTTTGATAAGTCTAGAAGCTTTTTATGAGAAAGACAAGATCTGATGTTCAGACTTTGTAGTATGAGATAAACTGTTCTGAGCTAAGTCTAGTAGGTATTCAGATACAAAGATCTTTTTTCTTTGAGAACAATTTTCCAGACTTCAAGACTTTCCTTGTTTTGGATCAAAAAGGGTTTATTGATGAGACCAGACTTTTAAATATTCTTTTGGTATACGTACCCCCTCTATCTTTTGTAACACAATCCTTATGTTTTCCTGATACACTTAAACTCACATATTAAATAATAATATGATATGACTCTATTTCAATTAGAATACCTAATATTGATTATCAACAAATCTCATGAAGTTCTAGTTTAAATGATTCGACATTTACCAAACTTTTCTTCAACAATAAGGTATTCCCAAAGTTTCATTAGTTTTCTCCAAGGGAAGGGGTAGATTTTTTTAAAACAAAAATATTCAGTGTAAAATCTCAGCAAATGGAAAATGGTGCCTAGACCTCAAATTTTGGCATGGTTTTTTTGCAGCAGTGCCTAAAAACACGTTATCTTCTTGTTGTCAAAGTTTCATAATTTTTCTCCAACGATGAAATTTTAGTCAAATTTAAAAGCTAGTGCCCATAAAAAATATGATAAAACCGAGCGATTAAATTTTTACATGTTTTTTATGACCATGCTTAGAAAGACATTGTAAGGTTGTCCCCTATAATATCTCGAATTTAATAATTGGGTAATTTTTATTGCTCGAATAATTAAATTGTGAGTCTTACATTTTTCCTAGGCGATTAGGATAATTTTTAGAATTTAGTGGGCCAAGTTTTGGGTAACCGTTACTCACCCGGTTAGTCTTAAAAATTAACTGAACGCTAAAAATGACTTTCATGCCCCATCTAATTAATTCTCAATTGAACTTTTCAATTTCCTCTCTCACTTTCATCTTCGTGCATGCAAATAGGAGAAAACCATCTTTGCCATTTCCCTTTCTCTTCCGTGACAATCCCCTTCACACCCACCATTTTCTTCTTCCAATTTCATCAATTGAAGCAAGATTTAAGGTATATTTATATTCCTTTCCACATGGCAACTATTATTGTTAAAGAAGAAAGCTTCAATTTCTTGATTTCTTGGAGGTGAGTGTTGAGCCCATTTTGCTACGTTCGAAATTCTCAAACCTCATTTTCAATTCCTTCCATTTTCTTGAATTTAGAAGTGTTTGAAGTTGTTTCTTGTGCGTGGACAACGTTGTGTTGTTGGGGTTTTGAGGTTCCGCCATTGTTGGTAAGTTTCAAAGGAGCCCACGACTTCTAGTTTTCCAATTCTATGAATTTGGGTATTAATGATGATGTTTCTATGAATTTAGGAGGTTTTAAGTGAGTTATAAATCATGTACTTTAGGACTTCGAGGTTCTTTGATTTCTTCCATTCTAGTAAGTTTCAGAACCATCCAATGCTTTGATTTTGCTCTATTTTGCGTTATTGAATTTATTCTCATGGTTTCTATAATTTAGGAATAATTCTAAAGTTTGGGTGAATATTGGATAGCATTGGAATCCTTTCAAAATCAAGAGCCAGAGGTTGTTGGCATTGATCTGTAAGTTAGAATTTACTGGATATCATACAAATTGGTCTGGATATCATACAAATTGGTGTTTTTATCCTTTGAATGCAATTATGATAGTGGTTGGGTTATTAAAAATAAATATTTATGGTTTTAGGAGTTATTGAGGTTTTGTATTGGTGATCAAAGAGTGTTGAAACGCTTTGAGAGTTTTTGGAATCATCAATTCCAGATAGAGGGCCTTTATATTTTAAATGTATGATGTATGGACGAGTCAGGGGTATATTGCATGTTTATAAATGATTGAACTATGATGTTATGAGAATTGACGATAATTATGAGTTTTATAGCTAATTACTTGAATGGCATTATACCTGTTTGTTGTATTATTATGATATTTGATGAATTTGTGATAAGTTTGATTCCATCCATATTTGTTGTATCATTAAATTGCATGAGGTTGCAATGACATGTGGAAGTTATAGTGTTTGATGCATTGGATTGCACTGGTTAGGCTTTGGATAGCTTAATTGAGGAATTAAAACGAGAAAAGGGTGTTTGAATGGCATAATATGGCATTGATGGAAAAAGTGACTTGGGGAAGGTTAGGAATCCTGTAATGGTGATTTCAATCCTATAGATTCTTAGGCTACGTTCTGTAAGAGCTCATGATTACCGGTGGAGCTAAAGTTAAGTCTCGAGACGTCACTGGGTGACCGGTATCATGCGGGAAGGGCTAAAAAAGTGAGGTCAGTATATAATATGTAGATAAAATCCCATTTGTTTAGTTGGATCCTTATGCATATGCATTGACATATATTGTGACGACCCGCGTCAATTTTCCATTCAATTACAATCATTTAATCATTTTCACAATTATTTTTCGCGTTTAATAAAAATTAACTCGGTCTTAGTATAAAATAATATTTACTTTTCTTAATTATATTCAAAATAATAAAAGCGTACTCAAAATAATAACCGATCGGAAATAAATCCATTAACAAAATAGAGTTAATTAGAAACAGCGGAAGGAGAAAGACAAAGACAGGAGTCATTCGCCTGAGCGAGACTCTGATTCGCTTAGGCGAAGCCCGAGAAGGTCGCTTAGGCGAGTTCCGACTCACTTGGGCGAATCCTACATCATAACCTGAACGAACAACAGACCTACAAGGAAAATTAACAAGTCGGTTTCACTCGGAAATAAGGTCCACTCAGTCATCTCTCACTCGGGAACAACTTATCCTTCATCCACTCGGAAAACTCTTAACCTTTATTCATTCGGGTATACCACACTCGGAACATTCCTAACCTTCACTCAGTCATTCATCATACGGAAAACATTCTAATCACTCGGGAAGCACTGTAATCTTCACTCGGAAGCATTCTAATCTTTCTGCACTCAGAAGTGATTCTCTCGGCCATAGCTCACTCGGAGACACCCTAACCTTCCACTCGGAAGTGGGTCTCTCAGTTATTCTTCACTCGGAAAGAAACGTGGGATACTCACGAGCGAAATAGGCACCAAATCTATCGGCCCTCGCTCGGACAAGAATGAATCCACCCGGTAATCGACCATGCTACAGCAAAACAAATTCACTCAAAATAAACACCGATCACATAACATTAAGAATTTATATTCACGTCATTCAGCATACCGATTAAAATTTAATTCAACATATAGGCAACAGGTAGCACCACACACTCGGAAAACTCATTATATACATATATTACACAATTCATTCAAAATCACTCGGTGCCTTGGCATCAATCCTCCACTTGGCGCCCCTCCATGGCTCCGACCTCTTCTCTGTCACTGGTTACTAAAATTGAAAACCACAACAAGGGTGAGTGTTTAGCATCATAATTAATCTAGAACGGAATTTAAATAACAAATTACGAGTATAAACTCCGTCCGATTGCTTTATCCTCAAATTGCACATTACACTAGGCAATTAACTCACACTCGGCAATTATAACAATTAACACTCGGCAATATAGAAAATCTTATTCGGCAATTTTAGCAAATCACTCAGCAAATATAGCCATCACATTCGGCAATTATAACAGTTCACACTCGGCAATTATAACAATTCACACTCGGCAATTATAACAATTTACACTCGACAAATATAACAAACTTCACTCGGTAAATATATGAAATTACACTCGGCAAATACTTCAAATCATACTCAGCAAACATTTTAATTCTCATTCGACAATTATAACAAACTGCACTCGGCAAAATTATCAAATCATCAATTATCACCACTGACTCAGACAAAATTGACACAGTATCCGGATACTCAAAGGATCGACCTTCAGCTGGGGGTCCTACTTGACACCCCGTGAACCCTGCTTGGTTCACCGAGTCCTGCTTGACTCCCCCTCAACCACTGGGTCATAGACCTCTGGGTAGCTCAACTGGGTCCTACTTGACCACTGAAGCCAAAAATGAGGGTAACATATACCGTCGGTCGTCCCATACCACATCATCATATAATTTTCACATTTCACATCATAAGTGGCCATTAACAACATCACTCGGGCGACCTGCTTGTCAAGCCCAGCATCACATTGCCACTAAATACCGATTGTCACAACATCAATATTTCAATTTCAATCGGTTTACGCCACACACACACGATCAGAAACGATCGGTGTCCATACACATGTATTCATACACATTCACATACAACGACTTATCCAGCATCATCTTTATTATCACAGCATTAAATATTTCTCAAGTCACACACATACACACACACGATCCTAAACCGATCCGTGTGCACATTCATACGTACATTCATACACATATTCATAAAATTTTCACTCAGCATCATCTCTTACCCGGTTCAGTCATTCCCACGACTCGGACAGTATGTCCTATTCTAATTAATTATAACCCGAACACCCCCCTTACCTTTGTTCCAAGCTTTAACATTCGTTGGGTTCACAGTTCCACCACTGTTCCAGCACCAGCCTCCTTAAGCATTCCACCAGTGTTCGTTCCACTACCTACGAGTTTGGAACATGAAACACGTTACGTCGCACCACCACTCACATGGTTAAAGGGCCACTTTAAGGCTCACAGCCAAGAGGAGTGGAGATCGGAACAGTACCCCTCCACACATGGCTATTCGGTCCAGAAAGAAATGAAAGGAATGGGGTAACAATTTTAAACGGTTCAAAGCTATATAATTATTTCAAGGTTTGATGCAAAAGGGACCTCCCTTCAAAGCTTTCAGCTCTCAACAATGGAGGAAGAAGAAGAAGAAAAGTACAGATGAGGAAGAAGAAACTTCACGTGAAAGAGAGTGAATGATTGTGCAAATGATTGAGGAAAGAGAAGGAAACCATTATTTAAACTCATGGCAACCGGTTACCTTCTCAATCGGTCACTTCCAACTAGTTACTTCCTCAACCGGTCACGTCTTCATTTCCTTTACAATTTCATTAAAAGTTTTAATTAAACTTTTCTCTTCTTCTAATCACACCTTTTATAATTAACCAATAATTCATAAAAATATCAAGTAAATCCTTAAAACAATTTTTAATATTTTCTCACTACACAAAATTTTCTATAAATATCCGGGATGTTACATATATTATGTGTGGATTTTTAAGCTTTTGATAGCTTATGTGATGTGATTAATATATGGAATATATATGCTGGAATGAGAATTGTGTTAGATGATAACGATTTATGATTGGAATAATGATATACTGATGTGATATGTAGAATTGGATAGGTTAAAATTTGATTCAGTAGCTATCATTTAACATATAATATGTTCACCCATATTATGTGGTTATCTTTTCAGTGGGTTTGGACCGAGATTGTAATTGGTGATGAGTCACTAAGCTTGTGCAGTTGATTATGTAAATATATGTATATACATTGTATAGCTTTTTGATCGCACAGCCTTGGCCGGCTCGTTTTATGTATGACTTTGTTCTAGTATCGATATATATATATATATATATATATATGTAGTATAGTCGATTTTAGGTAGCTGATGATTTCACTGGAAGTCTAGATTATGTTTTGAATATTTGGATTTATGTATATGAGGATAATGTTGATTTATTTTGATACCCTGATGTGGTTG
The DNA here is from genome assembly GCA_037962975.1 of Clitoria ternatea. NCBI lineage: Eukaryota > Viridiplantae > Streptophyta > Magnoliopsida > Fabales > Fabaceae > Clitoria > Clitoria ternatea. The sequence goes on along the minus strand of CM075674.1, from coordinate 116,197,664 downwards.
ACCATGAATGGTCCATACAGTGACATTTGATGCATTATGTCCAAGAACTGCAATTGGGTATGCTTGATGCATTACAAGATTGATATGGGCAAAAACTGTACATTGCATTGCATTACATTTGATTGGTACATGCATTGGAAATGGTTAAATAATGTGTAGTTGGACTTTTGATGGTTTATAGTGAGAATTATGTATAATCCATGAACTAGATAGGCCATAACGAGTTTTGTGAGATTTGAATACCTCCAACGCAGAACTTGGTATCAACGCAGAACCTGGTATCAAAGCCAGGACCCAGTAGGGGAAAAGAGAAGGTAGACGAAGTTACTATTCATCCTAAGAAGAGTCCTTATGAAACGTAAGTTAGGCAAAAATATAAAGGTTATATGAGAATTAATAGGAAAGAAATGAGTTTATATATGAACGAATTTGATGGTCTTGAAATTTGTAGAATTCTTAGTACTAGAGATAAAAGATATGTTAATAAACATCTTCCAATATTGATACAAGAACTTTGAAGTTTAAAAGAATAAGCAGAAGACTTTAAACAAGATATTAAAGATTACCCTAAAACTGCGTGGGCAGAAGTTGCAAGAGAAGACTTAAGAGAAAACTATAAAAACCAGTTTACAATAAAAAGTAGACTAAGGTGTTTATCTTATTCATAAATGACTTGTAAAGTTTTGTTAAAATACAAAGAGTGCAAAAGCTATTTAGTTGTTTTAAGACATACTTATAAAAAATAACTTATCAAATTAGGAATTATGAGTGTGACTAAACAAAATTACAAAGAAAGACAAGAGTTAATATTAGCCTGTTAAAGAGAAGCCTGAAAATAGTCTAATCTTTCTTTAAAATAAAGAAAGCTTAAGGCTTTTAATAGAATAGTTTGTTTATTTTTAGTTAAAAGTTCTTGGTGTTTTCGTGGTCCCGATAGTAAAGCCTAAAGAGGTAGTGAGTCCGTTGGTCAACAAATAGGAAGAACTTGACTAAACAATAAATGGCTAGTTTATTAAAAACTTTGAGTGATCTAAGTTTAAAAAAGAAAGATAAGGTTATTGTAAGACAAACTCCTGAGCAAGCTACTACTTTCTCTTTAGAATATGGTAATATAACTTCAAAAGAATTAGAAATAGCTAAATTAGAAAATGCCTTTCACAATTGGTCAATATGTATAGTAAAAAAGGATCAAGTCTATAAGCAACAATTTTTATGGAAATCAAACTTCAGTGAAGAAATACATATACTAGAATATAGTTATCCTGGGTCAAAGGGATAATAGAGAAATTAATAATTTAGATCAAGACATAATTGATAAACATACTGAGAAGGGATTTAATTTTATACATCTAGGATGAATTCAAGTAGCTGTTAAGCCCAATTTTACGTTAGGAATAAACTCTCCAATATTAATGATATTAAGAGACACTAGAATTAAAAATTTTGAAGAATCCATGATAGCAGTTTTAGAAAGTAACCTTCATGATGGACCAACTTTCTTTAATTGTTATCCTAATTTTTCTATGGACATAAGAAATAAATATACTCCTGAGGCTATAAAACTCTATTTAAAATCATCAGATACAATAAATGAAGATGTGATCCCTTACAATATTATTTATAGAATACATTATAGAATTACTAAAGTAAATTATAATTTTAGAGCTCTTAGATCTTCACCAAAAGATGAAACTGTTTTAGTAGAAGCAAATTTAAGAAAATCACAAGTTGTTGTTCCTAAGAAATTATCTCATGAAGAAGTAATGAAAAGAATTCCCGAAGAATGGGTATTACACGATATATTAGAACAAGAAAAGGTTTATAATACTGAAGTAAAAGATGTTATTAGAGAGGGGAATGATATACAATTAAGGTTAAATAGATCGTCCTTTAAAATCCATAGGCACAGGTAATTAGATCTGAAGCCTCAAGACATTCTATAGATAATTCTACTATCAATTTAGATTTAAAAGGAATAAGAAATGATTTGTCACATATAGCTATACCCGTTTATCAAGAAACTTATAAATCTGAATCGCCTCAATATTCTCCAACACGGTCTCAAGTTTTAAATACATTAAATAGAGAATTACCTTTTGAAATACATAAAAATTGGATTCGACAAGATTTCGAAGCCTCTTATAATAAAGAAAAAAGAGATTGGTACTTCTTAAATTTTTCAAAAGAAAAAATAACAGAATATTGAGAATTATTTTATAAAAACATAGAAGAAAGTGAGTTAAATAGATATTTCTTTGATTAGTTTTCTAATTTATGTCAAGAGAATAATATACGATATCCTTTTACAACAAACAAAACAATACAATCCGTAACTAAAATCACTAGTACATGGAAAACTATTAATGATAAAAATATTGAGTTTGAACATCCTCCAATGGAAGGAATAAAAATCTTAGCCTTTAAAGATCTAGAAATAGAAGCCACTCCTTATAAGTATCTGGATAATGAAGAAACACCTATAGAGAAAAGAGACATAACGAAAATTCATCAATAATTAAACTTTTAAAATACTATATTAGACAACTAAGAGCAGATAATTAGTCAGGATAGAAAACAAATTAAATAATAATAATAATAATAATAATAATAATAATAATAATAATAGTTCAAAACAATCTTTAGAGAGTTCTATTTACAAATTTAATAACATACCACAAAAGGATTTAAATTCTTTAAGACTTTAAACTAATTTTGAAATAGATATAGAAGAAATCAAATAAAAATTAAAAAAGATGAATATTGGAAACTCAGTTAATGTATTAAAAAAAGTCAATTTTACTCTAAATAAAATAAGAACGCAACCCAAAAGTTACCCTGTGACGACCCGCGTCAATTTTCTCATTTTTCGCAATAGATTTTTTTTTCATGTTTAATAAAAATCCACTCGGGCTTAATATAAAATAATATTTACTTTTCTTAAATATATTCAAAATAGTAAAATCATACTTAAATTAGCAATAACCGATCGGAAATAAATCCTTGAATAAAAGCATATTAAAAATAATGACTGATCGAAAATATTTCAACATAAAATAAGATTGAATCAGCGGAAGGAATAAAACAGAGTCAGGGTTATTCACCTGAGCGAGACTCTGATTCGCTTGGACGAAATCCGACTCGCTTGAGCAAATACTACTTCTTAAACCTGAGCGGACAAGACTTACAGTCGGGTTTCACTCGGAAAATAAGTCCACTCGATCATTTCTCACTCAGAAACAGTTTGACCTTCACTCAGAAAAGATTCACTCATATCCACACTCGGAAACACTCTTATCTTTCTTCACTCGGAGTCTCAGCCATTGCTCACTCGGAGACGCTCTAACCTTCCACTCAGATGTCGATCTCTCGGTTATTCTTCACTCAGAAACGAGGGATGCTAAATTGAGCTAAATGGGCACCAAATCAATCGGCCCTCGCTCGGACAATAATGATTCCACTCGGCTCAATTCACCCGGTAATCAACTATGCTACATCAATGCAAATTCACTCGAAATAAATACTGATTCATAACATCAAGAATTCATATTCACGTCAATCAGCATACTGATTCAAATTTAATTCAACAAACAGGCGACATATTGTAGCATCAAACACTCATAAAAACTCAATATATATATATATATATATATATTACATAATTCATTCAATTCACTCGGTGCCTTGGCATCAATCCTCCGCTTGGCGCACCTCCATGGCTCCGACCTCTTCCCTGTCACTGGTTACTAAAATTGAAAACCACAGCAAGGGTGAGTGTTTAGCATCATAATTAATCTAGAACGGAATTTAAATAATAAAATACGAGTATAAACTCCGTCCGATTCTTTTATCCTCAAATTGCACATTACACTTGGCATTTAACTCACATTCGGAAATACACTCACACTCGGCAATCATAGCAATTAACACTCGGCCATATAGTAATTCACAGCCATTTTAACAAAACACTCAGCAAGTAACTCATTCGACAAGTATAACAATTTACCACTCGGTAAATATAACAAATCACTCGGCAAATATTTCAATTTTCATTCGGCAGTTAAAACCAATTGCACTCAGCAAAATTATCAAATCATCAATTTTCACCACTGACTCAACAAAATTGACATAGTATCCGGATACTCAAAGGATCGACCTTCAGCTGGGGGTCCTACTTGACACCCCGTGAACCCTGCTTGGTTCACCGAGTCCTGCTTGACTCCCCCTCAACCATTGGGTCATAGACCTCTGGGTAGCTCAACTGGGTCCTACTTGACCACTGAAGCCAAAAACGAGGGTAACATATACCATCGGTCGTCCCATACCACATCATCATATAATTTTCACATTTCACATCATAAGTGGCCATTAACAACATTACTCGGGCGACCTGTTTGTCAAGCCCAGCATCACATTGCCACTAAATACCGATTGTCACAACATCAATATTTCAATTTCAATCGGTTTACGCCACTCACACACGATCAGAAACCGATCGGTGTCCATACACGTATTCATACACATTCACATACAACGACTTATCCAGCATCATCTTTATTATCACAGCATTAAATATTTCTCAAGTCACACACACACACACGATCCTAAACCGATCGGTGTGCACATTCTTACTTACATTCATACACATATTCACATAATTTTCACTCAGCATCATCTCTTACCCGGTTCACAGTCATTCCAATGACTCGGACAGTATGTCCTATTCTAATTAATTATAACCCGAACACCCCCTTACCTCTGTTCCACGCTTCAACAATTTCTGGGTTCACAGTTCCTCCTCCGTTCAGCACTAGCTTCCTTAATTGTCTCACTGATGTTCGTTCCACTACCTACGGGTTTGGAACGTGAAGCTTGTTAACATCATACCACCGTCCATACAGTTAAAAGAACCATTTTCAGGCTCACAGCCAAGAGGAGTGGAGATCGAAACAGTACCCCTCCACACATGGCTATTCGGTCCAGAAAAGAAATGAAAGAGGTGAGGTAACAATTTTAAACGGTTCAAAGGACTTACCTTGACATTACTGTCACGGCTATGCAATTATTTCAAGGTTTGATGAAAAGGGACCTCCCTTCAAAGCTTACAGCTCTCAACAATGGAGAAAGAAGAAGAAGAAAAGTAGCAGATGAAGAAGAAGATTCTCGTGAATGATTGAGTGAATGATTACGCAAATGATTAAGGAAAGAGAAGGAAACCATTATTTAAACTCATGGCAACTGGTTACCTTCTTAACCGGTCACTTCTAACCGGTCACCTCTTCAACCAGTCATTTCTCCCTTTCCTTTATGTGTTTGAATATGTTAACAGGTCCAAAGATGTGCAAAGATTTTGATAATGACAAGCACTCTTGAAGAAACCGATGCAAAAACAAAGACATGAAATCAGAATTGAAGTAACAACGAAGCTAATCGATTAGGCCATAGATGCTAATCGATTAGGAGCTTTCTGTTTTGGAACAAAATGCATCAGGTATGAAAGCTAATCGATTAGGGAGCTGAACAATCGATTAGGTACTCACTGGAATTAAGGTAATCGATTATACACCAGAGACTAATCGATTACAACAATCAGAAATAGGACAAAATGCATCAGGTATGAAAGCTAATCAATTAAGGGAACCATATAATCGATTAGTGAGTCACTGGATTTAAGGTAATCGATTGCAAGACATGCTAATCGATTAGGATGCTGCGAAAACAAATTAAATGCATCAGGTACAGATGCTAATCGATTAGAGGAAATGAAATAATCGATTAGTGACTCTCTGACTTGAAGCTAATCGATTACAACGCGAGGGTGTAATCGATTACGCTAGTGGAAAAACAGATTTAAGTGGGAAACCAGGTCATGTCTCCACCATTCTTCAAATTTCCACTAACTGCAACGGCTATGATGGACTAGGGCACTCCTCAACAGCTATCTTGACTCTATAAATTGAAGAGGAAGACAAGCACAAAGACACAACTAAGAAGCAACAATTCATAGCTCTATTTTGTGCTTTGTAAGCCTATTTCTTGCATATTGTACTTTCACTTGTATATCCTCTCATCTTGAGAGATTAGAATTTGGGAGAGCTTTTCATTTGTATATCTGCTCTATTAAGAGAGTATATTGATTGTAAACACAAACTCCAAACACAAGATATTCACTCTAGGTTGAGTGGTTGTTCACTCTAGGTTGAGTGGTTACAAAGGTTGAGGATTCAATCTTTGGGATATTGTGAGATTGAGAGATTGGGTGGGTTGCCCTTATACTTGTGAGGATTGGGTTCTTGAGTGTGGGACACTAGGAAGCCGCAATTGCTCAAAGTTGTATCTCTAGTCTACAATAGTGGAAAATCCTCTAAGTGGGTTGCTTAGAGGCGAGACGTACACCGGATTGGGTGGAACTCGTTACATCAGTTTGCAAGCTTCTCTTCCTTACTCTTTTACTTTCATTTACTGCATATTTGTTGATTGGTATTGATTGGTTGAGAAGTGCTCACTTGAACTTGCTTAATTTGTTATACCTCTAATATTGCACACCAAGTGTTTGATAAATTGCTTCAGCAATATTTCTCATTGTAGTGCATTGCTTGTTATCCTCCATTCTATTTCACTTGCATAATCTCACGATCTTGGTTATAAAAATCAATTTCAAAGGTATTCCAATCAAAAGTTTTAAAACTCAATTCATCCCCCCTCTTGAGTATTGAGGCCACTTGAACAACAAGTGGTATCAGAGCTTGACTCTTGGTAGATCAAGCTTAACAGCTTCAAGAGATTAAATGGCCTCAAGTTCTCAAAATGTTTTTCCCGAGGGTGGTGCGATAAATAGACCTCCCGCTTTCAATGGGGAAGGGTATGCCTTTTGGAAAGAGAGAATGAAAATCTTCATTCAATCAATTGACTTGAGAATATGGAATACCATTGAAAATGGTCCTTATATACCAATGCATACTATAGATAGCAAGAATGTTGAAAAACCTATAGATGAATGGACAAGCGAGGAAGAAAAGAAAGTCCAATATGGCTACAAGGCCAAAAATCTCATTACTATGTCTTTAGGTCAAGATGAATTTTTTAGGATAATGACATGCCAAACTGCTAAAGAAATGTGGGATACTCTTCAAGTAACCCATGAAGGTACTAATGATGTAAAGGATTCCAAAATTAGTACCCTGACTAGCCAATATGAATGCTTTAGGATAAATTCAGGAGAATCTATTATAGATATGCAGAAAAGGTTTACACTTATTATCAACCATCTTATTACTCTTGGCAAAGTATATACTAACAAAGAGCTTGTGCACAAAATTTTGAAAAGTCTTACCAGGGAATGGCAACCTCTTGTCACAGCAATAAAACAATCTCCTAGCATCAATGAAATGTCTCTTGCAACACTCTTTGGAAAATTGCAAGAACAAGAGCAAGAACTTAAGGCATTGAAGCTAGCCGAGGAAGAGGAGAAATCCACCAAGAAGAAAGGGCTAGCCCTCAAAGCCACCTCCATGCATGAGGAAGAATCATGCAGTGACTTAGATGAAGAAGAAGAGTTTGGGCTATTCGTAAAAAGATTTGGAGGATTCATGAAGAACAAAAAGTTCCAAAAGAACTTTAAGCCCCAAGGTAAGAAACCTACCTCTAATAAAACTTCCTCTTCACCAAGTTGTTTTGAATGTGGCAAAGAAGGGCACTTCAAAGCCGATTGTCCAAACCTCAAAAAGAAGGGCAAGGACAAACAAAGAAGAAGAAGAGCCTATATTGCTTGGGATGAGAACGATGTAAGCAGCTCCGACGACTCGGAAGATGAGCAAGCCAATCTTTGCTTAATGGCAAATCATCAAGAAGAAGATAATGAGGTAAATCTTCTTGACTTAGATAAAAATGAGCTGTTAGATGCATTTGAAGAATTATATGATAAATTTACAAAAATCTCTAGTAAACTCAAAGCATCTAGGAAAACTAGTGATACCCTTGAATTGCATCTCATGGAAGTATGTAAAGAAAATGAGAGCTTAAAAGAAGAACTAGAGAAAGTTCAAACATGCTCTAAGGATAAACCATGTGATTTTGCAAAAAGGTGCATTGTATTAGAAACCAAGGTTGAAGACCTAAATAGGACACTTGAGAAATTCACAAATGGAAGAGATAATTTGAATATCCTACTTGGGCAACAAAAATGCATGTTTAGTAAAACCGGTTTAGGATATGACCAAGAACATAGTAACCATAAAATGGAGAAACACTATAAAAGTTTCTTTGCACCACCAAGCAAATCCTCCTCACCTTTTATGAAATGCAATCATTGTGGTACCAAAGGACATAGTGCTTATAAGTGTAGTGTTAGGAAACTAGGACCAAAGGTCTTAAGAAAGGTGTGGGTTCCCAAAGGAACATCTCCACAAGCTAACCTTAAAGGACCCAACATAAAATGGGTACCTAGTTCTCTAAAATGATTTTGTTTTGTAGGTATGCTTCAAGGCAAGCAACACCCATTGGTACTTGGATAGCGGGTGTTCAAAGCATATGACAGGAGACATAACCAAATTTACATCATTCACTCCCAAAAGGAAAGGAAGTGTCACCTACGGAGACAACACTAAAGGAAGAATCCTAGGCATTGGAAATATTGGTAAGAATTCTTCCACCTCCATAAGTGACGTATTGTATGTTGAAGGCCTCAAACATAATCTACTTAGCATAAGTCAATTATGTGACAAAGGATATAGAGTGTTATTTGAATCAAATTGTTGCATAATTGAGCATAAGACTAATAAGGAAATTAAGTTTGTAGGCCAAAGAATTGATAATATTTATATGATTGATATGGATAGTTTGTCTACAAATGATGAACAATGCTTCATTTCAAAAGAGAATGAAACATGGCTATGGCATAGAAGAATAGCTCATATACATGTAGACCACTTGAACAAACTTATTTCTAAAGATTTAGTAATTGGTCTACCAAAGCTTAAATTTGAAAATAGATTTTGTGATGCATGTCAAAAGGGAAAACAAGTAAAGGCATCTTTTCAATCCAAAAACATTGTTTCTACTCAAAGGCCTTTACAACTTTTGCACATGGACTTATTTGGACCATCCAAAATCAAAAGCTTTGGAGGTAATTACTATGGTCTAGTTATAGTAGATGACTATTCAAGATATACATGGACATTATTTGTTGCTCATAAAAATGAAGCATATCATGCATTCAAGAAACTTGCAAAGATTATCCAAAATGAGCAAAACTCAAAAATTGCATCCATTAGAACCGATCATGGGGGAGAATTTGAAAATCAATCTTTTGAAAAGTTTTGCGAAAAACATGGTATTAATCATAACTTTTCAGCTCCTAGAACTCCACAACAAAATGGAGTAGTTGAAAGAAAGAATAGATCTTTAGTAGAGCTTGCTAGAACCATGCTAAATGAAAACAATATTGCAAAACATTTTTGGGCCGATGCGGTAAACACCGCGTGTTATGTTATGAATAGATGTTTGATAAGGCCTATTTTAAAGAAAACCCCCTATGAGCTTTACAAGGGTAGAAAACCCAACATTGCATACTTTCATATTTTTGGATGTAAATGTTTTGTGCTCAACAATGGAAAGGATAATCTAGGAAAGTTTGATGCAAAATCTGATGAGGCAATATTCCTAGGATATTCTCAATCAAGTAAATCTTATAGAATTTTCAACAAACAAACACATACCATTGAGGAATCTATTCATGTCAAATTTGATGAAAATAGCCATAACCCTCCGAGAAAGGAAGATGTTGATGATCTTGTAGGTACCTTCCAAGAAATGAACTTGCAAGACAAAGAATAAGAAGTCAACAATGATGAAGGTGCAACACAAATTGAGAGACAACAAGATTGGGTAACCTTGAAGGATCATCCCTTGGACAAAATCATTGGAGAAATAACCAAAGGGGTAAGTACTCGAAACGCCATTAGAAATGCATGCAATCACTTGGCTTTTGTATCCCAAATAGAACCCAAAAATATTGATGAAGCCATTATTGATGAACATTGGATGTTGGCCATGCAAGAAGAGTTAAACCAATTTGAAAGAAATGAAGTTTGGGAACTTGTGCCAAGACCCAATAATCATCTCATAATAGGCACCAAATGGGTTTTTAGAAATAAGCTAGATGAAAATGGTATAATAACTAGAAACAAAGCTAGACTAGTTGCAAAGGGATACAACCAAGAAGAAGGAATAGACTATGAAGAAACATATGCTCCCGTAGCTAGGTTAGAAGCCATTAGATTATTGCTAGCTTTTGCATGTTGTATGGATTTCAAACTGTATCAAATGGATGTCAAAAGTGCGTTCTTAAACGGCTACATTCAAGAAGAAGTTTATGTAGATCAACCTCCCGGTTTTGAAAATCATAAATTTCCAAACCATGTCTTCAAATTGAGAAAAGCTTTATATGGTTTGAAACAAGCTCCAAGAGCTTGGTATGAAAGATTAAGCAAATTCCTTTTAGAACACAACTTTGAAAGAGGAAAGGTTGATACTACATTGTTTATAAAACGCAAACATAATGACATCCTCTTGGTACAGATTTATGTAGATGACATAATATTTGGTGCTACTAATGAAAATCTTTGTCAAGAATTTGCCAAGATTATGCAGAATGAGTTTGAAATGTCCTTGATGGGAGAACTCACCTTCTTCCTTGGACTACAAATAAAACACGCCATTGATGGAACGTTCATTAGCCAAACTAAATACTGTAAGGAACTACTTAAAAGGTTTGGAATGGACAAGGCAAACGAGATAGCTACACCCATGAGCACATCCTGCTATCTAGACAAAGACGAAAAGGGTAAGGACATTGAAATCACCAAATATCGAGGTATGATTGGATCCTTACTGTATTTAACTGCGAGTAGACCTGATATTATGTTTGCGGTGTGTATGTGTGCTAGATACCAAGCTTGTCCTAAGGAATCACATTCGACTGCCGTAAAAAGAATTTTAAAATATCTTGTGGGTACTCAAAATGTTGGTTTATGGTATCCCAAAGGCGTTGAATGTAATCTTTTAGGATATTCTGATTCTGACTTTGCGGGGTGTAAGCTTGATAGAAAAAGTACTAGTGGTACATGCCATTTGCTTGGTAGTTCCCTTGTTTCTTGGCATAGCAAGAAATAAGCAAGTGTTGCATTGTCAACGGCTGAGGCAGAATATGTAGCAGCTGGTAGTTGTTGTGCTCAAATTCTTTGGATGAGACAACAACTTCTTGATTTTGGTATTACCTTGAATAAAGTCCCCATTAAATGTGATAACACTAGTGCCATTAATATCTCGAAAAATCCAGTAATGCACTCTAGAACCAAGCACATTGAGATTAGGCATCACTTTATTAGAGATCATGTGTTAAAAGGGGATTGTGTACTTGAACATGTAGAAACTTCTAAGCAACTAGCCGATATTTTCACAAAACCCTTGGCTAGAGAGCAATTCATTCACATAAGAAGAGAGTTAGGCATTCTTGACATGTCCAGTTGTGTTTGAATATTTTGATAAGAACCTTGTTGAATGGCATAATGCATGGTATATATCACATTTCATGTTTGGAACCTTGCTGTTTGATATGTTTGAAGTTTTTGACTCCATAATCGATTACATTGTTAACCCCAATCGATTACCTTGCTTCTGTTTCTAAGATAATCGATTAGAACTCACCATAATCGATTACAATCATTCTGTTTCTAAGATAATCGATTATCCATGATCCATAATCGATTACGAAGTTTCTGTTTCAAGTTCAAAACGTTTCCTCTTCTTCATAATCGATTACCACATTGCTCCAATCGATTAGGACGATTCTGTTTCTAAACTAATCGATTACCCTAAGCCTATAATCGATTACCCTCTGTATGAAACGTTTGAAATTCCCCAGAAACAGTGATCTAATCGATTACCACCTGCCTCGTAATCGATTAGTATGCGTTCTGAAGAGTCAAATGCAACTTCCAAGGCTCACTCGAAACTCTCCCTCTCTTAACTCACTTCACTCCTTTCTAAACTCTCTTTCCTCCTTCCCAAACCTAATTCTCACCTATAAATACCCCTCCCTTCACCTTCTCATCTCACACCACCTCCTCCCTCCCAAACCTCTCTAAAACTCTCTAGCACTCATCTCTCTTCATCTCATTCTTTTGCATTTTCCACCATGTCTACTTCTAGAACTGTCAAGAGAGCTAGGTCCTCTGCAGCTCAAGCCCATAACCCCCTTGATTTTTCAAGGTTCTTCTCCTCCCCTAGAGATCTTCAACACTTCATGAAGAACTTTTCTGAAAGGGAAATCATGACTCCTCACTACACCATTGCCGACACTTTTGACAACCCAAGCCTCACCTTCACCCAAAGTCTCCACCACTACAACCTTTTCCCCTTCCTCTCCCTCAAAGAAGAAGAATACTATCCTGAGCTTATGAGAGTATTCTACTGCAACCTCCGCCTTGTAAATGGGATGGTTGAATCCAAGGTCAAAAACACAACCATCAAGCTGTCCAATGCCCAATTTGCAGAAATTTCCAAACTGCCCCTCAACAATGCTGACTTTGATGGAGGCGAACCCGAGGATGAATGGGGTTTTAATCCCATCACTGCCGGCCGTTCTTTGTGGAAGCCGGCTCCTCCCATGAGCAACCACAAACTAGTTGGCCACTTGACCATGAACAACCGCCTGCTCCACTTCTTCTTGGTCAAGATGATTGTTCCCCGCGGTGGGAACTATGCTCTGGTTGAAGAGGATGATGTCCTCTTAATGTGGGCCATGCTGAACCACAAAGAGATCAACTGGGTTCAGTTGATCAAATTCCACATGCGCCATGCCAAGGACCAGCAAAAGCTCCCTTATGGTATCCTCCTCACCAAAATTTTTAAATTCTGTGGTGTTGACTTACCAGGGGAACTATCTGAGAAAGTGCCCCCAAGAGCTTGCATTGGCACCTCCCACCTCAATAAAATGGGCATGGTCAACATTGCTGGAATGTGGATTCTAAGGAGTGACCGAGAACATGGTGCCAACCCCTTTGCTGAACCTGCTGCTCCTCCTCCTCCTCCACCTCAACCACAAGCTGCACCATCAGCCTCTTCATCTGCACCCCAAGCAGACCCATTTGCATCTCTCTACGCCCATCTTGATCGCCGCTTCGATCGACTTGAAAACTCCCTCCAAGAGTTTTCAATGACCGAGCAGCAACATTTTGAGATGATGCAGCAGCGTTATGAAGAGTTGGCTCACCAAATTGCAGAAATCCGCTTCTTCAACCCGGATAATTAGATTTTTTATGTTTTGTTTAGCTGTTGGTTTCTTTTTGTTATTTTCTGAATTTTGAATAATTTTACTTCTTGTATTTCCCATTTTTTTTAATTCAATAAAAGTATCTTATTTCAGTTTATATTATTTCTCTTCACTGCTCTAATTATTTTTGATGATTACAAAGGGGAAGAAGAATATATGTTCATATGTTGGATAATGCTCTGATACAAAAATTTGGATAATTAAATATGGATAATATTGATAGATGCTCTGGCACTACAATTTTGAATATGCTCTGATACTAAGAATATGGATAATAGATGCTCTGTTAACAAAATTTGAAAAATATTATCTGTTTGTTAAATTCCTTTTGATAGGGGGAGAGTTATAGATAAGAGAAAATAGATAATGAGATAATAGAGATAAGTTATTTGCTGCTGAAGTGATATGTGATTACTCTGATTTTTGAAATTGGTCATCTGCTATTTGAAAAAGAGATAATGTAGCAGAGTTGTTTTTGCAAAAAGATAAAAGATAAGTCTATATTATTTAAACTAACAACCCTCAAGAGATGAACATAGTTGTCATCATCAAAAAGGGGGAGAATGTGTTTGAATATGTTAACAGGTCCAAAGATGTGCAAAGATTTTGATAATGACAAGCACTCTTGAAGAAACCGATGCAAAAACAAAGACATGAAATCAGAATTGAAGTAACAGCGAAGCTAATCAATTAGGCCATAGATGCTAATCGATTAGGAGCTTTCTGTTTTGGAACAAAATGCATCAGGTATGAAAGCTAATCGATTAGGGAGCTGAACAATCGATTAGGTACTCACTGGAATTAAGGTAATCGATTATACACCAGAGACTAATCGATTACAACAATCAGAAATATGACAAAATGCATCAGGTATGAAAGCTAATCGATTAAGGGAACCATATAATCGATTAGTGAGTCACTGGATTTAAGGTAATCGATTGCAAGACATGCTAATCGATTAGGATGCTGCGAAAACAAATTAAATGCATCAGGTACAGATGCTAATCGATTAGAGGAAATGAAATAATCGATTAGTGACTCTCTGACTTGAAGCTAATCGATTACAACGCGAGGGTGTAATCGATTACGCTAGTGGAAAAACAGATTTAAGTGGGAAACCAGGTCATGTCTCCACCATTCTTCAAATTTCCACTAACTGCAACGACTATGATGGACTAGGGCACTCCTCAACAGCTATCTTGGCTCTATAAATTGAAGAGGAAGACAAGCACAAAGACACAACTAAGAAGCAACAATTCATAGCTCTATTTTGTGCTTTGTAAGCCTATTTCTTGCATATTGTACTTTCACTTGTATATCCTCTCATCTTGAGAGATTAGAATTTGGGAGAGCTTTTCATTTGTATATCTGCTCTATTAAGAGAGTATATTGATTGTAAACACAAACTCCAAACACAAGATATTCACTCTAGGTTGAGTGGTTGTTCACTCTAGGTTGAGTGGTTACAAAGGTTGAGGATTCAATCTTTAGGATATTGTGAGATTGAGAGATTGGGTGGGTTACCCTTATACTTGTGAGGATTGGGTTCTTGAGTGTGGGACACTAGGAAGCCGCAATTGCTCAAAGTTGTATCTCTAGTCTACAATAGTGGAAAATCCTCTAAGTGGGTTGCTTAGAGGCGAGACGTACACCGGATTGGGTGGAACTCGTTACATCGGTTTGCAAGCTTCTCTTCCTTACTCTTTTACTTTCATTTACTGCATATTTGTTGATTGGTATTGATTAGTTGAGAAGTGCTCACTTGAACTTGCTTAATTTGTTATACCTCTAATATTGCACACCAAGTGTTTGATAAATTGCTTCAGCAATATTTCTTATTGTAGTGCATTGCTTGTTATCCTCCATTCTATTTCACTTGCATAATCTCACGATCTTGGTTATAAAAATCAATTTCAAAGGTATTCCAATCAAAAGTCTTAAAACTCAATTCACCCCCCCCCCCCCCTCTTGAGTATTGAGGCCACTTGAACAACACTTTATAATTTCTTTAAAGATTTAAATTAAACCTCTCTTCTTCTAATCACACCTTTTATAATTAACCAATAATTCATAAAAATATCAAATAAATTCCTAAAAACAATTTTTAATATTTTCCACTACACAAAATTTTCTATAACTACCCGGGATGTTACATACCCTTTATTAAGAAATTATTATCCAAGACCAACCTTTGCTGACGTACAGTTTGAAGAAAGAGGAGAGTTAACTAATGTAAACTATTCAGGACATGATATTGTAGAATGGAATATAGATGGATTAAGTGAACAAACTATTCTTGATGTAGTAACTCATATGAGTATGTATGTAACCGCATATAAAACAAAAAAGACATCTGAAAGAGATGCTGCATTATTATTAATCCAAGGATTTACTGGATAATTAAAAGGATGGTGGGATAATTTATTAACTCCTCAAGAAAGAAGTATAATACTTGAAAGTGTTAAAAGTGAAAATAATGAATCTGTAGCTATATTAGCATATTCTATTATCAAAAGCTTTATAGGAGATCCACGTATGTTTAAAGAAAGACTTTCAACACAATTAATAAATTTACATTGCCCAACTATGTCTGATTATATATGGTATAAAGATAACTTTTTAGCTAAAGCAACCATGAGAGAAGATGGTAATGAAAGTTTTTAGAAAGAAAAATTTATAGCCGGATTACCTAGGTTATTTTTAGAAAAGGTAAAAATAAATGTACAAAAAACTTATGGACCTGAAGTAAATTATAAAAGCTTAACTTATGGACAATTACATAATTGCATTATAGATACTGGAATAAATGTTTGTACTGATTATAAATTACAGAATAAAATAAGAAAAGAAAGCATTATAGATAAAAAGAAGTAGGAACATTTTGTACTCAATATGGAATAGAAAGTATAACAACTCCTAGCACCCAACAAAAAAGAAGAAAAAGAAAAGAACAACAACAAACACAAAGAACTAATAGATATGTAAAAACTAATAATAGAAAAAATTATAATAAAAATCCAGTTCCACAAAATCACCCTATAAAAGTAGTCCCTAAAAAAACCAATAACTCCCGAAGAAAAAGAATAGTTACTTGTTAGAAATGCGGAAGAAAAGGACATATAGCTAAAAATTGTAGAGTACAAAAAAATGCTTTAGAAATAGAAGAGAAATTAAAGGAAAGCCTATTAAATGTTTTACTTAATTCTAAACCTGAAGAAGAAACTGAATCAGAAGAAAATATAGAATCTGAAAATAAAGTATATTAGTTAAACCAAACTTCCTCTTCTGACGAAGAGTTAGAAGAAAAAGAAGAAAATTATTGTTTAGGACCATGTTTATGTTTTTGTTCAAATTGTTTAACAGTTAATATGATAACTAAAGATCAAACGTCCACTTTAATATCAATAATTGACAAAATGGAAGAATCTCCGCTAAAGATTGAGTTCTTACACCAATTAAATGATCTAATTTTAAAAGAAGAACTAAATAAAGCACAAACTATAGAGACAATAGAAATAAAAGACATTTTAAAACGATTTAAACAACCCACCAGTTTAATAACCACCAAAGATTTACAAGAAGAAATAAAAGAATTAAAAAGAGAAATTTTAGAATTAAAACAAAATGATATTTCTCTAGAATATAGACTTATAAAACTAGAAGGAAAGAAAATAATTGAAACACAAGAAAAACCTAAAGAAAATAATAAGAGTGAATCAAGCGAGAGTTATATAAATCTATTAAGTCTTATAACCTCACATAAATGGTTAGTAGAAATTTCACTAGTAATAAAAGAAGAAATATTTAACATGATAGCCCTAGTTGATTCTGGAACGGATATAAATTGTATTCAAGAAGTATTAGTACCTACTAAATACTATGAAAAACCCAATGAAGGAGAAAGTAGCGCTAATGGGTCAAAAATGAGTATTCAATACAAACTATCAAATGCAAAAATTTGTAAAAATAAAATATGTTATCGAACTTCTTTTGTATTAGTAAAAAATATGACTACTCCTTTAATACTAGGAACTCCATTTTTAACATTTTTATATCCCTTCAAAGTAGTAGAAATAGGAATTGCATCTAAAGCTATGGGTCAAGAAATTTACTTTGAATTTATAAAACCTCCTAAATTAAGAGAACTAAATCTATTAAAAGAAAATTCAATAAAACGTGTGCATCTTTTAGAAAGAAAAACTAAGCAAATACATATGTTAAACAAAGAAATACAATATAAAAGAATTGAAGAACAATTAAAAACTCCAAAACTTCAACAAATTATTAAAAATTTTCAAGAAAAAATAGAAAAAGAAATTTGTGAAACTAATCCAATAGCCTTTTGGAATAGAAAGAAATATGAAATTTCACTACCATATGAAGATAGTTTTGATGAAACAAAAATACCCACAAAAGCTAGGACCATACCAATCAATCAACAATATTTAGAATATTGTAAAAAGGAAATTCAAGAATATTTAGATAAAGGATTAATTAGGCCTTCATAATCTCCTTGGAGTTGTTCATGCTTTTATGTAATGAATGCTTTTGAACAAGAAAGAGGAGCTCCAAGATTAATAATTAATTATAAGCCTTTAAATAAAGTATTAAAATGGATAAGGTATCCATTACCCAATAAATCAGACTTAATTAAGAGATTACATAATGCAACTGTATTTTCTAAATTTAATATGAAATTTGGATACTATCAAATCTCTGTAAAAGAAAAAGATAGATATAAAACAGTTGTTGTAGTCCCATTTGGACATTATGAATGGAATGTAATGCCTCGAGGATTAAAAAAATGCTCCAAGTGAGTTTCAAAATATAATGAATGATATTTTTTATCCTTATATGGAATTCTCAATAGTATATCTAGATGATGTTTTAATTTTCTCAAAAGGAATCAATCAACATATTTCTCACTTAGAAAAATTTATTAAAATTATAAAGGAAAATGGACTAGTAGTATCAGCCAGAAAGATAAAATTATTTCAAACAAAAGTAAGATTTTTAGGGTATGAAACATATCAAGAAACCATTACCCCTATACAAAGGTCTTTAGAATTTGCAGATAAATTTCCTAACAAAATTAAAGATAAAAAGCAATTACAAAGGTTTTTAGGATGTATCAATTATGTAGCAGAATTTATGCCCAATATTAGAACTATTTATGCACCACTTTATAAAAGACTCATAAAAGATCCCCTGCTTGGGATAATCAAATGACTCAAACGATAATACAAGTAAAATCTTTAACTAAAAGACTTCCTTGTTTAGGAATTCCCAATCCAACAGCCTTTTTAATTTTAGAAACTGATGCTTTTGACTTGGGATATGGAGGAGTATTAAAACAAAGAATTTCTGATTCTTCTAAAGAGCAAATTGTATGCTTTCATTATAAAATTTGGCATTTAGCCTAGCAAAAATATTCTATAGTTAAAAAAAGAAATTTTATCAATAGTCTTATGTGTTTTAAAATTTTAAGATGACTTATTTAGTAAAAAATATTTAATTAGGACTGATTGTAAAGCTGCTTCATGTGTTTTAAATAAAGATGTTCAAAATCTTATTTCTAAACATATTTTTTCCAGATGACAATCTTTATTATCTTTTTTTGAGTTTGATATTGAACACATAAAAGGAGAGAAAAATGCCCTTCCAGACTATTTAATTCGAGAATTTTTACAGGGATCATCATGAGTGATAAAGGAAAGGCAGTGTCAAAAGATCAATACGGTTCTCCTAAACGAGTTTTATCATTGTCCTTCTCATCATCCTTAATTTCTCTTTCTCCTCAAATACCCCAAGAAACCACTTCTCAAATAGTACAAACTCCTCCATCAAAGCCCTTATATTCCCCCCCTTTAATATGTCAATACTTTAGTTAAGCCTTCTGATTTAACAAAAAATATTCCTTATGTAGCTCAAGACGAATACCTTGAGAAACCAGAAAAATTATCCATCATTACATTAGAAAGGGATTGGGTTAAAATAGACCCCCGAAGACTTGCAAGACAGTTACTCTCTTCTTACCAATATATTCCTACAGATATAAGAAAAACTCGAACATTTTATGAGTTTATCTTAGTAGATACTGATTCAATCAATTAGAACACCATTATTAACAGGACAATTATTGCTTTCTCAAAAATCAAGATTTATAAAATCATTTCTCCTTAAGACTGGGGTACTTCTTTGATAATCACCAAAGAATTTTCAAGAAAGTTTGACCCCCTTTCATATAATTATTTCGATTATATGGAGGCTTGGTACAATATATTATACTTAAGACCCTACTCTCATTCATGGTTCATCTGGTTTAGAAGGGAGATTTCTTTGAAATTCCCAAAATGGTTTATTCAATGGTTTTACATGATGGGACCAATCACCCAATATTCCCAAAGCAAGTTCAAGACTTATATACTTACTTCAAAGAGAAGACCACTTTTGTATCAAGATATCGACTAATCTCTTTTACTGCCAGCCAATCCATTACTTGGATACTAAGTTGGGATTATTCAACAAATTTTACTCATGAGACCCTTAAACTCCATTCTCTTACTAGAACTATTAAAATCAAATGGTGGAATAAGTTTAATATTGAGATTATTTCAAAGGAAAGGATAGACCAATGGGTAAAGTTGCAACAAGTCTCTGAACCAGCAATAACTCAGAAAACCTCATTATTCTTAGTCGAAAAATAAAAGATAATGGCCGAGCTAGCTGTTGTGTCTTCTGAAGAGGAATGGCAGAAAAAACTAGAAAAAATAAATCTCTTGCATTAGAATCTTCCTCATCCCATTCTCCAAAAAATTTAATTAATTTAGACTTTTCTCAAGATTTGGAACCGCAAAATGAAGACATGTGTTATGGCACGTTTGATTATAAATGTTGGCAGAAATAAAGCAAAGATTCTAAAGCAAGATTTTTAATAGACCAACAGCATCTTCCTATAGTAACAAAGGACAACAGAATCTTATCGCAAAGGACAATGTAATCAACTTTCTTATCTGAATAGTTAGAAAATCTTATCCTGAGAATATGTAATCTTATCACCAATAGTGCGATTCTTTGTGTATAAATAAGAGGAATGAGATTCAGTTAAGGCAGAGCGAAAAAAAAACTTGAAGAAGCCTGTCTATGAAGTCCTTTCCATGTGTAGCTTTTCTCTTGTAAGTTTTTTATTAATAAAATTATGCATTCAATATTTTGTTTATCTCTTTTATTTACTATGAATTCTTCAAATATGGATACTTATATTACATATTATAATTTTGAAACCCAAAGTTTTATAAAAGTTTCAATTTCTGATCCTAATAATATTTTCAATATGTATATTCCTTAATGGTATACTCCTCAAATAATCCCATCGCAGAACCTAGTATCAGACCCAGGACCCAATAGGGGAAAAGAGAAGGTAGACGAATATATATATATATATATAAAATTCAGAACTTGTGTGAATTGGAATGGACTAATTCCATTAAGAAATAAAGTCTATGTTGCATATTAAAGCCTTGAAACAGTCAAATGACAATTTTACCCATATATTGGTCATACATTAGAATTTTGACAAATAGACCGCGCCAACAGCTCTAAAATAAGGAAAACATAGTGCCCATAAAGTTTTGGAGCAATCAAAGTTAAAATAGGTAAAATATGTAAACCAAAAGTTAACTAAAATGTAAAATTCTACATCTCTTCATTAAATAATTTTTTTTACAATATATGGGTTTAGCATTTATAGACCTATACTAATGATGAATCCTTAAACTCAACTCATTTAAATTTTTATTAATAATAAAATAAATAAATGTAAGGAGTAGCTTGAATATATAAATACGTTCAGGAATTAGTAATATGTAAGTAAAATATAATTCTAAAAAGGTTTAAACATTTTTAATTCTTATAAATATAACTAATTTTAATTCTTTTAATTTTTTAATTTTGATATTCACAGATTTTATAATTTTTGAAATTAATTATTCCCGCTGCTTCTTAACCCCAAGAAATGCATATAATAATATCTCGCCAGCATGGTAAAGTAATATGGGACGTGATATATTTAGATACATATTACATAATTAATCAGTGGTTAGTTTTTTGGTAGACAATTATACAATTTTCAAAATTTTGAAACTTATGAGTGCCAAAATCATTAAATGAAATAGTTAAATAAAACCAGAACTAGTTGTACTTATAAAAATCATCACAAAAAATGTACTTATAAAGACTATAAGAATATGGAGAAACAAGAACCCGCTTTATTGGTTTTTACATCTTAAAATGATTAATACTTCACCAAAAAAAAATGATTAATGTTTTACTTTCAACCGGAAAGTAAAGTGAGTTAAAAAAAATAAAATCAAGCTGTCTATTTAAAATAAACACATATTTCACTACTAAATTATTATTCCAGTTTTCTATCTTTTTAATAAATTATAAGTGCAACTTCTAACTTTTTTTAATCAATTAAATTTCTTATCTTCGTAAAATGATTTAGTTAGGTTTCCTTCATGACGTAAAAGATGAATATTACACATGGTCTTGTTTTTATTTGTGATTGTGTAATATGGTGTTGACATGACGGCTCCTCGTGTCAAATATTTGTTGGTATAAATGACACATGAAGTTATTAATGAACATTGGACACGTATAGTTACACATTAGCTGTATATGACATATGGAGTAGTCACGTTAATAAGCTTAATGATATGTGAAATCTTTATTAATGGAGTTAGTGAGGACACCTAATTAAAACATTTAAAGAAAACAAGAGTTCTTATTGATTAAAAAAAATAGGATTTAAATCAAAATTTAATGAAAAGATAGGATGGTCGAATAGTTATTTATTTGACCTGTTGTCTTTTATCTTTTTGGTCAAAACCTGTTGTTGTTTTTTAAACATGCAAGCAAAGCAAGATGCTGGTGGGCCAACATGACTTATTGGATCATGGTGGTTCTGTTAATGCGAAGTTTGAGGCTTTCCAAAGTGATAGAATTTTTTCTACCAAAAACTTTGTGATAGAATTTTTTACCAAAAACAACGTGATGGGCTGGTGATAAAATCTGATAAGCATAGCTTTGTTGTTTTTGGACAATGATAATCATAGCTAGTTAATAAATGCAAGCAGGCCTGGGCTTAGCTTAGTTTTTCTGTAGGCTTTGTTTATTGTACATCTTGGGCCTAGGGGCCCATTTTTCCTGTTTCTGGTTGCTTCCACCCTGTGTACCAAAAAAAATGCATGAATATTGAATTCAACTTTTTTAACCAAAAAAAAAAAAGAATACAACTTTTGTTGAACAAAAAACAGAAAAAAATGCATGGTGATAATGGATAGGAGCCAGGTGGAAGATGGGACAAGGACTATGTGGTCGTTACTGCCACTGGTTGTAGTTAGATGCTGTCCACACCACACACCTATTGTTGAGATGGGAGCACTTTCATTGCCTCACTTCTCATTCTTAACTATCCCTTTTCATTGAGGAGTGAGAAATGACACTAGCTCCTTCTCTTTCTCTTCCTAACTTGCATTCTTCTTTTCTTTGTTCCTTCTCTGCCTCAAAGCTCTCAGCTAGAAATATAATTCAACCAAAACCAACATCTTATCCACGTATCAGAGCTCTTGAACTTGACCAAAACACGGTTCATCACTCTATTTCTCTCTCTCTTTATTTTATCTATACTAAGAGAAATTTTCTTTATGTTTTTTGGTTTTGACAAGATTATATTATTACATTGTAAATGTTTTTCAGGTAATAGCTATAAGTGTAGGTGTTGTGAGTGTGGCTGTCGGGATTGGTATTCCGGTGTTTTATGAATCTCAAATCGATAATGCTGTAAAGTGTTTCTTACTCTACACTATAATACCATTTATTTCTTGGTTTTATCTAACATGGAAAGCTTATTATAACGTGTGTTATGTTTCTCTTGAAAACCACAAGAGACGTCTTTTGATATAAATAAAAAAATTTCTATTTTTGATTTATCTTATATAAGGATAAATGAACCCTTATTTTATTTATTCACTTTATCATCTAATGTTTTTGGTGTTTCTAGCTGGGTTTTGTTTTGATTGCAGCTTCTCTTTGTTGCAGGCTAAGCGAGAGAACACGCAACCCTGCTTCCCATGCAATGGATCCGGTGCTCGTAAGTGTTATTTGCTAAATGGTTTAGTTTAACTAGTTGCTCATTCATTGATCATTATGCTCATTTCCATGAGAGTTTATGTAAAAAATTTGACCTTAAAACTGAGTGAAGTAAGTTGACAGGAGTCATAAACCCACTTCATAAAACTGAAATAGACTTTGTAGAAATTCTTCCAATCGCTCCCTAAAGTCAAACTAGGTGGAGGCATTCACTTGGTGAGGAATTAAAATTAATTGAAACTCTTGTGAGATCCCTCTGATGTGGCTTGGGGAGGGGATTTCAGACAGGAGCATATGTGGAGATTGAGCCTTGTTACTCATCAATCTCCATGCATTTCCCAAGCCCCTGCCTATTAAAGTTTTAAGATGGAGTAAACCCTTAGGTTAGTTCTTGAAATTGTATGAGTTGTGCACCTTAGTGCATAAACTTTTAAAAATATCAACTTCGTTTTTGACTATGCAAAACGACTTTCAATTACTCCTTTTTGGTATATAACAATAATAAAAAAATAAGATACCAAAGGACTAAAATAAATGAATCTTTGCAATGACAGAAACTAATTTAAGGTTTTTAAACTCACAAAGACTAAAATGTACCGCATATGCAATGTTGAGGACTAACTTGTTATGATGAAATCCTATCCTTTCCTTTAATCCAAAACTAGGATGTCAAACTGAAACTGTTTAGTTTGTGCTTTACATTAGGCTGCAAACGCAAGCAATCCATAGTGAAAGTGTACTTGGTTATGCAGTTGCAGTTTAGGGAAATAATAGGTCTTTCATTGAGTTATAGATAATGATTCACCTTTAGGTCTTCTCCAAGTTGCTATAGATTTCATGAGTGAGTGTTTTAGTGAAAAACTGAAAATTTACAATCAATTGCAGTACAACATAAGCATTGAAAGAAAATAGAAACAAAATAACTGCACTGAATTTAATGTGAATTAGGAAGAGAAGAAATTACTTAGCGGATTAAACTTATTTCCTTTAAACCTGATAATTAAATTGTGGATAGTATTTTCACCAATGGTGCTTTAAATTGCTACACTTTTGCCAGAGAAATGCAGATTTTGTTTAGGGAGTGGCAATGTGACAGTTGAACTTGGTGGGGGTGAGAATGAGGTCTCTCGATGCATAAATTGCGATGGTGTTGGTTCACTGACATGCACAACTTGTCAAGGATCCGGGATTCAACCTCGTTACCTTGACCGCAGGTATGGACTTCCGCAGCATGATTTCCCCTCCCTTTGTAATTCACAGATTGAACCAGTTTAGATATTATGCACATGAAAATTTTGTCAATCAGCATTCATTTTGCAATTACAATAAGGCTATGAGGAATGATTCAGCACTATGAAGCACAAATTCCGACACAAACACATGACATTGCTAATGTCTAGAACATAAGATATAGGAACACCTTATGCACATATACATTTTTCATAATTTATATTACATTCTAAGCTTAACTTTTTATAAAGATTAAAAACAATTGCAATTTTAATAATATGAATTGTGTTCATCTATTTGGAAGTGTCGACTCAAATTTTTAAGCGATATAAATGTGTCAAGATGTTAGCTTAAGTATTCAAGCCAATTACTAAAAAAATATTACGTGTAAAGAAGTGTGTCAGACACGTGTCAAATAAGTACCTGTGTTAGAAACGTATTTAACACAGAGCACGTCAAAATAGAGAGGTGTTAGTGCTTAATAGATTCAGCATGTAAGAAGCCCTACATCACTGCATCATATAATTTCATGAATAAAAACTTATTGCGTTGGTAAGTTAGCATGTCTTGTAAAATCACTAAGCACTTCCAGCAATAATCTGATGCTGATTATAGAATAGTGATGAAGTCTTCTCTAGTACTGTGTTGTTGATCATTGTTCTGTGTTTCATATTGATCAGGGAATTCAAAGATGATGACTGAGGCAAGCTGTGAATAAGTGGCGATGATTTAATATTTAATATATACGAGGTTATTGTACTCATTTAATTTCTTTGATCTGTGTACACACCAAATGCAACTGTGAAAATCATGTTGGTGCTTACATTTGGTTTACATTTCAAGTGGCTACTCACTTTCGTTGCCTATCTGTGTAAAATTTTGACGTTTTCTAGGTATTTAGTTTGTTGTATTATTCAAGGTTCTGTACTGAACATTTATTCTGTTGGTATCTGGCCACAGGACTGAGGAACTATGCCTAAATTATTATCACTCTTCATTGGTGTTATTTTTGTTTCTGTTCAATTAACTATTTATTGGAGTTGAGAAACTGAAATAGCTGACATTCACGTTTTGAATGCACATTTGATCTAATTTGATTTGTCTTCAAACATACACTTAATATCAAGGAGCAATTCGTTCAGATTCAGTTGCCTTTTTAATTTCCCGATCCTGTTTTTAAAGGAACATAATTCATCTATTTTCTACAAATTGAATGTCAGTGGTACAATAGATGTATTCTCAATTATGCAACTAACCTGGTAATTACAAGTTAAATATTTTTCAAAGGAAACACCTTGAAATTAAGGAAAATATATGATATGAAATGAAATGATTTACGAGATGGATTGAATTCTTAGTATCATTTTAATTTTGTTGTTCAGTCGTTCAAAGAATTTCACACATAACATGGTCATAGAAAATATAAAATGTGTTCACACCCAAGTTTGCTAAGGGAAACATTTGATTGACTAAGTTCACATATCATTCCAGATCAGACCACAGATTCATAAATCACACCAATGTAAACACTATACTGTCACAAAAGATGCATACTGATATTTGTCCACTGCATACCTGCATTCTCACTTTCAAGTTTCATTGAAACACATACACATTTTAATAACCAGGCAACAAATATGCAAATTAAATGATTCCATAAAAACCATATCTACAGAAATAAATGCAGAAATGAAAGTGTAGTCAAGATAAACTCCAGAAGTATTTATTGGAGAAAAAGATAATGAATCCAACTTTTTCGTATGTTGAATTCAACTTATACACTACAACTTTTTAAAACAGTTTCTCAATTAACTTACGGAAGAAGTATAATTCATTTGTACTTTCTGATTTTCTCCTGTAAGTATTTGTAGAGAAATTTATCAAAAGTAAGCAGAAGTCCAGCTGAAATAGCTACTGCAGCATGTCATTAGCTCTAAAATGGAATCATTTACAGCCAAACAAAAAGAAGGGTATACTATACTAAGTCTTTTCGATCAAGTAACTACAGTTGACTTCAGAATGGCTAATCTATATTAACAGTAGGAACTTTTACTGCATTTTCCTTGTAACCATGTCAACCTTATCTTGACACTTTTTAAAGACATGAATGTCTCCCTTAAGTTCGGGTCTGCAAAGAGGTCCAATGCAGAAAAGTAGAGTTGTTCATCAATACCTTCTATCTCATCCAGAGCCCTAATGCAGTTTGTTATGGAAAATTTATCATCACCTACACTTGAAACAACTGCCCTTATCTTTGAAACAGCAACCATATCGAACAATGCTTCTGCCATAGCATTGCAGGTGTCGTGAGCCAGACTAGTAGGTTGAGTATCACTAGTTCGCTTCCTTTTCCTATCTACAGAATTCTTGGTCACCTTCTCAGCAGTTGGTATATTACCTAGAATAGGCTTTGAAGTTGAAGGTTTCTCATAATGTGAGACCTTAGCTTCTGGACACGGAATAAAGCCAGCAGCATCTATTCCAATAGATTTGTCTAACTCTTCATAATGACTAGATTGAGCATATTTCCCATCGGCAGCTGAATCTATGAAAATTGTGCAGAGCTGCTCATATATTGGACAATCTTTCACTTTGACTGTTTCATGTCTAGGCTGTGCCTGTAAACAAAACCTAACAAAACTCAGTTTATAAATAAGGAAAAGGAAAAGATTGTTAGAGTGAAAGGAAATTACCCCTAGGTCTTCCCACTGTTCAAAGCCAATGCAACAGGAATCATCCATTACAAAGTCATTATTTTGATCATATGCAGATTTCAAATTATAAAAGCGTGTACGAAGAACATCAAGATGCTTCCGCAATTGATTATTATTGAAGTTAAGGTCTGTTTGCCTATTAAACTCATCACGGATGTGATTCCATGTTTTCTTGTCAAAAACATTGTTTGGTCTGTTTCCTAGTTGAATCTGCTTGACTACCAAATCCGCAAAT
This sequence comes from Clitoria ternatea, assembly GCA_037962975.1. Taxonomy (NCBI): domain Eukaryota; kingdom Viridiplantae; phylum Streptophyta; class Magnoliopsida; order Fabales; family Fabaceae; genus Clitoria; species Clitoria ternatea. The sequence continues at coordinate 116,170,003 of CM075674.1, read as the reverse complement.
ATCTTGTCAAGGGATGCTGTCCATCTCGTCCTCGAACGCTCTTGCTTGGGTTGATTACTAGGTTCAAGTTCCATCTATACCTGCTCAAATGCTAAACATTCAATAATTTTCTCAATAACATTCTCATAGAAACACCTGCTTTGATTCCACTAAAAATGCAAGAAAAAGTAAAAGAGCCTCTTGGCTTAAAAGATATACGAATTTTGTTCATTAGCTACCTGCATTAAGGAGGTGATTGCTGTATGCACATGAAACAAACTAAACCCCTCTGCATTCTTTGTATAAATATATAAGCAACATAAATATCAACACCAAAAAGTGATTCAAAACTAATAATTTGCCCAATTTTCCAAAGTCTGAAAGAAAAATTCAAAACAAAAAATGAAAACGGAAATCTTGTAGGATCCTATGGAAAAATTGTAAAGCTAAAACCAATCCATAATACAACTACGAATGAACAACACTGCATGTAAACGGGCACATGGAATGGTAAACTAAACATGCACGAGTGTAAACATAAACTAAAACCTTTATTGTTATTATTTTTCTGAAGTAACAGATATTAAGAATTGACTAACAGAAAGATAATACCTGGAGACAGAATAACAGTTAACAAAATTACTGAAATTCGCTTTGTAAAGGGGGGGAAAGAGAATAAATAGTAAAACCCTAAAAATGAAGGTTTTGATCATGAAAGAAGGAGTGGTACTTGACCAACCTGCTGCGGAATTTGGGAAGCCAGAGAATTGAAAATTGAAATGTTGAATACTCTAAAACTCTATACGCAGAAAAAACGAACTCAATCGAATCGGCGATTTTCAATTATAATTTTTCAGAATATTACTGCACAATAATATATATGATGAAGGAAACATGGCACAATGCCATTGGCTCATTACACAGTTTCCTCAATTCTGTGTCGTTTCGTGTGCTTCTTCCACTTTTATGATCATCATCATCTTCGGCATGGGCTTGGGAGTGTCAACTCTCAAGAACCAAGTTTTTTATTTTTATTATTATTTCTCATTTTTTTAAATTCAAACAGTCATGTTTAGAAAAATGTTACGGCCTCCAAATCGTATGTTTACTGTATAAAAGGTATTGCTTCAAATATATCTATCATGTATGCATTAGAAAAAAACTCCACTACTTTATATTTCAAAACATTAAAAAGAACATGTAATTATACTAGAGATTAGTTCAAATCAATGATAAGTTTAATGTTTTATTTATTTTATAAGCATAATACAATATCATTACCTAGTCAATTACTTAAAGAGTAAATTTGTATCTTAGGGAATGTTGGTTTAAACCTCACATGACAACTTTATTAGTAGTTAATATATAAATTTTTTAACACACATTTAAACTTTTTCCGTGAAAGAAAAATAATTTTGGGTTTGTTGGTATAAATTGCTTTTAGGCTGCATTTGGACGAAGTATTTAAAAATTTTAAGGAATTTAAAATTTTAGATAATTCAATTATTGTTAATTAAATTTTTATCATTATTAAAATTAGTTGTTTGTATAAATTAATTGAAATTCTTTTATTTTTAAAATCATTTGTTTGGATTACTTTTTTTTACTTTTATTTTGTTTTTGCTAATTATGTTATTGGTGGCGGTGGCAACAAGGAGTGGTGACATAACAGTAGTAGTAATTGTTATAGTGGTGGTAATGGTATTAGCAAAAAGGGTAATAATGATAATGACAACACTTGTGATAGTCCAGACGACAACAACACCAATGATAATGATGAAGAGGTGGTGACGATACTAGTGGTAGGGATAATGGTGACAACAACAATGGTAATAGCCACAAGTGAGGTGTAATCATGATGACAATGACAATAGTAGTGGTAGGAATAACAATAGAGACAATAGTGGTAATGTTGGCATTGATGGTAGTAGTAAGTGTGGTGTCAGTGTTGACGATAATAGTGATAGTATGGTAACAACAGTGGTTATGGCAACAACAATATAGATGAAGGAATCAATGATGGTAGTGACAAAAGTAGAGTGATGGTACGAGCTTGGTGGTAGAGGAGGTGGTAACAATGATAATGCATGTTAGTTACAACAATAACATTAATGGAGTGGTGGCATCGATGATGGCGAGATATGAAATAATGACAACGGTGACAATGATTATGGTGACTATAATGGTATGGGCGGTCATTCGGGTAGTGGTGGTCGTGCGGCAAGGATGGGGTGTTGGCAATGATGGTTGTGGTTAAGGAGGTGACAACGGTCATGGTGGTAATAGCAAAGGTGATGGTGACGTCAATGGTGACAATGGTTGTAGTGCTATAATGGTATGTTGTTGTCATTTGGTGGTCTTGGCAGCAATGGTTGTGGTTAAGGAGATGACGACGATCGTGGTGATGATAGTAGAGGTGGTGATGATAATAGTGATGGTGTTGGATTTAGTAGCAATAGAGATAGTGATTGGGGGCAACGAATGACCATAATGGTAATAATCGTTAGCTATGGCAATGATGGTGACCGCAAGGATCCAAGGAATGGTTTCCCATGTATTCAACTCTATGTGAGAAAGAAATGAAAAATGTTTAGTGAGAGAATTTAGATTTTTCTCATTTTTTCTGGAATTTTAAATTTTCCAATTTATATTAAGCTCTATTAATTTTAGAATTACTGGTATTTCAATATCCAAAAAATATAATTATTAATATTTAAAACTCTTTGTTAAGATAAACTCCTTTATTAATTTTCTTCATCCAAATACAATGTTAGATTATTTTTTAATAATCAATTATATGATTACAATCGATTATTATATACGTTGATGTATGTTATATGAAAAATAATTTTGAAGTAATGTTTCTCGTTTAGATTTTTCAAAATAATTAACTTTTGTATTAAAATTTTTAAAAATGTAAAATTATTTGTAATAGTTGGATATATTTAATTTAATTAATTAATAGGAATAAAATATAAAAATAGAAATTTAACTATAATATAATATATTAACTTATCATCATAATCTCCAAAACTCTATTTTTGTATTATAATTTAAAAATCCAATTATAATTAAAAATAAACTATGCCAAATATACACTTCCTTATTTTCAAAAGCTTAAAATTCAAAAACTCAAAACCACTTCAAATATACTTCTAAACTTTTTAAAAATACACTCTTGGACATAGAAAGTCTGATTTCATGAAGATGAGACAAAGATGACAACCAATGGGTGATACCGCTACCCATACACGTTAGTTTGAGATGGATAACTGGTATTTATAGGTAAAGGAATGAGTACCAATACTTATTTATCAGTATTTAATATTTATCAAAAAATAATAATAAAAAAATATAGTATACTATACTAGATATAATATTATTTTAATATAAACGTTATAAATTAATATTTTATAATATATTACAACTTCATATTATAAAAGTATTATCATAAAAAAAGGTTAAATTTTTTCTCACATAAAAATAAAAAATAAAACCTATATATAGACTGCTAATAATAAATACTAATAATCATGTGTAGGATGAGTAAACTAATATCATTATCCACTCATTTAATAAATAGACGAATACTTGCTAAACATACCTAAATTATCTGAATGTAAATTTTTTATCAACCCTAAATTGGGAAAAGAGTAACTGAACCCTAGAAATTTACCACCTCCTTAATGCATTTGCTATTAGTCTCATACACCCAAACTTGGTAAATTAGTAACCTAATTTTGAAGAAGATTGTCGTTGCTAGTGAGAGCTACTAGAGAGTGAAAGAAACTATTCTATGTAAATCCCACCTCATAAATCCTTACATTCTTTGAGAATAATATATAGAATAGTTTCTTTCTACATTTTTTCTTGGTTCAAGCAAGATATTTTTCAAATTCAATTTCCAGAGAACATTCACATTAAAACTAACCTAAGAAATTTTTCCTATCCACAAGATTTTATTTAAAGGGAATAAAAAATGATCAGTTAATTTCTACCATCTTTAATTGTACTAAACTTCATAAAAATGAAATCACTATAAAACAAATAGTCTATAAATTTTTTCCACAAATTTCAACATTGAATATTACATTCTTAAGTCTAATGTACTTAAATGAAGTATCTAATAATTTTGAATTAATAGAAAATAAATAATTTAAAAGTTGGAAGCTTTTAACCTAACAGTTAATGTACATGAATGAAACATCCCCTATTTCTTTCACATTTCCTCTCTCAATCCAAATCTTATATCCATATCTAATCCACACAATTTAAAGTAACATCTCAGACATGTATCTAAACGTATGTTATGACATAATAAATGATGACAACCCAAGTATAAAAATTCTGAAACATGTAAACACAAAAACCATCGACAAATTTTAATATAAGATAACTAATAATATTCGGATACTAGAATCATATTTACCCATATAACAAGCAAGCATTTCACGGATATGAAATAAATATAACTGATGTGATCTAGAGATAAGGACCATTTACCCATATAAGAAGCAAGCATTTCAAGGACATGAAATAAAGATAACTGGTGCGATCTAGAGATAAGGACCAAAAACACAATAAATCGAATAGCCTACTGAATGGAGAGAAGTTATCAGGCTGGAGTTCTAGGGATTATTCATAAATTAACACTTTCATCTATTCAAATTCAAATTCCATGGAAAAATTGGTGGGTCATCTATCAAATCTCAACAAATTACACTAAAATATATGGTACAACAATTTCTATGTCCAGAATTTATCTGCGACTGTAATCAGGAGGTGGCATTGGCTTCCTGCTTCCTCTTCTATCTAATAATGAGTATTGATTGGCCGAATGTTGTTGGCCATAATCCCTGTGCCCACTTGGGTTATTCCGGGGAGTCCAATTCTGGTAAGGAGCTCTTGATGGTTGCACATTTTGGCTGTAGTAAGCAGTTTCGTTTGGCTCAGCTGCAAATGAACCCCGGGTATTCGTAAACCTGGCATTCTGATTATTTCCTGATGATTGATGTCCATGTCTCGCCCTTCCCCCACCACCATGATGATCATTTCTTTCATAATGATGTGATCTAGGGTGTTGATAGTTATTTCTTTCATAAGAGTTTGATTGCTGATGAGAATTGTACATCATTGGTGGCGGGTATGGCTGATTATAACCATACTGCTGAACACTAGGAACAGGAGGTGCATACTGCGGGTGGCCATGGAATGATTGAGCTGGTATAGGTGGCATTGCATATCCCTGGCGTGATTCATAATTATTATAAGAATGCACTGGTGGTCGATGACCAGCTTGTGCAGGATATGGAATTGGCGGTCCATTATGTGGATGGCGGTTTCCATTAGTGTCAACCTTCACCTGTAAGGAATTGACAACCAGTCTGTGTGCTGCGTCCCCAAGCTCCCGACCATACATGGATCCAGGAGGGTTTTTCCTGAAATAGAAACCAGAGCACCGGTCAATTTTGGCCAACAATATGACAAGATGCAGTACACAACAAATTCCACAGCAAATCAGAAACACGAGAATTTTAGCTCAACATAACTAAACCAGAACCTTACCTCCCATTTTCACCATGTCTCCTACCTGAATCTTCGTGCCATAAAACAGGTTCAGGTTTTACATCCCCAAGTGTCACAGTCTGTACACAAAGCATAGAATCGAAGCATGTTACTTGAAAAAGACTAGTGTGCTACACAAAGCACAAGAACAAAGCATGTTACTCGACACACAGTTGTGTGCTAATGTGGTAAGCCCTTGGAACTAAATTGTAAATTTAGGAAGGAAAACTTGGAAGCCAGAGGCGCAAAAATAAGCAGCAGCTAGAAAGTTAAATACCTTTTTTGGAAATTTAACTCCTTGTGGTGGTCGGGTAATGTGTTCATGTGCATCTGGGAGTCTATATATTGCACATCTGAGTAACGGCATAAAAAGGCAAAAAGATAAATTAAAAGAATTTTGTGGATACAATATCATAGATTCTGTTCATAATAAATTACAACCAACATAGACATACTCACATTACATGGTTGTCCATGATATCTTCCATACTTGCAACAGGAGACCTGAAGATGGGAGGGCAAGGTTCTCCAGCACATAAGGATATGTAGCCATTCATTCCACCACTGCATGTATACCTAAAAAACATCAGAAATAGTCCGGCGTGATCTTAAATTGTCATCACAAATTTGAATAAACAAAATTGACAATTTCATGCATTTAAAAATTATTCTGAAATTCAATGACATCAACAAGCTTCCACCCTTGTACCTTGGGGTACAGTAACACTCAGTCCCATAACATATGTCAGTGCATGCTGACATAATAATAATGTAGTATATCTAAACACTAAACACCCAGACAGAAAATAATTCCAGTCTAGCACAGGCACAAATGACAAATTGTTTAAAACGATAAGCCATGGTAAACCGTGGCTAAGTTTACAAACTAAATAGGAATCTCAGTAGCATTTAGCTTAGATAATATCCTTGGCAATTCAAAACCAATATTTTGATCAGCCATCTTGCACATTAATTTATTGTATCCTTTTTAGTGAAAAATTATGCATCTATTATGTATAGAGCTTAGCCTTAATAAGTGATAATATAGAAATCAACAAATTCTGTATTAATTGACTCATTTCTTAAAAACCTCTTTCATTATCAGCAAAACGGATACCACAGGCCTCACAATATTTTCGTCAAGGACATGTTTGAGAGTGAGAAGATAAAGAGAAGGGAAGGGAAAGACTTCTGGTAGGTCTAAGTGGGTTTCACTAGTATGAGTAGGTCCTGTCCCTCTTAATCCCCAATAGACACTATTAGAAATTCCTTATTCAATATATAAAATCCAGAAAAGTTTAAAGATCCTATTATCTATGCCTTGCCAAATCATAATCATAATCCCAGGGTAAACTCTGTGACTTATGACTGTAAATAATGCTCTATCAGATGCAACAATACTGGTCAACAGGAAATCCATTAAACCCTATAATCATCCAAAATGTGTTTAGAAAAATTGCAAAGCAACGCAATATGCACTAACCTTTCTGTAGGATTGATTTTTTCCTTGATCTGAACACGTTGTCCGTTTGACATGTTTTTACACTTATTGTCAAGTGTACTTATGCATGCAGAGAGAGGATGACAAGAATTAACAAAAAGCAAGTCGAACATGATAGAGTTCCGCCGCACTTCCTCGGGCTTTTATTTTTTGAAACAGGGTATGCACAAATTACAAGTTAAAATCACCATATGGCTATTTGCTTGTATGGGAATGAAGGAGAACATGGAACTGAACAAAACGTGCATTCAAACTCAATGGAAGGCAGAGATATACCGTTAACAACGTTTCGATCTTTCGAACTTCTGCAAGAAGACGTGCTTCATCAATAAAAGGCAATTTTGCAATACCCTGCAGCAAAAAGGATAACATTACATGCTATGTTGCTTCCATCACCAGAAAATATTTTAAAAAATGGTAAATGAGGATTGAACCTGCCAAGCATATCGTTTACCATTCATGTCCACTTCAAAGTCTGACACAGTATAAAAAATCAATATCAAATACAGGAGCAATACTGCAATACCCATAATACAGTAAAATTTCTTGAATTTATTTGAACAGTTCACCTTATTGAAGACATACCAATTGGATAAAAATCAATGATTGGTGAATCTGGATCTGTCATGAGTTTCCTATACGGCTCAGGAAGGGCATGAGAGCTGCATATACAAGTTTCCATGTTACACTAACTGAACCTCAGTAAGTTTCAATTCTTTAACCAACATAGAAGTAGGATAGTGTGCAAACGTGCAAACCTTGCACCAGGAAAGACCCCCAGAAGCTGGTCAAATGGTTTGAATGGAGTACCCAGCTCAAACCTAATATCAAGCTCACCAAGGCCTCTGAGATCAGATGCAAAGGGAGCATAATGATAAGGATAAAACCTGTTTTATACCAAAAACAAAATCTTGCAATCAACCAGGATGCATCAAACATATGAACATCACAGGCAAAGGCCATAGAAGTAAATGTTCTTATTCCTTCCCTAGCAGTGCTATCTTGCAGTAAAAGGCCATAGAAGTAAATGCAAAGGCCATATGAACATCACAGGCAAAGGCCATAGAAGTAAATGCAAACATATGAACATCACAAAATCTTGCACAAGGCTCACAACCTAGTGTGGGATCCATGGAAGATAGATGCTTGCACAAGTAAATAGGCTGTTTCCAGGAGGGTGAGAAATAGAGTGGAAATAGGATTAAAAAGTATGTCATTTGAATGGATAGAAATGAAAGAGAAAGAGGTATAAAAATTTATCTTTCACTTGAAAGGAGTGAAATGAAATAAATATAATAAAATTAATTAAAATTTAGAAAGTAAATTAATATAAAAAAATATGAACAATTTTCTTATAGCACTTATATTTATATAAAATCACTTATGATTTAATATTATAAAAAATATTTAATTTTAAACTGAAAAAATTCAACACTCAAATTTCCTTTTATTTCCTTCCAAATGAAAGGGAAACATTTATTAGCATGGGTCTCATTTTACAATTCCCTCTTTTTACCACTCGAACAAACAAATGAAATATAGCATTGCCTCTCTAATTACCTACTCCCCTCCTCATATGCAAATAACAAAACATAACTCAGCCAAGAAAAAAGAGAAAATCAACTAAACAGGGTTTCCTAGGACTTGTTTGATTCAGTTTTGTTTTTTACTTTTTAAAGACAGTTTTGAGATACAATTTTAAAGAATTGTTCTAACTTAATAAGGCAAAACTCGTTTGATTACTATTTTTTGTTAATGTTTTTTAACTCAACAAGGGAAAACTCAAAAATCCCAACAAAAAAATCGAGAAGTCAATGATATCAAAGTACACAAACAAAGACATAAGATTTCGACTATGATGTAGGCAAAGATGGTGGTGGCGGGTGGCTGTTAAGGGGGGCAGTGACACTATAAATATATGCCAATTGTAATACCCCATTTCTCAACATGTATCTCAGCTGAACCTCATTATATAACACCGAATATATGCCATTAGTAATTCCTCATCCTAAATCAAGTGATGAATTAAAGAAACCTTATCCCAAAAAGGAGGAAAAAAAAACATGACATGAACTTGTTCTTCAAGCATCACAAAATTTAGGTTTCCACCAAACTACTGTGTTGAAATTAGCATTCATCACACTTCACAAATTTGGTTATCAAGGTGAGGAGGGAGAAAAATACCAGAGTACATCATTGAAGGTAAGGGAAAGTCAATGTAACTTCACATTCAAACAGTATTACAGGAAAAACTAGAAAAGGAACTCACCATTGCCAAGAACAAACACCTTCATAATAATATTGCATCACCCAACATAGGCCCTCAGTGTATTTCAAGACCTGAACAATAAAGTGCAGTAAGAAAACCCAGATCTCCATATGAACGAAAACCAGTAACACTTCAATTTTTAAATCCGTTAACTTACAACTTCTTTCCTTATCATTTCAAGTTCCTCGGGTGTTTCAGCAGAAAATTTTTCTTGATAATACCTCTCTTTCCAGCCTGGTACTCCCAGCTTAATCTGTTGAAACTAGAATTATTAGCTAAACAGAAGTGAAATAAAAAAACTTTCAAATTTCTAAGAGTGGGCCAAAATCACAAGCATTCCACCAGGATATATAATAATTCCCAAGACACAATAAGCATATGACTACTTAACCACCACTGACACCATCAAAACACAAATGCCAACTAAAAACCAGCACTTCCATCCCAACAATACACCCCCTTCCCAACAACAACAAAAACATAAAGCGGGACAGTTTGCTGTCCCAAGCTCCATAAGTACCACTACCACCTCAAGAGAGAGGTAGCAACAAGCTGATTTCATAGCTTGAACTTGTTCCAAATCACAGGCAAACACAAGCAAAAATCACTCTGAATATCTCATCACTTTACAATATGTTAAGTAAAATCAAAATCCAGAATTGGTTGGGGAGTAATATCATAAAAATCAACCCATCTCAGTCAGTTGCATTAACTTAATCATTTAAAAATTTCTTTAGACCTTTTATTACTTCTCAACAACAATAACAACACAATTAACATTCTGAAATCACAACAAACTCTCAATCTCATGAATATAAATTAGTTTCTAGGGTGAGAAATATAACTGAATCACTAAAATCTAATTTAATATTAACACGGTAAAATTTACACATTATTTATTACTTATTGAATACAAATTAAACTGCACAATTAATACATGGCAATATGAAAACACCAAACAAAAAACTACAAGAACTATGTTTTACCTTGTCCTCTTCAGCGTCTTTTGAGTTGAATACATCAGACTTCTCACGGAGTCTCTCTTTTAGTCGTGTTTTCAATTCATCTTTATTATCTTGAATCTGAAAGACAAAGGAGAATACGAAACTTAAAGACAAGGAAAAAATTATCAGCTCAGGGTAATACTTCAAACAACAATTGTTGATTATATAACCAAGTGCATTTAACTCCTCGCCAGGCTCATACCCAATAATAGGTTAGCCCATAAATTAGATCTAAAGAATGCCTCTCCTGAAGCAGGAAAACATACATCTAGTTCAAGACTACTCTCAGCTTCAACAATAGCTGCAGCAACAGTTGCTCCTGAAGATAACCTAGCAACTTTATGAGGCCTCTCAGAGGCTTCTTTATTGCCTTTTCTAACCGACAAGGAACCATGAAAATCATGATTTCCAGATTGTTTAAAAGGTGAAGGCGTTGGAGCTGAAGCAAGACGAGAGCCACGGAATTGTGAAACGGGAACTAGAGAATCTGGTTGAACTTGAGGCTCAGCATCATCTCCTCTTCTCTGCTGTGCCTTATCACGCTTCATTCTTTCTGCTTGTCGCTAAAGGCAGAACAATAAACATGAAGAAATAATCACATCAGACAAGCAGTCAAACGTCTGTATCTAAGAACAAAAATTACATAGGCATTCAGAATTTTACAATATCTCATTGTTTTAAACATGCTCCCCTTCATGTACTATATGGCTCTATATGACATACACACAGTTTCAGCAGATGCAAATTTGATGATAACCCTTTTACCTCGCCCTCAAAGGAGGAATAGATACATGAAGGCACAATGATAGGAGGAAATAATAAAAAACAATCAAGTACCAGCAAACCATAGAATCAAGGGATAAAAAAAAGGCATGAAGAACATCTGAATAATTTAAACTTCCTTAACACAGTGATGGGTCTGTTATCAACCTGCTGGGGCCAAGTAATGGTAAGCCCAAACCTTAACTTGTGTATTCATGCAGGAAATCAGGGCACTAAGGCTGCGCATATGAGGCCAGAGTTTTGTTATAGCAAGTACTCCTTACACAGCTAGATAAACTTTGACAACTCTAAATTCTTGTAATACAAAGCCTCAGGGTTCTCTTTTTAATTCTCTCGAGACCAGAATATAATCGTATATAATTGCAGGTTAACATCCATAACGAAATATTCCAAGTTCAACAGACCTGATGCATCCGACCTCTTTTCTGGAATATTTTATCCTCATAGGATCCAACAGCCAGAATAAAGTGCTCCACCCTGCTCAAATTTGGCTAAAAAAGCAGGAAGAAAAAAGATAAATTATAAACAAATATTATTCTGATGAAAGTAGCATACCACAGGAAACACCCTAGTTAGCATCAATTACCTTGCTTCCATTGGTTAAATAACCACCCATATTCCCAAATTCCTTCTTATATACTGCCAGCAGCAAGTTAATTGCACCCTACATTAAAAAAAAAAACAATTCACAACAAATTGTTCAGTAACACAACCTTAAGCACCATTAAAATATTCCCATCAGGTCAGACATATTCATGCCAAACATAAAAAATTATGAATTTAAGAGTGATGCAAAACTTGAGGACTTGAATTACCACCATACTTAAAATTCAGAGAGCATTGGATGCTGATCCATTATTAACTATACCAAAACCAAGCAACAATTACCATCAGAACAATTCATTTCTTCATATTTGGTTAATTCAAATAGAACAACTGAGGTTAGAATAAGCAATTACACGATCTAAACCAGTACCAGACTACCAGTACACCCATTGGATATGATAAGACCCCATGGCTAGCTTGTCCCGCTATCAAATACCACAGTTAAAAACTAAAATCCAAACTTAGCTGAAAGTACATCCCCATTGCCATAAAAAGTCAGGACACCACAAAACACCAGGACTTCCACCGTTGGAAGTGAACTTACTTATGCATGAGACATCACTGTTTAGATGTCCATGCAGAAGGTTGAAAGCCACCTAAGCCCGCATACATCTTCCAATAAAAATGTGTGAATTCAAACAGATACGTCATTTTGAAGCCACTGCTACTTCGGAAAAGCTGCTAAAGACTAATACACACCATATATTAGTTATATTCAGTGACACAGATAAAGGCCTGCATGCAAGCCTAAATCCTCAATCAGCAGTGTTTTTTTTGGTGTTTTTGTGTGGCTCGTGTCAATTCGAGCTCCCAGCCCTGCCTGCAAAGGGTTTCAGGTTTTTCCGGGCCGGGCTTAGCTGACCCACTTCTATGTAAGGCTCATTTTTACTGCCCAGGCCCAGCCTACATCAGGCCCCAAGCCTTGGCAGGATACTCAAATTAATTTTTTAATGTTTTTGGCAAAAGAAAAATACGTAATAAATGTTCCCATTGAGAACATATATGGTGTCAGGCATAGATTTCTTAAACCCAGCCCAAAAAAGACCAACCATATTAATTGCATATTATTTTCACTATTCAAAGCAAAATGTTAATGTTGATTTAATTAGCATTTAAAATGGAAACAGAACCAAAGTTAAATTCACTTGCAAATCACTGATTTTTAATCCCACATGAAGTGCCGCGGTTAATTTTAGATTTTACATTTCAGTAATTTTTATCAATCAGTAAAAGAACTTATATGTTGCAGGTAACCCGAACTTGGTCGGTCCTTGACAGAAAAATCCCAACAGGGTAGTGGTCTGGTTTAATTCAGGCTCCTATTTTACTACCCAGGCCCAACCCTTTTTGAAATCTCTACATAGTACATGCCATATATTTAGGAGTTGAATTCAGTTGCAAAAATACAAAACTGCTTGCATGTCTAAACCCTCACTAGGAGAGTTTTTTTGGTGTTAGATATTTAGTTATCTACACCATTTTTGTGGATCCTCCATTTTTAAGGTTGACCTTTTGAGGTAATTGGTTCCAAAATCTCACTCACACATTAAAAGTCAAATTATACATTTAGTCTGCACCTAACATTTTATTTTAGTCCCTACATGAAAAACCCTGCTTTAGGTCCTCACAAAAAACTCTTACAACTTGGTTACCACAAAAATGTTGCAAATGTGTCCCAACCTCTCACTCTCATTCTCACACACATATTAAAGGTCAAATTATACTTTTAGTACACACCTAACATTTTATTTTAGTCCCTACATGAAAAATGTTGCTTTAGGTCCTCACAAAAAAAAACCTTACAGATGTGTCCCCTCCATCTACAATGGTGTTAGAGAACTTAAAAAACCATTTAATGTAGAGTTTTTTCATACAAGGACTAAAAAGAAAAGAATGCCATGTGTAAGACCAAATTTATAATCAACCCAAATTAAATTTCAGAACAAGGCAAAGGGAGTTTAATACTTCATCCATGTTTGAAGCCCACAAGCTCTTCCACAGTAGAAGGCAATTTATGTTCTACCTAACAATTTAAACTTTAATGAAAGCTAGATCCTTCTTATTTAGATAAGGAAAGAAACCATCACTTTCAAAATTAACCCAAATGGTTTAAGAAATCCAAAACGGGGGGGAACTTAGACAGGTTGATTTAAGTCATTGACAAAATACAAAAAATTTATCCTTAGAAAATAGTATAACCCGGTCCTGAAATTTGATCCACAAAATAAATGCAAAAGATAAAGAGGGAATGAACAAGAGATTTAGAATACCAGACCTCACGAATCTCCAGCGTAGGCATATGAGGTAGGAAATCGTTGCCGACAAAAAAACACATGAAGATAAAATCATCCACAATGCATTCAAAATCAATCTCGAAAGGAGCATTAGGTATTCTCATCTCATACTCCAGATATTCCCTCAGTGTCCAAATGTTCAGGAACTACAAAAGAAATAAACATAAGTGAGAATTATGGACCAAGTACCAGAACTATATTACCACATGCCATAACTGCAGGACATACATGAAGTTCAAATCTCAAATCCTGACCTGGTAAGGTTTTTTAGCCACAACAGCCTCTCCTTTCTCATCAAACTCTCCAGCCTTCCTTTTAGCCTTTCCTTCACAGTTTGCAGCAACATGGCCCATCTGACCACAGAGGAAGCATTTATCTTGTCCAGGAGTAAATACAACCTGCAATAACCCATTGTTTACCAACATGTCAACCACTGACAAAGTCTGATGGAAAGAGTACAAAAACATTGCATAAACACATTAGACACGGGACCTCTCGAAGTATTGAAAAATGGATTTCATGGGTAGCCAATGCCAACATAATCAAATCAGCATCCTGTCATTAGACACCAAATGATAAGAAAAACTTATTTATTCTAATGATTAGAAAATAAAAAATATTCCTGATTGAGTGTAAGGTAAAAAATGTTGAATTTTCAAGAGTATCAGAATATTGGAAGTAAGATATATACCAAACCATATAGGCAATGTCGTGTATTTGGATCATAACCTTTAAGGTTTCTCTGCAGGCGAATATAGGACATAATCTTATGCTCCCCCTCACCAGGAACATTTGCATCAGAAAGAATGACCTTCAGACATAAACATAGATCATAGTATTAAGACACTCTTCCTCTCCACTGAGAACCACATTTGTCGAGGCTAAATAGTTTACAAAAAAAGCTACCTTGATATTTTGCCAACCAGGGTCATTGTTCAACCTAAGATGAACATAATACTGAAGTGCAATTGACAGAACAGCCATAAATTCAGTTCCAGGTGTAATGACATTCGAATCAAAAGTTTGTGAATCTTCTTTAGGGGGAAGTTTTCTTCCAGAACTCTCAAATTCCTCCCTTAACCTTGCTTCTTCAGCAGCCTATCACACAAGAAAAAACCAGGTAAAACTGAGCAAATCAGATCTAAACATCTGTTAATGTATTTCTCCATTTTCTTGAGAGACGACAGTTGCTCAAACATACACGACAACCAGGTAACAACATCAACCACAAAGGGTTAAGAGGACGAAGCACCACCAGTTGCACCCAGCCTATTGAGAGAGACTATACTTGACTCACTCCCCACATCAAAAAGTACTTAACCAGCTTACATAAACCACAAAACTAAGATTAAAAAAGGTGTAATAGATAATACTCAAGAGCAAGACCAAGACCAAGAACAGGACCAAAGTATTCACAATTTCAATATCAAGCCATGAATCTAGTTCAGGCCATAAATTACAGACTAGCATAGCATGGCATTGACTCAATTCAACTGAACTATAGATAACAAACTAAGAGTGTAAATTCACACAAAGTCCACCAGCACAGCCAGACACTACAGAAACAAAAAAAAAAAAACACAAAATATCGAAGTCTATAGATAATTCAATTGCATCCCAAAAAGTTCAAACCACAACACAGCCAATGGGAAAATTCAGTACTACATACCGCATCCGCTGCATCTTTGGCGGCTCTAAACCGCCTAGACCGTTGTTGATTCATTTTAGCCCTCGGCGCAACACCATCTAAAACGAATCCAAACCAATAAGCCTCACCAATAACAAACAAACACAACTCACGCAGTCACACAAAACGAAGAAAACACACACCAATTGCCATATAGAGCAGCTTCCGAGGCCGCACCATGACGAACAGCCTGTCAATGTAGTTAAACATGCACTCGAACACCTCATCGAACGAGGTCGGCGACGGCTGCAACCAAACATCACAATACAAAACCAGAAAAATTCACTCACGTTCTCGAAATCCAAATAAAGAAAAACAAATCGAGTAGTGAAAAATGAGAAAATTGTACCCTATCTTCGGGATGGAAGCAAGGATGAATGATACCGTTCATGTCGAGGTAGAGATTATCGTATTCGATGTTGTTAGGGTTTTTCTTACTCGTATCGACGGGGATTTGAACGCCCTCGATTTCAACCGGTTCCTCCTCGATTGCGTCCACAACCACCAACGGATATTTCTCCGCTAGCCACCGATAGAATGCTGGAACTCCCATCTTTCACCGCACGCACCTCAGATTCGTTTAATTCTCTTTCGAAACCGAAAACCAAATACTAATCCTTTCGACACGTAGAGATCAGCGAACTAGTTCTTGAATCTTCCAAGAAAGCTCAACTATCTATCTCTATCTTATCCAATGCTATTCTCTACCGAAACAGAGAACAGAGGAAGAAGGGAATGGAGAGAATATGCGAGAGGAGGTAAATCAATGATTCGAGTGTGCGGGTCCTGTTATTCTTTGCTTGCGTTACCGCGCGTGTTAGCTTTCTAGGGCACAATACTCGAACGGAGGGACAATTTTGCCCTTTTGAAAATTGGCTGTGTGAGGTTGATTTTTTCAGATATTTCAGAGGACCTTTTTGTCTTTTCGCAAGAGTCGGTTGAATCGTCTTCTCATTCAGTTGCCTAGGTTTAAGGCTCATCGCGGCCAGATATTTGTCCTGACAATTTTAATTATTACCGTACTCCATATTTTCTCATTATGTTTAAACATCATGGATAATAATCACATCAACATCTCCAAATCAGTCTTAACTAATTGTGTCCATTAATCAATAATTTTAAGAGATAAATGTTTTTAAATAAAAAAATATTTATTTTAAATTTTTACAAATTTGTTTAAAATTTTAAAAATAAACAAAAATAAAAGTTAAATAAGTTTCTGTGATCTATTTATTAAGACCTGAAAACAAAAAAAAAATCTCCTTAGATAAATAAAACACATTTGAGAGGAGAATAACATAAGAAGATACTTCCAAGTTCAAACACCAATGCATTCCTGAGACATACATATGAAGCACCTAAGTCTCCTTATATGACAATCACACGTATCCAAACTCCTTTTATCCAACATAAGCTTGTAAATGAGATATGAAAGAAAACAACAAAACTAATATATGGATGCATAGTATGTAAATTAGACAAATGAATACTCAGTTGCAAGATATTAATGAGTGCATCCATATTAATAAAAAGAGAATGAAGAACGTGAGATAACTAGTCATAGATAAAACCTACAAAATATTACTAAGTAAATGCTCACAATAGTCATTATCTTATTGCATTCCATGATCAAGATAATGAGGAACCTGTTGAGGTATCTAGTCATAAATAAAACCTATGTGACATTCAAGTGAATCTTGTTTTCTCTCCCTACCCTTCAAACTACTTCCCCCAATAGTTCCAATAAACACTTGACATGAATTTGTACGCTTCATGCAATAACAAAGCTTATCTTCATTCTCCAATTTCTGAAATCTCTTTCTCCCAAATTTCAAGGGAATTGGAAAAGCTGAAAAGTTTAGCATGTAATAACACATTTAACAACAAACTACAAAAAATTTAACAAAACTAATTTTCTTCAGCCCACAACTTCTCCTCCTTCAAAACACCACTGTTATTTACATTTCCTTGTTTCTTTAGCCAAAATGACATATTATGTATAACAAATTTCTTATAGTAGGCCTCTTAATTTTTCTACAACAATTTGCTTAAAGATCAATACAACTTCAAGCTGGCATCATTATTGTTTCATTCATATTTAAATGTGACGTAGGAACATAATCACTTAGTTTTTTTCCAATTACTTTTTTCCATTAGGATTTTATAAACGCTATCCACCATGTGTATACTATCTGCACATTTCATTCAAACTAACAACTTAACAACAAAACATAGAAGGGATAAAGTGGGACTTAACTAAAACCTAACAAGTAAACCATC
Source organism: Clitoria ternatea (assembly GCA_037962975.1). Classification (NCBI taxonomy): domain Eukaryota; kingdom Viridiplantae; phylum Streptophyta; class Magnoliopsida; order Fabales; family Fabaceae; genus Clitoria; species Clitoria ternatea. Next base: position 116,152,035 of record CM075674.1, on the reverse strand, counting down.
TGCATTCTCTATCATCTTCATTTTTTCTCATCTTCTCTGTTAGGAATTAGAGTAAACTCTGTAGTTAAATTATAACGTAGATCAATTTTACTTAAGAACATAAAAAATAATCAAGGTCACACTTGATGAGCATTTTTTGCATGGTGAATTATACCCTGCTAACATATAATAAAATCAAGAAGGTATGTGTTGAAATAAGAAAACTTGAGCATTGTGCACCAACAATTTATAAAAAGTCATACTAGGTGGAGAAGTGGTCATTGATCACCTATCTCTCTTTCATTCGAGATACTTCAAGGACTAAGGTACTTCTAGATGTTTGATTAAAAGGAACACGAGATATTTTCATTAGTTGATGTATTAAGGGAAAACAACAGAGAACTTCAATAACAAACAGTAGTGAACGAACAAAAAAATAGAAAGAAGAAACAAATTTTGAATTAAATGTGAATGTTTTGAGCAACCTCCAAAAAAAAGAAAACGAGAATGTGTTGAAATGGAACAACAAATAATCAAAATGAGAAGATGAAGCGACAATATCGGTCCTGCGAAGAACTTCATCGAAGGTGCTCAAGACCAAATCAGTGGCGAAAAAGGAATTTGATCATCAGATTCCAATGACTTTCATTCGGAGCTCTGAACCGAACAACACGAGCTTCAACAGTCTATCCTTCCCTGTTTCAACTTTCCTTTGATGTTGTCTCCCACCACCATTGCATGTCTCTAAATCCACCGCCATGCACGGCCCTTTGAAACCATCATCATTCCTAGTAATCATCAAGATAGGAACTAGAGATGTCAAAGTAGGTTGAATCCGATGGGGGCAACCCGTCAACCCATCCAAAACAGGGTGGAGCAAATTGATCAAATTTATTCATGGTAGGTTCAACATTCGCCCACCCCACATTTTTGTGGGTTTTGGCAGGGGCGGATTGACCCAACGGTTATATAATACTATCTCCGGTTCTAAATATAAGTAAATATACCTAATTTTACACGTATTAAGAATAATAGTTGGAGGTAATTATTTGCATTAATGTTACCACATATTTGGAAATATATATATATATATATATATATATATATATATATATATAATAAGGACATATTTGGTAAACAAGCATTTAATGACATTGGAAAAGTCTAATTTTGCTTATACTAAAGGACCAAAAAATTCCACTAAAATTTGTTTATATTTAGAACCAGAGGTAGTATTTTATTTTAAAAAATAATAATATAATATTAATAATATCTTATAAAAAATTTATAATGACCTATTCTAGAGAATGCACTTTACTAGTTTAATTACCTATTTTGATTCTTGATGTTAGTGATGATTTAATACTTTTATTACCTATTTTAGAAAATGCACTTTACTAGTTTGATTCTAGTGTTAAGGGTAATTTGATAACTTTAGTCACATATTTTAAAAAATAAACTTGACAAGTTTAATTATTGATGTTGATTTGATTATTTATTTTGAATAGATATTGAACTTTTTATTATTGAATATTAATAGAAACTTAAATGTTTAGTCCTTATTTATTATCGTTAATTTATTACGAGAAATGTGATTATTTTATTTTAACATATTACTCTGATTAGTGTTTGAGTTATAATTATTAATATAATTATATTTAAATTCTTTATTTTTATGGTATACTACTTTATTTTTTGAAAGTTAATTAACTTTTTTATTACAACCAATAAGTTAATTGATTTTTATTAATTTCTATTATTTTATATTTAAGCGGACCAAGCATTAACCAACCTCCTATTAAAAACTTTTTTTCATATACTAAAAATAATTTAATTTTTTAAAGGTTGACGAGTTAACCACCCCTCCCTACTATCAAAACCGGTCGAGTCAAAACAATATCTATAATATTTATTCCATTATATTTTATTCAATGTAAGACTTCTTAACAATATCTATAATGTATAATAATATCAAACTAACTAAATCATTCAATATAATTAATAAATAATTAAAACATTTAAATATATTACTCGGGATTGAGTAATCTTAAAAATTATCATTTAAATTTCGATTATGATTATGGAACACTGTTATTCAACTTTGTTCACACAAAGAGTAGTAAGCACAAAACCCTAAGAAAATTCTTCTAGGAATTAGGACTATTAATTTTTATTATGTGTCACTTGGGTTACAATGTGAATAACACATGCTTTTATACAAAGTTATTAGGTGGGCTTCGGCCCAGTAGCTTAAGATGTAAACTAAATCTATTATTTGATATTAGAGAGAGATATGAGGGATTGGTAGGAACCACTTCTCATATTAAGGGGGGAACATAAGCCCCTTAGCCACAAGCCTTGGGTGTAAGGCCGGGCGGAGTGGTTTAAATATAAGTCGGGCAATCCCTCTTTGCCTTGCTTTAAGTGAAAATATGTGTAAGATGCTTGGGTTAATGTAAAAATTGAGATTATTCACTTCCGAATGAGGAGAGTCTTCATCTCTGAGTGAGGAGAGTCTTCATCTTCAAGTGAGGAGAGTCTTCATTTCCGAGTGGCTAGAGTCTTCATTTTCGAGTGAGGAAATTATTCATTTTTGAGTGACTAGAATCTTCAAATCTGAGTGAGGAAGGTCTTGGTGACATGGCAGGAGTATGATAACTGCCATTTGAAACTACGAAGTGGTGGGGACACGAACTTGTCATGATTGCGTTGTTTCTGTATCCCTAGGTCATTTAAGGGTGTGTCGTTTCACCCAAAGTTGTCTTAAAGAATTACATCCCTCGATTTGGGGCTCAAGAAATCCCCCACCGTTGGATCATGGATTACGTGGCTTCCTTTGGAGGTGTCGATTCCTAAAGGCGTCGCATCCATGCTCCTTCTTACCTTTTGGGCTCCCTACCGTTGGATTAAGGGGGTATGATCAAAGGGTGTTTCTCCCTCATAAATTCATTTTCGCCTTACATTTCAAAACTTTTAGACTTCTCGTTTTTCTCTTCTCTGTAAAATTTTAGCAACTGAGAGTTTCTCTGAGCCTCTGCTGTGACCTCTATTGTTGCATTTGCGTTCGTGACTTTACTAAGATTTCCTCTTACCAGGTTAGTGTTTCTCCTTGTTTCAAGCTTTCTTTGTGAGGGTTGTCTAGTATATTCATGGAGGGGAATTATGATTGAGTAAAAGACGAAATGCTACAACTCTCTTCGTCTTTCCAGAGTGAGGAAAATATGGCCCAGTTATGGGCGTTGGGGACTTTTAACCATTGTACCCTTACCCAAAACGTAGAGTGCGTTTGCTATTCAGAGGTCGACAGGGTTTACCACGAGCGTAGGGATCCTGGTGAATTAGACTTCACCTTCGTGTACGAAACTTTTTTCTCCCGGCTCCATATTTCCTTTCCCTTCTCTGATTTTCAAGTCGGGGTATTGTGTGCTTTGAATATTGCCCCCATCCAGTTGCACCCTAACGGCTAGGCATTTGTGCGGGCATTTGTGCGGGCATTCGAGATACTGTGCGAACACTTCGGTCGCACCCCTTCGTTCCCTCTATTCTTTTAGTTTTTCAATGCCAAAATCCCGAAGACGGGGACACCCGTGGGATAGGTTTCTTCAAAATCCAAGTAGGGTTGGACCCGCCTGGAAAGGACTTTTGACATTATCCTGACTCCCAACCTCGTTTTCCGCTATATTGGACCCGTAACCCAATGCAATTCCGTGTGTCCTGGGACAACTTGAGTTTATCCGAGAGGATGGATGCCAAATTTCTATCGGATGACTTGGGGATTTTCTTTAGCTCCCAGGCCTTGATCGCCCTATCCCCTCACCTAGATTCTCTCGACGCCTGGATAGGTGAGAGTGGTACTTGTTGCTGTTGTGCCTTTTTTGTTTTACGACTTGTTTTGTTTAATTATACGGTACTTGTGCACCTGACATGGCTCTTGAGAAACTTTCTGTGAAGGACTTAAAGAAGCATTATCCTGGGAGGGGTTCCCAAGCAGGCTGGGGTAAGAAAATATCATCAAAGGGCGAAAGCTCTGCTGTCCCTGGGGGCTCTCCCCAGGTTATTACCAATGTTGTCCCCATCTCCGTGGTGCCGACCTCTTCGCAGTTGGAAAGGGAGGCGGGGCAAATATTTAAAAGGCCCCGAGCAGGGCAACCTGAAGGATAGGCGAGGTCGGAGGCTATCGGGGCGAACCGCGTTGACTCCCCCAGATGCATTGAAGACCAACCGGGGGTAGAGGCTTCTCGGATTGTGGTCTTCGACAATCCCGAGCAAGAGGAGGAGATCCCCGAGCTTTGGAAACGAGTGGGCCGAAAATCAAAGGGGGCCATTTCCGTAGGGGAGGTGTCGGTGGAACGAATTGTCGCGGCCTTTCCTAGTGAGACAGAGCTTGAGGAGTGGGCATGGGAGCGCTTTGCCAACGGGACTCTGGTCGGTACTCATAATCTGGTTTAATCGTTGTGGAATGTCCATTTCCTTGTCCCTGGCTTTATGGATCGGACTGTGGTCTTCAAGGAAGATGAGAAGAAGTTTGAAGGTTTGAACACGCCCTCCATGTATCGGGCCATTGAGATGTTCAACCTCCGAGCGAATTCCATGACTCGGTTCTTGGAGAAGAAGTTTGTTGATGGTTTGTTGGGTGTAGACAGAGTCTAGTACTCACACTTTGGGACACTCACTTCCCCATTTCGCGATTTGTGGACCATGCAATCCTTTTCAAGGAGGACGAGGAACTATATACCTCTTCTGATCCAATTACCATGTGCAAAGCTGCAGAAGTGCTTGGGCTCTGGGCGTCCTCGATAGCCTGAGCCCTTGAGAAACGGGTGACTAATCAAGACAAGGTGACAGAAGAGTTGATCCGAGAGTGTGATGCTTTGAGAAAGAAGAATAAACTACTGTGAGAGGGTAGAAGGAAAGATGTTGCTCGTTTGGGGGATACAAGGGAACTTATTTCCTATATGAAGTCGGTCATTCAACGATCGAAGCAAGATTTGATGACCGCTCGGGCCGAGCGAGATTCAGCCGAGTCACAGTTGGCTGTAGCTGAGGAGGACCTGAAGATTGCAAGGTCAGGACGAGATTGGGCTGAATCACAGTTATCGCTTGCTGAGGATAGGTGCTCCTACTGGGATCGCAAAGTTATGGAGGTTGAGGAGACATACAATGTCTTGTCTCTCAAGAAACACACTTTAGAAAAAGACCTTCAGTCGGCTCGATCAGATTTGGAGACTCTAAAAAGGGAGACCAAAGAGAATCTTATGGCAGTAGAGCAAGATATCGCTGTGAAATATTTCAATGCATTCCAACTTTGTCGAGAGCAAATTTCTGTTCTAAACCCTTCTGTCGTGCTGAATTTTGAAGGCCTCGATCCTTTTAAAGTTGTTGTGGATGGCCAGATTATCCCCTTATCCGACTCCGAGGGGGAGCAGAAAAGAGCTGACGAAGGCAAGGAGTGAAGTATGCTTTGATTGTTGGGCGTCCTTAGGCAATTCTTCATGTATTATCTTCCAAATTTACTATATAACTATTGAATGATATTAGTGGAGCTTTATTGGTTGCCTGCCGTTATGATCGAGTTTTTCTTTTTGCGTGTCGTTGTTGCTTTGATTGTTTTCACACTCGAGGTTTTCGTATATTCGAACGAGTTTGAGTTGAGTGTCGAGGGATCGACGGCGTGCTCGGGCTTTGCTTGAACAATTTCAAGCCTTCGAATATGTGCCGAGGGATCGATTCCGAGCTCGGACTTTTTGTTTACTTGAACGATTTCAAGTCTTTAGATCGAATATCGAGGCATCGATTCTGCGCTCAGACTTTTCGTTTACTTGAACGATTTCAAGCCTTCAAAATGTGCCAAGGGATCGATTCCACGCTCGGGCTTTTCGTTTACTTGAAGGATTTCAAGTCTTCAGAATGTGCCGTGGGATCGATTCCGCGCTCGAACTTTTCGTTTACTTGAACGATTTCAAGCCTTCAAAATGTGCCGAGGGATCGATTCCGCGCTCGGGCTTTTCGTTTACTTGAACGATTTCAAGCCTTCAGATCGAGTACCTAGGCATCGATTATGCGCTCAGACTTTTCATTTACTTGAACATTTTCAAGCCTTCAAAATGTGCCAAGGAATCGATTCCACGCCCGGGCTCTTCGTTTACTTGAAGGATTTCAAGTCTTCAGAATGTGCCGAGGGATCGATTCCGCGCTACTTTTCGTTTACTTGAATGATTTCAAGCCTTCAAAATGTACTGAGGCATCGATTCCATGCCCGGGCTTTTCGTTTACTTGAACGATTTCAAGCCTTCAGAATGTGCCGAAGGATCGATTCCACGTGACTTTTCATGATGTTAACTCTGTCTTTACTAAAAAATACGAAAGTCTTTATTAAAAGATAAGAGGGGGAGGGGGCCTCGTTAAAACCTCCTGAGGGAAAAACCCAATGGGAAAAAGCCCTCAGGCAGGAAAAAAGTGCCCAAGTGTACAAAATGTTTAACTGAAATAAAACTTTAAATGAGTTGCATTCCAAGTTCTAGGCAGTTCCTTCCCTGGCAATTCTTCTATACGGTATGCGTATTTTTCGAGTGCTTCCTTGATTCGATATGGTCTTTCCTAGGAATGTGCAAGCTTTCCGTCTTCTCGTGCTTTCCTGCTGTTGTTTGCAGTGCATAAGACAAGGTCACCTTTCCTGAAAGGTTTGGGTCAGAGGAGGGAATTCTATTTCTGAGTATATTTATGCTTGGCCGGTTGAATCTTGACAATGAAATATCTCGTTCTTCTAGACTAAGGTCTAAGTCTTCTCTCATTTTTGCATCGTTCATATCCTCATCATAAGTAAGGTGTCGAAGAGTGGGTTCTCCTAGTTCGACGGGTATCATGGCATCAGCTCCATAAGTGAGTCGGAATGAAGTTTCATGGGTTGAAGAGTGCGGAGTGGTCTGATAGGCCCAGAGAATTCCGTGTAGTTCCTCTGTCCATCGGCCCTTGGCCTGCCTGAGTCATTTCTTGAGTTGCTGAAGAATGACCTTGTTCGCTGTCTCTGTTTGACCGTTGGTCTGCGGGTGTTCTACGGAAGAGAACTTCCTTTTGATGCCCAAGTTTTCACAGAACCCTACAAAGTTCTTGTCTGTGAATTGCCGACCGTTGTAAAAAATGATGGTGTGGGGGAGGTCGTGTTGGCAAATGATGTTCTTCCACGTAAAAGTTTGTACTTTAGCTATTGTGATAGTGGCCAGGGCCTCCGCTTCAATCCACTTGGTAAATAAATCTATGGCTACAAGGAGGAATTTGAGTTGTCCTTTGCCTGGGGGAAAGGGACCCAAAATGTCCATCCCCTAAGTATTAAAAGGCCAAGGTGATAAGATTTCATGCAGTGGTTCCGGGTGGCTATGGATCCGATTGGCGTTGCGTTGGCAGGAGTCACACTTTTTCACCAATTCAGAATAGTCGGATCAGAGGGCGGGCAAGAAATATCCCGCTCGGAGGATGCACTATGAGCTTTTATGCTTTTTCATCTGTATCATTTTTTTATGCTTATCAATAAAATAAATATTTTAGTTTAAAATTGTTTTAAAACGTATTTATCCTTGGAGTAATAGGTCATATAAAAATTATTCCTAAAAAGTCCCTAGTCAAGTATTTACATGGGGACATGTAAATACACTGAGACTAGTGTGTGAGTGTATTGATGACCTGATCTCACATATCATAGATATAGATGATATCAAGTCTTCACACGGGTACATATTAAGAGTAATGATGTACTGGACAGACCCACCATGAGAACGTTGCATGGATCGTTACATGATTGTCATAAACGATTCTCAATGTGATAATGGTATATGTAGTCCTTCGACCTGAAGTCACTACGATTCCTACATGAGGAGTTTATTGTTTTAATACAATTAAACGTCTTCTGTAACAAGAGGACTATAAAGGTTGTGATTAGGCAATAAACAAATTATGCAGAGGGATGTGAGTGATGTAGATAAGATTTGTCTCTCCTATGTGACAGGAGTGATATCTATAGGCCACTTGATGGAGTAAGACTAAGAAAACGCATGGCCATGCTAGAAAGAATAAATATTAGATATTTATTCGGATTCAGTCTACTCCGGTATCAAGTAAAATAAATTGGGCCGTACAAGGATGACGCGACCATGCCTTGGGCCCAATTAGGATATCGTGACAAAAGGAACAAACATATTAAATAATTATCACTTATAGGTTATGTTGATAATATTCGGACATAATTATGCATTGCTAGATGCCGCTCTTATTTTATATTAATAATAAAATAATTTATTATTAATATGACCGAGTATTTTACCTGTAGGGTCACACACATAGAGTAAGCCTATCAAAAAATGTTGTCTTATTTTAGTTGGACTAAAATAAAGCTATTGGGCCTAACTCATTTGGAATGAGTAAGGAGCCCAATTTTAGAGAGAACAAATTAGGTCAAACCTAAGCCTATAAATAGAGCATAAGATGCTCATAGGCCGTTCACTCAAGTGAGATACAAATTCGCAAAAGTTGCAAGAGCTACACGCCGTCAAACTAGCAGTTGGCAAGTGTTGCGATTCTGGTGGGAGTGCTCGTGTGGACTCTTAAAGGACGAGGCTACGACTGCTTCAGTGTTCTTCAAGAGGTAATCCAAAACGATTTTTGTGTTTGTTTTGTGCTTTGAAACACGGAACCTTGCAAATCCTTTGGAATCCCTTTTTTTTCGCTGCTCATGTTTAGGGATTTCCTAACAGCGAGCGGCCAAGGGTCGAACTCCCCCATGAAGACCACAAATTCCTGAATGTAGCTCTCGCATGACGTAGTCGACCTGTTCTTCATTTAAGCACTTTAAGAAAGGTACTGTGTCCATCTATCAAAGTGTAGTTGACCGCTTGAAATTGTAATTTTTTGGCTTGTTGTCGCTCCTCTGGCAGAATTCCCTATTTCAGAAGATCCACTATAGGGGTCATCCATGTATTTTCAATTTGGATTTCACTCACCTGGATGATCTGTTATGTTTCTTAGATGGTAGGTTCTTCTAGGATAACCTGGACAATCATCTTAAGATTCCCTGCTTTGATAGTGCTGGCAAGCTTGGCCAAGAGGTCTGATCGCTCATTTGTTACTCGCAGAACATGAACGACTTGGAAGTGTTGAGGCTCTAGATTATTTCATTCACTCGGGCCAAGTATTTTGCTAGGGTCAAGTCCTTGGTTTGGTATGACCATTCAATCTGCCGAGCTACTAGCTGGGAGTCGGTCTTGGCCTGAACGTATCGGGCGCCTAGGTCAATAGCTGTCTGTAGCCCTGCAATGAGTGCTTCATATTCGGCTTGGTTATTGCTGGCCTTGAATCGGAATTGCAATGATTCTTCAATAACTAGTCCGGTTGGGGATTCTAAGACAACACCTGCTCCGCTGCCTTTAGCGTTGGAGGAGTCATCCACCGAGAGGGTCCATAGGCCGTGCTCCGCGTCGTACTCATCCTTGTCTTCCCCCAATTCTACCAAAAAGTATGTCAGGACTTGGGCTTTTATGGGTCCCCGGGATTCGTACCGAATGTTGTAGATAATTCCACAGCCCACGACACCATACGCCCTATAATTTCAGGCTTCTGAAGAATCTTCCCCAGTGGTTGGTCCGTCTGTACCATTATTTGATGACTATGGAAATAGGGGCGGAGCCATCGAGCAACTACGACAAGGCTATAGGCAAATTTCTCCACCCGCTGATATCGTATCTTAGCCCCCTGCAACGTTTTATTAGTGAAGTATACCGGTTTCTGGATTGGGCCATCTTCTTGGACCAAAACTGAGCTTACTGTCTCCGTCCCTGTTGAGAGATAAAGAATCAAATCTGACCCTGCCTCGGGTCGCGTCAAAATTGGGGGGATGCCAGGTAAGCTTTGAGATCTTGGAAAGTTTGCTCACACTCTGGGGTCCACTCGAATGCATCTGTCTTTTTTAGCACCTTATAAAATGACATGGACTTCTCGGTAAATTTTGAAAGGAATCGGGAGAGGGCTGCAATCCTCCTGGTCAGGCGCTGAACCTCCTTGACGTTTTGGGGACTTCGTATCCTTAAAATCGCTTGGCATTGGTCAGGGTTGGCCTCGATGCCTCTGTAAGTAAGCATGTACCCTAGGAACTTTCCCCCTGGACCCCGAAAGAGCATTTTTCAGGATTTAGTCGCATGTTATGATTGCGTAGCTCAGCGAATTTCTCTTCTAGATCTTGTACATATGACTCAGCTTGCTTGGTTTTCACGACCATATCATCTACATATACTTCCATGTTCCTTCCAATTTGGTTGGCAAATATTTTGTCGACCCGTCTTTAGTAAGTTGCCCCCGCGTTTTTCAGGCCGAAGGGCATCACCCGGTAACAATAATTGGCCCCCCGGTGATGAAGGTCGTTTTCTCTTTATCTCTCGGGTCCATTCGGATCTGGTTGTAACCCGAGTAGCCATCCATGAAGCTCAGCATCTTGTAACTTGAAGTACCATCTACCAAAATATCAATACTAGGTAAAAGGTAGGGATCTTTGGGACATACCTTATTCAGATCGGTGAAGTTGACACACATTCGCCACTTGCCATTTGACTTTTTTACCATGACCACATTAGATAGCCAAGTTGGGTATTTGACCTCCTGGATGAATTTCGCGGACAGAAGCTTCTTTGTTTCTTCTTTGACTGTACTCTTTCGGTCAGGACCCATTTTCCTGGGTCTTTGAGACACAGGTTTTGCATCCTGCTCGAGATTGAACGAGTGGCAGATGGTATTGGGGTCGATGCTTGGCATGTCGGCAGGGTTCCATGCAAACAGATCGGCGTTTTCCTTCAGCAGTCTAATGAGGGCTTCCTCCAAATGTGGGTAAAGAATTACACTGATTCGCGTGAATTGGCCAGGGGAAGACCTGATTTGAACAAGTTTGAGTGATTCTACAAGTTGGGGTCTCTCGTATTTTCGATTGTCACGAGGATCAAATCTTGTTTCCACGTCTTCCTTGATTATGAAAGCTGATTTGGGCGGAGGCTTTCATGATAGCATGTCTGCGCCACTTCAGGGTCGGCTCTGACAACTCCCACCCTTCCGTCTCCGAGGGGAAATTTCATGGTCGGGTGCATGGTCAAGATGACAGCCCCTAAGGTGTTGAGTGAGGGTAGACCCAACAGAGCATTGTAAAAGCTCGGGAAGTCTACGATCAGGAATTTAACCCATATTGCACGGCTATCTCCTTCACTCCTGAAGCTGGTCCTCGAGTCAATACATCCTAAAACCTGTACAGAATCACCTGAGAAGCTAAAAAGTGCACCATCATACCTTTGTAGTTGCTGGAGAGGGAGGCCCATCTTTTGGAACGCCTTCCAATGAAGTATATCCGCCGAACTGCCATGGTCTATGAGTACTCGCTCAATCACAAAGTCTGTAACTTCCATGGTCACTACCATGGGTTCATCTTGGTTCGGTCCGCCTCTGGGGAAATCCGACCTGTCGAATGTGATAACAGTTGAGTCGGGACACTCCCATAGCACATTCACCTGACCTGGCTGACGCGATTGGCGTGCTCGAGTTCCTGGGAACCCACCCGAAATCGTATGTATGACTCGCCGTGCGCCCCCTTTCTTCTGCAGGCCTGGGAGAGCGGGAGCGAGGGGCTCGTGAGTGGTTCCGAGTCTGGAGTTCCACCTGGTCAGGGTACTTGCTAATTGTTTGGGTATGATATATTCGCAAAACACTCAGATGGTCAGTTTTAAATTGACTCGTGGCAAGTACACCACTTTGTCAGTTGTAGTATATAATCCGAAGAACAAATGTCGCTCCCACTACGGATCGGTTTAAATCAATTTCAAACTATTACGGCAGAAATAATTTGTAGTTTTCATGGTAATGAATTAAAATACTTTTCATAAATCTAAAAGTCTACGAAAACAATACAAGAAATGTGAGTGAAATAACAGAGTATAGAGTTTGGGAATTGGATTCACCTTTCTCACCTTCCGATACACCGTTAATATTCATGCAATCAATGTTTGCGATATGATTCTTTACGTCACAATCACAGTCATTCATATCAACTCCTTGACTATGAAATCCATAAGAATAGGTTTAATAACGTCAATCCCTTGATCGTTTCAAATCTATTCCAGCATTAAGAACAATTGTTTGGACGTCCATTGCGTTAGATACCATTCCTGGTTATCTACTCACAATGGGTATTCCATTTAGATCTGTTTTCGAAAGTCATTTTCCAATAACAACCGTAAACTTGAATCAAGAAACTAGTGATTAAGTAGATTCAGGAAATGAACATAAAATGGGAAACAAAGAATCATAAAACAACACATGAATCACTTAAACATTATCCAAGTGTACATCTAGTTTGATTGGTTACCTCCAATCCCAACTGAGAGGATTAGCCACTCATGGTGGTCATCATCTTACAAATCAAATGGAATGAAGAAGAAAAACCTAAGCTAAGATACAATGTTTGTAAAAAGAAATGTCTCCTCCGCTCTCTCTCTCCCTTTCTTAGCCGCCTCTGTTTTCTTTTATAATGCCTTAACTCGCTCAAGCGAGTTTAAGTCTCGCTCAAGCGAGACGCATACTTCATCCTGAAGGAAATCCACGTCCTGCTTCTGTTTATGCTTGATTCGCTCAAGCGACAATTTTCGCTTGAGCGAAGCTCAAGATGATGAGGTTCTGGCTCAGTTTCGCTTGGCCTTTGGGACTTCCGCTGCAGCGAGTTTTGGACTTTTAGATTCTGAACAATCTTCGCTTGAGCGAAATCTGGTCGCTCAAGCGACTTCTACATTGTAACTTACTGGAGGAATTTCGCTTGATACTTCTATCCAAACGCTTGAGCGAAGCTATTGTTATTCCATTCTGTCCCATTTACGCTCCAGCGAACTGGCTTCGCTTGAGCGACTTCTTTATCATTCTCTACTGGCTTGATTTTGCCTGGGCGAATGTCTCCTCGCTCAAGCGAGTCTTGACCTGATTGGGCGAGCCCTTCAATTTGGCCTCATCGACCATGATTCGCTCAAGCGAGATAACCTTCGCTTGAGCGAATATCACTTATTTGCTCTGACTTGGTGAATTTTCTTCTTTTCTTGTCTTTTCTTCTTTCTTCAATTTTTCCTGGAATTGCAGCAAAATTAACCAATCAACTTGTACAATGTTCATATCACAGTTTATGTTCTATATGGCTTACAAAATTGACAAACATTGCACATTATATCCAATTTATGCTTCATTATCCATGCAAAATATATATAAATTGGACATCTATCATCAGGGTGATCCCTTTCTCTTCTCTGAAAACCTTCTCGGGGGTTGTCACCTCTTCGCGTGACAAACCTCGCCAGGTGCCCCTGGTGAATTAAATGTTCTATCTGGTTGCGAAGGGATCGACAGTTCTCTGTAGCATGGCCGAAAGCTCTGTGGAACTCACAAAATTTGGAAGTATCCGATCCCTTTGGGCCGTCTCCTGGGGGTGGGAGAGCTAGGAGTCCCGTATTGTAGACTTCATGTAAAATTCAATAGCGACGGTCCCTCAGTGGTGTGAAATTTGTGTAGTGGGGGGCAGTGTAAACTTCGACATCCTGGTTCCTTCTAGGGCTTTTCCTTTTGTGCTCGGGGCGAGGATTTCTTCATTCTGGGGGTTAACCCAATCTATCACCTTGGTTCGATCGACTTCACTTTCATCAACAACAATATACCTTGAGGCTCTCGTACGGAAATCGTCCATGTCTAATGGTGGTTTCTTCACCAGGGAGTCAACAAATTTGCCCGGCGTAAACCCGTTTGGATAGCATGTAGAGCCACTTCTGGGCTGAGGTCTCGGATCTGGATGGCTTGTTCGAAGAAACGTGCCATATATTGCTCTAGTGATTCTCCTGGAAGCTGGCGCAAATTAACCAGATTATGCGACGTCTGTTGCACGACCCTGCTGGTGGAGAATTGGCTAAGAAACTTCTTGCTGAGGTCAGAAAAACTGGAGACGCTTTTTGGAGGGAGATGAGAGAACCACCGCAACGCCGATTTAGCTAGGGTTGTGGGGAAAGTTCGGCAAAAAAGTGAATCAGATGCCCCCGTTACCAACATAGTGTTGGTGTAGATTGTGAGATGGTCCTCAGGATCGCCGCTCTTGTCGTACTTTTCGATCATCGGGGGTTTGTAATTGAGGAGGGTAGGTGCCTCCATAATTAGGTCGGTCCAGGGGTGCGCGGCAAAGGGTAGCTCAGGGTTATATTTGGCAGTCTCTGTTTGGTATGAGGTTTGATCAGCGGTCTTTTGGTGAGCAGATCGTCCGGCATTATGACTGGAGGCTTCGTATTCTCCTCTCTTTTGTCTTCTGAGCTCTGCATTTTCCTGTTGCAGATTGGTAACCGTCCTTTGTAAGTTTTCGACAATGTTGGTAAGGTGTTGTATCAGATCATCGTGATCAGATGAGGCTTGGTGTCCGTTGTCTTCCTCCCGTCGTGTGTTACGAGTGTTCACCATGGTTGGGGCTTGTGTTTCCTCAAAATCAGGATTAGGGTTCTGGTGGTGTAGGATCCGTTTTACCGAGCCCAACGGTGGGCGCTAAAATATTCACACAAAGAATAGTAAACACAAAACCCTAAGAAAATCCTCCTAGGAATTAGGTCTATTAATGTCTATTATGTGTCACTTAGGTTACAATGTGAATAACACGTACTTTTTATACAAAGTTATTAGGTGGGCTTCGGCCCAATAGCTTAGAATGTAAACTAAATCTATTATTTGATATTAGAAAGAGATATGAGGGATTGGTAAACACCACCTCTCATATTGAGGGGGGAACAAACTTCATTCAACTTTCGGTTATGAAACACCGTTATATCAACCAGAGAAGCCCATTCTTCCCAAGCTCCTACAAGCTGAATATAAAACATGGCCTTTTTAATTTCCTATAAGAACGCCAAATCCCTGAAACAATATGGTGTATAGAGTGGACGGTGTATGAAAATTTCAAGATACTCCCGTCTATTTCTCTCTAGTCTACATAGCCACTGAGAAAAATAATTGAAGCAAAACTGTATTTGGAGGGAGGGGGAAAGAAAAACTATTTTTAGTTGTACTTTATTTATTGAAATCTGCCATTTATGACACCAGTTATGTCTTGAAAAATCTCTTATCCACTGTCGTTCGTAAAGAATCAAGGTATGCATAAATTTGTGAAATACAACATACTGAACATATCCTGTAATAATTCAGCAACTATGTCAATGTTTGCTAATTAAATTACAGAACACAGGAATAAAACAATGAAAAGGAAACCCAAAAAAAAAAAAGATATGGTTACCATGTACACCCATTAGATACAAGAATCACCCATTATTCCATGGCATCCTCTCCTTTAACTACACAAACCTCCAAAAACTCAATTCTGTTGAAATCATGAAGGGGTCCCTGAACCTTGGTGCTTTCCAAATGCCATTGCCATGTGTGGCCCCCTAAATCATGAATTCTCATAAATCCTGCAAGCTCAACGACCAGTTTTTCCTTTTGATGAAAAGAATCTACTAAATCCTCGGCCATGTTTTTCTGGTGTGGGAGTGGAAGAAGCTGATGAAGAAGTAGACTTTGTGGGCCTGTGGTTTGGATGCTGTACAGCAGATATGGTTTGGAAGTTTGACTCATTGTCAGGACTGTATAAACTGGAAGAAAAATGCAAGGGGGACTCCCCACCCAGTCTTTGCACAAAACCAGATGTGGCACTGTCTATTTCCTCAGTTTGATCTTGCAAATTTGGGCTATTAGTAGAAGGTTCATGCTCTGTGAACCCTTCAACCTTCGAATAAGGAGATCCCATTGGCTCTGTTTGAGGAGTCAGAGCTTTTAACTGCTTGCCAAGAAGATATATGGTTTCCTGGCACTCGGCTAGCTTTTCAGCAGCAGCTGTCAAGTCTCTCTCCTATGATAAAGAAAAAACAAACATCAATCTTAGATTTTCAAGCCACTCCCAGACTGAGATATATATATATATATATATATATATATATATATATATGATATTTTACCTATATGACTAGATCGTTAAGTTTTCAAACTTGAATAGTTTTTTTCATGTACATGGCAATGTGTTAAATCCAACATGAATGAAATTACAGCTTTACCTGCTTAGTCTTGAGGTCATTATCAGCTGCTGAGCTCTCATACCTAGCAACACAGGAAATTAGGAATCAGAAAATATAACCAGAACACGAGCTTCCCTTAAAGAATTTGAAAAAATGTGTGCTGTAGGTTAAAGTTAGTGAGAAAATTAAATATATATGTAATGCTATCGACATTTTCTTACTTAGAACAACATAAATACAAATGTTCTAAACAAGAGCCTGCAAGTGAAACTGCGCTATGCAGAATATGCATAATGTCAGCACAGCAACATGATATTGACGGATGGATGTCTAACCTTTGTAGTTGCTCCTCTAGCTCCTTGTACCTGGACAAAGCTGCTTCATGAGCCTTCTTTTCATCTTTAAGTTCATTCTCCAGAGTTTCTGTTTTCATTCTTAGATGATTAAGCTCAGTTTCAAACTCCTTTGCACGAGTTTCAAGTGACCTGTAAGATTCTGCCATACATTTTAATTGTGTCTCAGACAGGCTGTTTGATCTTTGAGCCGAAGCCAATTGTGATTTGACTTCAGCTAGATGTTGCTCAGTCTCTAGTAACTGAGACTTTGTCAATTCGAGATTTTCAGCACATTTTGATAGATCCAATTGAGCCTTCTCTTTCTCTAACTTCAATTCTTCAAAATCAACCATTGAGAACTTCTGTGATGTAGCATTTGATTCATAGGCTGAGGACAAATTTCCATCATCGGGAACTTCAGGATCAGAACAGGGATTAAGAATATGGGAATGACCATTTTGATATCTCCCTCCTGATGAATTGTCTTGAACTAACTTATTTTCAGGCAGAGCAATCTTATCTATGCAATCAGGACTGTTTGTTTCAGCTTCCATACCCTTATAACCAAGGATATTAAATCTGAACTCACTTGCTTTAGCTAGGATGTAAGACAGGTCAAGAACAAACTGTAGCAAACTTGCTTTATTACAAATAACATTATTAAAGGTGACAGAGAACTCCTCCATCTTTTGGCTTATTCCATCTCCACCAGAAGATATATCATGAGCTGCCATTACTTCTCTGCCTAGGAATAATACGAAGTCATGAATGTGAGAAATTGCAGCTTCTAAATCTGAAGTTATCTGCACATTTTCTGTAGCTTGTGAGGATGAATTGGGTTCTTTTTCTGCATTTGAGCCAGTATCTTCAGTGTTACCCTGCTTATCGCACACAGTATCAAAAGGCTTGCCATCAGTAGGAATGGAAGATACAGAGTCCTGAATGAAAGTGTCATGTGTATCAGCAAGAACATGTTTAATATCCTTCAGGATCTTCCCTGTATCAGCATCCTTAGCCATGGACTCGAAAACTGATAATATTCTTGATCGAAGCTCTGCCAATGATAAGCCAGGAACATCAGATTGGGGATTGGGTGCTGACAATTCAGCAGCAGAAGACATCTTTCCTGCCAATGGGTTTGAATCATTATTCTTTTCCAAGTTGGAAGCATCATCTTTTCCAGAACCGACTTCTGATACACCATTGGTCAAAGTTTCATGGGTCATATTGTTTGGAGTAACTGAAACTCCATTGGAATCATTTGATAATCCAGCCATCTTCTCCACCTCCAGAAAGTCATCCATTAGTTCCAACTTCTTGGCAGCATCTGATTTGCTCAATTCCTCAGTATTCTTTTCTTTGGGGAATTGGGATATCTCAGAAACTATTGCTGTAGACCACGATTCAGCACAACTTCCCACATCATCAATTCCATCTTCAGACATCAAGCTTGGTGCAGTGCTTTCATTTTGACAATAAATACTTTCATGGTTTATATGGATGATGGATTTTGGAGATCCCCTTTGCAGATTATTTGTCTGAACTTGTGCTTCCAAAATTTGAAGTTTGCTCAGTGTTTTAGCACACATACTCCTTGAAGCCTGCAATTCACTGTTACGTTTTGCCAAAGCTTCTTTCAGCATCTTTGTTTCTTCTTCCATCGCCAATAATCGCTCTGTAAGAAATTCATTATCTTTCTGGAACTTCTGTACATTATCTAGGGAGAACTCAGGCAACGGGGACAGATGAGAACTTGCAGGTTTGACAGGCGACCTCCTCAATCGAGTATCTCCATAATCTCTGCCAAGATTTTCAACTTCTAGCTTCATTTGTGCAAGGGCAGCAGGACCCGGTAACTTCTTCCTTACTAGACCACGTAATCTTTGGCACTCTGCCTCTAATTTAGTAATTTTTTTAACACCCTCCATATGCTGCTTGTTAGCAGCTTCTGCAGACCTCATACTCATGTTCTTTTCTTCATTGCGAATATCAAGCTCTTTGGAAATAACATGAAGCTCATATTTGAGAGAATTGATTTCCCTTTCACATGATTCTATGTTGCCCTTAAGATGCTCAATTTCAGCCTCAGCATTAGCTTTTTCTTCACCTAATTTGATTATCATGTTAGAGCGCTCCTGCAAGGACCTTGACAAAGCCGCATTCTCAGCAGCAGACCTGAGGAGTTCCTGCTCAAAGTTCCCTATCTTAGCCTCAAGCTCACCCTTAATCTTGTCCAATTGCTTGGTTTTTGTAAGAGCAACTTCCTGTATTTTCTGATCATGTTCTTCCTTCAGGTTTCTTATCTGCCGCATACATTCTTTAAGAGCACCATCTAACTGTGATGCCTGGTCCTCGGCAGTGAGTTTTGCAAGCGTAACAGTCTCTAGATGGTTCTTCAATGCCAAAGCTTCTGCTTCCGCCTTTTCCCAGCCTGTGGAGTTTCAATAGAATTTTATTCCAAGAACAATAAGAAGCACTTTATTTTAAGGTGGACTTCAAGTTTTGAATATCTTTAAAAAAGTAGAACTATAAGAGCAGTATACCTGAGACAGCCTCTTCAGCCACTTTAGCATGCTGCTTTACCAAGCTTTCCTTGGTATTTATCTCTGAATTTGCTGCTGACAGTTGGTCATTTAATCCCTTGATCTCATCCTCCAATGTCTGAACTTTTTCTTCATATGTTTTCACTTGATCTTCCAAACCAGTCAGATGTGAATATGACTCGACAGAAATTTGGACGTAGCTTGGCTTCTTATTAAAAGAAAAAGAGAAAAAAAAATGTTATCTCTTATGTAAAGGGCACAAGATAATTACATGCGTGAACAATTACAAAAAGAGTCAAGGTCCAAATTGGTTCACTGAAAAATTACAACAGTCGTCCCTAGGAGAAAACAACCATTCAATCTTTCAAGATTACAAACAAAGGGCACTTTAGTGCTTCAGTCATGTTCCCTCCATTTTTAGCACATGGACAGTCCTTAAGAAAGTGAATTGTGCTAGTGTACCAACTCAGTCCTTGAGAAAATCAATCATGGGTAACACTAACCAAAATTGGTCCTCAAAAATGTCCAACAAAAATCGGGTGGAACAACAGAAGTGTCACAAATTGTAATCTTGAAACACAATTTTTTCTAGGGATCAAAGCATTGCCCGCATGCGTTTTTCTTCTTTTAAAGGACCAATTTGAACATTCACTCTGTCAAAACTTCAAATTGTCACACGAATAAAAACTAAGCAACAGTAATAGGAAGTGAGAATTTTTTTCTAAAAGGAAAAGAATTCCTCAAACACAAACAATTGAAACTAATTTTATTAGCTCTAGGGAAACAACAATTAACACGCATACCTGATTTCCCTGAGATGAAGCACCAGCAGAGTCCAATTCAGCTGCTGCTTTCTCAAGCACAGCCTTGTCAGACGATTTCTTCTTCCATGGCCACCGTCTCTCCATAGCAAATCACAAAGACCCTGAAAAACATAACACACAATCAAAAACAGTAAAAATAACATAAAATAATTCTCTTTATTTTATTTCTAAATTTTTTCACCACCAAACACTGCTAAATTCCCACACACACTATTCCCCAATCCACAACAAACTGTAATAATTCAAGCTGGCTACTCAACCCTCCCACTGTCATATATATATATTTCACAAAAAAGAGTCATCATCAATCATCATGTTCCTGTCACACAAGTGGCTTCCCTTTTCATCACTATTTGCACTCGTCGGTGAGTGTCGGTGGTGATAGAAAAAGCACGCAAGATACAACAACAAAGGCAAAAACAGTGCAAAAGAGCATGGTCAGATTGTAGATTTCTCATAATTTGGAGGCCAATTTGGAGACCCTGATTGATTCCTACTACTATATTTGTGCCAATAACTTCATTCATTTATTCAGAAAACAGTGAGCCACAGTAGAAAACGTAAGCCAATGATGCTAACTTCGATCCCAAGATCTAACCACTTCACAGTTCACTTCATCTATTCTCATTCCATGATATCACATAAAAGTACACCCCAAACAGTGCCCAATTTTTATAAAAAACATAAATAAACCATAATCAAAATCAATATTAAAAAAAAAAACAAAGAAGAACATTAGAATTAAATATCTATAAATAATAAACGTCTTCATGGAACAAAATTAGATCCAAACTGATCAATGATGCTTAAAATTTAGAAAAAAAAAGGAAAATATCTAAGGAAAAAAATTGAACCATTAATATTTCATGAATGAATAGCGAAATTGCAGGCTCTACGAGGTTTTTTTTTTTTTCAAAATTAGAAACAAAACAAAACGCCACAATTAAATTTGAACACAACTTCGAGTCACCGACAAAAGAAAATTACGAGAAAGTGTCACAATGAGGAGTAATCGAAACAGGGGAAGTTAAGCAATAGAAAGTGTGCTCTTCTTCAGTAGGAATGATCAGTGAAGGGAAATTTTACAAAATAAAATAAAATAAAAATAAAGAGGAAAAAAAAGATTAACAGTTGAACAAGGGGGCATTGAGCGATTGAGTTGAGTGGGGAGAGTTGAAGAGTGGGGGGAGGGTAAAATGGACCTTACCGGAAAAGTGAAATGAAGGAGAAAGAAAGAGCAATGAGGAATTCTTCCGATAAGGATTTTTGAGAAAATGAGAGAGAAAGTGAAGGTGGTGGTGGTGGTGGTGGTGGTGGGTAGGCTAAGGTATTCGGAATTAGGTGCTTCTTAAAAAGCAAGACATTGTAGAAGCTCCAAAAACCATCACCTTTTCACACCTGTGTTGTGTTCTCTCTTCTTCTTCTTCTTCTCTCTCTGTTTTTCTCTTCCAGTTCAATAAATAATAAATATTAATTAATATCTCCCCTGTCATATATCTCCTCTGTCTAGTCTTCGTTTTTATGTTTTGAGTAATTACCATTTAATTTATATTTCTCCCATTAACCAAAATTTTAAAATAAATATTTCAACTGTATTTTTTAAAATCAAATAGATGATTTTGGGTTTTTGAGTCAACCAATGTAATAATATAGATATTTTTTTTACTTGAACAAGATAGTATCGAGTGGAGAGTATATAGAGCTTATGAAATGACCTGGCCTTTTAGAGTTAGATGGAATATATGGTAAAAGTGTAATGTACTCTAAAATTTATTTGGATTTTTTAGCCAAAACCTAAAAAAATCACATAAATTTGGGTTGAAAATGTCATGTCACCTTTTTTCCTTGTAAAAATCATATACATTATTTAAGACATAATGAAGTCATTGTGTGGAGGAAAAAAATAAACAAATAAGTTATGTGGGTCATCAATTTTCATTTAGGAAATAATATTAGTTAAATTTCTTAATTTTTCCCCCAAACTTAAAATGTTTCACTTTCTTGAATAATTATCTATCTATAAATAAATATTTTAAAAGTGGAAAAATAAAACAAGTCACCCCATAAATCTACTACCCACGTATGATTGGGATAGAATGTGTATTGACCAATTCGCCCAAATTACGGATTTTAAAGATACATATACAATATAGACGTCTTTTACTTGATCAAAATTGTTATATACATACACAAGATGTATTTTATTAAAAAGCTCTCCTATGTGAAAGTGAAAGAAGCAAATTTGAGTCATACAATCATACAATGGATGGTTGAGATTAATCATGTAAGTTTTTTTAAAAAGATTACGTGACCTTTTAAGTGATCATGTGACTTTGAAGGTTTCTAATATCAACCATCCATTATATAGTTATACGGTTCAGATTTGTTTTTAAGAGAATATTTCTCATAACATATATTCTCACATGTATTATATGAGAAAAACTATTTTATATATATATATATATATATATATATATATATATATATATATATATGTCAATAAAACTTTTTTGAGGTGATAAAAAGAATTGTTAGTGAAACAAGTAAAGAGTTAATGATTTGAGAACATGGGTACTATTGAATAATTTTTATATATAGAGGATTAAAATGTAAAGTGAGATGAATGTGGTTGAAAAATTGAATTATTTGGTATTTGGTATTTGGAGATGGAGAAAATTGGATTGAAGGCGAATGGTGAGCTGTATCCGACAAAAAGTAAAGAAAAGAAGGCATTATAATTAAAATTAATTAATGTTAAATGAATGAATTAGAAATAATAATTATGGTGGGAAGCGTGATTAGGAAGAGTTTGGACCACCGTCAGTGAGTGGCTATGTACAGCTCACCAAATTGGTATGTTGTTCCCAGCAATGCAAAGACGTATTCTATTCTATGAGTTGGCGCCTTTTCCAAACGCATTAGTGTTACCACTATACCATACAATACCAACACATGACATGACATCAACGTGGACTTACAAATTCACACTCCTTCTACTTGTATCATTCTACCATTTTTACAACCTTCTCCACCTTTAATTTCTCTATTTAAACTCATCTCACACCTGTTAATACAACTCACAAACTGCCTTATTTAAACTAACATTTTTTTCGCATTAATATAACTTATACTAATTAATTTTCTTCTTGATTTACAAATATTTTGATGGTTTAGACAACTTATCATAAGTTTTAAAATCATATTATACTCAAGGCGAGTATTGAATCTTCGATACTTGATTAATAAATGATGAGTCTCTTCCACCTAATTACACACCTAGATTCTTATATTTGAATTTGCATTGAATAAACTTGTGTGAAAGATTAGACATAAAAATATTATACTACTTTCACCCTTTAATGTAAGTCTTTTTTAGAGAAAAATTTGTCTTTTAATATAAGATATTCTTTTAAATATCTGTCATTAATGCGCATAACATTTCTTATAATAAAGATGACAATAAATAAGATATATCAATTAGATCATTTATCTCTTTTATGATAATTGAATAATTAATACAAGTGTATTCCTTTCTAGAAAAAGTTAAATTCAAGGACCAAGTAAATCAAAGAAATACTAACGTTTGATTGTATTCTCATGATAAATGATAAGCTACCTAATTTGGAGTGAAATTGGTATTATAAGACATAAACCAGTATTTAACTATCAATATTCGGTATCAATAAGACCCCAACATAATAAACCATAATAACTGACATAGAAATTGCGTCTATATCACCAAGGTTAAGGGTTTATAATGGGACCATACTAGAAAGCGTTTGTAGATATGTCAGAAATTATTATATTTGTGTCAATTTTTCTTGTACTTATATACAAAAGTACTTACATAGCCACCATTACAAGAATTTACCATTAACTTCTATAAATATCATGTATTCATTATATACGAGGTATGTTTAATTTAATCGATATACTTGAATTTCATTATTATATATCATATCGAGTTGAACGTTGAAATGTCCTTATAAATAACATCATAATTTACTAAACCATGTAAAACTATTATTGGGTTGTCTAAAGACAACACCCCTTAATCTTTACCAACTTTGATAACATAATTTCAGATCCCCATTATATAAATTTGGACACATCAATACGATAACGGTGTTAGTTCACATTATTCTCATGTATGCCTAATTTTTATTCTAATATTAGAGTGTATAAAAATAATATTGTCGGGAATTTTAATGTCTGAAGCTAACTAACCATGTGTATGCCAAAGTAGACTTCAGAGATAAGATATACGAAAGAATTATAAGAAAACAAAAGTGCAATCCTATATGGAGGAAATATTTGGTTTTTAATATAGATGTGGAGTTTAATTAAAAGTTTTTTGGTTGCTCCCTCGTATCAATATATATATATATATATATATATATATATATATATATATATATATATATATATATATATATATATATATATATATTGGTTGGAGGATAATTTTGTTTTTTAATTGTAAACATGTCACTTTATTGTTTTGTTTTTAGAATTTGTATCTGAAATTTCAATTTTTAAAATTTTTTATACTGTTTTATGTACAAAATTTTAAAAAATGGTAATTTCATTTAAGTTAAAAATAAAATAAAAACCAAACGATCTCTTATTAGTACCTAAGCTTAGTTTTCTATTATACAAATACATTACTTGTCATCTATGACACACAAAATCAATTAACAATGTTAAACAGATGCATCCAATTTTTTATTACTTAGTATTTAAGAATGCGTGCTACATGTCACGACGACTCAAATTCAAGTATTAAACCAAATTTTATGAAATTAATTAATTATCTAAATATACCCACGCAACGCCAAATTAGCTTTTTATAATTGTTTGGTGAGCCAGCTAATCCACAAAACTAACCAAACAATTAAAATTACAAAGTATTGGTTTGCCCCTATTTGACTTGAACTGGATTCAATTTGACTGAACATTAATAAGTAGATATCTATTTTTGACAGTAATTTAAATAAGGAATTATTATAAGCCAGTCACAAAGCATCACAAAATTTGACATTTATCTATACCCCAATGCTTTTTTAATATAAGGTTTTTCTCGTACGAAAATTAGACATCAATTCCTCCAAAAAATAGTTTTATATTTCATAGCAAAAGATTCTATATTCCACAAGATTTGAATCCCGACAACTGAATACAACTTACAAGATTTCACATATAACTTATTGATTAAGTGTTGAATAAAAAAAATTTAAAGATTAATATTAATTTTTTATATGTCGTTTTTGAAATAGTTAAAATTTCGTTTGATCGTATAGTTATTTTTTTAGGTCGGTTAAACCCTCAACCTAACCAAACTCCCCATAAAATAATTTTATTACGGTTGAGAGGCACAAACAAAAGAATACCAACATTGTTTTTTGTTTTGCAGTATAAGTCAAATATTTGGTGGTTCAATGACAATGTGGTCTCATATGGATTAGTTTGCAATATTCGGTTGGATGGTTTTTTAAAAATGATTTCTAGGTAAGCATTATAATCTTTATTCAAGTTAAGCATTCTATGTCATTAAAGAAAAAACAATCCAAAACGAAAATTAATCATTAGAAGTATGATATTTATTATTTTAGTCTTTTATTAAGTATATTCGTTTCTGCATGTGAGATTAATCCTCAAGTCGAAAATAATAGTAGTGATAATTTAGTGAAATTCTAGTTAAGGAGTACGATTTTAAAGTTGGAATAATTAATATTTTCGGTGAAGCTCGTCTACATTAATCGCTGTTGAAAATGTGAGACTTATTACATTTATTTAAAACTTTCCAAAACGACGGTGTTTGAACTGAGGTAACAATATATACATAGTTAGATTAGAGATAGTAAAATGTAATTTTTCTTAATGTAAATAAGTTTGAACATTTAAAATTGAAGTTTGAATTAGTAGGGGCTTTTTAAACCTGACTCGATAAAAGCATGTACTCATCATGGGCTGAATGTCCTAGATCTTTCTCTTTGTTAAATTATAAGGACGATTTGAAAAAAATCTAAATTTTTAGGACCCCACAAAAATAAATGGATCTGGGCATCTTAAATTGAAGCTTTAATTAATATAGGATTTTTTAACCTGGCCCGAAAAAGTTAGTTGTTCAAGAAGACCTTGTTCGATTAGGGTTACCTGCCTGTTTTACTTAGAAAAATTTATACACAATCAACTTGTCAAGCCGTGTTGTAGAAGCTTCAACCTAGAAAATAGTAGTTTTTATATATTTTTTATTTGAATTAAATCTTATAATTGATTTGGAGAAAATATTTTTTTGATATATTTTTAATAATTGTATTTTTTATAATTTTTTAACAAAAATAAAAAAAAGCCTATCAAAAACCTACCAAACTTGTTGGATCCTAAATTTGAAGTGTGAATTCAAAACAGACCTTTTGCTTCTGAACTAAAAAAAACCTAAGTACGCAATTCAAAATAGACACACACACACATATATATATATATATATATATATATATATATATATATAATATTTTATGAAAAAAAACTTACTTATGTGAGAGTGAGTGGAACAAAATGGTTAAGATTAAAAAAAATTTAAAGTCACGTGATCACTTAAAAGAATATATGACTTTTTTAAAAACTTACATGATTAATCTCGATTATCCATTATATAGTTGTACATCACACAAGAGAGTTTTTCTCGTGTGTGTATATATGTATATATATATATATATGTAAGAAAGAGACAGACATCTTGTTATGGGTTACAAGTATAAAATCCCCACATGTTCCCATCGATAATATATTTAAGTAAATTAAAATTATCCATTTTCATATCTTTTTGTTTTCCTGGACAAATACCAAAATACATAAGGCAAAGCCAATCGCTTTCTTCAATTAACTATTTGACAAAGACCAGAGAAATAGTAAATTTTTTTTATTGGACCCAGAACAACAACAAATCATAAATAGCCATGAGAACAAGAGTAGCTACATGAATAAACGAGAAAGCGATTTGGGGGATTGTTCGCTGCTTTAACCAAAATTTGAGACGCATATTAAAATCAGATGTCAGATTTTAGGAATATTTTTTAAAATTCAATCTAATTCAACTTATAACAATTAAAGGTAATCTAAATTAAATATTAAATTAATTCATAATTCAACCAATGTAAAAAAAATGCAAGTCTAAGTTTGATATGGTTATGTAAATGAAGCTTTCCAATAATGGGGTATGGCCGTTGATTTATATATGGTATGTTTGGTTAAAAGTCAGTTTAACTAATTCCAAAAAATTTTATTGTTAAATGGGATTTTAATTTTTTCAAGCGATATAAAAAATTGATATTAACTTTTATATTTTTTTATTTTCATTGTTACTTTGTTTCAAACTACATGTATGCACTCTGTATACAAATATGTCACTGTTACCATACTTTACTAGAGCAGCCAAACAATCAACATTGAAAATCTTGCATCTTTCTTTGGATTCTATACGTGTGACCAAAAGATACCTTATGTTGGTAATTTAAAAGTTTAGGTTCCGTGCCCAAAATAATTAAAAACAAAAGTATAGGTTTCATTCCGAAAAATTAAAAAAACACAAAGATTAAAGGAAGTGGGTACAGTAAAAGTATTATTTCTCACAAAATACGAGTAACTTTCAATCTTTGATGCAGTGTTGTTCATAATCCACACAAAATTAACACACCAACTTCAGATACATTTTTTTAGTTCATCACATTAAAATGAGGAGGTAGGGGACCAGTGTGATGGTTAATTGTAGAAACCTCAAACTCACTGCGTCGGCAGAGATGAGAAACTATATACATTTTTACTGATTAATAATTTCAGGTTTTACAAAAACAAAAGTGGGTAACCAAAAAAGGTAAATAAATTATTCAATTGTAAATAAAATAGAAGTAATAGAGTACCTCAGGTGTCACCCTCTCACCAGCATGCCAAAGTAACCACAGCTAAATTTTTTTACCACAACTAACTCAGAAACAAACCCTGTTGCCATCTACCACCAACCACAAATAATAATAATAATAATAATAATAATAATAATAATAATAATAATAAATATTACTATATAATTCACATTCTTTTTTATTTTTTAGAGTCTTTCTTTATTATGTTCAAAAGGATCAAGTTGTAACTTATTCGAATGAGTAAAAGAAACATATCTGTAAAAGATAATACCATTTTTTGTTTACAGAAGCAAATAATGAAGAGATGTAGAGGAAAGTTAGAATTGTATTGACACATTTGAATAATTTTTAATTATGTAGCCACCGCAAATTGAGTAAAGAAAAATCCTAAAAACTACACAAAATGCAATATCTTAGAAGTTACTATCATCCTATTTTTGGAACAATAAAACTAAATGGAATGAAAAACAAACATAAAGATTAAACTCAATTATATTCTAAAACTCAACCTAAAGCTTAATTAACCTTTATTGTTATAAAAGTAATAATTATTAATATTATTATGAGAGGATAAATTGGAGAGTGATAATATTTCAAAAAGGAGAGAAAACATTACGGATTCGACAATAATTAATTACTAATTCAGAAGATTTAAAAAAGCACGAGAAGACAAATTTGCGAAGCATATTGCCAAATTCACTTTATTTATTTTCCTTCGGAAATGGTGAAGCAAGAGTCAATTACAAACAATAACAAATAGCTACGGTCCAATGAATAGGTCGCAAAAAATGGAGCACTACACATTATGCATAGCTATGCAATGCCGATTACCCAATTGGGAAAAGATAATTACTTACAATAATTATAATATTATTATGTTATTCATTTGCTAATTCTACTAGTTGCATTAGGATGTGAAGACCATGTTGAGTAAGAGAAAAACCATTCTAACTAAAAAAATAATTTCTGTTTTAATATCTTTTGCTTTATCAATAAAAATAATTAACTTTTTTATTGCGGATTAAATGATATTTTTTATTTAAAAAATTAGTAACACAGTAATTTCCCCTATTGGTGGTAATCCAAGCTTGCTTTTCAATTACAAAACAGGAATAATAAATAGTTGACATTTCATTTTATTTTTTATATGAAGGTTGTTTTTCCTTAATTTTCAGCCCTTCCCTGTTTTCTTTCTTCAAAATGGCATATTACCTATCAGAATTGGATTTTCTACCTCGACGAAACAAGCCATTGCCATTTCTCATATACTGATATTAGACGAATATGAACCATTTGAGTTTCCAAATTCACTAATTAAACTTTTTTTTTTTGTTGCGATTGTAGCCTTTTTTTTCTCCCTCAAAATGGCACATTACAACCAATCATTTTTAATTCAGTTAATTCTATGGAAAAGTTTTTGGTTGATTTTCACTCGAGCAAAAAGGAGTTCACTTAAACGAGACTGCTAACTCGCTCAAGTGAAGGGTTTCTAGTTCAAACGAGATACAAGGAAAGCAAACATAAAATTTAAGGTTTTGTAAGAGGGTTTAAGGTGGTTTCAAGTAATATAACCCTTAAGTTCTTATCGTTTATAGTCGAGGAGGTTTTCAATGTGAAAATTTTCTCTAATTTTAAACACACTTCAATATAAACTATAGGAATTGATAAGGGATATCTAGTTAAAAAAATTAGGTTTTATCAACCGAGTCGTATAATGGTTAATATTAACTTATATTGTTTTGGATACTTTCAGATTTGGTTTGAACAATAAATTAAAATTTTATACCTCTAACCAACCCTAGTTGAGATTGGTTGAAAAAACCTCTATTAAAAACCGAACAAACTAATAAATTGACGGAATAGTTTTACATTCAATATCCACTAATATATTTTTAGAAAAGGTTTAAACCACTAAATTCCGAATAAGATTTTTTCGGAAAAGAAATATTTGTGGTTAAATAAAACACCCATGACTCGGCATAACAACATTTCTAACTTTAATTGCGAAAGAGAAGTTATTAACTTTAGATGAATCTGGATTGTAATTAAGAATTTGTCACGTGTATAATACATAGTTTTCAATAAACTAAGTCAAGGAAATTTGTAAGTATTAAATGAATTACTCAAAATTTGTTTGCCAAAAAAGTAGATAATCCAAATTTGCTAACTAGTTTTTTTATGTTAGAAAACTTGTTATATATGCATGTAACAGCGCCAGCACCCCCTGTGATAGTTTAATGAGTTACATGCAGTTATTCAATTCTCTCCAAACTTTATTTATTCCTAGTAAAACATCTCTTATTTGATTCCTTAAACATAATCATAGATTCTTCTCACCATTCAATGAATTATATAGATAAGTCCAAATTAACACTGATTGAGAACCTAAGGCTAGCTTAATTGAAATGCTATCACCACATATATAAAAGAAGTGACTGGTGAAACAAACAAGCTAACAACCGGATTAGAAGTGTATTATTTTCCACTAATCAAAAACACAAATCATAATCAAAGGACCTTCACCATGTCTTATTCAAAAGAAAAGGGATAATATATATATATATATATATATATATATATATATATATATAATGAGAAAAATTCTCTTAGGTGAGAATAATAAATTTAAGTCGTACAACCATATATACATGGATTATATAATCAAAAGGTTTTTAAAATTACATGATCACTTAAAAAATTATATAACTTTTTTAAAAATTCACATGAGTAATATATCATAATCTCGACCATCTATGATAAAATCTAACAATTTATCTATATAATTCATTTACCTAAAAAAACATTTCTCATAAAATATCACCCATCCATATATATATATTATTTTCAATGGTAAACACATCAACCAAACTTTTTGTGAGAAAAAGGAAGCAAGATTATCATGCCTTGAATTTCCTATCAGGATCCACCATATATGGATGGGTCCCATCTCTCAAACAGGGTGACACAAATTAATTGGATAATTTTTTTTGGTGAAAATAAAAAATTGCCATTTTCTCTTAATGTAACTTTAGACTTTGTCCTCTTTGTCTTTTACCATGATGATCATTAATTAGACATGAAAACATACACGATAATTCCAAGACATCAACATCATGGCAACCACAACACAACCTAATGATAATATAATTACGTATTGACAATCATTAGAATGGCGATTTGGATGATGGTGACACTGCAATTAATACCAAGAAGCACCCCTTATTATTTTCAACCTCCCACGGCATATATTAAAAGTAAAGGAAAAAGATACCTTAAATTTGATTTTAATAAGATAATATTGTTAACCAATTAATTAATTGAATAAATAGAACTGTTGTGTGCCAAAAGTACTTTAAAATTAATAAAAAAAAAGAATTATTTGTTTTGTAACCTAAAAATATAAATATTCAAGGAATTCTTTTGTTGACTACCAAATGAAATTTTTACACATATATAGTTTCTTTTCATAGTCAAACTTTAAAACTAAGTATCTAAAACTCATCTATTATTGCTTCTAAAAAAAATCTAAACCCATGCATTTTGAGTCTAAATGAAACAAATCCACCGAATTAAATAATGGAAAGCATAAGATAGGATGCTTCTTTATAGAATATAGAGTGTGTTTTGTTGCATTGGCCAGCTGGAACAAAAGCATTATACATAGTGTTAATGATTAATGTTATTTAATAAAATCAAATTTTCATTGAAATAATGAAATTTTCCCCATGAATCCAACAATAGTTTAATACATGTAAGTTTGTTTGTAAATGCGAATCAAACGACAACATGGTCGTTCTGGTCTTTATTGTTGGTTTGGTTTGTGGTGTGGTGTGGTTATTGGTGAGTGCCCCACTCGTGTGCTTCCTCCAAACTCTTGTCTTCAAATATTAGTACCATGTAATTTATTTTTCTGGTTCCATCTAGTTTAAATATCTCCCATATATTCATTTCAATCATTGCTGATTTCATGATAAATCTTTAAAGTTAGTTCAGAGTAGTTAATCATTAATAGGGTAAGTCTTGTTTGTTCTTATTATATTTTCATTTTTATTGATAAATTAATAATTATAAAGCTTCTTGATTTTCCATTAATAAGAATATAATAGACATTCAAATTTTTGCATAACAAATTATTTGAATGATGTGATGGTTTATGTAATATGAAACATCCTTACTTAAAGAACCATAAAAGACCCAAAAAAAAAATTTCTAATTAAATTCAACCTCAAATTGGTTGTTCAAACCCATCTGAAGGTACCTAAACCTCACGGAACGCATTATGACCCTATTACTTCCATGATTATGCGTAAAAACTCATGTAAAACCTCATTTCTCATGCGTCTATCATTAACTCACAATGCATCACATGATCTACTCAATCATAACTCATTCATGCATATCCATAATTCCTTCCCGTCACACTCATATCATGCATCAATCTCATAAAGACAATCCTTGGGCATATCAAGTATCACAAGTATCACATATATCAAATGAGACCATGGTCACCACAACCATATATCATCATAACATATAACTTCAACATGTTGTTAGGCCCAGAAGGCCCAATAGAGAAAGAAAAACCCCTCAGTGGATGAAGGACTATGCAACTTAAGTCTAGATTTTATAATTCTGGCCCATAATGTTTTGGCCCATATTACTGTTACTTATTTCAATTTTCTAGAATGCCTAGGAGGGCAAGAAGTTAAATTTTCAGAATCCCCTCCTGTGATATTTTCTCTCTCTATAACCAACTCTGTTATTTCCTTTGGTTAAGGGTTTTCTTTTTTTAAGGTTATCCCTACCAAATTGGTGCTTTCATTGCTTTCTCCATGCCTCCCAAACCTTCCCTGGAAGAGACTCTTCATTCTATTACTGAGAAAATTCAGTCCCTCAAAACTTCTCATGATGCTCAACATGACAGGTTTGTGGCTTCCATAGATGCTCGCTTTGAAACCGTTTCTGGGGTGCTAGCCACTGTCCTCGCCAGATTAGCTACCCTTTCCCCACCCAACCCATCCTACACCCATTCTCCTCATTTCCATATTGGCCCAGATGGCACGGTTATTCCAAACCCCCATTCCCAAACCGACCCACCTTTCACTTCCACTTCCCGTGCTACTACCCAAATCCCCATTCCTCAACCCTTATTCACCCAGCCCTTGTTTACCACATCCCAAAATCCAGATCAAATTCACCAGCCTCCTCCTTCTCCCATACGCCCACCCAAACTTCAACTTCTTCCATTTGATGGATCTGACCCATTAGACTGGCTCTTCCAAGCCGATCAATTCTTCACACTTCACCATGTTCCTCCTCCTCAGCGTTTAGAGCTTATTTCCTTTTATATGAAGGGCGATGCCGTTAGCTGGTTCAAGTGGATGTACAACAACCATCAACTTTCCACTTGGGAGGCCTTTGTCCATGCCTTGGAAGTTAGATTTGGCCCCTCCTCTTATGAAAATCACCAGGCTGCTCTATTTAAGCTCAAACAGACCTCTACAATTGCAGCTTACCAGCAGGTATTTGAAAAGATTTGCAATCAAATCGTGGGCCTTACTCCTTAAATCATTCTTAACTGCTTCATTTCTGGGTTAAAGCCTGAAATCCAACGTGAACTGAGTATCCTGAAGCCCTATTCTATTTCCCATGCTATTAGCTTGGCTAAGCTGGTTGAGAGCAAGTATATAAATACCCCCTCCCAACACCAATTTTCCCGTCCCAAACCACAAAACCTTTTTACCTCCTCCCCATCCTTACCTAGAAGCACTCAACAAAATCCTACCTCCCACTCTGCAGGCCTCCTACCCACCCCTAAAAACCCTCTTCCCATTAAACGTCTCACCCAAGCCCAGATGCAGGAACGACGTGCCCAGGGGTTATGCTATAATTGTGACTCTAGGTATACTTTTGGCCATAAATGCCAACCTAAGCTGTTCTTGTTGCTATTGGATGATGATTTCCCAACTCCCAATGATGAGGGTCCTTCCCATTTTTCTGATACAGACCCCCCCTGACCTTTCCAGCGTCCATTTCCAACTATCTCACTTGGCCCTCACTGGTTCTGGTTCACCTAAAACCCTCAGATTTCAGGGTAACATTAATGGACACTTGGTCACTATTCTGGTGGACACAGGTAGCTCTCACAATGTATTGCAACCTAGACTAGCTCAATTCCTATCCCTTCCCATTACACCCATCCCACAATTCCCTGTCATGGTTGGTAATGGAGCTTATATCCATTGTAATGGCCTTTGCTCTAACACCCCCTTAGCTATTCAGG
This sequence comes from Clitoria ternatea, assembly GCA_037962975.1. Taxonomy (NCBI): domain Eukaryota; kingdom Viridiplantae; phylum Streptophyta; class Magnoliopsida; order Fabales; family Fabaceae; genus Clitoria; species Clitoria ternatea. Next base: position 116,118,058 of record CM075674.1, on the reverse strand, counting down.
GTCACACCTTCGATGTTCCATTTTATTTACTACCTATTAAGGGAGCTGATTGTGTCCTAGGAATTGATTGGCTCAGCTCCTTAGGCCCTATCACTTCAAATTTTTCTGTTCCCTGCATGACATTCTCAGTTGACTCAAAACCTATTACCCTTACTGGTGATTCAACCCTTCCCCAACCAGCTACATTTAACCAATTGTTACGTCTCTCCCACACTCACTCCATTGCTCAAATTCTTACCCTCATACCCCAAGAAAACCATTCCCCACCTCCTATCTCTGAATTCCTTAACCCAGAATTTCCTTCACACCTACCCCAATCTATCCTTAACCTTTTGAACGAATTTTCCAAAATCTTTACCAAGCCTCAAGGCCTGCCACCATTTCGTGACCATGTTCATCATATTCCACTCCTTCCCAACACCCCCCAGTTACTGTCAAGCCTTATAGATATCCTCACACCCAAAAAGATGCCTTAACTTCCCTAATCTTTGAACTCCTTGAGGATGGGTTGATTAAGCCTAGCACAAGCCCCTTTTCGTCTCTAGTTTTACTGGTACAAAAAAAAGACGGTTCTTGGCGACTCTGTGTGGATTACCGTGCCCTAAATGCTGTGACTATCAAAGATAAGTTTCCCATTCCCACTATTGATGAACTTTTTGATGAATTAGGTGGTGCCTCAATTTTTACTAAGATTGACCTGCGCTCTGGTTTTAACCAAATTCGTGTAGCACCTGAAGATACACATAAAACTGCCTTTCGCACTTTTGATGGACACTATGAATTTTTAGTTATGCCATTTGGTCTTACTAATGCCCCTTCCTCTTTTCAGGCAGCTATGAATCATTTATTACGTCCTTATTTACGCCAGTTTGTGTTGGTGTTTTTTTATGATATTCTTATCTTTAGAACTACCCTAAATGATCATGTCACACATTTGAGACTGGTTTTGCAGTTACTTTCACATAATTCTTACTTTGCTAAATTTTCCAAGTGTGTCTTTGCTACTCCTAAAGTGGATTATTTAGGCCATGTTATCAGCATTCATGGAGTTCAACCTGATCCTACTAAGATTCAAGCAATGGTAGATTGGCCCGAACCACGCTCTCTCATGGCACTCAGGGGATTTTTAGGTCTCACCGGATTCTACAGGCGTTTTGTTCGCCACTACGCCGCTCTCGCCGCTCCTCTCACCGAGCTACTCAAATCCAATAAATTTCAATGGTCCTCTGAGGCAACTCTGGCCTTTACAACATTAAAAGAAAAGATGTGTCAACTTCCTACTCTAAAACTCCCTAATTTCTCTATCCCTTTTGATGTGGAGACAGATGCATCTGATGTTGCTCTAGGCGCTGTCCTCTCCCAACAAGGTTTTCCCTTGGCCTTTTTCAGCAAGAATCTCCCCTCGCCAACAACAGCTCTCAGCCTACTCTAGGGAGATGTTGGCCATCACTGAAGCTGTAAAAAAATGGAGACAGTATTTAATTTGTAATAAATTTCAAATTATTACTGATCAGAAGAGCCTAAAAGAACTCATGACACAGAATATCACCACTCCAGAACAACAAAAGTGGGCTTTAAAATTACAGGGCTTTACTTACACAATTCTTTGTCGTCTGGGTAAAGAAAACAGAGTAGCCTACGCTTTTTCACGTTGCACTTCAGATCCTGCTCCTGAAAACAGTCCCAGTGACACTCCTCTGTATCATTCAATCTCACCCCCTATCCCCACAATCATCTCCGAGCTCCAACTTTACTACCAATCACCTGCACGCATTCAACTCTTTATGCAATTGACTTCTGCAACCTCTGGATATTTTTTTAAACATGGATTATTGTACTATGGTGATCAAATTTTCATACCTGAAAATACTGATTGGCGATTGCGGTTACTCACAGAATATTATTCCTCACCACTCTCGGGACATTCTGGTGTCAAACCAACTACAGCCCGCCTGGCCGCATCTTTTTACTGGCCCTCCCTGCGACAGGATGTCAAAAACATGGTTAAATCCTGCTTTACATGTCAACAAAATAAATATATACCTGCAAAAAAATATGGCCTTTTGCAACCTTTACCAATTCCTTCTCAGGTGTGGGAGGACATAAGCATGGATTTTATTACTGGACTCCCTTCTTCACACGGCCATACCGTGATTTGGGTGGTTGTCGATCGCCTCACAAAGTTTGCCCACTTTGTAGCCTTGCCTTCTTCTTTCTCTGCTGAGATGTTAGCTGAGAGATTTATGTCAGAAATCCACAGACTCCATGGTTTACCACGATCTATTGTCTCAGATCGTGACAAGATTTTCCTCAGCAACTTCTGGACTTCCCTCTTCAAGCTACAAGGCACCAAACTAAACTTCAGCTCAGCTTACCATCCTGAGTCTGACGGCCAAACAGAAGTGTTAAATAGAGGGCTTGAAGCTTACCTCAGATGTTTCTCTAGTGATTACCCAAGGTCTTGGTTTCGGTTTCTGCACCTCTCGGAGTACTGGTACAACACTACCATTCACTCTTCCATTGGCATGACTCCCTTCCAAGCATTATACGGTCGTCCCCCTCCAGCTATACCAGACTTCATTCCTGGTAGTACCTCTCTGAGCACCCTAGAATCCTCCTTGCAACAGAGGCAACAAATTTTGTTAAGGCTCAAACATAATCTGATACAAACCAGACAACGCATGGTGGCACAGGCAAACAAGAAACGTCAAGACCTTACCTTTTAACCTGAAGATTGGGTCTTTTTACGACTGCGACCTTACCGTCAGCACTCAGTTACCCGACGCTCCTCTCAGAAGCTTGCAAGACGCTTCTATGGGCCCTTTCGAGTGAAAAAACGCATGGGCTCTGTCGCCTACGAGCTTGAACTTCCGGCATCCTCCCGTATCCATAACGTGTTCCATGTCTCTTTATTGCGCCCTTGTCACGGTGACCCGCACCAAAGATCCCTTCCCCTGCCAACTATTGATCTGCCTGAGGATGATGCTCCTCCCCCCACCGAAGCCTACACCCAAAACCCGAGCCCCCTGATCTCTTTTGTTTCCCCAAGACCCGACCCTACATCCCCTCTGAAGCTCTCTACTGCTTCTGTTCAAAACCCCCCAACCCTTTCAAGTTCGCCCATCTCTCCCAGACCCCAAACCCAAGGCCTTTCTGATTCTTCCTTGAATCTCACTCCTACTTTAACTTTTTCCAACACTTCTGAACCTAACCCACACTTCTCCCCATGTAACCCACGTGCCTCAGCAGATGTTTCAGAAACCATGTGGACCCACACGGCAGTTCAAATCCCTTCAATTCCAGAATCATCCTTGGACAAAAACCTTGAGGACAAGGTTAATTCCGACGGGCAATGTATTGTTAGGCCCAGAAGGCCCAATAGAGAAAGAAAAACCCCTCAGTGGATAAAGGACTATGCAACTTAAGTCTAGATTTTATAATTCTGGCCCATAATGTTTTGGCCCATATTACTGTTACTTATTTTAATTTTCTAGAATGCCTAGGAGGGCAAGAAGTTAAATTTTCAGAATCCCATCCTGTGATATTTTCTCTCTCTATAACCAACTCTGTTATTTCCTTTGGTTAAGGGTTTTCTTTTTTTAAGGTTCTCCCTACCACATGTCCTCATATATACAATCAAGATGAAATATAGTCTTCCAGTTGAAGCTATCAGCTACCTAGGATCCACTAAGCAGTTATATACAATGGTCAAAATAGATATCTACAGGAGTCGGTCAAGGCTACATCATAAGATACTATACAATATATATATATATATATATATATATATATATATATATAGACAATATATACAACTTGTCTTCCACACAACCATGGTGACATCTCACCAATCACCATCACGGTCCAATCTCACTAAAAAATATAGGCACATAATAGGGGTGAGCACATTACATGTTAAATGACAGTTATTGAATCAGATTATTTTATCTAATTATCTAATATACTATACCATATCACAATCAATCAATAATATTCACTGCCATTTAACTAAATTCACACTCACCAAATATTCACAATATCAAATCATATAGGCTATACTATTATGTTATTCTCAATAACATACACCAATGCATATGCATGCGGATCCGACTTAACAATGATTTCAACTACAGATTCCATTATGGCCTCCCTCCATTAGCCCTTTCCGCGTGATATCGGTCACCTCGTGACCTCCATTAGCCCTTTCCGAGTGAAACGTCTCCGAGTGAAACGTTTCCGAATGGGTTGTTCTGAGAGAAGTACTTCCGAATAAAGAGAAGCTTTGAATTTGAATAAGTACTTCTTAGGCTGAGATATTTTTGAATAGTGACCGAGTGGAGTATCTCCGAGTGTTGTGACTTTCCGAGTGAAGTGTCTCTGAGTGTGATACTTCCGAGAGGGATGGCACCGAGTGAGATGTTCCCAAGTGGAATAGCGTCAAGTGAGATATTCCCGACTTCCGAGTGGTATGGCACCGATTGAGACATACCGAGTAAGTCTTTTCCAGGGAGACTACTTCTAGACGGCGAAAGACTTCAATTTCGAACGAGTATGTTTCTGAGTAAGTAGTTCCGAGGGAAGTAAATATCCGAGTGGTGAATTCATTTAATTCGTACTCGGGTCCATATCCAGAGGTGCTTAATTTGTGCTCGGGTTCGTCTTCGAGATTGTCTTTCACCCCGAGTGATCCTTTCGAGTGGAAAGATTTCCGAGAGAGGATTGTCTTCAAACTCCGAGTGATCTTTTCAGAAGGAAGACTTCCGAGTGACGCAAGTGAAGGCTTGACTCGGGCAGAAATATATCTGAGTGAGATGTCTGAAAGAGATATTTCCGTGTGGGTCATTTCTGAGGAAGGAAAGCTGAGTGTTTCATGGGATGAAACCTCCGAGTGAATTTTCTTCGAATGAAGGAATTCTGAACGGACAGAGACTATGATGAATCTTCTCAGAAAGATATGCCTAGAACACCGAAACCGAGTCGGAATTAATAATTATTTCAATTATTGAGGCTTTCCACGTCACTCTATTCTTCTACATTCTAGCAAATTCTCTTTTCTGATATTTTCTAAGTATGGGACCCTCTCTGATGTTCTGTCCCTTTTTTATTAAATATCTTATTCCTTCCTTATCATTTAAAGATACGTGTAGCAGACATCTTTCTATCGTTCATGTCTCTTCTGCATGAACGATATATATAAATACTGCTATTGTTAGATTAGTTTAAAAACTTTTGAAAGTGAAAAACACCATCTATAATCTTTTCTTTCCAATCTTTACTAGAAACCATCAAACGAAGAAGAAATCAATCTTCATTCCTTTTCTTTCACGTGAAAGCTTGGATTTCATAAGTAAGAAAGCTTTGAACTGGTTCAGATCTGCAAATTCCAGTCGGAATTCGTGAGCAGTGATTTGGATATAGCTTGAAAAGTTGCTGGAACTCTTATTTCCAGGTAGGGGGCATTTACATTTTAAATGTATGGTTTATGAACGGATTCAGGATAATATTAAATCCTATATATATATATATATGTTATGTGTGATATATCTGTGATATTTCCGTTCATATGATATTAAATTTATATGAGAAATGATTTGTATATGTGATTATTCCTATGCATGAGATGTAGTAGGAAACATGATATTGGTATGTGATTGATGATGATGATATGAATAATATTCTTGAATTTTTCATGATATGTATGAATGCATAAGATGCATTTGATAAGCATGTGATGCTTGTGTATTGAACAAACATGAAATATTATTATGGTTTCGAGGATTCCACAAAAAGACCTTGGGTGGGACTCAAGGCAAACCTCTTGAGCGGGGCTCGGGGTTTAGCCCGTGGCACTACCGTTGTCGCTGGGAGTGATTGTGTCACATGAGAGTGTAAACGGTTTGGTACCAGTAAAACGGTCGGATCAGCTGAGAGCTAAGTTATGGCTGGAGCCAGTGTTGCAACATAAATTAAAAGACTTAATAATGGATCCATTTGATTGAGCATGTGTATGCACTGATTTATATGTTATTGAGAATAACATGCTATTTTATGATGAGTTTGTATGATATGAGTTTGATTTATATGTAGTTATGAATTGGATATTTAATCCGATTCAATAACTATCATTTGACATGTTTATGCTAACCCCCTATTGTTGTTATTTTTACAGTGGATATAGGACAAAGCAATGATATGTGAAGTCACTCAGCCGCTCGGAGCATTATGTATTATATGTATTGTACATAGTGCACATAATTGTTTGTAGTAGACTTGGCCGGCTCCTATGCATACCAAGTATTTATAATTATTTGTATACTTAAATGAGCCGGTCGGTTGATGTAAAAATAATAGTGTTATTATTTAATCCAAATTCTGTTTTGAAAATATAAATTAATTGCGAAAAATTTATTTGATTATTGAAATTTAATTTTAAAAATAAGAACGTTATACGGGTCACCCTTACCATCTATGCCACATTATGCAATTCACACCAAGCATATCATGCCACACAATGATACTAAATCATTTACTTAATTGCATCACATGTAACATCTCAATTTTATCAATACTATCCAATAATATTTCAAGCATAGAATTTAATTCTAACAACTCGTTACATCCCATGTAATATATCACATCAATCACATTCATAATTTGTATCTCATGCAATTCAATATCACATTATGGACGACAAACATCATAAACATTGATAATTCTCAATTACCACACAAGCGGATTCTCAACATTTCACAATTTACAAATCAATCATCATAGTTCACACACATTATTCATACTCAATATATATATATATATATATATATATATACATATCAATATACCCTGAACCCGTTCATAAACCATACATTTAAAATGTAATCGCTCCTCCTACTTGGAAATAAATAATCTAGAAGTTCACAAGTGATCCAAATGCTCACTGATCGCTCTCCGATCACACTTTTAACAATTAATCAACCTCCTAAAATTCATAATAACACCTCTTAATATCAATATCGCTATTAAATTTGCATTTCGAGCTAGAAACATCAATCCATAATTATTTCGATAAGTTTTAACTTACCGACAATGCGATCACCCACCGACACTTGTTTCCAACTAAGACCCATGCTCCGAAACGCTCCTGAAATTTTTCCTAAAATTACCAATAGTATATTTTATCACTACAAACGCTATTAAAATTCATAATTGAAGCTAGAATCACTAATTCACGATTATTTTGATAAGTTACCACTTACCGACTAGCTCCGACACTTGATTCTAAGATCCCCAACGTCGATTTAATAGAAACGCCTCAGAAATGGTTCTTAAACCAATGATAATCATCATGTACTGTTCTAAATTCATGCTTCAGTGCCTAAATAATTAATTATATACATTCTAATAATTTCTACCTACTGGATTATGCTGCCGACAACCTCCTATGCTCATTTCCTTAACACCCAACTCCGAGTTACTTCCAAATGGCTTCGACATTCTCCGAAGCTTGATCCTACATGCACCCAACGCTGCCCCGGTATCACAAACGCTTCTGAAGCGGTTCTGGAATTGCACTTGAACTGAAATAAAATAAGACCCAAGGACATCCAAGCTGCCCACCACAAGAACTTGCTCTAAGGACCTTAAAAATCCATGGAATTGGAAGAATAAGAGAGAGAGAGAGAGAGAGAGAGAGAAAGAGAAAGAGAAAGAGAGAGAGAGAGAGAGAGAGAGAGAGAGAAGGACTAAGCCCAAAATCGAAAATGGGTTCCATCATTTACCTCAATTTTATGAAATCAAGCATTCCCCTTCAAACTTCCATGGTTGACACGAGAGAAAGGGGGAGGATGAAATCTTGCTTCCAATTCGATGAAATTAGTTAAGAAGACCCCCAAATTGGAATGATGGTGCCGCAGGGAAAAGGAGGGAAAAAAGCAATTTGCAATAGGGAGAGAGAAAGCGAATTCTGATTTTCCAATTTCCACTTAGCAATATGTGTGAATGGGTTAGGAGAACTAGCAAGTGAATTTACAAGTGTAACTTAAGGGCAACCATGTAATTTGGCATGTTCAGTTAACTTTTAAATCAACCGGGTAATTAACAATTACCTAGAACTTACCCCGGTAACTCTTAAAAATTAACTTAGTCACCCCGAGATAATTTAATTCAACCTGTTTAATTATTTAACAATTTAATTCACCCAAAAATTAAATTAAGGATGTTACATAATATATTATTGAAGAGTTGGGATCAGTAAATTAGCTCAACAATTTTTTCAATGATAAATAATTGATACTTAAATTTACAACTTTAGAGAAATTATTAGAGTTATTAAAATGGATTATCCAACTTAACTTGAAGTGAGCTTAGGTTTTTAAATTCAGCCTCAATTTTAAGGTTTGGGTTTGACCTACATTTGTCCGATGGACTTGGCAAGTTACCCACAAGTTTTTTCAGACTTTGGACAAACTTGTGTTTTTTTTTAAAAAAAAAATAGGTGAAATTTACAAGAAAATACAACCATATTAAAAATATTCAAAAAGAATATGTTTTAAATCAAATAAAAAATCTAATTCAAGTAAAAAATTGTAAAAAAATATTTTTTTCTTCTCATGATAGTAAAATAAAAGATAAAAAAATATGTTGTTGGCTTACAAGAGCCAACCCCGACATAGTATAAGGTTGACTGAGTATAGATTTTTCAAACCGAACTAAAAAAGGCTCATTTTATTTTCAAATCTAAACCCATCTATTTTTATTAAGTTAGTCTCGATGAATTCAATTTATTTTGACAACTTCAAAAATCATTCAACTCCTAGCTCAATTGTAATCTTAATGGATTTGGAGTCCAACAATTTGATAAATAATTTGTTTTTTTTTTTGGCATGCTAATTGTAGGTTCGAATTATTAACGTTGTGTGCATGAGAAGTATTGTGTTGAGAGAATAAATTTAACAGAACTTGATGATCACATTAATATTGTCCTTGACTTTTACCCGAGTTGCTTTGAACTTTTGCTGTGGCCCCCATTTATATATCAAAAATTGTTCTTACGATAAGATTACCAATCTCAAGAGAATATTTGTAGTCCTAGCTAGACAAGAAAAACGTTACTTTAATTATCTTCTTTTTTGTTAAATACTATAAAATAAAATGACATTTTGTAATAATTATTAAAAACATATATCAACTAAACCGAAAGAAGTAAAACAAACACCTGTACCCTGACCAAATCTTTAGTTAATGGTAGATAAATTAATTTTTTTTTCTGAAACAAACAATATATTATATAAATTTTAAAATGATTGAGTATAATATATACTAATACAATTATATAACTGTGAGTATTTGTATATATTAAATTTTTATTTTAATATTAACATTAATTAATTGTTAAATTGAACATAAACTTCGGTTGAAAATATGACACTTTCAATATTAATGTTTTTTTATCTATTGAAATAGTAATAAATGAGGGAATAAGTGTCGATCCCATAATTTAAACCCTGAACTTCATTTTGTATATCAACTTTAATCACCAACTGTGTTAGGCTTATTAAAATTTACTTATTAATAGGTATGTTTGTTTTAATTTTTTTTAGTATAGATATCCTTATAGTCTTGAAATGAACCACAATTTACTCTTTTTAAAATTGATGTAAAAAAATTGGTTGATTGAATAGTTTTTATTTTAACTATTTGGCTTTTTATTTTAAATAAACAGTTATACATATTTTTTTACAAAACTTTACTTTCATTTATTTTATATCTCACCATCATCCCATATGTTTTTTTTTTTCATTTTTAGAGAGAATCCTCATGAAATGTGAAAAGATGTGTAATCTTTGGAATGGAAGAGCTGGCTTGAGATTGACTGCATATGGTGTATGTGGCATCTTCATGTGAAAAGGTGTGAGGCTTTTATCATAAATCTATTTTTGCTCACCTCTCCACCTAGGTCTTAACTCCTAACTCTAAGTATTAGATTTTTACTGGTTAGTATTTAAACATTATATTTTTAAAATAGTAATCTTAAATAAAATTTTAAATTTGAATATTATGAACGAAAAAATCAGTTATATTCCATAATGTAAATTTTTTAAAATTAGTTATGATAAACAATAGTCGTGATTAATAAACAATTCTTACTGAACCAGCCTTTAGAATAATAAAGATTTCTGTTCAAATTTTCATTTGATGAACCGAGTTTGAGCTTAGAAAATATCAAGGATAGACATTTGTTAAAATACGAATTTTAACATTATATGTCTGGTTCATGATAAACTATGAGAGAAAAAAAAGAACATTTGTTCATTAAATTTTGGATTACATGGCAAGAATATTTTCTTATATAGGTCTATGTTCTAAAATTTTCAATTGCTTTTTTTATGTAGTTTTATCTTTTTTATTTTTTAATATATAATAGGGGTATTAATGTCATTTCGATCTAATATGAGATTATTTCCTCGTAAAACAAACAATATTTGTTTTACCGCACCTTTTACATTGGTTTCTTTCTTTTAGTTTTCTTTTCTCATATTTTTCTTGATAACCAAACAAATCATAACACATGACAATCCAAATACAATGGCTCACATATTCTCAAATCTCCATTTCCTATTTGACTACTCTAGTGCAAACAAGCCTTAAGCATATGTTTGATCCTTGTCGAAATATAGGAAAGTTTACTTACCCGAACTATTTCATAATCAATCATAAAAATAAATTGATTACGTTCTGAAAATTAACAGCAATGTCAACTGTATTTGCAATGAATCTCATTTCCAGATGTGGTTTGGTTTAAGTCATGATTCTCATTCACAAAATTAAACTAAACAACATCTAAGTTCATTATTTGAAAATTCTTATACTATATGTGTCTTAAGGTAACTCTGTAATTTAATTAATGATCATGTCATTTATGTTACAAGTTTGCTAAACCTAAAAAACACATACAAATAACCTCTTGTTTATAATGATTTGATTTTCTTTTTGTATTTTTTTGACCGAATCAAGTCGAATTGAGTATTTTTTATTATGTGATTTGACTCATTTTTTTCCTTTAAAACCAAACCGAATTTCAACCCCCCCCCCCCTAAACATCCATGTTGGCATATATGAAAATGAGGTTTGATGTAAGTGGAAAACTTAAGAGTTTGTATATAATAAAACACTACAAAATGTATTAAGTAAGATTGAATTCAAATCTTTTTTCTAATATTTCAGTACTGAACTGGTCATGACCAAGATACAAGGGTCGGCCTGGTGACTCGTTCTCAAATATGTAATATGCTCAGATTTTGGTCCAGTAGGGATCCTAATATTATATCCTATATTCCACTAAGGAAATAAAGGTATTGAAATGATTTCTCGTACCAAAAGCACTAACCTTACACACTATAAGGCGAAAGGGAGTGTCACCAGCAAGGGCACTCTGACGCTCAAGTTAGCGAATATTCAAAGAGAATATCAAAACTCAAGCGTAAGTTTAAGTGAGAATGTCCTATATTTCATTGTTGATATGTAAGTATTTATATTTGAGGATAACGAAAGAGTCGTTTCGAGTAAGTTGACTTAGCGTATAAGGTGTCAGCGTGATCATTCGTAGAAGGTTGACACACAACCCAGACCCTACCTACCAATTGCATTTTTTTCAGTAGTCATTTTGCAAGTTACTTGCTTAACACGCGATTGCATAATTCAACTTTACATATCTGTTATTGAGAGAATAGTTCATAGCGGGGTTACGTCATGAGTCTCATGCGCAGTGTTGGGAGTCAGTGATAAGCTTCAATGCTCTTAACGATATCTTTCGTTCATAACAACTTTTAAGTCAAATAACCTTCTGCTCATATGCCGGTATTGGGACCAAATCAATGACAACTTATTAATGAAACATTTAAGATAATTTTGAGAAATAATTTGTCATCTTATCAAAAGTTCAAAGAGAACTTATGACTTGATCAGCGTCAATATGTTTTGGTTGGTAATAGTTCTCGTGCCCTTTTTTGGACTGAAAAGGGGATGGAAACTAACTCAAGTTAGTATTTATTTAGTTGACGATTATACTAATTAAATTGAGATTAGTCAATAAAAAAATCTGTTAATCCAATTGAAATTTGATGTAAATAGAGGTCGGTGAGAAATTCATTTGACATAAAAACTTATAAGTAGTAAATGAGTGGTAATCATAATTCAACGTAGCTCCCTAGTGTCTAGAACGTGACCTGTCTGTGAATAATCAACCATTTTTAATAATTCTATACCCATGCGTTTTATCTTTTTCTGTCCAAATTTTCAACCCTTGCTTTCTTGCTACGAAATAATTTTCACAATGCTGGCTTCAATTGGAAGCGGCATCATATTACACACTTTGCCCACCCATCAATATTATTCAATATATAATAATAACAATAAACAAATCGAGATTTTGAGAAGAGTTTCGAGTTTAATATATATTAATAAAAAAATATATGTTAATGAATTTTGATAATCACCAAAGATTGACTTTTAAAAGCATGTGATGGGAAAAGAAAAAAAAAAAAAAACTACTATTTTTTTATTTTTCTTTTTCAACCTTTTTCTACCTTCTTTTCTTTGGATTCGATTCGTCTTTGGTACTTGTAGAAGCAATCTCTTTAACGCAAAAAAATAAAGCAAAAGGCCACTTTTCTATAGTTTCCATTGTGCTTTGTGTGTTTTTCTCATCTCCATCTCCCTCTGAATGCTCAATGTATTGTACTGTATCCTATGATTCAGATCTCAATCTATTGTTTTCCAACTACTTCAATTAAGGCCAATCATGACAAATTCAATTACGATTATAAAATTCATAAATTCAATTAAGATTTTCAAGTATTATACTTTATTGTAAATTCGTGCCAAAATTATATTCCACCCCGTACTCTGGATAATCGTAAACTACTTGTAATTGACTCAATGCATGAATGACATAACTATTTTTACTTTTTTGAAATACCTATTTGTAATGTTATAAAACATTAGTTTTGTTTATAATAACAGAAATTTAATATTATTTACACATTATTTTTAGAGTTTAATCGTGATATACTAGAAGTGTAAATAGTTTTCAACTAATTAAAAATTGTTATATATACTTTTTCAAATAGTTATAACAAAAAATAAATGACTTTGGTTTTCATAACAATTTATATAGAATAATAATGTAATTTTTTTTTACATTTGATACTGTATTTTAACTTATTATTTTTTATTTGGAATGATTTCTTCAATCCATCTTAAAATTATCAATAGTTACACTCTTACATTTCTTAATTAAAAATCTAAGTCTACACACAAAAAAATAAGAATGGCTTGGGTAACATTTTTGAAAGAATAACTCAATACGTTAGAATAATATAAAAAAAGGAGGTGGGTATAAATTATACATTTAAAAAGTGTAATATAATGTATTACACTTGTGTGTGTATATATATAATAACATATATAATATTATAATAAGCATCTTTTTACATAAAATTAACTGTTTCCAACTATTTCAAATAAGGGTTGATTTAATATTTTCTTTATTTTAAAACAGCAACTAACAATAGTAACTGAGATACCCAAAATTACCTGAAGCCTGTTGAACATAATTATTGAAAGAACCCTTTTACCTATTGTTATCAAGATTTGATTCAACTGATTAAGCAGTTAAATTATAAATTAATTAGATGATTGGTTGGAATTAATTCTATATATTAATATTTTAACCGATTCAAATGCAGTTTAAATATTACTTACACACATACTCTCACACCATTGCCAAAGCCTCTCAACGATCAACACCTATAGAGGGGACGTAGGACCTATAACACCTGTGGTTGAAGGTGTGGCTAGCCCGTCCCAATGCATCATTTATGACACCAACTACAACCTCAACCTCCTCGATAAAGACCATATGCTTTGTTAATATTATTGTCTCACCTTGCCTTCAATCCCCTCAATCTAATCCAAACACACGCTTCATTTTGATGCAGTGTTACCACTGTTGCCTTTTAGATCCATCTACTAGGTACATGGTCCTCATTTGCCATTGCCCTTCTCCTTTCCAAGTGTCTGTAAGATAAAAATATATCAAAAATAATTATTTTGGGTGATCTTTTGTTGGGGTATTTAACAACCAAATCGGGTTACGATTAACTATTAAATTGAATCGAGTCGAATTGAAAACCATAAAAAATCATTTCGGTTTGTGACTCTCTCTCCCAAAACCGAACCAAAAATGCATATTCTCCCACATTGTTTATCATTATACATTGTAGAATCAATTTTGTTTATAATCAATTAAGTGAAATCAATATGTGATTTTTTAACCAATGGGAGTATTTAGAGTCAATTAAATGAAATTACATCATTAACAACACTTTTAATATTGTATAGTTTTATATAATTATCATTTTTATTTATTTGTAATTAAAATTTGTTACAGGGTCATGCTGATTTAGTACGGTTGTCACAATCATGGCTTTTGTTTTTAGATAAAATAAGAAAAAAACCACATCAACCAAATTAAATTAAACCACAATGGTGTAGTTCAATTCGGTTCAATTTTCATAATTTTGTTCAATCAAACCAAAGCTCGAGTATCACCACTAAAAAAACAACTGACAGCGACGGAAGGTATTGGTCGCTAATCCACAGAATGGCCGTCGCTAAACACATTAGCGACGACATCTCAGACGGAAAGGAGGACGTCGCTAAAACCCTCGTCGAAAAGACATCAGCGACGCCACACCTGCCGTCGCTAACATATTGACGGCGTAAGGCCGTCGCTAAAATCGTCTCTGTCCCAATAACCCCAGCCGTCGCTAAGTGTTGGCATACAGCGACCACGAAAGCCCGTCGCTAATAACAGCCATCAGCGACCACCCTATGCCGTCGCTACATGTACTCATGTAGCGACCACCCTTGCTCGTCGCTATTTGTAACAAGAACAGCGACGACAGAAGCCGTCGCTAGTGGTTGTGACGTAGCGACCACAATGTTCCGTCGCTAGTGCTTATGTTACAGCGACCACAATGTTCCGTCGCTAGTGCTTATGATACAGCGACCACGATGATCCGTCGCTAGTGGTTGTGACGTAGCGACCACTGTAGCCGTCGCTAGTGTTTGTGATGTAGCGACCAGGTCGTCCGTCGCTAGTGGTTGTGGTGTAGCGACCAAAGTGTCCGTCGCTAACCGTCATTTTTAAATTTTTTTAAAATTGATTCAATGATTTAATTTAACTTTAAAAATATCTTAATATTTTGTATTTTGTATTGGCTGATAAAATTTTATAATTAAATTAAAATAATTTTTTTGAAGTAATAAATTATTATTAAAAACAAAATAATAGATTAAATTAATTTATCAAATAGGTTGAATTACTAATGATAGGTAGAATAAGGCTTTGTGATTTGAATGTAATTACCAATAAATATTGACATAATAAATAAAGAATGACAATAAATACTGAATGAAAATATAACATAACTAAAAATCAAATATACAATGTGTATAAATAAAAGAACTACAATCAAGGTGGTGGGGGATCCTGGGGTGGTGGTGGGGGCGCCTGGGAAGTGGGGGGAGGTAGCCTCGCCATCAACTGCATCAGTAGCTCCTGCTGCTGAGCAAGTTGCCGACGAGTCTCGGCGTGCTGCTCCTCGGCCCGCTGTCGGTCCGACTCGGCCTTCTGTCGGTCCGCCTCGTGCCGCTCCAACAACAACTGCCTCTGACGTCGCTCCTCCTGTAGCTCATCGTTCAGGTTTTGAATTACCTGAACGACCTCAGTCGGAAGACCGGAGGAAGACGAAGAGGAAGGGGTCTTCCCCTTTTTCGCCAGCTGCGTGCCGACGCCACCCAATCCAAACACCCTCCCTTTCTTGTTCACACCGCCAACAGCCTCCATATAGATGGCGTTGTCGTCAGAACAAGATAGGGTGGGAGGAACCTCCCCTTCAGGAGTGGAAGCCACCAGGTCCGCCTCCTTCTCGGCCCTCCTGGCCTGATACGCCTCCTGTAAATTCAAAAACAAAGATAGGATTAGTAAGCTAATTTGTAAATTATAAGCATGTGTCAGTTAAAAGTAAATACCGCTAGCTCCGTAGTCTTCTGGTTTACCCATGCACCGGCTTTGTTCTTCTTGGTCATTTGCATGACCTCAAACAAAGAAGGCTCCCGGTGCTCCCTCTGCTCCTGTGGTGGACAAAAAACATTGAGATTATTATTTGTAAACATGTAAGACAAATCATAATAGAAATGTTTAACATAAATATACTTACAAATCTTTTCTTGTGCTCGAGGGTTGAAATGCTACCCCCAGTGTAAACCGAGGCTGCAGCATCGGCGGCTCTGTTGGCCCTATTCCGAGCACTCGCCTGCTGGAATGGGACCCCGCCCCACTTCTGGACCATCCCGTCCCAATGGTCCTCCGGGATCCAACGAGGGCGCTCACCCTTGTCCCTCACCTTCCAAAGGGTACTCTTGATGATTTTGGAGGTCTTTGTGGCAAAGACCTTCCTAATCTCATCAATCATACCCTCCGCCCACTGGTAATCACGCTGTAAAATGAATTGAGAAATCAAAATTAATAACAGGTCTATTTTACAAATCAAGTCACAATAAATGAGCTAGGAACTTACCGAGAAGGTGTCAAACCACCTATCTTGCACAACCTTCCCAGCATCTGTC
The DNA here is from genome assembly GCA_037962975.1 of Clitoria ternatea. Classification (NCBI taxonomy): domain Eukaryota; kingdom Viridiplantae; phylum Streptophyta; class Magnoliopsida; order Fabales; family Fabaceae; genus Clitoria; species Clitoria ternatea. Next base: position 116,101,369 of record CM075674.1, on the reverse strand, counting down.
CAAGATATATATGGACCATCCCACTGGGCCTTCAAAACCTTAGTAATCGCTTTGGTAGTGCGACTACTATCAACAAAGCTGTAATGACAACAATTATGTTAGGAGTAAAACAACACACAATCTAGGGAGACACCCAAAATTTCGGCAGAGTCTCCCCTGCAAATGTAACATTTCCAAGTTTAAATAGTTACCCTGTTACAAACAGAAGAGTGCCCAGTACAATTCAATCTATACAAGTACTAATTAAAGTAACATCCAATAAACCAACAAGTCTTTCTACTAAAGTTTAATATAAAGTGTCATACAAATAACATAAAAGTATATGAAATTTAGTCACTTACTCGTCTCCGGCCGGCACGGGTACCAACATGGGCAGAGGGGATGCCGGAGGTGGGGTCGCCTGATGGCCATGGTCCTCCAAGCCACCAACTCCAGGAGTCTGCTCTGGGGTGGTCAGCTGTGGGGGTGATGGGGTGGTCTGCTGTGGTGGTGGTGATGGAGTGGTCTGCTGTAGTGGTGATGGAGTGGTCCGCTGTGGTGGTGATGGGGTGGTCTCCTGCCCTGGGGTAGGAGTCCCCAGACGGGAAGCCGGGATCCTGGACCCACCACCCCTACTGAAGGGCAGTCGACGTCCCGTCATCTGTGGATAAAATCATGAAAAAAAAGGTTAGTCTCAGGATATATATAAAGCTATGTATATATGTTTAACAACTACATACTCTGTGTCTGTTTCAGTTTCAAATTCCCCCTCAGTTTCAGTGTCACTGTGGTTATCTGTTTGAACAAGTTCATCAGTATCCAAATCAGCCCTAGACCGTTTTGATCGAGAGACAAGGTCTTTGTCAATGTGTTCACCCCCCGTAGTGGCGAGTGTCTCATCCATTATGACTGGATCAATGTTGAACAACAAATTGGCATCGTTGAGCTCGTGTGGTGCAAGCTGATAAGCGTCATCGACCTCCTCGGAGACATTGTCAGTGATCTGACTTCGGGCCTTGGCCTTGATTACTGCATACCAGTCCCGATGTCCTCCCGGGAAGTCGGTGTAATAAACCTGCTCAGCTTGTTGGGCAAAAATGAAGGGATCAAACCCTTTATATCTACCATTCTTCTTGACCTCAACTAAGCCGTAGTTGTTGTCAACCTTTGTTCCAACACCGATTGTGTTGTCGAACCAATCACATTTGAATAGAACAATATCTCTTCTTAGTCGTCCAGAGAATGAAACTTCAACAATCTCCGTTAGCACTCCATAAAAGTCTTCTTCCAACTGACCGGCGGTGCCTTTAACACAAACCCCGTAGTTATGGGTGCGCATCCCTTCACTCCATTGAAGAATATTAAACTTGTAGCCATTTACGTAGTAAATAGGCCATTTTTTAACAGTCTTCACCGGCCCCCAAGAAAGGGCTTGGAGTAAAGAATCTTCAATATGGTTGTTAGGGTCTTGTATCTATGTATAACATAAGAAGTAGGTCATTGTTACCATATTGACGGGAGTTAGAAGCAAATAGGCTTAAAAACACTTGGTATACGGGTCTTACATGTTGCGCGAACCAACCAACGAACTTGGCTGACACCTCACTATGAATTTGGTCATCAGTTAAATCATTTTGCTCAAGTTTTAGCATATCTGTGTATAAGCTATTGAAAGAAACAAATAAGTTTAATATAAAATCTACGTTAAGAATGTATAATATAACTTCTATGACTTACTCAATAAAGGGTTCCACTTCTGGGCAATTGAGAAGAATGTACAAGTGAGCCGCCTTTCGATCTTTCTCATCAATGTAACATTTTGTGAGCCTGCCCCCCGGGTGACCAGGATAGTTGAAAATCGACGTTTGTTCATCAAACCCTGTGCGGCTGGCTACCCCAAGATTACGGGGAATTTTACTCATTCTAGTTTCTATCTCCGTTGGAAAATAGAAAGAAGCAAAGGTTGTCATTTCTTCGACTAAGTATGCCTCACAAATTGAAGCTTCAACGCAGGCTTTGTTCGACACTTTATCTTTTAAAGAGCGTAAGAATCTTCAACATCATTAACAAGACGGTGTTAAGTTAGAAAATACTATTATAAGAAGTGTTTGCAATGAAATTAAAGAGTTCACCAAGCATTCACCTTTCGAATGGATACATCCAACGATACTGCACTGGGCCACCAACCAAGGCCTCGTACGGTAGATGGATAGGCAAATGCTCCATGGAGTCAAAGAAACTTGGTGGGAAAATCTGCTCCAACTTACAAATCAATACCGGGATAGTTTCTTCCATCTTCACAAGTTTCTCCACACTCAACGAAGTAGCCGTCAACTCCTTAAAGAAGTGACTCAACTCCACTAACGTTTTCCAAATAGGCTTCGGTAAGGCATGAAACGCGTACGGGAGTAGTTGTTGCATAAACACATGGCAATCATGACTTTTCATGCCAAACACCCTGCCCTCCTTCACGTCGACACATCTACTCAAGTTAGAAGCGAATCCGTCAGGCAGGGTCAACCCATTCATCCAAATACACACAGTAATCTGTTGTGGTCTAGTTAAAGCATATTTTGCATGGGGTTTAAACATTCTTCCACGTCCCGCATCCCTCAACTCCAACTCCTTCCTAGAACACCACATCGGAAGGTCTAGACGACTCTTCTCGTTGTCCTTTGTTCTCCCTTTGATGTCCATAACAGTGTCAAAAATATTCATGAAAACATTACGTTCAGTGTGCATCACATCAATGTTGTGTCTTAACAACAAGTCTTTCCAATATGGCAAATCCCACAACACACTCTGCTTCACCCAGTGGTGTTCCTTACCGTAACCCGCAAACTCCTTAACACTCTTGTCCCAGATGTAAGGATACTCTTCGACCCTCTGCCAAACCCGTGCACCAGATAACCTACGGGGTGGAGGTTCATTAACAACCTTGTTCTTCTTAAAAGCGGTTTTGTTCCTCCTAAACGGGTGATCCAACGGTAGAAACTTTCTATGACAGTCAAAGAAACTTGTCTTGCCACTAACAGGGAGTGATTCCCCCCCGGTATGTTCCATGCATACAGGGCAAGCAAGCTTCCCAGACGTGGACCATCCAGAAAGCATACCATAGGCCGGGAAGTCGTTAATAGTCCACATCAAAACAGCACGTATCATAAAGTTGTTCTTCAAAGACACATCGTATGTCATTACCCCGACATCCCATAACTGTGATAACTCTTCAACCAACGGTTGCAAAAACACGTCTATGTTCGCCTTTGGATTTTTGGGTCCTGGAACCAGTATAGATAGAAACATGACCTCCCTCTTCATACACATATCAGGCGGCAGATTGTATGGGGTCAGGATGACTGGCCAACAAGAGTAAGCCCTTCCGTATTGACCGAAAGGGTTAAACCCATCAGTACATAATCCAAGTCTTACATTTCGCGGCTCGCCAGAGAAGTCCGGATATAGCTCATCCAAACACTTCCATGCTTTCCCGTCGGAAGGATGGCAAAGAAACCCCTCTTGTGTTCGGTTCAGAGCATGCCAACGCATGTGTTTTGCCGTGGACAATGAGGCATACAGGCGTTGAAGACGCGGTGTTATAGGGAAGTACCACATTTTCTTCCTGGCCGTCCGGGTTACCTTCCCTCTCCTTTTAACGGTCTTGTAGCGTTCCTCATTACAATGCAGACATTTTGTGACACTCTCGTCTGCAAACTCATTTCTGAACAGCATACATCCACCAACACAACACTCTATCTTCACACAACCCAGCCCCAAGTTTGCCACTTGTTTCTTAGCACGGTACAGGTTTGCTGGCATTCTGTGATTACTAGGCATGGTGGAACCCATCAGACTGACCATCCTATCAAAACAACCTCCAGAAAGATTATAATCTGCCTTTATGCTTAAAGCAGCTAGGGAGGCGGATAACTCAGTGTGACTGTTGCACCCGTCCCACAATGGAGTCTGAGCCGCCGCCAACAAATCATAAAATCTCTTCACCTCCGGATTAGGATCCTCCTCTGCATTGTCAGAGTCCCCATGACCTGCTTGGTCATTATGTTCCAGCATACGCCCGGTGGAGGGTCCAACATGATCCATCACCATTTGTTCTATGTTGTTGTACGTATCCCTGTTTCCTCCAACCTCGTAGTAAGACTGTTGCACGATTACGTCTGACGGTCTACGCGGTAACTGCTCACCATGGTTGTACCAGCAGTGGTATGTTTCCATGAACCCTTTCTCAGTTAGGTGGCACATGACATCATCCGCGTATTCAAAACTCATGCATTTGCACCTTGAGCACGGACAACGGATCTTCTGAGTCACTTCAAATCCAGGCGTGTTTGCCGTAGCAAACGGAATGAAGTCCAACAGCCCCATCATAAACTCCTCAGTCACTCGCCGATTGCGATCTAGTCGGTTGTACATCCATCACCGATTTGCCGGTACCTCCATTTACAGTATCTAACAAGCACGATTTCTGTTACCTTACACGTTTAAATTTTTATTTAACTATCGGTTGTGAATCACTCTATCTCTTTGATGTTGCAAATTGGTGGGGCCCTATCCCATTCGGGATGAATATGCAACTATCCGTAACCCATCCCATAATTGTATATGGTCTATCTTGAGTTGAATGAATGTTCATTTGAAATTTCGGCAGCATTTCGCATTGGTCCCCGAGTACACAGAGATACGTACGGTATGAAACACCACACGCAGACATGCACCCTGGGAACAATACGAAACACCATAACCGAAATTTCAAATGAATATTCATTCAACTTCTCAAGATAGACCACATACAACATTGATGGGTTACGCCCTACAGGTTACAAATTCATACCAAACTGTCCAACCGGGACAATTCAAGATCCAACACAACACGGTACATCGACCGGTTGTTTTGAAACTTGAACGGGAATCTAATGGGTACACACACGACTAAACCCTACATTATTAAATCATGAGTTTCATTTTTTAAGTTTCCTAAGAAAGGGAGCCTGTCAAAATTTTGGCAGAGTCTCCCCTGTAAACTGAACATTTCCCAAATTTACGAACGACCTGTTACATATAGAAAAATATACATACCATACGAATTGTATATGATATTCATAGTTATGAACACGAGCAAGAGACAAGGTTATCAGTACATAAAACCAATGCCTAATGAGCTCTGCTCTCCACTAACAAACAACATTACACATGCATAAAGAATCATGTTATCAGCACACAAAACCAATGCCTAATGAGCTCTGCTCTCCACTAACACATAACATTACACATGCATAAAGATTCATGTTATCAGCACACAAAACCAAAGCCTAATGAGCTCTGCTCTCCACTAACAAACAACATTACACATGCATAAAACTCATTATAAACACATCAAAACCAGTTCCTAATCTCTCTACTAACAAACAACAATTGACATGCATACATATATCGAGAAAGTCAGCGTTAGGGGATTACCTAGCGAAAAAAGTCGGTGATGAATACGGAGCTGAAGAGAGATGATCAGAGACCCCGCGTGATCTGTGTTACTCTGTATGACAAACCAAGAAGTCGTTAGAAAGTTACAAGTAGCAAGGAAACTAAACAAAGAGAGACACGCAAAGTAAATAATAGATTACACAGCCACGACTTCTTAGTGATCTAGACACCTGGGATCCACGTGAGAATGAGTCCATGAGAGACGCAACAGAGACTACATTTGCATTATTAAACATTCTAAACGTTATTTGTAAAGACTCTTCTTAGATGAGTTAATTTATAAAGACTCTTCTTAGATGAGTTAATTAGTTAAAAGACCTAAGTTATTTCAGGTCAAAACGTTATGGGGCTGTTGCAGGAGGGTGCAGTTGCTGTGTGGGGTTGTCACCGGAGCCAACAATGGCTATTCTTCCTCCTTGCAGCTTGTTAAAAGCTCGCCAGAGACCAAGAGGCAGAAACAGAGCCTCCACCCAAGAATAAAAGAAAGAAGACAAAAACAAAAACCTTCACCCAAGAAGGGATATTTTCCAAATGAATTTTATGCTAATTAAACACCTCTTCGAAACGAAGTTGTAATACTATATTTTCTAAGGGAATAGTAGGGAAGGAGTGAGTGAGAGAGGGGAAAATGATAGGAAATATTAATATCTATGTGTTTGTTTAGTTGAATAAGGGTTGTTAAATTAGGATTGTTTAACATAAATTTTTCATTTATTGATTAAACAAAATTTAAACAATTATATAATTAATATTGATGGTTAAATAATACCTGTTACCAAATTTCGTTTATAGATAAAACACCTATTTTTATATTCCCTTGACACATCTCTTTTCTCTCACACGAGACTGCTGATAAAAGTCTTATTAATATGTTTTGAATAAAACACTAAATCACCGTTAAATCAACGCCTCCATCAACTATTTTTCACTCTGACTTTGTCAAACATGAAGCTGCATAATGAGAATATTGAGTAGAGTGGACAGTGGACAGTGGACACTCAAATTTATTTCTTCAAATTTGTTTGAGGACTTTTGGGTCGAGAAAAGATTTTCTGTTTCGACTTTTAATTATAAAATTGTTGCTTGTTATAAAAAATTTAAGTAAGAAATGATAAAACAGCTCTTAACTTTTTCATGTTTTCAAACTTACCTTGTTGTAGTTTAAAAATTAGCATGTGCTTAGGAATTCATAATGTGTGTTTTGATTAGCTTATTTTGGAGGGAAACAATTTCTGGGAAAATGAATAAATAAAGTGCTTGTTATTTCGAAAAAAAGACTATGTTCACCATCGATTCCCATCTATGGTTTCCACCTTTGCTTGAGTATTGGGTTGATGCACAGGTTCCCATTTGTTCACTAGAAAGGGAAGGAGAGTGGGTCTAAGTATGAAATTATGGATTTTGGGTGGTGAAGAAAGGAGTGTGGGTTTCTGTTCTTATTTATAGGCAAAGAGGACTAAAATAAAAATATTAACTCTATTTTTATTTATCAACTTTAAATCTTGTGAATGAAAAATATCTAATGAGATGAACCGGAGAAAGATGGTGGCTCGTGAGACAGAGAAACTGAGTGGAAGGGAGGGAGCCGAAGGGAAGGCAGGGGAGGAGGGGAGGCAGGGGACAGAGGGGAGGCAAGGACGGAGGGAGCGAGGGGTGGAGGGGAGGGACGGACGGAGGGGAGGGACGGACAGAGTAAGGGAATCAGAGGGGAGGCAGGGACGGAGGGAGGTTATCATACATTTCATGGGTTTCCCCATTGACCTCATGGGTTACGTTTAAGCGTAAGATTCATTGGTCAAAAGTAACAAGACTTCGTTAGTGTCTGCTACTACACTCCATTATATAACTTTTAACAACATTCTTTAAATTCACTTTACTCTATTCTTTAAATTTAGGGTTTAGGGTTTAGCTACCACCTCTCACATCCTATCTTAAACTAAATCTACTTTTAGCAGTTACTGACATTTAAATGTATAAGGATGACAGATCATTTAAATGACATGTAGGGAATCATATGAACTGCTCAATATACATCCAGACCAATTAAATGTATAACTATCACACAACGTTCAACTGCAGAATGTATAACTATCACACAATTGGTTTGGTTATAAAAATTACTTGTGCATTTTCAGGGCAGAGCAATACCAAGAAAAAAAATTCTTGATACTTATCCTTTTAAGAAAATATGTTTGTTTTAGTGGAAGCTGAGTGAACATGTGCCCTTATGGCTTATATATTTCTCTCATATTGTTGTACACAGGTGTACTATGTATATGGCTTTATGCTGCTGGTCTTTCTGATTCTCATCATTGTGACTGTTTGTGTGACAATTGTGGGGACATACTTTTTGTTAAATGCCGAAAACTACCACTGGCAGTGGACTTCTTTCTTTTCAGCCGCCTCAACAGCTGTTTATGTGTACTTGTATTCAATATACTACTACTATGTGAAGACGAAAATGTCAGGTTTCTTCCAGACCAGCTTCTATTTTGGATATACATTGATGTTTTCTCTTGGACTAGGAATTCTATGTGGTAAGTCTTCAGTTTGAATGTAGATTTCCATCCTGTTTATGTATTTGATGCTTAATAAACCTCATTTCTTCCTATTGTCCTCCATAAATGCTTGTGCCCTTATCTCCTGAACTGGGTTATAATTTTTCTTTAAATGTGCAGGAGCTGTTGGTTTTCTTGGTTCAAATTTGTTTGTGAGGAGGATCTACAGAAACATCAAGTGCGATTGAGGTTTTCTTTGACATACCTGAGCACTTCCATAGGTTTGTTGCTGGAGACAACAAATTTTTGGAGGAAGCTTCTGGTGATGTGTGGGGACCTAACAATGTTTACAGGTAGAATCACAGGGTTTTGGGAATGAGGATGTATTCTTTTTCTATATTGGGGAAGCCCTGGGATTTTTTTCCCCTGTTGTAATTGATTGTCTTTATAATTTTAGATAATTAGTACAATATCCAACTTTTGTGGGTACTGTTTCATCCCTTCATAAAATAGGGGTCCCTTCAAGGACTGATACCTGATCCCCTCAACACGGTTTCAACTATCAAATGTATTTAAGAGGGGCCCAAGTCTTGGAAATGAATTTTGCTGAATTTTGTATGGAGATCTAAATATCATTCTTATATGCTTCCTTTCCTGTAAGTGTTAGACTTGGCTTGAAAATAATCGAACTCGTGTGATAGTTATACATTTCAATATTTTAGGCCTATGTCAGTTGTGGGCATCAAACTAGTACAGAAATTTTGTTTCTTTATCATTCTTTTATCAATAATTTTTCTAATTTTAACTCTCTTACCTGTGACCCTTATTTCAGGCAATAGAAACTATGGTTGGATATAGGCAGTGGCTTCATGGTGAGGCTGTTGTAGCCGACACTATATATCTTTCAACAAAATACTACCATGACAATCATTTTAGTATGCAACATTAAACTCCATGGTTCATCTGTGTGTAACACTAGAGGTTTTCTTGACATGCCATAATCATAACATTATCACTAGATAGAAAAAACAAAAATAGAAGAAAATAGAGTAAGCGTGAGACACTTACTTGTGTGAGCTGAGAGAGTGGGTTGTCTCACCTCAGAGAGAGTGAGAAAGCCTGCTTCACAGATGAAATCTGAGAAAGTGACAGAGTGTGAGAGATAGTCGTGAAAGAACCAATATGGAAGAAGTAAATCGGGAAATACTTACCGTTCGTCACAGATGGTATGGGAGGCCGCACGTAGGAACTTGAGAAACACAGAGAGGAAGGTGACGAAGGGGAAACTGAGAGAGAAGTTTAGGGCATAAAGACAGGGAGGGAGATGAGCAGAGACGGGGGGGAGCCAGCGAGAGGGAGGGACACAAACAGAGGGAGATGACCGGAGATGAAAGTCGGAGGGAGACGGGGGCGAGGGAGATGATCGGAGATGAAAGTCGGAGGGAGACGGGGGCAAGGGAGAGTAGATTGGTTTAGGGCAATGATTGGAACAAAACTTTAGGGAAAAGGGATGTCTGAATTAGATTAAAATCTTAGCGACGGTGTAACTCCACCGTCGCTACATTTATGGGACCATAGCGACGACACATAATTCCGTCATTAATTTCCTGAATATTAGCGACGGCAGAGCAGATCCGTCACTAAGCACCTCTATAGCGACGGGAAACACCCGTCGCGGATTTATCAGAAGACATAGCGACCGCAGTATCCCCGTCGCTATCACTTGGCGCCATATATAACTTGGAGGGAAACCAAAAAAAGGGAGGGAAATAACTTTAGCGACGGTGTCAGGGACGGGGTTTGAGTTAGCGACGGTATTAGTGACGGTTGTTTGCCAAATTCAGCGACGGCGTATTGTTGGTCGCTAATATGGTCGCTGTTTTTGTTTTCGAAGTCCCTTTTCTTTTTCCCGTCGCTAATGCGGTCACTGATTAGCGACGGTGTTCGGCGGTCGCTACTGGTGTGTAGCTATCAGTCATTTTTCTAGTAGTGTATTTTTGAGATACGGTTCGACCTTTTTTTTTTCTTCAAAACCGAACTGTATTGCACCACAAACGCCTCTAACCTTTTATAGTGATTTATTTTTCTCTATGGGCAACTACGAATAATACCACCTAGTTTCTTTATATAAAAAACATATAATCAAATCATCTAGACTAAGGACAACCCTTAGAAACAATTATGTCAATAAGTAATATTATCAATTCACCCTCCCCTAACTATCCATAATATTACATAATTAAACTAATTGGATAAAAATATATAGGTGCATTGTTAATATACATCTTACAATAAATAAAGACTAAAAATGAAATTTAGCAATTAATACATTTGTCAAAACGAGCTTATATCTTATAACTTATGGATGAGTTTGTTTAAGCTTATTTGGAAAAAATGTTTTTTCAAACCAAAAAATTACTTAATGTAGTTTTTTTAAAAGCAAAAGGTGAAGAAAGTTAAAAACAACTTTTTTCAAGAAGCTACTTTGAGCAACTTATCCAAATAAATTGTTGAAAAGGCTGAAACAAGATACCAACTCATTTTTTAAAAAAACTTGTTATAGTTGTAACCAAATAGATCTTTTTTTAATAATAAATTTTTATAGAAATCACATACAAATAAATCACTTTTTAAAAAAATCACTTAATTTAAGCTTAAACCAATCGGCCCTATAACTTATGACTTTTTGGATAACTTATAATTTTTTAGAAAGCTTATTGAAATAATGTTGTTTAGTAAAATTTTAAATTATGTTAAATGGCTTTAAAGGATATAATATTTGAATTATAAGTTATAAGCTACCTCAATAAGCCTTTCAAAAGCTGAGAGCTTATAAAAACTATAAGCTCCTCATTTTTATTGCGCCGTCAAAAAGTCAATAGCATTATTTAATTTTCCACCAAAATACTCTTCTTATCATCAATGAAATAAACATTAATCAAGTACAAAGAAAATAAGATTTGAAAAAGTACCAATAGAAGTGAGAGGGTGTTTTTAGAAAATAAGTACAATTTGTAGACAAATTAAATGACATTTACTATATTAACTAACTTTTCTTAAAAACTGGAATTAATTTAAAGGTTATATTAAGCGACAGATGTAGTATTTAGAATAAAAAAGTAAAATACTATGTTTTGAAAAAGAGATTGTATTATCTTCAATCTTGAATGTAAGCAAAAAATAACTATCATACACCATTTAAGAAAAGTAGTTACTTTTATTCAATGTCATTTGATTCATCTAAAAAATGTATATTATTATAATATCATTTATTAAAACTTTTGAAGTAGGTCTTCCCCCATTAAAAATTTGATTCGATGTGCATACCGACTCCAAGAAGCAAGCAACACTGGTTATCGCAGAATATAAATAAATGCTATGTCAAATCAAATAAGGACATAATACCCATAAAAGACGGACTGATGATCAACTTTGGTACGGATCTGTGAGCTTGACCCCAGTCAGAAAAGTTAACACCTAAGTCAGAATTAGACGCAAATGTACAACTTGCTCTTGTACAATTACTGTAGCCACTGTTCACTGTCAAAGAGGTCAAATCATAAATTGCACACATTGAAATTCTATAAATACAAGTCATTCATGAAATTCATGCATAAGAGCATTTACTACCCTAAACTACCTCTGCAATCTCTTTATTTCTTCGTAACACCCTTACTGAGTTAAGCATCAGAGTTCTTTTTGCATGTACACTCCCAATGTGTTCGATCAACCTCGGATAGGAATTGACTTTATTCATACCTTAATGTGAAGGACACAAAGTTTTAACTGAATCTGTGTTTATAATACCAGACTCACTCCTAATGAGACAATGTAAAACCAAAGAGTAAGAGAAACATTTGACACTGGTTGGACAAGACATACTCTATACCTCGGCCACCAATTAGATCAAAATTAAAGTGAATATTAGTTAAAGATATTTTAGGAATACTTACACGTTTAATAAACTTGGGTTAGTTAAATTTGTTTATATTTTAAGAAATATTCTTTTTTTCTTATATTCAATGACAGAATAATACTTTAAAAACTAAATAAAAAATATACTGAAATTATTATTAAATTATTCTTTGTATCGACATAATTACCCCTAAATAAAAGAAAGAAATATAAACTGTAATTGCACTAAAAAACACAAGATCCACTTACGAAGCATGCGGGATTAGACAATCATTACGTCGGCTAATTAAACCGTGATTTGTTAAAAAAAATTATTGGTTTATCGAAATTTTAATTGTCTCTTTAAATTTATTAACTTTATTTTCTCAAATATCAAACAGACAATAAATAATTAAAGTTGTTAGGCGCATTTATTAATTACCACAAATTAAAATAAAAAAGAAAACATAAAAGTGATATTGTTTGAGATGGCATGACGACTTTTAAACTTTGAAAGGTGTTTCATTTGAAGCCACTTTTATTGTTATTACTTTGTCAATGATGACAAATCATGAAATTAGGGGAGAATTTTACCTTTATATATATATTTCACTTTATTGGTTGAAAGTAACATTTACACATGCAGCACAACAAGGCTAAGTATACGACAAAGAAGGAGATAACGACACATATCTGGATTAACTATAAACAATCACAAGAAATTATGCGTAATTAATGCATGTCTATGTACAAACCTTTATTAGGGGTTTTGGTTGACCATGCAGTTAGGAAATGGCTTGTAATAGCTATTTGTTATTCTCTCTTTCATATTATCAACTTTTTAAATAAAAAATAGGTGTTTTAGCTTATAAGTTTCTAAAAAAAATGAAGAATATTTATAACATTTTTTTTTTCCAGTTTAGGGTGTGTTTCGTTGAAACAATATTTTTCTTGTTTTCATTTTATAATTTTTTATTTTTTAAACAAGTATGAAAAATCGTGTAAAATATGTTAAGATAGTATACGAATTTTTTAGTTAAAAAAATTGATTAAATTGTAGCTAGATTTTCATTTTTTTTTCACAATTTAAAAACTGTTATTGAACTCTGTTTTTCCTCCTTTTACCCTTTGCGTAACATGTTTTTAAAAAAATTGTTGCCTTTGAACCGTGTTTTCTAATGCAACACAGATTTGGGATAACAAAGGAAAAAATATTGCCCGGCATTGAGCTGTGTTTTCAAATGCAACATAGATGGAAAAAATATAAAATGATGTTTTCAAAAACACAAAATTTGGAATGCTACATGGGATAATTTTTTAAAATAATTGCTGTTTTTTTGGCGTCCTTACTACATTCATCTTTTACATAACACATCCTCAGTATTCAAGTATATAAATATTACACATTTACTCCTCATTATGACACTTTCATCAACTACGATTAAGCTTCAATATTGATTTATCTGGTACACCTATCCTAGAATTTCTTCAAACTAAGCACACTTAACCTTAGAGTCTTTAAGTGACGGACTATCGAAAAATAAATGCATTTGTTGGAATAGATAGTATGAATTAATTCCTTTAGTTATCATCGACTATATAATTTCATACCTATACATTTTTTGGATCTCTTTCATTCTAGTATGTATTCGGTTCATTCATGCGTTCCTCCCACTAGAAGCCTGCTAGGAGTCGCTCTTTGTTTGTGCTTATGCACCGATGGTCACTCTCCGCCTTTAACAGTGCCCGAGATGTCACATTCCCCTGAAATCCTAGCAGGCTCCTCATCCATACCTATGCACCGATGATCACTCCCCGTCAACATCGATATGTCACATAGTCAATGTATCTTTTGTCCAATTATCTTTCTAAGGTCCTTTTAACCTACTAGGACATTGTTTAAGGAAACAAAAGTATAAGTTTTCTATTGAAAATTGTTAAAAGATTACTTAAAAATTAGTGCGAGTGAGTTTTAATTATATTTTCAAATAAAAATTTTCATTTTTGCTTCCTTAACGAATGCTCTTAGGGCATTGCATTAGTTAGTGTTCCCTAACTTTTAATATGTTCCTTCTCTTTCATTATTCAATATTTTCCCCCTAATTAATGCTTTATTGATTTAAACAAAATATAATGTATATTTAGTAAAGGAGCATTTAATTACACCTTAAAATGACATAGGCGTTCAGTTTCCAATATAAGAAACAAATAACTAGTTCATGTTAATTAAAAAGGTTAGTTTATCTCAATCAATGTTATTAAAGAGAGAGTTATAATTTCTAAATTATCTACATAATTAATTAGTAAAATTAATTTTAAGTCATTCACATTATATATCCTTGTAAATAGAAGAGTATTATATGAATCATATTATTAAATAAGGTCTAATTAATTAAGCGTTGTTTATATTTTGGACGATAACAAATTAAACATCCTAAAAAGATATAAAAAATTGGAGAGCATGTAGTTATTTAAATAAATATGAACTAAAAAGTCTTAAATTCTTTAACCCTTAAATGAGAGATAATATTAAAAAAATACATTTATTACATAAGGATTAAATTACACCTGAAGTTGTTAAAATAACAATAATTTCGAGATAAAAATTAAAGCCTAAATCGATAATAAGTAAAAAAAAATTTATTTCATTACTCTATTCAGGTTTAAGTCAAACTTATTTTTCAATTTGGTATTTTCTCCCCAACTTGATTAGCAATAATGTCAGATTAACTTACGTTAAAACATTTATTAATAAAGTAAACCTGAAAGGTTTCTATAAAGGCTAAAGTGAAATTGTATAGTAGATTTTGTACAATAAGCAAGGGAGAGATAGAATTTTTTGAAAAGAAAATTGAAGGTAGAATAATAAGATGAGGTTCGTGTTTGAGAGAAATAAAAATAAAAGACACTCTTACATCGATTATTATAAGAAGTGAAATGTTGCATGTGGAATCAATCATTTTATTTTAATTTGGTGTATGTAGAAAACTTCATTAAGAAAACAACCTCACTAATTTGATACACTGACCTCTACCCTGACCCTAAATTAATCAAACCAAAAAGGTATGAGGAAAAGAATAGAAATAGTGAAAGATAAGTAGTAGTGAAAGTGGTGCATAGGAGGGAGTGGTCCATGACCATGAGTTGAGGGTGTTTTTTTATTTTTATTTGAATAGTGTGAATGTGGCAATGGTGCACATTGAGAAAGTGTGGCTCATCTCATAAATGTGAATTGTTGGTTTCTGTGTGTTTAGGCAATAAGTACAGTAGAAGGGGTTCAGAGACCACGCCCACACCTAGTTTCAGACACTGCATCTGCCATCTGCACCTTTTCAACCTTCACATGCAAATGTCTCTCTCTCTCTCTCATCCCATTCAACTCAATCCATACTTAAATTTCCACTGCAATTTTGCTAAAGAAAATGATCATAGTCCAGTGATTCATAGATTAATGTAAGTCTTCACTTCAAATCTCCTTCTCATTAATACATTGTTTGAATTCGATGTGATAATCTTATTATATGGTATGTGCAGAAAAGGAAACATGAAGTTAAATCAATAAAACTTGCATGAGTTAATTTTTCAACGTGACAATGAATTGTGACATGTTAGGGTAAGAAAATCTAAATCTACTACATTTTGCAGTTATCATTGTTCATGCTTCCTCTAATTCTGCTTAGTTCTGTTATATTTTTGTTTGTAATTGCTTTTTGAAATATATACAAAGCAAAGCTATTGGCTTTGGTGTAAAATGTTTACATCTTTTACCTTATATACATATATTTAGGTGATTAATTGATTATCTCATTTTTTAATAGTATAAATTGACCTATTAACATTATTTTTAGATAAAACCTCTTATCAAAATGATTTCTAAGAAAGGAATTTAACCTCTTAATTTTGTGAACTTAGTAACAGTGATTGACCTGCTTCACATGTTACACTCTTTAAATTTATAAAAGAAAATTTTCATAAAAAATAAGATATCTTAATAGCAATACAATATTGATTATTGAAGGGTCTGGGTACGCTTACCCTTTTTATAACTGATTTTTTTTTCTGATGAAAGAAAGTAAACCAATATTAAATTGATGATCTCCTTTAATTATACTATAAATTTATATAGTAATTCATATTTTATTGGGAATGCATGACCATAGAAAATCAAAATAAAAACTTGGGTTGTACGACCAATCAATAAAAGCAAAATTGGGATTTTCTGTACCTTTGTTCTATAACAACCAGCACTGTGATCAATCACTCTCCCCCACTGGTTCATGAATTCTTTTCTTTGATAAAGATTTTCGTACCATTTCCTCATCTACTAATTAACTTCCATTATTACTGAATCATCTTTTCTGCTCTTTCTGGGCTCATACTTTTAATTTCTCCCATTTTCCATTAAGGATTAGCATAGTTTATCTATGATCAAAATAGTATTAAGTATGAATATTATGTGTAACTTTTATATCCAAAACATAATTATTGTTGACAAATACACGCAATGGAACCTTGCAGTGCTATGAGGGTTGGAAATTGGAATAACATCATTTTCTCGGTACGGTTTTTGTCAACAATACATGCATAACAGTTTTGGCATTGTTCATATTTCAATCATGAAGGAGGGACCAACACTTCATTTCAAGGGACCTAATTCCATTTTATTATTATATATTTTATCTGCATGTATATACATTGTGATGAGTCTCACTTCATATATATATGAATATGATAAATGTTGCCTTGCTATCCATGAATATGAACGTCTAGACAGAGAATGGAAAGAGAAATAGAATAGGAATAGTCATGGTGTGTTTGATTTTGTGTTTCTATTTTTAAAATTATGTATTGAAAATACTGAAAATAATTTTTTTTGGTCTTCTGTTTTCATTTATTATTTCTACTTTTTCCTATATAAATTTTAAAAATAAGAAATGAGATGATAGTTTTATAATTAAAATTGGTAACAGAAAATAAAAATAGAAATTAAAGAGACCGTAAGTGATAAGTATGAAAAGTAATATGATGAAATATAAAATGAGATATAAAATGAAATAAAGAGTCTCATATAAATGGGTGAAAAAATAAAGTGTGACAATATAATTATTATTTATAGCCAATAAATATTAATCAAGTTGATTGATGATTTAATTATGGTTACGAGGTTATAAACTCATGAGTTTAAATACCTTTTACATTAGCATTTTGTTGTGTTAAATAAGTGATTTGTAAATAATTATGTAAGAACTTATCAATTAGCCTCTAACTCAACTCATTTAAACATTTATCGATAGTAAAAAATTATTATTTATAATTTCACACACACTCGTGTGTGTATATCAATTGAGTATTTATTTCCATTTAAATCAACTGATAAATCAAATCCAAACATAGGAATAAGGAATCAACTGTTAGATAAGGCCAAGCCCATGTTTGATATGTGCAACCGACAGAGCCCAAAAATGAACATGCCATGCGATGCTTCTTATGGGTTATGGGCCAACTAATTTTGTTATAAATGAACCCAACCGATTCCTGCTTCATCCCTTTTCATTTTTATAGCCATTGTTTTTTGGTCAACAGTTTTTTGCCCACTTTCTTTATTTATTTATTTTGGTCAACTCCACTTTCTTTATTTTTTTAAAACTCCACTTTCTTTATTTTAATCTGGATCTATAACCGCTTAAGCTGGGCTTTCCAAGCCCATCATTTGAAGTGTGTGATTTAACTAGAATTGGTAAAATAAACCCATTCGCATAGACCGGTCTGAACCCGTCTAAAAAATTATTGTGAGTGTGTTTAAAAAAAACATAAAATCAAAAATAATAAAACTAACCCAAAAAACGGTCTGAGTGTGGATCAACTCATACAAGCCGCAAGTGACCCAAGTATTTTTTTAAAAAAATAGTTTTTTTAATTAGGTGTGTTAGGTTTCCTTTCACCCTTTCCACTCACACTCACTACCTGGTGTCGTGCCTCCCTCTCACTCCGTCGGCGTCTTTGTCTCTCTTCTCTGGCGGCTTGAACCCATTCTCATGGTTTGTCTCTCCCTTGGCTCACTCACCATACTCTGTTTTTTTTCTGTTCATTCTCTGTTCAGCATGTTCATTCTCCATCTCATTACTTCGATGCTTATAATTTTATCCCATTCTATTTTAGTGTGCTTGGTTTCAATTAGTGTTTAAATCAAATCTATGTTTTCAATTTTTTGTAAGTGCTTGCCGCGTGATTTGCTTTTCCTACGAGTGATAAGCCTTAAATGAGTACCTTTGGTTAGTTACATCTCGTTGAGCGTGAATGCTGCCTGCGTTAGTTCCTTCTTCTTCCTGATTGTATAATTAAAACTGATTGTGTGTCTTTCTCTAATTGAATATGATTTTGAATCTTTTTATTTCAAAATTAGAATATGTATTGCTGTAAATTTTCTAAGGTTTGAGTTCATTTCAAAAGACATGACCTTGGGTTGGGTTGTTGCAATGCGTATCAGCATCCATAAGCTTGTTATATGCTTATAGTTTAGTTCATAATATTAAATTGGACATGGATTAAATTGTTTCTTTTAATGTAAAGAATCGTCATGCAGTAAAATTTATAAAATATAATTATTCTCTGCTGCAATAAATTTATGGTTAAGTTTATATCTATACTATTGTTTTGTATGACATGGTTTAGTGCTGGTGGTCTTCTTCTTAAGCCTGATTTTAAGTTCCCTGCCACACAAAAAAATTCTATCATGAACACTTTGTTCAAGAAATTTTTTCTTGTATCATGTTTCAATATTCCAGCTCTAATTTACTTTTAATGGGAGAAATTTTCAATTCACTCAAAATGGGATTTAAGGAAATCACTGAACAAGGGATAGGTTACTATATTCAAGAAAACAATGAGGACAAATGTCAATTGTCAAGTTATGCAGTTATAACTGGTACAGTAAGATTAGAAATGGCGACTAGCCTTGTGAAAATCGTGGGAAATACTTATTCTGGAATGCTTTCCACCCTACTGAGGTGGCCAATATTTTACTAGCCAAGGCAACATAAAGTTCACACTCATACTCTTATCCCATTAACATTCAACAATTGGCAATGTTGTAAAAGACGTATGTGTACGTTCAATGTTGTTTGTTTGCATGTGTGGTATTTGTTTATGCAGTGCAATCTGCTGGTTGATCATAACATTCATGATCTTGTGTAGTAAGAATGTGTTATTGTCACTTAAACATTTTGCTCTTTCCACTGTACGCTTATGATGCCATTCTGTAGGTATAATAATCCATTAAGGATTTGTTGCCATATATGAACAAAAATCGGGGTTTTATTTAATTTGCTTCCTTTATTCCTACTTTAATACTTAATTTGTGCCTTAAATTGTTTGCAAATTTATCAATAATTCAATGGAAATAGTAATTGACAAACCACCACAGGTAGTTACCTTCTTTAAATATGTTATCTGGGGTTTAAATTTTATTGTCTATAGAGAAAAAAACTATGTGAAAAAAAACAAGACTCACTGTGGTCTACCCTTCCAAAGGAAATTCCTGAGGGGGCATTCTTGAATTTACTACAAGAAAATAATAACTGATATTCCAATTAGATTAATTTTTTGTGAGAAAATATTCTGCATTAATCCAGATTTTGAAAATTAGATTTGGACAATTAATAAATAAATTTTAAAGGATAAAAAATTAACTTTTTCATGTAATTTTTTCACATTCTAATTCACGTGGTATTCCCTCTCTACTGATATTTTAAAGGATAAAAAATTAATAAATAAATTGTATTACATAATATCTAAATTGTATAACTTTGACCTAATCTATTAAAACACTTAATTGATAGTAGAATCCATAAAGATCAACATTAACTTAATGACTTGCTTTAATTGTATGGAGCTTTTGTTTTAATTGTATTTACAAATATGTTTTCCTTGCTTGCGTGTGAAACATATTGAATATTGCATATCGGTTGGTGAAATGAAAAAATCCAAGTTCATACCCCCTTGATTAGTGCACACATAGTGGTCAATAATAGGTGTTATATTATGTTTTGATTCACTCCTTGAATCTGTCCTTGAAACTTGAATAGTGCCAAGACCATTTGATCCCTCTAATGCAATATAAGATAAATGATGTTCTGGCTTAGTAATCACTTCAAACTTATCGTTTAACGCGTATGGATCACTGTAACTTGAAATAAAAATGAAGTTGTTATGACACGTGTTTGATAAACATAATACTTATTTTCGTACTTGTTATAAATAAATTTTTAGAGATTTTATCAATTTAAATATAAATTAAAAAATATATTTTTCAATATTTTAAAATATCATGCTTTACATCTCTAAAAATCATTGTTATAACTTAATAGGTTGCTCACCTCCATTTTATGATTTAATTTCCTTTTCATTTTACGTTTTCAGCCTCAAGCATTCTGATTCTTCTCCGACCACCAGTGGCAGTTAGTCAGTGACCTCCGAGGCTCCGAGCTACTTCTTCATCTTCTCCGACCAGTGGCACAACACAAGCACTCATCACCACCAAGCTTCTTCTTTAGTTCTCCATCTTCTCTGTCAGTCACTCTGCATCTTCTTTTCTTCCTCTTCTTCATGATTATCTTGCTGAATGCTGAGCTGAATGAGTGAATTGTTGAATCATTGAATGAGTGAATGTTAAATCGCTGAATGAGTGAATAACTGATTATTTAATTAAATTCTGTTTGAATGAATGAATTTTAAATTGTTAAAAATTATCCATTTAATTAAACAAATCCATTCCTATTCAATTTCAATGTTATAGATCACATACCATAGTCAATTCATGGCACAGGATACATTCCCTAAAACATACCTCACAATTGGCAATATCATAGTAGGAACATTCCCTGCTATGTTCCCGCTTTCCCATTGCCACCATCTGCCTCCTTCACTTTCTCACCGCCACAGTGTTCCCCATTTCTTTGTCAAGCAAATTCAAAAACTCCACAGCAATTGAGTTATCATGAACAAGACTAAACACCTTGTCTTCCACCTTCTCATTCTCCTTCACCAATGTGCGATCCCGAAGCAACTTATGATGAGGAAACAACCTCTACTCGAGTTCCTCTCTTATGTTGTATGTGAGGCCTGATCATGGAAATGGTTTGTGGGTAAATACACCAACAGAACATACCGTTAATAACAACACATCTTTGACTATAAAAAAGAAAAGGAAGCGGCAAAAAGACAATCATTAATGCATTACATGTATGTTTTTTTTTTTTAATTTTTTATTTACTTGTTTTGGCTTACAACTCCAATTTTACAGTATCTCATTACTTCTTGCCAACGCTTTTGTTATTTTAATGTTGTAGATAAATGGCAGATGATCAAAATTAAGGAGACAAGACCAGGAAAGGAGCTAGGATGATTCCTCTGTGGTAGGAGATGCAAGCAATAAAGGCTGAACATGCAACACTTCGATCTCTAATGACTGAAAGTCAAGAAAGGGCTCAGGCGGGGATTCAGTTGTTGAAGTTGGAGGTTAAAGTTACCATGGAAGTTATCATGGGACATGCCTTTAATGAATTAGAATGTCAAATAGCTGATCAGCAGACAAAAGGTAGATTTTCAAAGTTATTAAAAAGATACGTTTATATAGGTATGCTGGTTGAAGGCAACCTATTAAAGGTGACTATAGAGGAACCAATCTTTGGTGAATGTGGGGTCGTTCAATACCTTGGAGAAGAACAGCTCATGGAAGTTGTTAATCATGACACGATAGGAGTGGATGTAGTGAACATTTACACTTCATTTTTTTAAAAAGAAAGAATTCCTAACTTAAGACTCTTTATTATATTGAAATAAAAGAAAGTTGATATTTAAATTCTATTAATTTAAGTATCATAGAAAATATGTGTTTTGGGTTAAAGTCTTATAATTTTAAAACAAAATAATAATAATAATAATAATAATAATAATAATAAAATATATAGGTTTATAGTTCTTACATAGTTCCAAAAACCCATCCCATTTAAAATGTTGGTTCATGCTGTCACATGGATTGACACATTGCCGGGTGGACTTACCCATATACCCAACTCTACTTTACTTATCATTGACTTTAAATGACTTTTAACTTAATGTTTGTTATAATTGTGTATAACTTTATTAATAATATATCATTTAATATTATATATATATATATATATTCTTTATTTTATGTATCTTCCCATAGTAAGCCAGAGCACACTCACCGCAGTAAAATTTTCTTTCTCTTGCAGAACTTAACCCCCCAGATTTGTTTACTATTTCGTCTTTTTAATCCTTATCATCCTTTGATTCCTTTCTATTCAGCAAGAAAAGGAAAAAGCCATCAACATGAACGAAGAAAGTGTTTTCTAGTTTATAAGTAAAACCCTAACATTGTAAAAGGAAAACCCTGCAATTTGTTCCGGCATGGCCCTTCTCCATCTCCGTCGTCACAGGACCAAACCCTACACTCTCTCAAACCTTCTCTGTTCTTCTCCACCTCCGGCGATTCCAATCCAAAGTCTCCCTTCGATTCCTTCTTCAGAGACCTGAAGGACAGTCTCAACCCACGCTCCTCCAATTCCCACAAATCCTCTCTCCATGAGATCCAAAAGAATCTCTCCACCGCGACAAGACCTCACTCCCTCCCCCCTCTGCCGCCCCCAACGCCACCACAGGAGCAAATCTCATTTCAGGAAATCTACAACCGAAACATGCCTAAGAAGCCCACCGTAGATTTCGGTCCCATCCGTGAAAGCCTGAAGAACATCTGTAAGGGCGCCGACGGAACGGCGTTTAGGAATGCGTTGAATTTGAAGTCCTCAGATTCGAGGGAGATCGGCCGTGGGACAAAAGGGCGCTCCTGGACTTCTTTGTGAAGGAAACCATGATGATGACAGAGAGGAAGGAAGTTGGAGGCGGGATGAAGGTGCAATTCTTGAGGACTTATGGAGACGAGGAACTGGGAGAGAAATTGAGGTTGTTGAGGCCAGAGAGGAAGGAGAAGGATTGGTTTTCGATTGCGGAGTTGAATGAGAGGTTGGTGAGGTTGAGAGAGATGGGAGAGAAGCAAGCCTCTTTTGTGAATGTTGGTGGTTTTGATATATCTATTGTGACATGTTTGCATTTGTTTATCTTCATTTTGGTAATAATGATAAATGTGTAGTGGTTTTATTTGAAAGGAAGAATTAATGGTGTGTGGATTTATTTGTTTTCACAGTGCAAAGTATGTTGGATCAGTTGGGTGCTATTCCATCCTTCTCGTTGGGGCCCCCTAAAGAGCATCTTGTTGAAAAGGCATGCGTGCTTTGCTTTGATGAATTTTATGGAATATATGATATTGATTTGTTGTCTCTCATTTTTGGTTTCTTCTTGTCAACCTTCATGCGAATGTTACAGCTTGTACCATCACTTATTTTATAGCAGCGATTCTCAGATCAGATGTCATGTCCTGTGGTTTATATATTTTGTTTATTACTATTGCTGATTTTAGTAGTCACAAGGTTGTTGCTGTGGTCAGATAATAACGTAAGGATGCCATTGTTGTTCTATCTTTCTATAGAAATAATTAAGCCTCTTGTGCTGTTATTCATCAAGTTATTGACTGACCCCAAACTTTTTTCTATTATTATTGTTGTTGGTCTTTTTGGTACTTGAAAGTTGTCGGTATCTTGATATTATGTTATATTATTGGATGAACTTGTTGATGTCTGCCTTCTTTCGTTCCAAACTAGAGTTTTGTACCCGGGCTAATTGAGTCATGGGGGAAAGGGGGAAACATGGAGCTGTAATTAGATAATTAGATAACCATAGTATAAGAAAGTATGTAAATTAAAATTCAAAATAGTAGTTGTTATGTGAGAGAAAGAGATAGGAAAGAAACATGTTTCACTAATGTTACATTAGCATATCTGCCTATATTAATATTTTTTTTAATTTTGTTAATTAATTTGGTGTCGTAACATTGTTACTCTATGTTTATTGCAGTACTATCATCCAGATAATATGTCCTCTGCAGAAAAGTTGAAAATTGAACTCAAAGGTTAGAGATGAGTTAAAAATGTCTAGTCAGATTGTGGTTCTGCCCGTCTCCAAGGTAAAGACAACTATACATTACTGACTTATAGTACAGTGTTTGATAAATAGGAATACAGTAGGATTAGTATTTGTTTAGTTTACTTATTTGCCTTCCTGATCTGAACCAGTATGTGTGGGGTTTACCTATTGCAATATAGTCTAGGTGAAAAAAAGCGGAGGTCATAATATTAAATGTGTCCTGCGTCGATGTTATGACAATGTTTAGGGCACAAACTGATATTTGGACACAGGACCCTTTAGCCCATAAGGTCACAGCAGCATCAATGGTGTGGAAAGTGTGTTAGAAAGAAGTAAAGGGGGGCAAGGGGATGCTGAGCTGGATAGAATATTTTTAAATATTTTTTATTAATAATTTTTTTAGTAGTTTTTATATTGAAACATTATTGTTAATTTATGTTCTATTTTATTTTTAAAAAATTTTCATAGTTATTGATTTAAAAATATTAAATTTTTATTTAAAATATACAAATGAAAGTGTTGCTGATTAGAATGGGGAGTTGCTTGCTCTCTATACTGAAATAAAACAGAACTTCTTTCTAGTTCTCTTTTTTTGTTTTCCTTATTCTGAGTTTGGGTTCTCTTCTCTATGCAGTTGCACAACTCTCAACTAAGATTAAGCATCTGTCAGCAGCTCTACACAAGGTGAGTTTCCCTTTTGCATTATCCTTAAATTTGTTATTGTTTTTGTGATCCATAAATAGAAGAGTCATCTGTAGAAGATTTGTGTGGTCAGCTATTTGATGTGCATAACACTGTTACCACTTACCAGACAGCTCCTTTGCTTATGTAGGACCTTTTAATTTTGTCATTTACTTCTGGCAAATCTAGGTGAGTTTCTGTTCAAATTTGCATTTGCTGATACTTATAGATCAGCTATTTGATAAGCATAACACTGTTACCAGACAGCTTCTCCTTTGCGTATGGAGTACCTTTTATTTTTGTCATTTTCTAGCAAATCTTGGGTGAGTTTCGGTTCAAATTTGCATTTGCTAATACTTGTAGACCAAAAGATTTATGCAACAAGAGAATAACTTCAAAATTTATTCTGGCGGCAGAGTAGGATAACTGGATGTGTTCCTTTATTAAGAAGGAACAGATTTTGAGAAGTTCATTGAATAACGACCACTATATAATTTCAAATTTTCAATTTGTTACTTATAGTTGTCTGCTTTTATAAATATTATTACTGAGGAAAACACATCTATAATGTGTGACTATAGATGTTCTGTTATTTAGTTCAGAACTTTGACTTGAACTTTTATTTCGATATATTTTTCTAACAATTGAGTCGACTTATTTTGTCTGGCTCTGGACCTTTGTTTAGTGTGCGATGTTGTATGTTGTAGAATAGGACAAATTCTGGTGTAGACATATAGTCTACATTTATTTCATGAGCCCAACTATTCAGATTGGTATATGCATTGTGACCCTGTCCATTTTTTATGGGGGTCCATTGAATGCACAACGTAAATGTAGATTTGGCATGCAGTGTGAGATTGTGCACAATCAAATAGATGATGAAAATCTGGCATTGCTATCCTATATTTTTTCCTGATTAAATTTATTCTGTGATGCTTTAGGATGCTCATTCCCGAAAAGGTCTGCTAGCAATGGTTCAGAAAAGAAAAAGATTTCTGAAATACCTAAGAAGAACGGACTGGGATTCCTATTGTTTTGTTATCTCCAAGCTAGGTCTACGTGATAATCCTGATCATAGTCATAAAATTCAGACCAGTCGATCTGGTCTTGCTGCAAGTTGATAGGGTTGTGGGATGGAAGAATATCACAACATAAACAACCGGGAAAATTTTTCATGCCGGTTGATGCAAAGGCTGGGATGTGCAGGACTGGCCAGGTCAAGTCAGGGTGTGAATGTTTTAACCCAAACAAAAAGTACTTTGTTGTAAGTGATGTGCAGGACTGGCCAGGTCAAGGCAGGGTGTGAATGTTTTAACCCAAACAAAAAGTACTTTGTCGTAAGTTTTTTCTTCTATTTTTGGTCTGGGGAGGGGGGAGGCAGGGTTCGAACCCTGCTGTTTTAGGTGACCTTCAAATGCTTTTAACCACTTGAGTTGGGGAGAAGGGTCTTAAGTTTTTCCTTCTTGGATCTAACTAATTTTGTTATACATGAACCCAACTAATTTTGGATCCAACTTAAACTGTTTTTATCCATTAAGCTGGGCTCTCCAAGCCCATCATTTGAAGTGTGTGTTTTAATACTGGGCATTTCACCAAAAAAATCTAATACTGGGCTTAAATTATACATGAAAACATATATTTAAGGTATGTGAAATTAATTGAGTGTAAAACAAACTGACTCTTAGTTGATCTATTCTAAATTTTTGAAAAATTGAACCAACTTGAAAATTAGGAAAAATATTTTTTTTGTATTCAATTGGATGTAATTTCAATTATAATTTTTAAAATCAATGTAAGATCATACATTTAATTTTTTTTAGTTTTTATAACAACCATATTACATCTTTACGGAAAATATGAGATGAAATATATGTATCTATTAAAAATTACTACATCCGAATGAACATAAATAAATAAACGTATTTTTAATTAGGATATCATAAATGTTTGTTAATAGTATTTTTTTTAAAATGATGGAAGCATGGTACCAATATTTCTGGAAAGATACTGCACCGACAAAGCCATGCACATCGTCTCAAAGCATAATCATTTCAAGAAGGAACAAAAATTAAATACCACACCAAATGTTGGGTACAATTAAACTCTCACTAATAGTTATCTGAACTGATGCTACTACTTAATGGTGGATTAGATATATAACCGTTTCTGATTTATTTAATCTCAAGTTTAAGTGGACCAAGGAAGATTAATTAAGTGAGGCTGATCCAATACATTAAGGTTAGTTAAGACAAGTAAAAATCACAAAACTTTTACTTAAAGACATTTTCAGAATCATGCTTGATTCAAGATTTTAATTTACTTCATCGTACAAGTTGATGCTATAGTCAAATTAGACTGGCCAGTGTTGCCACATATATAGAATTTGCATGGTACCTGAAAACAAATGTTAAACTGTTCTTTTCGTATTTTTAGCTATGAGTGTGACACCAATATTCTATCATCTTTTGTCAAAGCCAGGGTTCCAATGCTTCGAACATGCATCATGCATCATGCATTTGTCACTACATATGCTTCAATCAAACTAACAGAAAAGCAAAGGCTAACAATAATATATCACTCATACATGCATGCATGATGCATCATCATGTTCGTATTTGCTTCATACATATCAAATTAAGACAAATGTAAAACCAAAACATATATACATATAGAAACTGTTATAAATATATTTCAAGTCCTGATTTTTCTTATTTGAATTTATTACATTATTTATTCGTATCAAATTATTAAAATATTTATCCTTAAAAAGGACCCTAGATTAAGGTCCACAGAATAGGAGGGTTATATATCAATAAGCCCACGGATTTGATCCACTTGCTGCTCTGTTGCTAATTATTGGTTGAAGTTAGTTTATTTTTTAAGGTTATTGTACGTTTATGTCTTTATTTAATATGTCATTTTTTCTATACTTAATATTACTTTCTCGATTTAAATAAAAAAATAAGTATATAATTGATTAAAAAACACTTAATGTTTATTTTAAAAGGACAAATAGTAAGAAACAAATACAACTTCATTAGTTTTTCCCCAAACCAACCATCAATATCTAAATAAAAAAATTTACTTTTCTGAGACACACACGTATAAAATTACTGAAGCGTACGTTTTATATATTTAGAGGACCTTAGTATAAATCAACTCTGTTAATATGTTATCAGAAGAAAAGTTGAGGATATTAAGGATCTAAGAAATGGGGGAAAACAGAGGGAGGGAGTGTTAGAATTGTTCTCTGAGTTAAATATACTTACGAAAACGAACATGAGTTTAATATGTAAAAGATTAAAATGCTTGTTATCTCTGTTAATTTTATTCAATGTGAAAGTTCTGAAAGAGTTTGGAGAAAATTTATGTTTGAAATGTTAGAGCGACAAGGATTTGAGAACAGCAAAGGAGAAGAAAAGAAAAGAGAGTGGTGGGACAAAAGCAGGGTCAGGTGAAAACAGAGCAAGTGAGACTTTGGCGTTGCTTTCACGTGGGTTGGTGTCATTAACTGCTACCGTGATTGTAACGTCCTCACAAACAAACCATATTTAATTCCAACCAAGATTACATTAATATTTTCCCTGTAATATCCTTTAACTACATGTCAAAGATGCAGGACACAACCACACTGTCATCACGATAATAGTCAATAGAAAAGTACTCATTCATAGTACGCCGAAATTTCTCTACAATTTCATTTCCAAATCAATTCAAATACATACATGTTTACATTTCCACAGAGTCAGAGACTCATATAATAGCCTTCAAAATAGCTATCAACTCATAGCCTCCACTCCGATTCCAACCCGGGACGACTCAGTGGAACATTCTCTCTCCCACTCTTTCTGCCATCTCCTCTCACCATTCTAACAATTGTCACACTCACTAAGCCATAACATAACATGGTTCTTTCACTCAACCCATATAAAAAAATATGAATACAAGGAGATTTCGTTGATGGGTAATCGTCATCGAATTTTGAAGCATATTCCGATCCGATCCAACTCACCTAAACTTTTTAATTATTTTAAAAAAATCACATTTTAATTTCAATGTGCTTCTCCTATTCTCCTCCTATGTACCAACCCACCATTAACCCTCAAATGAAATTTCTCATCTCCCAAAATTGAATTTTGAAATTCGAAATTTTTGAAAACATTCCCCTATTGCAAAACTCGGTCGAGTCACCATGTAGCTTAGCTCCTTTTTTTTTCTTTCTTTCTTTGGGTAAAAAAAAATAAACCAACTATTACCCGGGTCAGAATCAAAGAGGCTGAACCGAACCCGGTTCGGTTGGGTTGGACTGGACGGTCACCAGATGGTTTTCTCGGTGAGGAGCGGTCGAGATTCGAGCCAGAAGTCGAGGTTGTTCCTGATGCTGACGTGGCAGTTTCTCTGGAAATCTTCAAGGTCGAGGTTTAAGAACCGGTTCGATTTATTATCCGAATCGGAGCGGGAAATGAACCGGAGAGCCTCTTGGAAGAGGGTTTCGTCGCAAGGGATGGCTAAGGGACCGTGGTTGGCGAAACCGTACTCTTCTTCGGCTTGAAGGAGAAGCTTCTTGAAGAGGGGGTGGTTAAGGTACGTCGCGCGTACAACGAATCTGGTGCAGCTGGTGCCCACGCAGACTGCCACGTGTCCGGCGGGTACATCGGAGGGTGGCCGGGTGGCCGACATGCGGGCCTTGTTGCGCCACCGGCGTAGCATCTGGCGGAGCCGAACAATGTGCCGGATTTTGCTGCATTTCGCTGACATTTTGTGTTTCTTTGCTGCTACAAATTGTTGCTATTGGTGATGTTGTTGCAGTGATAATTAGAAGAGAGGGAAATAAAAAATATTGAGTTTGTGGGGGATTTTTCAACAATGTTAAGAGGTTGGGGATTTATAGTGGGGAGGTTGGCAAATTGCCCTTTTCTTTGGAGATAATTACAAAATTGGTGTCTGCGGGTTTTGTAACATGTAAAATTGTTTGATGGGTATAACTTTTAAAAATTAGGTTTTGATTAATATTGATTTGTTATATTATTTAAAACATGTTTTAAATTCTATATAGTCCACTTATTAAAATTTTACTTCAATTTCATCCAAGTTCAGAAATCACAACTAATAAATAAATAGATAAAAATATAAATAGGGAGTGCAACAACAAGTCGTTGTTGTTCATGAGTAGTTAAGAAATAGAGTAACGAGATGTTATTGAATAGCTTTGATTTCATTTTTTCCTTTCCTTTTTTGATTTTTTGTGGGTTCTTAAAAGGAATGGTTTTGGTGTCCTTTCCTTATCTAGTCAATATTACTATGTAAATGTCACTTAGGTTTTTACAAAAATGTATTTGTTCACAATCAAGAGTTACACATAAAACTTTAGAGAGTTATTTTAGGAAATTAGGGTTGTAATTTTTCAATAATGTGTCCCTTGAATTACAGAACGAACTTCTAAATCATATCTATAGAAGGATAAAAATGAGATCTTTTATCCAAATCCAAAGTAAATTGGTTATACCCCGTATCCAACTAAGATCAAAGGGATTTCAATTACCCTTTATTCCTGCCTATAATGAGGGAGAGGGGGGTATCGTGTAGCCTCTCTCAACAGGGGAGACCAGTATTGATGTTATTAAACATTTTAAGGTGTTCTTAAATTCACAAGATATAGGACTAGTCTACATTCACTATCTGATAAATTTTACACATGCTCTAATTTAAACACAAAGTTATTGTCGTGTTAATCAATTATAATTTAAATAAAATTTTTGAATAAATATAATATTGAGATAATTTATCTCGGTTCAATTAATTTATTATTATAAATTTAGAAATTTTATAAATTTTGCAACGACAATAAATCTATATTATCTTCTAATTTAAATATAGATTACTATTTTTGTAGATTTGAATTAATTTCCTTTTTATAGATTGCTATTTTTAATAGAATATTTAAATTCAAATTCTTTTAATATTTGAATTTAAATGTTCTATTGAAAAATTAGAAACAACGTTATACTTAAATAATTCTATCTAAGTATTTTGAAAAAAAAAATCCTTCTAAAGATATTTTGATGTTTAGACTCAGCGTATGAAAATCAGGATTTTCTTTAAATTCAAGTTTTTGAGTTTTAGTAAAAACTTTATTAAAAAAAAAACACTCATTAGAAATCCAATTAAGTTTTCGTCATGATTTTAAGTTTAATAATATTTTCAATTCATTGATTTTGACGAAAAAAAGTTATAACCTAGTTTTCATGTAGTGAAATAACATAGTATGGGAAAAAAGGTTCACATAAGGATATTTATACAGATCCACCTCTCAACAACATTTTACACCCAATACCTACCTCAAAGTGCTATCTACATCAAGCTTATTTAGGCTAAAACATTCGCATAATTAGCCCGAGTGAAAACACTTTTAGAAAGATGTGTGTTTCATTAATTTTACTAAAACTTTTCATTTAATTTCTTTACTACTTCTATTTACACTTAAATGAATTGTTAGATCACTTTATAATCTATTTAAATTGTTTTTAGAAGTGTGCCACATAAAAAAAAGGTTAGCCACAAAAAATTTGGTCACTAAAACAATAAATCATATCACGAATTGGTTTAGTGATGAATTTAGGCAAAAATTTACACATGTCACTAAACCAGGTGTCTCTAATCAATTTAGTAACGTCAACTTAAATTTTGTGACAAATAACTATAAAGAAGAAAAGTGATGATCGTACAGAGTCAAACTTGCAACTATTGGTTTTCTTGGCTTTACAAATATAATATATCTGATTGTCACCAAACAAGTATCACAATTGCAAAAATCTTCCTTGAGACTTGTATTAATTACCATTTTTTTCATGAACATAAAAAAATATTAAATTAAATTTTTATTTATTTTCATCTCTATTGATTAAAGTGCATTATTTTGTTACCATCCAAAAAGTAGATACACAATTAGTTAAATATAGTTTTTAACACAAAATTATAAAAAATATATTTATTTCTTTTTAATGAAAACTTGAATATATTATTTAGAGGTAATTACCTAAACCCCTTGCTATTAAACCAACTCTAATGAGTTATATTCGGTTGCTAAAGCACCAAGGGATACATTTTGGTGTATAATGTCTAATATTATTTGCATATACACAATAAAATGATCAAGTTTTACCTTATCAATTATTGCAATTACATGCACATAAATTTATTTTTTAGAAGAAACATTTCCAAAAAAATCAGGAAAAGTAATCAAAAAATATTTTAAAAAATCAATAAATTTTTTTATGTCCCTACGAAGTCCGTGCGGTAGGCTTCTTTTTTGTGCACGAAGTGAATGTCTGAAAGTTCCAAGTAAAAACAAAGGCCCCGCATGCAACGAGAACCTTGTAGCAGTAGCAGCCCTTCTTTGTCTACGCATTTAGCGACCGATTGTCAATCGGAATTTGAATAGAAATATTACCTCTTTTTTTAAATATAAAATTCTTTTACTTAATTTAAAAAAATTAAAAAATTATTTAGTTTAATTAAAATTATTAATTTTATCCGAGAATACCATTTTTTCATTTAACTTATCATCTCTTTACTATATTTCTTCATCATAGTTAATGACTTTAATTCTATATAAAACATCAATAAGGATAGAAATTAACCTTTCTGTCAGTTAATTACAAGACAAGAGATAAATATTGTCTTTCTAAACGTATTACTCATTCAATTGATGTATTTTAATATAAAAAAATTAATAACATAAAAATTTTAAAAAATCTTATAATGAAGAAAAAAATCTAAAAACATCTTATATTTAAGGATAGAGATAATATTAAATATTATTAAATGACTTATTTCATCAAATTTGTGTAATTAGATACTAAACAACTCACTGAAAAGACAACAAATGGTTTCGACAAAATATTTATTTCAGTAAGTTTTTTAGAAAAAAATGTTTATTTCTTTAAGAGGCCATAGTTAACGAATGTGAATAATAATTAATATATTTAAAATTTCCCTCTTCTGAATTTCCGCAATTAATAATAAGAATAATAATAATAATTTCACATTACAAGTCTACCAAACAATATTTCTTCCTAATCAACTCAACCAATCAAGGGGTGAGGCTAGTCTGGCAAACAATTGAATTGTGTTTTTTTATTCATCTCTCAAAAAAGGGAACCTTAAAATGTTGGAACAAACAACAAATGCAAATTTAATATTCAACTCTTCTAAAAAGGTAGCATTTCACAAACCTCCAAATCTGACCATACCCCATGTGCGGGGTTACCCCATCTTCCCCTTTCTTTATATTTTCCCAATAAACTGCCAAAAAACCCTTCTTATCCCTCCTATATTTTCAGCATCTTAAATCACATTTCTAAGTAATTTGCTTCTAATTTTAGGATCATCATTTTCTTATACACATAAAATGTTGACACATGGCACTTGCATGACCATTAAAACTAATCATCTGCAGTATTCTCAAATAAAAATGTTTCAAAAGCTTCAAAACTACAGTCCCCCCTACTAATAGTTCAAAACCAAGAAAAACTTAGTTAAAATGTTGACCAATTTGGATTTATGGGTCCACTTTGCTAGTTTTGGCAAGAACTAATTAAGCATGGTGCATCCCCCTAAATGTTAACTTGATTTGAGCATAGAACCCCACCTGTTAGAACCTAAGGGTCATGGCATTTATTTGCCTTGTTCAATGTTTTTCAACATAACATATATACCAGCAAATCTCGAAATCTCATTTAAGAAACATTAATGGACAAAAATATGTGAATAATTTCATTTGTGGTTTGGAGTTTTGTTTAGGGGCTTTCATGAAAATATAATTTCATTTGTTTGTGCTAACACAAAAAATCGAGAGGGAGATAGGAGGAATATATGCTAGATTTGCAAACATTTTCTCTTACCTTTCTTTACTAAAATCTCTATATTTTTTAATCTCTAGAGGATAGACCCCGTATTCCCGTTCAAATATACTCATGTTTGCATTGAGTAAACAAATAAAGCATAAAATATCATTTCAAAATTAAGCTAGTTCAATAAAATACAATTATTTAAAGTCTTTTAAAAAATTAAAATTCATAGTGTATTTTAAATTGAAGGTGTAACATTTCTCCCCTCCTACAAAAATTCCATCCTCGAAATTTAATAGATCACACATTTAGACATGACTTGCATATAAAAGCCCATAGGTGTATATATATGACTCGAGTTTTAACATAACAACAGGTATTTTCAGGCGCCTAACACATTTCAGAGATAACAGGATGTGTGGCACCCGAATCAAATATTACCGACAGCTCAGAACCATAAATAGTTCACTTACTTTGTACCAGGTCACCAGCTTGTTCAGCCTCTTCCGCGTGAATGGCAAACACTCTGCCAGCAACTTGCGGATTAGCATTCCTATCCTGGTCATTTCTTCCAATCATTAAGTTACTACGACCACCATTTCCTGTGCCTCTTCTATTACCGTTTCCACGGCCTCGTCCCCGGAAACCTCCTCGGTTTATGCTAACATTTGATTCAGTCGGTTGCAAAAGAGGACAATTAGGACGAATGTGTCCTTTCTCATTGCATTGGAAACAAATAATTTCGTCACGGTTACAGTCACGCGTAAAATGGTCGCCACCACACCTGAAACATTTAATGTCTCTCGAAAAATTCACTGATCGGCCACCAGAATTCACTCGACCTTGGGATTTAGAGGATGATTCACCTCTATTAAACCTCCCTTGCTTTTTGAAATTAATCGATGGTAACTTCGAAAAACTATCTGACCTACTGCTCGATCCAGTAGAAGCTTTATCATCTTCCTCATATATTCGGCATTTATTGACAAGAATCGGGAAACTCCTGATTTCTTGGTGTCGGAAAGCCTTTTTGATTTTTGGGTTCAGACCACTCTCAAACTTAATACACTTTGAGCCTTCAGTACCCGGCAATTGAAAAGGAGGATAAAACAAACAGAGTTCCTCAAATTTTGCCGCGTACTCTTCCACACTCAGATTACCTTGTCTGAGCTCCATAAATTCCAATTCTTTTCGGCTTCTAACCGTGTCGGGGAAGTATTTTTCAAGGAAACATCCCTTGAAATTCTCCCAGATCAGCTCGATTCCCATAGCTGTCAGTCGGTCTTTAGTTATTTTCCACCAGTTTTCAGCTTCTTTCCGAAGCATGAACGCAGCGTATTTGACCTTCTGTGCCTCTGTGCACTGCAGACTGCCAAAAATCTGTTCTAAGTTATGGATCCATGCATAGGCTTGGTCGGGATGAAAACCTCCATGAAATTCAGTCGGTTTTCGTTTTAGAAAACAATCAATACTATGATTGTCAGTCGGTTGGGGTCGGTTTTGCCTTTCTAAAATATCAGCTAAACGCTGAAAGGCAGCAGCCATTGCATCCATACCATGAGGGTCCATTTTCTTATCCTGAAATAATCATCATACTTTAGTACCTCTCATGGATATGAAAGCAATTTATTTATAGTTGATTTCCTCAACTATAATACGTAACAACAGTGATATGATTTCACTCAATTCATAGCATTTAGTAGCTTAACCTTGGCCTTGGACTTTTCAAGTCTGCTCTGATACCAAAATATAACGTCCTTATTTTTAAAATTAATTTTCAAAAAATTTGAATAAAATTTTCACAAATAATTTAAATTTCCAAAACAGAATTTGGATTAAATAATAACAATATCAGTTTTACATAAACCGACTGGCTCATTTAAGTATACAAATAATTATAAATACTCGGTATGCACAGGAGCCGGCCAAGGCTTCTACAAAATAACTATGTGCACTATGTACCATACATATATATACATAATGCTCCTTGCAGGCTGAGTGACTTCATATATTATCGTTACGTCCTATATCCACTGTAAAAATAACAACAATAGGGGTGAGCATATACATATCAAATGACAGTTACTGAATCGGATCAAGTGTCCAATTCATAACCACAAATAAATCAAAATCATATAACATAATTCTTTTATATATATCATTCATTCTCATGTCGTCAAAAGATCATATACCATCATGTTATCATCAATAACATATATCAATACATATGCATGTGGATCCGACTCTAACGATGAGATTTTCACAACATAATATCTCAGCTCCCAGCTGATTCGGCCATTTTACAGGTACCAAACCGGTGCGCCCATAATGTAACACCAGTCACTCTCAGTGACAGCAGTAACACAACTCGGTGTTACGGGCCGGCCTTGAGTCCAACTCAAAGGCGTCTGTGGAATCCGAAGAAACCACCACAGGGTCTGTGCCTTATCATCAGGCCGCCCTCCCATCTGGGCCGGTATAACGTTCTTAATTTTTTAAATAAAATTTCTATAATCAAATAAATTTTTCACAAATAATTCCAAAATTAAAACAGAATTTGAATTAAATAGTAATATTGTTGCTTTTACAATAGCCGACCGGCTCATTTAATATATAAAGAAAATATACAAATCGGTATTCACAGGAGCCGGCCAAGGCTTCTATAAAATAACTATGTACACTATGTATTGCACATGCAAATACATAATGCTCCACTCGGATGAGAGACTTCACACGCCTTCACTGTGCCCTATATCCACTGTAAAATAAATAGAAGTAGGGGGTGAGCATAAACATATCAAATAATAGTTATTGAATTGGATTAAAAGTCCAATTCATAACTATATATAAAACAAAACCGAATCATACAAACTCATCATAAGGCAACATGTTATTCTCAATAACACACACACACACACACACACATATATATATATATATATATATATATATATATATATCAGTGCACACATATGCTCAATCGGATAAATTCATTATTAAGTCTTTTAATTGTGTTGCAACACTGGCTCCCCGAGCCATAACTCAGCTCCCAGTTGATCCGGCCGTTTTACTGGTACCAAACCGTTTACACCCTCATGTGACACCATCAGTCTCAGTGACAACGGTCAGTGCCACGGGCTAAAACCCCGAGCCCCGCTCAAGAGGTTTCCTTGAGTCCCACCCAAGGACTTTTGCCTTTTGCCTTGAGTCCCACCCAAGGTCTTTTGTGAAAACCACATCATATTTCAGATTCATTCATCACACAAGCTTCACATGCTGATCAATATGCATTTCATGCATTTATACATATCATGAAAGTTCATGAATAACGTTCATATCATCTTCATCAATCACATATCAATATCTATATTATGAATGGAAAATATGAAAACATAAAACGTCGTATAATTCGGGGTCTCACACAATAATTCACACACATATCATATATAATAATAACACCCCAAATCCATTCATAAACTATTAATTTGAGATGTAACGCTCCCCCTACCTGGAAATAAAGAGTTTCAACTGCTTTTCGAATGATATCCTAGTCACTGCTCACGAATTCCGACTGGAATTGCAGTTCTGAATCAGTTCAGAGCTTCTTACTTATGAAATCTACGCTTTCTCGTGAAGGAGAAGAAATAAAGTTTGATTTCTTCTTTGCTTGTTAATTTTCCAGTAAGGATTGAAAAGAAAGGATAGGAGTAATGTTTTGCACTTCGAAAGTTTTTCCACTAATTTAACAGTAGTTAATATATATATATTGTTCATGCAAAAGAGACGTGAACAATAGGAAGAAGTCTGATACACGTTTCTTTGGAATGATAAGGAAGGAATATGCATTTAATGAAAAGGGACAGCACATCAGAGAGGGTCCCATGCTTAGAAGAATATCAGAAAAGACTCTGCTGGAAGGTAGAAGAACAGAGTAACGTGTAAAGATCTAATAATTAAAATAATTATTAATTCCGACTCGGTTTCAGCATTCTGGCATATCTTTCCGAGAAAGCCTGTCCACTCAGGATTCCTTCCTCAAAAATAACCCACACGAAAATGTCTCATTCAGACAGCTCACTCAGTTATATTTCTATCCGAGTCAAACCTTCACTTGCGTCACTCAGAAATCTTCCACTCGAAGGGTCACTCGGAATCGAAGAGCATTTAGAAGGTGAACCCGAGTTCAAACTCACAACTCTGACCGATTCGTAATTGGATAATTTATCACTCGGTCATTCACTTCACTTGAAATTATTCACCTAGATTCTGTAACACCCTCTGTTACACCTTAATAAATTCTAGAAAATTCGTAATTTTTTTTTAAAGATATGATTGTTAAAAAGAAACTATCGGAATAAATTATATACATTATTTCTGAAATACCTCATAAATATTATTAAAACTTTATATAGTAATTTTACATTCATCCGACGAAAATAAATATTAAACATTATAAGAAAGAGAGGAAACTCCATGGCCCAGAAACAGTTACTTAATAACATTATTTATTCATTGGACCACGGTATTCATACCGAGCTCCCTTTCTAGAACGTGCTATATCTACTGCCGAAATTCATCGATCCTTCCCTCTGAATCATCAATTTAGAATATATGAAACAAAAATACGGAGAAAGGAGTGAGAAACAGAATATAATATTCTCGATTAAGACATAAGCAACAAAGGGTTTTCACAAACCAATACATAATAATATCAATCACAATCACATACACAATCAATTATGAATGCATGAATGTTATGCAATATCTTCATCATAACTTACCTATATATGTGGGCCCTTAAATTTTAATTTGTACTGGGCCAACCAGGAGTTTACACTGTTCCATAAGTTCGGATAATAATAATATGAACAGCTCAACTGGCATGGAAACACTTAGAGACTAGTCAGATTGAGAAAGTTTTTATTGTGAAAGTACCCGACACTAGGAAGCTACCCCAGGTCCCCTGAAGCATCCTTTCACACCCTCTCATCCCAAGGCTCGTAATTAAGCCTCCTCTAATGTATCCTCGGTTTCTATAATCCGTCCCCAGACAATATCATTTTATTTCACTTTAATGATTCATGATGCATGAACTACTCACGTATTTAGTTGGTTAAGGCTTTTAGAAACTCAATTATTAAATCCCTTAAAGGTTTACAATATCATTTCAATAAACTGTACATTTTCTCAATTCTCTGAATTTCTGTCCCACAGAAATAAATTTGGTACAGTTTTCGAATCTCACTGAAATTTGAGTTTCTAAGCCTTAAATAGTTAAAAACTTTCTCATATAAAACTTTACATAATCTTTCTCAAATTAAATCTTAACAAAATCAAATTTAGAAATCTCAATTATTTTCAAATATCCTTAGTTATTAAGTTGGAAAAATAAAATAATTTTCTTTTAAAAATTTTATTTTATTAAAAGAGAATAATCTTTAAATCATTAACCGTAAATACTTAAAGTTACAAAATTTTTCTTTAATTCAAAATTTAATTATCTCAATTAATTTTTATAAAATGTCTACTTTCTAAAATAAATACTAATTTTTTTATTCTAAATATAAAAATAATTTCTAAGAAGAAATAAAAGATAATAAAAATTTAAAGAGTAAGGTAAGAAATTCTTACTGAATTTTAGCTTTTCGTCATGCTCGTTATATGCTCAAACTCCACATTACAATATCAACAATCAAATAATATCAATCATAGTTAAACATCATCAATCACAAATATAATCAATCATAATCAAATCAATCAAATTAAATGTCATTAATACATATCATAATACAAAATTTAATAATTATTAATATAGTTGATTTTTTTTAGTTTTTTTTGTCCATTCCTAGCATAGGTATATGTAAGTCCATATAATTCAGTCCTTGCATAGGTATTGTTCAGTCCATATGGGTCATAATGGTCCAAGTCCTTGCATAGGTATGTTAGAGTTAGTTAAACCGGATATTTAATAATTTATTAAAAATTTTAAGTTAAAAAATTAATATTTTAAAATAATATTATTATTAAATTTAAAAGGAGTAGGGGACTCCTCCCATTATTCTTATGTCTTTTCATATTATACTCTTATCTCACTCCCCCTTACCTTGAGTTGTTACCAAAAGAGAGTTTGCTTTGCGCCTCTGATTTACTATTGAAATAGTAATTTACTATTGAAATAGTAATTTACTATTGAAATAGTGTTTTACTATGCAGAATAGTAACTTAAAATAATATTATTTCTAGTATAATAACAGATTTCTAAAAACGATATGAAAATAACCCAAAAAATATAAAAGAGAAGTATTCTTACCTTAGTATTTTAGCAGAACCTTCTCCCAAAAAAATTTACTTCTCTCTCTCACTTCCACCACTATCTCACTAGCACTACTATATTAAGAAAACTTAATCTGAAATTGTGAATTCTAAAGAAGAAATCCTTCGGTATTTATAGGAAAAAAATTTACTATACATTCCATTATTCTAATATAAAAATACTATGTATTTTTTAATTTTTTATTCCTGGTTACTGTGCATCTTTTGAAAATTTCATACATGCACAGTGTTTTGCATAGTAACTGTCGGCAAAATTATTAAGTCAAATAGTAACCCTTCACTCGGTATATTTTAAATATTCAAAATGAGTCCTTTTTGAAATTTAGCGATATTATATCAGTCCTCACTAATTTTATAATAAGTAATATAAAGCTGAAATTTTAAAAATCTAAAATTTTCTGTTGATAAAAATTTATTGATACGTTTCCAATTTTTTAACGATTAGAAAAAATCAAGATTTTTCTCAAACCGATAATTTTTAGATAAGTCTACTTGAAACATATTTTAGAAAATTTTTTTATAAAATATTTTTAATTTAAGTCACTTATATGAATTTAAAATTATTTAAAAAATATTATTTTATTAAAAAATTCCAAAATTCCAAAAAATCATAAATAATACATAGATTAAAAAGTTCTAAAGAACCATAATTTAATTCTTTCAAAATTTTAATATAAAAAATAGGGGTGTTACACATTCGGAGTTGGAGTCTTTCTCCGTCCAGAAGTAGTCTCCTTGTAAAGACTTACTCGGTCTATCTCAATCGGTGCTATCTCTCTCGGGATTATCACACCCAGTGATACTTCACTCGGAAAGTCACAATACTCGGAGACACTCCACTCGGTCTTTATTCAAAAATTCCTCAGCCTGAAGTAATTATTTAAATTCAAACTTCTCTTTATTCAGAAGTACTTCTCTTGAAATAACCCATTCAGAAACACTTCATTCGGAGATATTTCACTCGGGTTTTCCCTTATTCAAAAGTGTCTCATTTGGACACCCTTTTCTTAACTCAGAATTAATTATCTTAATAATGTTTCACTCGGAAACATCTTAACTTTACTTAAAAATAGTTTTATCGGTCTTATTCCACTCGGAATCATATACATTCTTACTCGGAAAATCTTGTCTCGAACAGTATTCACTCAGAACTTCATTCGGAAATCTTCCTTTATTCCTTAACAAATTATTTTTCTAAAAATCATAAAAATTGGGATGTTACAGCCGGCATCACAGGCCCCCTGCAGTCCTGTGTGCGTCTGAATGCACGTGCTATGCCAAATAATAATCAATCATTATCATAATCATCACGTAAGCATATCATGCTTTATCAATATGCATCCCATGCATTTATATATATCATGAAAAAATTCATGAATATTTTTCATATCATTATCATCAATCACATATTCTATAGCATCTCATGCATAGAACTTATCACAAATATAATCATCACATATACGATCATATCTCATATAAATTCAATATCAATAATATTCACACAGGAACGGAAAACATCATATATCATACATATCATACATACTCGGGATTTATCATTGAAAATAACAATATTATCCTGATTCCGTTCATAAACTATACATTTAAAATGTAACGCTCCCCCTACCTGGAAATAAAGACTTCCAGCAGCTTTTCAAACTATATCCAAGTCACTGCTCACGAATTCCGACTGGAATTGCAGTTATGAACCAGTCCAACGTTTCTTTATGAAATAGAAGAAATGAAGATTAATTTTCTTCCTTGCTTGTTAATTTTCCAGTAAAGATTGGAAAGAAAGGATAGAAGTAATGTTTTGCACTTTCAAAGTTTCTAACTGATTTAACAGCAGAAGCTCATATATATATATCATTCATGTAAAAGAGACATGAACGATAGGAAGAAGTCTGACACACGTATCTTAAATGATAAGGACGGAATAAGATATTTAATGAAAAGGGGACAGAACATCAGAGAGGGTCTCATACTTAGAAAATATCAGAAAAGTGAATCTACTAGAATGTAGAAGAACAAAGTGACGTGGAAAGCTTCAATAATTAAAATAATTATTAATTCCGACTCGGTTTCAGTATTCTGGGCACATCTTTCTGAGAAGATTCATCACAGCCTTTGTCCGTTCAGAATTCCTTCATTCGGAGGAAATTCACTCGGAAAGGTTTCATCACATGAAACACTCAACTTTCCTTCCTCGGAAATGTCCCACACGAAAATATCTCATTCAGACATCTCACTCAGATATATCTCTCCCCGAGTCAAAGTCTTCACTTGCGTCACTCGGAAGTCTTACATCCAAAAGATCACTCAAAGTTCAAAGTTTAGTCCTCTCGGTAATCTTTCCACTCAAAAGGATCACTCGGGGTCGAGGACAATCTCGAATACAAACCCAAGCACAAGCTCCCAGAAACTTTAAAACACCCGAGCACGAATTGAATGAAAAGGGGTTTACCACTCGGATATTTACTTCCCTCGGGAACTATTCACTCGGAACATACTCATTCGAAGTTGAAGTCTCTGTCCAGAAGTACCTCCTCTGGAAAAGACTCATTCGGTATGTCCCAATCAGTACCTTACCACTCAGAACTCGGTAATATCTCTCTTGACAATATCCCGCTTGGAAACGTCTCACTCGGTGCCGTCTCACTCGGAAGTGTTGCACTCGGAGACACCCCACTCGGAATTCACAACTCAGAATTATCTTCGTCTGAGAAGTACTCATTTCGAAATCAAAGTTTTACTTCATTTAGAAGTACTTCTCTCGGAAACGATCCGTTCGGAAATGTTTCACTTGGAGACAAGTCACTCGGATGCATTTCACTCGGATTTGCCTCACTCAAAAGCGTCTCATTCAGATAGAGTTTTTCTTCACTTAGAAATGATTCTCAGTCATGTTTCACTCGGAAACATCTTAACTTCCCTTTACTCGGAAGTATCAAACTTGGGAACGTCTTTGCCCGAATGGTGTTTATTCGAAGTCAAAGCTCCCTCCTTTTCGCTCGGAATCAATCCACTTGGGATTATTCCCTTCCGACAGAAGCATTCGTCCGAAGTCGGACTCAGAATTATATTATTCTTCCTTCACTCGGAATCACATCCATTTTCACTCGGAAAGTCTATTTCAGACATAATTCACTCGGAAATTCACTCGGAAATTCTTCACTGATCCTTATTGAAATATTTTCTAAAATTCTGAATTTTAGGATGTTACTAAAGGATTAACGAATACAGTCTCATTAAAATTTTACAAAGATAATTTACCACGTATAGTGGTATTTCCCAACTCTATCTTGATTTTTTTTTTGTAAGCAAGGGAAATAAAAAGGTAAACAAACAAACAACAGTAGGACCTCTTTACATAATAAACTAATAACCTCGAAAGGAGGTTGTTTCCAAGCTCAGGGTTCTTGCTTCAACGTTCAAGGTTTACGGTTCAATGTTTAAGGATTAGGGTTTAGAGTTTATAGGTTAGTATTGAAGGTTTAAGGTTTAGGGTTCAAAACTTAATATGTAGGGTTTAGGCTTTAATGCTGCGCATTTAGAATTCAATGTTCAGGGTTTAGGGTTCAAAGACCCAAGGCTTAGGGTTGTTGATTCAAGGTTCAAGGTTCATGGTTTTGGGTTTATGGTTCGACGTTGAGGATTTGGGGTTTAGTATACAGGTTCAGAAGTTAGGGTCCAACGTGATGGTTTAGGATTTATGGTTTAGCGTTTAATGTGTTGAGGGTTCACGAGGGTTCAGAGTTAGGGTTTAAAGCTTAAGGTTTATGGTTTAAGATGAAGTGTTTAGGGCTCAGAGTTTAATGTTTAGGGTTTAGGGTTTGAGACTCAAGGTTTAGTGTTCACTGTTCTTAATCCAAGGTTTAAGGTTCAATGTTCAAGGTTCAGGATTTAAGTGTTAA
Source organism: Clitoria ternatea (assembly GCA_037962975.1). Classification (NCBI taxonomy): domain Eukaryota; kingdom Viridiplantae; phylum Streptophyta; class Magnoliopsida; order Fabales; family Fabaceae; genus Clitoria; species Clitoria ternatea. Next base: position 116,057,671 of record CM075674.1, on the reverse strand, counting down.
GGTTTATGGTGTAGGGTTTAATGTTTTGGATGTATAGGTTATGATTTAGAGTTTATAGCTCATGGTTAACGTCTCATGGTTCAGGGTTTATAGTTTAGGTTACACTACTCAAGGTTCAAGGTTTAAGTTTTAAGGTTCAAGGTCTAGGGATCTGGGCTTAGGGTTTTAGGGTTTTGTGTTTATGATTTATTATTCAGGGTTCACGGTTCAAGGTCTTTAATATCTATATGGTTTGATTCAAATTAATATTCGGGTCTCTAATCACCCCAAGTTAAAACTTTTCACGCTCTTAAAAATTATATCAGGTGAGTATATAGTTTATTTGATATACTCTTTTAATATACATATACTGAAAATAATTTTTCTACCAACTAATGTACCCATTTAAATCTAGTGAATATTAAACTCTTAACTTCTTTTTAAAAATCTTAGTGAATAAAAAGGGTTGCTGATGTGTGTGTATATATATATATATAATATTTCTTATAAGAAATGTTCTCTTAGGCAACAGTAAAGAATTTGGGTCGTACAACTATACATGGATAATCAATTAGAGTTTTCCAAAGTCACATAATCACTTAAAACGTCATATGATCGGTATATTTTAATCTTGACTACCCGTAATAAGATTTAACGGTTCATATTTATTCATCTCATTCTCATTTTATTATGTATGTGTATTTTATTACATAGCTTTTTTTTTAAAGGGATGTCCAGGTTCGGATAAACCTGCTTGTACTTAAACAGTGTCACGGCAGCGTTTCTACTTTCTAGTATGCTCGGTGCCAACTGCCATGCCATTGCAACTATCATTTTTTAAATCCCAGCAGTTAAATCATTATATTAATTTTCTACTATTTTGTTATTGAAAGAGTTATTTAAGTAAGTACTTTAAAATATTTTCTACACTAATGATTGATTTAAATGATACATATTTAACTTTTTTTAAGAAATATCTCAAATTTAAGTTTTATAAATAAAAAAATCTCTATTAGGAGAGTTAACTATATCATAATATAGATGACCTCAGCTCAGAAGAAAATTGTTTCAAAAAGAGAATACTTGATTTTAAAATAAAAAAATATGTTTCTATTGATACTTAAAAATTTATCATAAAATTAGTCTGTTCATATTTGTATTTATCATTATCAAAATTTGTTCAAAACTTTACCATGATCAATTTTTAAGATATTGAAGGGATTAATTACTCTTACGTCATGTATGTTGCCACTAATCACATGGCCCACACATGAATTGAATTTTAACATTTTGCCAACTATACTTGCAATTCGCTCACGTACAACCTGTTAATTTAACTCCGTTTCTCTTTTTCAACTCCATCTACTAAATTATGAAGCTCAAGTAATAATATTTTTTAAAAAATTTCTGCGGCAAACGCATATTATTTATTTTATATTTTTAAAATAATCGGCTATTTTAGTCACCATAAATGCTATACCCAAACATGTGCTGCTTATGTTACTGAAATTATTTTAAAAAAGAAACACAAAGAAATGTGTCATTGTGGAAAAAAATTAAAATAAAAATCCAATCAGATAAAGACCTGACATCCATCATCGTCGATCTGTTCAAAGTTTTCCAACAATTAAGTTTTCAATGAAGCATTATTTTCACGTTTCGATTTCAATTATCTGCTACGTGTTTTAAAATAATATCGTTTTTTATTAAACCTTTATTTGAATTTAACGTGTATAAATGAATAATACCTTACAACATATATCTAACTAGTCTAGGATCAGTTTTTGCAAAATGAAAAAACCCTCTAATGGTTATTTTAAAGAAGAATGATAACAAAAACGAAGAAACTACAAAATAAATAATATAATACAACCCTTAAATCATTATTACTTCCTGTGTTTCAAACAGCTTATTATGAATCACGGGCTTAAGCCTTTGCGGAGACTTCACTCAGTTTACCAATCACATCTAACTCGTGTGAGTTCATTTTTTAGGAATTTTGTAGTGATATTATAGGAGGTGTTCCGTCTGAGGCTGTGAAGAAAGTTATCACAATACCCCCCACCGTCGTTCATTCTAGGCAAGGAGTCAACATACCTTAACCCCACCCGAGAGCGGTTGTTTCTCATGACTCCCACGACCTTATGGACCCGGGCCAGTGACCTTCGCCTTCCAATCTCATGTATAAATGGTTTCGAAGTCCCCTAGATGTATTTTAAATGACACATTAATGCTAATAAACTTTGATTATTAGAAAATATTCCTTTAGACTCTCTACACATTCTAACTTAGTGTGAATAGGAGGTAAAAAATATATTAATTGTATTAATCATTTAAAATTAATGTTATCAAAATTATTATGGTATATTTAATCACCTAAAACCATCATAAAACCTTGCTCGCGTAAAACAATGTAATGGTTGTTTGATTGGTTGTTGTGTTAACCAAACCTCGGTTTGATCAATAAAAAAATCTATTGATTCATAAAAGTTTTGATTGTTTTGAATGATATAAATGACCAATACTAACCATTAAATTCTTTTATTTTCACAACTTAATTTCCCTAATTAATTACCAAACAAATACACAAGCTAATGAATTATTTGATTAAAAGTTAGGATTGGTCAAACCTTAATTTAACTAACTCTAAAAAAGATAATACAATACTATCTCAAACAATATAAAAGTTTCATTTTGATAACTGTTTTCTAAACGATCCTAAAGCAAAATTGTATGCAGGCACATGCTAGCCGTTTGAATTATAATGGCTGGTATTGTCTAGCCACTTTACAAGATTATTATTTATGCTTTTGATTTATACATAAGATCACAAACTTTCGGTGCTTACAGAACAAGTAAACGTCCTGGAGAGAGTGCCACCTTTTATGTTCCATGTTTTTTCAATTTTGTGGCTAATACCATAATAATCATGTAATTAATTTAATTCTGGCATGCCCATAATCAAGATAATTAAAATACGAATTTGATTACTCTCCACTCACATGCGCTGGCTGAGTTAATTGGAGTCTCGATCCGTAAAGCGAATGAACGGTTCTTTCGGTTTGGTGCAATGTATTCATTGTGTTGTATCCATCAATTTAATTATAAGCTTTTACATTATTATGAGCCACTGCCATATAATCTCCTGTCAGAAATCAAGCAATATCGTTGCCACATTCATCCATGCACATATAAGAAAATTAATTATGTTAATTAATTAAAAAAAAACAACACGGGTAAGGAGATAAAACAAAAACACAAATTTGTTTGTTGGATTAGATTCTCGAATTTCATTGATATGAATGCTGGCAGTGATTAACAAAATTGAATATATGGGTAAATCAAGTTAATTAATTAAGCTTAATGCTATAGGTATAAATTGAGATGGGTATATATTATTAATATATTGAGGATCGATTTTATGTGAATGCGCCAAAATGACAATCGGTTGAGTTGTTTGGTAGTAATGTAGATAATATATATATTAGGAGTCAGAAAGCCATAAATATTTAATGTGTATGGTACATTATAGCATACGAACGACGCACCTAAAGATTAGAGTGAATAAATAAGTGTACTGTGGCTACTGCTGCTGGCATTTGCATGCCAACCTCAGCTCTGTATCTTGTCGATGTTGACCTATTGATATTTTTTTTTTCTCACTTCATTCTCCCTCGAAATTTTTGACTTTTGAAAATTAGAAAATAAATTATATTAGTATGATACTCCTCACATTTGTGAAGAAATTATTACAAGTCTTCAATGAAATTGTTTTGAATTTAAAAATGAGATGGGGCCGACAATAAAGATAATAGTAATGATAGTAACGATAATTGCAATGGTGATCGTAACGGTATTAATGATGATAGAGAGTGGATGGTGATAATGGTAATAATGACTGCAAAGGCATCGATGGTAGCGGTGTTGCCGACAATGACAACAACGATAAAAACAACAGTAGTGATAATGACGATGATGACAGTTGTACTAGTGGGAACCATCCGAGATATTTGACTCTGATTTTGTGATGGATCAATTACCATGACATGTCAAAAAAATAAGTAAAGAGAACATATCACAAGTGTATCAATTCAAAACCTTAAGATTTTAGGAATGTGTTTTCTTTTTTTATCGGCAAGGTTTTAGGAACATAAATCATTATATTTCTCTCAATTTACTTATCTACGTCTTATATGAGGCTATTTTCACTTTTTTTTTGGTTTTTCAAAAAAAAAAGTTCCAAACCTTTGATCAAAAGTCAAGAGAATTCTTAAGTATACACATCCAATTTTTTTAATGTAAACAAAAATATATAGCTAAATTAAATTCTAGAATTATCTAAGTCAAGATATGGCTTAAGGTAGTTTGATGAGTATTTAAAGAGTTATTTACACATATCGTCAACAAAATAATCATATTGATAAGATTTGAGTCAGTAACTAATATTTTAAAATACCACGCTGATCATTCAATCAGTAAAGTTATTAGCTTAATTAAATCACAGTCAAACTGAAGATTGAACTATAGTTAAACTAGTAACAATAAAAAATTGACCAAAATCACGCACGATTCAACCTGTTAAATTGACAATGAAAGTTGATTTTGATAATAAACTCATAACCTTATATTATTAATTAATTCTTAACTAAAGTTGAAATATACAGTTGTAACATAATTTCCTCTTCTGATTAGTCATTGTGTAGGTTAGAGTCGTATATTAAATTTTAAGAAAATTTGATACAATATGGCTGTACATGCAATGTTTGATCCGCAGCACACGCCCCTGTCATTATCGAAACAGCACTTTTGTTTTGGGGTACCAGCGGAAAATGAAATTATAAAATATGCATAGTGCAACAGAATGCTACTATAATGTGTTGAGTGTTATTCAGAGATTGCAAACGCGTGTTCATGCCACTTACATTCCATGACTCTTCTATTCTGTATATCACAAATAAAGTTTTATTATATTCATCAATATATATATATATATATATATATATATATATATATATATATATATATGTATATATATGATATAGTATTGGTTGAGCTTATATATATGCACTCAGAGGGAGAAAAGCTAGCTTGCAGGCTTGGTGACCAGCTAATAGGTCGTTGACGCATTTTGCTGCTACTTTCCTGTTCACAAAATAAATTTTAGTGCTGTTTGGTATGTAGTTAGGAAATAGAGTTATAAAAATAAAAAAATTTAAAGATTAATATTGATCTTTTACATTGTTCAAAATAATCAAAACTTTGTTTGACCGTATGATCTATTTTTAAAGTTGGTCAATTTACCAACCCCAACTTCTACGCCTTTAATGAGAGGAACATGTCAACCGCTATTAATCAGTACGCGCACATATATGCAAGAAACTTAGGTAAAAAAACTCACATTCACGCCTTTAAGCGTGGGAAATACCCTCTAAGTTAATTTCTCTCATTTAATATTTATGTATTCGACTCTCACCCCCTAACTTGACATGTGACATTAAGTATTACACTCAATTTTAAACCTATTACATCATACATTTTTAATAATAATAATAATTTATTTATTTATTTATTTATTATTATTATTATTACATGAGAATATTATAATAAATAGAATATAAAACACATTAAATAGAAAGAAATAACAATAAATACATATATAACATATTTACATAAAATAAAATACAAGTAAAATAAAAAACTAATAAACGTCATGTCTATGGCAAGAATGATGGTGAGTATTTGGTAAGCATTGCTCATCCTAAGGGGGTTGGACAATCAACTGGGCTGGGTTTGATAACGATGACATCATTGTTGGTGTTGGGCCTGGTGCGGTCCTACTCCTCATTCTCTCAAATAGACTATCGCCTAGGGCGGCATCAAAATGCTGATAACTGCCCTTAGATGACCAACCCTATTGTGCTCAAGCTAGATGACCATCTAGGCCTACAGTTGATCGAACTACGCCTACAACTAACTATACTTTGCTAGTTGACCTCCAACATCATGCAGCTCCTCTTGGAGGCACACCATCTCTCCTCATCTAAATGTGCGTACTTAGCGCCTGTGGAAGGGGAAGGTTGCGTCATCAGAGATGACCCTCAACGAACATTGCAGACTAAGGAGGTAGTGCCATAAATGTGATTTTAGTGCCTCCCACGAATAATGTGCATCCACAATTGAATCCTTGCAACCACGTCAAGAGCCTCACCTCCAGGCTTGAGCTTAGCCAAGCACCTATTGTACTCATTCTACTCATTAATACATTAAAAATTATGAATAATGCAGAGTTAATTAAAATTTAAAATGGAATTATAGTTGACTACAGCTTACAATTATTTGACATGAATACTCATCAATGAAATCCCTTTGCCTAATTATTGATGGTGAGTCACCAGAAACAACTTAGCTAGGGCGACAGGGTGCCCATAAGTCTCCTCCTAAAATAACAATTAAATAACCTAATGATTATTTTATTCATACTGTATAAATAAAATAAAAAGATAAACAACTTACTAGTAGTTCAACAGTATCACTACATGGTTGACTAGTTGTGGTGTGTAGTGAAACGTTCATTTCGTTACTTTGATTGTGTCTATTGTGTTTCTAGACCATTTCATATTTAGGCTTAGCTCACCTAGAGCGTTTTTGTTTTACGTTTGGAAATATGATATATCCTTGTAAAAATAGAAATTAATAGAGTAAAAAAAGAAGAATAAAATTAGCATACAAAATGAGAAAGACAAATGAATTTTAAAAGTAAATATATAAAAACAAGGTAGGAAAATGATATTAGATACTTTAATACTTGTACTAAATGTTGCATACACTTATTAGTAAGGTGATTTATTATTTTTGAATTTTATAACAGAAAATGATAAAAATCAAAGCTTGTCACATGACTGATCACAAACCAATGAAAGAAAAGAAGCACAACATTACAAGAAGCATAACCTAGTGTATAAATAGTGATAATTATTTTGTTAAAAGAAGCAAACTTATTGGATAAATATTGATAATTTTTTTAAAGAAGCAAAGCCTAATATATAAATTATTATACGATAGCAATAATAATTTTGTTATTATATAGCACATCATTTTATTATTATTTTAGCACTTATCTTGAATATTATATATTCTTAAGGTAATATAAATAAATAAACAATCATTTAAAATTTATTGTCTCCATTTTTTTTACTTTATTGTCTCTTAATTTAAATTTAAAAGTGATGATTCAATTATTTTACCTAAATTCTCTTTCGTGTTATTCTGAATTATTCTGCCTTTTTCCCCTTTTCTTGATGTTATTTTTTAGATAATTATTTTTCTTCTCTTTCATGCAATCTCACTAATATATCATAGAGCTCATGATTTTTTCCCCTACTTATCCTAAACGTTATAATCTGTCAACTACTTCAAAAATCAATTCACTTTCATGTTATTACTATAAGATTAAAAAAATTAGTCATATCATATGCGAAAAAAAGACTTTGATCCTATAATGACATAAATTTTTAAAAATTAAAAAGCCTAATTAATGTGGGGATAACGTAGAAATCATTCTGGGGATATTAATGATGTTTTTAAAAGAAAAGTTTTTTTAAAATTTTTTTGTCTTGTGTAAAATTTTAAAAAGATTAAATAAATATATTGTAAAAATAAATATATATTGTGACGCCCAAGACCCAAATTACAAATTCCAATTAATTAACCCAAATTTTCCAAATAAATTTTTCGCGTTTAAAGAATCATTTTGAAATTCGTAATTTAAATTACGAGGTCACGTAAAAAATTGATAAATGCGAAATATTATCATGCATACTAGTCGTGAATGAATAAGACATAATACATTTATATAGCGGAAACGATGAATATAATTGTAGTACATGGTACATAATATTATTACAATACATTAAAATTCAAATGAAGTCAAAGTCAAAGCAATAAAACATAAAAGCTTCATTAATTGCACCACTCTTCATTCTGTGAAGCATGCACTGTAAAAATAATATAATAGTGAAACAGAATATAGAATAAATATAAAATAAGTAAAATTGCACAAACACAATCAACAAATCATAATGATATGATGAATATGCCAAACAAGGTCATTTACATTTAATAATCTTTAATTTAGTCAAATGATGTCATGCTGGATCCATTTTCGTTTGGTGGGAATACTACAGTAAAAAGTCTCATAGAGACACAAGTAGGAATTAGCATAAACCATGAATCCCTACACTTCATGGTTCTCAAGTACCGAAGTACACAAGTAGGAATTAGCATAAACCGTGAATCCCTACACTTCATGGCTCTCAAGTACCGAAGTACACAAGTAGGAATTAGCATAAACCATGAATCCCTACACTCCATGGCGCTCAACGAAAATAGGGCTTTAACTCATCATAGAGTAACCCCCCACCAGGGCCGGCAATCATGGAACCCCTAAATTCCATGGTGCGTCCAAATGCTTATGATGCATGAATGCCTTTAATTATCTTTATCGATTTAACATACCATGATATCAATACTTCCATAATCACTTGGAAAACCACAAGTCCTCAAAGGACACATCACATATATTAATTCTCAAAATCATGGATTTACAGTTCAACAACATATCTCAATAAACCACAAGGCATTCATGTATTCATTAATTTAGTCATTCATAATTATTCATCACAAAGATAAACATACTGTATGACATTCATAGGACACTCAATAACATCCATAATAATCAATAATCCCTCAATCAATCAAAAATAAATCATTACCCACATGGAAAATATCATTTTCATCCATAATAATCATCATAGGTAATTTCAGAAATTTACAACAGCAACATACATTAATAAAGCGACCATAACATGAGCAAATCAAATCCTTTTTAAACAATTCCACTTTCTATAGATCCATAACATAAATATCTACAACTTTGATGCAGAAGTCAGACTCAAATTCACACATTTTCAGCTTCAAAATTAAGTAACAAGCTACAAAAATAAATCTGGAAATCCTAGAACAGCATACAATTCTACCCATTCCATATTTATTCACAACCCTATCCCCTCTTACCTTGATAGAGGATCTTAGATTGGTTGAAAAACGTTCTCTTCTTACTGTCCTAGCTTCAGATCAAAGGTGACTTGACGGAGAAAAGGAAATGAGAGAGAGACTTTACTAATTTTAGTTTGTTCTAAGAATTCAGACTTGAGAACGAGATGTGGTGTCGATTTAATAATGCAAAAGACAAGTGGGGGACAAACTTTTTCGTAATTGGATTGTTGTGGGATGTTAGGTGTATTAATTGCGGTGATAATAGAGGTTTTAGATAAGAAAATGAGCTGTATTTGTTGACCATTTCTACTGCCTACATAATGGAGCTCGTATGATTGAAGTAAATATATTAAAATATGTACAAGATGATATGATTGGAGTAAAATATTAATTCTGACACTGGTTCGGTATTTTGGTCATATCTCTTTCCGAGAAGAATTCATTAGAGCCTCTTTTCGTTCAGAATTGCTCCACTCGGAAGGGAATTCGCTCGGAAAGGTTTCTGCTTAAAACACTCAGTCATAGCTTTTCTTTCCGAGTGAGTGACCCACTCAGAAATGTCTCACCCAGAGACACCTCATTCAGAAATATCTCACTCGGATATATCTCTGCCCGAAAAGTGCTCGTTCAAAATCAGCCATTTTTTGTTCAGAATTGATTCACTCGGAAATTCTCTACTCGGATATATTTCTGCCCGAAAAGTACTTTATTCGAAGTCAAAGCCTTTCTTCACTCGAAAGTATTTCTCTCAGAAGTGCGTCACTCGGAAGTTTACAACCGAAAGAATCATTCGGAGTCGAAGTTCAGTCCTCTCTCGGAAATCTTTCCACTTGGGAATATCACTCAGAAACGTATTCATTCGAAGTCAGTCTTTGTTCCAGAAGTACTGCCCCTGGAAATGACTCACTCGGTAGTCTCAATCGGTGACGTATCACGCGGGAATCGGAAAGGTCTCACTTGGTGTCATCCACTTGGAAATGTCTCACTCGGTACCATCCCACACGGAAGTGTCGCACTCGAGGACACCCTACTCGGGAAAGTTGTATTTAAGTCGGAGATATCCCACTCGGGAATATCTCGGCCCGAGAAGTACTCATTCGAAATCAAACCTTTTCTTCGCTCAGAAGTACTTCTCTCAAAAACGTTTCACTTGGAGACGTTTCACTCGGAAATGTTTTACTCGGGGACGTTTTACTCGGAAATGTTTCACTCGGAGACGTTTCACTCGGAGACGTTTCATTCAGAAACGAGTCACTCGGATTTCACTCGGAGACGTTTCATTCGGAAACGAGTCACTCGGAGACACTCCACCCGGAAGTATGGAACTTGGAAGCGTCTTTGCCCGAAAGGTGCTCATTCGAAGTCAGAGCCCTTTTCACTCAGAAGTGGTTCTCTTGGACACGCTTTACTCAGAAATGTCTCCGAGGCCAGGACTCCCTTCACTCGGAAGTGGTTCTCTCGGTCATGACTCACTCGGAAACATCTTAACCTTCCTTCACTCGGAAGTAGTTCTCTCGGTCATGACTCACTCGGAAACATCTTAATCTTCCTTCACTCGGAAGTAGTTCTCTCGGTCATACTTCACTCAGAAAGATCTCACTCGAAATCAGATCCCTTTCTTCACTCGGAAGGTCTTATCTCAGACATGATTCACTCAGAATATCTTATTCGAAAGTACTTCACTCGGTAATCTCCCAGTCAGAACGCTAACAAAGGTTAATATCAAAGAAAGCTATTTGAACGAATCAAAAAGAAGCTTCGATTCACAGCCAAACTTATGTAGAAAGTTAATATAAATAGATAATATCATTAATGGTCTAAATTAAAAATGATTATACATGAGAATGAAATTTTTGAGATGTTACATATATTGTATTGTATATTATGAGTTTGTCTAACCTGTGTAACTTTACACAAAATAATCAAATTATTATTTTAAATTATAAATTGTGTGATATTATTTAAAAATCTAGGTCGACATTAACAATGTATTTAAAAGAAAAAAGTTTCTTTTTTAAATTCTTTACCCAGTGTAAAATTACACATGCATACAATGGTGGACCTAGACATTTTTTTAGGGGATCAAGTATAGTGGTTAAAATTAAAATGTATTTTAAATATTGCTATATTAAGCTTAAAACTAAAAATTATTAAATAATTAAAATTTATATAAAATGTAAATTATAGAGAAAAAGAAAAGAAGGAAACTTATAATTAATTATCACTTACTAACTTAGTGATGTTGTTTTATAGTCAAGTTCCTCTGTAATTGATAATGTATTAAAGAGTAGCAGTATTTTCATCTATGTATACCTTGTGTATGTAATAAAATGTAATAATGGAAAAAAAAAGATCCCACCTTTTTGTTTTAAATTTAGTTATATATATTTTAACACATTTATATCAAATTTAACTCAATGATTCTTGAGTAACATTAAAGAAGTAAAAATTTAAAATTTTCTTCATAAAAAATATTCTTACTAATTTTTTATTCTATGAAGATAATTTTGTTATTTTCTAAAAGACATGAGAATTTTTCTTTCTTATATTTTTATATCTAAGAATATTAAAACATAGCACATACCAAATACCCCTTTAAATCTTATTACATAATAAATATTATTATATAAATATTCATTATATAAATATTCATTATATAATCAGTATTATGTTATATATTCACATATGTATATATTGTATTATACAATATAGCTCTATATTATATATTAATATAATGGATTATTGTACCTTATTCTATAGTAGTCGACCCACACATTATATATACTTCTCCCGTTTTTAAATATAACAACTTATTGAGCGATTTTTTTTCTTAATATAAGAATCTAATTAAAAAGTCAGTAATATAAAATAATCTTTTTACTAAAAGATTTATCAGTCCCATTAAAAATGTAAAAATATTTGTTAAATAACTTTAATTATATTAATTAATTTTTTTTAAAAAAATTTAATTAAGTAATTTTTATATTAAGAAACAAAAGAAGGAAGTAGAATAATATAGACGAGGCAAGTTTCAACATTCACAACTCATAAATGGAGTCAACATTTAAAAACGAAGGCATATATGGTTAGGAAAAGGGTCGCAACCTAGCCAGCGTTCTGAACACAACACAAAGGTAACCAAATGCAAAAATAAATTTCAGCAATTTATCACCGTATTCAATAACGTACAAATACCGTATGCAATAGTAGTACTTGGAAGAAACCTCAAAATTGTTTTAATAATTAATGTTGTTTGTTGTTTTGTCATTTTTCCAAATAAATTACTTCCCTACTCAACCAATAACAATAACTTCTCTTGTCTTTTTCCTAATTCCATCTACTCTGGCATCCTTTCTTTTTTGTTTTTTATCTTGTGCTTTGGTACATGGTCTCCTGTAATATATTTGTACTAATGTTCTACAAAGCTTTTGCCTTTAGTTTAATTAATTAACACTAAATTAAATCTATCTAGACCTGAATGTGCTGAGGGAATATGCCCTAAAAGAAACGCTATCACTCTATGGGAATCTACCCAACCTTTAATTTCGAACCTTGTTTTTATATATATAATTAAATATATCCATAAAATTTTATTCGAGTCAAAAAATCTGACGGAATTTAGACGGAGAAGCTAATAAGTATAAGACATCATTTTATAACTCAAAACCAATTAACATTAAGTGTATATAAACCACTTTATTTACTCATTGTTTTTCGATACGACATCATCCACAGCATTTGCATTTAATTTTTAACAATTTCAAGATTAATTCTCTCGGCTTAAGAGGAACTGTGTTTTTGTATGTTTGTTTATGTATGTTAGTGGATTACACAATCGTTTACCAGAATGCGTCCTTGTAAATTGAACAAGCTTTTGACGCAAGCAAGAACATGAAAATGGAGTCAGAGTACAGCTTTGAAAAAAAAACTCGCAGCTTCTATTGGTTTCTATTTTTATTAGTTTTTTCCTTTTTCCTTTTCAGCTCAAAAGAACAAACATGTAACAGTTCCTAGCAACAAAGAATCCACCCTTTATGTAACAGCTAACGACAGGAGAGTGACTCATTTTTCTTCAAATGAAAAAAGCAAAAACTGGTGTGTCCTTATAGTATTGAAATTTTGACAAACTTCGATTCAACCTTTTTGAGTTATAATGTTTTTAATCATGATAAAAATAATTAGACAGAAATATACTTTGGTACTTTATGTTTTGATTTTTTTATATAATATATATATATATATATATATATATATATATATATATATATATATATATTTTTATCAATTTAATCTTCACGATTTAATTTTTCTTTATTTAGCAAAGTTTTTGATTTCATTAACTTTATTAACATTGTTAACTTCATAATTATTATTTCATTTTCTTCTTTTGTTGTGTATAGCTGCCCAAGTATTAAGATTTAATCTACGTCTTTCTTTTAATCATTGAATCATCATTTACGTTAACTATTTATCCAACATTTATAGCTATCAATCTTCATAATATCATCAAATTCTCCATGTTAGATGAATTGAATAATCAAAGAATGAAGAGTGTCCTTGTACAAGAGAGCAAGGATCATGAGGAAAAGTGAGGGGTTGATAGCCAAAAGAGGAGAAGGAGGAGCTAGAAGAGCTTGATGACTATGAGAACAATATGATGATGAAAAAGTTTGAACTAATTACATTTTTTATCCCTTAAATGTTCATTTTTGGGTCCAACTTTTAATTGGATGTTGGGTTACTCAATTAATCTATTCATTGAGATTATATCCTGTAACTTTTAGTTGTATGATTTTAATTCCTAAACTATTCTATTTATTGTTTCATTTGGTCTATACCTATTTTTGATTAATCAATCATATTTATATTATTATTTTTTATAAACATTTATAAATGTTTCATTATAATAGAAAATACTAAATTACAGGGAAAATACTATAAATATTGTAATTTCAATGTTTACGATATCAATTTGACAGAAAATAAATAAGGGACTAAATATGTCAACACATTAAATAGTTTAGAGATTTAAATCATGTAATTAAGAGTTGGATACAAAATGTCAATATATCAACTAGTTTAAGATTAAACTCGTACAAATAAAAATTAAAGGATGAAAATAATAAAATAATAAAATTAAAGGGTCAAAAGTGTAATTAAAAGAGTTAACATTAGGAATAAATTTAAGGAAAAGGGAAAACTATAAAAAAAATATAAAGACTACTAAATAGCCAATTTTGGAATTGAAAAAGTAAGGGAAAGAAAAAGGTATATTTAACCAATTTATACCTAATACTTTTTTATCTCACAAATTTTAAAAATAATAAATGTTAGTATCACATAATTAATGATATTGCATCATTGGGTATAAGTATGTCATACTTATAAATCATTTCAGTCTGAATGGTGACATTTCATGTTTGAATGAATGTCACCTGGATACTATATAGTAATATAGGCAATGGGCCATTTATTAAATAAATTATTTTAAAGCAAAACTGGCAGAAAAAAATTATAAATTATAAATAAAAAAATTAACGTAAGTAGCCCTTCCACCATGACTCTAAACAACTCTTGCAATGTCAGAAATAAAATTTGGACGCTATTATTCGAAGTTTATATTTTTTTTGAATTTAAATATTAATAATTATCTTTTAATAATATTCATATGAATGAGAGAGTGTGTTAAAAAAAGTTAATTAATGTAATACAATAAATAAAAGATAAATAATAAACTTTGATATGTAATTAAAATAATATAATTGTATTTTTTAATTTATCTAATTTCTTTCTCTTTAAATAATTAAATAAAAATTTAAAAATTAATGTATAAAAATCTTCTCTTGTGTTTAGGTATAATCACTTTGATACATTACATGACATTACAACTACAAAGGTCTAATTTTCTTCTAACACTTAGAAACTAGAGAGGTGTACATACTCTAGTCCACAACTGGTTGTAGATTGAACGGGTTTACAGAAGATGGAGCTAATTGATTAAAGATGGATTTGCATGCTAATAAAATTTAATATTGCGGGTCTTAAGGTATGTTGTTATACATTTGAATCTTTGAGGTATGTATATAGGTAAAGTCCATTTTAGTTAATCTTTAAAATTAATCTTCGATTTTTATGTGAGAGATATTTTAAGGTCATCCAAAGAAAATTGAATTTATGTTCTTGTAAGGATGCTCAGATTCAAATTTCATTAATTTGTTAATAGATAATTTATAAGTAATTAGATCAATATCAAACTTTGTATAAGATGGTTTCTGAGAATGGATTGGATGATATGTTTTGAATCTCATTTCAACCTACATAAATGTTAAAGACAAGACAAAAATGAGTGTGTCCCTCAAGTCACCTCTAATGCCTAAGTCAATAAAAACTCGGAGCATATTAGAACAAAATAATGAAAGAAGAATTGGAAAATAATTGCTTAAAAAGTGTGTACATTTCACTGTTTATAAAGAAGGTATTTATAGTGGGTATTTTACAGTGCAATGATATTGTTGTCAAGTACTTTTACAGGTCTTGTTGGTAACGTGACAGTTGACATAACAATCCTTGTGGAGATAGCCTATTTTAGAGTTTTGAGCATGTAGGATTATCGACAATGTCTTCTTTTAAGATTTAAAAATCTTGTTTTCGTATGAGATGAACTTCCTTATTGAGACACGTTCTCGTATTACATCCAATTGTGATTAGTGACTCCCAACATCATACCCAAATCAATGAATATATTTATAAGTATTTGTTAAATTTTAAAATATATTCTCATATTGGAACTCACCTAAATTTATTTATTTTCTAAAAAAGGGTTTTATATGGGAGTTCAGCATCTATGGAAGCTCACTAACCAATCTGATTGGCTGGCAATGGAGCTGATACAGATTATATATATTACTGTGGTACTTGATTAATGATTATTGTTCTCTCTTTTCTTTTCTTTTCTTATATAGTTTCAACCTTTTTGGGTGACTCAAACACCCACCAAACAATCCAAAACAAAATTTCCGTACCCAAAAGGAGCACCTTTTAGTTATCACTTATTTAATTAACAATTAATATAATTATAATTACCTTATTTCCTCTTAATGCCAGCCCAGTTTTGTCCTCCACTCTCTCATCATCACACTGTTGTTCACTATCTTTAAATTAGCATCAGCATTACCAATGTGGTTGGATATATGCTTAAAGTTTACACTCCATTCCTTTTTATTTGTAAAGTTGAATATTTTTAAGTATATTATGAAATATATTAATTATTTTTTATTTTTATTAAAATATCTTTTAATTTCTCTTTGAGTAGTTAATAATTAATTAATATTCTTATATTTAAAACAATTAAAAACAAACCGAACGAATAATTAAATATTATTTTGATTTAATAATTTAAAACAAACAAAAATATAAACTAAACAAGAGAGAATCATTCAAACACGCAAAACGGTCATTAATATTAACCGTCAACAATAGTGCATGCACCTGCTATCTCCCAATTCCAATTTCCAATAAATTTGCAAAAAGTTATCGCTTCCATTAAAATGTTATTGGAAAGTGTAAAGATATGCCGCTGCTGTAAACAAACAAGCATACACTAAACTGTATATCAAATTATAATTATAACTAATTGAATTTGTCATATTAAAAAAATACATAACTAATTTATCGATCATTTTAATATATTTCAATTAACTTTATTTAGATTTTTTGTATGTAAAACGTTTCTTATCCACTTACATTTTATTAGTTGGGAACCATTTTCTGTAGTTGTTTCTCAAACAATGATATTCTAGCTAGCTAGCAATCCAATCAAAATATATAAAGAATCACATCCATTTTTTTTAAATAGTAAGAAAAGAGCTTTTGATGTATATGTAGTGTAGACCCTTGAACGTTGAATGCAAGTATTAAACGATGATTAAGGAATATTAATCCATGTATTTTGACGTGAATTAGTTATGGTTGACGAATTTAACAAACATGATGATGCAAAAGAGGAGATTTGAGTAGAGCTAGTTGTGTTGTGATGAATTATGATGATATAGAGATTGACAAAATGTGGTGGGTGGGGGCATTGCCCTTAATTACTCTATTCCCCTAATCATATCCATTAACTGTTTTAATTTTTTAGTGCATCAAATGATTGAAAATGATTGACATGCACTAACTACTTCTACATTACAAATTGCCCCATTACGTAACCAATTAGATTACCTCCTTTTCTTTTCTATTCTTTACAAACATTTATACCAATAACAGGCAACGGATCCACATGAATTTATTATTGGATTAAAAAAATATTATAAGTAGGTTTAATAAAATTTTTAAAAGTTTTTCAATCTTTAATTTTAAATAACAATGTTTTCAGAACCGATCAGTGATTGAACCGATGGTGAAAACACCAATTCAAGTAAAACTTGATTAAACTGGGGTCGAACCATGATTAAACCGGTAATATTAAATAATTGACCCGGACCAATCACCTGACTGGTTCACAGTTTAACTGATCGAACCGACCAGACCAGTTCGATAAATAAGATGTTAAAGTAAGAATAATTTTAAAAAGTCAAAAGATAATTTCATGAAATTTAAAACACTTAACACCTCAAGTATATATGAATTCGTTAAAAGTGACTTACATATACTTAGTTTTTCTTTCCTCCAAGTTTCTTACACATTTTACTTTGCTTTTTTGTAATTATTATACTCTCAGTGTTCATATTAAACAATGAAAGAAAATATATAATTGAGAAATTCAATTATAATTTGTTTGAATTTTATTAGCCACTTAAAAATAAGTAGAAAGTGTTTCTCTATATTATGATTTGATTCATTCTAAAAGAAAAATATCACTTGAGGTGATATAAACTTATTCCCAAATGACCAACCAAAATCATAATTTTTAAATAAACTTTTTCCTATTTTTCTTATTATACAATATGGTGTACAGTGTATACTTTTAAAATTAATAAACCAAAAACTCACTCATGGGATTGCACATTACATATCTGATTTTTTTTAGATATATGCCTTATAATTTAAGATTTCAAAATGCCTAAGTTCTAAGATTTGCTTTGGCTAGTTCACTGCCTAACAATGCAAGACTAGCAATGATATATGCATTTTAATTTTCTTAGGTCATTTTCACTAATGATCACTTTTCCATAAACAGTTTCACTCCAAATTTATTTTATTTTTAGCCTTTAGAACTAATAATGGTAACCGGGAATGAATAAATGTTGACCTATATAAGATTTCGAACCTGCTTTCAATTTTTTATGTTCATATCTTACATTAACGGTACCGACCTTGTAAAACAATTGTATTATTGTTATCTCTTCATGTTATATATATAGGGACGGATGCAGGAAAAAAAAAAGGATTATGCAGGCAATATTTTTATACATACACATGATATTTAAAATATAAAATTTTATGGGGACAATTTATTAATATACTGTATAATTTAAAACTTTGACCTCAAAACATAAAGTAATAACAACTCGGTAGGTTTGAGGAGGTATTAGCCCTCTAGCTAATTATTAAGAAAAGTTATTCATGGGTGAAAAATACGATTAAAATAGGTTTTATTAGACTTAAAAAAAATTTCACTTATAAATTAACCTTTTTTTAGTTAAATTAGGTTTTATAATTTTCTATAATATAGTATGAAAGTCTAACTAATTTCAACGTTTATCTGTCTTATACATAGTTAATTTAGTGATAATAGAGAATTTGAGTTTTTTTTATTAACCATATGTATTATTTTTTAGAGATAATTCTACTTAGATTTAATCATACTTAAGTTAAAAAAAATACTTGATTTCATGGGAATGTCCACATGGTTTTTATTTTTCAAATAGAAATGAGATGAATAGCTTGAGAAGGTTTTGGCCTTACACATGTTGAAAAGGTCAAAAAAAACAGAGCAATAGCATAACAGCATATGAAGGACAATGAGCTGAAATTAATGGTTGATACTGATGATGCTCTTTGTAGCACATATGTAATGTAAGTACTAGTAGTCATGTTCCATTGCCGGATTCTACGGGAGAGACTTTTGTCATTCTTGTATTTCTGCATATTAAACAAGAAGCCCTCACATGGGTTTGGATGCAACTCTGAATAATTCACCAACCCCAAACACCCCATCTTCTTTCTAACTATTATCTCAATACAATAACATATATATATATATATATATATATATATATATATATATATATATATATATATAATCAAATGTATTTTTATTTCCATATTTAAAAATTAATATTCATCTGACGTTGAACTTTCCTTTCTTAATGAACAAAGCCTTTTTTATACACGATATAATTTAAACCATCACAATATACTTAAAGTATTCACCTAAATGACGTCGAATTTTTTTGGTTAATTTAAAATATGAAAAAATTTTGAGCCTTTTCAAAATGGGGGCATAGGTGTGTTTGATAGCAGAAGGTGAGTATAAAAGTGATACACATGAGATGCAGAAAGAAAAGATAACCAATGATAGGCATTGATGGTGATGAAATTTGCAGGATCTCAAATCTTTCCATAAAATGATTGGCAAACCAATTGGATTTTATTCAAAATCTGGACCCCAATGGTGCATTTATCGAGATATTTCCATTGTATATGTTTCATCAGAAATTGCAAATCCAACTTACGAGTCAGAGTAGCAAATGATTTTCATTAAAATCAGATTATTTATTTAGAGTGCAATGTATATGTACATAATTGAATAAATGAATCCAGTCCAAATTTAGTCATGTCATGTAATACTTTTTTCTTATGTTTACTTCTTTTATCGGCTTATCCTTGCAATCTCACCTCAAGTACAACAAAGTGAAAATCTAAAAGGAGAAGATTAACCAATTGTGAATTAGTATAATGATTAGTTTGGGTCAATTTTTTATAATAATCGGTTAAATAATAGTTCGACCCTTAATTTTATCATAGTCGTTTCAATTAGTACTTTCACATTCAGTTACTAGCCCGATTTAAAAAATGATGTTAATTGGAGTATTCATGGCTAATTTAATGAAATGGAAAATGTAAAAGTCAAAATAAAAATTGAATGCAACTAAAAAATTTTAAAAGAAAATTAGATTGACTCAAAGGAAAATAAGTGCAAGATAAGTGATAATACTGACATTATTTTTAATTTTTTTTGAAATTTATAAAGATTAATACTAACCAAAAAAAAATCTTTGTCACATGAATAAAACCAGTTTTTACTTATTTGTTTTTCTATTCTTATCATCTACCTTTACAACAACCTCAATTATTGATATCACAATGTTCATCAAACATATTAAGTTTCCACTATCACTGTTATTGTAGTTGTTATGGTGAAACTTTTGTTCGACTGAGTAAAACAATTTAGGAGTTACACTAGATAAGGAGTTGCTAATTTAACTAACTGATAGTTTCGAACTTCTATAGTAAAAAAAAATACAATTTTATTAAATATTGGTAAAGAAAGTACTACAATTAATACCAATAAAAAAATATATATATACGAGTAATATAATAGTTCTATTAAATAGATATCTTATACACTTAATATAAGATTAAAAAGGGATAAATTTGATCTAATTTTAAAATGTTTAATAGAGATTGAAGCATTTTATTGTTAGATGAAATTAAAACAACAGTTATGAAAACATAACTATGAATCCGTGACATTGTAGTACTATAATATCATTCATCTTATTTTATAATCCTACGATGATTGGGTGTGATTATCTATCAAAATTTAAAATGGCTATTTAATTTTAAAGTATCTAAAAAATTGTACCAAGTCTTTTCCAAATACTACTAGTGTTCAATGTTCATGCCAAAATTGGAATGGATCATAGCCCAAAGGTTGAGGGCCCGTAACTCCACAAACAAGTATCACAAAAGGCCCACATTTAGAAACCCTCTAAATATATCTCTTCTGTTAACCTAAGGCCCGTTAAGGATGTGGGCCTCACTAGATAGTTAGAAACACCTTTCATCGTGGGCTTCATTTCAATTATTGGGCTAGCCTGGTGTGCAGTTTAGCATTCTATTGAGAAGAAAAGATATATAAGAATGTGAAATGATTATTTACCAAAAAAAAATGTGAAATGATTTGTGTCTGACAATAAGAAAAAAGAAATGCATGAAAAGATTTATATTTTAGCTGGAAATATTTGATCTTTGCATGAATACTTATAATACGTTTAAAATATTGAATGACATATTTTAAAATATATAATTTTACTTTGAAATAATTAAAATGTAAAAAAAATATACATAGGAAAATTTTAAGTTTAAAAACAGATAAATCAAACTAAATTTAATTAAAAGAACATTGACTAACTTAGTGATATTCTTTTGAAAACTTTACCAAAATCATGTTGATAGAAGAAATTTGAGTATTGATAAAAGTAAATCAGAAAGGTAAAATACTCATTTTATCGTGAGATTAATTGGTGATAATGGTGAGACGTGAGCATAGAGAATAAGCATAAAGTTAATCTCTTTTCAAAATTAAGTAATCGAATTTGTAGTCTATATTATATAAGTTAAATTTGGGGAATTCAGTTAATAATAAGAGTATTTTAAGGGGGAAGAGACAAATTAGTAACTTAAGCTTGGCAAAATTTTTATCCAAAAATATCTAAATATAAAGATAAAGGATACAAACTCTCTTCCTTATATATTATTTCATTTGTTTCTAATTCACTAATTACAGAACTTCTTAACACACTTCTATCAAGTATCTGTTTGGTATATAATTAGAAAAACATAGTTTAAAAAAAAAGTCTAATAATTTATATTTATCTTTTACGTCATTCAAAATAATCAGAATTTTATTTAACCATAAAATTGAAAAACTCCCTCCAACAAATACTCTTGGAGAGTGTAGAACTCGCAAAGAAACAAGCTGCAAGTCTACTTGGTCACCCCTATGGCAACTTGTCTTCTTTCAAGTTTTTATTTGATAATACTTTTTTACACATCTTGGTCCCTTGTGTTTTTTTGTTTTTAAAAAAGTTTAAACCTTTTTCTGGATGATGGGTTCTATACTATCTTGCAATTTGTGTATGAACTCATCCACGGGCTTCGTCTATGCTAAAGTTATTTGCACACTACAACAATCATTGTTCCATAACGATAGGTAGCATACTAGATTAGGTTTTAATGTTCTGAGTTTATATTCATGTATTGTTTTTTATTTGAGATTTTTATTAAAATTCAGGTATATTATATAATTTTCTTTAGCTGAAAAAGTATTTTTATTTCAATCTCAAATCAATCAACTATTACTTTCCCTCTTTGTTAATTTATTGATTTAAGATTAAAACAAAAACTGGTTTTTTAATTAAGAGATCCTTTAATCAGACGAAATCTTAAATAAAATATTTAAAATCTAATCTTAATGCATTATTCAGGGTTGCATACATGTTCAATTGCCTTTTTGACTTTTTTCATAAAAGCAAATTTTTGCATTTTCTGCACCTTTCGGCTTTTGCAATTTCCTTTTGTGTTTTATTTTTTTGCCGCACCGCATAAAAAGGGAGGAAAAGAGATATGAAGTGTATGATAAAAAATTCTTAGAGTTAACGTCATTTGATGTAAAGTTGAGAAAACAAAGTTATGAAAATAATAAAATTTAAAGGTTAATATTAATCTTTTATGTTGTTTGAGACAATTAAAACTCTTTGATTATAGAATTTTTCCATAAATAATAAGTAAACGATATGATTGAGTGGAACCAATGAGGAGGGTGATGAGTGAGAAGATTGCATGCATGCTTAATTCCAACTTTGTTGCACTTTTTATAAAGGTTGAGACGACCTATTGAGTACATTTTCAATGATGGCATTCACATAATATAATATTCACGCTGAATAATGCTACTAGATATCACAATGAATTTGCATGCTTTCTCACCTTCATAAAATTCTTAACTACCAGAAATTATAAGAGAAGGTCCAATAGCAATTCACTAATCTTTATGTTATAAATAGAAAATTTTAAACGAGTTTGATAGTGATATCCACATTTTATTTTAATTAAAACATATATCTTAACTTTAGATCAACGGTTGATATCTCATTTTTACACTTCTTACATACTCTCATTTGAGTCAACTATTTGTTCTTAACTATATATAAAGTACCAGTAGCACTTGCAAGTTGTAATTGGACATAATAGATGACAATAAATGTTCATTAGTAGAGAAAATAAAGATTCCCAATTATAAATAACATCTTCAATTTTTTTAATCATCTCTATAGAGAGTAATTTATTAAATCTAATTTACTATAAGTTTAGATGAGTCGAGTTATTAAAAATGTCAAAAAACACATAAGTTTATGTTAAACTTAACTCATCTAACTCATTACAAATTTGGACCAGCCTATAGAATTGACTCATAGATTATTGCATTTTTAAAAGAAAAGCTTATTTTATTTCATAGAGATTTTTTATTTTTAAATATCACAAACAAATTTGATGACTTTGGTTGACACTCAAAAAAAAATATATCACATATCTAAATTCTATTAATTAGATTAATAAGTATAATAGAAATCAGCTAGTTGAACTAACATTTAGAATATTATAGATTTATGTGGATAATTTTTTTTAAAAAAAAAAGCCTAGCTCGAACAAAATATTATATGTAAGAGACTAAGTTTATAATTTTAAGTAAATTAATAACAAATAGTCCAATAACAAAGAGAGGTAAAAAAAATTGTATAGCAAAAATAAAAATCCAAAATCAGTAGTCAAATCCACTCTTAAAAAAACTAACTAAAATCTGAAAATCCAAACTAAGCAATAAGTGAGGGAATGGATGGGTGAGAAAAGCAAAATGAAGAATGAGCAAAGGTGACTTTTTGGTTTGGAAGTTGAAAATGGCATTAAATATATAGATGGTAGTAGTGGGTGATGCAGTGAGGTTATTGTTAGGTTGGTCCATTTGGGAGAAGAAAATTAGAAGTGAAAAAGAGATATAATAAGTAAATAGTGGAATTATGAAAATGAAGAAAAGTGTGATGAAAAGGTTGAGAAGGGATTGTCCCCTTAAATCCCTACAGCAGAGTACAGAGGTTGCATGCTCCCCCTCAGCCTTTGGACTGTGTGCACTCTGGACCCTCTCCCTCTCCCCACTCCTCTGTCCCCTCACCATCAACATTTCAGCTGTAAAACACCGTTTAAATTAACTGCTAAAATCGTAAAAATCAAATAATCAAATAAGTTTAGTTAATTTTACATCAAATTAAAGAAATTGTTAAGTTTGATTAAGTTTATACAGGTTTAATTTTATATTTTTATCATTCGAATTAACTGTATCTAATTATGTTTTATTATAGTTTTTGAGTTTATTATTTTATTTTAATTATATTTTAAGTCTTTTATCTTGTGATTATATTTTATATATATATATATATATATATATATATATATATATATAGAATACATATTATGATAATGTAGTAGGCATTAAATCATTTTTCTATGGAATTGATAAGAAAAATTTTAATTTATTATAAGTTTAAACCGAAATTAATCATTCAAACTTAATTAAAATTCACTCGAAACTTAATGAAACCATGAGATTATTTGGTTGAAATTGGTTAGAAATAAGTTACATTTAATTAATATTGATTGAGTTATATATTACCGATGATTACCCCTAGTTTAAATATATCACAACCCAATTGAACTTGTTTTTAAGTTTGTTCGTCTAGATTAATAAATAAATAAAATTTTAAAATTTTAAAAATAATATAAATTTTAATTTTTTAAAAGAATTTCTATTATTGTTTCCAACAAAAATACATCTAACATCATATAAACCTGAACAAGAG
The DNA here is from genome assembly GCA_037962975.1 of Clitoria ternatea. Classification (NCBI taxonomy): domain Eukaryota; kingdom Viridiplantae; phylum Streptophyta; class Magnoliopsida; order Fabales; family Fabaceae; genus Clitoria; species Clitoria ternatea. Next base: position 116,032,778 of record CM075674.1, on the reverse strand, counting down.
TATTTAAACATGTTGATCGAAATAAAAACAGTTATAATGTGTATTTTTTAGTGTTAGTTTATACTAGGCAACATGACTCACTATAAACTAACTCAATTTAGATTTTGGGTTAGATAAATTAGGTTATAATTCACTTGATTTTATGAGAAACCTTAATTTTTTAAAACTGGCTTACTAGTGAACCGGTTCTAGAATTCCGACCATCTTTACGGCTCTAACATTCAATAGCATGACATGCATATCATATTTCAATGTATTCTTATGTTGTGTTTAGTTTATAAGTTTTCTTTAAAAAATAGAAAATTATTCTTAGAAAACTTTAAAAAATAGACAAACTGTTTATTTATAAGTGATTTAAAAAATATCATTTTCATCCATAATAACCATTATAAGTAAATTTCAGCATTTCCAACAGCGACATACGTTAGTAAAACAACCACAACATGAGCAAATCAAAACCTTTTCAAGTGATTCCACTTTCTGTAGTTCAATAATAAAATTATCTACAACTTTCATAAAGACCATAAATCCAAATTCCAAACAGAAACACCACTTATCCACAGAATACAAAACTGCCTCAAAGAGAGTTTTCAAAACGTACATATGATAGTATTTTCAACGTTTCTGGAGTTACAAAATAATTTTGGCATGGGACCAGTTCTAAATCACTCCTAACACAAATATCTACAACTTTCATGAAGACCATAATTTCAAATTCCAAACAGAGACACCACTTATCCACAGAATACAAAACTGCCTCAAAGAGAGTTTTCAAAACGTACATATGTTAGTATTTTCAATGTTTCTGGAGTTACAAAAATTATTTTTTCATGGGACCAGTTCTAAATTACTCCTAACACAAATATCTACAACTTTCATGAAGACCATAATTTCAAATTCCAAACAGAAACATCACATAATCACATAATAGTCAATAGGTTATCATTTTTCATTATCACCAATTGCTAGAAAATTTACTGGTTTGACAATATTTAGTAAATTAGCTATAACTCATGGTATAAAAATAATTTTTGAATGAGGCCAAGTTCTATGTTTCAATAATTCCATTATCTATAATTTTTATGAAGACCAAAAATTTTAAATCCAAACAGAAATATCACAAATTCATAGTATACTAAACTATCTTAAAGAAAGTAACAAAACGTACATATGTTGGTAAATTCAACGTTTCTGGAGCTACAAAAATAATTTTGGTATGAGACCAGTTCTAAATTACTCATAACACAAATATCTAAAACTTTTACGAAGATACTAAACACTAATTCTCATCACAAAATTCCCAGTTTTAAAAATACAAACAGTGATTCACATCAGCAGATTTTTAGCATGAACATACTTCTGTATTTTAGGTATAATTAGAGCTACAAATATCCTTTTAACTTGAAACCACTTTCTATAGATCCATAACATAAATATATACAACTTTTATGAAGACATTAAAGTTTAAATATGTATGTAGAATTCCCAGAATATTAATATTTACACAAAACATAAGGTACATATTCCAGAACAGACATACTATAGTATTTTGGCTATAACTTTTGCTATACATATCCAAATAAGTTGATTCAGGTCTCAAAATTCACAAAATAAAAAGATCTACAACTTTAATGAAGAAGTTAGAATCAAATTCACACGTTTTCAGCTTCAAAAATTGAGCAACAAGATACGAATTTAATTCTGGAAAATACTGGACAGCATACAATTCTACCCATTCCATAATTATTCACAACCCTATCCCCTCTTACCTTAATGGAGGTTCCTAAAGTGGTTGAAAGTGTTGTATTATTGTCCTAGCTTCATATCAAGAGTGAACTTGATGGAGAAAGTGAAAGAAAATAAGAGAGAGACTTCACTAACTTTAGCTTGTTCTAATAATTCAGACTTGGGAACAAGATGTAGTGTTAATTTAATGATGCAAATGACAAGTGGGGGACAAACTTTTCATAATGGGATTGTAGTGGGATATTAGGTGCATTAATTATGGCGATAATGGAGGTTTTAGGTGAGAAAAATGGGCTGGATTGTTGACCATTTCCGCAGCCTACATAATGTAGTTTGTTTGATTGAAGTAAATATCAATTCTGACACTATTTTGGTATTTTAGGCATATCTCTCTCATATCTTAATGTATTTTAACAAATTTGGTCTTGTTGGAAAGCTAAGACAACGAGGAACAACTTTGTAGTTTACCACTTTTTCAAATTCGGACTTTAACAAGGTATTAAAATATGTACAAGATGATATGATTGAAGTAAAATATCAATTCTGACACTATTTCGGTATTTTGGGCATATCTCTCTCGTATCTTAATGGATTTTAACAAATTGTTGGAAAGATAAGAAAAATAGGAACAACTTTGTAGTTGACCACATTTCCAAATTCGGACTCTAACTAACAATTAAAATGTGTACAAGATGACGAATTTTGAGTGGAGTATGTGGCAATTTGATGAGAGTAATTGGAAAAGCCAAGGAAATTAATAACTAAGGAAATAGGTAATAAATTATTTGATTAACTTTTACCAAAGGTATAAAGTTAAAATTATTTACCATGGTAAAAGGTTAAATTGAAGATGTTGTCCTAACCAAAAATTTATGTAGAAAGTTGAGATAAAATGGATAATGAACTGGTCTGGACCGGGGTCTAGGATCCGGTGTGGGACCAGCCACAAGAATATAGGTGTTTTTAGGGTTTGCACACCGGAACAGTGTGTATCCGATGTATTAATCCGGTCTCTCAGTGGGAGAGGCCGGTCTTGTTGTCCTGGAGATCCTTCACACCAACGTTTCGCGTTGTAGGGGGGCGAAAGGTGGTGCCACCTGCGAAGATTCTCCGACGCTCAAGTTAGAAGAGTGTAAGAACTCAGTGAATGCTCAAGCGATATAATAGTAAAGTGTAAGTTAGAACAACATCACCTTGCATGTGTATTGAAATGAGCTATTTATAGTTGTACGTGAGAAAATGAGTCGTTGGATACAGGTGGGTCCCCTAGCTCTGATAGCGTGTACATTATGTCAATCAGGGTGGCTCAACACTCAGAATGTGTCAGGAGGGTAGGTCAATTATCAGAGTACGATCCTATAGGAAGAAGAGAGGATAATCACCTTTTCCGCATAATCTGCTGACACATCCACTTGCTTTCTGAGGCCATTGACGTGACATATTTTGCTACATACAGTATCTTCGCTGATAAGTTATTAGGGGCTCTTATCTCGCTGTGACTGAGAAACCAACAGTTATATATAAATGTTCTATGAAAATGAACAAAGATCCGTTATAGAGACAATAAGTGGGGCGGTCGTGAGATGAGGACGGAAGGCCAGACATCGGATATCCGGTGTGGTAATGTTGAACCAGGACACCGGTTTTCCTTATATGAGGTCACTCTGACGTCACAAGATTGGGGGCCGGTATCCAGACCGGATCAGATAATATCATTGATGGTCTAAATCAAAATGATTATACATGAGAATAAAATTTTTAGGATGTTACATTTACTTTATAATTTGGGTAGGGTGATGTTGAGTAAAAAAGACTCGTTATTTTTTAACTAAATGTTAAAAGTTTAATATTGTATTTGATTTAAAAATTTTAAGTTAACTGTCCCGCTCATCAAGATCCAAAGATAAATATTTAGAATTACACTTTTAAAAAAATAATACTTACTTTTTTATTAAAAATTAAAATCTAGTATTTTAGATTTACTGACATTAAGAATGAGATAATTAGTTAAATTTTGTATGTTTATGGAGAATGATTTTTTTCTCATGTTCAACTTTGAAGATATATATATATATATATATTAACTTAGTTTGAATTGCATTAAAATTTATGATAATGGGTGAATTTATAGTAATTATTTAATAATTTTCATTAATTAGTGACAAAATATTAATGAATATTTTTCCAATTCTTTTTGAGAAAATGTTAATAAATATTCAAAGATAATTGATTAACTAAAACTGATGTCCAAAAAGATCTACGTTTAAATTTCATTAATGTGCGAATTGATTTATGATTGATTTGTAAATACCATCTTTAACCTTAGATATAAGTATAAAAAATATTTTTTAAAATATAAAGAAATTCAACTTTGGTCCTTGGATATAAATATATATATATATTTGTTTCAAAAATATAAGTAAATTTCAACTTTGATTTAGTTGATAGAGAGTATTCTCAAGTTCCCTTATCTTTTACTTTTAATTTTAAAATTTATAGTTTTAGTTTTAGTTTTAATTATAAAATTATACATTATTTTTTTAAAGTTTGTACAAGAAACAATTATGAAAATATTATTTTCAAAGTTTCTTTTACAATTTTTGAAAAATAGAAAATAATGCTAGAAGTTTGTAATCAGAACTAAGATGATAACTTTGTAACTAAAAGTAAAAGTGTACAATCTTACATATGATAAAAGATTCAAAAGTATAATTATTTTATTAAAATTTATGTGGGAATAGTTTAAAAATTATTGTGAATGGATACTAATGATGCTTTTATATAGGTTAGATAAATTCAAAGTAAAAACATAAAATGTTTTTAATAAACCAATCCTAAAGTCTAAACAAATTCCAAATGATATTATAGTAAAAAAAAACTTTTAAAATGAAACCAATAACATTAAATAAGGCTAATTATTTTTCTTAATTTGTGTTACTTAACTATTTTACGTTATATATATATATATATATATATATATATATATAGGTATTATGTTATTGGATAAAAAATAAAATAAAATAAAGATTTTATTTAAAATCAAAATTAATGTAGTAGTATATCATTCCATAAAGTAAAACATAATTTCCGAAGCATATAAAACAAACTCCAACGTAATTTCTTTTTCTATATATGACGTAATTTTTAATATTTTTAATTCTTTGACTTGTACACTACTCTTCCCTTAAAGTTTAATACGACCAATTTTACTAAAACTAGCTATAAATAATTAAATATAATTAAAATTTAACCATGTTTTAATTAATTACGCTGTAAATTTTATATTTAGAATGAGTTAGAGTGTGTTTAGTTAATATATTTTAAGAAAATATAAAAAAATATTTAAAGAATATATGAAAAAATGTAAAATTAGCATGTTTATACACTAAAAAAATGTTTAAAAAATGAAAAACATGGTATTCCAATTTTTTTAAAAATAAAAATAATGGAAAAAAATATTTTAAAGTTGTCAAAATATGAAAGAATAATAAAAAAATAAAATAATTAGTTGTATTTAAATATTTTTCTAGCTTTTTAAACTGAAAAATTGATATAGTGTTAGATTTTTTTATAAAGCAACACGTTGATTTTAACAACACTGATGCCATCAATTTTGATTTTAAAAAAAACTTGATTACGTGTTAGTTTTAGATATTTTTTTTATAAAATAGCTTTAGAAGAATTTTACAAATTATAATATGGTATTGTATCATTTAAGAAGTTACTATCTCCATGCCATATCATAGTGTATCAGCGTTTGCTGCGTTTTCTAGTTCCTTATTATATATTCAATTTTAATAAATCATTGTTGCAATAAAATGGAAATATCACTGTTATTTCAAATAACCAATTTTAAATAATTCATTGTAATAGAAGCAAACGCGTATAAATAAATTTTATGCATGAAAAAAATAATAATGCTGAAATTACTTTGAAATTTGGAATGGAAGTTGCTGAGTAATATTTGAAAGTGGCAAGTGAGAATATTATGATTGCACTGCATCCCTTGGCTATGAAGTTGTCATTTTTTTAATTTTGTGGCACTCCCTTTTGGTTTCTCTAACAAATTATTAGTCATGATTGGAACGCATGACATTTTCCCAATCATCATCCACCTTAAGCTATATAATTAAATATATTCACTCTTTTTGAAAATTTTGAAATATAGTTACCCTTAAAAGAAATAGGATTTCCCTCATCGTATTCTTAGGTTGATTAGAATCAATTAGTCATTATGTAAATTTTGTTAATTCTTGAAGTTGTAGACATTTTAACACTTTATGGCTCAAGATGTTGATTATTTTGGTTGCTATAAATGATTTACTTATTCGTCAAATGGATATAAATGGTCATTTAAATGAGAAAATGTATATGAAACAACTAGAAAAACTGTGTTGTTGATGGTAAAAAAACACAAGGTTTACAAGCTTATTTTTTTTGTATGGTTTGAAACAAGCACCAACACAGTAGTATAAAGAGTTTAATAATGCTTTGATTAAACATGAATTTATTACGAATTCAAGTAATCCTTGTGTTTACACAAAGCTATTTGAATCAGGTTATGTGATAGTATGTTAGTATGTCAATGATATATTGATTTTTGTAACAAATTTGGATATGACTAACCAAACATTTATTTTTATATTTCAAATTTGACATGAAAGATTTGGAAGAAACCAATGTTATTTAGTGAGTAAAGATAAATAAAATATAAAATGGTTTTTCTTTAAATCAATCACACTATGTTTAAAAGATTTTAAAAAAAATTCAAATTTTTTGATGTATTACCTATTTGAACTCCTTATGATTCTAGTTTATGTTTAAAAAGGAACAATGATGATAGTGTATCTTAATCTATGTATGTAAAAATTATTTGAAGTGTTATGTTCTTATTAAATTATACTATACTTGATATTGTATATGTTGTAAGTAGATTGAGTCGTTATACTCATAATCTGAGTGGTGAACATTGAAATGTGTTACTTTGTCTTTTGAAGTGTTTGAAATGTATTATAGATTGAGGTTTGTATTTTTCAAAATTTCAGTGTTGGAAGGTTATTGTGATGCTTAAACATCCTAACATTTAAAATAAGGTGTCTAAAACTCAAGGAATTTTTTCACGAATTAATTTTAATTTCAAAGTAAAGTTTTGGAACCTTACACAACGCTATTCTTATTACATCAACCTTCTGATGTATAATTCAACTCATTTGTTACACACCTTCTAATTCAACTACACATAAGAACAATTCCTGCCCATTTATGCGATGCAGCAGTCATCTAGACATTATGCAATGCAACATAACACATGGATCCATCCATGGTATTCAACACGCAAACTCAATAATTACAGCTCCTGGCCATATCTAAGCATCATCTAAATATGTGGGACCATCCATGGTCACCACAACCAACAACATCATCAACAACCAAATCATCACCATATCCTTGTATCTCATCATTCATCATATCAAATATACATCCAAAATATAAACTAGGCTTCCTGTTGAAGCCATCAACTACCTAGATCCACTAAGCAGTCAAATCTATACATATACATATCAACTATCAAAATAATATATACACAAGAGCCGACCAAGGCTTCTACCAAAATACTATACAACCTACATACACCATGTAGAGGCATCGCCCTCACGAATATGGTGATACCTCACCAATCACCATCGCGACTCAAGTCCATTGAAAAGATAACCCCAATAGAGGAGTGAGCATATTATATAATAAATGATAGATACTGAATCAGATTCCTACCTATCCAATTCTAAACATCAATCAATATAATTTATCATCATTTAACAAAATTTATCAACCACAATATAATTAACATATAAATGAGATCTCATAAGTTATCCAAAGCTTCACCATTCAAACACAATATGCAAATGCATATGCATGCAGATCCGACTCTAATGATGAGATTACACTGCAATGTTTAAATTTTCACAATGTATATCATCAACTCTGTTTTACTAATACTGAACCGCTCACCTATAATGTAACATCAGTCACTCTCAGTGACAGCGGCAACCACATCTAAGTGTTACGGGACAGCCTTGAATCCAATCCAAGGCGGCTGTGGATCCTGAAAGGAACTACCACAGGGTCAGTGCCTTACCATCAGGTCGCCCTCCTACCTGAGCCGGCATCATAGGCCCCCTACAGTTTTGTGTGCGTCTAATTATGCAAATGCTATGCCACACAACATAAATCATCATCAGACCACCTAATTATCATCACCAGGGGCCACCACTTGGTTACCATCACTAAGGTTTCAACATATACTCAAGCATAGCATGCATCAACTAGCCCTTTTCATAATCAATTATAGCATTACTAAGTTATCTCAGGTTTAATCAATATTAACATATTCATCATTCAAAATCAACAAGCAAACTCGTGCAAGTATCATCATATCATAATGGACGGAACTATAGTCATTAACAATTCATCAATTCCCACAACATCGAGCTAAAGAGGTATAATGCCACAATCAACAATTATATGATACCCATCTTCTTAAATAGCAACAATTCATCATAAATACCATAATCAACAAATCATAACATGCAAGTATACCCCCAACCTGTCTATAAACTATACATTTAAAATATAACTGCTCCTCATACCTGGAATAAGGAATCCCAAAAGCTCCTTGAGCTATCCAAATGTCAATCAATCGTTATTCACAAGCTTCAATAATTCCTAAAATTAATAATAATATATTTTAATGCCACAATCGCTATTAAAATTTCATTTCGATCTATCTCAATAATTATTTTAGTAAGATATCACTTACCGACAAGCTTAAACAACTCTGGTTCTCGCTTCTGGTAATATCCAAAGCTATCCGATCACACTTTTTAACAGTCAACCAACCTCCTAAAATTCATAATAATATATTTTAACACCACGATTACTTCTAAAATTAATAACTCAAGTTAACATGCTTATTCTCAATTATTTCAATAAGTGTTAACTTACCGATAATGTGGTTAACCTCTGATTCTTGCTTCTAATGAACACCAAGGCTCCGAATATGCTCCCAAATATCTCTTAAATTATTATTAACTCATTGATATTCAAATTTCATGAAACGGAGCTAAAACGACCTTCCAATAATTATTTTATTAACTAACGACTTACCGATTCAAGTCACCGACCTCCGAAACTTGGCTCCGACAATAACCCCAAGTTATGCGATACTTGAACGCCTCTGAATGACCGGGAATATTTTTCTAAATTAAAAACTAATCTGATTAATACTCAAATTAATTAAACGAAGCTTAAACTAATTATTGGGTATCGCGAGACTTACCGAAATGAAAAAAGTGGAAAACCCCAATGACTCCAAGCTATCCACAACGCCACCAAGTTGTCTAAACAACCTTAAAATTTCTACAATTTGAAGCTTTCCTCCTCAAGCTCCCATGGCAGCCATATGAAGGAGAAGAGAAGGTGTAGCCTTGTTTTCCCCCCTATAGCACCACATGCGTGAATTAAAGAATGAATTGCAATTGGGCTTTTTAATTTCCCCTGCACAACGTGAATTAGGAGAATAAAATATGAAATCAATTTGAGTTCTAAATCCTCGTGGGCCCGCATGAGTGAAGGAATGAAATTGGAATAAAATACAATTGGTCTTTCTAATTTTCATATTGCCAGCCACGTGAATGAAAAGGAAAAGGTGAGGTGGTGTGAAATTGCAAAATTAAGGGTATTTAAGTAATTTAACATGTCTAGTAAATTTAAAAAACCAACCAAGTAATTAACGGTTACCCGATACCTACCCCGGTAAATTCTAAAAATTAATTTAATCACTTGGGGTTTATTTAACCTACTCAATGTAATTATTTGACCAATTTAAATTACCTAGAAATTAATTTTAAGGATGTTACAGATGCAAACTGGATTTTAGACAAAGATAAGTTAAGCTCTATCAGTGGATATTTTTCAAAACAGACATGCATTGCAAGTTCCACTATGGAATGTGAATTTATCACTTTTAAGTTAATGGTCAAGAATCATAGTGGTTAGGAAGCTTATTACCTAACATACTCTTACGAGGAAGACCCACACCAATAATATCACTTCATTCTGACTCACAACCTGCATTTGGAGTTGCTAACAACAATGCTTACACAATGGAATGGGCACAAAATTAAGTAGGTTAAACTAAGTTATACAGTTACTTTAGATGCATTACACCTATCAATATGGCAAGAAAAAGTAATGCTTGATTTGATCGAGATACATAGCCTGATGTGGTGGTTTTATTGAGACATACTTGACGTATCTACGAGAAAAGTGCTATTGAGAGAATTTGTGTACTTTTAAAATTATTTAATAAAGTTTATTCATAAAAGTGCTTATGAGACACACTATAGTGCTTATAAAATGCACAGTACAAAAGGTAATCGATATATATATATATATATATATATATATATATATATATATATATATGTGAATAAACATGAGAGTGAAAATGGTAAAAGTCATCTTCTTTGAAAGATCTAGACAGTCTTTCTAAAACACTTATGTGACTCTAAAAAAATCCTACATTTTAAAGTAAAAGTGTACGTAATGGGGGTTCCAACCTTCGTTTAAATAACTCAAAGAGTAATTCATTATTTGGATGAAGTACTTACCATCTCACTTCACTACGTGTTAATTCAATCATTTGAACATCAACACTTATGCATAAAAATAAACTTTGTGTCCATAAAACTTATTGTCCTATAAATTCGTTAGTGGGGAATTGTTGGAATAATGACTTCGTTTGACTTTTGGCATTCCTTGATGTTTGAAGTCCTATACTGAAGACTCTACCTCTTGATCATGTCTTTATATATTCTAGTCAACTCCTTTGAGTATATTGGATAAAAGGCTAGTGGATAGAATCACTAGCAAGCCCTATCACAGACACGTATCGCTAGGCCGAACAAAGTTAGATTAGGTCATAAGATCAGAAAGGGAACTTCTTGCCACTGGATTATTCTTTTTATGATTTTTCCTTTTTTTTGTTATGAGATAGAATATCAATGATAATAATGCCTACGGTTATGTTACGCGCAACCATCATTGTTTTTTTATTCTATTTTGCTATTGCCATATAATATGATTGATTTTTTCCTAGCCATTTTGATCCCATCACAACCTATAAAAGGACACCCGACAACATTGTTAAACATATTTTTTTTAGCAAGCATTTCACTCATCCTTTCCCTTTATTCCTTTTTTTTCTTGGTAGTGTTGTGGAGTTTCCAGCACGCAAGGGTCTGAGTGCATCGATTTGTATGTGTAAATTCTTAGGAAACAATACTAGCTTTGATTGTGTTATAAGTTTGTCAAATTTTCACTTGTAAGGAAGTGACTCATAACCATAACACAACTTCCATTTTTAGAATTAACACAGACACACACATAGACGCACAATGATTCTTAAAATTTATTCATACACGATAAAATTAATTTGTCATTATTCTTGAGAGTGAAGTTATATCTTTTTAAATATTCTCATTTCATGTAAGAATAAGCATATTGGAATACTTAACATATACATGTGTTAATCAAGGAAAAAATCTTTCCCAGTTATTATCAATATATAAGGTGTGGAAAGATTCACAAAAAAATAAAGCTAGGTTGATAATCCTTGTTGTGCATAATTTCCTTTTAAACAAAACAAAAGTAGGAGAGAGTATCTCCACATGTAGGTTCAGGTAGACCAAAGAAAGCATAGGGAATATTGTTAAGATGTTAGATATAGCTAGGTGACTGCCAACAAAAGAAGATATACAGCAGTGACCTTGATATAGGCATAGGATACTCGAACAAGTAAAGATAAACATTCATGCACTTAGACAAAATTCTTTTAACTGTTTCTTTTATCACACAAGAGTTTAATTTGCCAAACAAGACCCAAAGCTATAGGCTATAATTAATCGGGTCAAGAATCAAGATTGCCGTAAACAATTGGCATACTGTCGAATTAAATCTTAATTAAACAAGTTGAATTACAAGGTAATCAAAACAATTCTTCATGCACAAGTTACTCACACCCAGCTTAAAATAGCCTAGTAAGTGTAAGGTCATTGTCAATATACCTACAAATGTACGTACTTATTATATCTTTCGCTGTTAAATATATGGCATGAATTTGAATTTGACTTCTAATTAATCTATCCATCCTAAAAAAATGGAAAAAGAAAAAGAAAGGAACAAATTTGATGTGTATTTTTCAGCTTCTTAGACATGGCTTAATGTAAGAAATATAGACCGAAAGGATACAGAATCTATAACTTTTTGCTACGTTTTTTTTTTATATAGAAAGTGTAAAAGATCGAGTGACGATTGATGCACCGGAGAATAAAAAGAAGAGGAAAAAGAGATTATATAATATGATATTTACAAAAGTGAATAAAATCTCTTCACGTGAGATGAGAATTTCATCCACAACTAATTAAACTAATAACTTTTTTAAAATATTCAATTTACCTTTTATACAACACACTAAGGTGATTTAGATTCTTTGATTCTTATAATTTTGTTTATCTAATTATATAGCAATTGAGCTTATTTTAAGAAAAAGACACTGAAAGATATATACACTCATAAGCAAAAGAGTGTAAATGCTATAATACATTTTCAATTTTTAAAATTAACACTTTACACATTTTATACAACCAAATATTATTTTTTCAATTAGAATCATTTAAAAATTCCACTCATTTTCTTTTATTAAACGAAGGAAACATATTATCGTGGGTCATCTAAAAAATTAATTTCTATTTAGATGTGCATATTGACCCCAAAGGCAAGCGGCACCAGTTATTGCAGAGAGATAATAAATACCAAGACAAAACGAATTTAACACTGAATGAGGATACTAGAACCGAAGTAATCATCGATTCTCAATACGAATTTGTGAACACGACCTCAATCAAAAAGGCTGCCATTTGAACTTAGTCTGACGCAAGTAAGCAACTTGCTCCTGCAAAAGACTACAACCACGGTTCACAGCTAGAAAGGTCAAATCACCACTTGCATTTGAGAAAGTTCTATAAACATAATTCATTCATTAATTCAACAGAGTTACAACATCTACTACATTTAACTACCTCTGTAACCCTTTTATTTCCCTGTAACAAAATTTAAACATCAGAGTCCCTTTTACAGTTACATCCTTGGTGTGTCCTAGCTACTATGGTTGGAATTGACTTATTACTTTACCTTAATGAGAAGAACACATGATTCTCATTGAACATATGTGTACAATACTGACTCCCACTGAAATAATACAAAATTAAAACATGAAAGAAATAGTTTTGACACCAATTACACGTAACATACTTTATACCCCGGACACTAGTCAAATCAATTTCTCTCTTGGGAGAAATTTCCCCTATTTAATTTTTTATGCGCGATTCAAATTTATAAAAAAAATTACGTTACTATCTTGCACCTTAAAATAGTCAAAACTAAGCGTAATCCTTACTAACCTCGTGTGTTGTTTGAGATTTAGTTATAATCAAAATTTTAATTTTTTAATAAATATGTTTAATATAAAATAAATGTGATAGTATTACTTTATGTCCTTATCTAAATGGTTAATTGTTATATTTGTTTTGGCAAAAAGAAAAAGGAGGTCAAAAAGGGTAGGAACGTGGAATATGAAATGTGGAAAACGGCGCCGTGAGTAAATAGACAGCACAGTGACACGTGTCATACGTTTTCTAACACTTTCACCTCATTGCTTTGTCGTGAACTGCACGCGTGATGATGAATGGTCAAACATCAGGTGCTAAAAACTCACTGCCCCCTCTATTACCTTTTTCTATTTCTAATTTCTTTCCAAAACTATTTCTATTTTTTTTAATAATCAATAAATTCAACAATACACATTCCATTTCATTTTTCTAGGAAAATACTTTTTAGTTACAATAATTTTTTTGTCCACTTATTGACCATCACATCACATCAATGAATGATCTCACCCCTTCAAACATTTCTATCCATTTATGGTTGACATGTAATAATAGTCCCACAATAAAAATCCACTTATTAATATTTATAATGTTGTTGTTTTAATATTTATAATGTTGTTGTTTTAGAATATTCTTAAGTAATGTTAACATATAAAAACATGATTAAGTATTTCTTATAATCTCTTGTAATATATAAAAAATATAAAAGAAATTTCATTATTAACTTATCTAAAAATATACAATTATCTCTTGTATTAAGGATTAATAAATATATTTAATTTAGTTTTTATATTGAGGATCACATGGAGGAGTATTTATTACTACATCGTTGCTTATGTTCAAATAAAGAGGCTTGTGTATTTGTGTTGAAGCTTTTTGCATGTCACTATACTTCACATTTACGAATCAGTGTTTCTGTATTTTAGTAAATTTCAGATGGGTCTTTAAAATATATGTTAGATTCTAATTTTATATAATTCTATATAAAAAAGACTTTGATAAAAGAAAAAAATTATATTTTGATTATGTGTTAGTTGAATGTAAAGGTAGTTCAACTAAAAGCTCAATCATTATTATAAAATAAACACGTCTTTTACGACATATTTTTATGTACGCTACCTAGTTAGTAATAGATTTTTTTCAAAACTTAAAGGATGTTGTTTCCAACTTAAAACTTAAACCTGAAGACTAATCAGTTTAAGATGAAGAAATTATTGAATTGAATCTTCTAATAAAGATTTAAACCAATAATGAAGAACGTTTCAAAATTTTTAGACTTCTTGTTGTAAATATAAAAATTAGACCCATTTGTTCCTAATATTTAAAAATAAAGATTTATTAACTTTTAAAATTTAAGAATCGTCAATAATTCAAAAAAAATTGTTTGCATGAAGCAACATGCTGAACCCAGGTATCTGAGAACTGAAGGTTAGTTACTAGTTAGTAATAGAAATATTGAATTCCTTGGTGGGAAAAAGAATCGTATTAATAACAGATACACGAAAAATAAGGTAGAATGAATGAACTTAAAAAAATGAATAGAAGCAGAAGGCAAAGCTAGTGTGTGTAGGGTAGTGGTGAAGTGGTAATTATAATACTATTTCCTGAGATGAGATCTTTGAATTTGATAGTGTACTGTTTTCGTGTTCACATAGTCTATCGTAGCTCTACTTTTCCCATTTTCATTTAATACTTAGTATATTTCTTTTGGTCTTAATTATTACTATTTTTATGATATATATAGCTTAAAGCTGCAAAGAGATAGGAGTTAGCAGCATGCACACTAGTTTTTCTGTTTGAGGCAAAGAGAGAGAAAAGAGACAAGGGGTTTTTAGTTTTTGGCCTTGGTGCTTGTGCTTTGAGAAGAAAGAAAAGAAAAGAAAAGCAAGAAGCGGTATCAGCGTCAGTGTGATGAGTAGTTTCACTGAAAGGTTGGTTTCTTTTCAAGACAAAGCGAAAAAAAAAAACACACCACAAAGTACTAAACTCAATACCAATAATACAAGTCACTCATGCTTAGTTCCGCGTGCTTTGATGCAAACTATTGCCCCCTTTAATTTGGTTGCTTTGATACAAAGATCTGCACTGTGCCTTTTTCGCAGGTTTTTGTTCTGCTTTTGGATGCTTTGTTTTCTTGGAGGACAACAACACATCACATTCTCATTCTCATCATTCTCACATTAACAAAAACAAAAACAACATGGGCCCGTGTTTTGTTTTGTTCCACTCCCTTGTTCTTTCTCTGGCCAACTCAAGTTTATGATTGGTGATAATGGGGTGGTGAATGTTAACCAAGGTTTTGTTTTGTTGTGTGAGTGATGGTGAGGGGAGGAGGTAAAGGAGGGAAAGGAGAATGATGTTTTTTTTTTATAAAATTTTTTGGTTTGGTGTGAAATGCAACTTGTGAAGGTTATGTGTTGTTGAAGACGTAGAAACACAGGTTCCTTTGAAGGCGTAGAGAGTGGTGCAGCATTGGAATAGGATAGAATGGCTTCCGTAGAAGAAAAGATTAGAACTGTTGGAGTTGGAGTTGGAGGGGTTGGAGGAGGAGGACTAGTTGTTGGGGGTCAAACTCTTGTTGCTGAGATGAAACTGCTGAAAGAAATGCAAGAACATTCTGGTTTGTGTTGTTGTTTCCTTTTTTTTTTTGTGTGTTCTCTTCTGAATCATAAATGGTTTCATGGTTGTTGTAGTTATGAAACCAAGATCAATTTTTTTTTCCTTCTTGGGGTTACATTTCAATGACAGGCTTGCTTGGTGGTGCTGGTAAATTTTCAGGGGTGAGAAGGACTTTGAATTCTGAGCTATGGCATGCTTGTGCTGGCCCTCTTGTGTCATTGCCTCAGGTTGGGAGCCTTGTGTTTTACTTCCCTCAGGGACATAGTGAACAGGTGAGTGAAAATGAATCTCTTGTTTTCAAAGTTTTCATCTGCAATATCAAGTCTTGCTTTATTATTATGATTCTTGTTGACTAAACAGAACAGAACATGATGTTTTGGTCTTGTAATAGTTTTTTTTTGTATATTCAACTCGTCTAGATTCTGAGCTGAGCACTTTGTTTCTATTGGCTTGGTGATGCATGCGTGTTTCCTTTCTTTGAACCTATTAATAGGTGGCAGCTTCTACTAGAAGAACAGCAACATCTCAGATTCCAAACTATCCCAATCTTCCGTCTCAGTTGCTATGCCAAGTTCAGAATGTCACACTTCATGTGAGTGTTTTTGGGTTGGTTTACCACTTGTTGCATTTGTCATCAAGTTTTAACATCAAGGTATCATAACTCCAAATAATTTTTTACCATTTCTTTTTCTGTTTGTTATGATAGGCGGACAAGGAGACAGATGAAATCTATGCTCAAATGACTCTACAACCACTGAGTTCTGTAAGTTTGGAAGTCTTAGTTTTGGAATTGTTGTTATTGGACATTTGAATGTGGAGAATCATTTGTGATATGTTGGACATTCTTCTCAGTTTGAATTTGTCTGTTTCAGGAAAAAGAAGTTTTTCCTATATCTGATTTTGGGCTAAAGCAGAGTAAACACCCCACTGAGTTCTTCTGCAAAACTTTGACTGCTAGTGATACAAGCACCCACGGTGGCTTTTCAGTTCCACGTAGGGCAGCAGAGAAGCTGTTTCCGCCATTGGTATGGCTATGACACCCCCTTGTTCTAAATCATCCTTTGTCTTTGGAAAAAAGATTCATTTGATTAATATGTTTCTGTTTCAGGATTACACAATTCAACCTCCAACTCAAGAGCTTGTTGTTCGAGATTTGCATGATAATACCTGGACATTTCGGCATATATACCGGGGTGAGAATGCTGTTTTTGCATTCAACTCTGTCTATTGATTTGGTACAAAATAGGAATGAATGTTTTGTAGTTGTGGATTCAATTTCGGCCTTCATGGTTACTTTTGCTGCAAAGTTATTGTGAGAACTTTGGGACTTTATGTTGAAGGCATTTATGTTTTTGAGTTTAACCTTGTGCATTGCATTTTGTTTGAACTGACTGAATTAGGTTAGAGTCTCACATTGCATTTTCTTTCTCACATTTTTTTTATCAGGTCAACCAAAGAGGCATCTTCTCACAACTGGATGGAGTTTGTTTGTTGGATCAAAAAGGCTTAGAGCTGGAGATTCTGTTCTTTTTATCAGGTAATTGCACCGTTGTTGGCTAGTGGCTTCAAGCAGCATCGTATTGTTTCATTTGTGTCAAGTAGCTGCAACTTGCTGGTGAAATCCTTATTGTTGTCTCTTTATAAGTAGTGTGATTTTTGTGCCGGACAAAGTCTGCTAAATTCTTGTGATAACTTTGTCTAGTTTCCTTGGTGACGTCGCAATGCAATGTAATGGATTCAATCAAAACATTGTGAAATTTATGATAGTCAGATTGGCAACTTTGTTCAGTTATGACTTGTGAATGTCATTACATAACTTTCTTCACACTTAATATGATATGTCAAATTCTACAAGGGACGAGAAATCACAATTACGAGTTGGTGTGAGGCGTGTTAATCGTCAACAGACAGCATTGCCATCATCAGTACTTTCTGCTGATAGCATGCACATCGGCGTTCTTGCTGCTGCTGCTCATGCTGCTTCTAATAGAAGTCCATTTACTATTTTTTACAATCCAAGGTATATTTATTATGTTCATACCCTAACCTAACATATATTTTAGACATAATGAAAGATCGCTTGTTGTGTAATTTCTATAGTGTAAGATCTATTTTCTACCTATTTGCAGGGCATGTCCTTCAGAGTTTGTTATTCCACTGGCTAAATACAGAAAGGCTGTATTTGGGACTCAAGTCTCAGTTGGCATGAGATTTGGTATGATGTTTGAGACAGAGGAATCGGGTAAGCGCAGGTAATTTCCTGAATGCTTGGACTATGTTGAAGAGTTATATGGTCGCAGTTGCTGGTTTATGTAGTCATGAACAAGCATAAAAGGTTGACAAACAAATACTTCATCTTTCTGCAGGTATATGGGTACGATAGTTGGTATCAGTGATGTGGATCCTTTGAGGTGGCCGGGTTCTAAGTGGCGAAATATTCAGGTAGATTAAGTTCTTTCAACCTCATCCAAAGCTTGTTTTTCTATCATTGATTTGAGATTTAGTTCTATCATTTATGACTTGTATGGTGATGTGGTCCAATCCAATATTTCTGTTAAGCACAGGAGAAATAGTTGGCCTATATTGAAACTTATATACTTGCTCTGCAAACAGGTGGAATGGGATGAACCAGGGTGTGGTGATAAGCAGAATAGAGTTAGTGTGTGGGAGATTGAGACTCCTGAAAGTCTTTTTATCTTTCCTACTTTGACTTCAAGTCTAAAACGGCCTTTACAATCTGGACTTCTGGGTAAGTTACTTATGTCTCTTTTCTTACTTTATAGATATGATGAGTCTAAAATTTGTTGAGTTGACTATGTGTTGATTGGTGCAGAAAATGAATGGGGAACTTTGTTAAGAAGGCCTTTTATAAGAGTTCCGGAAAATGGGACTATGGAGCTCTCAAACCCAATGCCAAATCTCTACTCAGAACACCTGATGAAAATGCTTTTCAAACCCCAAATTGTTAACAACAATGGAGCTTTTTTATCTGCCATGCAACAAGAATCTGCTGCTACAAGAGGTCCCTTGCAAGAGATGAGGACCACATTACCAAATGATAACCAAAAAGTTCATCTTGCAAACACAGAGAACATGCCATTAAAAAATGCACATGTTCAATCTATTCCTGACCAACCAAATGCATTAAACATGCATTCATTGTTGAAAAGTGATCAACCTGAAAAGTTATCTTCTTTAGCCAAATTTGATAACCACGTGGCTTCTGGTCCAGTTACTGACAAGTCCAAATTGGAAGCTGAAGTGTTACCTGATCATGTGATTGATTACCCTTCTATGGAAGGCTGCAACATTGAAAAAGTGGCAGGAAATCCTGTTAACCAACAAGGCCTAGCAAACCAAATGACATTCAATAACCAACACCAAAGTCCATTACTCACTCAATCTAATCTATGGCCTATGCAGCCTCAATTAGAATCAGCCATATCCCAACCTCAAATGATTGAGATGGCCCAAGCTGATTCTGCTATTGTGAATGGCCTCCTTCCTCAGCTGGACATTGACGAATGGATGGCGTATGCTTCTTCCCAACCTTTTACTGGGCAGAACAGATCGACTGTGCCTTTATCAGATATGCAAGAACATACCTCACTTCAACCTCAAGCAATGAATCCTTCTTTGCCTTCAATGAATCAAGATGTGTGGGATAATTATGTCAAGAATTTTAAGTTTTTATCCCAACCTGACCAGCTAACATCCATGTGTCAGCCAGGGATGTATGGCCTCAATGGCGTGTCAAATTCAAACAGTTTGAGGGATCTTTCAGCTGAGAGCAACAACCAAAGTGAGATTTGTGTCAATGTTGATGTTAGTAACAGTGTGAATACTGCCATGGTTGACCCGTCCACTTCAAGCACCATATTAGATGAGTTTTGCACAATGAAGGAAAGGGAATTTCAGAATCCACAAGATTGCCTTGTTGGCAACTTAAGTTCAAGCCAAGATGTCCAATCTCAGATAACCTCTGCAAGTCTAGCTGAGTCGCATGCCTTTTCTCTTAGAGACATTCCTGATAACTCAGGTGGAACTTCTTCAAGCCATGTTGACTTCGATGAAAGCAGCTTTCTGCAGAATAACTCATGGCAGCAAGTAGCTGCACCTATTCGAACCTACACTAAGGTTTGTAGAGTAAAAAATTAATTGCCATTTGACTCAACATCTTGAATCATGTATATCATCATCGTTTTGGCTTGTACTATTGTGTTGACAGGTGCAAAAGGCCGGTTCTGTAGGAAGATCAATTGATGTCACTACTTTCAAGAACTACGAGGAGTTGATCCGTGCTATCGAATGTATGTTTGGACTTGATGGTCTGCTGAATGACACGAAAGGTTCAGGGTGGAAATTGGTGTATGTAGATTATGAGAAGGATGTTCTACTTGTTGGAGATGATCCTTGGGAGTAAGTTTCTTACCTTGTCTTGTAATGTGTGATTATGCTTAGAAATTAGAATTCTGTTGAACCAAACTAATGATCCTTTCATGATATAGTATGGTATTTTGATATTGCCGATCCATCTAAGTGGGATAGGCTTCTTCCATGTTGTTGTATGGTATTTTGCTATCGTGTATCATTACAAATACTCTCTCTATGCAGGGAATTTGTGGGCTGTGTCCGGTGCATAAGAATTTTATCACCTTCAGAAGTTCAGCAGATGAGTGAGGAGGGGATGAAGCTTCTAAACAGTGGAGCTTTGCAAGGGATGGGTGTTTGAATGGAAGGTAGTGGCTGCACAAGATGTGACTAAAAGCCATGCTTTTGATTTTCTTCAAAGGTTGGCCAAAAATGGTTTTATCTTCAAAGCAAATCTTTCCAAAGAAAAAGGCACATGTTCTGGAAGATGTCATACTATTAACTTATATCCTTACAAAGGTGACTTGTGGTGTATTATAAACTAAAGGGCACTCATTTGGTGGTGAGATTGAAACATTAGTAGGTAGGGGTATGTAACGAACCTTGAAGATGGAAGAGTTTTATTTATACTATCACACAGATCAAATGTGTAAGATGTTCCAATGAGTCAAGGTTTACATACCTAATGTTGTAAGACATTCTTGCTGGCAAGTGGAAATATTATTATTATTACTACTCCTACAACATTGAATTCATCCTGAGTTGGCTTATAAACCAAAGTTAAGCAAATAAACGAAGAAAAAATTGATAGCTTTTCTTTTACATGATTGATAGCTTCAATACGTAACAATTTAAATTTAAATTTAAATTTAAATTTAAATTTTTATACATACAGATAACAAAACAGTCATATCACTCTTTTCATTAATTGAATTTCCCCCTAGTGAATGGGTTAAAGGGTACATACTCACCACTCGTTACATTGTTTATGTCAATTTGTATGCATTTCTCATTTTACATGTATGCAAAATCTCTTGATGAATATTTTTTAACAAACCTATCAGATCATTTCCATGAGACCTTCATAATTATTTTTCCGAAGTATTTATCATTTTTTTGACATTTATCCTTCATAATTGTGTAATCTTCTAAAGTCATTGCATTTACTATGACAATAAAGTTTTAAATAAAAATAAATTTTGTAAATGGTAATTTTTAGAATACTAAATATTATCACATACCTGTGATTAATATCGAAAAGATAGAGGCGTATAAAAGGGGACAGTTAATTCCACAAGCACACGCTGATATAATTCATCTCAACTGCCATGTTCATGAGGACTGAACCCCAACAATCAAGTATCCCACAACAGTGTTATTATTATATTATACTAAATTAAATGCGAAGCTTCAGCTACAAGGTTTCATGATTAAATACAAAACTTCAGGTTCAGGTTCTCACTGGGATAATACTAGTACATATATCTAGTTTAAGACATCATAAAATTAATCAATGTGCATCATTATTAACCTACAGATATCAAGCAACAAAAAAGTTGAAATCATAACCTTAGCCTGTTGTAAATTTTTTAAGCAATCAAGCCCCCAAACTCCATGGTCTAATCAGTCAATACAAATTGAGCTTGGTGAAGAATAAACAATAGGTAACAAAATAAACCGTAGACAAATTGAAGTGGATGCCACAAACAAAATTTGTGTTTTTGAATTTCCTAACCCCTTTTCATACGCTCCTTTTTTAGGTTTTGATAGTGTATAGAACTGTTAGCCTTAGAAAGTTATATCAGTCTGTTACTTCCTATATACTATATAAATACTGTACTTAGCACACTTATTTAGATTCTTGTGGAAAGAGCAATCTCCACATTCAGGAAGAACTTAAAAAAAGTGTTTTGTTAGGTCAGTGTAAACAATGAAATGGTTGTTTCAGAACTGCAAGTGCCAAGTCAAGAGGCACAAAAAGCAGTTTCATAAAGTATCAAAACCATATTAGCGAGTATGTTAGTTATCAACACAAAACAGCTACATGCATCAGTACTTGGTATCCTCATGATTTTTGCACAACTCAAATAAATTTATCTTCTTCATTATGAGACAGGCAACATTCTTGTGAGTTGACCTACTAGAATCATTGGTTTAGAGCAGTGAGTAGGAAGAAAATGAATGATTACATTCTTCTTTGGCAATGGATGATATCTTTTAGATGTGAAACAATCCTTATATATTGGTTAAGAGATAATGGTGGTCATGCATACTTTGCAGTAATATGAGGTAGAGGATGGTGGTCATGCATAATATGGTGTATGAGAGGTGCCCATGATAACAGGAGAGGCGCCGAGGAGAGCAAGTCCACAAGTAGGGACACCAAAATATAACCTAACCTTAAGGCAATAGGTGTATGAATCTTGATAGTTATAAACTGCTCAACTCACTCACATTTATTTGATGTGAAACTAGGGTCATAGATTCTTCAACACTCCCCCTCAAGTGTGACTTGAGATGCCACCCCTCAAACGATTGGGCTTTAACCAGTTTGGGACCGGCTAAGAATAGTTAGGAGGGAGACTCAGAGTCTCATAGTAGATGGGGAAGCTCTAATACCATATTAAAAACGTATAAGAGGTGCCCATGATAACAGAGGAGGCGTCCAGGAGAGTGAGTCCACAAGTGCTAGACAACACAATACAACCCACAACCTTAAGAAACCTTAAGGTATCAAGTGTATGGGTCTTGGCCCGCTTAACTCGCTCACATCTATTCAATGTGGGACTAGGTCACACTTGAACTCTTCAACACTCCCCTGAAGTATGACTTGGACTGCTACCCCTCAAACGGTTGGGCTTTAACCAACTGAGACCGGCTGAAGGCGGTCAAAAGTAAGCAAAGTCCCATTGTAGATCGGGAGGCTATGATACCATACTGAAAGCGCATGAAGGGTGCCCATGATAATATGGGAGGCATTAAGGGGAGCGAGTCCATAAGTGTTGGATACCACAATACAACCTACAACATTAAGAAACTTTAAGGTATCAGGTGTATAGGTCATGACCCGCTCAACTCACTCACATCTATTCGATGTGAGACTAGGCCATACTTGGATACATTAACACTCCCCCTCAAGTGTGACTTAGGATGCTACCCCTTAAACAACTAGGCTTTAACCAACTGAGATTGATTGAAGACGTTCGAAAGTAAACAAAGTCCCATTGTAGATCGGGAGGCTCTGGTACCATATTAAAAACATATGAGGGGTGCCCATAACAACAGAGAGGTACTGAAGAGAGCAAACTCACAAGTGTTCAACACTACAATACAACCCAAAACCTTAAGATGTTAGGTGTATAGGTCCTGACACTTACAAACCGCTCATGATGTAAGACTTGGTCACACTTGAATTCTTCAATAAGATCTAATCAGCTGACCACATTAATCTTGAAACATATCATTTGAATCCATCACAGTCGGGAAAGTAAAAACTCATAACCATAAAATATAAAGACTAAAACTAACTTTATAAGTTTAAAAAATGTAATTCGTTTTTCATCTAATAATTTATCAAATACATAACAGGTAATACAGAAATACAGAGTGAGATATAAAACAAGAACTTAAAAGTACAGAATATATGTAACCTCAAAAAGTTGGTTGACAATTGGTAAGGAAACAATCTATGTACTTTTTCCACTAAGATCTAATCAGCTAACCACGTTAATCTTGAAACATGTCATCTGAATCCATCACAGTTGAGGAAGTAAAAATCATAACCATAAAATATGAAGACTAAAGCTGACTTTGTGAGTTTAAAGAATATAATATTGTAATTTATTTTTCATCTTCTAATAATTTATCAATTACGAAACAACTAATACAGAAATACAGATTGAGATATAGAGCGTGACATGAAAATACAGAATATATGTAACCTCGAAGGGTTGATCTACAATAGATTAGGAAACAATTCATGTACACGTACTAATTCCACATCTAAGATCTAATCAGCTAACCACATTAATCTTGAAACACGTCATTTGAAATTGAATCCATCACAGTCGAGAAAGTAAAAACCATAACCATAAAATATAAAGACAAAAAGCTGACTTTATAGGTCTAAAAAATGTAATTCGTTTTTCATCTAATAATTTATCAATTACATAAAAGCTAATACAGAAATACAGAATGAGATATAAAACAGAACGTAAAAATACAGAATATATGTAACCTCAAAAAGCTGGCCTACAATTGGTAAGGAAACAATTCTTGTACTTATTCCACATCCAATGTGATTCGATGTGATGCTTGAAGCAATTGATTCGCACAAATTTCGTGCAGAAGAGATATAACAGAACAGAGTCAAGATTATTCTTACTTGTTGCAGTTTTGTTGTATAAGCCCCTAAATCCTAACAGGTTTCTGAAGAACAGCAGATAACACAACTTCAGGTTTGCCTGATCCAACAGTATCAACCTTCTCTCCCACAACCCATTTCAACTTCTTATATCCAAACCTTTCAATCAACCGAGTCAAAGCTTGTTTCTTCTCCTCATTGGCACAGAAAAAGTTATCCAGCCAAAACAAACCACCAGCCCGCAAAATTCGATCAACATCAAACATCAAAAACTCCATCTTCTCTGGCTTCCCTCCAACATCCAAGCCACTAGCAGCATGAACCAAATCAAACACATTGTCATAAAATGGGAACCTATGATCCAAGCTCAAGTAAAGAGGGAAAAGCCCTCTTGCAGCTATAAACTCACTGAATGGAGCATCAACATTGAGAGTGCTAGTAACCACAGTAACATTCCTATCAGCCATTCTAGCAGCAAAGGATCCAGATCCACCACCAATGTCAAACCCTATCATAATTCCTCCACCTCCTAAGGCCAACACGTCGTCAACTAAAAAATCATTTTTACTCTTACCCTTTAAAAATTTCTGATTCTCATTGCTACTAGCCAAATCAAAGCAACCAATGCACTCTCTACTCAACTTCTTACCATTCAAACAATCAAAATTCTTACAATTGAGACCACTCCAGTTAACAGTCTTGTTACCAACAGGTTTCCAGAGAGAAACAGGGAAAGGGTAAAGTCCTACCTTGTTAACAGTCTTTGCAAAACACCTCCTTCTAGGCAAAGGCTCACACCCTCTCAAAACCAGTTTCTGGGCCACACTCCAATCATCAGGGCAAGTTCCAAAAACCTTGTAGCTCATGTACTGAGACAACAAGTCTGAAGATTTATCACAGGAATGACCAACAGATGGCACCATCTCAGTGATCCCAGTTCTTGAATCTTTGCCAAGAGGGAGGTGGTGGCGCTGGAGGAAGAGTTTGAGCTCATTTGCAATATTGGGTCTTGAAAGGTCAATGCTTTCATAGCCAAGGAGCTCTTTTTCCATCTGGGCAAGTTTCTTCTGGGACAAATCGATCTCCCTGAGGATGAGAGAGACCTGTTCTGAGATGAGGGAGATGTTCTTGTGGACATGATGGAGTTGTTGCTGGGGGTGTTTTGGGGAAGCAGTGAAAGCATAGAAAGCGAAGAGATTGGTGGTGATGACAGAGAAGATCATGAGAATGTTAACAGCTGAAGAACACAGAGATGCTCTTTGGAATCTGGCTGTTCCATCTCCTATTTTCAGAGAAACTGAGCCCATCTTCAAATTGGTCCCTTCCAAGAGAGATGGGAATCAATCAACTGAATAGTGTGAGATTTGATGAAAGAAAAGAAAGTGCAGTGGCAGTAACTAGTAAGTGAATTAGATTTGGATTTAGTAACAAAGCTTAGTTTCAAGGATAACCAAATCCAAATCGAACCTTGTCGGTTGTACTGTGCTTGTTTGTTTATGTATTTTAGTTTTTTCTTTTGCATGTTACTTATGTATGTGTCAATTTCTTTGACTCAGAAAATTTCAATTTCTTTATTTTTTTGGCAGTCAATTTTTTAATTTCTTTAAGGAGTTAGCCTAATTATATAAACACACTATGTCAATTGCTCTATTATCACTTCATCCATTAACTAAGTATGTGAGATTTATCTTTACTCGGAGAAATATTTATAGTCAACCAATAATAAGTTTACTTCAAGGAGAAAATATATTAGTTGTTATAAATAATCTAATATGTTATTTCCATCAAATCAAAAATATAAACACACTATAATACCTTAAAAAATTACTATTTAAGTTAGAGAAAAGTTTAAAGAGTAAATCTAATTATCCATAAAACTGAACCAAATATTTGAAAACCTTAGAGATTTCTTCAAGTCTAAGAAATCATATAAGTGAATTTTAGCTTTTTAAATAATGATTAAATTTTTTAATAACATATATAAAAGACTTTAACTATTTTCTAACTCTGTGGACTTTATGTAGCTAAAATAAACTGTGGACTTGATTGGCTAGGAAATTGTTTTTGGGTTAAATTTTTTAATCTGATATTAAATCTATGACACTGCAATTTTCTGTTTATTATAATATTTGTCTGCACAAAGATTAAGATATCTACCACCAACATGGAATTTTTTATGAAATCTTTTCTTAAAACAGAGTTGTGGTCAATTTTAATGGAGTAATATATGGAGGAGATATTGGCTACGTAGTTGGTGATTGCGATGTGCTATAAAAGGTAGTACTAATAGAGATCTATCTTTTTAATAAAAAAAATGGTCTGGTAGTGAAGTTCGATGGCTTTTTGTTTATAAATTAAAATTATCTCGAATCGGAATCTTAATCTTAATTAAATGATATCTAATCTCTTATTTTTTGGATTAACTCTGTTCTTTGTTTTATTACTTACTAATAAGTTTTTAACTGTAATGTGTTTTTCAAAATTATTTTTGATATTATAGCTTACTATATATATAAGGATTTCGCGGGGGAAAGAGTTGCTTGTTTCTTAATGCAACGTTATCTTTCTATATAATGCTGCCCAGTTACTAGGCCATGGATTGGAGAGGGCCATTTTGATGATAATCACATGGACACTAGAGGACTCAATTCATAAAAGAAAAATTAAATTAAAATTAAAAAATAAATCTTGAAAGATCCCAAAAAATGAAATCAATGGAAGTCAACCTTGACACTTTCAGTCTTTTCAAGATTGACTAAGAATTGGTTTATCAAAGGTATTTGAAAAAAATAACCCATAATTAATAATTTAAACAGGATACATAAATAAGAATCATTCATTTTTATTAAAACAGTTTGTTTAACCGGTTGAATTATAAATTGATTGATTGAGTAACTCAACCATGGACAAAATTGAGGAAGTGAGTCCAGAAAATAGAAGAAACAAGAGTAGAACAGTCTTATGAGACCTTCCCCTGGGGTATATATTTCCTAAAATGAAGTGCAATTTGATTTACAAGGAACCTATTTGTTCTCTATTTACACTTGGCTATTCCTGAAGCCACTAGGAAGGAACCATGTAACATTACACTACTGGAGAAGATTTTGAGATTAAGACGGTAGTACTATTAATTATAGACAAACTCCATAAACAATATAATAATACTATAAAAATTAAGAAAGCCATTACCTTTTAGTGTCTCTAAATTACGATCATGATATACTGATCAATCTCAAGATTGATGATATACTACGCCGAAAATATTAGTTTATCTTATTTAATATTAGTAAAAAAAAAAGCTATAATTCATAAATTATCCTCAACATTAATTACTAAAATGTAATTCTTCTTTCTATTTTATAAGTTAAGATGATTAGTCACAAATTAAAAAAATGTAATGATAGCACCACTTGAAGTGGTGTTACTCCAACAATACGCACAGGTTGCAATAAAATAGGGCAATCAACCATCAAGGTACAATCTTATAATCCATTTCATTATGTTTCTTCTTCATTCTCTCTACATCTTTAAGATCACTTGCCTTTGTCTTTGGTGTCACGGCTTGAGTGGTTGAAGTGCAAAACAGAGTCATGTTCTTCATTGTATTTTGCATAAAATTTCTCATTTAACCTATTTTACACTCAAGATTAGTGTTGGGGACGATTTAAGCCTGAATCGAAGTGCCAATGAAGAGTTTTTGCACGTTTCCTTTATTTTCTTTCCTCTTCTATATTAAAGGACCATTACCACTCCAACCAACACATAAAGGCTCTGCTTGAAAATGGCTTCTTTGAAAGACTTGATAAGAGATTTTATGAAATTGGAAAGACTTGAAGGAGGCTATTTCTTAAGATGACAAAAGAAGATGAAGTTTTTACTAACTACTTTGAAGGTGATCTATATTCTTTCCACTCCTAAGCTCCAAGAAAGGAGAAACAATTGTAGAAATAAGATGAAAGTAGGAGAATAATGACTACATATGTGTGGAGTACATTCTCAATGGACTGAGTGATGCACTTTTTGATCTCTGCAAAGACTCGATATCTGCAAGTAGAAAATGTCTTGTTAATCACTTCAATATCATTGCCAGTTCAGCACCAGTACTCCAGTTCAAAGCTGGGGCTCTACAGCATACACCACCTCAACAAAATAATTCGCAAGCTCTGGTCCAGATCAATTTTCACCTTCTAAGAATCTTCTACTACTTGAAGCACCTTTTCACCAATCTGGCATGTTCCATAATCCATTATTCTTGTAATGTAACAACAAGCCTACTTTCCCACTGACTTCTAGGAATTGGTCCTGATGCTAAAACCCCATCTCCTATGCTTCCTTGACAACCTTTTTGCAATTTCTTGAGCTTCTTTGTCAAATGGGTAATCCAATAATCTTTTGTCATTATCTGTTCTCTGTGGAAGGTATAATGCTATAGCAGCCCATCTGTACCATAAATAATTAAATGTAAACAAATTTGAATTCAAAATATAAACGCCTGAATATCTATATTTGGGTCGGCATAAACCACCTAGCCACAATCCTCCAATGCCTTCCCTTTAACCCACATTTGAACAGATGTTTATGTGAACTCCTGCTGCACCTCTTTTTGGTGGGAATGGTATTTATGTAAATTATATAATTTTTATTGGTTCCTAGCGATTGAACCCCTTGAGACTGATATTTTTCTGAATTATACCTTATTGGTGCCTAAGATTCTGCATATTAAGTTGAAAGCACGAAGTTAATAATATGTACCAGCATCAAAGAAAGAAGCCAACAAACAACAAAATAAAACATTAACCTCTGCTTTGGGATTACACCAATACATAATTGATACCTGATATAGGATTCATAACCAATCGTTACAACACAACAACACCGGATAAAGAAAACTAACTTATGACCCAATCAACCTTTTCCATTTTAATTAGGCAAACATAAGCAGGAAAAGTCAATGTGCCACCTGCAAAATGCTTCTAGTAAAGGTCCAAAGAATCTACTTTTATCATATTTTGAACAATGAAAGTTGGCACCAAGTACACCAACAACCAAAGTTTCCACATACTTGAAATGGCATGTTCACTTGTATGATTATCAAAAAGGATTATTAAGTAGTCTCTCAAACTCTCTAACCTGTAACGTGAATTATCAACAAAAACTACATTGCTTCTCAAGAATGAAAAAAATGAGATTGCATCCGAGTTTCACCACTCAAATTGTCTAGATTTGAACAAGAGAAAAAAAGCCAAAATGGTCACAGGCACTTCTCCAACCAATTTCCTAAACCTTGAATTAGAAGAAATTTGGGCAAAAATATCAGTGTCACTATTCCACAAGCATTATCTTTGAAACTATCTGTGATAAAATTGTTTGTGACCCCTATTAGGGATAGATCATTAGACTAATTTATGAAACCATGCAAATCCATTAAGTAATCTTCCATTAGCTTCACATATAAATAGCAGCGACATTAGCCTCTCTTCCTTTCAGAAAGCAACTTGTAACACAGATTACCAATGAGAATCAAAACCGAACCTATATAGCACCAAAAAAATGTGTTGGGTTCAGCAAACAGCCAAACACCATCACAAATCAACAATCAAAATCAAACAAGAGAAATACCTATGGAGCTCGTTGTGGTGAGATGAACCTTGAATAGAAACTGAGAGAATCACGATAGAGGAGAAGACCTTTGACTGTGAGAGGAACCCTAAAAGAATGTAACAGAAATTACATACATGCCATTAATGAAATAGACACTCCTCCTTGTGTACTCAAAATGAGTTGTTTCAAAAACTAAACCTAAAAACAGGTTTTAAAAATACAAAACTACTTTCATAAAATTGATTAACCAAACCAATTTTTAAAAATAAAAACCAAAAACTATTTTTAAAAACTAAAAACAGTTTTAAGAAAGAGTAACCAAACAACCACCCCCCCCCCCCCCCAAATGTAAATCTAACCTGTTAAAGCCTCTAAAATGAAGTAAACTCGGGAAAACTTTGGTTGACATTCTCAACATTGAAATATCAGTCAGAAACACATGTTTACTACAAAAAATAATAACTTCAGCCTAAACATGAATGGGTTACACTTTATCCATGAAGCTACAGCTACAGATAATGCTATTATGCAAAAAAACTCCAATACTATGATTATGATATTGAAACTTGTGCACCAATCCCACTTCCTAGTAATACAAATGAAAAAAGGTCTGTTTCCATTTGAATCATCATATAAGAAAATTTACATTTAATAACAAATGCACCAAAAACCCATCTTCCAAAGCATTTCATTAAGAGGAAATAGATGACATACATATCACGCACGGCGTTTACTCAAACGCCACGAATTTGGCTCATGGTATCTATCATAAAGTGGTTCTATACGCTCTTGACGCTTTCGCTTGCTCATCTTTGTAGGATCTGCTACTTTGAAGAATCTTGGAGCCAATTCGACAAGCCATTTGGGGTCTATGACAGTGACTTCACGCATATATTCCTTAGTTGTCATCACAAGCTCATGGTAAATCACCCAGTCTGGTTGTCTCTGGAACAAAGCTGAACTTGGGTGGATATATACAGGCTGGTTCTCAACTAGGGTTCTGTAACCTTCCTGAGGGTCCTTTCTAGCAGCATGGAAAAAGAATCCTGCAGTGATAGCCTTCCTGATTTTGGTGAAGTTTTTTCCAGCGCTTACAACATCCAATTTGTACCTGAGTATCCATATACAAATGATTTAGAATGCAATTTAATATAATTAAAACAAAAGTGTAAGGGAGTAGAGACTACAGTCAACTTAATAACAATAACAACAATGGTAAAAGGTTGGTTAAAATAACAACAAGAAGGCCGGGCTTGGTAAAAATACTTGGGGAAAGGAAATAATTTCCAGTTTTCCCTACATATAAAAGTTTATATTAAAACAAGAACATTCATAAAAACATTGGGAACATCAATGTTTGAGCAAACTAAATATATGGAACCAAAAAGAAACAAGTGTAGAATGCATAAAAAAAATAACTGTAATCAAAGCAATTAAAATATTTAGAGGAATAGATAGATATCATACTTATCCATGATGGTGAGGAGCTGTTTTCTGACATCCTGTGCTCTTCTCAATGATCGAGACTGAACAAAGTTCTCAAAACACCATGGCCCTGAAAAATTTTTAGCTTTCCAAGCCTCATAAACAGCAAGTAGTGTAAGATGGTCACCCTCTGGCTGGAAAAATTTTGCTCTCTTCTGATCAGCTTGGGCTTGCTTTTCCCTGGGCCTGTAAAAAATATTGCCAGTCTGGATCATGGCAATTATGGTCAAAATCTCATCACTGCATCCAAGGTCTACACTGGCAAGTAGCATCTTGGACAATGGAGGATCCAAAGGAAATTCTGCCATTTTCCTCCCCAGTTTGGTTAAAAGGCCCTCTTCATCCAATGCTCCAAGACTGTAAAGCTGCTCCATGGCAGAAATAAGTGCTTGGGGTGATGGTGGATCCATAAAGTCAAAGGAAAGTAGATCATTTATTCCCATAGCCTTCATATTGAGAGTAGTTGTCCCGAGATTTATCCTTTGAATCTCCGGAATCGTAGTGGGAGACATCTCATTCCTATATGCACTCTCAGTATATAGGCGGTAACACTTCCCAGGTCCAGTACGCCCTGCACGCCCAGCTCTTTGTTTGGCTGATGCTTGTGAAATTGGAGTTATCACCAAAGAGTCAAGCCCTTGCTTTGGATTATAAACATTTTGTTTAGCAAATCCAGGATCAATTACATAAAATATTCCATCAATGGTCAAAGAAGCCTCAGCAATGTTAGTAGCCACAACCACTTTTCTCTTACCAGGGGGAGCAGGATCAAATATCCTAGACTGCATTTCGCTAGGAAGGGCACTATAAACTGGTAAAATGATCAGCTCAGGAACATTCTTGCCCAATCCCTTCATTCTCTCATAGAGAGATTGACAAGCAAAATCAATCTCTTCTTGACCCGTCAAGAAAAGCAGAATGTCTCCTTCAGGTTCTGTCAAGTGGATCTGTAGGACAGTGATTAAAGCTGCATCTAAGTAATCACTCTCGGGTTGTTTAGTATAAAGTATCTCCACGGGAAAAGTTCTACCAGGAATTGTAAAGATGTTACAGTTAAAGAAATATCCTGAAAATTTCTCAGCATCCAGAGTAGCAGATGTGACAATCAAACGCAATTCAGGTCTGCGCTTCACTAGCTGCTTCAGCAGTCCAAAAAGAACATCAGTATGGATAGTTCTTTCATGGGCTTCATCAAGCATTATAACAGAATATTGTGACAGATTCTCATCAACCAATATTTCTCTAAGGAGCATACCATCAGTCATGTACTTGATTACAGTGTCTGGTCCAGTGCAATCCTCAAACCGAATGGCATAACCAACTTCTTCTCCCAATCGACAACCAAACTCTTCTGCAACTCTCTTAGCAACTGACATTGCAGCCACCCTACGGGGTTGCGTACATCCAATCTTGCCTTTTGTGGTGTAACCTGCTTCAGCAAGGTACTGTGTGACCTGAGTAGTCTTACCTGAACCAGTTTCACCAATCACCACCAACACCTGATTATCATGCACAGCCTGAATCAATTCTTTTTTCAGCTTGTAAATTGGCAAACTCTGCCTCTGCTCCTGGATAGAAAGCTTTGACCTTTGCCCAAAAGTAATGGTTTTCCCATAGGCATCCTTCTTCCATTCCGGCATATCATAGGCTGATAACCCCACACCCCTGAGCTCCTGGGCAAGATGCCTTTCACCTGTTTCTGGCATAGGATCTTCCCAAGGACGATTGAGATCCTTTGGAATTGAGTCAAGCATTGTTCGCTGTTGTTGTTCTCTTACTTCCCTACGCTCCTTAATAAGAGCAGACTGGAGTGCGGCGGCACGACCCAAAGAACCTTCTGGATTCTTAAAAATCTTAACAGGAGACATATCCATTGAATACCTGCTCTGCCCTTGCAAAAACGCAGGCTCGTCCTCATTCATCTCAATTTCAAGCTCCTCCTCCGCACCTTCCTCTTGGTACAGCAACCCATCTCCCTCCTCATCATATGTTGGATACTCCGACACACCCAAAACACCCGAAGCAATCAACTGTTTGGCTTCCCATCTCTCCGGGGAGCTCATTCTCTTCAAAGGTCTCCGTGATGAACCAACATCATCCTCCTCCACAATCCTAATACCCGAAAGACCTGTCCTAGCAACCGGCCCATCCTTCAAACCCTGTGGATTCATCCTCATAGCATCATCCTCCAAACTCTTCTTCAATGGAAGAAGATCCTTACCAGTATGCTGATCAACATCCCTCATTGAAAGACTCAACTTTTGACCAGAAACCGAAATCACCTTAACATAAACCTCCTGATCCCGCTTGACAACATCCTTAGCATTAGTAATCCTTCGAGTTGCAATCTGAGAAACATGAACCAAACCCTCCTTCCCTCTCAAATCTTCCAACTGAACAAAGCACCCAGTATCCATAACCCTGGAAACTCTCCCTTTATAAACCATATACAATTCAGGCTCACCAGAACCATGCCTCGGTTCTCTCCTACCCTTCCTGTTACCATCCCCATCACCATTCTCCCTCCCACGTGGTTCATCCTCTTCATCCCCATCTCTCCTTCGCCTCTCATATCTATCCCTATCCTTATCCCTATCATATCTATCTCTATCTCTATCTCTATCCATATCCCTATCTCTATCTCTTCCCCTTCTCCTATGATCCCTTCTTTCATCTTCATCATCTCTATCTCTTTCCCTTGTCCTATGATCTCTTCTATCATCATCGTTATCTCTATCAATTTCATACCTGTCTCTGCGTCTATCGCCTCTTCCTCTGTCTCTGTCTCTGTCTCTGCCTCTGTATCCATCATCTTCTTCAATTGGCGGTTGTTTATGCTTTTCTCTTGCTTCTGATTCAATCTCTTTCTGAAGCTCCTTGACACGGTCCCTGTCATCCGCGATGGCGAGAGCCTTGAACTTCGTTGTCTTGGCGTTGGCGTTCTCGTTCTCTTTCTCCCTCTTCGAACCCTTAGGTTTTGGAGGGAGAATGGCGTGGATGATGGTGAGGAGTGTTCGGACGAAGTAGTCGGGCATTTCGGCGCCGTTTTCTTTGAGCTTGGCGTCGAATTCGTCGACGTTCTCCGATGAGCGACCCAACTCGGTGATGAACTCAGCGAGGACCTTGTCGCCGGTGCCGGTGTGCGACTCCAACTCGGTGCAGACCTTGGAGACCAGAGAGAGATACTCGAGCTTCTTCAATCCATCTTCTGGATTATCCACCTCCATTTTCGGTGATTGAGATGAAAAACCCTAACTCTCAAATGTGAGAAACGTTTTTCCCCCTTTTTCTCTTTCTCTGATCGATCGTGGAAAGGGAAACAAATTGCAGTGCAGCTACTAGGTTTCTGCGTGACACGTTATGTGCTACGACGTCGCACAAGGTTCAAAGAAATTTCTGTGTTCTTTTATTTTTTTGGGCCGCTCTGAAATACACGCTGTCGGTTCGAATATCAGACCGGTCTCCGCATAATTTTGTTGGGTCAGTTTAAAAAATAAGACTAAATATATATTTTGGTCCTCTGTCTTTTTTAAAAATGTTAATCTGGTCTTTTAATTTATTTTTTTTATTTTGGTCCCCTATATGTTTTAAAATGTTTCAAGTTCGTCCTTCCGTCAAAATTCATCAATGTCCATTTGTTACTGTTCAGCATCTTCTTTAATATAACTTTCTCTCTCTTTGATGGCTTCTTCCATGTTGGGAAAACCTAGAAAGCTTTCATTCTCCTTGCCCCATGTCCTCTAGCATGGCAAACTCATATGGATCTTTATCTAGCTATGGAATATAGAGTGCATGAAGGTGATGCTCCCTTGTGTGAATGCCCTGGGCGATTAAAAGCTGTGATGTAAAAATCAAAGACAACTGTAAATTATGGACGAAGATTATGGGGTTGTGTTAAATATGTTGTAAGTGTTGGTTAAATTTTAAAGGATAGGTTTTTATAGGTTTTAATATGGGGTTTATTTGTCATTTTGTAGGGTGAAAAGAATGATGGGAGCTGTAATTTCTTCCATTGGGTGTTTGATGATGTTAAGACTGAGAAAGATATGTTGATTTTGAGGCAAAGAAGTCAAATAATGGCATTACAAAAAGATTTGAAGAAGTCATAAAGACGTGTCAAGTGGCTTAGTTTTGTTTGTGGTGCCCTATGTGTAGTAATTATTGTAGGCTTTTAGTGTGGTTTATGTAAGGCGTTAAGGTGGTTTATGTATGGGTTTTAATGTGGCTGTGTCAAGGGTCTAAGATTGGGTTTGCTGTTGTAAACATGAAAGTTGTACTGTAAGATTTGTATCCTAGTAATGAAATGACACTATTTTAGCTTTATGTCTCAAGTTGCATTAACTTTTCATTGAATTTGTGCTACTAGCTCCAGGTGTGGGTCAATAATGATCACTATAACCATACCACACAACTATTGAAAGTATAAAATTCCTTCTCATTCAACATATATGAATTCAATAAGTTGATTGGTTGGCCAATATATAAATTTTGTGTTGTCGAATGTATAAATTAAGTGTTGTCCAATAGATAAGTATAAAATTCAGTGTTGTACAAGATTGCTAAAATCAAATTTTGACATAATATATTCATTAATTGTTAAGAATGGAAACATAAATCTTGAGCTATGGATCACATGAAAGCATATTCATTCAAAATATATTTAATGTCAGGTTCATCATCCTAGATATAACATAGTGTTGGTCATACTCTAAAACAAATGAAAATCCTAAACATCAAACCATCATCCAAAACATAAGGACAAATGGAAATAAACTTGTCCAAACATAAAAGTCTAAAATCAGTTTTTCTTCTTCCTCTTTGGTGTTAATTTCTTGCCTTCCCTTGCTGTAATGGTTCTGCCTTTGGGTGGAACTTGTTGGGGCTGAGTTTGAGAGGGGTTTTAGGTGAAGGTTGTTGTTTAGGATGATTGGGTTGGTGGTGGAGTTAAAGTTGAGGATTGGGTTTGTTGGACATTTTCTGCTTGGCTTTCTTGTGGTGTCGGTTTAGAAGGGCATTTGCTCTTGTTGTGGCCTGCTTGTTTGCATATACTACACTTTGAAGTTAGGCCTTTCCTTGACATGCGAATATTATCAGCCTCAGTCTTGTCCTTTCTTCGTGCCTTCTTTGGTCTACATGGTTGTTTTTTGTAAGGTGGGGGAAGTAGGTTGTTGCAGCCAGTTGGTTCCCACAGGTTCTCTCTAGGTGTGGGATAGATGATTGGTTTGTAGTATGTTGTGTACTTGGCTTTGGAGTGAATTGGGGGGATGTAGCTGGCTGGTTCATCATTGACTTCTCTCATACATGCTAGTGCATGTATACAAGGTATCCCAGTAAGCACCCACTTCCTGCATGAACACTCTCGCGCAGCCAAGTCAACAATGAACTTGTCCCCTCCTCTCTCAAGATGCCTAGCCTCATAAATTTTATCTCTAGACCACCTGCAATGTAACAGAACAGAAACCATATCAGCAAGTATATGATCATACATTTGCCTAGAATTTAGAAAGTATACTTACTTCACCAACCACTTGTTTGTGAATTGTTTTTCCTTATCAATCTTCTTCATTATTCTTGGTCAGATTCTACCTCTACCCATCATTTTTTTCCTGTTGGCAGCCCATCTCTCCATCAAATATGTTTTTATTTCCTCAATCATGGTGATGATGGGTTTTCCTCTGGCAGATAATATCACTGAATTGAAGGTCTCTGACATGTTGTTCACTAATACACTTCGCATTATAAGAAAATCTCCACTTGCTCCAGTGTCTGGGTGGCAGCTGAATCAACTCCTTGTAAGCATCCTCATTGACAGCCCTCATCTCAAGCATTTGTCTTTCCTAGGCAATGGTGTATGTACACTTGGTAGCTTTCCACATCAACTCCTTCAACTGCTTCCCTGGATGCCTCTTCCTAAAGTTGTTATACAGGTGTCTCACACAGAATCTCTGCTCCACACCAGGTTTAAGTTCCTCCAAAGCATGTTTCAGACCCTACACATTGCAGTTTAAACATTTCAAACCTTGTACATTGCAGCTAAAACAGAACAGAACTATTGTCTATGCCAGGTGACTAAAATGAAACATTTAAACCCGACGGGGACCAATATGAAATCACTAATGGCACATAAGGGACCAACATGAAGTTAGTAATGGAAAATAAGGGACCAAAATGAAACTTTTACCTTTTGCTGGTCTGATATAAAGGTGATCTCCTTGCATAACTCAGCTCCACCTAGATCCCCACCAGCAGCTCCAGGAACCACCTCCATGAATCTGTGTTCTCAATTTCAACAACAGCAATGGCAACAGGAAGCATTGGTCATTTGGGTCTCTCCCAACTACAGCTAGTAGTTGTCCATTAGGAAACAACCATCTAAACCTATTATGGGTCTGCATTGTTTGGAGCTTTCTTTGCATGCATTCAGGCAAACATACAACCTGTGGAACAGAGTATCTCCCCCCTGTAACTGCACATCCAACTTCAATGTGGAGCCTGGGTTAGAAGTCAGCAGTGCTTGGGTATAGTCCCTTAGCTTTGGAAACTGGTCTTTGAAATCCCCATCAACAAGTTTAGTTGCAGACTTCCTTGCCCTATATGCCTTGGTCCTGGAAATTTTTACACTTCAACTCTCTTATGCTATCTTATAGATGTCATCTAATTTCAGTTTGGGATTCTCCCTCACCCCATTGAACATCTCCTTGGATAGTCACTTTGAACTTAACAACTTGATTGAGTGTGGCCTACCACAACTGTGTTCATCAATTATAGTCCTCAGCTGCCAAGTTTTTTCATATGGCAACTTACCACAGTAAGCATACCATTCACACTTTTCCACACATCTGACCTTCACCCTCTTTTTATCATTTTTTTGAAACTTCAAATCTTTCCCATTATGGACAGCATAAGCCACCACTGCTTCCTTGAATTCTCGTTTGCTTACAAATATAGTGTGTAACACCCTCAGTTACACCTTAATAAATACTAGAAAAATTCGTAATTTTTTTTCTAAAGAAATGATTGTTAAAAGTGTAGGGATTTAGGAAAGATATAGAAAGGGAAAGAGATGAATAGATTGAATATTATTGACTGAGATTGTGTATAGAGAAGGAAGTACAAAACCCTTCTTTTATAGGGAGAGACTACTAATAACAAAATCATAACCAATTAACTAACTAACTAATCATTATCATATATTTCCTTTATAGCCCCCTTCAAAGTCAATGTGTCCTGAGAGCAAACATTGAGTTTAGGTCTTAGATTGATGAATAAGGTGCTTGCTGGCGCCTTTGTTAATAAATCAGCAATTTGGAAATGTGAAGGAATATGCTTAACTGAGATTATCCCTTGAGAAACTTTCTCTCTGACAAACCAAAGGTCAAGTTCAAAATGTTTGGATTTTGAGTGCAGAACCGGGTTGGTAATGAGCATAATAGCACTTTGATTATCACACCAAATCAGTGGCGGTCTTGTTATTTTTATTTTAAGTTCAGTCAAAAGAGAATTGATCCAACAAATTTCTGCCACAAGAGAAGCCATACTTCTGAACTCAGCTTCAGTACTACTTCTGGAAACCACATTTTGCTTCTTGGCTGTCCAAGAGATGATATTGTTACCCAGAAAAACACAGTAGCCTGAGGTAGATCTCATATCTGAGAAATCTGAAGCCCAATCTGAGTCACAATACCCAGTGATATATAAAGTATCAGAGGGACTGAATAGAAGGCCATGACTAATTGTACCTTTTAAGTATCGAAGCACCCTTTTAACAAACTTCCAATGAGAATCCAGGGGTCTATGCATATACTGACAGAGTTTATTGATGGAGAAGGCAACATCTGGACGTGTGATGGACACATACTGCAGGGCCCCTACTACAGATCTATATAGAGTGATATCTTCAAAGGCATTAGTGTCATCAGTTTGGAATTTGCAGCCTGATGAAAGTGGAGTTTTGATGGGTTTAGCATTGCTCATATGAAGTTTCTTTAATAAATCATTGATGTATTTTGTCTGACACAGCAACAGTTTATTGTCAGCTAGGTGTTTGACTTCTACACCAAGGAAATAGTGAAGAGCACCCATGTCTTTGAGAGGATAGAGAGTGTTGAGCTTGTGGATAAAATTTTGTATGAACATAGAAGAGTTTCCAGTTATTAGTATATCATCAACATATACTAAAACATAGGTCAAGATTGTAGATGTTGAATATATGAACAAGGAAGGGTCACACCTTGCTGATTGAAAACCAAGCTGACTGAGAGTGCTTTTCAACTTTGAGAACCATGCTCGTGGTGCTTGCTTTAAGCCGTAAATGGCTTTCTTAAGCCTGCAAACAAGACTCAGATCTTTGCTAGTAAAACCAATCGGTTGTTTCATATACACAACTTCTTGCAGAGGACCGTTCAGAAAGGCATTATTAATATCAACTTGTTTTATTTCCCATCCTTTAGAGACAGCAATGCTGAGAACGGTTCTGATGGTGGCTGGTTTGATAACAGGGCTAAAAGTATCCTTGTAATCAAGACCAGCTTGTTGAGAGAATCCTTGAGCCACAAGTCTTGCTTTGTGCTTGGCAATGCTTCCATCAGGATTGTATTTTAGTTTATAAATCCATTTGGACCCAATGGCTTTTCTATGAGGAGGAAGAGAGACAATATCCCAAGTATTATTTCTGATTAAGGCATCATATTCCTCTGTCATTGCAGATATCCATTCTTGGCTTTGGAGAGCTTCATGAGCAGTGACTGGAGTAGTGTCAGCTAGAAGAGCTTTTGGCTTGAAAATCCCAGCTTTACCCCTTGTTATCATAGAATGAGTATTGACAGGAGGTTATGATGCTTGTTGTGTTGTGTCTATTGTGGGAGAAGTGTCAAAAACTTGTGTGAGGGATGAAGTGTCAGGATTAGTAACTTGTGGCTGAACAATGGGAATGATGGGAGGAGAGCAAAAATTATTGTCCACTGACTGAGGAGTTTGAGTGAAAAATTCAGAATTATTTTGAAGAGGATAAGTTGTTTCATCAAAGACCATATGTCTGACAGTATATACTTTCCCAGAAGATGTGACACAGGTATACCCTTTATGTTTGGAACTATAACCCAGAAAAATACACAGATGTGATCTATAATCCATCTTGTGCCTATTGTAAGGCCTCAGATATGGAAAACAAGAACAACCAAAAGGTTTGAACATAGAATAGTCAGGTACTTTTGAGAATAAAATTTCATAGGGAGATTTACTTTTTAAAACCTGAGTTGGTAGCCTGTTGATGAGAAAAGTGGCTGTACTAAAGGCATCAACCCAATATTCTGCAGGTAAAGCAGATGCAGCTAGTAAGGTCAACCCGGTTTTAGTAACATGTTTGTGCTTTCGTTCAACAGCTCCATTTTGTTCATGTGTGTAAGCACAACTGAACCTATGGAGGATTCCATTTGCTGTCAAGTATTTTGTCATTGTAATGTATTCCTTTCCAGCATCTGATTGAAGAACTTT
The DNA here is from genome assembly GCA_037962975.1 of Clitoria ternatea. Taxonomy (NCBI): domain Eukaryota; kingdom Viridiplantae; phylum Streptophyta; class Magnoliopsida; order Fabales; family Fabaceae; genus Clitoria; species Clitoria ternatea. The sequence goes on along the minus strand of CM075674.1, from coordinate 115,991,597 downwards.
TATCCTACTACCAAGTTGTAATTTTGCCATGGACTTAAATTGTAAAAAAGCTGTCATAGCCTCAGATTTGTTATATAAGAAGAAGATCCAAGTGAATCTACTAAAGGCATCAATGAAAATTATATAATATCGATATCCTTGCCTAGAAGGGTTGGGGGAAGGACCCCATATATCAGTATACACAAGTTCTAAAGGCTTAGTATAAACACTTGTTGAGTCTTGAAAAGGTAATTTATGTGACTTCCCTAAAGCACATGCAGAGCAAATAGTATTTTTATTAACATTGTGAATAGGTACATTACAAAGTCTCATTACTTGTGCTACCACTTTGTATGAAGGATGACCTAATCTAGCATGCCATAGATCAATATTATCCAAAGCAACAATATTATTAAAAACAGAAAAAGGTTGGAGTAGAGCTAGCAGGAAGAAGCTTCAAATCTGTAAGAGCATATAATCCTTGTCTAGCAGGTCCTTTAAGAAGAGTTTTCTTTGTGTCCTGACATTTTACAAAAAAATCATCAGCACCAAATTCAAAAAAGACATTGTTATCTCGTGCAAATTGATTTACACTAATAAGATTTTTATGAATGTTAGGAACATGAAGCAAATTGTTTAAATTGAACTTGGAGTTAGAATATTGAGATAGAAAGGATGATTGTCCAACATGTAAAATGTTTAGACCATTACCATTACCCATATGAACTCTTTCCTGACCATTATACTCAGATTTAATCATGAGGTTATTAAGGTCATGAGTCAAGTGATTTGTTGCTCCAGTGTCTGGATACCAGATTTCATCCAGATTGCCTTGATTAGCAGAGGAAGCAACCATAGCCTGAGGGTGTGACGGTTCTGCTAGGTGTTCATCAAAACGGTACCAGCAATGATATGCTGTGTGACCAAACCGCCCACAAAGTTGACACTGAATTCTCCCTCCTTTTTCAGAATTGGAGTTGTTGATATTTGTTCTTCCCCCACGATTTTTGCCTCGATTGGAGGTTCTTCCTTGGCCACGACCTCGATTAGTAGAGTTATAGCCTTTCTTGAAAAATGGAGTTTGTGCTATGTTAGCCTGAAGATGAGTGACATCACGATTCTTCCTCTTCTCCAAACGCTCTTCTTGATGCATCAAGAGAGCCTCTATTTGAGAGACAGTGTAGGGTTCATCCCTAGTGATGCAGGAAGTGACAAAAGCATCGTATTCCTCTGGCAAACCATCAAAGATAACATCAATGTGTTCTTCGGACGTTAATGGGGAACCTATGGCAGAAAGGGTTTCAACGATTTGTTTGATTTGAACCAAGAAATCATTCAAAGAAGCTTGCTTTTGAATAGTTCGAAGCTGAGTCTTGAGTTGCTTCACTCGTGCTCGTGTTTGCGACGAGAAATAAACCTTCAGTACGTCCCAGATTTGGTAGGACCAAACGCAGCCCACCACACGAACCTTGAACGGAGCCTCTATCGATTCAAGCAACCATGATTTTAGAAGGCAGTCTTGCTGCTCAAATTTCTCAAACTCAGGATTAACGATACCTTGAGCTTGGTTTTCTGGGGAAAGAAATTATACAGGAATTGAATCTTTGCCAAGAATGTGTTTCTTCAAGCAAAAACCTTTGATTGTGGATTCTGCATGATTCATCCACGTTAGGTAATTATCATCATTAAGCTTGCATGAGATTGCAGAGGTGAAGGTTTGTGGAATAAATGTTGATGCGAAAGCCATTGATGTGGATCGATCAAGCTGATACCATGTAGGGATTTAGGAAAGATATAGAAAGGGAAAGAGATGAATAGATTGAATATTATTGACTGAGATTGTGTATAGAGAAGGAAGTACAAAACCCTTCTTTTATAGGGAGAGACTACTAATAACAAAATCATAACCAATTAACTAACTAACTAATCATTATCATATATTTCCTTTATAAAAAGGAAAGTATCGGAATAAATTACATACATCATTTCTGAAATACCTCATAAATATTATTAAAACTTTATATAGTAATTTTACATTCATCTGAAGAAAATAAATATTAAACATTATAAGAAAGAGAGGAAACTCTATGGCCCAGAAGCAGTTACTTAATAACTTTATTTATTCATTGGACCACGGTATTCATACCGAGCTCCCTTTCTAGAACGTACTATATTTACTGCCGAGATTCTTCGATCCTTTCCTCTGAACCATCAATTTAAAACATATGAAACAAAAATACGGAGAAAGGAGTGAGAAATAGAATATAATATTTTCAAATTGGGCATAAGCAATAAAGGGTTTTCACAAACTAATAAAAAATAATATCAATTACAATCACATACACAATCAATTATGAATGCATGAATGTTATGTAATATCTTCATCATAACTTACCTATATATGTGGGCCCTTAAATTTTAATTTGCACTGAGCAAACCAGGAGTTTACACTGTTCTATAAGTCTGGATAATAATAATATGAACAGCTCAACTGATATGGAAATACTTAGTGACTAGTTAGATTGAGAAGGTTTTTATTGTGAAAGTACCCGACACTAGGGAGCTACCCCAGGTCCCCTGAAGCACCCTTCCACACCCTCTCATCCCAAGGCTCGTAATAAAGCCTCCTTTAATGTATCCTCGGTTTCTATAATTCGTCCCTAGACAATATCATTTTATTTTACTTTAATGATTCATGATGCATGAACTACTCGCATATTTAGTTGGTTAAGGCTTTTAGAACTCAATTATTAAATACCTTAAAGGTTTACAACATTATCTCAATAAATTGTATATTTTTTCAATTCTCTGAATTTCTGTTATACAAAAATAAATTTAGTACAGTTTTCAATTCTCACCAAAATTAAGTTTTCAAGCCTTAAATATCTCAAAACTTATCATAGAAAACTTTACATTTTTTTTTCTCAAATTGAGATTTAACAATATCGAATTTAGAAATTTCAATTAATTCTAAATATCTTTAATTATTAGATTAGAACAAAATAATTTACTTTTGAAAATTTTATTTTACTTAAAGATAATAATTCTTAATTTATTTAAAAAATACTTAAAATTTTGAAATTTTTCTCTAATTCAAAAATTAATTAATTCAAGTTTTTTATAAATTATTTTTTATAAAATGACTTCTTTTGAAATAAATACTAGATTTTTAAAGATTAAAAGTAAAATAAATGAAAATAATTTCTAAGAATAAATAAAAGACTAAAAAAAATAAAATAATATTTTTTCTTAGAATAAAAATTTAAAGAGTAAGATAAGAAAATTCTTACTGAGTTTTAGCTTTCCTTTATGTTTGCTATATGCTCAAACTCCACATCACAAGATCATTCATCATAATTAACAATCATAAATAATTAATAATCACAAAAATAATCAATCAAAATCAAGTCAATAAAGCATCATTTATAAATATTATAATTCAAAGTCTAATAGTTATTAATATAGTCAATTTGAGTCCTTATCATCCATTTCTTGCATAGGTTTAGTTCAGTCAATAATAGTCTAAGTCCTTGCATAGGTTTATTTCAGTCCGTATAGGTCATAATAGTGTCACAGTTAGTTACACCAGATATTTAATTTAAAATTTATTATAAATTTTAAGTTAAAAAGTTAATATTTTAAAATAATAATATTATTAAATTTAAAAAGAGTCGGGGACTCCTCCCATTATTCTTATGTCTTTTCATATTATATTCCTATCTCATTTGTAACACCCTCTGTTACACCTTAATAAATTCTAAAAAAATTCGTAATTTTTTTTAAAAGATATTATTGTTAGAAAGAAACTATCGGAATAAATTACATACATTATTTATGAAATACCTCATAAATATTATTAAAACTTAATAAAGTATTTGTACATTGATCCAACGAAAATAAATATTAAACATTATAAGAAAGAGAGGAAACTCCATGGCCCAGAAGCAGTTACTTATTAACATTATTTATTCATTGGACCATGGTATTCATATCGAGCTCCCTTTCTAGAACGTGCTATAGTTACTGCTGATATTCTTCGATTCTTCCCTCTGAACCATCAATTTAGAATATATGAAACAAAAACATGAAGAAATGAGTGAGAAACAGAATATAATATTCTCTATTAAGACATAAGCAACACAGGGTTTTCACAAACCAATACATAATAATATCAATCACAATCACATACACAATCAATTATGAATGCATGAATGTTATGCAATATCTTCATCATAACTTAGCTGTATATGTGGGCCCTTAAATTTTAATTTGCACTGGGCCAACCAGGAGTTTACACTGTTCCATAAGTCCGGATAATAATAATATGAACAGCTTAACTGGCATGGAAACACTTAGAGACTAGTCAGATTGAGAAAGTTTTTATTGTGAAAGTACCCGACACTAGGGAGCTACCCCAGGTCCCCTGAAGCACCCTTTCACACCCTCTCATCCCAAGGCTCGTAATTAAGCCTCCTCTAATGTATCATCGGTTTCTATAATCCGTCCCCAGATAATATCATTTTATTTCACTTTAATGATTCATGATGCATGAACTACTCACGTATTTAGTTGGTTAAGGCTTTTAGAAACTCAATTATTAAATCCCTTAAAGGTTTACAATATCATTTCAATAAACTGTACATTTTCTCAATTCTCTGAATTTCTGTCCCACATAAATAAATTTGGTACAGTTTTCGAATCTCACTGAAATTTGAGTTTCTAAGCCTTAAATATCTAAAAACTTTCTCATATAAAACTTTACATAATCTTTCTCAAATTAAATCTTAACAAAATCAAATTTAGAAATCTCAATTATTTCCAAATATCTTTACTTATTAAGTTGGAAAAAATAAAATAATTTTCTTTTGAAAATTTTATTTTATTAAAAGAGAATAATCTTTAAGTTATTAACCAAAAATACTTAAAATTACAAAAAATTTCTTTATCTCAAGATTTAATTATTTCAATTTATTATTAATTTTCATAAAATGTTTTCTTTCTAAAATAAATACTAATTTTTTATATTCTAAATATTAAAAATAAAGTTAATATGAATAATTTCTAATAAGAGAAGATTTAAAGTAAAAATTTAAAGAGTAAGGTAAGAAAATTCTTACTGAGTTTTAGCTTTCCGTCATGCTCGCTATATGCTCAAACTCCATATCACAAAATCATCAATCAAAATCAAGCATTATCAATCATAACTAAATATCATCAATCAATCAATCAATCAAAATCAAATCAATTAAATATCATTAATATATGTCATAATGCAAAATTTAATGATTATTAATATAGTCAATTTGAGTCCTTTTGGTCAATTCCTCGCATAGGTATATGTAAGTCCTTATAATCCAGTCCTTGCATAGGTATAGTTCAGTCCATATGGGTCATAGTAGTCCAAGTTCTTGCATAGGTATAGTCCAGTTTATATAGGTTATAAAAGTCCAAGTCCTTACATAGGTAGGTTAGAGTTAGTTAAATCAGATATTTAATTTAAAATTTATTAAAAATTTTAAGTTAAAAAGTTAATATTTTAAAATAATGATATTATCAAATTTAAAAGGAGTAGGGGACTCCTCCCATTATTCTTATGTCTTTTCATATTATACTCTTATCTCACTCTCCCTTACCTTGAGTTGTTACCAAAAGAGAGTTTGCTTTGCGCATCCGATTTCTAGAAATATTAATGTAACGTCCTAGGTTATTTTTGCATTTAGTTTTATTCAAACGATTACATCTTACGATAAATTTTTCCTTTTCTTGAAAATTAATCGAGGTTTAGTGAAATAGCATTTATTTTTACTGACTTATTCAAGTGACAGCAGTCACAGTTAGATTAAATAAATGAGGTCTAGAGAGAAGAGCAAGTTAATCTAAGCACAACGGATGGGAGAAAGGGAATCAGGGCTTCCCGCTTGAGCGAGGCCCCTACTCGTCTGAGCGAGATTCCGGACTCTCGCTTGAACGAGGTTTCTATTCGCTTGAGCGAATACCTTTCACACATCGGATTGGGCAAAACATGCAAACGGACTCCCAAAAATCTCACCCTAAAAATGATTCTGTTAACCAAAGGTTTGTCATAGCTACCATGAAAGCATATGTAAATGACAGTGATGTATTTTAAAATATAGATTTGCATCCGGTCCGGTCTTGGTTAAACACAACTAATAATAATACTCGGAAGTTCTTATACACACATATAACTCTATAGAGAGTCACTCAAAGTCACTCGGACCCTGGCACCGATCTCCCCCTTGGCGCGACTCCATGGCTCCTTCTCCCTCCCTGTCACTGGTTACTAAAAAAAAAGGGCAAGGGTGAGTGTTTGGCATTGTAATTAATATAGAATGGAACTTAACAAATATACATGCATATTTATACATATACATCAAGCATCATTCGAAAGTAAGCATACCGAAACATAGTGTGTTACATACAGTAACTATATTAACCCAACCACGCAATTCCATCACATCCATCACTATCACAACTGACTCTCATACAATCTGACTTCTAGTATCCGGATACTAAAGGATTGGCCTTCAGCTGGGGGTCCTACTTGACACCCCGTGAACCCTGCTTGGTTCACCGAGTCTTGCTTGACTCTCCACCTCGACCACTGGGTCCTACTTGACCACTGGGTAGCTCAACTGGGCACGAAAACCACGGGAGCCGGAAATGAGGGGCTATCATATACCGTCGGCCATCCCACACCACATAGTCATTCAACAGTTTACCTTTCACATAATAATATCAATTCCTCATCACTCGGGTAGCCTGCTTGCTAACCCGATGTCACATAACACTGATCATTTCAACATTAGATATCACAAGATCATAACATGATAAACTCAACCACACCCGATCCTCCACTAATTAATGAACCCAGTCACACATGCACAAGCATAAACACACAACTACGTTTAGCAACATTTTTCTTAACCTGTTTACATTACCTCAATGACCTGAATAAGAAGCGAGTCCTATTCTAATTAATTATAACCCGAACACCCCCCTTACATTGGTTCCACGCTTCGATAATCTGCTCTCTGTGTCGATTCCTTCCTCTGAGCACTGGTTTCGCAGTCTCAACTCCGTCACTCAGTCTTCCGTTGCTTAACCTACTACCTACGGATCATAAAGTACAGCTTGTCACTTCAACGCCCTTAGTTCATGGACTGCATTTGGGCTCACACTCACCGGAGGAGTGGAGAACAGCCACGAATATAGCCATGCGTGGCCCTTAACCGCCAAAGAATAAAAGGGATAAGGGAATCACAATTGGAACGGATCAGTAGACTCACCTTGAAGCCTCGATCACAGGAATGGGATTCAATTGAAGTTTGGACACAAATGGAGTCCCTCTCCAGCGCATGCAACTCAGCGTTAAGAGAGGAGAAAACGAAAGAGAAGGGACAGACCAACAGCAAAGGTAACTTGTAAATAATGAAGAGGGAAGGAAGAGAATCTCCTTATATATATATAGCTCATGGGCAAGATCGTCTTTTCTTTTATTTTATTTGTATTCTTACTAAATTTAATCAATTTCACTATATTAAACTATTGCATAGTTATCAAATCAATTACACTTATTTATTCCCTCAACGTTTAATTATTCACAATTCTCTAATACTTCGCAAGAGTATAGGCCCAATATGAATATCGGCCCCCCAGTGTCCTAGCTTAGTGTTCATACCTCGAAAATCCGAGCTACAACCTGAGAGGTCGGATATCTCATCTGTGCTCACCTCTTGGTTACCTACACCCGTTGTTTCAGTCATTATGAGGTTAATCCGGGCTATGACCCCGTGTGAGGCGCTCTCCTCACATCGGTTGGACCAGACCACCTAGCCCTGCCCGCTCTTCTCCTACACTCCCGATCTTCAACTCCGCCTGCTCGCGCTTCTGAGACCGATCTCGACACCGGCTTTCTTGTCTCTGGCTCAGATAGAACAAATATTAAATAAAACTTCTAAAACTTTTACTAATCATTTCCCATTTCTTATAATTCTCATTAAAACATCAGGGATGTTACAATTAATACCAATCTTATTTTAGTACAGGCATAAGATGAGGATTAAGATTACTACTTAAAACAGAAATGGTAAATTTTAAATAGTGAATAATGAATAGTGAATAGTAAAACGTGAATAGTAACAATAAATAGTAAATCGTGAATAGTAACAGTAAATAGTAAATCGTGAATAGTAACGGTAAATAGTAAATCGTGAATAGTAACGGTACATAGTAAAAAAGTGAATAGTAAAGGTAAATGGTAATAGTAAATAGTAATTTACTATTTGAATAGTAATTTACTATTGAAATAGTATTTTACTATGCAGAATAGTAACTTAAAATAATATTATTTCTAGTATAATAACAGATTTCTAAAAATGATATGAAAATAACCCAAAAAATATAAAAGAGAAGTATTCTTACCTTAGGATTTTAGCAGAACCTTCTCCCAAAAAAATTTACTTCTCTCTCTCACTTCCACCACTATCTCACTAGCACTACTATATTAAGAAAACTTAATCTGAAATTGTGAATTCTAAAGAAGAAATCCTTCGGTATTTATAGGAAAAAAAATTTATTATGCATTCTATTATTTTAATATAAAAGTACTATGCATTTTTGAATTTTTTATTCCTGGTTACTGTGTATCTTTTGAAAATTTCGTACATGCACAGTGTTTTGCATAGTAACTGTCGGCAGAATTATTAAGCCAAATAGTAACCTTTCACTCGGTATATTTTAAATATTCAAAATGAGTCCTTTTTTAAATTTAGCGATATTATATCAGTCCTCACTAATTTTATAATAAGTAATATAAAGCTGAAATTCTAAAAATCTAAAATCTTCTGTTAATAAAAATTTATTGATACGTTTCCAATTTTTTAACGATTAGAAAAATCAAGATTTTTCTCAAACCGATAATTTTTAGATAAGTCTACTTGAAACGGATTTTAGAAAATTTTCTTATAATTTCAATCCACTTTCTTATAAATATTTTTAATTTTAGGTCACTTTATATGAATTTAAAATTATTTAAAATATATTATTTTATTAAAAAATTCAAAAATTCTAAAAAATTCCAAAAAATTATAAATAATACGTAGATTAAAAAGTTCTAAAGAACCATAATCTAATTACTTCAAAATTTTAATATAAAAATAAAAATAGGGGTGTTACAGCATTCCCCCTTACCTTGAATTGTTACCAAAAGAGTGTTTGCTTTGCGCCTCCGATTTCTAGAAATATTAATACCAATCTTATTTCAGTATAGGCATAAGATGAAAATTAAGATTACTACTTAAAACAGAAATGGTAAAATTTAAATAGTGAATAGTAAATCATGAATAGCAACGGTAAATAGTAAACATGAATAGTAATGGTAAATAGTAAAATGTGAATAGTAATGATAAATAGTAAATCATGAATAGTAAAGCTAAATAGTAACAGTAAATAGTAATTAACTATTGAAATAATATTTTACTATTGAAATAGTATTTTACTATTCAGAATAGTAACTTAAAATAATATTAGTTTCAGTATAATAATAGATTTATAAAAATTATATAAAAATAACCCTAAAAAATATAAAAGAAATGTATTCTTACCTTAAAATTTTAGCAGAACCTTCTTCTAAAAAATTATCTCTCTCTTACTTCCACCACTATCTCTCTACCACTACTATATTAAGAAAATTTAATCTGAAATTATGAATTCTAACGAAGAATTCCTTCGGTATTTGTAGGAAGGAAAATTACTATGCATTCTATTATTTTATTATAAAACTACTGTGCAATTTCTGAAATTTGTTTCTGGTTACTGTGCAACCTTTGAAATTTCCGTTCATGCACAGTATTTTGTATAGTAAATGTCGGCTGAATTATTAAGCCAAATAGTAACCTTTCACTCGGTATATTTTAAATATTCAAAATGAGTCCTTTTTGAAATTTAGCGATATTATATCAGTCCTCACTAATTTTATAATAAGTAATATAAAGTTTAAATTTTAAAAATCTAAAATTTTCTGCTAATAAAAATTTATTGATACGTTTCCAATTTTTTAACGATTAGAAAAAATCAAGATTTTTCTCAAACCGATCATTTTTAGATAAGTCTACTTGAAATAGATTTTAGAAATTTCTCTTATAATTTAACTTCACTTTCTTATAAATATTTTTAATTTTAAGTCACTTTATATGAATTTAAAATATATTATTTCATTAAAATATTTTCAAAATTCTAAAAAATTCCAAAAAATCATAAATAATACGTAGATTAAAAAGTTCTAAAGAACCACAATCTAATTCCTTTAAAATTTTAATATAAAAATAAAAATAGAGGTGTTACATAGTGCCTTTCTCCCATTTATAATCCTTCATTGTCTCAAGCATCTTAAACAAAAGGTACTTTTCCTTATCACTTCCACCATCACTTTCACTATCACCTGAACACAACTCATCTGACTCACTATTTGAATCAGAGTCAACCTTTCATTTAGTTTTCCTAGTTCTAGGTCCTTCTCTAGAACCTTCTCCTTTTTTATAAGTCCTTTGATTTATAGTCCTAGGAATTTTCTTCCTTTTTTTACCTTTCTTTGGACCCTCAGCCACATTACCCTCATCCACATCACCACCATCACCCTTAGCCCCATCACCACTATCACCCTCAGCCACATCACCACCCAAACCCTCAAATAAATCATCCTGATCAACACCTTCATCATCTGACTCCTCAAATTGAATATCTAAGGCACTATCATCCTTTTCTTCTTCTTTTTTTTTTCTTCTTCTTCTTCTTCTTCTTCTTCTTCAGTGTTGTCTTCCTCTTGCACAACCTTCCCCTTCCTATCCTTCTCTTTAACAAGTGTCTCTTCATCCTGCACAGAGCCAACACCATGCACAACTTCTTCCCCCTACATAAAGCCAACACCATGCACAACTTTTTCCCCCTTGTATAGAGCCAACACCATGCACAACTTCAATCCAACATCGAACTCTTCTCCACCTGTTTTGTACCACAACTCCTTGATTATTACATAACCCATCTCCTTCAGTATACCACTCACCTCAAAATAACTCCACCTATCCTCATCAATGTCCCATTCAGATACTTCCCCATCATATCTCACCCTCTTCCCTTCTTCGATGACAAAGTTTCCCTTATGGAAAATCTTAAGTTTAAAACGACAATCCATACCTACCTAAACTTCTCAACAACACATTAACAAATCCTAAATCAGTTAAACAAAGTTATCAAACTCTACATTTTAAACAAATCCAACAAAATATCTACAACAAAATAGTAACAACCTACCCTTGTTTTCCAACAAAACCCAACCCCAACCCTAACCCCAACATCAAAATAATGTGTTTTCAACAGATAAACATACCTAAAATGTAGGACCCCAATGATCATGAATGCAGCACAGATACTTCGGAACCTTCCTTGTTCGAGTTACTTGGAGACAAAGTCAACTTGCTTATTTGCTATGGTCACACGAATGAGGAAGATGAAGATAGTTGTTTTTCATTTCCCTCTTATTCCCAAAACGACAGCGTATGGACAATTATTATCATCTGTGAATCCCATTTTGACACGTGAACCATGATGTCCACGTCTTGAACCATGTCAGATAAACTGACAAATAGACATTGATTATAACATCCTTATTTTTAAAATAAAATTTTAATAATCCGACTAAAATTTTTACAAATAATTAAAAATTTCTAAAACAGAATTCGGATTTAAACAATTACAATCAGTTTTACAATAACCGACTGACTCATTTAGAAATACAACTAAATACATTGACTCGGTATTCACAGGAGCCGGCCAAGGCTTCTACCAAAATAACTATGTACAATCCGAGCAGCTGAGTGACTTCACATATCATTTCCGCATCCTATATTCACTGTAAAAATAACAACAGTAGGGGTGAGCATAAACATTTCAAATAACAGTTATTGAATCGGATTAAAAGTTTAATTCATAATTATATATATATAGCATAACCGAGACATACAAACTTATCATAAAACAGCATGTCATTCTCAATAATATATATATATATATCAGTGCATACACATGATCAACCAAATGGATCATTATTAAGTCTTTTAAATTTGTGTTGCAACACTGGCTCCCAGAGCCATAACTCAGCTCTCAGCTGATTCGGCCGTTTTACAGGTACTAAACCGCACTGCGCCCATAATGTAACACCGGTCACTCTCAGTGACAGCGGTAACACAACTCAGTGTTACGGGCCGGCCTTGAGTCCAACTCAAAGGCGTCCGTGGAATTAGAAGAAACTACCACAGGGTCTATGCCTTATATCGGGCCGCCCTTCCACTGGGCCGGCATCACAGGCCCCCTGTAGTCCTGTGTGCGTCTGAGTACAATTATTATACCAAATAAATATCAATCATCAATCACATGTCAACATCATCTTATATCATCCCACTCGGTATAATAACAAGCATAGCACATGATAACTTTATGCATATAATTCATATCTTCATCATCAATCTCATATGAACTCAATATTATTAATATGAATGGAAGGTATATAAATAGTACTCAATCGGGGTTTCAATAATAATTAATACACATATCATATATATATATATATATATCATAACAATAATACCCCAAATCCATTCATAAACCATTTATTTGAGATGGAACGCTTCCCCTACCTGGAATTAAGGAGTTCCAGCAACTCTTCAAGCGGTATTCAATTCACTGCTCACGTATTTTGACTGGAAATGCAGTTCTGCACCAGTCCTAAGCTTTCTTCGTGAAGAGAAGAAATGGAGATTTGATGTTCTTCTTCGTTTAATAGTTTCAGTAGAGATTGGAAATAAAAGGATTTTAGATAATGATTTCACTTTCAAGAGTTCTTAAATTAATCCAACAATAGAAGTATTTATATATGGTTCATGCAGAAGAGACGTGAATGAATTAAAGTATTTTGACACACGTATCTTTAATGATAAGGAATGAACCAGATATTTAATGAAAAGGAGATAGCACATAAAAAAGGGTCCCATTCTTAAAAAATATCTGAAAAGTGAACCTGTTAGAATGTAGAAGAACAGATTGACATGGAAAGCATCTATAATTGAAATATTTATTAATTCCGACTCGGTTTCAGCATATTCTGACTCGGTTTCAGCATTCTGGGCAAACCTTTCCGAGAGAATTCATCAGTCTCTTTCCGCTCAGAATTCCTTCATTCGGAAGAAATTCACTCGGAAAGGTTTCATCCCATGAAACACTCAGCTTCCCTTCCTCGGAAATAACCCACTCAGAAATGTCTTATTCGGAAATACCCCAATCAGACATATCTCACTCGGGTATACCTCTGCCCAAGTCAAAGTCTTTCTCTTGCGTCACTCGGAAGTCTTTTATCTGCAAGATCACTCGGAGTTTGAAGTCCAATTCCTTTCTCAGAAATTTGTCCACTTGAAAGGATTACTGAAGGCTATCTTGAAAACGAATCCGAGCACAAGCTCTCAGAAACTTTAAAAATTGTTCCGAGCATAAATTAAATGAATTTACCATTTGGATATTTATTCTCCTCGAAATTATTCACTCAGAAACATACCCAATCGGAGTTCAAGTCTTTCTTTGTCTAGAGCACTCTTCCTGGAAAGACTCACTCGGAATGTCCCAATCAGTGCCGTACCACTCGGAAACTAGAAATGTCTCACTTGGCACCTTTCCACTTAGAAACGTCTCACTCGGTACCATCTCACTCGGAAGTGTCATACTCAGAGACACTTCACTCGGAAAGTTACTCAATTCGGATATACTCCACTCGGGAGTTCACCACTCAGAAACATCTTGGTCCGAGAAGTACCCATTTGAAATCAAAGCTTCTCTCATTCGAATAAGCACTTCTCTCGAAAACAACTCATTCAGAAATGTTCCTCTCGGAGTCGTTTCACTCAGATTTGCTTCACTCAAACGTGTCTCAATCAGATAATATTTTTCTTAACTCATAATGATTTCCTTAATATTGTTTCACTCAGAATTATCTTCACTTGGAATTAGTCTTGTGTTTTATTTCACTCGAAATCATATTCATTTCACTCGGAATCAGATTCATCTCACTCGAAAAATTCTTCTTTAATTCTTAATAAATCATTTTTCTAAAAATCATAAATTTTGGGATGTTACATTGATGAATTTTGACAGAAGGACGAACTTGAAACATTTTAAAGTATATAGGGAACCAAAGTGAAAAATAAATAAATTAAAGGACCAAATTAACATTTTTGGAAAAGATAGAGGACCAAAGTATATATTTAGCCAAAAAATAAAGAATAGATATATAAATTAGTTCCTATTTTTTGTCACAATCATATTAACAAGTTTTTTCACTTTATAAGAATTTGTATGTGGCCTCACATACAATTTTTATTTAATTAATAGATTATTGATCTTAATTTCGTTACCTAACTATTAACTTTTGTTTAGTCGTTTAAACTTGATAAGTGGTAGGCCTTTAATATTGTTATTTAGATATGACCTCATATTATTAAAAAAATCTCTTATGTGAATTCATTTCTCTCATCACCATCACCACCTTCATACCATAACCTTTTCCCCCACCCACCTACCTACTAGGGATGTTCGCGGTGCGGTTTTGTTCAATTCAGTTTTGAAGGAAAGAACAAGTCAAATGACATGTCAAAAATACATGTGGTTTGGTTTGGTTTGATAGCAGTTTAGTTGAAAAGTTATGAAAATAGAATCAAACCAAACCAAACCAAATTACGATTTGGTTGGGTTGGTTTAGTTTGGTTCAATTGCTATGATTTTTGTTTTTATTTTTTCTACAAATAATTATCATGATTCAATTGACTTTGTGAAAAAAATAATCAATCAATATCATAGTCATCATGGATTAACATGGCTCTATAATAATTTGTAGTTGTAGATAAATAAAAATAATAATTATATAAAATTACAGTATTAAAAATATTGCTAATTTTATAATTTCAGTTAATTAACTCTAAACAAAATTGATTCATAAACATATGTGTAACATAAAGTTCAAGTTGAAAATGTTGTGAAACTTAAAAGACCAAATTGACATAAACAAATATAAAGGACTTGATTAGGAAAAAACTTGAAAATTAAAGAAGCATACATTTATTTTTGCTAGTTGAAAAGGGAGCAAACTTAGGATGTTGTTGGAAAATCTCCGATAATGGGTGAGAAAGGAAGCCTATATGAGAAGGAAACTTTAGAGGAAGTAGGAGTCATAAAGATGAAATCTCAAAAGAGGTGTATTAAAAAAGGTAGAAAAATAGGGAAATGGAACTGGATATTTAAAGCTATTTAAGTGAAGAAAATGGTGATGGTGTAGGGATAAAAATGGGTCAAGCCGTCTATCGGAGGCTTGTGACCTGACCCGTTTAAAGTCTACATAAGTCAGACTTGTCGAGCTAGAAAGCTAGACTTAAAGTTTTAAAAAGACCTTTTTAACTCAAGAGACTAGGTCATAAGCTTTCTAAAAAGCTTTTGAAGCTTAATAGACCGGTCTGTTTAATTAGATTAATTGTTAATTGGTTATATATATAATATTTATAACATAAAATTTTATATATATATATATATATATATTACATATTTATATTTACATGATATAAATTAATATTACAAATTTACAATTAAAAAAACATGAGGGAAGGGAACACATTTTTTTAGATTGTTCTTGGTTTTTTAAAAGTCTCACTATAAATAGGTCTTTTAAACAAACTTTTAAATGTGTCAGGCCTTTAAACAGGTTAGGTCAGATCTTAAAAAAAATCTATGACAGACTAATAGGTCAGGCCTTGAAAATTTGATGTAGGTTAAGCTTGTACCTTTTAAAGTCTCGTCTGTCCCATTTTCATCTCTAGGTGGGTGGAAAAAGGAAGCTTTGGTGAGGTTAAGGAGAAAGAAAGGAATGACGAAAGATAGAATATGAGGGAAAAGTATTATTTAATGTTGAATTAATAATTTTAAATTTTATTTAGGGTTTAAGGAAAGTATCACATGATTTTTCATTTGGCACTTTATCAAATAACAGAAAAGAAGTTAATGATTGAAATGCAAAACAAATATTTAATATAGTTTGAGGACCAAAATATGTAAGAAAACAATTAATCATAAACTAAAACCTAAATTGGAGAAAAAAATAGGGACTAATATCTAAGTAAGCCAAGTATTCTCTATAAACCATTACAAATAACAATGATATTTTAATTTTTGAAAGATTAATACATTTTTTTAAAAATAACATAAAAAGAAAGAAAGGATGGGAGACTTTGGTAATCGAGTTTGAACAACTTACAATGTTTTTAAAATTAGTTTGGTCATTCATTTATTAAAAATACTTGTTCAATCAAATTGTGATTAAATTGATGATTGAACATTAGTTAGACTTATAACAATAAAGAAATTGACCCACTACACCAACTAGTTCACGATTCAACTAATCGAACATCTCAATCCAATATGATTTTGATAACCATAAGCTTGGGTATTAAGTATTTGTTTTGTATGCAGTTGGGAAATTGAGTTATAAAAATAGAAAATTTTAATAGTTAATATTAATATTTCACGTTGTTCGATACTGTCAAAACTTTGTTTGACCATAAGATTTTTTTAGGTTGGTTAAACCTCGACTTGACCAACCCCAACTTTAAATCAAACACCCCCTAAATCAATAATTCGTACTAGTCATACATTATAGCAAATCATATCAACCCTTGCTTTAGTTTCTTCAATTTACAACTCACCGCCACCTTTTTTGTTCTTAGTCTTTCAAAATAAATTAGGTACATTTTTAAAAAGCATTTTGTATATATTTTTTTAATTCAAAATTCATTTTAATATTTTTCAACTAATAAAAAAACATAAAACACTAATCTTTATTATGCAAATTGAAAAAATAAAACTTCACTTCTGATTTAAAAAAAAACTTTCTTAGACTATTCTTTTTTCTCAATATGTTCAGCAACGCTCAATATTTTAAAAATTAAACTAATCAATAAATAGGTAAATTGACTAAATCATTGGTTCATAATTCAATGGTCGAATTGATATTAATAAAATAACATTTTATAATTAAATTATATTACATATAAAATAATATCAATGAAACACATTAATCTAAAAATTAAAATAGTATTACAAAAATATTTTTAGTAAAAATGTTTTTTTTAAAAATTAATATTTTTATTAAAACAATAGTTTTAAAAAAACAATAATAGTTTTTTTATCTTTTAATGATTGTTCCGCTCAAAACCAACAAATGCATAGTTTTTATTGGTGTGACCAATTTAAACCAACAAGTTCTACTCGATTTACCTAATAAAAACTTATTTCACTGTCCAAAAATACCACTTTAAGTAAAATATGAGTGATTTTGATAAGTATTTTAACTAGCCAATAATATTAAACTAACATTTCAACTTTTTAAAGCCATTAACTTAAACTCATCTTTTCATTATTATCCTTTAATATGTTCCTCGGTCATGCTTTAGCAAACACAACTCTTATAAGTTCCCATCCACAATAAAACACAATTTTGAATTTATGCAAAAAATTTTATTTCTTCAATTTATTTTTGTTCTTTCTATAAATTTGTAGGATACAGAGAGATGCAACTTGGTGCATCATGTTTCTTCTTATTCTTCTGTGTGTCTTACCCATCTTCATTCTCTTCATCATCATCCACACACACAAAACCAACCATGCAAGAGCACATCTTCCACCTGGTCCTCCACCTCTCCCTCTAATTGGAAACCTTCACCAACTCAACAACTCATCCCCACACCACTCTCTATGGCAACTCTCCAAACGCTATGGCCATCTAATGTCCTTGCGCCTTGGTTCCAAACAAGCCATAGTGATTTCCTCATCAAAATTGGCCCAACAAGTTTTGAAAACCCACGACCAAAAATTCGCAAGCAGGCCACAATTCTTGGGCCCAAGGAAGCTTTCTTACAACGGATTGGACTTGGGCTTTGCACCCTACAGCCCATATTGGAGAGAGATGAAAAAAATCTGCATCCTCCACCTCTTCAGCTCACACCGCGTTCAATCTTTTCGTTCAGTTCGAGAATACGAGGTTGCCCAGATGATTAAGAAACTTTCCCACAACGTGGATTCGGGTAAAGTTGTGAACTTGACAGAAAATTTGATGAGTTTCACGAGTTCTTTGATATGTAGGATTGGGTTTGGGAAAAGGTATGGTTGTGAGTACGAGGAAGTTGTGGAGTTGGGAAAGGGGAACCAGAGGAGTAGGTTGCAGGTGCTGCTAAACGAGGCTCAAGAATTATTGGCGGTTTTCTGCTTTTCGGATTATTTTCCCTTGTTGGGATGGGTTGATAGGCTAAGAGGGATTTTGTGGCGGCTTGATAAGGTATTCAAGGAGTTGGATTTGTTCTATGAAAGTGTTATTTACGACCACATGGATTCAACCAAAACCAAAGACCAACAAGTGGCTTACATCATTGATATCTTGCTTCAGCTACTTGATCATCATTCATTCTCCTTTCCTTTCACTCTCCATCATATTAAAGCCTTGCTTATGGTAACATATAATAACTCATGTTCTGTTTCACTCTGTTTTCAGAGTTTAATTTTGATCTGCAATTATTAGTGGATATTACAGTGATTTTATTTTATTCGTTTAATATATCAAAGTTATTTTTTATTATTATGATCAATCATGTTATTACAATGTACTGAAATCAAGACATGTTTCTACATGACGGGTCAAACTTTTTGGCCAACTTTTGTAAAACTCAACATGAGTCTATTTTTTATTTTTTTTATACTGGTTCATTGTATTATAATATGGTAAAAAGTATTTTTTATGCCGATTTTAAAATGAATTGAGATACAATAATTAATTATCAATATTTCAAACTAATTATTTTTTCTAAATTTATACAAAAAGCATTTTTTATTTTGATTTTAAAAAATAACACGTATAAAAAATGTTAAAAGAGTTTTAACATAATAAAGAAACTAAGAAAAACACATATATTATATAGATATAAAATATTGAGATTTAAGTTTAAAAATCTTAATTAAGCCACTTCTATAAAAAAAATTATATTTTTTTATCGTTATTTTAAATGATAAAAACATTATATTACGGTAAGAATAATTCTGTTAAATATTTGTAACCTTGCACTGTAAGGAAAAAAAAAGAAAAAAGAATCGAACGTAAGTTTTTTTTATAATTTTTAAAACAAATTTTCAATATATGCATGCAGAGCATCTTTAGATTACATGAATATCAATTAACTATTTCAGTTAATTTATACATGCAGAACATCTTTATAGCAGGAACAGACCCAAGTTCAGCGACAATTGTTTGGGCTATGACTGCACTATTGAGGAACCCAGAAGTGATGAGCAAGGTCCAAGGAGAAGTGAGGAACTTATTTTGTGACAAAGATTTCATAAACGAAGATGACATCCAAAGCCTTCCTTATCTCAAAGCAGTGATTAAGGAGACCCTTAGACTCTTCCCACCATCGCCACTACTCTTACCAAGAGAGACAATGGAACCCTGCGAATTAAACGGGTACCAAATTCAACCCAAAACACTAGTCTACGTTAACGCTTGGGCGATAGCAAGAGACCCCGAAACTTGGGAAGAACCTGAAAGATTCTATCCCGAGAGGTTTCTCGATGATAGTAATTTGGTAGAGATAAAGGATAACTATTTTGAGATGATACCGTTTGGGGCAGGAAGAAGAATGTGTCCTGGAAAACACATGGGTGTTGTGAATGTGGAGCTATGTGTAGGGAATCCTGTCCATTCATTTGATTGGGAAGTGGCTGAGGGTGATATTGGCAAGGAAGAAATGTTGGACACGCAAGTGAAACCAGGAATAACAATGCACAAAAAATGTGATCTTTATCTAGTGGCTAAGACACGGTCAATGTAGCTATATGTTGCCTATATGCATGCATATCACTAGCTAGATTCTATTATTTGTGTCTTTGTGATCCATCAAGTTTAGTATAGTAACGATCATTATGACATATTTATAAGGTTTATTGGTCTTTAAAAGTTACCTCGTACAATTAATAGATATTTTCTTTTCTTTTTTTAAATGTCCGTTTAACGAAACATAGTTGTAAAAATAAAAACTTTATTTGATTTTTATGTCGTTAAATATAGTTAAAACTCTATTTGATCAACGAGTCTAAAATCCTCATTTTCCTAGCTTCTATTTTGTTTCTAGACTTGAGAAGCAAACAGATGCTAAGTTGGTTGTCAAAATTTTAAATCTTCTCATATATATGTATACTAGCAGTGGTACCTGTGTCTTGCACGGTTGTATTAAGTTTGTAATTTATAATAATAATAATTTAGTTAAAACATAAAATATATTAAATTATACAATTGATAATATAAAATTAATAATTTTAATAAAAATATTTACCTTAATATTATGAATATAAATTTTAAGAAGAAATATTTTGAATACTAAAAAATATTTGTTAATAACTATTGTTGAATTAATACAATATCAAAATAAGTACTATAAAATACATACTAATTTTTTATAGGAAAGTCATACTAATTATAATACTTAATTTGAATTTATATTTAATCAAAATTTAGGCACAATATGTAACAGTAAAACTAAAAATTTCAAAATAAAATTTTAACATTTTTTATATTTAAATTAACTGTTTAAAAATCTCAATAAACGATAAAACAATAAAATAATATAACAATAAAAATAATTAAAGTAATTAATATCACATTTTAAAAGTAATGTTAAGAATAAGAACAATAATTACATAAAACAATTAAAGAATTAAATAAATAAAATTAAATAGGAGAATCAAGAGAACTTTTACACCGGACGTATAACCGGTGTAAAAAATGGGAAGCAACAGATGTTAAAAGTATTTACTGACAACACCTATTTTCTTGAATTTTCAACTTCTTCAACCTCAAAACCTAATGACTTCTAAACACTACCAAAATTTGAAGACATCTTCTATATTTAACAACCAACTAATTTAATTGATTTGGTCATTAATTTAGGATTAGAATTTAGAAAAATTATAATTCAAAATTAATTCATAATAAATTCGGTAATTAACAAAATCTGATTCACACCTTATTAATAAAAACATTTTATTTATTTAATATATATATAATATTTTTGAAATAATTTATTATCTAATTTAATATTTTTTATTTTTTATTGCAAATAATTTTAGTTCCTTAAATAAAATATTTTTAAATTAATTATTAATATTATTTAATATATATTATTTAAATAAAAGTATTTAATAATCAACTAATTTATTTAATTTGGTCATCAATTTGGGATTACAATTAAAAAATTATAATCCAAAATTAAATCATAATATTATAATCAAATTGCTTAATTTTATATTTTTTAATTATGCTGATATATATAGGGATTTAATTTCTAATGGATATAAATTTCTTCTCAAATAATATATTATATAATTAATTGAATCCCTATTTAAGTATGACTTTTTAAATTATGGTAACATATATTATATTAGGATTTGAGTCCTGATAGAATATGTCTAAATAGATATTAGATTATGATTACAATTAATATTTTAATTTGATTTTAAAATAGATTGTTTAATTTTAACTTTCATAGTTATAATAATTGTAACATCCTGAAATTAATATAAATAATTAATTGAGGGGAATAAATATCAAATAATTACATATGGGTTGTTGAAAATAATTAAATTGAGATTTATGAAGACTATTCATGATTTATTAAGACTTAATAAGCTAAAACTATACCCGATTGAGATATGAGTGTCAGACCAAGTATCTCCGATTGAGGTACTGTTGGTCAGGGCTGTTGAAAATATTATTGTGAATCCGAATATGTATTCGGAATAATTTTTAGATAAAATATTAAGCCCGAATTGAGATCCTGTTTGTTGTAAAATGGAGAAAACTTAAGTCAAAATAAAATGTAAACTTTCTTTTTCTCTCTTCTATTTTACGCATGCAAAACACACAGAGAGAGACTTATGCCATTTGCTTCTTCTCTTCCATGGCAGCATGCAAGGGGCGAAGGGGTGACTTAACTTCTTCAATTTCTCCTTCTCATTTTCAAATTGGAAGCTTGCATTGGTGCCATCTTTTTCTTCTTCTTAACCGTGGGGTTGCTTCCTTTTTCTTGATTCCTTCCATTGAAGCTTTAAATTGGTGGCCTCCTTCTCTCTTCTACCTCTCAGGCAGCCATGGCAACTTGAAGGAGTTTCCATTGTCGGTAAATTAAAGGTAATTAATAGAACTCATTTTTGTTTTATGGTTGTCCATGTTTCCAACTCTCTCAAATTCTTCAATTCTTTGAACTTAGAAGCTTTCGGAGGTCAATTACACATGCGGGCAGCTTTGGGTGTTAGCGAATTTTGACGTTTTCCAACTCCGAGTAAGTATTTCGGGTGCCCATAGCTTCTAAGATTTTATTCCGCAAGTTTCGGAGCCTAACAATAATTAATCTTGTGGAATAAGGTGGTTTCGGAGTGTTTCAGAGTGCGTTTGGAAGCCGGGCAGCCTTGGGTATCTTCTGAATTATAGTTTCGGTGACCGTCGGAGCAATTCGGAACCATTTCGGAGTGATTCGGTGCTCGGGCAGATTTGGGGTTCTTTCGAAATGGAGTTTCGGGGGTCGACGGCTTGATTGGGTAAGTCGTTCGTTATTTAAATAATTATGGGATGGTTGTTTAAGCTCCATTTAATTAATTTGAGTATTAATCGACTCAATCGTGATTTAGAAAATTAATCGAAGGCATTTTGGAGCTTGGAACAAGCATTGGAAGTGGATAGCATTCATCGGTAAGTTATAACTACCGAATAATAAATACAACATTAGTTACAAACTTCAGAGTATGGAATTAATAGCGTTTGGGTTATTAAAAATTAATTATCCATGTCTTAGGATTCTTAGAGGCTTCAAATTAGTGAACAGATCGCTGTTGATAGCGTTTGGACAGCTCGGGGAGCTTTACATTTTAAATGTATGGTTTATGGATGGGTTCGGGGTGTATTGATGTACATTGATTGTGTGTATTGTTATGATTGAATTGTTTATTGTGAAATGTTTGAAAATATACCCCGCTTATGTGATAATTGAGAATTATTTGTGTTTATGAGTTGTCGTCCATAATGTGATGTGAATTGTATGAGATGTAAATGGTAAATGTGATTGATGTGAGATATTACATGTAATGTAATAAGTGATGAAATTGAGGTAGTATATGAAATTAATGAATTGTTGAGATATGATATGTAATGTAGTTGAAAGAATGGTTTGGTATCATTCTATGGCATGTGATGCTTGCTGTGTAATGCATAAGGTTGCATATATAGGAAAAAGGTGACCCATGGAAGGTCAGGGACCCTGTGGGATGATTTCAAGTTACAGATTCTTGGGCTAGGTCCTGTGAGAGCCCGTGATAGCCGACGGAGCTAGAGTTAAGTCTTGAGACGTCACGAGGTGACCGGTATCACGCGGGAAGGGCTAATGGAGTGAGGCCGGGAAGGAATCTATGATTGAAATCATTGATTAAGTCGGATCCGCATGCATATGTATTGGTGCATTGTTATCTAGAATAACATTAATGATATAGCCTATGTGATTTGATATTATGAATATCTGGTGAGTGTGAATTTAGTTGAATGATAGTGAATGACATTGATTGATTGTGATATGGTATAGTATATTAGAGAATTGGATAGAATGATCTGATTCAATAACTGTCATTTAACATGTATAGTGCTCACCCCTATTATGTGGCTATATTTTTCAGTGAGATTAGACCATGATGATGATTGGTGAGATGTCACCATGTTTGTGCAGAAGACAAGTTGTATATATATTGTCCATCTATATATATCGTATAGTATCTTATGATGTAGCCTTGATCGGGTCCTACAGATATCTACTTTTACTATTGTATATAACTGCTTAGTGGATCCCAGGTAGCTGACGACTTCAACTGGAAGCCTAGATTTATTTTGGATATGTATATGATGATGTGATGATGACATAGATATTGATAATAATGATGGTTGTGGCGACCATGGATGGTCCCACCACATATACAGGTGATGCTTGATATGCTCAAGAATTGTGTTTATGAGATTGATGCGTAGTATGAATATGATGGGCAATAACTGTTGATATGTATGAATGAGAAAGGCATGAAAATGAAGTTTCATACTGAGTTATATGTAGAATTGAGTAAATGATAGGGTCATAATGCATTCTGTGGGGTTTGGGTACCTCCGGATGGGTCCGAACAACCAATCTGGGGTTGAATCAAATCGAAAAAATTTTCTTGGGTCTTTTTATGGTTCTTTAAAGTAATGATGTTTCATTTTGGTATTAGAGCAGCCTTAAAAAGTCCAAGGCTAAGGTGTACTTACTGTGAGTAAGCGGTTGTGTGCAATACGACCGGTTGTTATTGTTGCTGGTAAGTTATACGCTTGAATTAGTTAGTGTTGACAATGTAGCAAGATAGTTGGGGTAAGTTATTCTTACCCCAATTATTGTCCGAGCAGCAATAACGCTAAGTAAAAATTTCCTTAAAATGCCAAACAATTATTTTAGCTCTCTTAGAATTAGATTTAACATTCTTCGAAGTTTAAATAGGGAACCTGACATGGTTTTAAAAGATAACAACTTACTAGAACATTGTTCCGCTTGTCGACCACTTCCCGATTTGGTTCTGATGCCCCATGCACCAACCAATGGCTTCTGAAACAACTTCCCAAGGGCTGTTCCATACAATTCGGGCAATGTTTTAGCAACCAAACATAATGGGTCATACTCTCCCCTATAGCCGAATAAAGTATAGGGTAAGGAATGGATGAATTGCAGGTTTGGATGTGTCAATATGGAAGGCTTCACTTGTTCCTTCCATGGCATCACACGACTATGGCTTAGGAGGAGAAAGAAATGAAAACCAAAGCCCATGCATGCAACAGGGAATTGGAATGGGGAATACTAAAACTGACGAAGCTATAGTGAAGGTGAAAGCACAATGAGGCAATTATGGAGGAGAAAGAAGACAACCAAGGGGGAAGGGAGAGTGCGTGAAAAAATAGAGAGAGAGCATGATGGTATGTGTGTTTAGCGTAATAGAGAAAGAGTTTAAGAGAAAAAGAAAAGAAAAGAATTGTTATGGAAAGAAAAAAGAATTAAAGAATTTAGAGGAATTGAAGGGAGGAAGAACTAAAACTATGCGTTGTAATATATTTAACTTGAAGTAACATTTTAAGAAAGAAAAAACTAAATTAATTAATAGTATCAGGCCTGATTCAGGTAGATAAATTAATTTAATTCTCAACCCCTTAAGTTATTCTGGAAATTTAAATCAAGATTTAAGAATTAATAAAATTAATTATTTAATTAGATTAGTGTAATCGTTTAATTTAATTTAATTAAACATATACTCGTTAACTCAACTAGTATTATTCTAAACATTGCTTTTCTAATAATTCCTATAATTTAATTTATTAATTTTAAGTATTAAATTTCTCAATTAAAATTTTTTAGGATGTTACAAATTATATGGCTATAGAAAACTATCATATGATAAGTCCTTTATATTAACGCATAGAATTAATCTAATAATTATATGATTAGAATAGTTAAAACAAACTATCCAATCTAATTTGTGGTGGATTTGAGTTTCTTTAGACTAAACTCAAAGATCCTGTTTTAAATCCGGGTTTTAATTTAGGACTCGACCTGCAACAACTCGGTGGGTTTTCCATATTATGTTTTTGTAAAAATTTTAAAAAATACAACATTAAAAATATTAAACATTTTTGTATGCTTTAAATCAACTACAAAATTTAATTCAAATAAAAAATATAGAAACAACCCTTTTTTCATATTAGTAAATTAAAAAAAAACATGTTACAACCTTTACACAGGCCGGCTAAAGTGTGATTGAATACGGCTAAGGTTTGTTTTTTGATGAACTAAAAAACTAGATTTAAATTTAGATTCTTTTTTTAAAGCCTAAGTCTATCCATTTTACAACCTAATGTGACATGTTTTAACAATTCTATGGACAATAAATTTTATCAAATTATAATTTCATTCAATGAATTATCTCAACCAGATAGATTAGTTTTCAAATAATTTAAAATCTTCTTATAATATTTCGCTAATAACTTCGTAATTAGTAAATAACAAAAATTAAACATTTTTATTCTTTAAAAAGTTAATTATATTATTTAATAATTATTACAAAAATATACTAGTGTTATGAAACCAGTGCAAGGATATTACTCTTTTCTCAGTCGTCTCTCTTAAAACTCTCTCTATCATTTTTTCTTTCACTTTTTGAATTTTCTAGGCCAAAATATGCACAGATATTTGACAGTAAGAAAATTTAGCAGAAGCCAGTGTGCTGGATAACCGTCTAATATTCTATTGTATGACTCCAAATGATATAATCTCTGTCTCAACCTACCTTTGGCCAAATATATGTATTTTTTTTCCAATTTCATTCAACCTAAGGTCTAACACAGTACCAAACATAGTCTAAGATGAAAAATGATTCCAAGTATCCAAAGGTGATACATTGAGGAAGAAAAAAATGATAATAATTTATGATGAAGTAACCTGTGCAGGCAAATTGATGGTAGCACAATGCTTATATACACAATCAGTTGGAAGTAGCTTTGCCATTCTGGCGCTGTGACTGAGTCTGTGTCTGTTCCTGAGAATGGCCATTGTGCACTTGAAAATGTCCAAGCTGGCTAGGCTGCTGCTGCTGCTGCAACTGGAACATTTGCTGGTTAAGAGCAAGCTGTTGAGCCATGCAGCTGGAGAGAAAGGACTCTCCACCAAGTTCTGCAACGGTGCGCCTTAAGCGTCGCACTTCAGCATCCAAGGTCTCATTCAGAGCTGCAAAAATGAGGACACAAGTCATTGATTCCACAGCCAAATATAATTCTCCAGCACAAAAGCAAGGCAGTGACTATGTTAGGAGAGTGCATTATGCAAAAAAGGTACTTGAGACTTTCGAGTTCAAGCTGCTAAAAACATATTGACAATGGTTTGGAGATACATGATTAAGTGCATAATTGCCCTAGTAATGAAATATCTAGTAACAAAGACACAGTTGATAAAGCCTTGGAGGTAACTAAGCATGTGTTTGAATACACAATTTAATTCAAACTTACGCAGTTATTTCTATACAAGAGCTTATATTATAAATTTGTTCTTGGAGCTTGTTACAATAAGCGAAAAAGTGTTTATTTTGATAGGGTACACTTTGAAGATTATTGAAATAAGTCAAAAGGAGTTTACAAGAGTCATAAGCTCTCCATGAACTCTTCCAAACACACTAAAGTTCAGTGGCGATCCTGATGGTTAGTTACTCTAGTTTTTGACTATTTTGTGTTAAGTATTAAAACATCAAACATAGGTAGTAGTATTTTTGCATATATACGGGCAAAACAAATTGAACCTTTAACATCAGAATCCCCTTCACAAACCCGTTTTCTTTTTATGTCAGCATTTATTAGAGTAGGGTACACGGGCCAGCCCGCCCCGCAACGGGCCAGCCCGCATAAGCCCGTCCCACAATGAGTCAACCCGTGTGAGCCCGTATTTTAAATAGGCTGATTTTTTCAAGACCGTGTAAAGACTGTACGCCCGTGGGTTGGCCCATGGGCTAGACCACATATTTTTATATTTTTTACTTTTTTTGTTTTAAAATTATTAGGATTTGATCCAAAACACATTTTTTTTATGAAACTCAGGCCACATATAATTTAAAACATTTAATCATCCATAATCGGGAACCTTCATAACTAATTTTTAACAAATTAACAACCAATGGAATTTAAATAACTTTTTCATATTTCATTGTAAGGAACAGTCATATAACATCATCTTAGGTTAAAAGTTCTTCATTTTTTTTAAAAAGTGTAGTGTGAAAGTGAAATAGTATGAAGAAAATGTAGAGCTTACCTAAAATAAAACAACAAATTTAAATATAGACTGACCCGCAGGTTGGACCCGATAAATGGGCCTAGCCCGCAAGCCTGCATTTTTAATGATCCTTTTTTTTAACCCACAGCCCGCATAAGAGTGGATTAAACGGGCCGGGCCGGGCCCGTATACCCAACTCTAAGCATTAAGAACATTTTAAGTGGCACCATCCGTCCACGCAGGCAAAATTACATTCAAACATTTTTCCATACGAAGTTTTAAATAGGCTATAGCATGCAAACAAAAACTTCAGAGAAACATGGTCAAGTAGTAGTAGTACTAGGGTTCCAAATTTACAAGCATTTGTCTAGGTGAAATCAAATTCCCAGGCAAATAGATTTGAAAGGTGCAGCCACACACAACATTGGGCGTAATTGGATAAAATACTTGTATACATCATTACACAAGTTGAGAAACAACTTAAGTTGGAATGATTGTCTTTACACACTCAAAAATGTCATATACATTGTAATCACACATAAAATCCTATTATCAAACCTAAAATCAGACATAATTGAACATGATCATATATACAAAAAATATTTTGGTACAAAAATGATGCAGTTATTACTTCATATAAAGGGTTCACACTAAACAAGGTGCAATAAGTAAAGGCGGATTTGAGCTAATACATAAAGTAGAAGGAAAATGTATATCCATACCATCTTTCAGTTGGGACTGTTGTTCCAAGGCCTGAATCCTCAATTTGTACTCATTGTTCTCACTTTTAAGTTCTGAATTATCCATCTGGAGACAAGCACAATAAAAAGAAAGGAAGAACAATAATAAGTGAATGAATGAATGATAGTCACAAACATCATTTATCAGAATTAAACATACTTGACAAACTGAAGAAAAGGATAATATCAGCTCAACAAAGCAGATAAACACCTGTAATTTGGTAAACTGAGTAGATAATCTGGTTGTCTCTGTCTGAAGTGTTTGGACCTTGTGCTCCAAATCAGTAATATACCGCATCTTCTTCTCTTTTGAACGAGCAGCTGAAAGTCGATTAGCCAAAATCCTATAGAAGTATTTCACAACATTAGATTCATATCCACATAGAGAAAGGGACATAAAGATGGTCAAAGAGAATAGTATCATTACCTTTTTGCACGTTTTGGATCAGACATAGCAATTTCAGCAAGTTTATCATTTTCCTTTATTTTCCTTAGCTCCTCCGAGGTGAATTCACCCGTTCCAAACTCCATGCTGGTTTCAGATGCTTTAC
The DNA here is from genome assembly GCA_037962975.1 of Clitoria ternatea. Classification (NCBI taxonomy): domain Eukaryota; kingdom Viridiplantae; phylum Streptophyta; class Magnoliopsida; order Fabales; family Fabaceae; genus Clitoria; species Clitoria ternatea. Next base: position 115,962,314 of record CM075674.1, on the reverse strand, counting down.
CATCCATTGAATTGCTAGGAGATTGTTGACCAACCCGGTTTTGCAACGGAGGAAGCTCGGGAGATTCATCTCCAATATGAAAATTTCCTATGGAGCTGTCCAATGAGAAGCTTCTATGATGTCGTGCACTGGGTGCAATGTCTCCATTAGAACTCCTTTTTACCCCTTCCCTCCTTTCTTCTGAACAGCTTGAACTTGCCCCTTGAGCACCACTCATTTTTCCATTCACATGACTCTCAACTTCGTTGTCACTGCTCTCAACAGTCTTGGAACCACTAGTCCTGCTATCCAAATCCTTATCCTCTATACCAGAGAAATTCAAACTATTGATGTTATCCAAATTCATGTAAGCACTAAACAAATCATCCAGCGCATCATCCCCTTTTCTCCCATCCAATGTTTCCCCACCAAAACCAAAACCATCGACACGGCCCAAATCCTTGTTATTAGGCACCTTCAACACCAACTGAATTGGCTTCTCAGAGCCCCCCGAATTCCCTCCTCTAGGGGGAACCAACTGAGGGGTAGCAGCAGAATGAATAAAATCAGAGATTCCCAAAGGAGAATCACTGCTAGAGCGCCTATGACCTTTACGGGGTGGAAGAGAATGGCCGAGCTGAACGGCATGGCCACGATTCGGAGCCAAGTCTTCCTCATTGGAAAAGGATTTTGTGGTTGCAGGCAAGGGTTCTCTATAAGGGGAATGACTCAATGGGGGCAAGGAATCCAGAGAGAAGAACGGGGGTTGGGACGAAGACCTTGAATGGGAAGAAGCGGGGCCTAAATTGGGAGAACACGAACGTTGAGAACCCGAATTGGGTTGGGGAGGAAATTGGGGAAAATTCGATGAAGGTGACATAGTATTGTTATTAGGGTGAGAAGGTGCAGGGGGTTTGTGGTTCTCACCAATTTGGTGACTTAATCGATTGAAGCTGATGACGAACCAAATGCAGAAGCAGAACTATTTCTTTGATCAACACCTTCCATTGACTCACTGATCACTAACAAGCAACAACCTTCTTACTCACAAATACATATAAACACCAAACCTAACCTTAAAATCCTACAAACATTCAAGTTCATCTGCTAAACGGAAACTGTTAAAAACAATTAAGATTTAAGGTAACAACATAGTAGCTTATGTACCTGGTCATAGGTAGTTTGAGGGTGAGGCGGAAGAGTGAAGATGATGACGATGATGTTTGAAAGTAAATGTTGGTTTCTTTTTCTTTGGTTTTTGGTCGTGAAACTGAAATGAAATAAATTGGCCTTTCGCGTGTCAACTTCGTTGCGACGCGGATATATTTTCCTTTTTTCCTTTATTTCAAGATTGCGTTTTTATTCTTTTCTTTCTTTTTTCTTACCTATACCTAATCATCTAGATTTTCCTTTTATCTTTTTATCTTCTTAGCTAATAAACAATAATAATAATTTAGTCAAAACAAAAATATAGGTAGATATATCGTTTTTTATGTTTTTTCTATGAGATGGATGGAAATGAAAATACTATCAAACAAAGAAAAGAAATATAATACCCCCTCAGTTTTTATGTCAAAAAATTGTTATATTTTGATTATTTAGAATTTTGTTTACTCGAGAATATTAAATAATCTTTCTAAAATAATGTATTTTGTGTTAAATAATTAAGGGTCGGAGAAATAAAAAAGTAGGGAAAATTAAAAAAATTTATTTTATTTATATATGTGTGTTTTTCTTTTTAGAAAATTAAAAAGTTCGGGGGAATACATAAATGATATTAAAAAGGAAAAAATTTAAAAAAATAAAAGGGGATGTAAAATGATATTAGATGTAATTAATGCACGAGTATATAATTTTTTAATCAAAATGCTTTAAGAACTTTACGGTTTGATTGACAGTGACTCTACGCGTTTCTACATATCTCATTTCTCGTGTATAGGAGAGTTTTGTAATTTTTTACTCTATTCTTTTTGTGATTATGATTTAATTTGAGTCAAAGTTTGTGACATCAATAAGATAGCAATCTCTTTGTGGTTTGTTCACTTCAATTATTGCGAATGTAAGAATGTCACACGATATCTTTGAAAAACACATGCACAAGGTTTGTGTGTGACGGGTGTGTTTATAAATTAGGATCATCTTAACCGATGAACTAAACATAGGTACCCATTCTAATTTCGACCAAAAAATTTGATTTGACTGAATTTTAAATAAATTTGTTTTGATGGGAATGGATAAAATTTGAGAATATAACTCTGCGTTTCAAAGTCGTTTTGTTATAAAAATTAACCAATTTTAATTATAATAATGGTAATATTTTTTTAAAAATTCTTACATAACTCTTGTTTATTATTATTTTTCATTCTTAAAACTATTTTCAAATATTATTTTGATTAAAAAGTATTAAATATATATCACATTTATTAAAATATATATGTTTCTATTATTAAAATTAATAAAAATTTCAAACTCACCTCTTTTAAACTCGTCTTGGATTTCATGTGATTGGAATCAAGGAGACTTGAATCTGACCCGGACCTCAACTTGTCGTATTGTCATCACTACCTAAATGTATTATCAATGTAAAATTTTAATGAAAATTGTATAGGATCACATAGATGTTAGGGTGAGAGAACTTTACTTATGTTTTGAAATAAAACAAATTTACTTTTGTTTCTTTAACCATTGTATTTAAAGTACTCGTTAGCATTTTCCTATAAATTAATGGTTTAAATATAAGACTCAATAGACCCGTTTGTTTAAGCTTATTTATAAATGTTTTTTAAAAAGTGTTTTCTTTATAAATATTTTTTTAATAAACAGATCAGAGTTACTTCTTAAAATAAGCAGTTTATTTTCAACTTCTGCTTATTTTTAAAACCTTAACCAAACACATCAAAATTTAAAATAAGTTTAAATAAGCAAGCCCAATATCTTGTAAAAAAAGACTCAATAAACACTTATATATTATTCATTTTTAAAGTTCTCATGTTGATGAGATTTGATTATGGACTCTGAAGGATCTTACTTACAGTGTATGATTGATGAAAGTCCTCCAATAATCAATAAATTGTATTTTTAGTTTTTATTCAATAGTTTTTTGTTTTTGGAAATTGGTGTTAGGGAGGCACCACTATGGTTCACTAGGTTGAGTGTATATAGTCCTTTTTTACTCTCTAGATTGAGTGTCTAATCCCTTTCGGATAGGTAATATTATGGATTATAGCATTAATGTACTCCCATTAATTCAAATTTTGTTTAAAATAAAATAAAAAAGAATAAGATACCAAGAGAACAAAGAAGAGTATTGATGGGTCTTAGACTTCTCTTGTCTCTACCTTTCTCTCCGGCTAGACTATCTTCCTCTTTCTTGTTCTATTATGAGCTAACCCTCGTTCACTTTGATAAGTAAGCTTATCTTTACAGTTCAATTTTTTAAAAAGGAATATATAATTCAGGATTTCAAGTTGGTTGAGTTGGCAATTTTCAATGGTCTAAGTGCATGGTCTTGAATTTAAGATAAAGTTGTTAGGTGGTATGTCAAAAGGTGGTCTGATAATTTTCATGTGACAGGATCAAAGCTTAATGTTATAGGCATGTCAATTTTTAATTTTCTTTTATCTATAATAAAGTACATCTATGCTTTTCATTTTCCATTTCTAAAGTGTTAATTATGGAATTATCCTCCTCTTAATTAATCAAATTATTACACTGATTTGCCTGTATTCCTACCTTACCTGCAATGAATTGTATCTTTTTTTTTTTTCAGTTGAAAAGACTGTTATGCATTAGTTTGCTTGGGTTAGTTACTAACTGCTAAATGTTCAAATCATCGTAATTTTTTTTTTAGAGACAGAGTCCTACAAGTATTGTCATTTATTTTTTAATTCAGCTACTTAATTACTAATTAGTAGTCGTTAAGTTAGTTAAGTATTTTACATGTCACATTGAGAATATTATTGATGAATGATTTATAAATACCTACGTAGACGCTAATAACCTCTTGAGACCTGCTCTGATATTAATAAACTCTTGACACCTAATGAAAATTTGTATTTATGCATTCAATATAATTAGTTTAATCTTGTTGTTTTGTACTTCTAATTTAAATTATATGAAAACTTTTCTATTTTTCGAATTTAGTCCTAGTTACTTCAAACTATCAAATTGTCTTTTCTTTCTTTCTTTTTTTTATGTTAAAGTTGAGATTTTACACTACATAAAGTTAACCAATCTTCTATCACTAAATTGATCCTAACAATTAAAATTTCAACTTTTATGAATTTTTTTTATAAATTAAATTAATTAAAATGACTTAACCCAAATCATTAAACTTCTAAAGCAAAAAGAAAAAAGAACAGTGTAACAGAAAAGTATTAAATTTAGCCAAGATAAAATAAAAAATAAAAATAATTTCCCTTTTCAAATATTATCTTTTATTTTATAAAATTCTTCGCAATTTATTAAATTTCCATCAACTTTATTTACTTATAAAATTTACAATGTTTAGAATAAAATAAAACCGATTGGAGTGTTTTAAATAAAACATACTAACTTTATATAATATATGGAAGGTCCGATCATCGTTTTAGATATAAAGTAGTTTTAAAACTTTAGATCATTTATCTTATTTACCGGATTGTTTATAAGTTAGTAAAATGATTAATTAATATAATCAACAATAAACACTTTAAATTTCATAAGAAAACATATCACTTATAAAACAAGAAGAATTACTTATCCTAAAAACTAAAAAGTGATACATAATTCAAACTTGTGGGACATCAATAAAATTTTATTTTGACTTAATTATGTTTGTACTCTTTTTTTTTTATCTCTATAAACTTTAAATACTTTAAAAATAATGTCTATTATTATTAGTTGATGACATGACATGTATTTAAATATTTCAGATCATTTATTATCTTATGAAAATGATTGGTGTCACATGTCTATATGCATCTTATGTTATAAGTAATGAAAAGTATACTATTTAAAAAAATGGTGAAAAAATATTTAAAATTTATAGAGACAAAAATTAACTTAAACAAATTATAGAGACAAAGACGAGTTGGAATATTCACGGGAACTAGAAATTTATTTAAACATTTTATGTATGCTTGGTTTTCAATGAAATGAAGGAGATTGAGAAGTCATTTCATTGTTGAGTTAAAAAAAATATATAAATGAAATCTAATAGGAGAGTGGAATTTGATCAGTCTCATTTCATCACCTAAGCTAAATTTTCTTCCCCCAATTTTTGGCTTACAAAACAAAACTAGAGTTGAGTTAAGGGGAAAAAAATTATTGGTGCAATAAAAATTTAAATTTATTAAAAAATATACATAATCAATATTAACCATTTTATTTTTCTATTTTCATAACTAATTACCAAACGATTATGTAAATTATTAAGTTATTAATTTACCTTTTAAACTCCTTTAATAACTATCTAAGTGGTTCTAAATAATGATTACATGAGAATTTAAAATGAAGATGTATTATTTATTCCATTACTTTTTCAAATAATAAAATGTGTTTATTATTTCATTCCATCTTAAAATATCAAAACAATTTCATGTGATTTTTACTTTAATCTATCTCATCCATTTTCAATCTATTATATATCAATTGGTTCTCTCTTACTACCAATTAAAACATACCTTTTATATTTATTTTATTTGTTTAAGTTATCTTTTTATTTTTGTCAATAAAGTTCACTCATAAAAAGGTAAATGACATTTACAAGTTCCATAAGAGTTATCATCAAAGTAATAACCAATGCAACAAAAATATTTAAGTTATCGGGACAGGACAAAAATGTAATTGCCAAAAAAAAGCATCAATGTAATTAATGAAAGCTTAAAAATGTAATAAGATGAATACTATATTTTTTAGAAATTCATGGGTTAGTGCCCAATTAACGAGTGGTTTTTTTTTTGTCGAAATTAACGAGTGGTTTGAGGCTTAACATTCTAGTAAAAATCACAGTTGGGCCAAATGGCCCAATTCTCGAATTGCAATTAATCACAGCCATCGATTTCTGTTTTCAGATCGGCGAGCCCTGTCTCTTCCTATAAAATGAGGCTCCTTCCCATTATTCCTCTAAAACCCTAATTTTCCATTGTCGTTCCTCCCTCGTACCCCTTCTTCGTTTCGTTCTTCAAATCATTAGGTTTTGGCTTAATCTTTCTTTCTTTCTTTTTGCTTCAATTAACATTTCAAATGATGAATCTTTCAAATCGTTGAGAACTCAAATTTCGATTTGAGTTCAATGAATATTTTTTCATTGAATAGGAAGATCTGATGCTACATACCTACATTTTCTTCAATTTTCTCTCCTTAATAGGAATATGTTTTGATTGTTTTCGAAATGTTTGTTCCGCATTTTTTTGCTTAACTATTGTAGCCAATGATGATGATATGGTATTTGGCTGAAGTGTAAATTTTTTGCATTTCTCTGAAGAAAATTTTTGAACTAGGACGGTCTGAGGCTACTAAAATTTATATTAGAATGTTGCTATTTTTTTGGCTATTGGATTTTGAGGATTTTAGTGTGGAAGTGTAAGTCAATTCTGTTTATTGATCTTTCATTGTTTATATGATGGAAGAATACAGTGCTGTGGATGATGAGAAATATAAAATTTACAGTTATCCCTGGCTGATATATCAGGTGCTGAGGATTTTTTATCTGACACTCACTGTTTTGTTCATTCAGACAATTTTCTCTATTTAGTTTTCTCTGTTATGAGTTGGTAGTGTAGGTTGCTAGAGGAGTGAATATGAATTTTTCAATACTATCTTTTGGATGACAATAAAGTTTTGTACCTCTAAATTTATAGCATTTAGTGGATTTTGCTATGTATACCAGTATTGTATCAACAACAATAATGTTTCGATTAAGGTCACTTGCCTAAACTACCAAAATTTTATAAATTAACTACATTATTTGTGATGTTGTTTTGTGGCAACCACACCATTCCCAGTGCCACCCTATTTAATTTTCATGAATGTAATGTTCATAGCATATCATAAAACTGTAGTGTGTGGATATAAATATATTTATTTATTATAATCTCATATATTTGCATTTGTGATTTTACTTATCTAATTACATCCTGAAACATGAAACTGTGGGATTATCTTTTTGATATGCAATCAAAGTTGATATTCACAATATATGAAGGCATTAACGGAAGGCATTAATGGTCTAATGGTTTTATAGGTTATTGATATGAAGCTATAATTCCTAATGAAAATAACTAATAGAAGTCTAAAGAATTCCTGAGTGTTTGATATAACTTACAACAAAGGCTGATTAAATTTTAAAAGGAAAACCTATCATGATGGCTATGATGTGTGGTTATGTTGGTATGGTTGGTCACTTGTTGAATTATTAATATTTATTAAACAAAATTTTTAATGGACTTGACAAAAATGTGAGCATTAATGGTCACGGGTTTTCGGTGATGGTCAGCCGTAGGCCTCTTAGGTAATATGTAAACGGTGTTGATTTGAGGGGGTAACGGTCAAATTGAGTAGTAAACTAGGGTGGCTTTGTATTTTACATTAGTCGTAAGGTAATGAAAATTTGATAATTTATTATTAATATATTTATTAGGCGGAGTATGATGTAAATAACAATATATTTATTTATTTTATTAATGAATACCTATATATTTAACTAGCATATTACTATAAACTTATATATATATTTCAAGTAGTGTAATTAAGAGAAGAGATAAAAGAAGACTTGGAAAACAAAATAAAAATTTGATTATGAGTCAACTAAACAAATATAATAACGTATTTATTATGCTTATGTTGGGTTATATGTTTTGTAAATAACACATTCTATGGAGAATACTTCTATTAAAAGGTGTCCTACCTAAGAAAGCCATGACTAGTGTAATAAAATTTTAGAAATAAATTAATTTATCTATTAAGAATAAAACAAGAGTTTGAAATTCATTGTTACTATAAGCATTTAGGTGTCCTACCTTACAAGTATATAAGCATTTAGGTGTCCACAGAAAAATCCTTTATAAAAGAATATAAGTTTTAAAAATTACAAAAAAAAGTATGTTTCACTTAATAATTAAGTAGTAGTATAGGTAAAAAACCCTTTTGTATGTGTCTGCATGATTATAAAGAGCATTGGGCAATTTAGGAATTTTATGTCTTTCTTACAATACCTAGACTTAAAAATTTGAACTTCTCGGTAGATCTTTCTTGTTATTTATAATATATATAAATATATATATATATATACCTAGTCTTGATTTTTGTCATTTTTTTATGATAATGATTTTTCTTAATTATTTATATATATACAAACTATTTGAAAATGGTTAATCATAAATAAATAAATAAATAAAAATAAAAGTGTAACAAAAAAAATAAATGGGTAGAAAAAAATATAAAAATAAAGGGGTAGAAAAATAAATACATAAAAATAAAGGGGCAGAAAAGTAAATATATAAAAAAAGAGATAGGAAAGTAAATACATAAAAATAAAGGGATAGAAAAGTAAATACATGAAAATAAGGGGTAGAAAAGTAAGTACATAAAAATAAAGGGGCAAGGAAGTAAATATATAAAAATAAAGGGGTAGGAAAGTAAATACATAAAAATAAAAATGGCAGGAAAGTAAATACATAAAATTAAAAGGGCAGAAAAATAAATACATACAAATAAAGAGACAGAAAAATAAATAAATAAAAATAAAAAGGTAGAAAATAAATAAATAAACTAATAATTACAGGAATATAAAGTGTGGATAAATAAAGTACAGAAAAATAAATTAACAAAAATAAAAGTGCAGAAAAGTAAATAAAAAAATAAAAGTACAGAAAAGTAAAGAAAGAAAAATAAAGGTACAAATAAATAAATAAAAATGAAAATGCAGAAAGATAAATAAACAGATAAATAACTGTAGAAAAATAAAGTGTAGGAAAATAAAATGCTCAAATATAAATAAAGAAAAATAAAAGTGCAGAAAGGATGCAGTGTGGGATAGCTTTAACGCACTATGCACTAGGTGTCAGGAACCCTTGAAATCCATCGCTCATATATCCTCTTTCACTATCCTTCTTTGACTCGGTTATAGAGGAGTCTTAGTTTACTAAAGATCCAAAGATGGTTTAGGGTGACATGCTGGCTTGGATTCAGGACGTGGTGAAGCTTTGTACTCTGATCTGGTGTTTTGGTGTGCATGATGGGCGTGGAAATTGAGGAACTATGAGTTGTTTGATTACTGTTCTTGGACTTTGGGGTATATAATAAGGATGCTAAGGTTAACAACGATGAAGGCAGTAGCTTATGTGCCGAACACTTTACACAGGACGTTGATCTTAAGATGGAAACCCCATCCGGCAGATGTATTGAAGCTCAATGTGAATGGTAGTTGGTCACCTGTATCTGGGGCCATGAGGGGCGGGGGTCTTATTCGGGATCATCTTATGGGATTTTCCTGCTCCCTTGGCTTAAGGAATGCTTTCCTTGCAGAACTTGGAGCATTGAGGGTTGGGCTTCAAATTGCATGGGACCAACATATTAAGCCACTTATCTATGAAGTGGATTCCATGGTTGTTATCACGTCCCTACAACTAGAGAGTGTGCTGGATCGTCATTGGTTTACACAGGAGGTGGAAGAGGTCAAGGATATGCTTGCTTGGTCCTGGGGTGTTTCAATTATTCACACCCCGAGAGATTGCCATCAGGTGGCAGATAGGCTTGCTTGGTTGGGTGGATTCTCGGAGGAAGATCTGGTTATTTAGTCTAGCCCCCCAGCTTCGATAATTTCTTGTTTAGCTTTGGATTTACTATTGTAGTCTTTATTTATTTCCGTTTATTACCAAAACCCACGTACAAAGAGATATAAAACTAAAATAAATATCCTTAGAAGACTAAATACAAAGCAAACAAGGTCCTAACAACCAAGTTGAAAACAACATAGACCCATGTTTATCACTAGCCTTCACCCGTTCTTAAGATCCATGCGTCATACAATTCAAAACTTTTTGTAAATCTATATGAGTCTGATTAAAAATAATTGCCTACCTATGGTTCCCTCCTTACAACAGTAAACCCTAGCTAAGTTGGTGATGAAAGGTATTGCGTGGTTAGCAATCGGGCTAGGCTTTTTTGATTCATTTCTCTTGACTGTGTGTATTGTTAATGTATTCCTTTTGGGCTTTATGTAACACCCCTATTTTTATTTTTATATTGAAATTTTGAAGGAATTAAATTATGGTTCTTTAGAACTTTTTAATCTACGTATTATTTATGATTTTTTGTAATTTTTTGGAATTTTGGAATTTTTTTTTAAAATAATATTTTTTAAATAATTTTAAATTCATATAAGTGACTTAAATTAAAAATATTTATAAGAAAGTGAATTGAAATTATAAGAAAATTTTCTAAAATCCGTTTCAAGTAGACTTATCTAAAAATTATCGGTTTGAGAAAAATCTTGATTTTTTCCAATCGTTAAAAAATTGGAAACGTATCAATAAATTTTTATTAACAGAAAATTTTAGATTTTAAAAATTTCAGCTTTATATTACTTATTATAAAATTAGTGAGGACTGATATAATATCGCTAAATTTCAAAAAGGACTCATTTTGAATATTTAAAATATACCGAGTGAAGGGTTACTATTTGACTTAATAATTTTGGTGACAATTACTATACAAAACACTGTGCATATATGAAATTTTCAAAAGATGCACAGTAACCAGGAATAAAAAATTCAAAACTGCATAGTACTTTTATATTAAAATAATGGAATGTATAGTAAATTTTTTTCCTATAAATACCGAAGGATTTCTTCTTTAGAATTCACAATTTCAGATTAAGTTTTCTTAATATAGTAGTGCTAGTGAGATAGTGGTGGAAGTGAGAGAGAGAAGTAAATTTTTTTGGGAGAAGGTTCTGCTAAAATCCTAAGGTAAGAATACTTCTCTTTTATATTTTTTTGGGTTATTTTCATATCGTTTTTAGAAATCTGTTATTATACTAGAAATAATATTATTTTAAGTTACTATTCTGCATAGTAAAATACTATTTCAATAGTAAATTACTATTCAAATAGTAAATTACTATTTAGTATTACTATTTACCTTTACTATTCATGTTTTTACTATTTGCCGTTACTATTCACGTTTTTACTATTTACCGTTACTATTCATGTTTTACTATTTACCGTCACTATTCACGATTTACTATTAACTGTTACTATTCACGATTTACTATTTACTGTTACTATTCACGTTTTACTATTCACTATTCGCTATTCAAAATTTACCATTTCTGTTTTAAGTAGTAATCTTAATCCTTATCTTATGCCTATACTAAAATAAGATTGGTATTAATATTTCTAGAAATCGGAGGCGCAAAGCAAACTCTCTTTTGCTAACAACTCAATGTAAGGGGGAGTGAGATAAAAGTATAATATGAAAAGACATAAGAATAATGGGAGGAGTCCCCTACTCCTTTTAAATTTAATAAGATTATTATTTTAAAATATTAATTTTTTAACTTAAAATTTTTAATAAATTATTAAATATCCGGTTTAACTAACTCTAACATACCTATGCAAGGACTTGGACCATTATGACCCATATGGACTGAACAATACCTATGTAAGGACTAGATTATATAGACTTACATATACCTATGCTAGGAATGGACAAAAGGAACTAAAAAAAAATCAACTATATTAATAATTATTAAATTTTGTATTATGATATGTATTAATGATATTTAGTTTGATTGATTTGATTATGATTGATTATATTTGTGATTGATGATGTTTAACTGTGATTGATATTATTTGATTGTTAATATTGTAATGTGGAGTTTGAGCATATAGCGAGTATGACGGAAAGCTAAAATTCAGTAAGAATTTCTTACCTTACTCTTTAAATTTTTATTATCTTTTATTTCTTCTTAGAAATTATTTTTATATTTAGAATAAAAAAATTAGTATTTATTTTAGAAAGTAGACATTTTATAAAAATTAATTGAGATAATTAAATTTTGAATTAAAGAAAAATTTTGTAACTTTAAGTATTTACGGTTAATGATTTAAAGATTATTCTCTTTTAATAAAATAAAATTTTTAAAAGAAAATTATTTTATTTTTCCAACTTAATAACTAAGGATATTTGAAAATAATTGAGATTTCTAAATTTGATTTTGTTAAGATTTAATTTGAGAAAGATTATGTAAAGTTTTATATGAGAAAGTTTTTAGATATTTAAGGCTTAGAAACTCAAATTTCAGTGAGATTCAAAAACTGTACCAAATTTATTTCTGTGGGACAGAAATTCAGAGAATTGAGAAAATGTACAGTTTATTGAAATGATATTGTAAACCTTCAAGGGATTTAATAATTGAGTTTCTAAAAGCGTTAACCAACTAAATACGCGAGTAGTTCATGCATCATGAATCATTAAAGTGAAATAAAATGATATTGTCTGGGGACGGATTATGGAAACCGAGGATACATTAGAGGAGGCTTAATTACGAGCCTTGGGATGAGAGGGTGTGAAAGGGTGCTTCAGGGGACCTGGGGTAGCTCCCTAGTGTCGGGTACTTTCACAATAAAAACTTTCTCAATCTCACTAGTCTCTAAGTGTTTCCATGCCAGTTGAGCTGTTCATATTATTATTATCTGGACTTATGGAACAGTGTAAACTCCTGGTTGGCCCAGTGCAAATTAAAATTTAAGGGCCCACATATATAGGTAAGTTATGATGAAGATATTGCATAACATTCATGCATTCATAATTGATTGTGTATGTTGTAACACCCCTATTTTTATTTTTATATTGAAATTTTGAAGGAATTAAATTATGGTTCTTTAGAACTTTTTAATCTACGTATTATTTATGATTTTTTGTAATTTTTTGGAATTTTGGAATTTTTGTAATAAAATAATATTTTTTTAAAATAATTTTAAATTCATATAAGTGACTTAAATTAAAAATATTTACAAGAAAGTGAATTGAAATTATAAGAAAATTTTCTAAAATTCGTTTCAAGTAGACTTATCTAAAAATTATCGGTTTGAGAAAAATCTTGATTTTTTCCAATCGTTAAAAAATTGGAAACGTATCCATAAATTTTTATTAATAGAAAATTTTAGATTTTTAAATTTTCAGCTTTATATTACTTATTATAAAATTAGTGAGGACTGATATAATATTGCTAAATTTCAAAAACAACTCATTTTGAATATTTAAAATATACCGAGTGAAGGGTTACTATTTAAAAATATAATTTTGCCAACAATTATTATGCAAAACACTGTGCATGTATGAAATTTTCAAAAGATGCACAGTAACCAGGAATAAAAAATTCAAAAATGCATAGTACTTTTATATTAAAATAATGGAATGCATAGTAAATTTTTTTCCTATAAATACCAAAGGATTTCTTCTTTAGAATTCACAATTTCAGATTAAGTTTTCTTAATATAGTAGTGCTAGTGAGATAGTGGTGGAAGTGAGAGAGAGAAGAAAAGTTTTTGGAGAGAAGGTTCTGTCAAAATCCTAAAGTAAGAATACTTCTCTTTTATATTTTTTTGGTTATTTTCATATCGTTTTTAGAAATCTGTTATTATACTAGAAATAATATTATTTTAAGTTACTATTCTGCATAGTAAAATACTATTTCAACAGTAAATTACTATTTCAATAGTAAATTACTATTCCAATAGTAAATTACTATTTACCGTTACTATTCACGATTTACTATTTACCGTTACTATTCACGTTTTACTATTTACTGTTACTATTCATGTTTTACTATTTACTATTACTATTCACGATTTACTATTCACTATTCACTATTCACTATTCAAAATTTACCATTTCTGTTTTAAGTAGTAATCTTAATCTTCGTCTTATGCTTATACTGAAATAAGATTGATATTAATATTTCTAGAAATCGGAGGCGCAAAGCAAATCCATTTTGGGTAACAATTCAAGGTAAGGGGAAGTGAGATAAGAGTATAATATGAAAAGACATAAGAATAATGGGAAGAGTCCCCTACTCCTTTTAAATCTGATAATATTATTATTTTAAAATATTAACTTTTTAACTTAAACTTTTTAATAAATTTTAAATTAAATATCCGGTTTAACTAACTCTAACATACCTATGCAAGGACTTGGACCATTATGACCTATATGGACTGGACTATACCTATGCAAGGACTTGGACCATTATGACCCATATGGACTGAACTATACCCATATGGACTGAACTATACCTATGCAAGGAATTGACCAAAAGGACTAAAATTGACTATATTAATAATCATTAAATTTTGTATTATGATATGTATTAATGATATTTAATTGATTTGATTATGATTGATTGATTGATGATATTTAGTTATAATTGATAATGCTTGATTTTGATTGATGATTTTGTGACGTGGAGTTTGAGCATATAGCGAGCATGACGGAAAACTAAATTCAGTAAGAATTTTCTTATCTTACTCTTTAAATTTTTACTTTAAATCTTCTCTTCTTAGGAATTATTTTTCTTAACTTTATTTTCAATATTTAGAATAAAAGAATTAGTATTTATTTTAGAAAGAAAACATTTTATGAGAATTAATTAATTAAATCTTGAGTTAAAGAAAAAATTTGTAATTTTAAGTATTTTTGGTTAATAATTATTCTCTTTTAATAAAACAAATTTTTTTAAAAGAAAATTACTTTATTTTTTTCCAACTTAATAACTAAAGATATTTGGAAATAATTGAGATTCCTAAATTTGATTTTGTTAAGATTTAATTTGAGAAAGATTATGTAAAGTTTTATATGAGAAAGTTTTTAGATATTTAAGGCTTAGAAACTCAATTTCAGTGAGATTTGAAAACTGTACCAAATTTATTTCTGTGGGACAGAAATTCAGAGAATTGAGAAAATGTACAGTTTATTGAAATGATATTGTAAACCTTTAAGGGATTTAATAATTGAGTTTCTAAAAGCCTTAACCAACTAAATACGCGAGTAGTTCATGCATCATGAATCATTAAAGTGAAATAAAATGATATTGTCTGGGGACGGATTATAGAAACCGAGGATACATTAGAGGAGGCTTAATTACGAGCCTTGGGATGAGAGGGTGTGAAAGGGTGCTTCAGGGGACCTGGGGTAGCTCCCTAGTGTCGGGTACTTTCACAATAAAACTTTCTCAATCTCACTAGTCTCTAAGTGTTTCCATGCCAGTTGAGCTGTTCATATTATTATTATCCGGACTTATGGAACAGTGTAAACTCCTGGTTGGCCCAGTGCAAATTAAAATTTAAGGGCCCACATATATAGGTAAGTTATGATGAAGATATTGCATACATTCATGCATTCATAATTGATTGTGTATGTGATTGTGATTGATATTATTATGTATTGGTTTGTGAAAACCCTTTGTTGCTTATGTCTTAATCAATAATATTATATTCTGTTTCTCACTCCTTTCTCTGTGTCTTTGTTTCATATATTCTAAATTGATGGTTCAGAGGGAAGGATCGAAGAATTTCGGCAGTAGATATATATGTTAATAAGTAACTGCTTCTGAATACCGTGGTCCAATGAATAAATAATGTTAATAAGTAACTGCTTCTGGGCCATGGAGTTTCCTCTCTTTCTTATAATGTATAATGTTTATTTTCTTCAGATGAATGTACAAATATTTTATAAAGTTTTAATAATACTTGTGAGGTATTTCAGAAATAATGTATATAATTTATTCCGATAGTTTCTCTTTAACAATCATATCTTTAAAAAAAAATTATGAATTTTTCTAGAATTTATTAAGGTGTAACAGAGGGTGTTACAAAGTGGTATCAGAGCCTAGCCTCTCCTAGTATGGTATGGTTCAGGGATGAACCAGGCGGAAGCTGGTGGGCATGTGACATCCCAGCGCTGTTGAGGGCGGGGAGTGATCGCCGGTGCATGGGCACGGACAAGGAGCGGCTCCTGGCAGGCTTCCAGCGTGGAATGTGACATCCCGAGCATTGTTGAGGGTGAGGAGTGATCGCTGGTGCATAGGCACGGACAAGGAGCGGCTCCTGGCACGCTTCCAGTGAGAGGGACACATGAACAAACTGAATACATACCAGAATAAGAGGGATCCAAAGACTGTATAGGTTTGGGACTATACAGTCGAGGATAGCTTAAAGGAATGAATTCGTACTACCTATACCAACAAATGCATTAGCCTTTTCGGTGACCTATCACTTAAGAACTCCAAAGTTAAGCGTGCTTAACTTGGAGTAATTCTGGGATGGGTGACCTCTTGGGAAGTTCTCACGAAATGTGTGAGTGAGGACAAAAGCACATTGGAAAGGTCTCGTGTTGGTCTGTGGGGCGAGTCGTTCATTCATAAAAAGCGGCTGGGGTGTTACAGTAGAATTAATTAATTAAATATTGAGTTAAAGAAAAATTTTGTAATTTTAAGTATTTTTGGTTAATAATTATTCTCTTTTAATAAAACAAAATTTTTTAAAAGAAAATTATTTTATTTTTTTCCAACTTAATAACTAAAGATATTTGGAAATAATTGAGATTCCTAAATTTGATTTTGTTAAGATTTAATTTGAGAAAAATTATATAAAGTTTTATATGAGAAAGTTTTTAGATATTTAAGGCTTAGAAACTCAATTTCAGTGAGATTTGAAAACTGTACCAAATTTATTTTTGTGGGACAAAAATTCAGAGAATTGAGAAAATGTACAGTTTATTGAAATGATATTGTAAACCTTTAAGGGATTTAATAATTGAGTTTCTAAAAGCCTTAACCAACTAAATACGCGAGTAGTTCATGCATCATGAATCATTAAAGTGAAATAAAATGATATTGTCTGAGGACGGATTATAGAAACCGAGGATACATTAGAGGAGGCTTAATTACGAGCCTTGAGATGAGAGGGTGTGAAAGGGTGCTTCAGGGGACCTGGGGTAGCTCCCTAGTGTCAGGTACTTTCACAATAAAAACTTTCTCAATCTCACTAGTCTCTAAGTGTTTCCATGCCAGTTGAGCTGTTCATATTATTATTATCCGGACTTATGGAACAGTGTAAACTCCTGGTTGGCCCAGTGCAAATTAAAATTTAAGGGCCCACATATATAGGTAAGTTATGATGAAGATATTGCATACATTCATGCATTCATAATTGATTGTGTATGTGATTGTGATTGATATTATTATGTATTGGTTTGTGAAAACCCTTTGTTGCTTATGTCTTAATCAATAATATTATATTCTGTTTCTCACTCCTTTCTCCGTGTCTTTGTTTCATATATTCTAAATTGATGGTTCAGAGGGAAGGATCGAAGAATTTCGGCAGTAGATATAGCACGTTCTAGAAAGGGAGCTCGGTATGAATATCGTGGTCCAATGAATAAATAATGTTAATAAGTAACTGCTTCTGGGCCATGGAGTTTCCTCTCTTTCTTATAATGTTTAATGTTTATTTTCTTCGGATGAATGTACAAATACTTTATAAAGTTTTAATAATATTTGTGAGGTATTTCAGAAATAATGTATATAATTTATTCCGATAGTTTCTCTTTAAGAATCATATCTTAAAAAAAAAATTATGAATTTTTCTAGAATTTATTAAGGTGTAACAGAGGGTGTTACATATGTGATTGTGATTGATATTATTATGTATTGGTTTGTGAAAACCCTTTGTTGCTTATGTCTTAATCAAGAATATTATATTCTGTTTCTCACTCCTTTCTCCGTGTTTTTGTTTCACATGTTTTAAATTGATGGTTCAGAGGGAAGGATCGAAGAATATCGACAGTAAATATAGCACGTTCTAGAAAGGGAGCTCGGTATGAATACCGTGGTCCAATGAATAAATAATGTTATTAAGTAACTGCTTCTGGGCCATGGAGTTTCCTCTCTTTCTTATAATGTTTAATATTTATTTTCGTTGGATGAATGTAAAATTACTTTATAAAGTTTTAATAATATTTATGAGGTATTTCAGAAATAATGTATATAATTTATTCCGATAGTTTCTTTTTAACAATCATATCTTTAGTAAAAAAAAATTACGAATTTTTCTAGAATTTATTAAAGTGTAACAGAGGGTGTTACACTTTAGGCCCATGATCTTGTATCTAATTGTTTTTCTAATGAAAGTGCTCTTTTAACCAAAAAAATGCACCACAAAATTATAGGTTAAATCTCCAACTTAACTTTTTTGTTTCGACTTGTTGGCCTTTAATTTTTATAAATTTTATACTAGTCCTATAAATTTTTAATATTCACCAAATTAGTCCGTGACTGCTATATGTATTAACATAAATGTTTAGATTAACTTGATTTTGGTGTTCTTTTTTTTCTGTTAGATAATGTTTTCAAAACCAGATTGGTTATTAAATAGGTAAAAATACTGGTTCAAGCAAATCATGATCAAACTGGGATCCAATCGTGACCGAACTGATAATATTAAAGAATTTATTCGAGCCAGTCACCTAACCGATTCACAATTCAACCGATCAGATCGGCTGAATTGGTTTGATTTTTATAACAATGGTTAAGCCTCACTCTCAATTTTGAATATTTTATGCTAACATGACAAAATATGACCTCAAATGCTATTTTTAAAGTGTAGGATTATAAAGGATATAAAAATTTGATAATGGTAAAAATTTCATAACAACACTTTATCATAACTTTTGTTTTAGAATCAAATACTAATTTATTTTAATTTTTATTTGATCAATTCTTTATTGTTTGACGTGTTTGAAAAGGTGTGAAATAGACTTGTAATAATAATGATATATTCTGCGTAACTTATATTCTATATGTTTTGATAGATCTTTATATTTTTGTATATTTACTAAAAAAAATCTTATTAATAGTTGTTGAAGTATTGACTTGGTCAACATAAAATTAAGATTTACATAAATTACACCCTTAAAATACGGTTAACTTTATTTAGAGTCCGTGTATTCTCTTTTTATTATCACAAATCCTAACCAAATATCAAGATTTTACATGATATATTATTACGTGTATATTTTAATTATCATTAACCATAAAAAAGATATACTAATTAATTATATACGAATATATTCGGGTTGGGTCGGATTAGACGGTAACTATCATATTTTTAAATAAAATAATATCTTAAGATAATAATATATAAACGGAGTATATGTTTATTAATTAAATAATATATGAATATGAGATTTTAAAGCATGAAGATAGTTGAAATCGAGAAATAATTATTGTTATTTGTATAGTGTGTTTTTGTTAATGACGAAAGAAACACAAATGTCCAGGGTGGCAATCCGTGGCTATTGAAAGGAACCAATTAGAAAGAGGCACAGGGATTAGCATTAGCATTCAAATTGAAAGAAACACAAACACGTACCTGTTTCGTTAATACAACTTCCCTCTTCGTTTGCTCAGTTTCCAAAACCTAACATTCTCTTCTGAATCCAATCCATGGCTCGTACCAAGCAAACCGCTCGTAAGTCTACCGGTGGCAAGGCCCCTAGGAAGCAACTCGCCACCAAGGTTCTCTCTTTCTCTATTTCCCCAATTTTCTTTTCTCTCTCTCTTTCCCCCAATTTCTTTAGGGTTAGGGTTTCTTCGATTCATCTACCTTTTTCTTGTGTAGGCTGCAAGGAAATCTGCTCCTACAACCGGTGGAGTCAAGAAGCCTCATCGTTATCGTCCCGGAACCGTCGCCCTTCGGTAATTCAATCTTTTGTTTTATTGTTTCTCCTTCTAATTCATGTTTTTCGAATTCTTCCTCAGACCGTGTTTTCTTATTTCAGTGAGATCCGAAAGTACCAGAAGAGCACCGAGCTCCTGATCCGCAAGCTTCCTTTCCAGCGTCTTGTTCGTGAAATCGCTCAAGACTTTAAGGTATCGTTATTAAAACCCCTCCTTTTTCCGAACCCTAATCTTTTAATTAAGTCGTTATACCTTCAAATCTTTTTAACGTTTGATTAATTAGACGATTATATGATTAATTAATTGTTTGTTTGTGTTTGCAGACTGATTTGAGATTCCAGAGTCACGCTGTTCTTGCTCTTCAAGAAGCTGCAGAGGCATATCTGGTGGGATTGTTCGAGGACACAAACTTGTGCGCGATTCACGCCAAGAGGGTGACCATCATGCCTAAGGATATCCAACTCGCACGTCGTATCCGTGGGGAGCGTGCTTAGATTAAACTGATTAATGCCTTACTAGTTTCCTTATTTTGTTTTTGGAATATACGTTTCGTGGTTTTTTAGTTGTTTAGTGGTAGTATCGTTATTAAAGCTTCTCCTTTGTGTTCCCTGTTAAATTGGGAGTATTAGTTTTTGTGGGTCGGGTAGATTGTTGTTTTGTAATTCTGTGGTGGGATATGATACAATGAAACTATAGTGACCACATTGAATTGTGGATGTTAATTCCTTGTGTTGAGTGCCATCTAATTACTGTTTGGATGCTCTGCTGTTGTATTGACTTAACCATGTACTGTTTTGAAGCAACTGCTTTTGAATTGTTTTAATGAGCTATAATAACTGGTAATATGCTGCGGCTTGCCTGTGTTTTTTTTAATCCTAGGAGCAATGATGTGTTACTGATGGAAATGGATGATTGTAAATTAAGAATTTCAAGGAGTTAGTCAAGTTAGTATTTTTCATTCTTAGCTGCGAAGCCCATAGGGTAATAGCTGGATTCACAAGTTAGATGATTGGATAGGGACAATTGAATTCAGTATTTAGTGTTGGTGCCAGTCTAGGAATTATGTATAATCTTCAGTTTGATGATAGGAAGGGAATAACCGATTTCAGTATTTGGTGTCGGCAACGATGTGAAATGTTATGATCGTCTTAAAGGAAAGGCACAATTATCCATGAGTTGACCATCATGGTATTTTTTTAGACGTATTTTTTTTTCTTGGTTGCAAAGCCGAAGGGTGATAGGTGATTTACAGGTCCTTTGGTGACAAGGAGGAAACAGATTTTTGGTTCTACTTTCTATGAGTTTTGATTGTCGTAAATGGTGGGAAGAATTCATATCAAACTTTAAATTTTTTATTTTAACTTAATTTTATTTTTTTAACTACAAACTAAATACTCTCTAGTTTGATGATAGGAAGAGGAAATACGAGGTCTTTGAATTTGTGGCTATGGTTGTGCAAGTAATGGATTAAGTTTGTTGCCTTCACAGAAAATTAATATGTAACCGTTTTTAACATTTTCATATAATTTAAGAACGGTAAGTTGTGTAAGGTTTTGAAAACCTATGTATGCATCTAAAAATCCCATGTTATATCGCAGTCAACAAATACATTTTCACTCTATCTTAATAGTAGGGCCATAAATTGGCCTTTCAAGTTGAGATCCTACATTCACTCTCAATCTTAATAGTAAGGCCATAAATTGGCCTTTCAAGTTTTGAGATCCTACATTCACTCTCAATCTTAATAGTAAGGCCATAAATTGGCCTTCAATGCTTTGAAATCCTACATATTTTATCACATAAATCGATTCCCCGACACATCAACTTTTGCTATAATCTTGCCAAATTTTGTCGATTCCTCTAGTTTCTATATATTCTGATTGTGGAGGAAGGAAAGGGTTTTGGAGGGGTGATGATGATGGAGTGGGAGATTGGCCGTGTGAGCGAGTGAAAAAGGGAATGAAACATAAAAAATAAAAATAAACCATAAAAAAGAAACAAATAAAAGATCTTTTAACCATAGTTTTTAAGGTAGTTGCTAGTATTTTCCTATAAATTAAAAGTATAGACCATTCATTTTTAAGGTCAGGTTCTCATATGGTTGATTTTATTGTTGATTTTTGACCCTCAAGAATCTGTGAGGGGAAGTACCCCAATAATTAATGAATTGTATTTTTAGTTTTTTTTTTACTACTTTCTGATTTTGTTTTCATTTTTTTTACTACTATTGTTCAGTGGGTTGGGTGCCAGTACCGAAACCGATGAACCAACCTATAGCATGTAAGTTGCCACTTAGGCCATGACACCCACAACTCTGAACTGCGTTAGCTAAAGGACAACTTAAAAAAATCTCATAAATTGGCCCTAAGCAAAAGTGGTTCACCGTATTGGGGAGTTGTTATCCAAATCAGGATTTTAATGACTCTGGTAGTCTTGAACCTACATAAGGGGAGGTGCTAGCTTGGATCGGTCCTTAGCCATTTGGGGTTTTTGACGGTAACAGGGTAGAAAAAAAATATTTTTTAGAATGGGGTGGTCCAAAAAATATTTGTTTGTCTGGGGTAAATTCTGTCACATCATTCTTACATTTCGTATTTTGGGGGGACGAAACCGGTATTTCGCATCATCAGAATACGAAATGTCTGCATGGTTGACAAGTGGCCACCATTACACACCTTGGGTCTGCGAAATAACTGACACGGGGTCTGACACAGACCACGCACCTTGGGTCTGCGAAATAACTGACACGGTCTGACACAGACCAGGCCCATTTCGCATCTTGGACCTGCAAAATAAGCTGCACACCTGTCAATATATAATTGTTAATAAAAATTGCATCCAACAAGACTCAAACCTGTAACTCGTTGGTCACCACAAACCATAGCAACCACTGGGCCACTTGTTTGTTTAGTTTAACTAAGGAAACTTATTACATATCAAGCCTTCTATTTTGTTGCAAGTATGTTATATATAAAAATTATATAGATTTTTGATAATTAAAAGTATAATTCATATTATACCTTTTTACATATAATAATCATAATGAATTTAAATATATTTTTATCATATATATTGTATTATATATTTATAAATATATTTTTACATATATATTATACCTCTTTACATATATATTTAATAATCATAATGAATTTATTATACCTTTTTACATATATATTTATAAATATATTTTAATAAAAATTATTAATTATTAAATATATTTAAATTTGAATAAATCTCATATTAATAAAAAATTGAAAATTTATTAAATATAGTAATAATGTCGACCTTTAATTAAATATATTAAATATTTACATTAATAATTTGATTTATATTATTAATAATTTACTTAATTATATTATATTAAAGATTAACAATGATAATTTTTATGAAACATTTAATATTAAATAAAAATATTATCATTATTTTTAATATAATTAAATATATTATTAATATAATTAAAAAGGTATAATATGAATTATATTTTTAATTATCAAAAATCTATATAATTTTTTATATATAACATACTTGCAACAAAATAGAAGGCTTGATATATAATAAGTTTCCTCAGTTAAACTAAACAAACAAGTGTCCCAGTGGTTGCTATGGTTTGTGTGACTAACGGGTTATAGGTTTGAGTCCTGTTAGATGCAATTTTTATTAACTATTATATATTGATAGGTGTGCAGCTTATTTCGCAGGTCCAAGGTGTAACATCCCAAAAATTTCAATCTCATGTGTAATTATTTTTAATCTAGGTCATTATTAATATTATCCATTTTATCTCAATTTTCTACAAAAATTTTTGGTTAGGACAACATCTTCAATTTAACCTTTTACCATGGTAAATAATTTTAACTTTATACCTTCGGTAAAAGTTAATCAAATAATTATTACCTAATTCCTTAGTTATTAATTTCCTTGGTTTTTCCAATTACTCTCATCAAATTGCCACATACTCCACTCAAAATGTGTCATCTTGTACACATTTTAATTGTTAGTTAGAGTCCGAATTTGGAAATGTGGTTAACTACAAAGTTGTTCCTCTTTTTCTTATCTTTCCAACAAGACCAAATTTGTTAAATTACATTAAGATATGAGAGAGATATGCCCAAAATACTGAAACAGTGTCAGAATTGATATTTTACTTCAATCATATCATCTTGTACATATTTTAATACCTTGTTAAAGTCCGAATTTGAAAAAGTGGTAAACTACAAAGTTGTTCCTCGTTGTCTTAGCTTTCCAACAAGACCAAATTTGTTAAAATCCATTAAGATATAAGAGAGATATGCCTAAAATATCAAAATAGTGTCAGAATTGATATTTACTTCAATCATACAAGCTCCATTATGTAGGCTGCGGAAATGGTCAACAATACAGCTCATTTTTCTTACCTAAAACCTCCATTATCACCACAATAATGTACCTAACATCCCACTACAATCCCATTATGAAAAGATTGTCCCCCACTTGTCATTTGCATCATTAAATCAACACTACATCTTGTTCCCAAGTCTGAATTCTTAGAACAAGCTAAAGTTAGTGAAGTCTCTCTCTCATTTCCTTTCATTTTCTCCATCAAAGTCACCCTTGATCTGAAGTTAGGACAATAAGAGAACATTTTCAACCACTCTAGGATCCTCCATTAAGGTAAGAGAGGATAGGGTTGTGAATAATTATGAAATGGGTAGAATTGTATGCTGTCCTAGGATTCCAGTTTTATTTTCGTATCTTGTTTCTCAGTTTTGAGATTGAAAACGTGTGATTTTGATTCTGACTTCTTCATGAAAGATGTATATCTTTTTGTTTTGTGAATTTTGAGACCTGACTCAACTTATTTGGATATGTATAACAAAAGTTATAGCCAAAATACTACAGCATGTCGGAGTGGAATATTTACCCTATGTTTTGTGTATATATTAAAATTCTGGGACTTATACATGCATAATCAGCCTTTGATGTCTTCATGAAAGTTGTAGATATTTGTGTTATGGATCTTTATAAAGTGGTTTCAAGTC
The DNA here is from genome assembly GCA_037962975.1 of Clitoria ternatea. Classification (NCBI taxonomy): domain Eukaryota; kingdom Viridiplantae; phylum Streptophyta; class Magnoliopsida; order Fabales; family Fabaceae; genus Clitoria; species Clitoria ternatea. Next base: position 115,937,594 of record CM075674.1, on the reverse strand, counting down.
AAAATTATTTTTGTAGCTCTAGTTATACCTAAAAGACAGAAGTATGTTCATGCTAAAAATCTGCTAACGTGAATCACTGTTTGTATTTTTAAAACTTGGAATTTTGTGATGAGAATTAGTATTTAGTATCTTCATAAAAGTTTTAGATATTTGTGTTATGAGTAATTTAGAACTGGTCTCATGCCAAAATTATTTTTGTAGATATAGAAACGCTGAATTTACTAACATATGTACGTTTTGTTACTTTCTTTGAGATAGTTTAGTATACTATGAATTTGTGATATTTCTGTTTGGATTTGGAATTTTTGGTCTTCACAAAAATTATAGATAATAGAATTATTGAAACATAGAACTTGGCCTCATTCAAAAATTATTTTAATACTATGAGTTATAGCTAATTTACTAAATATTGTCAAACCAGTAAATTTTCCAGCAATTGGTGATAATGAAAAATGATAATCTATTGATTATTATGTGATTATGTGATGTTTCTGTTTGGAATTTGAAATTATGGTCTTCATGAAAGTTGTAGATATTTATGTTAGGGATCTATAGAAAGTGGTTTTGAGTTAAAAATATTCTTGTAGCTCTAGATATGCTCAAAATACAGAAGTATGTTCATGATGAAAATCTGTTAACTATAAAATCCGAATCTTATTTTTAAAACTAGGAATTTTGTGGTGAGAATTAGTGGTTGGTGCCTTCATGAAAGTTGTAGATATTTGTGTTAAGAATAATTTAGAACTGGTTTCATGCCAAAATTTTTTTTGTAGCTCCAGAAACGTTGAAAATACTAACCTGTGTACGTTTTAAAAATCCTCTTTGAGGCAGTTTTGTGTTCTATGAATAAATGATGTTTCTGTTTAGAATTTGAATTTATGGTCTTCATGAAAGTTGTAGATATTTATGTTATTGAGCTATAGAAAGTGGAATCACATGAAAAGGATTTGATTTGCTCATGTTATGACTGTTTTACTAACGTATGTTGCTGTTGGAAATGCTGAAATTTGCTTATAATGGTTATTATGGATAAAAATGATATTTTCCCTATGGGTAACAATTTATTATTGAATTCTTGAGTGATTATGAAGTATTATGAATGTTGATGAGTGTCTAATGAGCATCATTCAGTTTGTGTATTTTGGTGGTGAATAATTATGAATGATTAAATTAATATATATACATGAATGCCTTGCGCTTATTGATATATGTGGTTGAAACAGTAAATCCATGATTCTGAAAATTATTATATGTGATGTGTCCTTTGAGGACTTGTGGTTTTCCAAGTGGTTTTGGAAATATTAATATCATGGTATGTTAAATGATAAAGAGAATTAAAGGCATTCATGCATCATAAGCATTTGGACGCACCATGGAATTTTAGGGGTTCCATGATTGTCTACCCTAGTGGGGGGTTACTCTATGATGAGTTAAAGCCCTATTTTTGCGATGTGTTGGTCATGGGGCTGTAGGGATCCATGACTGTATAAATTCCTACTGATGTGTTGGTCATGGGGCTGTAGGGATCCATGACTGTATTAATTCCTACCGATGTGTTGGTCATGGGGCTGTAGGGATCCATGACTGTATTAATTCCTACCGATGTCTCTATGAGACCTTTTACTGCAGTATTCCCACCAAACCAAATGGATCCAGCATGACATCATTTGTCTAATTAAAGACTTATTAAATATAAATGAACTTGTTTGGCATATTCATCATATCATTATGGTTTGTTGATTGTGTTTGTGCAATTTTATTTATTTTATATTTATTCTATATTCTGTCTCACTCTTACATTAATTTTTACAGTGAATGCCACCCAGAATGAAGAGTGATGCTATGGTTGATGCCTATGTGAATTATTGCTTGGATTTCAAATTTATTCTAATTTTATGATTTGTAATAAATACAACGTGTTATGTACTGTTATTTTTAAAATCGTTTCCGCTACGTAATTATTCCTTAAATTTTATTATTCACGACTAGTATGCATGATAATATTCCGCTATTATCGACCTTTATGTGAACTCTGATTTTAATTTATGAATTTTAAAAAGATCTTTTAAAAACGCGAAAAATTTATTTAGAAAATTACACGGGACGTCACACAAGGTGCGTAATGGTGGCCACTTGTCACCCATGCAGACATTTCGTATTCTGATGATGTAAAATACCGGTTTCGTCCCCCCAAAATGCGAAATGTAAGAATGATGTGACACAATTTACCCCAGACAAACAAATATTTTTTGGACCACCCCTGTAACATCCCGATTTTTATAAAAATAACTTAAAAAGGATTAAAGAAGAATTTCTAAATGAAATTCTGAGTGAAAGATGATTGAGAGAGTTATTTCTGAGTGAGGAAAAGCTCTGTCTGAATGAGGCAAATCCGAGTGAAATGCCTCCGAGGGATTTGTCTCTGAGAGAAAACGTTTCTAAATGTGCTATTCTGAGAGAAGTTTGAATTTGAATAAGTATTTCGCAGACTGAGACATTTTTGAATAGAGACCGAGTGGAGTACTTTCAAGTCGTGGAACTTTGCCGAGTGAAGTGCCTCTGTAACACTTCCAAGTGATATATTCCGAGTGAGTCTTTCTAGAAAGAGTGCTTCTGGACAAAGACTTAAACTCCGATTGATTAAGTTTTCTGAGTAAATAATTCCGAGGAATGATTTCTGAGAAAGGAAGTGGACTCTGAACTCCGAGTGACCTTTCAGTGGAGAAACTTCCGAATGACGAAAGAGTAAGACTCTGACTCGGAAAGAGGTATAACCAAGTGATATGTCTGATTGATATATTTCCGAATGAAGGAGTTCTAAACGAACAGAAACTTTCTCCGAGTCGGAATACATTGAAACTGAGTCGGAAAATAATTATTTTAAGCTTTACACGTCAATATGTTCTAGTAAATTCCTTTCCAGATATTTTCTAAGATTGGGACCCAATTTGATATGCTGTTCCCTTTATATTAAATATCTTAACTCTTCATTAATTATCTAAGATACGTATGTCAAAGAACTTCAAGTCATTCACGTCTCTTCTACGTGAAGGACACATATAAATACTTCCATTGTTGGATTAATGGAAGAACTCTCGAAAGGTGGAATCATTAGCCTTACTTTCCAATTCTCTGGAAACTGTTAAACAACGAAGATAATTAAATCTTCATTTCTTCTCTTTACGAAGAAAGCTTGGGACTGGTGCAAAAGTGCAATTCCAGTAGGAATTCGTGAGCAGTAACTTGGTTAAAGCTGCTGGAACTCTTTAATTCCAGGTAGGGGGAGCGTACATCTCAAATATATGGTTTACGAATGGATCTGGGGTGTTGTTGTTGTTATGATATATGTGATACATGTGTGAAATGTTATTGAGACCCTAATTAAATAACATATTTTATATTTTATATCTTCCATTCATATTAATGATGTTTATGTGCTGATTATATATATGTATATGATGATGATGAGAATGGCTTCCATGAACTTTTCATGGGATACTTATATGATGAATATGTATGTGATTTGATCGGTTGATATCATGAGATGATGATGATATGTGATTTGATGATTGATATTTATTTGATATATCAATTGTGTTGAGACACACACAGGACTGCAGGGGGCCTGTGTTGCCGGTCCCGTTGTGGACGACCTGATAAAGGCATAGACCCTGTGGTGGTTCCTATATACCATGGATGCCTTTGAGTGTGACTCAAGGCCGGCCTGTAGCACTGAGTAGAGGACCGCTATCACTCTGGGAGTGGTACTCGGTGTTACATTATGGGCGCAGAGCGGTTGGGTACCTATAAAACGGCCGGATCAGCGAGGAGCTGGATTATGGCTCGGGGAGCCAGTGTTGCAACACAAACAGTATAATGATCCCATTTTGATTGGTCATGTATACTGATGTTGATACATATTAATGGATCCATTTGGTTGAGCATGTGCATACACTGATTTTTGTGTTATTGAGAGAACATGCTGATTTATGATGAATATATATATATGTCTCGGTTTGAGAATGAATGACTTGTCATATTTGCCGAGTGAGAAATGCAATAAGTGCCGAGTGCAGTTTGCTTGAATTGCCGAGTGCAGTTTGTTATATGTCTCGGTTTTGTGGTATTTTTATGGTGAGCAAAATCAGTATATAATTATTGTGAATGACTTGTGATCGGTTTTGTTTTATAGTTATGAATTGGTCTTTAAATCCAATTCAATAACTGTTATCTGATATGTTATGCTCATCCTCTACAATTATTATTTTTCAGTGTATGAAGGGCCCAATCATGATATGTGAAGGCACTCAGCAGCTCGAATTGTATTTTAGTGGAAGTCTTGGCCGACTCATGAGAATACCGAGTGAAATTATTTATTTGTATATTTTAAAAAGAGCCGGTCGGCTTTTGTAAAATGGATTTTGTAATTGTTTAATTCAAATTCTGTTTTGGAAATTTGAATTATTTACGAAATTTTATTTGATTTATTGGAATTTATTTTAAAAATTAAGGATGTTATTACCCCATTCTAAAAAATATATTTTTTTCTACCCTATTACCGTCAAAAACCCTAGCCATTTGTGTCAACTTGCATTAACTTTTATTTTAGTATTTATTAACCTAAAACATTTAGAAATGGTATTTACTTAGGAAGTCGTTATCAATGGTGAACTTATCTGATGTATCTTTACATAATTTTTTAGCATAAAATCTAATCATGTGTAGGAACCACAAAAGTTGAAAACATTTTCCCTCTTATGAATAAATAAAATCCCACCTTAAGATTTTTTACCTTGAATAATTTCTATATTCATAATTTTTTTCTTAACACTTGAGATAATTAAATATTACTACTTTGTCCCTTATTATAAGATCATTCTAAAAAAAATACCTCGTTTATAATATCTTTCCTAAAGTTTCATAATTTTCTTCAACGATGAATTTTTAAAAAATTTGAAGGCTATAGCCCACGAAAAATATGACCATATCAAGCAATTGAATTTTTACATGATTTTTAGTAGTCATGCCTAGAAAGGCATTATAAGGTTGTCCCAAAGTTTCATCAGTTTTCTTTAAGGGATAAGACATGTTTTTTTTAAAACAAAAATATTCAGAGTAAATCAAAAATGGTACCCATAGCTTGAAATTTTGAATGGATTTCTAATTGCCCCGAACTAAACATCTCCTAAGAGTATACTATATGGATAATTTTAATTGAGGAGTGAAATTCTAATTGATGGTACACAAATGAGAACATGTTTAGGAGAAAGAGGATTTTGATCCCTTAAACTAACTAAAACGAAAATCATGGTTCGGTCCTTTTAAAAACTATAAAGTGAAAGAGTAAAAGGAAGAAGTCCATGAATTCCGTTTTCTCTTCTAACAAATAAAAAATTAATTTTAAATTATAAAAAAAGTCAAATATAATTTTCAACTTTTTTGTAAAATAATATTATGTTACTAAAAAATATTATTTCATACCATAAATTTCATTAAAAGATATTCTTTACTGAAATATTATATTATATTTATATTTTAAGTTTTTATAGTATGAATTTATGGTGTGTTATTTAATTAATAATTATTTTGTGTATAATTTAGTTTCCCCTGAGATAAGGGTAAGATAAGTCCTATACGTTTATTAGCGGTGATCAACTTGAACCGGTAATATATCTCCATAGATTTGTCAGCGGCTACATATTAGAACCGCTCAGATAAGTCCTAACAGCCCCGGAAAAAGTCAGGAGAGATTTTTGCTTATATTTGTCAGCGGTTTGATATCTGAACTGCTAACATAAGCTTCTCGCTTTTCTTAACGGTTCCCGGAAAAACGGCTACGATTGTTTTACATTTGTCGGTGGTTGCAATGATGAACCGCTAAGATTGCTCCCATTCATTTGAAAGCACCCCAAAAACAAAACCGCTATATTAATTCCACATTTCTCCAAGGCTCTGTTTTTCATTTGATAAATGTTATATTCTCCTAAAAATCCTCCTATTCACTCATTCAAGAAAGAATTGAATGTTTTTAAGACAACGCATTTCTTTTTCTTTTTTTATTCATTACTTTATAAATGGATATAATAATTCTGGTTTTCCATCTTATGTTTTGTTTCTTTAATTTTTTTGGTTAATATTTTTTTTCCTTTCAATTAACATTCCCAAATTTTTCTAACCTATTGGATTTAAAATATTTCAACTGACACATGACCGTGGGGATCAAAGTTCAAATTTTCTCACATTTCCCTTTGTTTCTTCTATTTCCAAACACACGTACATTTTGTACTCTTTGTTGCCAAGTAGTTTTCTTTCTAGCAATACTAACCCAAAGATTTTATTATTCAAGGAATGGTTGGTCCATATATGTTTTTCTTTTCACAATAAAAATACTTATTTTATTTGCCCATTTTCACCTCAGGTATCTATCGAGTTGGAAATTTAGAGAATAATTTCTAATCCCAATCGTAAACATATTAAGAGATAAGGGATTAGTCAAATAACTTATTCCATTCACTGCAATCACTGATGAAGGACTCCAAAATATAGTCAACTTTTAAAATGTGTTATCTCTTTAGCGGAACTAAAAAGTTACTTTTTAAATTGATTCTTTTCCCAACCATAAAGGAGACTATGTTTCTTGTGTTTTTAAAATCAGTTTGTTTTTTTCAAATGGTCTAAAAACCAGTTAGAGATAACTAGTTTTAAAAAATCGGTTGTATTTTTTACTGTACCACTCTTGACTAAGGATAATCTAATTTCAAGGAATACTCCATCTCTTTATCTGACATGGTATATAAGTAACAAATAAATTTAACTTCATTTATAATTACTAATTACTACCGAAATTATTAATTACTGAAATATTAAAAACCATTCACAGTAGGTAAAAAGAGACATCAGAAATAATAACTCAACTAAATAAATGACATTTTAGGAGTATATTATTAAACAATATTTAATTAGTTAAAATTTATTTATATTTTAGATCAAAATGTTTCAAATTTAAGTTGCTTATATTTGAGATAAGTATTAATACTAGTTAGACTTAGTTTACACTTTTAGTTTCTCAATTTTACTAAATATTTAATTTTAATCTTCTAAATTTTAATTTTTAATTGTATGATTTTGGTCCTATGCAATTTAACTCGTTGATATCTGATCCCAACTTTTAATTATACAATTTTAATTTTTAAAATATTCAATTTTTGATACATTTGTTCCTCCTTTTTATTTTTTGTTAGATTAATATTGTTTTTATATTATTATTTTTATAAATATTCAAAGTTATTATATTATAATAGAAAATACTAATTTATAGAAATAATAATGTAAATGTATTAAAATATTTTGTTATGGATCCGCATATGTTATAGGCAAATGTATCAATAAATAGAATGGTTTTAAGCCTGTTGTGAAATTAAAAGTTGAGAGATCAAATATCAACAAATTAACTAGTTTAAAAATCTGAATTGTACAATTAAAAGTTAGGAGATCAAAATTAAACAATTAACAAAATTAGGTGGCCAAAAGTGTAATTAAACCAATTAAAATAGGAAAAAAATTAAGTATACATTTGGACAGAGAGACATGATAAAAGAAATAAAAGTAAAAACAAGATATAAAAACGTTATTTTGATGGATTTGAAAGAATGAAAAAGTTTTATTTTCTTATTTTGATGAATAAAAAAAGAAAAATAAATTAATTATATAGAAAATACTACCCTTATCTCTTCATATAGCACTATTTTCCTAATTCAAGTATTTAAAAAATGGTTAATTTAATTATTTTAATTTCAAAAAAAATTAATAACATAGAAATTTAAAGAATGATCTTAAAAAAGAAACAGAGGTAATGAATTAAATTCTATAAGATAGTCGTATATATTAAAGAACAGAGATAATAAATTAAATTTGATACATATAACTTATATTTATTTTTTATAATTTTTAGTAATATTGTTGGAAAGTGAAACAACCTCACATATTACATGTTTTAATATTTAAAAATAATCTTATGTTATAGATTTCAATATTCAAAAAGCACCTCAGAGATTATAAATTTCAAAATCCAAAAAGAATATCATATAATATGGATTTTGGTATGCGGATATGATAAAAGTTTTGGATGACTTGTAACAATAGTAGCTACCCGTAGTTAACATAAGTTATTATTTCCTTTTAATCATACAAGAAGAATAGCTTAACTAAAAAATCAAAATTCATGAGCAACACGAATTAGTATCACTATAAGTGATCATTTCAGCTTACATCGTGTTGAGATTCATCCAAGAGATGCATTGCGTTACGCTATTTCCATGATCCATAATATAAGTCATAAAAAACACAAAGATCAAATAATATGCAACTCTGAAGATAAATGAGAATACGATAACCATCATCAAACTAAGCAGCATAAAGCCATACAAATGAACTGAATCAATGCACGCTGATCGAAATAACTTAAACCAAAAAATTAGGGTCATTTCCCTAGTAAACCGAAAAAATTATAAGTTAGTAAACATTACAGAATTCTCAACAACCAAATGGAAAAAAATCATAAGCTTGAACGGTTGAGAGGGAAATTAATTGCCTGTGGTGCAAAGACAAATTTGTACTCACCCCTGGATACACCCAGTGGAATATATTAGCCCAGGCAGCAATATTGTCTATCCAATATTACATACTGCTGAGACGAAGACAGTCTGCAGCAGAAACAAAAAGCAATAGAATCATAACACCATGAAGAGCATTATAATGAAGGAAGTAACTTAAAACTTAACCTGAAAATTGGCTGTGTAAGAGTTGCAATAAACATCAAATCACATGAAAGACATGATACCTATCTCCTCCAATTTGTGATTGACATATTCTCGGCCTAGCAACCATAGAAAGAGGTGTAAGCAATAACTAGCATAGGAGATCAGAATGGCCAAGATAGAATGGTGGCAATTCAAGAGTTGAGTTGTTGACCATTCCTTTGAACCATGATTATAGCATAAATTGAAGAAGGGTTCTTTGACAGCTATGCAATGTTTCTATTTATTTTAACTGCACACATGGAAGCTGACTGACTCTACTGTAGATATACAGGGTTCTCACACATGTACAACACAAACAAAACAGAAAGAAATAGAGAAAATAATTGAAAAAACCAAGTATGTTACAAAGCTGGCATGGATTCTTTACCCAATTTGGAGATTGAGAAGAACAAAAAAAAGTTAGTAACTGAAGTTAAATAAGAAAAATTCAAGTACGACATAGGGCTTGGATATGTATGCCCAGCATCACTAGAACAATCCTAAGCTGTACAAATAGAAGAAATTCATAAGGTCATTTAATTTCTTGCCCTTCAGAAACCCCTTCAATAAAAATGGTGTCTTAAGTTTTTAATCCTCGGAGGTATAAACCTCAAATAAAGATATATTTAAGCGACAGATGCATGCATCCTGCTGTTGTCATCTTCAAACCTGCCAATGCCCATCACCTGGAATATCCCAACTGACATCTGCTGTCTGCTTCTAGAAGAAGGAAAGCCATTACTTGTAAATCTACCAATAACATTTAGTATTCTGCTTTAAGGTTGCTAGGACAAGGAATTTCCAGATAGCCCACTTGATTTGAATCGGTCAAGTTTTATTTGTCCTTTTAATTGCATCTTCTAGATCATTTACAAAATTAATCCATTACTCACAACCATAGCCACAAATTCGAAGACCTCGAAATTCCCTTTTCCTATCATCAAGCTAGTAAATCCGCTATCACCCTTCGGCTTTTGCAACAAAGAATAAAAAATACTTCTAAACAAATACCATGATAGTCACCCCTCATGGATAATTAATTGAGCATTTCGTTTATGGAGATCATAACATTTCACATCGTTACCAACACTAAATACTGAAATCGGTTATTCCTTTCCTATCATCAAACTGAGGATTATAAATAATTCCTAGACTGGCACCAACACATCATTGCCCCTAGGATTTAATAAAAGACAAGCAAATTGCAGCTTACTAGTTATTATAGCTCATTCAAACAATTCAAAAGCTGTTGAATCAGAACAGCACATGGTTAAGTCAATACAGGAGCAGAGTATCTAAACAGTAATTAGATGGCACTCAACACAAGGAATTAACATCCCCAATTCAATGTCATCGCTATAGTTTCATTGTATCATATCCAACCACAGAATTCCAAAACAACAATCTACCCGACCCACAAAAACTAATACTCCCAATTTAACAGGGAAGACAAAGGAGAAACTTTTATAACGATACTACCACTAGACAACTAAAAAACCACGAAAAGTATATTCCAAAAACAAAATAGGGAAACTAGTAGGGCATTAATCAGTTTAATCTAAGCACGCTCCCCACGGATACGACGAGCGAGTTGGATATCCTTGGGCATGATGGTCACCCTCTTGGCGTGAATCGCACACAAGTTTGTGTCCTCGAACAATCCCACCAGATATGCCTCTGCAGCTTCCTGAAGAGCAAGAACAGCGTGACTCTGGAATCTCAAATCAGTCTGCAAAAATAAACAAACAATTAATCAATCATGTAATCGTCTAATTAATCAAACGTTAAAAATATTTGAAGGTATAACGATTTAATTAAAAGATTAGGGTTCGGAAAACGGGGGTTATAATAAAAGTACCTTAAAGTCTTGAGCGATTTCACGAACAAGACGCTGGAAAGGAAGCTTGCGGATCAGGAGCTCGGTGCTCTTCTGGTACTTTCGGATCTCACTGAAGTCAGAAAACACGGTCTGAGGAAGAATTCGAAAAACATGAATTAGAAGGAGAAACAATAAAACAAAAGATTGAATTACCGAAGGGCGACGGTTCCGGGACGATAACGGTGAGGCTTCTTGACTCCACCGGTTGTAGGAGCAGATTTCCTTGCAGCCTACACAAGAAAAAAGGTAGATGAATCGAAGAAACCCTAACCCTAAGCAAATTGGGGGAAAGAGAGAGAAAAGAAAATTGGGGGAAAAGAGAAAGAGAGGACCTTGGTGGCGAGTTGCTTCCTAGGGGCCTTGCCACCGGTGGACTTACGAGCGGTTTGCTTGGTACGAGCCATGGATTGGATTCAGAAGAGAATGTTAGGTTTTGGAAACTGAGCAAAGGCAGAGGGAAGTTGTATCTTATTGAGGGTTAATAGGAACCAACTGGTTTGTCTTTGTGTTTCTTTCAATTTGAATGCTAATGCAAATCCCCGTGCCTCTTTCTAATTGGTTCCTTTCAAAAGCCACGGATTGCCAGTCTGGACATTTGTGTTTCTTTCGTCATTAACAATAACACACTATACAAATAACAATCATTATTTCTCTTATCCAACTATCTTCATTCTTTAAAATCTCATATTCATATATTATTAATTAACAAACATATACTCCGTTTATATATTAAAAAATTTATAATCACGTTATGTTAAACCATACTTAAGATATTATTTATTAAAAAATATGATTATGACCCGGCGAATATATTTTGTATATGATCAATTAGTATATTTTTTATTGTTAATGATAATAAAAATATACACATAATAATTATTATTTTAAAGAGAACAAGTTAAGATTTGTGAAAAAAAAAAAAAAGAGAACACACGGACCCAAAATAGAGTTAACATTATTATTTTAAAGGTGTAATTTATACTAATCTTTGTTTTATTTTGACCCAAACTAAAGTCAATATTTCAACAACCAATAACAAGATTTTTTTGATAAATACTTATCTGGTCTCGATATCAATTTATGGGCAGAAAAGTTATTAGACTTAAAGTCGTCATACAAGACCGACATCACAAGTATTGTTGAAATCTGATATCAGCTTCCAATGCCGCGTGTAAGACTCATGGCTCAACATTGGTATGAGTCATTCTCTCTGAATACGATAAGGTAAAAGTTGACTTATACAATTTTTGTATTGAGAAGGCAATTTGCAAAGTGATAGGAAGTTTCATAAAATAAAAGTCTTGATAGAATGTGAACCATTGGATCTAAATTTTCAACTTTCAAGAACAATGTTTGATTTATTTTCTTGTTAATATTAATTAAATGGAAAACTATTTTTCATAGTGAAAGGGATTTTGAATTAGTTATATCCGTGTAAAGGCACGAACTTTATGTATTTATATATGTTTTCTTATATGTAAGAGTAAAAAAGATAATTTGAGTCATCCAATTATATATAAATAATCATAATTAAAAGTTTTTGAATTCATATGATCAATAAATTTTAATTTCAAACATTCATAATAAGATTTAACAAAAAGTCATTCTTATATGATAAGTATTTTAATGATAAGACATACATAATTTTCTACTAACTCAGAAAAACTTTGTCTATTTGACCTCCTCAAAGGACACCTATATCAATTAAACACATAAATATGAAGGGAAATGTGGCACAAGATGAAAAGGGGTTGGAATCGAAGTAGCGTGGACCAAATGGAAATGGAAATTGGATTTTTGTTTCGTTATTGCATCAGATTGTATGTCCCACACGCACACGCTCACAGTTACGCAATCATTTCTTTACTATTCACACCTGTCAATAACAAGTAAATATGATTTATTACTAAACTCCCGTAGTTTTTCCACTCTTTGGATTTTCTTTTTACAAAATTTGAAAAATATTGTTATTTTAACAAGTCAATAATTAAACTATTTCATTATTTAATTTCAGAAAATAATTTATTAAAATTAGTAAACACTGTTATATTTATAATTGTCTATAAATATTGTTCCGTGTTATTATAACACAAACAATTATCAATAATATAATATTTTGAAACTTGAAAAGCAAAATAAAATTATTTGAATCTAAATAGTGTAATATAAATATAATAGGTAATAATAGCATTTAAATATAAAATATATAATATGAAAATAAAATTATAAATGTGTGGATGAAACGATTGATCATTGGTTAAATATATAAAATTCAAACCCTACAAATAAATTTGTAAATTTATAATTTTGAACAAAGTGAAACTTTGTAAATTATAATAAAACAAAAGTAGAGTTTAATATTACTGTGTGTATATTATACTACCTCCGATTCCAAATATAAGCAAATTTTAGTGGAATTTTTTGGTCCCTTAATATAAGCAAAATTAGACTTTCCCAATGTCATTAAATGCTTGTTTACCAAATATGTCCTCATTACAAATATTTCTAAGACCACTAATTCTTCATATAATAAATAATACTAAGGGTATTTTAGAAAATTAAATCAAATAAGTGGTAACATTAATGCAAATAACTATCTCCAACTACTATTCTTAATATGTGTAAAATTAGGTATTTTTGCTTATATTTGGAACCAGAGGTAGTATTATATATATAGAGTCTATAAAAAAGGTTATGAAGGAAAGATCGTTATTTATTTTGCTTATATTTTATTAGAGTATCACCTTAGGAGTAGGGGTGTCCATCGGTCGGATTCGGTTACTTTTGAGTCCACCCGTTGTTATCCATAAAACACAAACAATAACCCATTTTCACCCAATACTACGGTCGGTTTGGTCGAGTTCGGTTAATTGCGGTTCTTATTTTTTCGGTCGGGTTTTTCGGTTAAGTTTCTTAGGAAAATTTAATTTTTATTTTTTGTCAAACACCTTTTACGTATAAAATAATTTTAGCAAAAACTTGCATATAAAAATGATGTATTTTATGTTTTAGAACCAACGCCTTATGGAATATGAAAGTGACAGAACATTGAAGCAGTAGGAATTAATTCTATTAGATTATTTTTTTTAATCATAGATTGTACTAGTACCAGAAAAGAACTTAAAAGTTATTAAGTGTTTAGATCTAACACATGCATTTAGAATATGATGATTTGATGATAAACTCATGTATGACTTCAAGTTGACCACACAAAGACCAATCTTTAAAAAGTATCGTCAATATATCTATAAATCAGTAAAGAGAAATAGCTGCATGATATTCCTAGTAGCAGTCGGTCAGGTATGGGTATCTTCTGGTAACTCGGGTTCGCACAGATAACGTCGAAATTGGACACCCCTACTTAGGAGGATAAATGCGTAGCTAGGTTAAAAATATTTATAACGGAAACTTTATATTTATTTTGTTCACGGGATTACATTCAAAAAATTTATTGTTATTTTTTTAACTAGTTAATACACCTGTATTTTGAAGTATATATTTATGAACAAAACTATTATGTACTAAATTATTTTAAGTAATAAAATATCTTATATGATATATCATAAGAATTGTTTTTATAAATTCAACGCTATAATGAATATTTTTATCTAATTAAATAAAATATACAAAGAGATAAGTTTATAAATACAAAATATTTTTATTTTATTCTTAACTCTTACCTCTTTCTAATTTTTTTTATAATTACCCAACGTAGAGTTAATACAATCAACATATTTCTTCAACATTCAACCATTTAATCTCACCTAAACATGCTCATATAATTATAACGATTATATTTAACCAATCTACATTATTTATAATAATTCCTAATCGGATTCTAAACCTCCTGAAATATATTTACATATCGATTCTAATTAATTATGATCCGAACATCCCCTTACCTCGATTCCAAGCTTCAACTATTTGTTCTTTGTGCCAGTTGTGTCCTCTGATCACTTGATTCACTGTTCCTCTTCCGTATTCGATGTCCACTATAACATCCTATTTTCATCACAAATAGGAAATAGATATTAATATATATTTCTTGAGAAATACTTACTATAAGTTAGTTTATTATTATCATTTTTTTGGAAATTTTGGTATTTATATTGTTATTATTTGTTTTTTCAAAATAGTAATAATAAAAAAATGAAAATATTTCTGAATGAGAATTTTAAAGTGACTTAATTAGTATTCACTAATTAAGAAAATTATATTAAGAATTTTTAATATCCTTATTATTCACCATTTTTATTTTATGTTGTTATATTTTTGTTTTTTTACACATTTAAGATTTAACTCTTATTAAAATTTTAAAATACAATTTTGAAGGAATTAGACTATGGTTCTTTTGAACTTTTTGATCTACATAATATTTATGATTTTCTGGAATTTTTTGAAAATTTTGAATTATTTTAATAAAATAATATATTTTAAATAATTTTAAATTCATATAAAGTTGCTTAAAATTAAAAATATTTACAAGAATGTAAAGTTAAATTATAAGAAAATTTTCTAAAATCTATTTCAAGTAGACTTATCTAAAAATTATCGGTTTGAGTAAAATCTTGATTTTTACCAATCGTAAAAAAATTGAAAACGTACTAATAAATTTTTATTAACAGAAAATTTGAGATTTTTAAAATTTAAACTTTATATTACTTATCAGAAAATTAGTGAGAACCGATATAATATCGTTAAATTTTAAAAAGGATTAATTTTGAATATTTAAAATATACCGAGTGAAAGGTTACTATTTGGCTTAATAATTCTACCGACATTTACTATGCAAAACACTGTGCATGTATGAAATTTTCAAAAGTTGCACAGTAACCAGGTTTTAAATTTCAAAAAAATGCATAGTACTTTTATATTAAAATAATAGAATACATAGTAAATTTTTTTCCTATAAATACCGAAGGAATTCTTCTTTAGAATTCATAATTTCAGATTAAGTTTTCTTAATATAGTAGTGTTAGTGAGATAGTGGTGGAAGTAAGAGAGAGAAATAAATTTTTGGAAGAAGGTTCTGCTAAAATTCTAAGGTACGAATACATCTCTTTTATATTTTTTAGGATTATTTTTATATCGTTTTTAGAAATCTATTATTATACTACCTTTACTGTTACTATTTACCTTTACTATTCACGTTTTACTATTTACCATTACTATTCACAATTTACTATTTACCGTTACTATTCATGATTTACTATTTACTATTACTATTCACGTTTTACTATTTACTGTTACTATTTATTGTTACTGTTTACTGTTACTATTCACTATTCACTATTCACTATTCAAAATTTACCATTTTATTTTAAGTAGTAATCTTAATTTTCATCTTGTAATTATATTAAAATGAAATTGGTATGTTTTAGAACTCGGAGACGAGGCGCGCATGGATTTTCAATAACGAATCGGTATACAAGAGGTAAGGGGGAGTGAGATAAGAATATAATATGAAAGACATAAGAATAAAGGGAGGAGACCCCTACTCCTTTTAAATTTAATAATATTATTATTTTAAAGTAATAACTTGTCAACTTAAAATTTATAATAAATTTAATATATTGTGTAACTTATTCTGAAATATCTATACATGGATCTGAATTATTATAACTTATACGGACTGGACTAAACCTATGCAAGGATTTGGATTTTTATATCCTATATGGATCAAACTAAACCTATGCAAGGACTTGGATTATTATGACCTGTCTAGACTGAACTATACCTATGCGAAGACTGGATATATGGACTTATATAGACCTGTGCGAGGAATAGACTATAAGGACTCAAAATCAAATCTACTAATTTAAATAACCATTAAAAATTTGAATTATATTTATAAGCGATATTTAGTTGATTTGACTTGATTATAATTAATTATATTTGATTTCGATTAATGATATTATGATTTATAATATTAGACTGTGATTAATAATATGCAATTATGATTGATAATGTTTGATTGTGATTGATGAGATTACTATACTTGATTGTGGTTGATGAATGATTGATGACCTTGTGATATGAAGTTTGAGCATATAGCAAGCATGACGGAAAGTTAAAACTTAGTAAGAATTTTCTTACCTTACTCTTTAAATTTTTATTCCAAGAGAAAGTATTTTATAATTATTTTAGTCTTTTATTTCTTCTTAGAAATAATTTTCACTAACTTTATTTTTAATTTCAATAATAAAATCTAGTATTAGAAAGAAGTTATTTTATGAAAATCAGAGGTTGAGATAATTAATTCTTGAATTAAAGAAAATTTTTATAGTTTTAAGTATTCTTAGTTAATGATTTTAAATTATTTTCTTTAGAAATTAGAAGTTTAAAGTAAATTATTTTGGTTTTCCCCAACGAAATAACTAAAGAATATTTTGTCGAGATTTCTAAAACTCAATCTAGTTAAGATTCAAATTGAGAAAGATTATGTAAATATGTGAAGATTTTTAAGAGAAAGTTTTGAGATATTTAAGGCTTGGAAACTCAATTTTGGTAAGATCTGAATTTGAATACTGTACTAAATTATTTCAGTATAACAGAAGTTCAAAGAATAACTTATGGGAATGTACAGTTTATTGTGATGATTTTGTGAACCTTTATGGTATTTAATAATTGAGTTTCTAAAAGTCTTAACCAACTAAATATGCGAGTAGTTCATGCATCATTAAAGAGAAATGAGATGTGATATTGTCTGGGGACGGATTATAGAAACCGAAGATACATTAGAGGAGGCTTAATTACGAGCCTTTGGATGAGAGGGTGTGAAAGGGTGCTTCAGGTGACCTGGGGTCGCTCCATAATGTCGGGTACTTTCACAATAAAAACTTTCTTAGTCTGACTAGTCTCTAAGTGTTTCCACGCCAGTTGAGCTGTTCATATGCCATGAAGGTATTTATGTTATTATTATCCGGAATTTATAGAACAGTGTAAACTCCTGGTTGGCCCAGTACAAACTAAAACTTTAAGGGCCTACATGCATAGAATGAATGAGATGATAGTATTAAAAACATTGCATGACATTCATGTGATTGTGACATTCTATGTGGGTGGTTGTGGATGAAAATATAATTGTTATGTTATAAAAACTCTATATTCATAATTGATTATGTATATGATTGTGATTGAAATTATTATATTAGATTGTGAAAACCTTTATGCTTATGTCTTATCTGTAAAGTATTATATTCTGTTTCTCACTCCTTCTTGTTTGAATTTTGTGTCCAAAATATATGTTATATGATATATAGCTAGCAGTTCAAGATGAAAGGATGAAATTACAAGAGGGTAAATTGGTTTCATCCTCAATCGGATAGGAGAAGAGATGTGACAAGAATAGGATTCAAGATCACATGGTTTGAAGATAAGGAAATAATTGGTTACAGTCGAAGTAGAGGTATTAAATTTTTAGTTTTAGTTTACCTTAATACAATATTAAGTTGGATAATTGTAAATCAATGTAAAGGTTAAACTTCAATAAACCTTATTCTTTGGATATGATACTGTAATCTTTGATCACTTATGATTTTCTGAAAGTTCATTTTATCATTATGAAAAATTTAAAACTTTTTACTTTCAAAATTCAAAGAAAATTAGATGTATATACATCCTTGTATACACGAGATAAGAAGTGATAAATATGTATATCTTTCTTAAAAAAAAAAGAGAAAGAAGAATAGATATATGTCTCGTGTATATAAGGGGGTGTTACATCCACTTCGTCGATCGCTCGTCCCACACTCGTTCCAGCACCTACAGTTACCGAAACATCAAAACCAATTAGTACATTATCATCCTCACACCTCCAAACTTACATCCCAGGCTTCTAAAGCCACGAAACTCAAAACCCAAGCTCCATATACCACATGCATCCACGGTTTGAAGAGAGGGAGAAGAGAAGAATCGAAATTGAAAGTCCTATTGGCATTACCTTGGCCCTTTATGCTCGCAATCACTAAGAAAATCAATGCTTTATAAGGATCCTAGTAAAATCACCTAAGAGAAAAGAGAAAATGAAAGAAGAAGCTCGCGGGCTTCTGTTTTGCATGTCCCTGTTTTAATCTGATCGCGACGCTGGTGCTACGCGTCAGCTCATTAATTTGCATCTGATGCTACGCGTCAAGGTCCTGACTCTATTTTCCTTAAAATTCATTTTAAATTCCATTTCCCTTTTCTTTTCTTTCTTTATTATTATTATTTTAACTCGATAATATTTTTATTTATTTTTCAATATTAAAACATCAGAGATGTTACAATTTTAGTTCTTGTTAATACCTGACATTGAACAACATTTCTCCAGAGTCTTTTCACTTTCAACCTTGTTCCATTAAATAGTCTACTAGATTGGTTTATATTTCGTAACAACATCATAGTAATACTTATCTTTAGAATTAATTCATATGGAGGAAAACCATAACAATTTATTCCGTTAAAGACGTCTAGAATGAAGATTTCTAATTCAAAAGTTGAGCAATTTTCTTCTATACAAATTGAATCTGAACCGAGGTATGGCATTTCCTATCCTTCTATTAACTCTATGATGTAATTGTTGACTTAAGAAACGATGTCTAATGTAGGAGCTAAAATTGATTTGTCTTTGAAATATCCATACATGTTTAGGTGTCGTAACATACATGGATATACAAAGTCAATCAATCCATCAAGGCTCGAATCAAACAGTTGTATAATAATATCCTCGAGAATTTCCACTTTAGATTCATCATCCATTGAATCTCCAATCAGGTCATCACCCATACTTAGAAGCCAATCACTACATTGTTTGGTATCAAATTGGCATTGGTTTATTTGATCAAGACGCATGTTTCTTGTTATCCTTGAAACATGACAACAAGATCAAAGATAAGATGAATTAATTGTTGTAAGACAGATGTCTTGTCTAAACCCTTTTGGAATAACGTGTAGAATCTGCCTAAAGTCCCCTTAAAGAACAATAACCTTACCTCCAAAGGATAGTTTGGGATCAGATGATGGGGAACAACGGAGTAGGTCTTTTAAACTTTTGCCCAAACGTCTCAAAGCAAAATCTGTTGACCATTGGAGCTTCATCTCAAATGACCATTCCTGCCTACTGGATTAACCTTGCATGGACAGATACTTGGTTAATATCACAAATAAAATCTTCATTAACAATAAAAAATTTTGAATCTAGAATGTGCATTCCTGCCATTAGGCAATAAAAGGGGTGCAATTCCACTTGAAGCTACAATTAAGCAAATCTGCCCTTTTGATCTAATTGTTGAGATATGGTGTTCCAAACAAAAGTCTTCCGGGTACCTCCATAACCATATAAAAAGAAAAAACACACATTTGTTTTCATTCACGATAGTCATTATAACCTTAACATACAAAATACCAGATCTAAGTAACAGTTTGAGATAAAGTTACCGTATTGCCCATAGACCAGTATCACGACCGATGAGTTATAGATATATAGATTAATCACTTTCAACATATAATTTTTTTGTGTTAGCATAAATATTGTTTATGTTCATTTTATATTTTTAAAAATATAATTTCAGTGAGTAAGAATGTAACTTTTTAGAAACAAAATTTTAAAATTGTTTATTATATTTTTTTATTAATATACTTTATTTAAATATAATTCGGGCATAATCATTACATATAACATTATTTTCTACATCAAATAAAATTCTCCTTACAAGTAATCGATAATATACTTCATGGAATTTGCTTTTGATATGTGATTTTATTTGATTGATTTGATGCACAAATAAGAATTAATTTTGTATAGCCTGAAGATTAAGGGAAAAAATGTATAATTAACAATAATTAATAAAGTATAGATTGATATAATTCTTAATAAAGTGATGTAACTATGTTTTTTTAAGTAAATGATCTAACTATTTTGAAATATTCAACAAATGCCCATGCTTTATTTTTACATGTATTTTTCGCATCATTTCATATATGTTTATTTGATTTGAATATATATATATATATATATATATATATATATATATATATATAATCCTTAAGTTTTTTGAACCAAATTATATTAGTATATAACTGCATGCATATTAACTTTAGTAAATATTTTAAGAGAAAATATATTGTGAAATTACTACTTTAGGTGATAATCTTAAGAGAATACATCAATTTGTAAATATAAGATAATCTAATTTAATATATAAGTTAAGGTCAACTAGCTTTATTACATTGTATATATTTAATTATTGTATCTGATTTTACATCATATTTAAATGAAAGTATTACGCTAATAATTTTACAATATCATTTTCTATTTATGTAAGTTTAATTTGCTAAATATTATTGTTTTGATAAATATTTTAATATATTTACGACTAAAAAGAGAAAAAGCTGAAAAGTCCATGCTGGCAATCCTCGATTCTAGAAAGTAGCCAATTAGAAAGAAGCACCGGGATTAACATTATCATTAAAATTGAAAGAAACACAAACGTGTTCCTATTAATAACCCACGTTAGACTAATTGTTTGTTAACGTTTACCTTTCACCGTTTCGAAAACCTCGCATTCCCTCTGTCTCTAATCAATGGCTCGTACCAAGCAAACCGCTCGTAAATCCACCGGCGGCAAGGCTCCTAGGAAGCAACTCGCTACCAAGGTGTGCTGTCTTCTTCTTCTCTCTCTTTTCCCCATTTTCGTTGGGTTTAGGGTTTCTATTAAGCAATCTTTTCTTCAATTCAATTGCCTTTTCTCGTTAATGTTTTTTCCAATTGCATAGTCGTGTAATCCCTAGGATTGAAATATTGTAAACGTGTTGTATTTAGGCTGCAAGAAAATCTGCTCCAACGACCGGTGGAGTCAAAAAGCCTCATCGTTATCGTCCCGGAACTGTCGCACTTCGGTAATTCCATCTTTTCTTTGATTGTCTCTCGTTCCAATTTATGTTTTTCCTATTCTTCCTCAGACTGCTGAAACTTTTTGTTGTGTTCTGTGATTTCAGTGAGATCCGAAAGTACCAGAAGAGCACGGAGCTTCTGATCCGCAAGCTTCCTTTCCAGCGTCTTGTTCGCGAAATCGCTCAGGACTTTAAGGTATTATTATGAAATCCCCTTGCCGGAACCCTAATCCTCTAATTTTATTGTTACAATTTCAATTTTTCATTAATAAGTCGATTATATATTTAATCAATTGTTCAATTTACCTTTTTGACCCTTTTAATAACATGTGTAAATAAGGATTACATGGGAATTTAAAAATTAAGATATATTTATTCCATTACTAGCAACGATGATATCAAATATGTTTTGGTTGTTTTCGAAATGTTTGTTCCGCATTTGTTGTTTAACTATTGTAGCCAATGATGATTATATGGTTTTTGATTGAAGTGTAAAATTTTTTCATTTCTCTGAAGAAGGTTTTTGAACTAGGACGGTCTGAGGCTACTTTAATTTATATTAGAATGTTGCATTTTTTATTTTTTATTTTGGCTTTTGGATTTTGAAGATTTGCGTGGTAGTGTAATAAAATTCTGTTTTTATGATCGAAGAATACATCGTTGTGGATGATGAGAAATATAATTTTTACAGTTATCCCTGGCTGATATATCAGGTGCTGAGGATTTTTGTTCTGACACCCACTGTTTTGTTCATTTAGACAATCTTCTCTATTTAGTTGCCTTTGTTATGATCAGGTAGTGTAGGATGCTGGATTGAATATGAATTCTTCATACTGTTTTCGGCTAGTGGATTTTGCTGTGTTGTCCAGTATTGTATAAATTAATAATATCAATGATAATAGGATATCTATTTGGGTCACTTACCCTAACTACCATAATTTTATAAATTAACTACATCATTTGTGATGTTGATTTGTGGCTACTACCAGTGCCATTCTGCCCTGTTCAATTTTCATGACTGTAATGTCCTTAAAGTCTTGAAGTCGCTCAGGACTTTTATGGTATTATTATGAAATCCCATTGCCAGAACCCTAATCCTCTAATTTTATTGTTACAATTTCTATTTTTCATTGATAAGACGATTAGTTATTTAATTAAATGTTTAATTTGATTTTTTTTTCCTGCAGACTGATTTGAGATTCCAGAGTCATGCCGTTCTTGCTCTTCAAGAAGCTGCAGAAGCGTATCTGGTGGGATTGTTTGAGGACACCAACTTGTGTGCGATCCACGCCAAGAGGGTGACCATCATGCCTAAGGATATTCAACTTGCACGTCGTATCCGTGGGGAGCGTGCTTAAGCTTATAAATTGTTAACATGCTAATTTCTCTGTTTTCTTTTTGCAATATACTCTTCGTGTTTTTTTACTAGTAATAGTGTCGTTATTGAACGTATCATTCGTTGTATAGATATATGAACACAACTCTTTCTGCTTTAGTAATAGACTAGTAGTTAGTGTTTTAAGAAACAGAAACACCTGAATAATAATCAGATATAGTTTTAATTTCATTGAATTCAAGCAAGCTTTTGCAATTCGCGTGTATGTGTGACATCGTTGTTTCTTATGTTCCTTGTTTGTTGAATGGTTGGAGTTCGTTTTGTTCTTTCGATTGTGGGTGTTTTAGCTTTGTGGTGGATGGTGGAATTATAGTTTAGGAGTTTTGTTCTCCGTGTGATGTCTAGATGTGAATTTAGTGACGACAATGAATTGGGAGGTTTTGTTGTATTTATCGAATGCAATGTGTAATTACTGTTTGGGATTCATTCGCTTTCTTGTGTTGAATCCATGCTCTAATAGCTGGTAACGATGTGAATTGCCTTAGATTTTGATCTCATGTGCAGCGATGTATGTTTTCATTGGTGCGTTAAATCGAACATTGGTGCGTGTATGTTTTCGTTTGGAAAAGGAATTAGTTTACTCAAGTATAATCAACGTTTTGCTGCATAAATTCAAGTTACGTGATTGTGTTTAGTATTGCAGTTTGCGAATTTTGTAGAAGCGTTTTGCTTCAAAAAGAGATATACCGCGAAACTTTGTAGACTGGGGTTGGTCACATGATAACGCGTATGCGTCATGTGATAGAAATGTGAACCACTTCTAATTTAGAAATTAGAATCCTTAAATTTTTGCAGTACAACCTTGTTTCAGAGTATGTTTGGATGATAAACTTGGTTTGACCAATCTTAAAAATAAATTCTACCGTCAAATAGAGTTTTGATTGTCTCGAACGGTGTGAAAGATCAATATCAACCCTTAAATTTTTCTATTTCCTTAACTTTGTTTTCCCAACTGGAAACCAAACGGATCCTCGGTAGAGCCACATGTGGACTGCAGAGTTGAACGGTGTAAATTTGGGTACCACATGTGGGTACCATTAGAGTTAAGAAAAAGAAGTTATATTTATTTATTTATACTAGTATGATCCCCTTGTGTGTGGTAACACATGGGTTACACTCAATTTAAATTTATTTTATTATAGTGATTTTTTAACAAAAACTAGATCCCACAAATGGTGCAATCACAATTTGACCTTTCTCGATTTTTACGAGCGCACCATATGCATGGAGAGTCCCAAACTGGTGGGAGGAGAGATTTTTTACCCTTATTTTTGAAAGCTGTTAAGCAAGTGCCTTCTAGCTGATATCATATTTAAACCAATACCATCTATTGCCTACCGCTTACTTTGAAGGAAGGGCACTGAGGAAGGCCTCTCTATGAGTTGACGATGTTTGCAAAAGATCCCAAACAGATATCTACGCGGGACAACCAACCCGATGGTTCGGGAATAAGACCAAACAAAGGAAAAATATATTGGTAAAGACAAAAGATTCTATAGAAATTGATATATCATATACTTTTCTATACGATATATGAAATCAAGATAGTTACTTTTCAGAAAATGATTTCAGAATATTATAATGAGAGTGTTAAGGCCGATAGTTTCTTTATTTTTCGAAAGGTAGGAGAAAAGATAAAATAAAAAAGATGAAATTATTTATTAATCAAAGGGGTTGAACCCTAACCCCTATAGCCATCTTACCGGATCCATCCTCTCTTCTTGTGAAATCTTCGTTTCTTCTTTCTATCGCCCCCTCGATACTTTATCTTTTTGAACTTCCGACTTTCTTTCAGATTGCTTATGAAATTTCTTTGAGATTCGCTTTTTCTTGCTATTCGTCATAGCATATGTGGCAGGAACCAAGACCAACGGGGCGCTAGGCAGGCTTTTTTCCACTCCAAGGCGGCTTACGTAATTACTTGCATACATAAATGCGATTTAGAATAATATATAATAATAACATATAATGAAAAATAGTGCAGATCCTGTTAATTTAATGTCGTTTTGACTTGAAAGTTAGGAATTGATATTATTTAAAGTTTAAGCAGACCAGAAGTTTGATCATTGAGCGTACCGCAATCCGGGAATCAGAGCAAGGTTTCCTGCTTCAGTTCTCTTATGAAACTTTCGTTATGGGGTTAGCCATACACTTCACATGTTTCTAGCGATTCACATGGCATTATCAAATGATACATATTTGGATAAGAATCTACAACGCACTAGAACGCCCTTGTTGACGATCCTTTACTCCGACAGCATCTAGGGTTCCTCGAACTATGTGATATCTCACACCGGGCGCCGTTGTCAAAATAGCAAATCCATTCAAAGTCTAGAGGCTGAGAGCCAATAGTAGCTACTAAAAAGTCCAAGTGGACTATGCAAAATTAAAAAAAGTATGAAATCCGTATAAAGCCAATAAAAAATAATTAACACAAGAAAACTCCGCACATATAGATCCCATTGGAGTTTAGGATTTCTTCTCATTTTTAGAAGTTTTTTAGGATCGCAATTTCCTGCGAAGTCGGTGCACGTAGCGATATCCTAATTCGGCTACCTCTTTATATACTATATAAATAATATAATTTTACGATGATTTTTATATAAATAATAATAATATTTTAAATTTTATGATAATATAACATTACATAGGGGCAAGTTAGTATAAAGAATATAATTATAGTAGGGTAATTATATAAGATAGCTATATAAAGAATAGAATATCTATAGTAACAGGAATAATAACAGGAAAGGTAGCAGTAGTGGAAATAATATTATATTATTTAAAATTTTAAATAATAATAAATAAGGATAACATAAATTTTATTATTTAAATTATATGTTAGTTTAAAAACTATTTTAAATTATTTTAAAATATTATTAATAACATTTCTATGACATGGCGTATCCGTGTACATCATGATGAAAACTAATGCAAAGAAGTGTCTAAGGTAAACAAAGTCTGCAACATTCATTATTGAGACACATTGGACTTTTGAAAGTGAATGTTTTGAAAGAGAATTCTCATAGTGAAGGACATTTCACAAATTTGAAAGACCAAAATACGTTAAACCAACTTCAAAGTAAAAGGAGTAAAACACTGTTCTTTTGCCAATTTATTATGGGTTGGGTACAGTAGTCACTAATAAATTATTAATTGTTATAAATAAATGGAATTCTAAATATAGAGAAAAGATAGAGAAAGAAAGAGAGGAGAATTTTTAGAGAGGGTGATTGAGAGTTAGAGAGAGATAAAGGAAGAGAGGTAGTTTTATTATGCAAAACCAAGTTCTATTTATAGAACTTGGGGAGGGGACATCCAATAATTCTTAATACTCCCCCTTGGATGTCCATAATTTAGAATGTGCCTCGTTAAAACCTTACTAGGAAAAAACCCAGTGGGATAAAAACCTAGTGAAGGAAAAAGAGTACAACATTCTTTACAAAGTAAATAATTAAATGTACAAGTATTTAATTCTTCTTCTCATCAGAACACTTATGTAAGCGTCGAAGACCAATCTTCTGTACTAGTTGCTCGAAGACTTTGGTTGGTAATGATTTTGTAAAGATATCTGCTAAATTCTCACATGATTGAACTTTCTGGACATTTATTTCACCATTCTTTATAAGATCATGAGTAAAGAAAAATTTTGGTGAAATATGCTTTGTCCTATCTCCTTTAATATAACCTTCCTTTAACTGGGAGATACAAGCTGCATTATCTTCACATAAGATTGTTGGTGGTAGTTTTCCAACATGCAAGCCACAAGTTTCTTGAATATGTTGAATCATAGACCTCAACCAAACACATTCTCGACTTGCTTCATGTAATGCTAAGATTTCAGCATGATTAGATGATGTTGCTGTGATCATTTGTTTTATGGATCTCCATGAAATTGTTGTATCACCACATTTGAATAAATATCCTGTTTGTGATCGACCATTATGAGGATCAAATACCCCGCATCAGCATAACCAATTAGGTTTGCCTTAGATACATATGGGAAAAATAAACCCATGTCCATTGTACCTCTAAGGTATCAAAATATGTGTTTAATCCCATTCCAATGCCTTTTTGTGGGTAAAGAACTATATCTTGTTAACAAATTGACAGCAAATGATATATCAGGTCATGTATGACTAGCAAGATACATCAGTACACCAATTGCACTGAGATATGGTACTTCAGGACCAAGTAGTTCTTCATTTTTCTCTTGAGGTCAAAAAGGATCTTTGCTCACTTCAAGTGACCTTACAACCATTAGACTGTTCAATGGGTGTGATTTATCCATATAGAACCGCTTTAGTACCTTTTCTGTATAGGTCTTTTGGTGCATTAAAATTCCTTCCTTTAAATATTCTAATTGTAATCCGAGACAAAACTTTATTTTTCCCAAGTCTTTCATCTCGAATTTATTTTTAAGCAATTTACAGCCTTTGAGAGCTCTTCAGGAGTCCCGATGATGTTTAAATCATCTACATAAATTGCAATTATAACAAACTCTTTTCCCAATCTTTTCATAAAAACACATGGACAAATCGGGTCATTTTTATACCCTTCTTTCAACAGATATTCACTGAGGCAATTATACCACATACGTCCAGATTGTTTTAGTCTGTAAAGAGATTTATTCAATTTAATTGAATAATTTTCTCGAGGATTTGTCTTGTATGCTTCAGGAAAATTAAATCCTTCAGGGAGTTTCATATATATGTCATTTTCAAGTGATCCATATAAATATGCTGCAACAACATCCATAAGGCGTAAGTCAAGCCTTTCACGGATTGTCAAACTTATCAAGTATCGAAAAGTAGTGGCATCCATCACTGGTGAATATGTTTCTTCGAAATCAATACCAGGTCTTTGTGAGAATCCTTGTGCAATAAGTCTTGCTTTGTATCGCACAATTTCACCATTTTCATTTCTTTTTCTCGTAAAGACCCATTTGTACCCAACTGGTTTTACACCTTTGGGTGTTTGGACTACAGGCCCAAAAACTTTACGTTTTGCAAGTGAGTTTAACTCTTCTTGCATTGCATCTTTCCACTTTGGCCAATCATTTCTCTATGCACATTCTTTAACAGATTTTGGCTCATGATTTTTATCATCATTTATAATATCAAGAGCTACTTTGAATGCAAAAATTTCATCAACATCGACTTCAGGTCGATTCCATTGTATACCATCCATGACATAATTTATTGAGATCTCTTTGTTTGTATCAATTTTAGGTACCTTAGTTTCTTCTGGATTTGAAACTTTGATTATGTCAGGAGACTCTACTGGAGTCTTTATATCCTCGATTCGACCATCCTCTTTATTTACTTTTCTTTTCCGAGGATTTTTATCTTTAGAACCAACAGGTCTGCCACGTTTTATTTTGGCTTCAGACTCATTTGCAAATTTAGATTGTCCTTCAGGGATATCAATCTTTATTGGAGTATTAACAGCTGGTATGTGTGACTTAGTCACTCTTTTTGGATCAGCAAATGCATTAGGTAATTGGTTTGCTAAATTTTGCAAACTAATTATTTTCTGAACTTCTAGTTCAGATTGCTTTGTTCGAGGATCAAGATGTGAGAGAGATATCTCATTCCAACTGATCCTTTTATCCAACTGTTTATTTTCTCCCCCTAATGATGGGAAAACAGATTCATCAAAATGACAATCAGCAAAACGAGCTGTAAATAAATCACCTGTTAAAGGTTCAAGATATTTTATTATTGATGGACTTTCATATCCAACATATATTCCCAACCTTCTTTGAGGTCCCATCTTAGTACGTTGTGGAGGAGAAATAGGAACATATACCGCACTTCCAAAGATTCTTAGATGGGAAATATTTGGTTCTTTACCATGAACCAATTGTAAAGGGGAATATTCATGATTACTTGTAGGCCTGATGCGAATAAGTGCTGCCGCATGCAAGATTGCATGTCCCCAAGTTGAAATTGGGAGTTTTGATCTCATTAACAATGGTCTTGCTATCAATTTCAAACGTTTAATCAATGATTCAGCAAGTCCATTTTGTGTATGAACATGTGCTACAGGATGTTCAACATCAATTCCAATAGACATACAATAATCATTAAATGATTAAGATGTGAATTCACCAGCGTTATCAAGGCGTATTTTCTTAATTGGATACTCAGGAAAATGAGCTCTTAAACGAATTAATTGAGCTAGTAATCTCGCAAACGCCTGGTTGTGAGTTGACAATAAGCAAACATGTGACCATCTGGTTGATGCATCAATCAAAACCATAAAATATCTAAATGGTCCACATGAAGGGTGTATTGGTCCACAAATATCACCTTGTATACGCTCTAAAAATGTGAGTGATTCATTCCTAATTTTCATTGGTGATGGCCGAATGATCAATTTTCCTTGAGAACAAGCAGCATATGAGAAATTCTTAGTTTGCATAATTTGTCTGCTGGACAAACAATGACCATTTGAATTCTCAACTATTTTTCGCATCATAATTGATCCAGGATGGCCTAATCGTTCATGCCAGATAACAAAGTTATTCTTATTTGTAAACTTCTGGTTTACAATAACGTTTGTTTCAACTGTACTAATATAAGTATAGTATAAACCGGAGGAAAATGAAGGTAATTTTTCCAATATACATTTCTTATCAGAAATTAACTTTGTGATGTAAAGATATTCATCTTTTCCTTCATTTGTGGTCTCAATATGATATCCATTTCTGCGGATATCCTTAAAACTCAACAAACTTCTTTGAGACTTCTTAGAATATAATGCACTTTCAATGTGTAATATTGTTCCTCCAGGTAACAAAATACTGGCTCTGCCGGAGCCTTCAATTATATTTATACTACCAGATATAGTATTAACATTGGCTTCTTGTTTTACTATATGATAGAAATATTTCTCATTCTTGAGAATAGTATGAGTTGTTGCACTGTTTGCCAGACATATATCTTCGTTATTTACGTGAGCATTCATTCTTCATTGAATAAATAAAATAAACATAAGTAAAATATACTTAACAACAATAAATATTCAACATAAAATTTTATTGATAGAAACTAAATTCATAACAAAAATAAACTACATGAAACATAAAATAATTTATTTAGGGGCACTTCCTTCTCCAACCGAGTGGTCAATCTCTTCTTCAGGAAGAGTAAGAAAATCATCAATACTAAAATCAGAAAAATCATCATCTATACCAGTAAAATTTGTCTCTATTATTTTCCCTTTATTTTTAAGGGATTTTTGGTATAGATCTACGAGATGCTTTGGTGTGCGACAAACTCGAGACCAGTGTCCCTTGCTACCACAACGATAGCAGATATTTTTAGTTTGTTCGCTATTTTGAGCATCTGTCCCTTTTTTCATATGTTCTTTATTTTTCCATGTGAATGATGATCTCTTATCATTTTGACCATTACCACGACCATAACCATATCCACGACTACGACCAATACCTTGTCCTCGAGCATTACCTCGTCCACGACCGCGACTACGGCCACGACCACGACCATGAGTATGATGATCGTGTGTTGCGACATTCACTTCTGGGAATGGAGCAGTTCCAGTTGGACGAGATTCATGATTTTGCATAAGCAATTCATTATTTTGCTCAGCCACAAGGAGACAAGTAATTAATTCAGAATATTTTGTAAAGCCCTTTTGGCGATATTGCTGCTGCAGGAGCATACTAAATACATGAAAAGTGGAGAATATTTTCTCTAACATATCACTTTCAGTGATCTTTTCTCCACATAACTCCAATTTTGAAGTAATTCTAAATAGCGCAGAATTATATTCATTTACAGTTTTAAAATCTTGAAAGCGCAAATGCATCCATTCATAACGGGCTTTTGGAAGAATTGTATCCTTTTGATGGTCATATCTTTCTTTTAAATTATTCCACAAAACAAGAGGGTCTTTAACTGTTAAATACTCATTCTTTAAGCCCTCATGGATATGGTGACGTAAAAATATCATGGCTTTAGCTTTATCTTGACTGGATGCCTGATTTCCATTTTTAATCGTGTCTCCAAGACCTTTTGCATCTAAATGGATCTCAGCATCTAATGTCCATGATAGTTAATTTTTTTCAGATATGTCAAGAGCCACGAACTCAAGGTTGGTAATATTTGACATATTTATTTCTATATAAGAAATTAAAACAATATATTAGATATCATTTCAAATAAATAAATTTGTTAATTATAAATATCTAATAATGGTAACAAGTCAATAATTATTATGAATATGTTTGGACATGGGTTTATTTTTATTTTTATTTTTATTATAAGAACAGTATTTTTTTAAAAAAAATAGAGTAACTTAAATGATCCGGTAATAAAGATTTACAATTTTTATAAAATGTCATTCAGATACTAGTAGCCTAATGGTAAAGTGATAACTTATCATGTTATAAGTCCTGGGTTCAAATCCTTATAAATGTTATTTTATTTATTAATATAATCTGAATTGTAGTAGTTAATATAAAATAATATAACTGAATTGTTGTAGTAATTAGCAAATAAGTAAGTTATAGTATTCAATGTAGTTAGCAAATAATATAAAATAATAGTGCAATAGGAATAATTGTAATTGATAGTGAGCATTAATATAGGCTAGTGGTATATGACGCAAGTTATAGTGGAATGGTATAACTTGAAGTGATGCAGGTGCAGGAGATAAAATATAAGGTGAGCAATAATAAATTTATTTTATTTTTTATATTGTTATAGTTCTTCAAGAACTACTAATAAATATTTTTATGAATTCTTCAGGAATTCTAATTTATTTGATTTTATACATCTATAAGAATGTTTTATAAATAAGTTCTTCAGGAACCCATTTTTTATGATATTGATATAATCTGATACATCCTTCTGGGATGTTTATAATATAAGTTCTTCAGGAACTTTTATAATGTATACATAAATAATATAAATTAAAATTATAAAGAATAATAATAACAATAATATATTACCTCTCTTAGTCTTAACTAGATCTCAGTTGGTCAGAACCTCGTGCTGATAACGTGTTATAAATAAATGGAATTCTAAATATAGAGAAAGGATAGAGAAAGAAAGAGAGGAGAATTTTTAGAGAGGGTGATTGAGAGTTAGAG
This sequence comes from Clitoria ternatea, assembly GCA_037962975.1. Taxonomy (NCBI): domain Eukaryota; kingdom Viridiplantae; phylum Streptophyta; class Magnoliopsida; order Fabales; family Fabaceae; genus Clitoria; species Clitoria ternatea. Next base: position 115,905,528 of record CM075674.1, on the reverse strand, counting down.
AGAGATAAAGGAAGAGAGGTAGTTTTATTATGCAAACCCAAGTTCTATTTATAGAACTTGGGGAGGGGACATCCAATAATTCTTAATATTAATTAAGTTTATTTGAATGCATATTATGGTAGTATTATGCAGAATGACATTTTAAATTATAATTTTTCTTCTGTAAAAAATAATCATAATTTTTATTTATTGTATTATGATTTTTTGGGGGGAATGAAAAATTAATACGGCAAATACACGTTCACCGTGATTATTCAAAAAAAAAATTCTACTAGTCAAGAAGAGACCTAGGCATATCAAAAAGTTTGAATTGGCAACTTCCTTGGAAGATAAAAATGAGAGACTTATGTATGAAAAAAGATAGAGAGAAAAGGGTTAAAACATTTATTTTATCTCATGAGTTGGTTTTAAACGTTTTTCTATCTTAATTTTATTTCATATGTTTACAAACCATCTATATTTTAAAACTAACAAAACAGTTATCTAACATAACATTTACACATAACGAAATAATATACATGACATTTGATAAAGTTTAACTAACATATATCATGATTTGATTGGTTGACATATAAACTAAAAAATAAAAAAAATACTCCACGTGGACGTGAAATTGGAACAAAGAGATGTGAAAAAGCTTGATTCACCACTTGAATTACTTAAACAAGAATATATTTTAATAAAATATTAACTATTTTTAATAATATTAAATACAATTTAAAATAAATAAATTATTATTGAATATATTATTATATATCATTAATTATTAATTTCAATTATATTACTCAATAATATATTTAAAATACTTTTAATAATATATTTTAAAAATATTTAATGATATTTACTATAAAATATTTTTCAGATGTATTATTAAATATATATTTAATAGTATTGAAAATATTATAAAAGTGAGACAATGTCAACTAAACAACTTATGGATTTGATTAAGTTAAAACTTCGTCTTGGCTTTAGAGTTTATTTGCAGTTTAGAATTCATTTATAGGGCTTTCGTTTTTTTTTTCCTTTGAGTGAGTATGTAATCTTAGGTAATGTATTTCTTCCTCGTAATTGAATCTTTAGGTTAAGGTGACACTTGTACTTTCTTAATATAGTTATTCCATTTACTAAGTAAAAATATTTTTAGTAAAGAGAAATCATTTTTTTAATTTAAAGTGTATGTTTTTAAAGTTATATATGTAGCATACTTTTATTAGAGGGACAAACAAACACATGATTTAGATGCAGAATATTTTCACCCCTGTTAACATAAGAAAGCTTATATATCTAACTTGATTAGGTTGGATTTAATTTATAACTTTATGTAATATATACTTACAATCCATTACATTTTTTCAATGATTTATAGTTTATCCCTTTATTTTTTTATATCAATTTAATTCTTTATGTTTTTTTTAATGCGTTGCAAAGTTTTATTTCATTAAAGTTCATAATAGTGTTTCATTTTCTTCATTATCTTCTTTATCTTATTTTCCCTCCCCTTCCCACCCTTCTCCCCCTCTTTCACCATTCTCATATAAAGTTCCACCATGAAATCTAAAGCTACACGGAATAAGAAGGGAGAAGATGAAAAAGTTAATAATGTTAATGAAATTAACAAAAATAAAATAAAATTTTATGCAAATAATAATAAATTTGAATGATTAAATTGACAATAAAAAATAACAAAATTAAATCAAGAATTAAAAAATATAAAAAAACTAAACGTATATTATTAGCAAAAATTTTTAATCAACAGTGAGTTTTACATGTGATTTCACTTTCTTTTTCTTTTTTTTTTTTTAATCACATCACTCATGACAGATATTTTCTTTTTTCTCTATTTTTCTATTTTGAGACTTAAAATGTGAAATTCATATAAAACCGGTGATCTTATCTTTTAATGTCTCTACAAATCAGCAAGAAGATTCATTATGGTATCAATAGTGTTAAAATACACATGAGAAAAAGGTAAAACTCAGAATGCTGTTTGTCATTTGATGTGTGTCACCTAATAGTGAAGGTTGAATTCTGGGAATTCAGGCTTAATGCTCATAATAAAAAAATGAAATTAGCAGACCCGTGAAATAAGATTGAAGGTGATGAATGAATAGATGACCCGTGATTATGATCAATGGCCCGTGAATATAATTTGAGGTATGCACACTTACTTTTTATTCAACAACCAGTAGAATTAGTATTAATTATATTTTTTTTATTTTTACAATTTTATTTATACAATTGATTATCAAACAAACACTTCTATTAAATCTACTAATCCGAATGTGCTCAAATTAACTAATTTATATTTCATTTAGTATTGTATATAAGGGATAGTTTTGAAAAAAAGAAACTCATAAAACATTCATTAATTTGTTTCTTATTTATCTTTATTAAGGAATTTAAATATTTCACATATCATTAAATGTACTTATATAACTATGAATGATATTTGATTAAGTTCATAAAAATAAAATTATAATAGAATGTTATTTTTCAAAAGCTCAATACTCTTAACTATTTTTATTACTGGTGATTTAGTTGAATATATCTTACATATAAGAGATAGTAATGTTTAAGATTTTTATTGATCTTCACCCTAGCTCTTAGGATGACTTGGAACCTAATTTACAACATTGTAAATATTTAATCATGCAATTGCAAACCTCATGCACTAAAAGAAAATTTGCTAAGGCTCGTGAGCAATTCTATTTATGAGTTTGTTTTCATTATTAAGTTAGATTTAAGAAACTTAAGACATCATATGCAGGTATAGCATGATATAAAAATGTATTATCAGATCAGACAATTATTACAGATCATCAAATCCTCATTATTAATCCAAACCGTAAAGGAATATAGCATATATGATATAAAAATGTATAATTTAGTTTACAACATTGGAATACCACCTAGTAAGAACATCACAAATTTAAACAAGACATTAAGATTATACATTTTGATCAACCCCACCCTCTTCCATGTGTCTGTGCAAAGTCAAGAAAGGATTACTAGATCCAACAGTGATTATACAAATCATTTTCAAAGAAACCTCATGGTATATAATATAAATTTGATGATGATGAATTCATTTGTAGCTAGTTAAGTTGAGTTAGTGATAACCCTAAAAATTGTAACTATACCGTATAAAAATATTAAAATAATATTCAAAATTTTGCATGATAAAATGATTAATTTTTAATGTTCTTAATCCTATGTTAAAGTAATTTTTATCTATACCAATAAGTGATTGATTTAAGTATATTTGATTTATTTTAAGTAAGATTTCAAGTTTAAGTTTAAAAACAAAAGAAATCTCCATTTAAAAAATTATTTGTAACATAATATGAATATTCTCGACTCGAATAAGATAATTCTTTTCCAAGAATTTTACCCGTGGTAGAAAAAAACATCATAACTAGATTAACAAGAAAGCAATTTTGGGCCTCAAACCCAAATACCAAGTGACCATCAAACTGTTTACAAGGTCAAAAAAATAAACAAGAGACCACGGCTTGCAATTGGTCATCACAGCAACTTAGAATGGCCTCTCCTCAACTTGTGTAGGCTAGACCCATCCAGCGAAGTGAACCCTAGCCAAGGTGAGGGAGGAACGACAACAGAGAACCCCATACCAGAAATGCGAAAACGTTATCTTCAACTAGGAGGAACCCATCTTTTGTCTTCAGTGAGGGCTTTCCTAACCTTCGAAGTTGGCCTCAACCACCATTGTCTACCCAACGAGCCCTCAAAACCCGTCTGCGAGATATCATGAGCTGCGCAATTGGCACTTCTTTTGGCCCAGAGGAAACCGCACGAGGAGAAGTACCTTTTAAGGCAGGTGATGTCTCGCACAATAGTTTCAATTTCCCCTAAATTATTTTCTTCTCGACATGCCCTGATCACTGAGAGATTGTCTGCTTCAAATAGGACGTCCTTGAATTCCAAGCTAGCCGCCAACACCATAGCTTCCCTAATTGCAAGAGCCTCTGCAACAACCACAGATGGTGCCCAAATAATAGAGGACTGCCCAAAAACGACATTACCGTGGTGATCCCTTAGCACCACTCCTTTAGCTGCTTTCTGGGATGGCGATTTCCAAGCAACATCCGTATTGACTTTTAACTTGCCAACAGGGGGGTCTCCACCTTGGATTATCCACTAGCTTAGGGAGGTTAGTTAGTTTACTAGGCTCAGTATCCTCCTTACTGCCCAATTCCATAATTGCATGATGTATTGACTTGGGAACCATATCTGGTTTGGGAAGAATTCCATGATAAATGCATTTGTTTCTATGTAACCAGATTTGCCAGAATGTAATGAATAATTTTGTTATTAAAAATTGGCAATCTTCCTTTTTTGTCTTGAATAAAGCAATTTTTGTGGACACCCATTGGATAACTGAATTTGCATTTTCTCTTGCTGGCTCACTTTGAATGCTGACTCCAAACCAAACTGGAATGGTCCATTCACAGTAGAAAAAAAGGTGTTCTAATGATTCCTCAGCTAGATTACATACTGGGCATTTCGAATCATTTTTTATTTTCCTTTTGACAAGATTATTCTTGGTAGGAAGTATATTTTGACACATTTTCCAAATGAAAATCTGGATCTTTCTAGGTACTTTAGCTTCCTAGATTGCTGACCATAAATCTCTGCCTGGTAGGAAGGAACATGAAGGTCTTTCTTCATTTGCCTCTACATATAGCTTTAACATCTGATATCCTGACTTCATTCTAAACTCCCCATCTTTAGTATAAGGCCATATCAGAGTATCCTCCCCTCTAGTGATCCTAATGGGTGTTTGAAGTGCTGTCAACCATTGGTGTTGTGGCAGAGCTCGAGTGACTTTTGATACATCCCAAGAGTGAGTTGACTGATATATAAGAGAGGATAACATAGCCTGAGAGTCAACTTGGTTGTTGGAATTTGGATAGCACATTTCCCCATTCCAATTTGAGATAACCGTTTTATAACGGACAGTGTGGGGTGCTAACACCTTCCTTACATGTAATTAGACTTCTGAACTTGGAATTTCATTTTTATAACCAGTGTTTTAACAAAGGTTTTCCCGGTATTTTATCCTTAAAAATATTGGTGGCGACTCCCTGTTTTTTTCGAAAGGATTTCAAACGGTCTTATCTTTAATATTTTAAGGGTCAGCCTCCCGTCGCATTCCCGGTCGCGACAAAAAATAAGAAGAGAAATAATGCTTTATGTGTTAAAATATTATTTTGAAAGATTTAGATAAAAAATTTCAATTTATCACAAAGTATTATATATATATATATATATATATATATATATATATATATATATATATATATATGTACACACACAAGAATTTCAATGATTTTTATTTTGATTTCGAGTAATTGAAGATAGATGGGTAAAAAAAGGGATAAAACTGAGTTGTCAATAATTATATTAAAAAAGGTACTTTCTATTTTATTAATTATGTTTATATATTGTGTCAAGTCCGGTTCGTAATGAATTAAAATTTTAATTCTATAAGAATGCAAGTTTAAATTTCAATTATGTAAACATATCAGCTACTGTACTCTTATTTTTTTAAGTGTTATCATGGCTGCTAGAAAATTTTTAACCCAAATTTATTTTATTCCTTATGTTACTGTACTGTTTTTATTCCTTATTATGTTACCAATAATGCACACTGATAAGTGTGGATCCCCCCACAAAAAAACAGAGAGAAATAGAGAATATCCCTAAATTTACGTCGGTTAAAAGTGGTTGTAGTAACTGTCAAGTTTATGCAATTTATAGATTTATAGATAGCGCCATTGTATGAAATTAATGCCTTGAACGACTTTGTGGCTTTCTGCTATGTTCCAAATTCTTACCATTAATTCGTTCACTCACACACATCACTGTAAATGGTTCCTGCTCAAACTTGTTATAACCTACCATATGCCACTTCACCATGCTAATAAGAAAAACAACAAATTGAAGTAATATATAATAAAACTTCTATTGAAAGTTTCATCAGTTATATTTAAATACATGACTTTGATTGAACAGGACAACAATAATACTACATCTGCAAACGAAAGCAATTCATCTGCAAATATAAATAATTACAACCCCTGAACCACCGCCCATTTCTGTACTAAAAGGCAAACACTGACTTGATTTTGTTGTATCTTATTAATCTATCTATAAATAAACGGGGTTACAATTAATTACTTTTTTTAAAAAAGGATTAACAGCATCTTTTACTAGATAATTCTTCTGTTTTGAAGTATAATATAATCCCTATCCAATGAGAATATCCAACATACAATTGAAACCTGATTTTGTTGATGATAATGGAGTACGTGTATATATGCTTGAAGTTTTACTCAACAAGAATCATGCATGAATATATATTTCCTTTTTTATCGATTTTCATTATAATTATTTTCCTTTTTAAAAAATGTCAATAGATTATAATCTACTTTTTTATACAATTACACAAACATATCAATAAATATTTTCCCCAATAATTCAGAAACATACAGTTGAAGAATCTGATCTTCAGTCACCACTGGGCGACTGCATGGATGGGTTATTTGATTGAATCAACAGTGTTAGTGACAATAATGAATATTATAATAGAGTTAAAGAACATATAATACAATATTAAACAATGACATGATTAAATTAACTACAGATATTATGTTCCTTATTGTTGCTGTTTATTTTGATTACGAGCAGCAGCGACACATATTTTTGTTTTAAGAATCATAGTATCTGGATCCAAATACCCTCACTGGGAACATCTTTGTGGACCACAAATAGTAGATAAAAACCGGGTGGTGCAAGAACAGGGGAACCCGGTGTGGTAACCTCAACTTCATACGTTGTTGTTGGTCCTCCCATGTTTGTCACACTGCTACCCTCCAACACCAACATCCTCTGATTCATGGAAAACGAGTGCGTGCTAAACGGCGGCGCCAACACCGTCACCCGAACCAAATCCTTAACCAAAGCCTCCACGCCGAACCGCACCTTCAACTTCTCCCCATACCGAACCTTAGTTCCCGAACCTGTAGGCGACACAATCACGGGACGAACATTCCGCAACCCAGGTTCCAGATACGGAGGAGAAAACGCCTCAAGACTTAACTCCGTCGGAAACATGACGTTACTAAAATTGTACCCAACGTGAGGGTTGCTCCCAGCAACCAAAACCCTTCCGTCACGAACCAAAATCGCGCTAGAATGATACATTCGCGGGATCTTCGACGGCTTCAAAATCTCGAACCGCGACCCGGTTGGAGCATCCGGGTTATAAACATACGGGTTCAAAACCGGGTCCCGCCCGTTTTCCCAACCCGCACTTCCCGAACCCGCTCCGTTAATAATCAAAACGTTGCCGTTTGGAAGCAAAACCATGTCGCTCATAACTCTCCCCCGGGGCATTTTTTCCACCACCCATTCCGGGTTCGGGTCGGTTATTTTAACCCGAGCGCACGTGTTTAATGCTTTTATAAACTTGTTACCCGATTTTGCTTCTTTAAAAGCCCCTCTTGGAGCACCACCACAGACCAAAATCTCTGCTTCTAGAAACTTCGGTTTTAAAGGTAAAAGAACGGCGGAACCGGAACTTGGATAGCATCTCGGGTCACCGCCCGGAATGTTCGGGAATGTTCTGACGACATTGTTCTTAGAATAGTCGAAGAGAATTGCTCTGTTGTTTGCGAAAATGAAAAGGTTTCCGTCGATGTTGAGGAAAACGAAAGGGTATAAATTGTTTTCTTCATTAAGGTCGTTGGTTTGAACGAGGAAGGGCAATGAGTAGGCGTTTTTAGCGTTGGCGTTGGTTTTGGGGTGAAACTCGTAGTTGAATTGTCTTCGCCCGCCGACGATGATTTGGCGGCCGTCGGGGAGTTTGTGGTTGGTGGCGTACCACCGGCGGGCGGCGAGTTGGTCGGGGAGTTCATTCCAGTCGCAGGTGGGGCAAGGGGTGAAGGTTCGGACTGCTTTTTCGCCGTCGTTGTAGCCGCCGGTTTGGACGAGGATGCCGTCGGCGGCGACGGAGGCGGAGGAGCACCAGACGTTGGATTGGATGAACAATGCGCGGAAGGTGTTTGATGGCACGTCGTATTCGACGGAGTGGGCGGTGCAGTCGGTTTTGACGGCGATTTCTCTGGGATCGTGGCGGCAGCGGCCGTGGGGTAGGGAGATGTTGGAGAGGCCAAAGTCGGTGCGGTCGAAGATGAGGACGCGGTCGGTGTGGAGGAGCTGCATGTGCATGGCTACAATGCCGATGCTTTTCTGCATGAGCTGCCATTCTCCGCCGCCGGCTTCCGCCGGTGGCGGCGGCAATGTGGTGGTGGTGATGAGGAGGATTGCGAGGAAGAGGTAAGAGTATGATGGCATTGTTAGTTTGAATTTGTGTGTGTGGTTATGAAGTAATGGTTAATGGGGTTATATGATAGAGGGTAGTTTGTTTTGAGTGAGGAACAGAGGAAGTGGTGTGCGCTAGCTAGCTGTTTTTAAAGGAAATATGTTAGTTGTGTAATTCGACCTGTGAGACACACACAGAAAGAGACATAAAAGATTTGTGAAATAATAAAAATACAACATTTGAAAAAGATGCTTAAATGTTCCGCTGATAGAGATTGAAAGATTAACATACACATTCAGATAGTATTATTTACCATTGTTATCAAAATCGAACCGGTTCAGCTGGTCTGATCGGTTGAACCTTAAACTGCTTAGGTAACCGGTCCAGGTCAATTCTTTAATACTACTGGTTGAACTTCGATTTTCATAAACCGGTGCCTTCACCGGTTTAATGATCAGTCCGGTTCTGAAAACATTATTATTTAGAGTGAAGGTCTCAACTTATCGTTTTTCAAAAGGTTTAGCGGTGGATATCTGGGTTTACAGGGGTAGGATGATTATCAACACAAATTATCAACTAATACAAATTTAATTTTAACCAATTGAACTTACTTGTCACATGTATAAATATTTATGATACAAATAATATATGTAATGTGTGATAAGAAAAAAAGAAAGATTATGGAAACAAAATGTATTCAACCAGAGCTGAAGAAATTATTTTCATTACGTTCTCTTGTGCTTTTCTTTGCTTTCATGGGAAGAAAAGAGAGAAAAACTTCCGCTGTCATTGAGAAATTAATAGATTGGGAAATAAAATAGAAATAACATATGAGAAATAAAGTGGAAATATAATGAAAAGAATGTTATTTGGATGAATATAAATAAAAAAGAAAGATATAATGTTTTTTATTTGAATAGATGAAAAAAGAGGTGAATAAAAATAAATTAATTGTGTGATAAATAAATTTAATTTTATAATTGATAGTCTAGATTTTTTGTTATGCATAAAAATATAGAAAATTATTTTATATTTTAATAATGTATATTAAATTACTAAATATTTTAAAAAAATACTTATATGGTTAAAGTTAAATTAATAGTGACAATTAAATCTTTTTATTTTTAGTAAAAGTTAAATATGAGATTTCAACTTATTATTTATTAACAACTGAATCAGAACTCAAACACTTTCAACTTCTTTTATCTGATGTAATTTTAAAAATAATTATTTTTTATTTGTCATTTTAGAAGTTCAAGAAAATATTTAAAACTTATTTTTCTATTAGTCTTAGCTAAATGACTATAATGGAGATGTGAAATAAATAGGAAGAGAGAAAAATACAAGGTTAAACTATGAAATTAGGTAGTTAAATTATGTATTCCAATATCATTTAATAATTTTTTAAAATTACTTTAGATAAAAAGGAATAGTGGGAGCAATAATCTTTAAATAATTAAAAAATTTATTGCTTATAATTGTGAAACCTGATTTAAAAATATTGTTTTTTATTCTTAAATAAATTCGTGTGCTAGGTGAGAGAAATATCGAAAAGAATATATAAAAACAAATATTTTCCAAAATTTGTATACTCTTGCTTGTACGCTTTAAAGCAGCTTACGTTCTAATAAAAGAAACTTTAGACAATGTTTCTCATTAATATATAGTGTATCTCATCAACACGCCACTCAACGACTACACACATACGACAACATTCTATCTTCATTTTCTATACCTCTTTAAAACCACTGTTTAATGCAAATAAAATTATAAAAAATAAAAATATATAATAGTTATAATTCATCTTTTACATTATTTAAAATAATTAAAACTCCACTCAACCAATAGATTTTTTTTTCGGTTAAATTGAGATTTGATTTTAAATAATAAAATAGATAATATGTTTTCATATGCACCTACTTCCTAAATTTTATTTTAAATGGCTAACGAAAGTTTTTTAAACAGAGGAAACGATCCTACGGTTAAAAGAATTTTTAACTGTTCGAATTATTAATATTAACGTTTAGATTTTTCTATTTTCATAACTTTGTTTTTTCAATTACATACTAAACAAACACTAACTCTAACATAAGTATTTAAAAAATGAAAAAATATTAGAAGATATTAGAATTATTTCAAATGAATATAAAGAGAAAAAGAGAAGAAAAAAAAAGAAAAAGATTAGAGATAATAAGTTAACGTGTTGTGACTTGTGAGAAAATAAGTTTGAAAGAATAAGTGTATTATAAATATATATTTTGATATATTTACAAGTTAATTACTATTTTTTACTTCAATTTAAACTTAATTTTATGTTTAATTATTTTCTTTACTATTTAAGTATTATATTTTTATATTAACATCAATAACTAATAATAAAATAAATTTTGTTTATCACTCTATAATTAAATAACAAAATATAATATAAAAATTAAAATCCAATCAAACTAAACCGTATTTTATTATTTAAAATTGAATTAGATTTAAAAAATTATTTCAAATAACTTAATCCAAACCACTATGTAATCGAATGACTTTCTGCTCTGTAACTTATCAAATTCAATCTAAAAGACCCTAAAAACAACAATCAGTACCACATTTTTGCTTCCTTCCATGGAAGTCCCCTTCATTAAGTTTTTTCTTCTGGAAGAAGTTTCTTGTTTCACATAGGTGAGTTCTCTTTATTTGTTACATTTTTTATTTCTTTTTGTGATGGTAGTTTTCTTCTTTTATTTTTTTCAATCATATGTCTTGATTGTTCATTTATTATCATCCAACTGTTCTTCTTCTCTGATTAATCTCAACCTTAAACCATAATCACCATGCCAATGTAACATTTTTATTTTCACTTTAGTTGATAACTCTTTAATCTTTGTTAGCCAATGTCGACAAAGCCGAAAGCTAAACTGAAATTACAAGTAAAAATGAGTTATCTAGTTTTAGTTTTTATAAGTGGTGATTTTAACTAGATGAAATAATGATGTGTGAGAGAAGTTACCACATGTGTTTGTTGTTTTCTATATTTGTACTTGTATTTTCATGCTTTGATTTTATAATGTTTATCAACAATTCTTAATGGAAAATTTTCCATTTGATTGGCATCTTTTAACAATATGATCGTCTTGAAAAAAAAATATAAATATTAAAAGAATAAAAAATGTCTATAAGATTAAAAATAAAGGAACTAAATACAATCTAACATCAACGATGATTGGTTTAAGTAATATATATTTAATTTTTCTTAAATAAAGTTTTAAATTTGAGACTTATGCATGAAAATATTCATTACTTAAAAAGTTGGTTCTATTATAACACGTATGTTTCTGATTCAAATAGGACGTCTTTGTTAAATGATGTGGTTAGACCAATATAGCATTGTTAATAAATTTAATACTTTTCCATTGAAGTTAAATTTTATAGTGAAATAAAATAAAATAAATCAAACTTGGTGTTATAATATAGTACAAACTCACATATAATAGTAATATCCGTTTTTCATGAATATCTTTTTGGATCATGGAGGCATATGAAATAAATCGATAGATTTTCTTCAGTCGTCCAAAAAATAATTGTTATACAAAACCATATTTTTTTGGTCTATGATATATAGCATTCAATATAAAAATTAGAATAAAATAACTCGATATTTATCAGTTCTCTATATATTTATGTTTATATGTTGCATGCTAAAAAATTAGAACCACGGGTACGTTAAAAGGTGAAAAAAATATTTTCATTGAAAGAATGAAGTTAATGCGAATAAAATTAAACAGGCTTTTCCATTGAGTATATATTTCCATTATATTTAATATATATTATCTAATTATACTCTTTATGATAATTATTTGTCACAAAATGGTACAAGATTTGTGTGCTTGAGCTTTGACCTATTATTATATATTATTATGCTGGCTTTATTAAGTTGAAGTTTCACATGATTAATAATGAACAAAATACCCTTTTCACATAATTTGACGAAAATACCCTTTAAAGTGATTATAACAAATGGGATCAACCTAGCTAGCTTATGTTGTCATTAATTCCCATGTGCATATAAGCATGGTCATCAACTTCATATTCAATGGTTGTGACCACCTACACTACACCTCTATCAATGTTATTATCATCTGGGTCATGTGTTGCCAAGCTTCTTCTCTTTGTGGAGCCATGTCATGTTGTAGGATAATGCTTGCACGGATTCCATGGCCTAGTCTCCATCATCATCAATCTTGGGTCCACGTACTCCATCATAGACCTTTCTCTGTTAAGACTCTTCATTCTTAATCAGCCATGTCGCAATGTAGATTGTAGAAGACTCTCAGTTGGATTGCGCAGAAACAAAATATATAGTTTCTCCCTTTCTTTCCCATGCAATAATCGACAGTTTGTAAATGACCCTTTTATCTTACAATCTAAAATGAAAAGGTAGATGATGAGTATATATGGATTGTTTGGTTAAAACCGAGGTTTCACCGACCTAAAAAAAATTTATATGGTCAAACGAAGTTTTGATTGTTTAAAATAATGTGAAGAACTAATTATTCTTCAAATTTTTTTATTTTTATAACTTTATTTTCTCAACTACATACCAAATAGACGCTATATGCGGTTGGCTAAATAAGTCTCTTTCATCCTAATATAAAAGAAGGGTTTAGATGTATATATATAAGCCTACTTTTATTTTGTACGTTTAAGTCCATCAAAAATGAATTACTTTATGTACATTAAAAATACTTATGTTAGATCAGTTAAACACAATGAAGAAAAAAATCGGTTATAATTGATTTTTCATAGACTCTTTTTTTAGGTTATTTTTTCAATGGGCTGTTGAAAAAAATGCCAAATAATCTATTTTTTTAGAAAGGAAAATAGGCTAGATTGGCAACAAAACATGTGGTGGCTATTTTAGTTCTTGATGAGATAAGGTATATGACTCCAGTATAATAATATATGCTTTGTAAAAAAATTTATTGAGTTGTATATTAAATAAAAATTTTATCAAATTATTATTTTTTCTTGTATGTAATATTAGATATGATAAGAAATTAAAAACTAAATAATTTTAATTTAAAGTTAATATTAATATATAGTTTTCCGTTATTCCTGATAATACAAGTCCAACACAATTAACATTAATAAAATCTATTTTTTATTCGATATAAGGTTGCATATGTTTTAAAAAATAAAATATTATATATATATATATATTATATTTTAAGTTGTGAAAAGATTTATTTTATATTTCTTAATTTTTAACCCACGATACGAATAAAGTACGTATTTTTTGGTTGCTAATATATGACGTTGTATCATATAGTTTAAATTTGATGTAAGGTCAGTTAAAAAGGTTTACATTACTAATCTATCAAAATCATTTTTTATGTGCCTTTAAAGTTTTTTTTATAATATAGCTATAATAATATATGGTCTCTTTTTTTGCATGTAACCGTTATATTAGGTTATCCCCCTTTATGCTGTTTTTAATAACTAAAAAAGCCCATTCACAAAAAAAAAAAAAATAACTAAAGTTAAAGTTACCGTATCTAATTCCATATTTTTACATTCTTTCATAAAAAAAACACAAGATAATTAATGGTTTAACGAAAACTGATAACATCCTAATTAATTAATTATTATAAAAATAACCACCTAATTAATTAATAAAGAGTTAGACGCTAAGACTGTGTTTAGTTACAGAAAATTATTCTAGTTTTTTTGGGAAAAGTTTTTCGCTTGTTTTGCAAAATTGTTATTTTCTAGAATAGTTAGAAAAATTTTAAAAACCCGTTTAGATAATGTGACAGTTTTTCAATTTGGAAAATTAGAAAACTAAAAAAGTTGTTCAAGTATACTCAGTTTTCTAAATTTTTTTCAAACATTCTTTAATTCAAATTAATTAAGATATATCTTATATATATTATTTATGACAATATTGTATAGTATATGCAGCACATAAAATTTGTGATAAAAATTTAAAGTAATATTAAAATAAGAGCAAATAAATTTGTGTTTAAATATATTTTAAAATAGTTACAAAGAATAATAAAAATATTATCATAATAAAAATGGTTATAACGGTCTTTATCTTATAATTCAATTACCTTATCTTGTAATTCAATTACCGTCTTTTCTATTTTTTTTACTTTTCTTAGAAACCTTTTAAAAGAGTTTTCTGATTTTCTTAAAAAATAAAAAATCAATTTTCTATTTTTCTATAAAAAAATTTAAATAATTTGTAAATAAACAGTTTTTTATTTTTTTATTATTTCTAAGAATAATTTTCTATTTTTCTTATAAAACTTATAAACTAAACATAGTCTAAACTAGTTTCACTCAGTTAAATTTCGTTAATGTGGTTTCCATTTTTAATTGTTCACACTCCACCTTGTGGGTTAAATATTGTAATGAATTTCAACCATCACAAAATTTAACTTAAATACAGATTATAGACTTTTTAAAAGATTCAAAGTAAGGTATAAACCTTTTAAGGCAGTGCTCAAGACTTATAGGTTACTAGCAGCAGTAATGTGCAGAATATATCTTAGTCACACTAAATCTTTATATTAAGAATTATTCTTTTTTATTTTTTTTTAAATAAGCTACTTTCTAGGAGGAGTTTTTAAAATTTTTAAAAAATGTTTGATCTAACTTTTAGTTTTAAAGAAAATTAGAGAAATTAAAAATAAATAGGTAAAACATTACATTAATTAATATAATAAATGGGAAAATTAGAAAGGGGAACAAGTCAAAACAAATAAAGCCCCACTCATTTAGGTGTGGGTTAATGGGTAAGCCCACTTACCCTTTTTTTTCTTTGTTTTTTAAGTGGTATTTTTTTCCTTGGTGGTGGGTAGATGGACTGGCCCACCCTGACATGCTTCTAGTCCATTTTTTGGTGGTCTAAAATGGTTGGGCTTAAGTGAGTTAACGGACTAGAAAATTTGTCCCGACCCCACCCTCTAACATGTTTATTACACGTCGGCCCGACGAGTTTGACTTATTTTGTCATCCTAATTTCAACTTATGTGAGAAATATCATTAAGTTTATAAAGTTAATGATTTTTATAAAGTTTTTAAAATTTAGATTTCATTCCTATATAAAATTTTATTAAAGGTTTAGTCCCTAACTTTTAAATAGTTAATGAATGTCTATTAAGTGTCTATATAATAAACAGATAGCCACATCAGAATGTCCACATGGTACGTGGGACCACCCTATAACACATTTTACGGTTATATCATCACCTCTTCATGTGACATGTAACAATATAGAGACCAAAATTCAATAAATTTTTTTTATTAGGATTATTTCTAAATCTTGAAAATTTTCAAGGTGTTATGAATAATAATAACATGAATGTTCAAATTCATCCCATAATATTTTTTAAGGATTGTAACTACATACCCTTTTATAAGGATTGTAACTGCTTATCTTTTTGTCTAGCCCAAGTTTACAAATAAACATATTTTTAATGCTTATTGTATAGAATGAAACAAACTTCTTATATTCTCTGTACTCATTCCTTTTTTCTCTCTATCCCTCTTGTATGCTCTTTGGTTCTTGTTACTTTCATATACTATAGTTCTTGTTTATTTTCAAAATGATACAAGCTAATCACATAATTAAGCCTTAAATAAAACATTTCCCCTATAATTGTTTCATTTACGGTAAGGATTTACAGATAAGTTTATCCAGATTGGTCAATTTGCTCTTACTCATTAATTAGTATTTTTTATAGGTTGACATTTTTACTTTTTTGGTTTAGTGTGACTTGAATATTTCTTTTACTATGACATTTTGTTGCCTTTTCTTTTAACACCACCTCAAATTTCAAATGACATCGTCCTTATCCCTTTTGGAGTTTAGAAAAATGACCAACAACTACACCAAATGAATTAGATTTGACATCATGTTCCATGTGCTTGCATGTTATGGTATGAACTATATAACAATATAACTTTTACGTTCTAATTGTTTCAAACTCTATGGTAAAAAAAGAATATCTAACATACTAACACAATTCATAATTATTAAAGTGAATTCAATCTTGATCCTAGCAACGAGGGACGACCGACCTGCCCATACAACCAGTGGGGAGGACAACATATCTCGCATAATGACTTTAAGTTCCTTGTTTACTAATTAACACAATTTCATGAAAAGAACCTATTAGTTAGGGTTATATAAATCAATTTTGGATTGGTAATCGGTGACGTAACTGGTTTTGATATGTTATTGGATTGGTTAAACACAAATGATTTAGTACAAAATTGGTTGAATCGTCTGGTTTTGTCTAAAATCAATGACTTAATTGACCTACACAGATCATGTTTTTTTTAAAAAAAATTTCCTCTTTCAAAACCATGTCGTTGTGTTTTTACTAGTTAATTACTATTATATATTTGATTTTGAAATTTTAAAATATAAAATACTTGAATTATTTAACTTGTATTTTTATTTTAAATAGATTGAATTAATCGGTTTGACTATTGATTTATTAACCTAGCGTTTTAACTAGTTCAATCACCGGTCTCGTTTCAATAACATTGTTGTATATATCTCTCACTAAGTAAAATTGCTCTATCATAAAATAAATTTAGTTCCTTAGCATGATTTCAAAACTTATAGCTAATTCACCCCATTCTAAAGTAATAATGAAATTAAAAAACTGTAAAACTTGAAATTTAGAGATTTTAACAAATTCATCATGTAGTTTTTAGCTCTCGTGAAAGGCCATAACTTAATAATCTATCCACCACATCCATCGAAATCCTTCAAAGTATAATATTGGCAAGATGCTAGCATGATTCATTAAAACAAGATATAAACAACAATTGTTTTATTGTGGGAAATATAATTTATCTGAAATATAAGCTTTTAATATGAGTGGGATACAGATCCTAATTATTATTGTTTATAAAATCTACATGATGATGTCTACTCATTGATATTTTTATTTGTCTTATAAAATAATAATAACAAATGGCCACATATTTAAAAATGAGTACCAACACAAATTTTACAACATTATATATGTTCTGTTTAAGAACCGGGGTCAAGAGTTGACTGTCTTGACCGGGGTCAAAGGTTAAGTTCCCTGACCGTCTTTACCTTGTTAACTCTCAGTTTTACACCGTCTCAGTGGAGTATGGTATTTTACACCTAGGTTACGTGGGAATCCAAGGTTCATCAAGTAAAGGTGAGTATTGATGTTCTGTCCGTATTAAAGTCAAAGAACCACACCGGAGGTGTACCTACAGAAGATTCTCTAATGCTTAAGTCAGTACGGTCACTAAAGTAGTATGATATTATAGAGGTAACTTACAGGATTAGATCAGATCCTTCTTCAGTAATAAATGAATTGTATTTATAGTGTTTACCTTAGCTTAGGAAATGATTTGATCATATTCCTAATTTACTATTGCTGCAGTATCTGTAGGGTCAGGTTGCCCATACCTCCTCTGACTCATTGTCTGGTTGTTAGTTACGAGCCGAGGTTAAGGGATGAGTACGTAGTCATCTATCAGTTTTAGACTTCGGTTATAGACTTGTAGCCTTTTAAATGACGTGACATGGTGCTCTTGGACCCCGGTCTAGGTCCTGCTTACTACCCCGGATCAATATATATATATATATATATATATATATATATATATAATGTATCTTGTAAGAAATATTCTATCAGGCGAAAGTGAGAATAGTAAATATGGACCGTATAACTATATATGAATTGTCATGATTAAATAGTTTTCAAAGTCACATGATTAGTTAAAAAATTATATGACTTTTTAAAAAATTTACATGTATATTCTAATATCGATCATCCATAATAAGATCTAATGAGTCAAAATTGCTACCGCGTCACTCTCACCTAAGAGAATCTCTCTCATATATATATATATATTGATAACTTGCACTTATATTTATAGCTAAAGAAGATTCTTGGTTTTTTTTAAGATGAGATATTAACTATGTTTGCAAAGGTTGCTAATATGCCTATTAGAAAAAAAAAATCTAAAACTAACCCTGAATATGGAAGCATTTTTTAAAAACATGATTCATATATTTTTGTGCAATCAATCTTCGCATTTTCACCATTTATATATGGTAATCTTGTTCATGTAAAAGGAGAGGAAACTAATCAATCTTAATATAACATGAGGTTTGAGTGGAAAAATATAACTCATATATTTTAAAATTTATATATTGTAAATGTAGCATAAATTTACATGCATGAGATAAGAGAAAAAAATATATTAAGAGTTAAATATAAAACAAATTATTTTTTTCTCCCAACGATTTTATTTATCACCTGGGAGAAACAATAATCCCTTATAGTGTTGCAACTAAACCATAACATATGTGAGACTTAAATTATAATGTTAAAAAATCATTTACCATATAAAATAGATATATAAAAAATCCTTTATAGTGTTATTTAATTTAGTGATATTTTCCAAAGCTTGAATTACAATATGAAGTTATGAATCACAAAGAATACAAATAGGTGAAACTTATCCTATAAGTTTCGAATTTCAACAAATCAATTATCCAACATCATGTATGCATGTTATAGAACTACTACAATCATAACATATTTTCCTAACAAAAGGAGAATTTAACCATTCAAACATGTTGTTTGGTGTAGCAGTGAGTTAACTCAACGGAGGTTGGGGTGAAGCAAAAGTTTCATCATACGTCAAACGGAATTTTGATTGTCTCAAGCGACGTAAAGAATTAATATCAACCTTTAAATTTTTTCCATTTCCCCAACTTCATTTCCTTAACTACAAACCAAACATCCCTTAAAGTCAAATGGCTGTTGATGATATCGAAGTTTCGCCTCTAAAGCATTGTACATTCCTCTGTAACCACATGTTCTGGGCTACTCCTCACCAAATAACTTCCCAAGCTCTTTTAGATTTGTTGCTATCCATTGGTATAGTGTGTTGAAGGAAGTGAGCCTCACCATGCGAGTAAGGTTGTGATATTGATTCCAAAGCACCATCTGCAAAATTACATGAAAACAGAAGATGGTACGTGGTTTCTAAATCATTCCCACATATCTCACAATGCATAATAACACCCGCGGTAGCTAGATTTTGCTTCATTTGAATCCTATCTTTAAACACTCTCCACACAAATGAGGAGAGGTTCATAGGACAACCTTTGACCATACAACAACATTCTAAATAGTCCTATATACCGAACAGATAGTGTACAATCCATATGATTCATGTTACTGATTACCTGCATAAAAGAATTTATCATGGATTGTTCTTATTGAATAAAACATTTGAATTGTTAGATTTGCTGACAAGACATCCTTATTTGTTATTGGCATGTTATATATACGCTGAATAAAACATTTGAATTGTTAGAGGTATAATTTTCAATTATCTCATTTGTTCCCATTATTATTGAATACTACCTTAATGATTAACACTAGTTGATTGTAAAACTATACACGTTAATTTAACATATTTAACTTGATTATTCATGTAAATTAAATGATACACTTTTATATGAAGATTTGTCATTAAATTTAGAAATTTTATTTGACATTTTATTTAGTAGATAAAACCATTGAGTAATTGAAGGTGAAGAACCCCTCAAGAAAGATACACATAGTATAAGTAAAGAAAGAAACCCAAGTAAAAAAAAGGGAACTATATTATCTGAGACTCGATTAAATTTAAAGTGAAAGTTAATCTCAATATAATAATTGGTGTATTTTTTTTTCGACATAAATATATATTGTAAATTTCATTCTTTTATGAGAAATATTCACTAAGATGGAAAAAAAAACATTACGATAATATATTGTTAACACGAATATAACAAGTTTGTTCCCATATCACACAATATAAAATTTCGATAAAATTATAAGAACGTGTTTTATATAATTTTTTATCCTAAAAATATTAATTAATAAAGGATTGAAATCTGCATCGACATCATAAAACACAATTTATGAACAATATTTTGATTATTTTCCAATTATTATTATTATTGTTATTATTCTCCTACCTTCATCCCGGTTCAGGTTATCGAGCGAACGTTTCCCTTGCCGTAAGAAGCCGTTACTCGTTACGGTGCGCACTTCACACACTCTTCTCTGTAGCACAAATTAAGATTCACAAACCTCTCAATCGCATATCGCAGGTTTGTGTAATAATCCTTTTTCTTTGTTTATGTTACATACATTTACCTTTATCTCATTAGTAAATAATAATAATAATAATAATATAAATATGTTCTTATATGCAAGTGTGTGTAGGTTTTCCTATGTTTTTTCTGAAGATTTTTTTTTCATGTTTTATTGTTGAAATTTGGGTTTCTCACTCTCTATAATGCAATAACACTGGTTGTTCTTCTTCTATTAGGATTTGGATTTTGTTTTTCATTGAAGCGCGAGGGTTATTAATCTGTGGATGGAGGAGTGGAAAGTGACGGCATAAAAGGGGGAATCATTCTAGAATCTTCGTGTGTTTGGAAACCCTAGGGCTTCGAAATGGATGGGGAAGATATGCGGTGTGGGAGCAAGAAAAAGCGATCCAAGAGGGAAATTGGCTTTGACTCTGATGATGATGAGCCCATTGGGTCAATCTTTAAGCTGAAGAGGTCCAAGAAGAAGGTTGGTTTTGCATCAGAGGGTTCTTGTGGTGATGCTGTTAGGGGAAAAGAGGATTTGGGGGGTATGGATGATACCTTGGCTAGCTTTAGGAAGAGGTTGAAGGGTCCCAAGAGAGATCAGGGATCTGGGGCATCATCCACTAAAGGGGCAAGTGTTGCTTTGCATGTTCCTCTTGAGGGTGAGGGTCATACTGTGTCTGATGAAGATTTGGGATCTAGGAGCACCTTGAAGGATGACAAAGGTGTGGCCTTGATGTCTGGTGGTGATGAAATGCAGGTGCAACAGCAGCAGCAGCACGGTTCTGACCAACACATGGAAGATTCACTGCTATCTGCGATTTTGTTGAAGGCGCAGTCTGGTTCTGCTAGGAAGTCACACGCTACCTCTGGGGGTTTGAAGCAGAGAAAGGGGGTTCAGAATGTGGATAGTGGGTTGAGCTCTGGCTCTGAAAGTCTTGCAGGTTCTGTGGTTGATAGTAGATCTAGATCTGGTTCTGCCTTGAAATTGGTTAGGGAGAAGGTCACTTCTGCTGATGCTTCTTTGCCTCAGGCATCTGACGTGATTGTCGCACCTGTAATGGATGATGAAAAGTGTAGTGATGATTGTTTTCAAGAGGAAACTACCAAGGGTGATTGTGATTTGAACATTCCAGATGGACTGTTGGTTGACGGTTCTCATCCAGTTGAAGATATTTCTTACGCTTCTGACCAAAAGGTTACATTGCAAGGAAGAGTTCCCAACGATGGTGTAAATACATGTTCTCCCATGTCATGTGAATGTGATGAAATGATTGATACTGCCTCTCTCTCAAAGGTGAGGGAAGGGGAAAGTGGATTTATTGAGGTTGGAGAGTTCAAGAATAGATTGGCCGATGAACAAGATCAGGCATGTAACGGTGCTTCAGAACAAAATGTATTGAATGGAAATGGGAATAACAATATGGTTTCTGATAGAAATTCCTGTGATGATAATAATTTAGATATAAAGGCTGAAGTGCAAGATTTGGATTTAGGTTTTTCACCTAAAAGCAATGATGTTATTGTCAGTGGTGGTAGTTTATCTCCTATGGTATCCAATGAAGCCATTGAATCTGAATTGGTTGCCCAATCAAATCACCCAGAGAAACCTCTAGAAACTTGCAATGTTCCAAAAGACTCTGTTGCTTCAATTCTGAAATGCAGCTTGGTGTCAGATCCAATTCATTCTGATGAATCCTCTCCTCAATCTTCAGTTCCAGATGAAAATGGGAGCTATGCGGAATACCATGCCTCTGTGTCTGATTTAGCTGATAATGATGGTAAGGTGTCAGGCATTCCACGTGTGGCGCGGAAGACCAAAATGCATAAGCATGGAGATATGACTTATGAAGGGGATGCTGATTGGGAGATTTTAATAAATGATCAAGCTCAAGTAGTTGAAGATGGTGACTGCACTCTTAGAACGGGAATGAAGCATGATTCCTCTTCGAATACTGTTGAGGACTCTGAAAATGTTGCAGTAGTAGCAGTATCAGCTGGGCTGAAAGCCCATAAAGCTGGTCCAATTGAGAAAATAAAATTTAAGGAGATCTTGAAGCGTAAAGGTGGTCTCAAGGAATATTTGGATTGCAGGTAGTTAACCTTTCAAACAGGTCTTTGCTTTTGCTTGCAATTGTTTTTTCCAAGTGTTCTGTAAGGTTGTGGTTTTACCTCTGCAACACAGGTTTCTTTCTTCAATATTTTGGATTTTTGGTGCCTTGCTTTTCAAACGCAGAGACATATTTTTGATCCTTTGTGACTGTGATTGAATTAGGATATGGTGTTACTGTGTGTTTCTAGTTACAGATTCACATGTATAATTGGACAGATATAGAACTTGTTAGGGGTCAGTTGTGATGTGAAGAAAATAAAGGGAATGATAAATTTATACATTTGGTTAGATGTCTATTCCGTGGTTTAAATTTTCTTTCTCTTTGGCCATTGTCTGCTTTATATTTGATATTTGTTTTGTTGTTTTGAGTAAGGCCTTTTTCCTGTATTTGCTCAGAACTGGAAAAGTTCACATTGCCCACTTCCTATAAGGTTTGACTGCACATGTCTGCCCTTTTTTTTGTTGAGTTGGCAATTGATGACTTGTTATATTGTTCCGAGTTCCTCTACCTCTATGCATCCTTTTTACTGCTCATAGGCCATCAAACATTGCCCTCCTTCTCCTCTTCTGTCTCCTTCGAAGTTTTATTTGCTATAGATTTAGTAGACAAATTTAAGCAGACCTCTTCATCACTTTTATCTAAATAGGCTTTGGCCCAAACTTGATGACTTTGTGATATAGATGGTACTACTTAGTTTCATTATTTTTTTACAGTTTTTTATTTTGTAATAATGATTTTTGTTTTGTGACTGTTTATTGTTATTTAGGAATTTTATTGTTTCAGATTATCTTATTCTGGCTTAGAGTAGGAATAACTTATCATTGTATTTGGTAATGTTTGGTCTTTAAATAGGTCCCAGTGTAAACATTTGAGACATTTTCTTGTTGTCATATGATATTGAATTTCCTTCATTAAAGTAGTATATGATATTTTGAGTCAAAGAAGCACTCTTCCCAAGAAGAGTTTATCAAGGGAATATCTTGTCAAGAGGAGTGCTCTTGGATTTTTCAACATTACTTTATACACCTCTTTTAAACTAGGCAGCCTGTTGTAATGAGTTTTACCTCATTTAATTTAATCCATTGCAGGAATCAGATTTTAAGTCTTTGGAGCAGAGATGTCACACGTGTTTTGCCTCTTGCTGAATGTGGAATATGTGATACTCATTCCGAGGATGAAAGTCCTCGTTCTTCTCTTATTAGGGATGTCTATGCATTTCTTGATCAATATGTAAGTTTGTTTATCATGTTTTTTAGCATCAGTTTTTTTCCCTTTACATTTTCACTATTAATAATATATATATGAAGGCTTATTCAGTGTGTTTGGTTAAACATATTTCAGAGAAAGATCTCTTATATTTGTTAGCTTTTTAAGAGAGCTTTGAAAAAAAAAGTGGTCGTTGCCTGAAAATAGTCTATTATCAAACATAGGCTTATCGGATTTTAAATTTAAATGATTTTTTTTGGCAAACAAAATAAGAAGCATATTAGTGTTTATTTGCTAGTACAGTTGGAGCTTTTAAATGATAGATCATTTTGGCAGGGCTATATAAATGTCGGAATTGCCTCTCAGAAGGAGAATGCTGGAATTAATGCAACACATTGTTATAAACTGGTAAAACAAAAAGGTTTTGAGGAAAGTTCTGCAGCTTCAGTGGCCGACTCTGAAGATGGAGTTTCTTTTCTTGTTGGCCAGACTAAAAGATCAGATACTTTGAATGAAATCAACAATGGTCTAACAAAGGATTGTGATGACCTACCTACTGAGGCTACAGAAGGAAAGAGGCATGTCAATGAAGAAATGATGGATTTACCAAACACGATACAACAGGAGGAAGGGAAAAATTATGATTACCAGATAAATGATGGGATTCAGGATGGAACTACATTTGTTAATATTGACAGTTCCGTTACTTCTTCCAAGTTTCCTGATTGTAGATTGGCTTCTCTGGGAGCCACAGAGAAAAGCCATGAATCTACCTGTATTAAATCTACCTTTGGTGATCAGATAGGTGATGCTTGCTTGCAGGCTGATTTAGAGCCTAAAAAGAGAGTAATCGTCATTGGAGCTGGTCCTGCTGGGCTAACTGCTGCTCGCCACTTGCAACGTCAAGGATTTCCTGTAACTGTACTTGAGGCTAGGAATAGGATTGGGGGCCGTGTATTTACTGATCGCTCATCTCTTTCTGTCCCTGTGGACCTTGGTGCTAGCATTATAACTGGTGTTGAGGCTGATGTGGCCACTGAAAGAAGACCAGATCC
The DNA here is from genome assembly GCA_037962975.1 of Clitoria ternatea. Lineage (NCBI taxonomy): Eukaryota > Viridiplantae > Streptophyta > Magnoliopsida > Fabales > Fabaceae > Clitoria > Clitoria ternatea. The sequence goes on along the minus strand of CM075674.1, from coordinate 115,880,652 downwards.
CTCCTCATTGATTTGTTCTCAGTTGGGCCTTGAGTTGACAGTGTTAAACAGTGACTGCCCTCTTTATGACACAGTAACTGGACAAAAAGTTCCTGCAGACATGGATGAAGCATTGGAAGCTGAGTACAATAGTCTTCTCGATGATATGGTATTGGTTGTTGCTCAGAAGGGTGAACAAGCAATGAGGATGTCCCTTGAAGATGGTTTAGAATATGCCCTTAAGATTCGCCGTGTGGCACGCAGTGAAAGCAGTGAAGAACCTGAACAAAAAAATTCTGCAGAGAGTCCATTTGATTCCAAAATGGACAGTAATGCGGAACAAAGAATTGATGAGGATATTTTGAGTGCTCAGGAGAGGAGGGTTATGGATTGGCACTTTGCTCATTTGGAGTATGGCTGTGCTGCTTTACTCAAGGAAGTTTCTCTTCCCTATTGGAATCAAGATGATGTGTATGGAGGATTTGGAGGAGCTCATTGTATGATCAAAGGGGGTTACAGTGCTGTTGTTGAGTCTCTGGGACAAGGAGTTGTAATTCATCTAAATCATATTGTAACAGATGTGTCATATGGTATCAAGGAACCTGGCCAGAGCAATAAAGTCAAAGTTTCTACATCAAATGGTAATGAGTTTTTTGGAGATGCTGTCCTCATTACTGTTCCACTTGGCTGTCTGAAGGCTGAAACTATACAATTTTCTCCACCTTTGCCACAGTGGAAATGTTCTTCTGTTCAGCGTCTTGGTTTTGGAGTTCTAAACAAAGTGATTTTGGAATTTCCTCATGTGTTTTGGGATGATGCTGTGGACTACTTTGGAGCAACAGCTGAGGAGAGAAGCAGAAGGGGTCACTGCTTTATGTTCTGGAATGTCAAGAAAACGGTTGGGGCTCCTGTCCTTATAGCATTAGTGGTTGGTAAGGCAGCCATAGATGGTCAAAGTTTGAGCTCTTCTGATCATGTCAACCATGCACTGAAGGTTCTTCGTAAACTTTTTGGGGAGGCTTCTGTTCCTGATCCTGTCGGCTATGTTGTGACTGATTGGGGTAGGGATCCTTTCAGCTATGGTGCTTACTCTTATGTTGCTGTTGGAGCATCGGGAGAAGACTATGATATATTGGGTAGACCAGTTGATAACTGCTTGTTTTTTGCTGGTGAAGCAACCTGCAAAGAACACCCAGATACTGTTGGTGGTGCAATGATGAGTGGACTACGGGAGGCTGTCCGCATAATTGACATATTAAACACTGGAAATGATCATATTGCTGAAGTGGAGGCATTGGAAGCTGCACGGGGACAGTTAGACACTGAAAGGGATGAGATTAGGGATATAATAAAGAGACTTGATGCAGTAGAGCTTTCTAACATGTTGTATAAGAACTCTTTAGATGGTGCTCAAATTTTAACTCGGGAATCTTTGTTAAGGGAAATGTTCTTCAATGCAAAATCCACTGCTGGGCGCTTGCATGTGGCCAAACAATTGCTAACTCTTCCTGTTGGAAACCTGAAGTCTTTTGCTGGAAGTAAAGAGGGGCTAACCATTCTCAATTCATGGATACTGGTATTATTATATCACTCTATCTGCTATTTCCAAATTATTATGTATCTACTTTGATGGATAGTACATCCAACTCTAATATTAAAAAGCTATACATCTTAACCTGTAATAGAATTTCTTAGATTACGTACCTCATAGTTTATACCTCAACACAGGACTCAATGGGGAAGGATGGTACCCAACTATTAAGGCATTGTTTGCGTCTTCTTGTGCGTGTTTCAACTGATCTACTTGCTGTACGCTTATCAGGTCATTATTTTATTTGTCTGTTTTTCAATTGCATTAATTTAAATTAGTCTATGAATGCAAGTGCTTATGGGTTATCTTTTATGCTGTATATTATTTAATACTTTGAGGAACAAATAGGTAGTTAACTGAATGAACCTGGTTTCTTTCGGTGAGACAAGGATAATTTTCCTTCTGCCATTTTATAAGATATATTCTTAGATTATAGTCAAACTTAGTTTGTGTCTTTTCTGCCGATTCTCCATTTGAGTCATGTTATCAGCCTAATGAAAAACTATGAATTGTCAAGTAGAAGATATGTTTATATTCCTGTAGCTTATTCCACTGAGATGGAGTTATATGAAAGTATGGTGTCCAATTGTCCGCACTTTTCCTTATATTTGTGTTTATCTTTTCTATTATGTGGTGTAGGTATGGGTAAAACTGTGAAGGAAAAAGTTTGTGTACATACCAGCCGTGATATTCGTGCTATAGCGAGCCAGTTGGTCAATGTGTGGCTTGAAGTTTTCCGCAAGGAAAAAGCCTCTAATGGTGGATTGAAGTTGTCAAGACAGACAACTGGTGTAGATTTATCAAAGAGAAAATCTCTAAAAGATTCAGCTTCAGGAAAGCCACCTCTGAGCACACATCTTGGTACCATTGAGAATAAAGGAGGCGTGCTGCATCCTGCATCTGCTGGAAGCAATTCACCTTCCACTGCACATGCGAAGAAGTTGCACTCAAGGCAAGATGTCAGTTCTTCCAGGTCCAAAGGTTCAATAGACAAAGTGTTTACAGAGAAGGAAGGTAACCAGTATGTCATATCTGAAGAAGAACAGGCTGCTATAGCTGCTGCAGAAGCTGCCCGTGCCAAAGCCCTTGCTGCTGCTGAGGTTTTTTTCCCTTGATATTTAGTTTTAATGTCATGAATCTTTTAGTATGGTGCTTCTGAAGATCAGATGATAGTCATAAGTTAAATTGTTTGATCACTAATCACTATCCCTCATATCATTTTGAATAGATTTTAGTTTTTACGTGCAAATGATTATAATGTGATGATGGAAGTGAAAAAGTATTGGCTTGATTTCAAATTTTCCTGGTTTGAGTGAACATGATAAGGTTGTATGTTATTTGTGTGTTAATTTTCTCATAAAAAAAGATAGAAGCTTATTCAAGGTTGTGAAGTTTCTTTTTTCATGCATTTAATTAACTATTAAACTGAACTGCATGAATTGAATTTTTAATTCAGTTCAACTTGTTATTTGAGAAAATTAGATTGCCAGCTCAGGTTCAAATCATTGGTTCTTGAACCTGGCTCCATTGAGAATGAGAACTAAGCTCATTTTAGAGCATCTGTAGAATTGTTTTTGACACAACTGCTTTTAAGGAGAGGAGAAGCCCAAAATAAATTCAGACAGACACAACCTTGGTATATTGTTGTACAACAGTTTTGACCTGCGCTTTATGGGATGGAAATTATGTTTATTGGGTGAATAATTGAAGAATCAGTGCACTAGGCTTTATGGGATAACAAATATTAGATGCTTACTGAACATGTGTTTAGTTCTAGTGACAAAAGCACTGAGCAGAATTTAGCTTTTTTTATATGCTAATTTATTTGTTCACCTGTTTGTGTATCAACAGAAATGTATTATTATGTAACTTCTAATCCTATGTCTGGTGTTAAAAAACTTTTCAGATGTGAGGGGTTAGTTGGAGGGTAATATTTATCTATGCTGTGCTGTGTCCTTGCATTTATGTATTTTCATCTCACTGTGTTGAACTGTTAGTGTGCATGCTTCTCAGATTGGCTAAAGGACACTTGACATTGTTTTCTAAATGTAGCTCTTACAGTTTCACCACCATTCTGAGTCATCTTTTCTTTGGAAAGCTCATATTCTTGTTTGTTGTTGTGATCACAAGTCATCGTTTCTAAATGCAGCTTTTACAGTGTCACCACCATTCTTAATGTTGGGCCACTTACATAAATCCCATCTTGTAAATTTCACACACTAGATAATGTGTAGTCTTAGGATGACAGCAGCATGTTAAAATGTCTAACATTGTTAGCTATGCTTAAATACTATTTATGACTTGAGGCAATTCGCATTTCATGAGCTAACTTTTAGGAATGAGTTAGGTTCAGTCAATTTCTAATAATATAGGAAAATTTGGATTTTCCCGGGACATCAGCTAAGCTAACTAGAGACACCATTTTCTGGGAATATATATTTTTATCTGAAATGGTCATTTTCCCCTCAGGTGCTTCAGTGATGCAAAATATCCAAATAGAATTGTACTACCTCTTGATAGATCCTGTGCTTCCTTCCGTATTTGGTTACCATGTTTATTAAACTATTCAGTGGCTCTTGTTCTTTGCAGGCATATGCCTCTGCAGAAGCCAGGTGCAATACAATGTTACATCTTCCAAAGATACCCTCGTTCCACAAATTTGCTAGACGTGAGCAGTATTCACAAAATGATGAGTGTGATAGTAGAAAAAAATGGTCTGGTGGTATTCTAGGAAGGCAAGATTGTATTTCAGAGATTGATTCTAGGAATTGCAGAGTTAGGGACTGGTCTGTAGATTTCTCTGCTGCTTGTGTTAATCTTGATAATTCCAGAATGCCAGTTGATAACCTCTCACAGAGGAGTCATTCAAATGAGATTGCCAACCATTTGAATTTCAGAGAGCACTCAGGAGAAAGTGGTGCTGGGGACAGCAGTATATATACAAAAGCTTGGATTGACACAGCCGGTGGTGTTGCAGTAAAAGACCATCATGCCATAGAGAGATGGCGATCTCAAGCAGCTGCAGCTGATTCTTATTTTTCTAATCCTATTGATTTGAAGGATGAGGAGGATTCAAATGCTTGTTCAAAGTTACCGAGCTGGAAGTGTGATGGTATGGCAAATGAGAGCTCTATTTCACAGGTTACTGTAAATAAGGAGGCCTTAAAAAATCATTCTCGAGGAGCAGATCATATTAAACAAGCTGTTGTAGACTATGTTGCATCACTGCTTATGCCCCTTTATAAGGCAAGGAAACTAGACAAGGATGGATACAAGGCTATAATGAAGAAAAGTGCCACAAAGGTAACTTTTTTCCTTTACTTTTTGGCTTCTTTCTATTTGCTAAATGAAGAAAGTGTTACTGACTTACTGTGATTTGATGCGTCGGAGGTTATTGGGAATAACTAATTTAGAATATCATAAGATAAATATGGGCTTCTTCCATTTCTTAACTATCTTAGTTTAAGTTTCAGGTCATGGAGCAAGCCACAGATGCAGAAAAAGCCATGACTGTTCGAGAGTTTCTAGATTTTAAGCGAAAGAACAAGGTATTTTTCTGTTGTTTTATGTGTTATATGTCTATCTACAATCCTATGGTACTTCTCATGCAAAATACATTCTTCCAGAATGTTATTCATGTTACTCAAGTAAAAATTATTACTTCTTGTATGTAGTGTAGGGTTAGTTACAGTCATTTCTTTATTTTTTCATTGATTGTTAGGCTATTGGAGCCTCACATATGCTTCTGAGTTTCACTTTTACTTTATTCGTTCTCACCGACTTTGGTTGGATGCCTAACATGCAGATTCGCTCCTTCGTGGATATATTGATTGAGAGACACATGACAACAAAACCAGATATGAAATCTTAATGTTCTTTGGATTGGAAGGATAGCTTGTACTTTGTTGTACTTCTTTGTGAGGGTTGCCAAGTCTGGTTCTTCTTCCTACTTCAGTTCTCACAGTGGTCATGGGCATGTTCTCACATGAGCACCACAATCTGCCTTTGTAAATGATCTAGAAGATGCAATTAAAAGGACAAATAAAACTTGACCGATTCAAATCAAGTGGGCTATTTGGAAATTCCTTGTCTTAGCAACCTTAAAGCAGAATACTAAATGTTATTGGTGGATTTTCCAGTAATGGCTTTCCTTCTTCTAGAAGCAGACAGCAGATATCAGTCGGGATATTCCAGGTGATGGGCATTGGCAGGTTTGAAGATGACAACAGCAGGTTGCATTCATCTGTCGTTTAAATATATCTTTAATTGAGGTTTATACCTCCGAGGATTAAAAACTTAGACCCCATTTTTATTGAAGGGGTTTCTAAAGGGCAAGAAATTAGATGACCTTATGAATTTCTTCTATTTGTACAGCTTAGGATTGTTCTAGTGATGCTGGGCATACATATCCAAGCCCTATGTCGTACTTGAATCTTTCTTATTTAACATCAGTTACTAACTTTTTTTGCTTTTTTCATTCTCCAAAATGGGGAAAGAATCTATGCCAGCTTTGTAAGATACTTGGTTATTTCAATTATTTTCTCCTCCATTTCTTTCTATTTTGTTTGTGTTTTACATGTGTGAGAACCCTGTATATCTACAGTAGAGTCAGTCAGCTTCCATGTGTGCAGTTAAAATAAATAGAAACATTGCATCGCTGGCAAAGAACCCTTCTTCAATTTATGCTATAATCATGGTTCAAAGGAATGGTCAAAAACTCAACTCTTTTGAATTGCCACCATTCTATCTTGGCCATTCTGATCTCCTATGCTAGTTATTGCTTACACCTCTTTCTATGGTTGCTAGGCCGAGAATATGTCAATCACAAATTGGAGGAGATAGGTATCATGTCTTTCATGTGATTTGATGTTTATTGCAACTCTTACACAGCCAATTTTCAGGTTAAGTTTTAAGTTGCTTACTTCATTATAATGCTCTTCATGGTGTTATGATTCTATTGCTTTTTGTTTCTGCTGCAGACTGTCTTCGTCTCAGCAGTATGTAATATTGGATAGACAATATTGCTGCCTGGGCTAATATATTCCACTGGGTGTATCCAGGGGTGAGTACAAATTTGTCTTTGCACCACAGGCAATTAATTTCCCTCTCAACCGTTCAAGCTTATGATTTTTTTCCATTTGGTTGTTGAGAATTCTGTAATGTTTACTAACTTATAATTTTTTCGGTTTACTAGGGAAATGACCCTAATTTTTTGGTTTAAGTTATTTCGATCAGCGTGCATTGATTCAGTTCATTTGTATGGCTTTATGCTGCTTAGTTTGATGATGGTTATCGTATTCTCATTTATCTTCAGAGTTGCATATTATTTGATCTTTGTGTTTTTTATGACTTATATTGTGCATGGAAATAGCGTAACGCAATGCATCTTTTGGATGAATCTCAACACGATGTAAGCTGAAATGATCACTTATAGTGATACTAATTCGTGTTGCTCATGAATTTTGATTTTTTAGTTAAGCTATTCTTCTTGTATGATTAAAAGGAAATAATAACTTATGTTAACTACGGGTAGCTACTATTGTTACAAGTCATCCAAAACTTTTATCATATCCGCATACCAAAATCCATATTATATGATATTCTTTTTGGATTTTGAAATTTATAATCTGAGGTGCTTTTTGAATATTGAAATCTATAACGTAAGATTATTTTTAAATATTAAACCATGTAATATGTGAGGTTGTTTCTCTTTCCAACAATATACTTTTTCACCCTATTATTATTATTTCTTATTTATTCTACCCATCTTAGCCTAATGGCCATTTTTCGGTAGAATTTTTTTTATATTTGTTTGAAATGAAAAAAAAAAAGAGTAGATAGGAAGAGTGATGTTCACTAGACATTAATTTTCTCTTTAGATATAAGAAAGAAACGAGAAGAAAAATTGAGATTTCTTTTCATTTATTCATTTATTTTAACTTAATAAATATTACTAAAAATTATAAAAAATAAATATAAGTTATATGTATCAAATTTAATTTATTATCTCTGTTCTTTAATATATACGACTATCTTATAGAATTTAATTCATTACCTCTGTTTCTTTTTTAAGATTATTCTGTAAATTTCTATGTTATTAATTTTTTTTGAAATTAAAATAATTAAATTAACCATTTTTTAAAATACTTGAATTAGGAAAATAGTGCTATATGAAGAGATAAGGGTAGTATTTCTTATATAATTAATTTTTTTTTTATTCATCAAAATAAGAAAATAAAACTTTTTCATTCTTTCAAATCCATTAAAATAACGTTTTTATATCTTGTTTTTACTTTATTTCTTTCATCATGTCTCTCCGTCCAAATGTATACTTAATTTTTTTCCTATTTTAATTGGTTTAATTACACTTTTGGCCACTTAATTTTGTTAATTGTTTAATTTTGATCTCCTAACTTTTAATTGTACAATTCAGGTTTTTAAACTAGTTAATTTGTTGATATTTGGTCTCTCAACTTTTAATTTCACAACAGTCTTAAAACCATTCTATTTATTGATATATTTGCCTATAACATATGTGGATCCATAACAAAATATTTTAATATATTTATATTATTATTTCTATAAATTAATATTTTCTATTATAATATAATAACTTTGAATATTTACCAAAATAATAATATAAAAACATTATTAATCTAACAAAAAATAAAAAGGAGGAACAAATGTATCAAAAATTGAATATTTTAAAAATTAAAATTGTGCAATTAAAAGTTAGGGGATCAGATGTTAATAACTTGAATAGTATAAAAACCAAAATCATACAATTAAAAATTAAAGGATCAATTAAATATTTGGTAAAATTATGATACCAAAAATGTAATTAAGTCTAATTAGTATTAATAGTACTTTTACTTATCTCAAATATAAGCAACTTAAATTTGAAATATTTTGATCCAAAAAATATAAATAAATTTTAACAAATTAAACTTTGTTTAATAATATACTCCTAAAATGTCATTTATTTAGTTGAGTTATTATTTCTGATGTCTCTTTTTACCTACTGTGAATGATTTTTAATATTTCAGTAATTAATAATTTCAGTAGCAATTAGTAATTATTAATGAAGTTAAATTTATTTGTTACTTATATACCATGTCAGATGAACTGATGGAGTATTCCTTGAAATTGGATTTACTGTAGTCAAGAATGATACAGTAAAAAATACATCCAATTTGTAAAATTTTTAACCATTTTTTAGATTGCTTGAAGAAAGAACTGATTTTAAAAACAAATGCAGCCGATTCTTAAAATCAGTTATTTCTTTAACTGGTTTTTAAATCGTTTGAAAAAAAAAAACTGATTTTAAAAACGAAAGAAGCAATGTTTCTTTTATAATTAGCAAAAGAATCAATTTAAAAGGTGATTTTCTACCTCAATTAAAGAGATGACGAATTTTAAAAGTAGCCTATATTTTTGAATTCATCATTAGTAACTGCAGTAAATCTAAATTCGTATTCCTTATTAATGGAGTAAGTTGTTTGATTAGTCTCTTATCACACTTATCACTTAAGTCGTTTAGATTAGAAATTCATTTTTAAATTCGTCAAAACCCAACTTTTCTGCTAAGTGTATTCACATTTAATTCATTCATCAACAACAACACCGTTTCAGAAACAGAGACAGTTATCAGTCAGTGAGTCAGTTATTACATTACATGAACGCAGTTCGGTCCTGTTGGTTGACGAGAATGGCAGAAGACATGGGCAAAAGCAACCTGGAATCCTCTGTTGCTGCTGCTACTGCAACTGCAACTTCTAGAAGTTTCTGGCCTTCTCTCCTACGTTGGATCCCTACTTCCACCGACCACATCATCCAAGCCGAAAAGCGCCTTCTCTCTCTTGTCAAGTACCCATTTCGCAAACCCTAATTCATGCCATTGTTGTAATTTTTCTTTGAAAGATTTTCCATATTGAAATTACCGTTTGAGATGAACTTTCAAATTTCAATTAAAAAACCTGTTGCACAATCAAACAATTAGATATCATTCTATATGACTATTGAACAATTAATCAAACAACGATTTTCAACTATGTATGATTAGTTTGGATAGTTAGTTTACGATCATATGTTTAAACCTTAACTTTGTAAACCAAAAAACAATCTGTGATTGGGTATCGGTATCATAAACTTTTGCATTTAAGTAACCTTTCAGATAATCTTTCATTCTAGGTAAGTTGTTTTCCTAAAAATGAGATTCCTAGAAATATGATTGTGGAAAAACAATAATTGAACTGTGTTCGGTTATTTTTAAAATTTATTTGGAATGATATGTTTTTTGTCTCTTACTACAATAAAATTTGAAATATCTAGTTATTCCTAGTACCAAACACCACTTGAATGTGTATTATGTGTTTTAAGCACCATCTTCAAGGAAGCAACTAATCAATACTAAATTGATCGACATTTTCATTTTTCTGTAGTCTGGAAATGATGATGGCGGTTCCATCTTCAAGGATTAATATGACCAATGGTCACACTTTCTGGGATAAAAAATGACAGTTTATTCAATGTTTAGATGGAAACTTAATTCTCATTTCATGATGAATATCATTCACTTGTTCCTATAATTGTAAACCTTTGAGTATTTAAGATTGTCATTTATTTATTTTGGCAGGACTCCGTATGTTCAGGAACAGGTTAATATAGGTTCTGGTCCACCTGAGTCTAGAGTTAGATGGTTCCGATCATCAAGCAATGAGCCACGGTTTATTAACACTGTTACATTTGATTGTAAAGAATCTAAAGATGATTCTCCTACACTGGTAATGGTTCATGGATATGCTGCGTCCCAGGGTTTCTTTTTTCGCAATTTTGATGCTCTTGCTTCTCGTTTCAGAGTTATTGCAATTGATCAACTTGGGTGAGCTTTGCTTCTCTTCATCCAATTCCTAATGTCTTGTGCTTAGTGGTTAAGTGATTATTCAATTTGACTTGAAGATTGTGGTGTTTGTGTTTTGTCCTCACTCCTTTCCTTGAAAACTTTTGTTTTTGGCAGTTGGGGTGGATCTAGCAGGCCTGACTTTGCATGTAGAAGCACTGAAGGTCAATGCCAGAATTGATTTGGAATTGGGAATGTTTAAAGTTGTTGCTTAACTATGCTAATTTTCTTGATACTACAGAAACTGAGGCATGGTTCATTGATTCTTTTGAGGAATGGCGAAAGGCCAAAAACCTGACCAATTTCATTCTACTCGGACATTCTTTTGGTGGTTATGTTGCTTCCAAATATGCTCTTAAGGTGAATTTCTTTCTACATGGTCTAAAACTGACTTGTTTGGTTTTCTTATTTTTCAAATTAATTCTTATTCTGATGTATGTCATAAAAACTTGTATATAGCACCCTGAGCATGTAAAGCATTTGATTCTGGTGGGACCTGCTGGATTTTCATCAGAGTCAGAAAGAATTACGAAGTTCTTATCAACATGGAAAGGATCAATCCTGAACCAAATATGGGAATCTAACTTTACACCTCAGACAATCATCAGGTAGAATTATTGTATCCATTTCTTTCCCATCCTCTTTTTACTGTACAATTTATCATTTTTTTAAATGACTGTAAATTTCCTTGAGATGTTTAAACATCAGAAAGTGAAAAATAGGAAGACATCTGAAAATAAAAAAATATTCCATTATATAAGCTATTTTGCCTGCTTTGTTATCAGATTCAATTGCCAAAAGATTGAGTTTCAAAAGCATTTTTGGTTGCTATATCCGGTTATTGGAATATAATGTTGTGGGGCTACTAGATGAATGAACACCCAAATCTTAAAAATCTTTCAAATAAGTTGTCATTGAAATGAAATTTTGTATCAGATGATAATGTGGACAATATGTTTATTCACTTTTCATGTTAGCACTTCTGGTTCGTTGTCTTTTGTATCTCCTCTACTGGTGTTGTTACTGAAGTAGACAAGTATATTGACTTCAATTCATGTTGTATCTATTGAATGATGGATGTTGTTATATATTATCCGTAAGTCATGGATGGAATCATTTTTGATAAATGTTTTCTATTGATTCTAGTTACTGTCATACGGAGCCTGTTAGGGGGGTTGCATGCCAATGTATCCGTAATATTCCTGTCAAATATGTTGGGTGGTAGTAGGTTATAGTAAAGAGGGGTTTGGGGTTCTAATTCCTGATTTCTTGAAGGAAGTATAGGGACTTTCTTTGTTTTGGCTGCACCAAACATTCTTTTTTGTTTGTGTTTTTCTTTTAAATCTTCAATACGTATTCTATGTTTAACATTTTTCACATACTTTTGTGGCAGAGGTTTAGGTCCTTGGGGTCCTGATATGGTCCGCAAGTATACAAGCGGTAGGTTTGTTACATATACAACTGGAGAAATGCTCACAGAAACCGAATCGAGTTTACTGACAGGTATGTTCAGATAACTATTTTATTTATTTATTTATTTATTTCAGTAGCTTAACATAGGAGTATATTTTCTATCTGTTTGTTTGCTATTGCAGATTATATTTACCATACTTTAGCAGCCAAAGCTAGTGGCGAGTTGTGCTTAAAATATATCTTTTCATTTGGAGCATTGGCCAGGTCGCCCCTTCTTCACAGGTTTGGTGATCATCCTCCTGCTATATTGATCATTGATTTCACAATTCACTTCTGCGCTTCTACAATTTGATACAATATGCCCTTAACTGGTTGGTTGTCTTTAGTAAAACAATGTTATTCAGATAGCATACAATTATCTTGTGTTCTAATTTTTTTTTCTTTTCTTATTTAATTTACGGTACAAAGTCACTATACCCAGCTTCTTCAGACGAGCTGTTTTGGTTAGAACACCCCGATTTGGTACCCGATCCTGAAGCCAGTCAAAAAATGGAACTCCTGCTGTAAAAATCTTCTGGAGACCTTGATGATAACTTATTTTTGGTTATCAAATGCTGTTTTGTCTCTCTTGTTAACTACACAAGAGAAATTAAAGTAAAGACAATATATGATTTATCTTGTTTGATAGGAAGGAAATAGAGAATGAGAGGCAATTGTGAAGATTTTAATATAAATGTGGAGAGAGTGTGGTGGACTAGCCTTTGGACTTAAATTCATGGATATTTGTGCAGCACCCATCCTACTTCAGGACGTATCATTGTTCTTTTTCAAGTCATAGCAGTGGTGAATATGGAAGTCTGTGCATCGGGGTGAGAGACAATTTTGTAAATGTCCAACTGAAGTTTTTAACCTCTCTTTATTTCTTTGGTTTCACAGTGGCTCAGAGTGGAAGGTGCCCACCACTTTCATATACGGTTTTCAGGACTGGATGAATTATGAAGGGGCCCAGGAAGCACGCAAGCAAATGAAGGTTCCTTGTGAAATCATTAGAGTTCCCCAGGTATCACTCTGCATTTAACCACATAGTGAAGTAAAGCTACTTTAATATTATCTGGACTGACAAACTTGGTTACTTTTTGCAGGCTGGACACTTCGTGTTCATTGAAAACCCAAGTGGCTTCCATTCAGCTGTGTTTTATGCTTGCCGAAGGTTTCTTAGGCCTGATCCCGACAATGAATCCCTTCCTCAAGGGCTAACCTCTGCATAGGAGTATGATGTTGTGTACACCTGTCGATAATTTTATATTTTTTTACAAATTATTTTTAAAAAGTAAGCCACATAATGTTCCTCTAGTGATGCTTAAAATTTATAATTAAGATCAATTCAAAGAATTCCCATCTGTAATATAAATTTCATTACAAAAATGTGTGATAACCAAACTTTGTTATTAGATTCTTTATTTATTTTGTGCTATCAATGAAAATTCAGAAGAAACAGTAATTCAATCGATGTTTTTCTAAGATGTTGTAATACATGTTTGATTATACATAAGGTTTTACATGAGTTTTGCATTTGGAAAAAGTATATCATATTAGAGTTTATTTAATCTATGTAAAATTACACATATTAAGGAATTAAAAGAAGAAAGCTTTTATTTTAAAATATCATTAATATTCACACATTTTGATTTCTACACAATGTTCAATTTAAAAGTTCTATTTTTAACATTTTTATCATGTGCGATAAACTTATTATTATGTTGTTTCAATATCTTTTAGTCAAGATATCATGTTAATCGTTTTCGGTATAAAATACCATGTTAATCTAAGCTTTGTTTTTGGTCCAATGTTAATCTAGGCTTTGTAACTTGTGACACTTGTAAGTTGTAACCCATTTAGCTAGTAGCCCATGAAGTGTAGATAAAGCAAGACCGACATAAAAGCTAGTAGCCCAATAACTGAAGAAGCAGTAGTAAATGGATAAGTAAATCATTCTTAGCCGGGGATGAACATTTTTGAACCCTTTTAATTTGATGCTCGACACATTATATTTAAACACTAATTATCTTATATTACCAAAATAATAATAACTATTTTACATAAAAATATAAAATAGTTCTAAACCTTTCTAATGCGAAGAGAAAAGAAAAAGATAGAAAGGGTTTAAGCTCAATGGATACGGTGCTGCTGCCTCGCATTGGCGTTGGTCTCTGCACTCCGCCATTCATACATCACTCTTCAAAACCTAACAAACTCCATTCCTCCGGCGCCGGCAGCGGCGGCGCTTCTTCTCTCTCCGCCATTTCCGCAACCAGCAAATGGGCGGAGCGGCTCATTTCCGATTTCCAATTCCTCGGCGACGCGTCTTCGTCGGCGACAACGAGCCCCTCTGTTCCGCCGCTACTTGACCCCCCCGAACGGTACGTGTCAATTCCTCTGGACCTTTACCGAGTGCTGGGCGCCGAATCGCATTTCCTGGGCGACGGCATTCGCAGGGCTTACGAGGCGAAGTTCTCGAAGCCTCCTCAGTACGCTTTCAGCAACGAAGCCTTAATCAGCCGCCGCCAAATCCTCCAAGCCGCTTGCGAAACCCTAGCTGATCCCGCTTCTAGAAGAGAGTATAATCAAGGTCTCATCGACGACGAGGATAATGCCATTCTCACTGAAATTCCTTTCGACAAGGTAATTCCTACTATTTATTGTTTGTGTTAATGTTAATGTAGTTTGGTTTCTGGCCTTTTTTGTTGAATTATGATTGAATGAGTATTTTGCAGGTCCCTGGTGCTTTGTGCGCCTTGCAGGAAGCTGGGGAGACGGAGCTTGTGCTTCAGATTGGAGAGGGTTTGCTGAGAGAGAGGTTGCCGAAGTCGTTTAAGCAAGATGTTGTGTTGGCTATGGCGCTTGCTTATGTTGACTTTTCCAGGGACGCTATGGCTTTCTCACCCCCTGATTTCGTTGTGGCTTGTGAGATGCTCGAGAGGGCATTGAAGCTTTTGCAGGCATGTTGTGTGTAGTATACTCCATTTTTCCCCCTTTTAAAATGTAGTGTAAGGTTGTCTTGATAATTAATGTTGTTGTTTATATTGAAAGAGAATAGCATGAGAACATTAGTTAGGAAAATGCACCGGGTTTTTTATTATAACAATACAATTTGAGTTTATTTAACCTATACACAGGATAAGAAGTCAAAAAGAATTTTTTTTTTATATATAACCCAGGTAATGCAATACTCCATGATTTCCTAGGTAAGTCCAACACAATTTCCAATATAAATTTACCCCTTTTGATTTTTTTTTATCACGTGTAAGGTTGCATAGGATAGACAAACCCATATGATTTTGCACCCCAATTTTAAGCTTTGGTCATAACACAATATGCTGCTGTTTTAGGATTAAGCATGTCAAAGCAAGCTGCCATGTTTTTTTTTTGTATAGGACAACAATGGTGTTAGGGGAAGACATTTATGAATGAAAAGCATTTGTCAAGTATGTTAGCCCCTTTGAATCGCTGTTACCAGTGTGGTGAAAAAATTATATTCCAACTTTTTGACTTGTATTTATGTAAAGTCACATACTGTGTTATACCATATAGCTTGACGACCTTTATGTTGTGGTTGGGTGGCAATATGCTGTGCAATAACTTACCTGATAATGTAGGAAGAAGGGGCAAGCAGCCTAGCTCCAGATTTACAGG
The DNA here is from genome assembly GCA_037962975.1 of Clitoria ternatea. Classification (NCBI taxonomy): domain Eukaryota; kingdom Viridiplantae; phylum Streptophyta; class Magnoliopsida; order Fabales; family Fabaceae; genus Clitoria; species Clitoria ternatea. The sequence continues at coordinate 115,865,077 of CM075674.1, read as the reverse complement.
CACAAATAGATGAGACACTGGAAGAGATAACCCCACGTTGTGTTTTGGAACTTTTAGCCTTGCCTCTTGATGATGAGCATCGAACGCGGAGGGAAGAAGGTCTTCTTGGTGTCCGCAACATTTTGTGGGCAGTTGGAGGGGGTGGGGCAGCAGCAATTGCTGGGGGTTTCACCCGTGAAGATTTCATGAATGAGGCATTCTTACATATGACAGCAGCTGAACAGGTGTTCAAAAACCATTTTTACATGTTATTATTAAAATTTTGTATTTTCTTTCCTAGTGTTCATTTGTAAAGGATTTGCATTTATCATTTTCTTCTTACCCTTGATCTTTTGAAGGTTGAACTTTTTGTAGCCACACCAAGTAATATTCCAGCTGAAAGTTTTGAAGCGTATGGAGTGGCACTTGCACTGGTTGCACAAGCCTTTGTGGGTAAAAAGCCACATCTTATCCAGGATGCAGATAACTTATTCCAACAACTTCAACAGACTAAGGTTACAACTATGAGGAATGCTCCTGCTGTTTATGCTCCAAAGGAGAAGAGAGAGGTTGATTTTGCTTTAGAAAGGGGCCTTTGTGCACTGCTTGTTGGGGAGCTCGATCAATGTCGGTCATGGTTGGGACTAGATATTGATAGCTCTCCTTATAGAAACCCATCTATTATAGAGTTTGTTACAGAAAATGCAAAGGGGGATGAAGATAGTGATCTTCCTGGACTCTGTAAATTGTTGGAGACATGGTTGATGGAGGTGGTTTTTCCCAGGTTTAGAGATACGAAAGACACTATATTCAAGCTTGGAGATTACTATGACGACCCTATTGTGCTGAGATATCTAGAGAGGCTGGAGAGTGTTGGCCATTCACCCTTAGCTGCTGCTGCAGCCATAGTAAAAATAGGAGCTGATGAGGCTACTGCTGTCATTAGCCATGTCCAGGCTAGTGTAATAAATGCATTGAAGAAGGTATTTCCTGTTGGTTCAGAAGATCAAATTGTGAAACATCAACAAAACGGTGAGAAGGATGATTTCAGCCTTTCTGTAAGTGAAAATCCTGTGTTATTATCAGATCATGATACTTCAGTCAATGTTGAAGTTTCTGGAATAAAAAATAGCACTGAGACAAGTGATGGTGAATTTATTTCTGACGAAATTAAAAATGCAAGTGTGAAGATCATGTGTGCCGGCGTTGTAATAGGACTTGTTACTTTAACTGCTTTAAAGGTTTTACCTTCTAGAAATAGCTCGTCCATTCGCAAAATGACTGGTTCAGCAATGGCCTCGGATACTATCAACTTAGGTATGGACTTTACAAGCATCTGCAATCTGGTTCAGCAATACCTGTACATGTGTTTCCATTTTAATGAACTGAATGATTCATTTTCCCCAGTTCCAAAATTCGAGTATTATAAGTTCATAGTGTAAACTTCATACTATAATTGGCTTATTATGCACAGGTTCCTCAGGTGATGAAGAATTAGAAGAGCAACTACCGAAAATGGATGCAAGGGTTGCAGAAGCTCTAGTTCGCAAGTGGCAAAGCATAAAATCCCAAGCTTTTGGACCTGACCATTCTATAGGAAGATTGCATGAGGTAAGGAATTTAACTGGCCTGCATAAATTAGAGAGGAACTTAAATATTTCTTCTGATTGGAACCCAAATCAGATCAAATTCTATCAAGTATAATATGAGCCCTTGCATGGGATCAGTCATATTGACCGCACATATGAGCAAAGTCCTGAATTTTGGAATATTGAGTAGCAACTTCTGAGTGTACTTTATGTACTACTCCCTCTGTTACAAAATATAAGTTATTTTACAAAATCAAGATTGCATTAATTATTTTTTCCCCCAAAACTACCCTCAATCGATACTCCAGGCATTAATACAGAAGATTGCTTAGTTCTTGTGAACTCTTTCCCCCCCTTCCACGCTCATGTCACGGCGAGGTACTACAGAAAAAAAAACGTAAAATCCGATCCAATTTATCGTAATTGATTAGTTAACATGTTGGTTAACTGTATTTTGAAACATGGAAAAAATCATTGGCTTAAGCCTGTATTTACCCATGCAAGCAAGTTGGACGTTTGGTTCTACTGCATGTGCACAAGGAGTATCAAAGCATTAACGGGATTTTTGTGTATACTAGGAAAGTCATTGATATTTTTTATGAATTTCAATAAATTAATTATTTTTCTTAATACCTGTGCAACAACCTTAAAACAACTTATATTTTGGAACTGAGGGAGTATCATATTATTTGTAGGCTTTCCTTTCTCGTGGACCAGTTTTCATTCTACAAGTGTAAACATATCATTTGATTCTGTTACATTTTGCGTGGCACCAGTCTTGAGGCAGTGGTATGCAGTGAATTATAATATTTGTTTGTGTATGAAGGTTTACTGAAAAGTTAAGACATTGTAGGTTTTGGACGGTGAGATGTTGAAGATATGGACCGATCGTGCCGCTGAGATCGCAGAGCGGGGTTGGTCCTATTTCTACACCTTGGAGGACCTCAACATCGATAGTGTGACTATATCACAGAATGGGCGTCGAGCAGTGGTGGAAACAACTCTCAAAGAGTCAACCCACCTCACTGCCGTAGGTCATCCACAACATGATGCATCTAACAGCAGAATCTACACAACAAGATATGAGATGTCTTTTTCAGGTCCAGGGTGGAAAATTGTTGAAGGAGCTGTCCTTGAGTCTTAAGCTGATTATGCAACTCGTATATGTATATGCCAGGCTATCGAACTTCGATTCAGCCTATACCTCCACTGCCTTGTATGTGCCTTTTTCATTACAAAAAAAAAAGAGAAATGGTAAGGAAATGATGAGATGTCTTTTTCAATCACGTATGTAATCAAGCTGTAAATACTGACAGTATTTGCTGTATGTCAAATACCTTTTTTTACTTACAAGTTGCAATTGTTCAGAATGGAGGATGATGAAGTGAAATGGTAAGAAAAATGATGAAATAGAAAATGTATTGTATTCTCCATGTTTGGTTCATTAGGAAAGAAGTAAGCCGTTCAAATAATCCTTTACATTAGTTACTTAAAAAGTGAACATTTGATTAATACCTTGTATTACACTTCTAACTATATTATTGTATACCATTCATCACTTTAGTTTCAGATATTAGTTATCCCGGGGGAAACGTCAATCTCAAAATCAAGATACGGGTACAGTACGAGAACGTCGTAAAATTTATTATCATAGTTCATGTTTACAAGTATAAAAATGACAAAATAACAATAACAAACATTCATAGTACTTACCTAAATTAACAAAATAGCAATTGAAGATAACATTCATTATAATATCATCTCCAAATTGAGCCTGCATGGTCATTTGAATTTCCTCCATAGGCTCTTTCATCATGGCAACCTTCCAACATAGAAATGACTCTCCCTCATCCTCCAACCGTAACCCAAACCAAAGTCCCATTCAAACATAGCCTTGAAACTTCTTTGCTCCCTGTTTTTGCTCCAAACCCAAATCTTGGCACTAATTTACAGAAGCGGCCTTTCACAATCTTAAATTTGATCCAAAACTTCCATGAATTCATCAACAGCAATAGGAAAACGTTTACCAAAAAAAAAAACCACAGAAAACGAAATCTTGCGGTGTTTAATTAATTGTTTCATTTGCAGTGTATAACTAAATTAATTCTCCCCTCACTCACCGAATAGGAAAATGTTTTAAGAAACTATCAAAATTAATAAATGTGTATCTAGTTAATATTCTGTGTTAAACCGTTTTAAGTGAGGCTAAAATTAAGAAGGAAATTTACGTATTGTTGAACCGCATGAATATACCCAGTAACATTCAGTCTGCACTTTAAATAGAATAAAAAAGTACCCTAAGGCCTGTTTGGTGGGAATAACATATAATATCTTAGTGCTTCATAATTTTTATCTTTGAGAAAAAGTTGAGTTAAAAAGATAGGAAATATATATGTATATTATTATTATTATTATTATTATTATTATTATTATTATTATTATTATTATTATTATTATTATTTTATTTATTTGTTTTATTATTGTTATTATTAGTATTATATTATTTATTATTGTTGTTGGTATTTTTATTTTTAATTATATTATTAAAATTGTTTTATTACTATTATATTCTTATTATTATTCTATTCTTTATTATTTTATTTTATTATTATTTTTATATTACTTTATAATTGTTATAGTTATATTATCATTATTGAGCTTCTCTAACCTTTATCTTAGTACACCAAACTCAAAATAAGATAAGAGTCTATCCAATATTATATTTTTTTATCATATCCAATCATATTTATTTCTCTTATTATATTTTGTTCATCAAACACACCCTCAAAACATTTTTTTAAGTTGTACAGTGTTTCATATTTCTTTTCTTGCGACATTTTTTTTTCTATTAACTAGGATTAAGTGCACAGCACTGCAAGTATAAACATTTAGTAGTTGGTTGGTAACATAAATAAATATTTGATTTGGCAGTATTTTATTATGATCCGGGGTATGGTACCCATGCGCAGGGATAACCTCATACCCACAAATCCATACACTTCCCCAACAACGGTGGCCAAGCCTATATCACTCATGACATCGAATAAAGGCTGCACAAGTGTCAAAAATACTATGATGAGATTTTTTTTAAAAGAAAAAGTATTAACCTATTGATTCACTTATGTAAATATCAAACATTTATTAGTCTGATCCATGATCCATAAGTTTAAATTTTGAAATTAACCCTATTTGAATGTTGAAGTATTCTTTCAGGTAAATGACACTAAAGTTTACCCCTACAAAATGAAGGAAACAGATGGGATTATAAGCATGTTGCTTCCCATTAGATTAGAGGAGTATACACTAAACATTATACATACTAGACTGATACTCTTCCACCAGTTGATCTCTTTCTCTGAATCTAATTACGTGCTCACATCACAATCTCACACAATCTCTCTTAGATATATACAGTTTTCTCATTTTCTTCTTTCAACACTTAAATTTTTATAATTTCAACATAGCAGCAAAGCCATGATATTTACATTGAGAATAATGTCTCCTTTTGTGGTTCTATAGAAAGAATCAGATCACATGGATGGTGGGATGCAGGAAGCATGTATTTTGTAATGGAAGGTATATGAGGAATGGTATCTTTTTTCTTTACCTACTACGTCTTCTTATTTACGTTCTCTGGAGTCGTAGCCTTAAAGGCCAAACAATACCATGACAAAACATTAAAGCTGCATAACCAAATGAGGGTCCATTCTTTTCGATCGAACCACTTGTCGTTTGCACCAATTGATGCATGGAATGGACATTTTATTATATTGCCAAAATTTGCTTACTCATTTATGATACAACTTTGAAGAAGACCACAGTCATAATGTGATGGTGGAGGGTGAAATGTGTTGAATCTCTATATAATTTGATATTTTAAGTGTAACAATTTTTTGTTTGAAAGTTGTTAATTTTTTTGGTTTTTGACAAACTGTGTAAATAGAAGTGAACATATTCTCTTACGTTTATAACAATTTTGTAATGTGTGTATATTTATAAAGATGGTAAAAGTAAAAAAAGAGTGTGTAGAGTTTTTATATAATGTTGTAGGAAAAAGTTTTGGATGAATATTTGAAATGAGATCTTAAATCTATTATTCAAAAGCAAAAGTTGTAATTCTTCTATATTTATTCTCATTATTTTAGTATAGTTTGTAATTGTTCATTGATGTAATATTTAAAAGCTTGAGGTGAACCACATTAACTTTATTATGTCTCTTGCCTTTTTTTTTGTTGTTCTTGTATTTTTTATTTTGTTTTCTTCTCTTTTCTAGTTGTTGTTGATTTTGGTTATGTTTACAATAGGATTTAGTTCTCTCATCATTTTACTAAAATATTTAATTAAACCTATAGTTAATTTAGCTGGTTGAATGAATTATTGAGCCAAAATTCTATTTTGAATTTAAGAATTTCAAAATTTTGTATTAATTACTAAACAATCTTTTGGAGCAATTTCTGGTATGATTTTGCTCATTGGTAGCTTTTGTTTTTAACCATCATTAATCCGCGAAATTTGAGAAAAGAAAAATGAAACTTTGTGCTATAAAAGAAGGGCCACTTTATATGAACTCGCCTTTTTATTAAACCAGAAAGATCGTTTGCTTCATTTCTGTTTGATGTTCTCTTTTCTTATTAAATTATGATTTATAGACACTGCAACACTCTCCTCGCCTATTTATTAAATCTTATATTTTCCCTCTTATTCATGCATTATATCATTTATAATATTTACTCCCTCATTTATAAGGTTCTATCATATCATTTTATAAAGAAATCCTGTTACTTTGAGTAAATATATTAATTATCTGTTGTCATACTTTTAAAATTATCTTTATATTAATGAAGTTAGAGAAAAGAAATTGCTATCCAAAGAAAAAAAGAGTATTTAATACTAGTGTAGAAAAAGGATTTAATTACGGATTAAAATAAGTTTTTTTAATCACGGTTCATAAACCGTAGTTGTTACAGTTGTGATAATAGATTAAGGCTTTTAATTACGGTTCACAACTGTGGTTATAGATCACATTTAATCACGATTGTTTGAAACCGTGATTAAATAAGACCCTATTTGATCACGGTTGCCAATCACAACCGTGATTAAAAGTGGTCATAAAACGTGCATTTACATTACTAGTTATAATCACGGTTATGGAAACCCCAACGTCGACCTTCAAAACAGAAAACCTCAATTATAAGAACAAACATAAGCAAAACGTAGAGAACAGAAACAAACAATAATAAACAGAAACTTGCAAAACCTTCATTATAATTGAAAGAAACAGAAAAGAAGAGAGGTACAAAAAAGAAGCCTTACATGCTTAAATGAGAAAAAGAGAGAAAGGTCGCGTGGTGGTCGTCAATGGCGCACAACAGGAATAGCAAAAGAAAACCTGTAAAATATATACAAAGAACCACGTAAGATCTAAAACACAAACAAATGTAAACGTCAATGGTAATGGGAAAACAGAGAGAAGAAATCTTAGAGAGAAAGATGAGAGGAAAAGGGACTTTTGTGAAACTGAAAATGGAGGGAAGAAGGAAGAAAATGAAGCGTTAGGTGTAGAGGAAGAAACCCCGTGAAATGAAGAGCCAAATTTTGAAAACACCTATAACCATGGTTCTCGTAAAACCGTGATTATAGATACACTATAATCACGGATTATAGATACACTATAATCACGGTTTCCTCTCAACCGTGATTGTAGGTTGATAAGTGTTGATTAAACATTGATTTCATGACTCATTTGAACTAATTTTGTAAAGACTTGAGCTAAATTGATGAATTATTGAAGGAAGTGAGCATGAATCTTTTAAGTAGTGATGGATAGGTGTATAAAAGAAATATTGTGTTAAAACTCTTGGAAAGTTGCAGGAAATTCAACAGGAAAGCAGGGCAAGCTTAAGCTTGAGCAAGCAAGCTTAAGCGTGAAAAATCAAGCTTAAGCTTGAGCAGGCAAGCTTAAGCGTGAAAAATCAAGCTTAAGCTTGAGCAGGCAAGCTCAAGCGTGAAAAATCAAGCTCAAGCGTGAAAGAGCAAACTCAAGCGTGAAAGAGCAAGCTCAAGCGTGAAAGAGCAAGCTCAAGCGTGATCGGGAGCATTTGAAGACAGCAAGCTCAAGCTTGAACAACCAAGCTTAAGCTTGAGCAAGCAAGCTTAAGCTTGAACAAGTTGAAGAGCATCAGGACCCCTCACGCTTGAGCATGAACACTAGGCGCTTAAGCGTGGAATGATAAAAATGGAAGCCTAAGCGTGGATTAAGCGTGGGCAAGCATAAAGTTGGACAAGGAAGGCCACGCTTGAGCGTGGCTGCAGTGGTTTAAGCGTGAAACGTTTAAATAGTATCAGGACCCTTCACGCTTGAGTGTGACCATCAAGCTCAAGCGTGACTCATACAGCATGGGTCTCTTAATTCTTTATTCACCAATGATGCGATGCCAACTCACCCACTTTCTTGTGTTTCTACAAGTCTCTGAAAGATGCTGCATGGGTTCTAAGCAAGTGGGCATGGGAAGCTAGAGCATAACCTCTATAAATCAAGCTGCATCCATCATCAGATTCAATCCCCTGTATTTCCCTCACAATCCAACCTTTTCCATTATCTTTTGTATTTATATTTTGAGGGTGAAAATGCAAAGCATGAGTAACTAAACTCCCTTATGGGATTGGCTGTAATCCATTCAACACTGAAGTAATGCTGTTGTAAGTTTTTATTTAGTAATGAGATTTGATAAGTTTCTGTATTTCCTTCTGCGTTTAATGCCTGAAAGTACTTGATCACTATTTTCTTGTTTTAAGTTTTCTCAAGTATGCTGGGAAGTGACTTTTGAAAGCAGATCCGAAAGAAATACTTGTTGTGAGTAGGTAGCCAGGGATGACGTCTAACGCAATAAACGTCAAAACAATCGATCGATAATGCTGGGATGATTTCAAAGTGACTGAGGGATCAACGGTTTGAAATCATTCTTATGAATTTTGTAGTCGAGGGATCGATACAAATGACTTTGATTGTGACGTAGAAATTATCTTTTTGATTTACTTATATAAAAACTTATGCAGCTTACAGAAGGTGAAGATGTGATGAAGCCAATCCCTGTTTTACAAAACTGATTTTTCCAACACTGTCATCTTTTGCAGAATTTCACTCTCTGTTATTTATTACTTTTTCATTCAACATCATTCACAACAAAACAAACTAAAAACCTTCTGCCTAATCAATTCAAAACTAAGATCTTCATTCTAACACCTCCCTAGTGGAACGACAACTATACTGTATTACAACTTCTGTGTTTAAACTTGGCACAAACATTACATTGAGTTCATATTCTACAAACCTGACTCTCTTTCATTGAACTCTTCAGTCCAAATATCTCAAAAAAATTACTATCATAGGTACATATGGTTTCCTCTCAACCGTGATTGTAGGTAAACTTTTTTAAAATATAAAAATTAAAATTAAAATAGGGAGACCTACAATCACGACGTCCCGTAAAACCATGATTAAAAAACTTTCTCATATTTACAAAAATACCACCGTATATTTTTCACACAGTTTTCTATGGATCATGATCATATTCTGTCACCGTAGTTGTAACACCCTCTGTTACACCTTAATAAATTCTAGAAAAATTCGTAATTTTTTTTTTACTAAAGATATGTTTGTTAAAAAGAAACTATCGGAATAAATTATATACATTATTTCTGAAATACCTCAATATTATTAAAACTTTATAAAGTATTTGTACATTCATCCGAAGAAAATAAACATTAAACATTATAAGAAAGAGAGGAAACTCCATGGCCCAAGAGCAGTTGCCTAATGACATTATTTATTCATTGGACCACGGTATTCATACCGAGCTCCCTTTCTAGAACGTGCTATATATACTGTCAATGTTCTTCGATCCTTCCCTCTGTACGAACCATTAATTTAAAACATATGAAACAAAAACATAGAGAAAGGAGTGAGAAACAGAATATAATATTCCCAAATGGGACATAAGCAATAAAGGGTTTTCACAAACTAGTATAATAATATCAATCACAATCACAAGCATAATCAATTTATGAATGTATGAATGATATGTCATATCTTCATCATAACTTATTTATACATGTGGGCCCCTTAAATTTTAATTTGCACTGGGCCAACCAGGAGTTTACACTGTTCCATAATTCCGGATAATAATAACATGAACAGCTCAACTGGCATGGAAACACTTAGAGACTAGTCAGATTGAAAAGGTTTTTATTGTGAAAGTACCCGACACTAGGGAGCTACCCCAAGTCCCCTGAAGCACCCTTTCACACCCTCTCATCCCAAGGCTCACAATTAAGCCTCCTCTAATGTATCCTCGGTTTCTATAATCCGTCCCCAGACAATATCATTTTGTTTCTCTTCGATGATTCATGATGCATGAACTACTCGCGTATTTAGTTGGTTAAGGCTTTTAGAAACTCAATTATATTATCAGGGCCTATGGATCATGACATAGCCACCCCAGTAAACTGTACTTTTTCAACTTCTCAAATACGCACATAAAATTTTAGTACAGTTCCTTTTCAAATCATAAATCAAATCTCTTTATAAATTTGAGTTTCAAAGCCTTAAATATATTTCATAACCTGTCAATTCAAAATTAATTTCTAAAAACTTAAATTTGGAATTATCAATATTTAAAACCTTAGTACTTAAAAATTTTGTATAATATTTTTATACATTTAAATAATACGTATATATATATATAAATTTATTTTTATAAAATAAATTCTCTTTCTTTTTCTTCTGATAAACTAACTAAAAATCTAAATTTTAGTAAAGATATATACATATATATTAAAAGATAAAAAGAGATTTCTAAAAACTTATGTAGTTTTCTAAGAAATTTCTTAAAAGTAATTTGAATAAATATAAAAAAAATAAATAAAGAAGTAGGAGATAAGTAATTTCTTACTGAATTTTAGCTTTCCGCCATGCTTGCTATATGCTCAAACTCCACAATAAAAGATTATCAATCATAATCAAACATTGTCAATCACAATCAAAACATCATAAAGCATAAATAAATATTAACAATCATAATCAAATCAAATAATTAAACATTAGTTATAAATATGATAATTTAAAATTCAATAATTATTTAAATTAATAAATTTTGTTTTAAGTTCTATGGTCAATTCCTCGCACAGGTCTATGTAAATCCAAGATAGTCCAGTCCTTGCATAGGTCTAGTTCAGTCCATATAGGTCATAAATAGTCCAAGTCCTTGCATAGGTTCAGTCAAGTTCGTAATAGTTCAAGTCCTTGCATAGGTTCAATCCAGTCCGCATAGGTCATAATAGTTCAAGTTCTTAAATATTTTAGATATTAAGTTACACAAGATGCTTAATTTATTAATAACAATTATTATAAATTTTAAGTTAAAAGTTATTATTTTAAAATAATAATATTGTTATGTTTAAAAGGAGTAGGAGACTCCTCCCAATATTCTTATGTAATTTCATATTATATCCTTAATCTCACCCCCCCTTACCTTGATTTGCTACCAAAAGTGAATTCGCTCTGCGCCTCCAAGTTCTAACAAAATATTAATACTAATTTATTTCAGTATAAGCTTAAGATGAAAATTAAGATTGCTATCAGAATGATAAATAGTAAATATGCATAGTAATAATAAATAGTAACGGTAAATGGTAAGTCATTAATAGTAACGGTAAATAGTAATTTTTGAATAGTAATAGTAAATAGTAAATTGTGATAGTAACTTTTTGAATAGTAGTGGTAAACGGTAAATCATGAACAATAACAGTGAATAGTAAATTTTGAATAGTAACGGTAAATAGTAAATTTTGAATAGTAACAGTAAATAGTAAAAATAACACAGTGATAATTTATTTTTACTATAGTAACTTATTCATAATAGCACTAGTATATCAATGGTTTAAGAGTGCTAAAAAAAATAAACTAAAATTATAAAAATAATATAGAAGAAAGTTATTACCTTACACCTCCGGCAGAACTTCTTTTTACCAAAAGAATTTACTCTCCACTAATTTCTTACGCACTATCTCTCTAGATTCTCTCTCTAATTTTTGTGTGGAAATGTTGTAAATGAGCCATCTATTTATCGGAAGAAAATTTCACTATTTAAGATTATTTAATTATTTATTTTACTATTCATGATGTAAGCGATGATGTAATTAAGCGATGATGTAAGCGATGATGTCGACAGTGGCATTTTGGTTATTAAATGAAAGGTTAAGGGTATTTTTGTCATTCTAAAAAAAATGAAAAAATATAAAAATTCCAAAAATTTATAAATTATATAACAATCAAAAAGTTCTAAAGAACTATAATTAAATTCCTTTGAAATTTTATTTTAAATAAGAAATAACGAAATTAGGGGTGTTACAGTAGTCATTTTTTGCACTAGTGTTTGGTCTTGGATATAAAATCTTTTCAACAAAGTTAGTTAGTTTAATTAAATTTATTAACTTTATCTAAAATTAGAGGTAGTTTTTCATAATTACCCTTATAATTACTGGGAATACAATTTTTTTACTCACTTATTCTACCTCCATCATAGTTAATAATGACTTGTATTTATATGAAAAAGTAAAGTCAATAAAGAGGAAAAGTAATCTTTACGTCAGTCAACAATTATAATGGGAGAGATAAATATTTTAAACAATGTAATTTATTTATTATCTTTTTAAATTTCAATAAGAGATACTTATTTAATAGAGGTATTTTAATCTAAAAATAATTAATAACATAAAAATTTAAAAGATATTATTTTTGCTTGTTCTCATCTCTCTTTGGGTGTGTTTGGTTTTTCAACCGGGTTGGTTAAACCCTGGTTTGACTAACCCAAATACGGTCAAACAAATTGTCTCGAACGACATAAAACATCAATATTAACCTTTAGATTTTTCTATTTTTATAACTCTGTTTACCCAACTGAAAACGAAACACACCATTTGTCTATACTCCAAATGGTGTTTACCGATCATTGTTCTTTGAATAATAGTTATATAGAGCTTTAATATTTTGGGTAAAGATAATTGTTGTACTTTTAGTAAATCTCAGCTGCTACAATTATTATTGTAAAGTTTTGGTTAGATAGATAATCATATATAATGGATAGTTTTTGATATGTTATGATGCAACTTTCAAAAGTGTGTTCTTAAAGCTGCCATAATAAAGGTGTTAATTAAGCCGTTTAATGCATCTTTTGAGGAAATCCATCGTGACAGGAGTGGGGGACAATGACAATGAGAATGGGGTCTGTCTTTCAACAATTCATTGCTTCTTTGTGGGGACAAAGTGAAGTCTAAGGCATCTCAATTTTTACCACCAAAGGGTCAAACTATTTTTTGGCACTTTTATAGATCCCATCTAGTTGGTGCCATACCCTATACTTTTTCATTTGAAATATCTTATTCAAAGTCGTGTTATATAAAATTAATTAGGTTTCTTCTACCTTATTTTTGTATTTAAATTTATATAGACATATCTCTTATTTTTTGTTTAGTTTTATTGAAAATTAAATCTGTCAGAGATCTCATAACCATAACTATTTACACATTCTGTTTAACCAATTGAGTTACTTTACTTAACTTCTTGTTGAAACCAATATTAAAAATAAGAATTGGAGATTTTTTGTTTTATTATTTATTTATTATTTTTTGTTAGTACACATTTAATTAAAATGCTAAAATACCATATAGTTCCTCTAGAAAAACTCACACTCTTCTAAAAGAATTATTCATGAATACTAGATTTTTGGACAAAATTTTTCATTAAATCTTAATTCAACTATATTTATACTTTAAATTATATATATATATATATATATATATATATATATATATCATATTTTGGCTTAAGCCATGAAGGATTACTATATGTTGTAAAAGTAAACCTGAATAAAAAACCATGAAATAAGTTAGAATAATCTTTTGCCAATTAATCTGGCTGCACAAGGGTGGCAACACACTATATATTGAAGAGTCTCGACTACAACACATTAAACAAACAGTCCTTTTCTCCTAGTGGCGTGTCATCAAAAGATGGAGACCTTGAGGAATTTTCAAGTTCTTCTCTTCTTAATAGTGGCAATTGTTGGAACCAAAGGTGACAACTTGAAAAATGGTACTGCTCATGGTGAAGGCAATGCCACTTTTGCAGCTCTTACCCAACAAGTTAACAATGAATCCCTCAACAAAGCCATGTTCAACACAAGCAAAAATAATTGGTACTATAGAGGAGGTAGAGGAGGCTTTAGATGGGGATGGGGTGGCGGCGGCGGCGGCGGTGGTGGCGGCGGCGGCAGAGGTGGAGAAGGGAATGGATGGGGATGGGGAGGAGGAGGGGGTGGTTGGTGGAAATGGGGATGTAGAGGGGAACCAAAAGCAAGAGATGGTAAGGGGAAGTATGATGCATCAAAAGAATATAGATTAGGGGAGTTTGCACAATGCATGGTAAGGACAAGGTGTAGAGGCATGAGGTTGGATTGTCCTCTTCATTGTGGTGCTCCTTGTTTCTATGATTGCCTCCATATGTGCAAGGCTCATTGTCGTCGACCATAAACAAACTTGTTCTTTTATTGCTCCATAATATTTGCCTCAAGCAATTCCTCATTTTTTTCATTCATTCAAAATGGATTCAATTCTTTTTTTCTGCTGATGTCTTCAGAAACTAAAACAAAAAATTGATGGATCACAACATGAAGACCAAAAGTATATTTAACTAAGAAAAATATACAAGGTTCAGATTAAAATCAGGGCTGTGCATTGCAATTTTAGGTAGGCAATTATGTTGACACTGGTCCCCAAGTCTGGTTTGTACTTAACGTAGTACTGATCACAACATGCCATTAATTGTTCTATGTTAATTGTGTGTGTTACGTTTTCCCTTTTAGTTCAAATTTTAGATTCTTGTTGACGATGGATGAGTCCCATCACATGTATTCATGTCTGTTTTAATGAGAAGTTGGCCATCCATACTTACTGTTTGCATTGTGATTCGGGATTTTTTCATTCATTATTTTCACACCTAGAAATGGGGTACGAGGAGGGACATAAAAAGCGGGTTGAGTCTGGCGGGCCCGTTTAAAACGGGACAGGGTAAATTGACCAAATTTATTCTGCGGTATGTTTAAAATTGGTTTGTCTCGCCTTGTATTTTTGTGGGTTTTTGGCAGGACGGGATGAGTTGACCTGACGGGTTATATAATATTTTCTTGTAAAAATAATAATATAATATTAATAATATCTTATAAATTAATTTAATTACCTATTTTGAATAATGCAATTTACTAGCTTGATTACCAATTTTGATTCTTAGTGCTAGTGATGGTTTGATACTTTAATTATCTATTTTGAAGGATGCATTTTACTAGTTTGATTATTGTTATTAGTGGTAGTTTGATAACTTTAATCACCTATTTTAAAAAATAAATTTGACTACTTTAAGTATTAATGTTGGTTTGAACTTTAGTCTTTATTTATTATTATTAATTTATTACAAGGAATGAGATTATTTCATTTTAGTATATTACTTTGATTAGTGTTTGAGTTAAAATTATTAATATAATTATATTCAATTTTTTGTATTTTAGTGGTATACTACTTTTCTAATTTAATTAACTTTTTCTTATTAAAAATAATAAGTTAATTGATTTTTATTAATTTTTATCATTTTATATTTTTAAGCAGACCAATCATTAACCAACCTCCTATTAACTTTTTTAAAATACTAAAAATAATTTTAATTTTTAAAATTTTTAAAATTTGGCGGGCTAACCCACCTCACCCGCCATCAAAACAGGGCGAGTTAGAAATTTCAACCTGTCTCCGGTAGGGGGCCAAACCCGCCCCACCCCATATTTTGATGGGTTAATAGTGGGACGGTGCGGATAACCCGTATTGACATCCCTGGGTATGAGATTGAAGACAACTTATGCAACCCTCTTGTTGGGCAACACTTGTGTTCACCTTTCTGAAATTGCTTCAAGAATTGATCTTCAACAACAGTTTTGCTATTGAGTTTGCTACCATTCTCCACCATACAAGATCTACGCTACATTTCAAATTTCATAGTATAGACGATTAACGGGTTATACTTAAAAGAAATTGGTATAATTAGACTCGACTATTAGGTTTTAAGTTTTAAAATTATAAAATTTTAAAATCGAATCGGGCCAAAACTAGTTGAACTAGTTCGACAGTAATTTGACTCATAACCGGTTTGATTATATGTTGAACCAATTAGACACATGTTTACTCACTGACTACTAAAGTCAACACATATTTATTGACAACTTATATTAATTAATAAATATATACGAAACTTAACTTATATTTACCATTAAAAAAAAGTTTTAACTAGTATTAAATAAATATTGCTTGATTTATCTGATTTAACTAATTTAAACAATTACTCACTAGTTGAATCACTAATCTAATCAAACACCTATGAGTTATAGACTATGAGTTTGATTTTCGTCTAACTTTAGATTACAAGTTTAAAATTGATATATATTATGAGTTTGGTTTTCATCTAACTTTAGAGTACAAGTTTAAAATTGAGCATGTGGAAAAAAAACTGAATTATAGCCAGCCTGTCACGTGTTAATAATGCATGGTGGTACATTATCAAAACAAATAATTGCATTAGATCATAACATACAGTTAAGCTGCTGTAACTACTAGATGAACAACTTCATTCATTACCTATTTAAGGGGGAAATAGATATTAATATATTTTTTCAAAGATCATATTGGAACAATTAATTATGATCTAGTTGAAGAAGAAACAAAAAAGGTTCAAACATTTGACCACTTCTACAATATGATTGTTTTAGAAGAATAAAGTATTCATTTCCATAATTAAAAAAATCATTTTAGCTAATAAGATGTCTTTGTGCAATTTGAATAATAAGCTTTTTTTTATAGGCTTCAGGCTTTATTTATTTTTTATGGTGTTTTAACCTAATTTGGAGTTGTGGATTCACACTATGTTTAAAAGATAAAAAGAGTAAAAAGAAAATAGAGAAACGAGAAAACATAAATGTATGTATTTTTTTGTTGAAGAGAAAATAGAGAGAGAAAAAGAGGAGAATTAACTTTATTGAAATAAATTTTAAAGTTTTCTCTTACTTTATCTTTTTTCAATTTAAATTTTAAATTTTTGCTTAAAAATGAAAACTAAATAAGTTGATAATTGAAGGTAAAAAAAATATCTTCAGTTCAAACTGAATTTCAATTCTTATATTTAAAACTCGGACACATCGATTCAAATAGTAAAAATTAATAAATTTACCTATAGTACTTTTATTTTTTATTCCAATCGAATTCTATTTCATTTTATAAATATTCCATAAGCTCAAATTATATATTGTTTTAGACATTATAAGGCTATAATCCATTTTAGATCAATATTAATGTTATTTAAAAATATATAATTGACATCTTAAAAATATTCTATTGATATATTATTTATACTTTAACTAATTATTAAAGAAATTGAATTCATTTGAAATAAAAAAATACAACGTTATAGGTAAAGAAAATAAAAACTGAAATAATCGATCTCACCCAAACCAAAAACCGGATGAGATCGGTTTGATTTTGATATTAATTGAAGAATTAATTGATTTGATTAGACGCTTAATTAACCTATATATAACCTATTATCATTTATTGAGTATTTAATTGAGAGTTTAGGTTGTATTTATTAGATTGGGTCTAATTGAGGCTTGGTTATTAAAGTTAGTTAATTCTAGTATGAGCAATTCTTTGACATTAATTTAGTCATAACTTGCTAGAGGTTGAAGTTTCCACTCTTTCTTTATACAATAGAAAGCTTAATTACAGGGCTTTTATTTGGTGTCTAATTTTGCGGAGTCCCAAAGTTAAGAGAAAATGGTCTGTAAAGTTGGATACCTCTGGGATTATTGCTTTGATTAGTTTTGTATTTAGGTTACTGAGCCTAAATATTGGCTAATTAGGGCTCATTTATAGTTTGATACTCTGATTGTATTACCCTGTATTATAATCCTGTAAATACATGTAATTAGGACAATTTGAAATTGGAATTTTCAGAATTTTCTCTTATCTCTCATGGCAATTCTTATTTTGTTCTTGGATTCTTCAACCATGGAAGAATAGTTCTTCGACATTAATCTACAATTTTAAACCTGCTTTGCAAGAATTAAGGTAATGAAATTTTAATCTTGTCCTAATTTTACACTTTCTTTCATCTCCCCCACTTTGTTTATGAATCTTTAAATTCAAATCGGATTGTTTCTTTTGACTCAATTTGGATTAATTCGCACTTGTCAAATTGTGAAGTATCGATCAAATTGATCGTTGATACTTGTTTTGCAGTTTGTTCGAATCTAAGTGCATCTTAACTTGAATTTCATCAATTAGGTCAAAATTGGAATTTGAATCTTGCTATGCCTTAAGGAGTGGAAATTGTAGATCAATATTGTTCATGTTTTTAATATGAGAAATTTTGTTCATGTTTTGTCGCTTTTTATTTGATTTTACGCCGATCATAAAACCTTCAACACATGTTCTATTTTGTTGGTAATTAAATATGATGTTTACTACATGTTTAAATGTTAACTTCGCGAGAGAATGACCTTGATTAATTTCTTAGTTTCATGGATTTTATTTTGATATTTTGACAAATTAGTATGAATTATTAATTTTAAATCAATCCAAATTAAACTGTAAATATATTTAATGATCAAATAAAATGTTAAATTCAAACCGATTATTAAACTTGTGAAAGTATTGATTTCAATTTATCATTGCAATCATGGTTGAATCATGGTTGAAATGATATAATTAAGTATCTATATATTAATAATATATAATATATTAAATAAAAATAACATGAATTTATAAAAAGAATTAAGTTTAATTTTTGATATATTAAAATAATACACATTATGTCAGAAAGAACCATAATAGACTAATTGTAATTGTTATCATTTATATCCATGTAAGTTCAAATGAGGTTATTCCGAACCGGCTCATCAAATTTTTACTCAGACTAACGGTTTGAGTATAATTTTATGCACACTAATTTAAGCATATTCGACCAATTAGATTTTCTATATTTGATGATATATGTCCTCGTAATTTAAAATGATACCAAACCAAATCATGAACACCAAATACATGGTTCATCAAGATGAAGATGCTTGTTTTCTTAATTCTTGTGTTGAATAATTCAACTCTATAAGTTTTGACAATTATAATTTAACAATTGATTTTATAATTACCAATGATAAAAATTAAAGAGAAATTTTTTAATTTGGTCCTCTAAAGATGAAGTGGTCACTAATTTATTCTCAATTTCTTTTTGTCATTGAATAAATCTTTCAATTTCATTTGTCATCAAATGAATTTTTTCTTAGTGACTAACATAACAAAATTGACATAATATATGTCACATTAATAAAAGTAGGTCAAAGATGCCGACATACATATGTCACATAAACAACTATAAACTATAATACCAACATTGAAATGAAATATTGTTTTATACACGGATTAAACTAGGTTATGAAACCTCTTTAACAATTTGTTTTAATCAGCACACATTATATATTCATACCCCACCTTTCCTAAATTCTAGAGGTTTTATGAAATGGTATAGGGAATCTTTATTATGTCTTACAAGATTGTAATTATTTGATTTTGTATATGGGTTAAGGTACTCATTGTATTTTTTTTAATATTATTTCTTGCTGATAAAAAAAAACTTCTCTCTCATATTCTCATATTCAAATATATCATAACGGAATTATATATGATATTATAGTTTCTTAATTTAAATCAATTTAAGACAATTATTAATGGTAAGAGTTAGTTACCAATTTCATTTAATGTATATTAAACTTTTGTTCTTGTATTCAATTTTTTCTAATTGTGTATTTTTTATTTTAGACTCAGTCTTAATTAGAATTATATGTGAAGAAAGATAATCCGATTAAAATAAGAATAATTTTACATTTTGACATGTTCAACTATGTCGATGAAGTGAATAGACAAGTCTTGTTCTAACTAATAGATAGGTTGATTTTAGTTTTTACTTTCTTGTTTCTCTTTAGATTCGTCATATCTGGTCATTTACGATTTCTCTAAAATCTTGTATTTATAATAATTCCTTATACCATACCCAAACAATTAATTAGAACATGATTTCTTATTTAAATCATATAATCATACATGTTTATTCCAAATTCATCTTACATATAATAGATACATGGGAGCCCAACTTATAGAATATTCAAGATATTCTTTATAACTATGATATTAAATATATTACCTTTTAAATAGACTCCTCATCTCTTATATAAAGGATCTCTCATGTACTATTTTAAACAAATGTTCTAATAGAAGATGATTTAGAGTGCTTATAGTAGATAGTTAAAGTTTTTTTATGAACGTTCACTGTGAGGTTGCGGTGCCCGAACCACAGTATAGTTGAAAGATGGAATATCACGGCAAAGAAAGCCATATTAATCAAGGATCGACATGATGAAAGGTTTCAATTCTGTAGATTAAATTATCTCTATGTCTCTAGTTACAAATTACAATCGTATTAGATCGGATAGGAAAAAAAATTGGTGGGGTATGAAGAAAAATAAATAAATAGAAACATACCAGGGTTCGAGATTATAACCATTGATCATATAAAATCCTAAAGCAAAGACAAAAATATAAATGAATTATATTATTTGTTACATACGTTATGATATAGATAGCTACAAGGATTCGATGCTTTAAATAGTTTGAAACCATTGAAAGAGGGTGATCCGGTCTGGATACCGGTCCCTAAAGTTATGACGTCAGAATGACCTCTTAGAGAGGCAACCGGTGTTACAGGAAGACAGTGCCACACCGGTTATCCGTTGTCACCCCATCCGTTCTCACTTCGTTGAACGCTTCATCCGTCCTCGTTACGATGGATGCTTCACCCGCTCTCATCTCCACGTCGTGTATAACCGTTAGCCTCAAAATCACTATGAGATAGGAGTTCATTATAACTTATCAGCGAAGATACTCTGTATAGCGGAATGTGTCTATGTCAATTATCACAGAGAGTAAGTACAATCATCAGCAAAATGTACGGAAAGGTGATTATCCTTCATCCCTGTATCAGAATCGTACTCTGATAATTGACCTACCCCCCTGACACACTCAGAATACTGAGTCATTTTGATTGACACACTCTACACGCTATCAGAATTAAGGGGCCCACTTGCATCCAACGATTCATTTCCTACGTTCAACTATAAATAGCATATTCCAATACTCATGCAAGGTTACGTTGTTCTATCTCACATCTTTACTATTGCATTGCTTAAGTATTCACTGAGTTTCATACACTCTTCTAACTTGAGCGTCGGAGAATCTTCACAGGTGGCACCACCTTTCGCCCCCATCAACGCGAAACTCTGGTGTGAAGGATCTCTAGGACAACAAGACCGGTTTCTCCCACTGAGAGGCCGAACTACAATACCGGATACCCACTGTACCGGTGTACAAACCTTAAATATCTATACTTTTGTGGCTGGTCCCACACCAGATCCTAGACCCCGGTTCAGACCAGTTCAGAGGGCATATCAGAAAGTCGATGGTTGGATGAACAGCTTAATTAATAATGTTATTGCTAGAGTGGTAGGTGATCGTGTTGTTGATATGTTGTTCTACCTCATATATTTATAGCATTTGATGATCATATTTTATTTGTAAACTTATTGAAATGCACTAGAAAAAAATAGAAAAGAAGAAAGAAGGAGAAGAAAGACATTAGAAACATGCATAGAATACCATCGAGAAGAAATGGCTGGACCACGTCGAGATTTACTTTTCTAGTTTCTTTCTAGTTTATATGTTTTTAGAGATTTTATATTATATTAAACTCATTAAAATTTACAAACAAAATAAAGGGAAAAAGAAAGTTATCAGAACTAAAACTAATTAAGAAGAATGAACTAACTAAGAAGAACTACCAATGGAGTGGCAACTCTTCATCTTTATGTGCGTTTCTATCTTTTTTTCATTTATTTATGTGTAATCAACAAACTTGAAAAGATTTAGAAGAAGAGCCAAAAAGAGAAACAAGACCAAACGAGCATTAAATCTCCAACAATGAATCAAGCAAATTTTACTTAAGTCTTAAAGTAAAATGTTCTAAAGCCTAAATGCTAACCCCTAGGTGACTATGACACGAATTCTCCATCAGTAGTAATAATTTGGTTAAGTCTTAAAGTTCAATCTCCAAGCCGCTATGACATAAATTATCCATCAATGATAAAAATTCATCAGGTCCTAAAGACTTACCTTTAGGCAGGGATATCTCTAGGCAGAGATAACAACAGTTTCTTTAAGTCCTAAACACTTACCTTCACGCAAGGATAATGACTGATATCTCTGTGAAGGACTGTTGTATCCTGGGGGGTCACGCGCTACGCAAACAAACCCTTAAGCCCAGTGTGCTCTTCACACGCCTCAGTCGTCTTTAATTTATAACAATCTTAAGGGTTTATGATGGTTAACGCGGTGAACGACAACGTTGGAAACAACGACAACAGTCTCTCTGTTCCACCACCATTTCCCATACCCATGTCACCTTCGCGAAACCTTTTCCCGACGTCTCTAAAATAGAAGTCTTCGGAGGCCAAAGCTACCGTCGTTGGCAGGAACGGGTCTTCTTTGTTCTTGACATACACAGGGTCGGGTTTGCGATCACCAATGACAAGCCAACCAATCCTACTGCTCTTGAATCATGGGTCAATGCTAACAAAGTATGTCGTCATACTATTCTTAGTACATATTCTAATGAGCTTTTTGATGTCTACTGTTCTTACAAGGAAGTGAAGGCGGTTTGGGAGTCTATTAAATTAAAATACACCATTGAGGATGTTGGGAAACAAAATTTCCTGGTTGGAAATTTTTACCGTTGGGAAATGACTGATAACAAGGACATAAATGTCCAAATTAATGAATACCATAAGCTGTTGGAAGACCTCAAGTTTGAAAACATTACCATGCAGGATGAATTAGTTGCAGGTTTTTTGATTAAAAAATTACTAGAATCATGGAAGGATTACAAACAACAACTCAAGCATAAATTGAGTAAGCTTTTTGTTTCAGAGTTGATAACCCATATAATTATTGAGGACACTAACCGTAAAGAAGAAAAGGCGGCAAGAGGTAGAGCATTTGCTGTGAGAGCATATATGGTACAAGCCAAGAACAAAAATAAGATGTATGATAACAAAAAGTCCTTTGGTCATTTTCCTGCTAAACAACTTAATTCCACTAATCCCACTGCCTTCAAAAAGAAGAGCTTTTGCTTTGTTTGTGATAAGCCAGGTCACCATGCTCCGACATGTCGATACAGGAAGAGAAACGATATTCCTCCTAAGCCAAAAGTTTATTTGGTTAAAGGAGATGACGATGATGTAATTGCTGTAGTTGTTTCTCAAGCCTTAATTATGGCCAATGTGAGTAAGTGGGTGGTAGACTCTAGGGATACCAAGCATATATGTGCAAATCGTGATATGTTTATGAACTAGTCTGATCCAGGGTCAAAGATCCGGAGTGGGGACCAGTCTCAAAAGTCAAAGATAAATGCGTTTGTACACCAGTACAGTGGGCATCCGGTATTATGATCCAAACTCTCAGTGGGAGAATCCAGTCTTGTTGTCCTGGAGATCCTACACACCAAGCTTTCGCGTTGAGGAAGGGCGAAAGGTGGTGTCACCTGTGAAGATTCTCCGACGCTCAAGTCAATAACTAGAATGAGAATTCAAGTTAAGAGAAATCAAGCAATGAAACAGTGTATCCAGGATCAGAGCAACGTAACCTTTCATGAGTGTGAGAATTCGTTATTTGTAGTTGAGCATAGAGAATGAATCATTAGGCACAGGTGGGACCAGGAGACAAATAGTACACTATTTAGTGTACGGTTCTGACATACGACACGAGGGAAGCCGTATTTCTTGCCTATCATCCTGGTGACTGTTCCTTGTACTTTCTGTCATGTGACGTGGACACATTCCGGTGTGCAAGCAAGAAATATAGGCATCCGGTGTGGAGAGTGTTTCATACGGAGTGATAGTCCAAAAAAATACCTATGAGACCGGTAATACAGTGAGAATGGATGTAATTACCTGTCTGCCCCCAGGTACCAATATCGAGATCGGATCAGTTTACCTCCTACAAAATTGTGGGGAAGGAGAAGAATTTGTGTATCTCGGTGATTCTCAAAAGGCTGATGTCCTTGGAAAAGGGAAAGTTCTTCTCAAACTCATATCTGGAAAGACCTTGGCACTTAATGATGTGCTTCATGTACCTAGTATTAGAGAAAATTTGGTTTCTATTGCTTTTTTTGGGAAAAGTGGGAATTAAGGTTTCTTTTGAGTCTGATAAAATTATCATGACCAAAAATGATGTTTTTGTTGGAAAGGGGTATTGTGATCATGGACTCTTTGTTTTGAATATTTCTACTGATAATAATAATGTTTCTTCTTCTGCTTATATCATTGATTCGTATGATTTGTGGCATGCTAGACTAGGACATGTTAGTTTTAAATATTTGAAAAAATTACGTGATGATGGTATGATTTCTGGTTTCCAAAAAGCAAATTTAAACAAATGCGACATATGTGTTGAATCAAAAATTATAAAAAAAATCATGTTTTCCCATGAACCGTGAATCTGAGTTACTTTCGTTAATTCATTCTGATTTAGGTGATTTAAAACAAGTTATAACTAGAGGTGGTAAAAAAATATTATGTAGCCTTTATTGATCATTTTTCTAGATACACTAAAGTTTATTTACTTAAAAATAAAGAGGAAGCGTTTGATATGTTTTTAATTTATAAAGCCGAAGTAGAAAATCAGTTAAATAAAAAAATTAAAAGGGTAAGGTCTGATAGAGGAGGTGAATATATTCTTTTTAATGATTTTTGTGAAAAAGAAGGTATAATACATGAAATAACTCCATCGTATTCACCTGAGTCTAATGGTGTAGCTGAAAGAAAAAATAGGACTCTAAAAGAAATGATGAATGCTTTGCTTGTTTCTTCATTTGCTCCTAATAATCTTTGGGGAGAAGCTATTTTATCTGCATGTCATATACAAAATAGGATCCCTTATAAACATTCTGGTAAAACACCTTATGAATTATGGAAAGGTTATAAGCCTAATCTAGATTATCTAAAAGTGTAGGGGTGTTTAGCTAAAGTAATGTTGTCTGATCCTAAAAAGAGAAAGATAGGTTCTAAGACATGCGATTGTGTGTTTATTGGTTATGCTTTAAAGAGTGCTGCCTATCATTTTCTTGTTATAAAAAGTGACGTTATTGAATGCAATACAATCATTGAGACCAAAATGCTAAGTTTTTTGAACATGTATTTCCTATGTATGTTGATAGTGTTTCTTGTGAACCTATTGTTGATATTGAAAATATTTCTAGTTCACAAATGAATGAACCCAGTAGTATTTCTAGTAAACCGTTGTGTGATGCCTCTGAAAAACCTTATGAAAATTTGAGAAGAAGTAAAAGACAAAGAAAAGAAACATCCTTTGGAAATGATTTTTATACCTATCTGGTTGATAATGAACCATTAAATTTTTATGAAGCAATTTCTTCTTTTGATGCCGTGTTTTGGAAAGAAGCGATTAAAATTGAATTAGACTCTATTTTAAAAAATAAAACCTGGACTTTAGTAGATTTACATCCGAGAGCCAAACCTATTAGCTGTAAATGGATTTTTAAAAGAAAATATTTTCCTGATGGATTAGTTGATAAATATAAAGCCCGTTTAGTAGCTAAAGATTTTACTCAAAAACAAAATATTAATTATTTTGATACTTTTGCTCCCGTAACCAGGATTGCTCCGATAAGAGTTTTAATTGTAACACCCCCTTATATACACGAGATATATATAAAAAACTTTTAGAAAGATATACATATTTATCACTCTTTATCTCGCGTATACAAGGACGTATATACATCTGATTTCCTTTGAATATTAAAAGTAAAAAAAAAACATTGTCTTTCAATATTTGTCCATAATGATAAAATAATTTATAGAAATCGTAAGTGATAAATCATTACAATATTATATCCGGATGGAAAAGTTTATTAAAGGTGAACCTTTACCTTGTTATAATTATCTAACTTGATATTGTAATAAGGCAAGGTAAAACTAAATTATACCTTTACTACAAATATGACCAATCATTTTCTAGTCCTTGAATTATCAAGTTTTGGAATCCTACTCTTGTCATATCTCTTCATCTATCTGATTGAGGATGAGACCACTTTACCCTCTTGTAATTACATATCCTTCCATCTTGAACCGCTAGCTATATATCACATAACATATATTTTGGACACAAAATTCAAACAAGAAGGAGTGAGAAACAGAATATAATACTTTACAGATAAGACATAAGCATAAGGATTTTCATAAACTAATAAATTAATATCATTCAAAATTTCATACACAATTAATTATAAATATAAGGTTCTCACACACATAATAATCATACTTTCATTCACAATCATCCATACAGAATATCACAATCACATGTATGACATGTAATGCTTTTAATACTATCTCATTCAGTTTATACATGCGGGCCTTTAAAGTTTTAGTTTGCACTGGGCCAACCAGGAGTTTACACTGTTTCATAATTCCGGATAATAATAACATAAATGCCTTCATGGCATATGAATAGCTCAACTGGCGTGAAAATACTTAGAGACTAGTCTGACTGAGAAAGTTTTTATTGTGAAAGTACCCGACACTAGGGAGCGACCCCAGGTCACCTAAAGCACCCTTTCACACCCTCTCATCCCAAGGCTCGCAATTAAGCCTCCTCTAGTGTATCCTCGGTTTCTATAATTTGTCCCCACACAATATCACATGTCATTTCTCTTTAATGATTCATGATGCATGAACTACTCGCATATTTAGTTGGTTAAGACTTTTAGAAACTCAATTATTAAATACCATAAAGCTTCACAAAATCATCTCAATAAACTGTACATTCCCATAAGTTCTTCTTTGAACTTCTGTTATATAGAAACAAATTTAGTATAATTTTCAAATTCAGATCTTACAAAAATTGAGTTTCCAAGCGGTAAATATCTCAAAACTTTCTCTTAAAAAAAATTTCACATATTTACATAATCTTTCCAAATTTGAATCTTAACTAGATTGAGTTTAGAAATCTCGACTATAACAAAATATCCTTTAGTTATTTCATTAGGAAAAACCAATTTAAATTTCTGATTTCTAAATGAAAATATTTTTTTTAAATCATTAACTAAGAATACTTAAAATTATAAAAATTTTCTTTAATTCAAGAATTAATTATCTCAACTTCTGATTTTCATAAAATAGCTTCTTTCTAATACTAGATTTTATTATAGAGATTAAAAATAAAGTTAATGAAAATTATTTCTAAGAAGAAATAAAAGACTAAAATAATGATAAAATACTTTCTCTTAGAATAAAAATTTAAAGAGTAAGGTAAGAAAATTCTTACTGACTTTTAACTTTCCGTCATGTTTGCTATATGCTCAAACTCCATATCACAAGGTCATCAATCATTCATCAATCACAATCAAGTATTGTAATATCATCATTCACAAATATTATTAATCACAGTCTAGTATTATAAATCACAATATCATTTATCCAAATCAAATATTATTAATTATAATCAAATCAAATCAACTAAATATCAGTCATAAATATAATTCAAATTTTAATAGTTATTTAGATTAATAAGATTAATTTTAAGTCTTTATAGTCCATTCCTCGCATAGTTTTATGTAGGTCCATATAGTCCAATCCTCGCATAGGTATAGTTCAGTCCATCATAATAGTCCAAGTCCTTGCATAGGTTCAGTCCAGTTCGCATAGGTTATCCAGGTATTTACATAGGTATTCAGATCAAGTTACATAAGATACTCAATTTAAAATTTATTATAATTTTTAAGTTAAATAATTATTATTTTAAAATAATAATTGATCCAGTCTTGATACCGGCCCCAAGACAAGGGTGACTTGTCATCCGATCTAGCCATGCTACCGACCTCACAGGTAAGACATCGGACCACCTGAAAGCGTCTGGGCGTTCTCCCAAGACCGGCGAGTCCGTGTTGATACCTCTCACATCGGATACAGCATGCTTCATACATCCGATTGCTAGTAGACACTAATAAGTGGCTTTGGGAACAGCGCAGTGGTTCCAGTCTCCCATGACGAATCCACCCCACGAGGGACACGCGCCTCGCCACTTAACCCACGATTGTCTCCCACGATAGATTAAACAAATATATTTTCCATGCTCCGACAAAATAGAATGGGCATCATTCTCTCCTCGAGCCACCAACACCGAGGAACATGTCTTGCTCCCCAGGCCTAATCAGGCCATAATTCCTGAGCATCTATATATGTTAGAACTATGCATGCTATTATTCTCCCCTGGTCACTCATTACTACTTGCGGCCTCATGCATTTATTTCTTACACTGCCACTAACTTGATCGTCGTAGTCCTTTCGCAGGTGGCACCCCCCTTCGCCTCCACTCAATGTGAAGGGCCGGTGTGAAGGACCTCCAGGACGCCAAGACCATTCATTCCATACTGGGACTCCGGATATATAGACCGGATACTCACAGAATCGGTCTTCAACCTCAAACAATCTTTAACTTTTGTGACTGGCCCGACACCGGATCTCTTGACCCCCGGTGCAGGACCGAACAATAATATTATTAAATTTTAAAGGAGTAGGGGACTCCTCCCATTATTCTTATGTATTTTCATATTATATTCCTATCACACTCCCCCTTACCTCTTGTATCTTGGTTCGTTATGGAAAGTTTGTGCGCGCCTCGTCTCCGAGTTCTAAAATATACCAATTTCACTTTAATATAGTTATAAGATGAAAATTAAGATTTCTACTTAAAACAAAAATGGTAAATTTTGAATAGTGAATCGTGAATAGTAAGAGTAAATAGTAAACGTGCATAGTAACAGTAAATAGTAAAACATGAATAGTTACGGTAAAAAGTAAATCATGAATAGTAAAAGTAAATAATAACAGTAAATAGTAATTTACTATTTAAATAGTAATTTACTATTGAAATAGTATTTTACTATTCAGAATAGTAACTTAAAATAATATTATTTCTAGTATAATAATAGATTTCTAAAAATGATATGAAAATAACCCTAAAAAATATAAAAGAGATGTATTCTTACCTTAGAATTTTAGCAGAACCTTCTTCCAAAAAATTATTTCTCTCTCTTACTTCCACCACTATCTCACTAGCACTACTATATTAAGAAAACTTAATCTGAAATTATGAATTCTAAAGAAGAATTCCTTCGATATTTATAGGAAGGAAAATTACTATGTATTCCATTATTTTAATATAAAAATACTGTGTATTTTTTGAAATTTAAATCCTGGTTACTGTGCACCTTTTAAAAATTTCGTACATGCACAGTGTTTTGCATAGTAAATGTCGTCTGAATTATTAAGTCAAATAGTAACTTTTCACTCGGTATATTTTAAATATTCAAAATTAGTTCTTTTTGAAATTTAGCGATATTATATCAGTTTTCACTAATTTTATGATAAGTAATATAAAGTTTAAATTTTAAAAATCTAAAATTTTTTGTTAATAAAAATTTATTGATACGTTTCCAATTTTTTAACGATTGGAAAGTCAAGATTTTTCTCAAACCGATCATTTTTAGATAAGTCTACTTGAAATGGATCTTAGAAAATTTTCTTATAATTTAAATTCACTTTCTTATAAATATTTTTAATTTTAAGTCACTTTATATGAATTTAAAATTATTTAAAATATATTATTTTATTAAAATATTTCTAAAATTCCAAAAAATTCCATAAAATCATAAATAATACGTAGATTAAAAAGTTCTAAAGAACCATAGTCTAATTCCTTCAAAATTTGTGAATAATAAATATAAAAAGTTCTAAATCACAAATGTGTAAAACCATAAATATAAAAACATAAAATAAAAGTTGTGAATAATAAATATATTTAAAATTCTTAATATAATTTCATTAATCAATGAATACTAATTAAGTCATTTTAAATTTCTCATTCAAAATACATAAATATTTTTATTTTATTATTATTATTTTATTTATAAAAAAATAGATAATTAAATATAAATACCAAAATTTCATAAAAAATGATAATAATAAACTAACTAATAGTAAGTATTTCTTATTAAAGATATATTAATATCTATATTCTATTTGTTGAAAATGGGATGTTACATTAATCGCTTTGGCATCCATCTATAAACTTGTTATTCATCAAATGGATGTAAAAACTACTTTTTTTAAATGGTGATTTAGAAGAAGAAATTTATATGGTTCAACCATAAGGTTGTGTGGTTTCTAGTTAAGAAACCAACGTTTGTAAACTTGTTAAATCTTTATATGGTTTAAAACAAGCACCGAAACAGTGGTATGAAAAATTTGATACTGTATTAACTGGAAATGGGTTCTCCTATTCTGAAGTTGACAAATGTGTATATACAAAAGTAGAAAATGGTGAATGTGTGATTGTATGCTTGTACAGATGATATGTTTATTTTTGGTACCAGTGATGATATTGTATTTAATACAAAACTTTTTCTTGCTAATAATTTTGATATGAAAAACATGGGTGAGGTCAGTGTTATCTTGAGTGTTAAAATCATAAGGAAAGATAATAATATAATGCTATCTCAAGAACATTATATTGAGAAACTTCTTAGAAAGTTTGAATATTGAGTCAAAACCAGTGAGTACTCTTTATGATGGCAACACTCAATTAAAGAAAAATAGAGGAGAACCTGTGTCTCAATCCAAATATGCTCAAATTATTGGTAGCTTATTACATTTGATGAATTATTCGAGACCTGACATAGCATATATTGTGGGCAGATTGAGTAGATGTACTCATAATCCCAATAATGAGCATAGGGCTGCATTAGCAAGACTAATGAAATATTTGAGAGGTACCATAAATTATGGTATATTATATAATGGATATCCCGTAGTATTAGAAGAATACTGTGATGCCAACTGGATCTCAGATTCAGATGAGACAGAATCTACTAGTGGTTATGTATTTACATTAGGTGGAGGTGCTGTTACTTGGAGATTAGTCAAACAAAATATTATTACTAGATCCACTATGGAGTCAGAGTTTATTGCTCTAGAATTGGTTGGTAGTGAGGCTGAGTGGTTGAAAAACTTCTTAACAGATATTCCATTGGGAATAAAACCAACACCTTCAATATCTATGCATTGTGATAATCAATCGGTGATAGCCATTGCTAAAAATAAATCTTACAATGGTAAGAATAGACACATTCGTTTGAGACACGATGTGGTAAAGCAGCTGCTAAATAATGGAACGATTTCCATAGAGTATGTAACACCCTCTGTTACACCTTAATAAATTCTAGAAAAAATCATAAATTTTTTTTTAAAGATATGATTGTTAAAAAGAAACTATCGGAATAAATTATATACATTATTGCTGAAATACCTCATAAATATTATTAAAACTTTATAAAGTAATTTTACATTCATCCAACGGAAATAAATATTAAACATTATAAGAAAGAGAGGAAACTTCATGGCCCAGAAGCAGTTACTTATTAACATTATTTATTCATTGGACCACGGTATTCATACCGAGCTCCCTTTCTAGAACGTGCTATAGTTACTGCTGATATTCTTCGATCCTTCCCTCTGAACCATCAATTTAGAATATATGAAACAAAAACACGGAGAAAGGAGTGAGAAACAGAATATAATATTTCCGAATAAGACATAAGCAACAAAGGGTTTTCACAACCAATACATAATAATATCAATCACAATCACATACACAATCAATTATGAATGCATGAATGTTATGCAATATCTTCATCATAACTTACCTATATATGTGGGCCCTTAAATTTTAATTTGCACTGGGCCAACCAGGAGTTTACACTGTTCCATAAGTCCGGATAATAATAATATGAACAGCTCAACTGGTATGGAAACACTTAGAGACTAGTCAGATTGAGAAAGTTTTTATTGTGAAAGTACCCGACACTAGGGAGCTACCCCAGGTCCCCTGAAGCACCCTTTCACACCCTCTCATCCCAAGGCTCGTAATTAAGCCTCCTCTAATGTATCCCCGGTTTCTATAATCCGTCCCCAGACAATATTATTTCATTTCACTTTAATGATTCATGATGCATGAACTACTCGCGTATTGAGTTGGTTAAGGCTTTTAGAAACTCAATTATTAAATCCCTTAAAGGTTTACAACATTATTTCAATAAACTGTACATTTTCTCTAAATTTCTGTCCCACAGAAATAAATTTGGTACAGTTTTCGAATCTCACTGAAATTGAGTTTCTAAGCCTTAAATATCTAAAAACTTTATCATATAAAACTTTACATAATCTTTCTCAAATTAAATCTTAACAAAATCAAATTTAGGAATCTCAATTATTTCTAAATATATTTAGTTATTAAGTTGGAAAAAATAAAATAATTTTCTTTCAAAAAATTTTGTTTTATTAAAAGAGAATAATTATTAACTAAAAATACTTAAAATTACAAAATTTTTCTTTAACTCAAGATTTAATTAAATAAATTCTCATAAAATATTTTCTTTCTAAAATAAATACTAATTTTTTTTATTCTAAATATTGAAAATAAAGTTAATAAAAATAATTTCTAAGAAGAGATAAAAGATAATAAAATTTAAAGAGTAAGGTAAGAAATTCTTACTGAATTTTAGCTTTCCGTCATGCTCGCTATATGCTCAAACTCCACATCATCAATCAAAATCAAACAATATCAATCATAACTAAATATCAACAATCAATCAATCATAATCAAATCATAATCAAATCAATTAAATATCATTAATACATACAAAATTTAATGATTATTAATATAGTCAATTTTAGTCCTTTTGGTCAATTCCTCACATAGGTATATGTAAGTCCATATAATCCAGTTCTTGCATAGGTATAGTTCAGTTCATATGGGTCATAATGGTCCAAGTCCTTGCATAGGTATAGTCCAGTCCATATAGGTCATAATGGTCCAAGTCTTTGCATAGGTATGTTACAGTTAGTTAAACTAGATATTTAATTTAAAATTTATTAAAAATTTTAAGTTAAAAAGTTAATATTTTAAAATAATAATATTATTAAATTTAAAAGGAGTAGGGGACTCCTCCCATTATTCTTATGTCTTTTCATATTATACTTCTTATCTCACTCCCCCTTACCTTGAGTCGTTACCAAAAAGAGATTTGCTTTGCGCCTCCGATTTCTAGAAATATTAATATCAATCTTATTTCAGTATAAGCATAAGACGAAGATTAAGATTACTACTTAAAACAGAAATGGTAAATTCTGAATAGTAAATAGTGAATAGTGAATAGTAAATAGTGAATAGTAACAGTAAATAGTAAAACGTGAATAGTAACGGTAAATAGTAAATCGTGAATAGTAACGGTAAATAGTAACAGTAAATAGTAATTTACTATTTGAATAGTAATTTACTATTGAAATAGTAATTTACTGTTGAAATAGTATTTTACTATGCAGAATAGTAACTTAAAATAATATTATTTCTAGTATAATAACAGATTTCTAAAAACGATATAAAAATAACCCTAAAAAATATAAAAGAGAAGTATTCTTACCTTAGGATTTTGGCAGAACCTTCTCTCCAAAAACTTTTCTTCTCTCTCTCACTTCCACCACTATCTCACTAGCACTACTGTATTAAGAAAACTTAATCTGAAATTGTGAATTCTAAAGAAGAAATCCTTCGGTATTTATAGGAAAAAATTTTACTATGCATTCCATTATTTTAATATAAAAATACTATGCATTTTTGAATTTTTTATTCCAGGTTACTATGCATTCTTTGAAAATTTCGTACATGCACAGTGTTTTGCATAGTAACTGTCGGCAGAATTATTAAGCCAAATAGTAACCTTTCACTCGGTATATTTTAAATATTCAAAATGAGTCCTTTTTGAAATTTAGCGATATTATATCAGTCCTCACTAATTTTATAATAAGTAATATAAAGTTGAAATTTTAAAAATCTAAAATTTTCTGTTAATAAAAATTTATTGATACGTTTCTAACTTTTTAACGATTAGAAAAAATCAAGATTTTTCTCAAACCGATAATTTTTAGATAAGTCTACTTGAAACGGATTTTAGAAAATTTTCTTATAATTTAAATTCACTTTCTTATAAATATTTTTAATTTAAGTCACTTATATGAATTTAAAATTATTTAAAAAATATTATTTTTATTAAAAAATTCCAAAATTCCAAAAAATTCCAAAAAATCATAAATAATACGTAGATTAAAAAGTTCTAAAGAACCATAATTTAATTCCTTCAAAATTTTAATATAAAAATAAAAATAGGGGTGTTACAGAGTATGTGAAGTCAGAAGTGAATTTGGCCGATCCCTGACAAAACCTTTGGGAAGAAAGGTTGTTTATGAAACATCGAGGGGAATGAGACTTAAGCCCATAATAAAATTAACGACGATGGGAACCCAACCTTGGTGATTGGAGATCCCATGAAGAAGGTTCATATGAGTAATAACAAATCGTTGTTAATCCTCTAGCGATATTTCTTCCTCCATTCCTATGATGAGTGAAGTGCTAGGCTGCAAAGAACGAGAGGTTAATTATTAAATTTTAATGATCTTCATATCCCTTATGGGTGGTGTATAAAATGCAGGATACACTTGATGAAATCACTTATATGAGTGTCAAGTGACCCCGTTTGCATGAGATTTTAGGCAAATCTCTAGAGCACTCATGAATTACCAGGAACGCGAATGGCTTATTCACGTTAAACGGCAAAAACAACAAAAAGAGTCGAGAAGTGAAATGTGATAGGTAGACCGTTATCTTACATTAAAGTGATTTTGGTTCATAGAAGCTTGCTTCACCAATTCATAGATAAGTTTATCTGTCTAGGGTTTGGTTCATAGTTCAGAAGACACTAGATCTGATGCATTTGCACTATGATGTAAACCCAAATTTTATATATATACATATATAAAAAAAACTTTTGAAATATGTGGGGGATTGTTAGAAAATTGATATATTTCAAAAGTTTTTGTCCCACATTGCTTGGTTCTCACTTCCTTAAAGGCTTTATATATAGAAATAGAATTTAAGGTGGTAAACAAGGTAGAAAGGAGGTGAGCTTGCGCGCAAACGAGTTTGGGCCGAAATATCAGTTTCATGTGCAAATCTGACGATTTGCCCCCCTGCGCGCACGATGATGTGCGACACACTTTTTTATTACTTAAATTCTTTTTTAAGAAAGCCTATCTGAGAAAGTCATTAATTGGGACGTTTAATTTTGGAACGTTACGATTTGTATTTGAAAGAAAAATATCTTACCGGTTAATAATTCTGATTATACCCGTTTAATTTTCTTTATGCGGCTAATGATTTCTTACCCGTTTTGTAACGTATCATTAACATGGGTTTAATAGAGAATTATTTCGAGTTAACGTTTATTTTTTTGATTATCAAATATTTCCTTTTATAAACAAATCGTAATCAGTTTCCGATAATTCTTTTCTGCGGTTTACTCTCAATCAAACCTATTGCTATTTCTGCTCCCAGATTCTCTGTGAAGGACTGTTGTATCCTGGGAGGTCACGTGCTACGCGAACAAACCCTTAAACCCAGTGTGCTCTTCACACGCCTCAGTCGTCTTTAATTTATAACACTAAATACTAGCCTCCGTTCAGGGGATAACGACACGATCCTCCAAGTCCCAAAGATCCAACATCTGGGCGGGAGATGTTAAATGAAAGTATGTCCTAAAAGTCTGACCACCAAATATATGTTAATGGAACAACACAAAGTAAGTCATGCAAATTCACTCTTCAAGAGATATCATTGACACATAAAAGCCTTATAAAATATTCAAGATATTCTTTTATTCTTTATAATTATGATATTAATATACTACACTTTAAAGAGACTTTCCTTTTTTTTGGTATTAATACCCTACATAAAGAGTATCTCAACTTGGATTGCTCATACTAAATGCTTTTAAGATATTTTTTTTTAGTGAACACTTCCTGTATTTGGGATTGAGAACTGGGAACACCAAAACTAGAATAGAAACTGAGAAGATACCAAGAGTGGAAAGAACAAGGAAGCCATAGCATAGAAAATTAAGCAACCAATTCAATTCAGTGTTTAACATAATGATGAAGAAGGGGTTGCCCCACAGATGAATTTCCTGAATTGAGACAAACCCATATGCCATCCATCCATTCATACCCTTTTTGCCACCCCCTGTCCCTATCTTTTAGGCAATCCCATCACCATCATCACATTCACATTCATATGTGCAATCATCTTCTCCTCCATCACTCCCTTTTCTCTCGTTAATATTTCCCTGCCCTACATTCAACAACCCCCTGACCAAAAGGAACAACTCAGAACACACACTTCTCTTCCTCCTCTTGCTTCTTCCCCCCATTCCAAAATACAAAACACTTGTGAAATCAAAACCAGTGAACCTTTGAATTAGTAATCCAATTTATACAGATAAGATAATTTTGTTCCTAAGAATTTGTAAAACGACTTCATTTATTCCCTTTTAAATTTTATTTTTTTGTTGTCCTTTTATGATTATTTTAATGTCACGATTCACTAAAAATATTCGAAGTGAATACTACATCACTACCCAAAAGAACTAAAGTGAATACTACATCATTTATCAGAAAAAACTTTTTTAAGATCTCATAAACGAAATTACTCAATTAGTACAATCTGGAGGATTGATTCAAGTCAAATCTGTCCATCACTAGACATGTACACACAAAAATCAACATGAACTTTAAAAGGTTTATATTTACAACCACTGGTACAACTACAAAGTTTGCACAAATTAACTTATCAAAACTTTAACACAACCCGGGAGGGAAAGGAAGCAGAGAAGAATGAGTTCAGAAACACTAAAACAAGAAAATAAAAAAGGAAAAGTCAAACATAACCAAATTTAAAAAAACATTGGCATAGTAAGATTCAAGCCCAAAAAAAGGGAAGATTCGAATTTGAGGCTTGTTTTTCTTCTACCACAGAAACCTGGGTCTTTTCGAATTGGAGGCAGGACTAATCTGTGGAACAATGTAGTTATCATCCTTCAAACTTGATCTGCCACCACCTTTGATATTGTTGGTCACTTCTTTATTCTCTGTGTTACCAATCACCTGTGAAGAACACACAAGAGGTGGTGGTGCTTGAGGAACCCAGATCCCTATGCTATCTTGTGAGAACGACCCAATTTGCCCCTCAACTTTACCAGCATCAAACAGTGGCAGCATCTCATCATTCTGCAGTTTCACGCAAATCTTAGATCCAACCAACACCCAAATAAAAAAAATTATAACTTTTTTGCTCCATAACACAAATAAGAAAGAGAACAGATTGCAAACCTTAAAGAAACCAAAAGGGGTAGAACACGAATCGAGAAAGTCCTCAACTTGCCACCCGGGTAGAGTCTCTATCAAATACTCAGATATGCTACTAGTGTTGTTGATGGTGTTGGAAGATGAAGGAGTTGTTGCTGATAAAGCAGTGGCTTTGCTAATCAAAGGTTGATGATATGAAACTTTATTATTATTATTATTGTTATGGGAAGAGGAAGAAGAAGAAGAAGGGTGTGAGTTGGAGTGAGGTGTGAAAAGGGAATTTTTGGAAGGTGGTGGTGGTGATGAAGAAGAATAATGAAGCAAAGGAGAAGGAGAGAGCTTAAGACCAGTGAGAAGGAACCTATCATGTTTAAGAGTGTGTTCGTTGGTAGAATGAACAGAAAAGTCACAGTCTTTGCACATAATCGCTCTGTCTTGCTGACAGAACATGAAACCTCGCTTTTCCTGTAAAAACACAACAAAACAAAATAAACAAAGTTTATGTTCTTTTTCTTTTTCTGAGTAACAAGGAATGAATACATAACAGAACAGAAAAGAAAATAATTTACCTGGCAGATATCGCAGAGAGGGTGGTGCTTAGGGGCAGGGCGGAGAAGGGAGAAGCGGTGGTGTTTGGAGGCGAGTTTGTTGGCATGGTGGACACGGTGATCGCAGCCGCCGCAGAGGGCGGCTTCATCGGCGGTGCAGAACACCGAAGCCTCGTGTTTGTTGCAGACGTCGCACTGGATCTTCATTAACTTGCTTAGTATTGTCAAATTAACTCTCAAACTGATGAAAAAGCTTATGACAGGAAAGAAAGAGAAGGAAGGAGAATAAAGAAAGCGTGGGGGTTGGCAAGATAATAATAAATAGATAAATAAATAAATAAATTGAAATTGATTGAATTTGAGAAAGATAGTTAGATACATAAATGGTCAAATGGTGAAGAAAGGAGTGAGCTAGTGTGATCTTGCGTCTTCATTTTACTTTAGAAACATAGTTTGTTTGTTTTTTTCTATACAAAACTTTCTTTTCCTTAAAATTCTTAAAATTGGGATGGCTTAGTTTTAGGAAAACATCATTGAAAAATGTTTAATTCTTCTTAAATAAGTTTTTTTATTCTAACTTTATGAATAGAAAAATCTCTGTTTGAAGAGTTAGTTCAACCATAATATAAATATTTTTAATTCGAATATAATTACTTTCTATGAAAAATACCTGCAAAAATATTTCATATTTATTAATTTCTAAAAGGTTTAAGAAACATTAAAAAAACTACTATTTTTTTTACACATTTTGGACAACCAAAAATAAAGTGATAGTTTGTAATAAAAATGAAAATAGATTTTTTTAAAAACCAAATAACCACTTATTAATATCAAATTGAACTATTATAGAGTATTGTTTACTTCAAAATCAACTAAACCTATAAATTTAATATCCATACTTATTTTCTTTAGTTCCTTATAATATTATTATTTTAGCTTTTTCATTTTTGTTGAATGGGCCAAGATGTAAGGAAAGGGTGAGAATATATTAAATCTAGTGGTTTTAATCTAATCTATTTAATGTTTAGTTTAGCTTGTTATATTTAATAAAAAGATTAGAATAATAAAGATTAAGTTTAAACTTTTGAAAAAATGTTTAATTTTAATCTATTAGGTTGGAATCCTTAAGCTCATATATATAATTTTATTAACAAATTATAATCTAGAGTATATTATTATTTATGAATACACATAATGTATTATAAGATTAGGCTAACAACTTTTCAAAACTCTATTTAATTGAACAAGTACATGGACTAAACTATGCCTTACAATTGGGGGGAAACTTCATTAAAGTCAATACCTTGTCTTTGTATAAAGTCTTTTGCTATAAGCTTTGCTTTAATCCTTATTTCATCTTTCTCCTTATATCCATTTACAACTCATAATCTTTTGACCAACTAGTTACTCAATAAGCTTTTAAGTTTGACTCTCACGGAAGGATTCAAGCTCTTCTTTCATAGAACTAATCTAACGTGATGCCTCATCACAATTAACTACTTCATTAAATGAATTGGGTTCCTCTTCCTTATAACACCTTTTTCCACACTAAGTGCAAAAATAACAAAATCTTCATACCTCTGAGGTGGTCTAATATGTCTTCTTAGCCTATGTCTAGCCAATACATACTTAGACTCTATTGAGGTGATATCTTTATTTGTCTTATATGGTTCTTGTGTAAGAGCATATTTCAAGATCCATAATTTTGGTAGCACCATGAACTTTAACTTTATTATCATGATTCCTTTGTTTACTTAGGTTAAGTATGTATGTCTTATCAAGTGTCACGTTTTTACTAATCATAGGCGTTAATTCCTTAAGGTCCCATAGCCTGTACCCTTTTACACCATCTTGACAACCTAGGAATATGCATATATTAGATATTGGCTCCAACTTCCCTTCGGTAACATGTCATGAGTTGGACACTAAATACACGTAAAATTGGATAATTTACTATGAAGCCTAACCACATGTAGGAGATCCATGTACTAAACAACATGTAGTATTAATGTCTCTGCCTAAAATTGCTTAAGATAGCCTACATTTAAGAGCATACTGTAATACCCCGGCCGCTTTTCAGAAATGAACGACTCTCCCCACAAACTAACACGAGACCTTTTAGTGTGTTTTTGTCCTCACACACATACTTCCCGAGAACTTCCCAGGAGGTCATCCATCCCAGAATTACTCTAAGTTAAGCACGCTTAACTTTGGAGTCCTTAAGTGATAGGCCACCGAAAAGGCTAATGCATTTGTTGGTATAGGTAGTACGAATTCATTCATTTTAAGTTATCCTTGACTGTATAGTCCCATACATATATAGTCTTTGGATCCCTCTCATTCTGGTATGTATTCGGTTCATTCATGTGTCCCTCCCACTGGAAGCCTGCCAGGAGCCACTCCTTGTCCGTACCTATGCACCGACGATCACTCCCCGAACCATACCGTACTAGGAGAGGCTAGGCTCTAATACCACTGTAATGCCCCGACCGCTTTTCAGGAATGAACGACCCTCCCCACAAACCAACACGAGACCTTTTAGTGTGTTTTTGTCCTTACATACACACTTCCCGAGAACTTCCTAGGAGGTCACCCATCCCAGAATTATTCCAAGTTAAGCACGCTTAAATTTAGAATCCTTAAGT
Source organism: Clitoria ternatea (assembly GCA_037962975.1). NCBI lineage: Eukaryota > Viridiplantae > Streptophyta > Magnoliopsida > Fabales > Fabaceae > Clitoria > Clitoria ternatea. Next base: position 115,824,737 of record CM075674.1, on the reverse strand, counting down.
GATAGGCCACCGAAAAGGCTAATGCATTTGTTGGTATAGATAGTGTGAATTCATTCCTTTTAAGCTATCCTCGACTGTATAGTCCCATACCTATACAGTCTTTGGATCCTTTTCATTCTGGTATGTATTCGGTTCATTCACGTGTCCTTCCCACTGGAAGCCTGCCAGGAGCCGTTCCTTCTCCGTGCCTATGCACCGACGATCACTCCCCGCCCTCAACAGTGCCCGGGATGTCACACATACAACAAGCCCTCTCAAAAAAATATTATGTTCATGTGTTGTACTATGCCCCTTTTGTGGTGTATATCTCACAGTTTTGTAACAAGCTATTTCTTCATTTGCACAAAACTTATTAAACTCCCTTTTGTAAAATTCCAACTCATTAGCTATCATGAGTCACTTGACTCTCTTCTCCATATGTTTTTTCATTAGAGTTTCATTGCTTGAACTTGAGGTATATATCACTCTTTTGTTTAAAATAATATATCCAAACTTTTCTTGAATAATTATCGATCAAAATGTACCTTGTTCCACCATGGGAAAGAACACTTGATGACCCCCCACAGTTCTGAATGGATATAATGAATAGTCCCTTATGTTCTATGAACTCTAGTGCTAAATTTTAGTCTACACAATTTTCCATTTAGATAATGCTTGCAAAATCTAGCTTCCTAATTTTATGTCCACCAAACAAGTCTTTATATCTAAAATCATTCATTCCATGTTGACTCATAAAGCCTAACTTCACATGCCACAAAAAAGTCTAGGCAACATATGAAATAAAAGAAATTGTTGTTGTATCTACCATTATAATGCCTCGCAAGATATATAATCCATTTTTTAACTTTTGATTCATAACTCAAAAGCACCTTTAGAAAATTTTAAGACTCCACCTTTAGCTTGACATGTACAACCAAAAAAAAGTCTAAAGTGCTAAATGAAATTAAATTTTTGTGAACTTTACGAACACACCTTATCAGATAATGTTTTTACAATACCATCATCCATCTTAATTTTCTTTATACCTTTACTAATTATGCTACATGGACCATCATTCCCCATTAGAATTTTACAACCTTTAAGCTCATGAAACGTGACAAACCAATATTTGTTAGGCATCATATGGAAAGTACATGCTAAATCAAGAATTTAGTCATCGTCATTGACATTAGACAAGTTAAAGAGAATGTTTCCACCATCTGATTCTTTTGAGGCCATAACAACTCCATTAAACTCTAAGTACTTGCTTTGTCTTTCTTGAGTTTTGGGCAATTTCTCTTCTTATATCTTTCTCTTTGATAATTATGACATATATGGTTTTGCTTTTGTTCTGTGATTTAGATCACCTTCTTTGGAAACTTTTCTTTCTTTCCTCTATTCTTTCTCTTTCTCTTACCATTAAATCCTTACTTGAGCTAATGTTGTCATACGAATCGGTAATTCGCTTTTTCAATTCCCATGACGAAGAGTTGTTTTTACTTCCTCTATGGATGGTGAACTTCAACCGAAAAATATAATGTCTACAAAATTGTAATAAGTTAATGGCAAAGAACTAAAAAGAAGAACAATTTGGTCCTCGTCATTCACCATAACCTCAATAGTTTTCAAACTAAGAACAATTTGGTTGAAATGATTAATATGTTTAGAATGGACTCACTTTCTTGCATTTGCATGGTATAAAACAATTTCTTTAGACAAACGATTATGCATACACTTTGTCATGTACTAACTTTCAAGTCTTGCCCAAAGCGTGTTAGGAGTTTTTTCTCCAAAGACTTCTCATAAAACTTAATCACTTAGCAATAACAATATTATGCTATGTGTCTTCTTCATTATCACATTTTTCTATACAAATGTAAGATCGATCGGTAACTTTGCTTCTTCTTCCAATGACAACTCACATTCTTTTTGCATGAAGAGAGTTGGCATTTTCACCCACCACAACTTAAAAGTTATTTTTGCTTGTAAATTTATCAATGTCAAACTTTACAGATACCGTAACTTGAACACTAATTTATTGTGAAAATTGTCTTTAGTGTAAAAATCTACCGTATGTCAAATTATAGAAGAATCTTTTTTATAAGAAAAGAAACAAATTACAATCTCAATCAAGAGTGTTAGAGGAAATGAATCATTTGTTTTCTCTTTCTCCTTTTGTCCTCCTTAAAAACAAATGGACAAAGTGCATGTTCTTTTATCGGCACAAAATACATTATTCATGTTACATTGCATGCTAAAAAACTATTGGTGACAAATGTAATTTGTTTTTGAAAGCCATTCATAAAATAGTTTTTTGCAGTTGCTAATAACAGCCATTAACACTACAAGAATCAATTTGGTTTAGCGTAGGATAAAGGCCAAAAAGTCTTACACTTAAACCAAATGGTATGAGACACAACCTCCCACGCCAATTTCTTCCATGCAAACACTGCTTAGGAGCCTGACTCCCACAAAATGTTTGACACTGGACTACAACCACTTCTTTCTGACATAAGACATGGTCTTACACATAAAAGAATCTTTTTAGTTTTACATGAAACTGCACTAATAGACTTTTTAAAATGTAAAAGATTTGTAACAGTGCCTAAGAGCTTTCCATCTGCTGCCTTTCACTAGTATAAAAAAATGAAAACAATTTATACAACATCAGAAACAAATATAACAAAAAGGATAATAATAAAATAAGTTAAGAACTACTTTTTAATTACACCATTAGAGACAAATATAACAAAGAATCTCACCCATGATAGTTTTAGCTTCACACTTAACACTCTTAAAACTGCCTATTACAAGGAAGATTTTATCTTAATAGAACTTACAATATTGGTCTAAACCCCTCCTAGTTATAGGACTCTAGGAACTCTGACTTTCACCTTAGCCTGCCACACTCTAGGCAAACATGACATTTCTTTTCCAATATATTTGTCTTCAAGAACCATTTCATATGGTTCATAGATAGTTCACAGTGGAATCGGTTCAAAATTGAGTGTACAGTGTGTATGTTTCTATCTGATATATCACAAAATTTATCTCACACTATTTCTTTATAACTTAATTAAGTGGTAACACAATGAAAATTATTTTTAAGGATACAATCTAAGCAATGAAAGTTGTAATCATTACCAAAAAAGATAAGAAAGAGTCTATCAAGCTCACAGTCGTAAAACATTTCATGTGGCATTACAAAGCAATAGAAATCAAAATTAAAATAAGAAATAACTTTAAAAACAATGTTTGATTTGTGATACCTGGCAGGCATGAATATGACAAAGCAAATGCATATATAGCATGCTAATGACTAAGGAAATAAACAACAAAACACTGAAATAATATGTGACAGCTTCAACATCATATATATTATACATAGATATATTATATATAGGCACATCCAAAATAAAAAATTAGCAACATCAACATATGGGTTCTCCTTCAACATCACATATATGAAATAACCTGTGACGGTTGCAATTCCCTCTGTCAATTTATTAGACAAGAGATAAACATATATAAATGTCTTGATTTAAGGATTTAATATATAGTACATTTTAACAATTGTAGCCAATGGCTCTACACAATCACCATTTATCCGTATTACAAGTTTAATTAAATCACTTTCTTGGTAGCTGGGAATTAAATAGCATAAAACATTAACATTTAGAGAATTCCTTGAAAAGACAATCTTCCCAGTGCATACATAATATACAGAATACAATTGAGAGCATAGAATTCTCAACATCACACACATTATAACCATTATCACACATACTTATTATTCTTAGCATGGACATGTCGTGGTAAAATGAACATATCTAGAGCTACAAACCTTCTTTTAACATGAAACTAATTTTAAAATTTAGATAACTTAATTATCTAAAACTTTAATAAAGAGGATAATCCCAACGGCATAAATATCCCACCCACTAGTAAAAGGCAATGACACTTGTAAGTTATGCATTTTCCTTTATTCTTATAATACTAATCACATCACAATCCCACCAATTGATACAAATTCTTACACATTAATCTGGCATACCAAATACTGTCACAAGAAGCCACATTTTACAATAGCAAAATCATAACTCCTAAAAACACTACAGAGGTGCAACAAAACCTGCTGCTAAAAGGATAAGATCAAAATCTTTTAAGAATTAGGATTTTGTGATCATTACACGATCCAAAACAGATTATTAACAGTGAATAAACAGATAGCATTTAAGTTGATGGCAGTAAAAAAACAGGCAAGTGATAAAGACCCAAAGTAACATTCAAGTTCATTGCAAATGCTTATAAATACAGTTTACATAGTGATCCGGTCTCGATACCGGTATCAGGATAAGGACGTAATTTCATCCGTCCTTACTATGCTACCGACGCAGCAGGTAGACTTCAGGACTGTAAACCCCGTATAAGGCGCTCTCCCTATACTGGAATGTCCAGGTTAACACCTCACACACCGGAAAGCATCCACGTCACCTACAGAAAGTACAGGGTACAGCTGTCAGGGGACGTTCACAGGAGACGCGACTTCTCCCGCATCGTGTACACTGTGCAGTGTATTATTTGTCCCCTGGCCCTACCTACACCTGACGATTCATTATCCATGCTCACCTATAAATAGTCATTTCTCATACGCAGAAGGTGAGGTTGTTCTTATTCTCTATATACTGTTTCATCGTTCGAGCTCTTTTAACTTGAATCCTCATACTTGTTACTGACTTGAGCATCGGAGAATCTTCACAGGTGGCACCACGTTTCGCCCACTTTCAACGCGAAAGCTTGGTGTTAAGGATCTGCGAGACTTCAATACCGATACCTCCCACTGAGATATCGAATACCAATGCCAGATACACACTGTACCGGTGTAAAGATACTCTTTGTAGTTGATTCTTGTGGCTGGTTCCACACCGGATCTTACACCCCAGATCAGACCAGTTCATATAGAAAAGACAAAAAATTGATACCAAAAAAACTTGCTTATTTTGGAACTTGAAATTCGTGACGACAATATCTTTCTTTGTTTTCTTAGTCGCACACACCTCGCACAATTAAGAACTTTCAATCATTTAAGTCATCGACATCAAGACATTGTGCTCCCTGATTCCATCGAAACGAAGACATTCAACAAATAAACATCCACGATTTTCACAAATTACACATTCAAGGAACTCCAGATTAGTCATCCACAAAACTATATATTTTCAGAAAGACATGTATAAAGAAGCAAGAGGAATCTAAAATGAAAAAAAAGATTCCAAGGAACTTGAAATTTATTCGACATTATTACATATACTAATTTTAACTATTGTTTTAAATGAGTGTAAATTTATCTTTATAATGAGAAGGGAAAGGAGTAGCTACTTAATTGACGTACTCGTCAGGGAACAATATTGTGTAAGTTCATTAATTGTTGGTCCGATTGTAGTTTAGGAGTATATTTGAATATCCAGATTACGTGCTATGCTCACCTAATGCATTAATAATAAAGGAACCAGTTGAGAGAATATTCCCTTTAGTTGCCAGTGGCTATAGGCTAACACCTCATCACTGGCACTGACCTTGTTATGAGAAAAACACCTTATCATTGTCATACATGTTTAAAAAATAAGAACTATTTTTTATCATAAATTATGTCTCATTATACTTTTTTTAAGATTTCAACCATTAAGTTAAAGACTAATTCCTAATCCCAACAATAAATAGATTAAATGATAGACAACTGAAGAAATAATTTGTTACATTTATGTGAACCAAAGATAAAACCTCTAATCACATGCTTGTAAGTTAACTGTTGCGACATATTTACCAATTTATTCAATCATGATTTTACCTTAGAAAAAGAGTGAAGTCTCTCTTAACTCTTAAAATTATACAATTTTGGTCTCCCTCTTAATTAATTGTGTACTTAAAATTATCATATTACACCATTCTTATTCAAAATAAATTAACTAAATTGTTTAGTCATTAAAACTCATCTAAAAACATTTTTCACAAAAAATAAAATAAAATCAAAATTTTGGCTCTTCACACCCTAATTTCACATTTTAATAAGGTCTTCAAATTTTATTCAGTGTTCACTAAATTTATACTTTATCGTGAAGAAAAATTATGAAACTTTATGAACAAGAGGATAGCGTGTTGCAAAGCATTGCTGTAAAAAACCATACAAAAATTTGAGCTTCGTGTACCATTTTTCATTTGCTCAGATTTTACACTATATATCTTTGTTTTAAAAAATTATGCCTCTTTCCTTGAAGAAAATTAATGAAACTTTACGGAAAACCTTACAATGTCTTTCTAAGCATGGTCGTAAAAACTCATGTAAAATTTCAACCGCACGGTTTTGTCATATTTTTCATGGGCATGCCTTCAAATTTGACTAAAAATTTATCGTTTGAGAAAAATTATGAAACTTTAGGAACAAGATAATGTGTTTGTAAGCATTCTTGTAAAAAACCATGCAAACATTCAAGCTTCGGGTACCATTTTTCATTTGTTGAGAGTTTATACTAAATATCTTTGTTTTAAAAAAATATGTGTCTTCCCTTGGAGAAAAACTAATAAAACTTTGGGGACAATCTTACAATGTCTTTCTAAGCATGACCGTAAAAAATCATGCAAAAATTTAAGCGTTCGGCTTTCTCATATTTTTCATGGGCATACCTTTAAATTTGACTAAAAGTTCATCGTTGGAAAAAAATTATAAAACTTTAGGAACAAAAAGATAGCATATTTCTAATCATTGTTGTAAAAAAAACCATGCAAAAATTTGAGCTCCGGGTACCATTCATTTGCTCGGATTCTACATTCAATATCTTTATTTTAAAAAAATTGTCCCTTCCCTTAGAAAAAACTAATGAAACTTTGGGGACAACCTTACAATGTATTTCTAAGCATGACCGCAAAAAATCATGCAAAAATCCAACCGCTCAGTTTTTTCATATTTTTTTTGTGGACATTAGCTTTCAAATTTGATAAAAAAATTCATCGTTGGAAAAAAATTATGAAATTTTGGGAATAAAAAGAGAGCGTGTTTCTTGAGTTTGGATCTACAGGTTGGATTGTACATCATTTAATTTAATTACCTGTAATTTACTTTAAGTTATGCTTCATATCATAACAAATTTCTTCTAATGTTTTAATTGTTTAGCAGGACGTTGGCTCCATTGATCCCATCCAGAAGCTATGGGATTTAGCGGCTTAGCTCGACGAGAATACCATCGCGGTCCCATGACGGGAAGATGTTTTCGGCTGTCCAAGTCTGATGCTGATATACATTGCGCGGACTGACTTGGGCGAGATCCTTTTGTCTGCGATGTTGAACATTTCAATCATTTAGTGTTGGGAACTGTAAGTATACCATTCTTTGTTCAATGATTTTCCATTTAACATGTTATTTTCTGACTAAGTAACCGTGTCTAAATTTTCTTAGGTTTCTCCATAGAGTTTGTATAGAGATGGGTGTGCAGGACACTTATGGTTTCTTAGAGCCCTTTCTAATACAAGGTCACGGGAACACCACGGAGGAAACTCAGACATACATCCATGATTGGATGAATAAGTCGAGGAAGACTGTATATCTTGCGCCATATCACAGAGAGTAAGAGTCTCTAAAATAATTATTGTTTGTTAATTTAATCATCTTGAATTGTCACTTATCAGGTTCATTGCAGCCTTCATTGGCAGCTGATAGTTATCTGCCCGAAGGATTACATTGCCATATGCTTTGATTCCTTGCGCGGGACTGCTCCTGTGGATTTCCAAGAAACAGTAGAGAAGTAAGTTCATTTAAAAAATTAAATTACATATTCAATTAGGTCGTTTTGTTCTTAGTTGGATTCTAACTCAATGCGTGTTTTATTCCTACACAGGGCTGTGGCTAGATACAATCAAACCTAGGGAAGCATCAAGAAGAAAAAAAATCAAGTGGATTAACCTAAAAGTAAGTTCTTCAAATAAGAAAAAGCATTTTGTTCATTTTTATACAAACTAGTAATAATATTAACAAAATTTGAATTTGATGTATGTATCTTGTAGTCTTATTCGCAGCGAGGTAGCTTTGAGTGTGGGTATTTCGTCATGAAGACAATGCTCACCATTGTCCAAGTTGGTATAGTAGACAAATGGAAAACTATAAGTGTTGACTGGCTACATTCTCTAAATTGGTATTCACATAGTAGTTAACTATTTGTTCTTAACTAGTGCTAATGGTTATGTCTTCTTTGTATCACTTTAAAGACTACTCATCCTTCCCTCTGAAACACATTGAAGAAATCCAAAAGTAATGGTCCACTTACTTTCTTCAACTCAAGGAAGGACTTTGATATGATCGTATACTAGTGTAGGATGTACCTAGTAATGTTTAGGATTTCCTTTTGTACATTTCATGTAGAGAAGGCAAGGCTAGATAGGAAATTATTTGAGGCTACAATGGCTCTGGTTTTGATGGTGTTATGTTATACTACTAAAGACAGTTGTCAATGAAACCGTATTGATTGGGTGAATCAACTTAAGACGGTTTACCGCGTAACTATATTGAGTTGGTATATAAATTTTAATATTTTTTATTGATGGTAAAGAGTAAGAAATATGCATGCACTTGTTATAACACATTGCTTTTGTTTGTTTGACTACTCTTATTTTGTTTTAAATTTCAAAATAATACTTCCATGTACGATTCACTTCACTTCTCACTCTCTTCACATCTCTCCGACCCCTGTTATTAGTTTGTTAGTATAGTATTCAATTGTTCATTTCCATTTAGCGTGTGTGTCAAGTATGGTTTTTGCTTATTTTGTTAAGTTAGTATCTGTTTCTTTTCATTTTAGTTGAGGAATTAGATCAATCAGGTAGAAATTCATTCTTAAGGAAGTAAAACTTGTATGAACTTTACATAATGACCAAAGAAACTTTGTCATAATTGACTACAGAGGATATGTTGTGAAGATGGTTAGGTGAGAATGTGACTTTGGATGATATATTAATTGTATTAGAATTCACTTGGAGGTCATATTTTATCTTGAAAAAGAGAGAAGGAGAAACCATGTTAACCATATTGCAGCAGACAACAGATGCAGATCTCATTTGTGTTCTGTTACATTACTTCTAGTTGATGCCCATCACTTCCAACCCTAAACCCTAAAGAAAAATGGCCAAGGCACTATTTTTTATGAAAATCTTGTTTATTATACTCACTAATGTTTAGGATTTCATTTTGTACATTTCATGTAGAGAAGGCAAGGCTAGATAGGAAATTATTCGAGGCTACAATGGCTCTAGTTTTGATGGTGTTATGTTATACAACTAAAGATGGTTGTCACTACAACCGTATTGATTGTGTTGATCAACTTAAGACGTTTGTAACATAACTGTATTAAATTGGTTTACAAATTTTATTGAAAGCGCATGCGCCAATTAGATTATAGGTAGAATTAGATTTTGCACCAATTCTTTCTTTGTTGGTTACAATTTTCTCACCAAGCAACTGTTTCATGTGCCTTACAAGCTTTTTCTTCTTCTTCCTTCTGCTCTGTGTCTCAAGTACCGTGCGCGGTTCATTCTCTTGCTCGAGCCTCCGTTTCTCGTGCCTTTACAACATCTATATCTGCTTTACATTTCTAAGTAAGTATCTGTTTCTTCCCCAACATCTATATCTGCTTAACATTTCTCTTCACATTTCTAAGTAAGTAGACTAGGTTTGTTTCTGCTATTTCTATGTTTGTTTTCTGCGACCTAGGTGCTGCTACCTGTGTTTTCTGTTTCTTTTCTTTTTGCCATTGGCCCTGTACTTCTTTTGTTATGATTTTTTCTTAATTCAAGAAGTATTTTTTAATTTCAGGTTTCCAGGTATTAGACAAACAGAAGTAGTAATGGATCTAGATGCTAAAGTCCCAAAAGTATTAACAACATTATCTTAATTATTTTTCCCTTTATTTGTTTATAATAGTTTTAACTGAATAAGGTATTAAATTATTTATGCAATGACAAATGAGTCCTTGAATTACATATATTTTGTTTTTTTTTTGCAGATTCGAGTGAGACATGCATGTGGAACAAAATAGATTGCCAAAATGAATAAGCGAATATCACTTTTGCAGAAGACTCGAATAAGTCAAACTTGTTTTAAGTTGTTACTGGGATTTAGTAAAAACATTAAAATATCTAATAAATTACTTAGGGACCTATGTCTTAGGTGGGATGAGGTGGGCAGGCGATTTAAAATAGGAAATAAAAGTATAGCTTTTACCCCTGTAGACGCGTGTCTACTTTTAGGTCTTTTGATTGTTGGGAATAAAGTAGTTTTTGGTGATGAACGTAAGTTTGAAACAATAAAATTATTTAAGGGGAGTCGTTGTATTTCTTTTGAGAATTTTTATAAGAAACTTAAAAGATTTCATAAAAAAGAAAAGCATCTTGACAATTTTGTTAGGTTGTACATAGTACTTGGATTAGCCGAGTTTTATTTATCTAATTCATATCAATATGTAGGTTTTAGATTTTTTAAGTTTGTAGATGATTTAGAAACTATAGACTAATATAATTGTGGTATGGCAGTTTATCTTGTCTTAGTTGAAAGTATTTCTCGAGTTTCTTCTTGCTTGTTGGAGAAAACAAATTCATCAGAAACACACATGCGTGGCTATGTTGGTCTCTTACAGGTATGTTATCTGTTATTGGGTTGTTGTTATAGTTAATTTGATTTATTATGTTATTTTGACATTATTGAATGTTTGATTACATTGTATTATAATTTCAGGTTTAGGCCTTAGAGCATGTAATAAATTATCCTACAAGGCTCATTGACCAATCTGATGCCTTTTCTAGATATTTGAAATGGATTGATGTTTCAATATGTATGAAATTTATCTTAGAGGTTTTTAAAAATAATTCAGTAAGATCTATATGTGGTTATTATTTATTGATTAAAGTTGATGTATGAATTTTTTTTCACAATTGATAGGTTTTAGAAGAGTTATTTATTGGCGATGCTGAAGCTTTCAATGATGTTATGATGGGAGCTATTCAATATAAAAATACTCATCACAACGATACTCATCATAACGATACCCATCACAACTATCATATGGAAATTTAGCAATTGAAAGAAAGAATTTTAGGTTTGGAAAAAATAATTTCAGAGTTTGAAGAACAGGATGAGATGTTGCAGACATTGAAAGAAAAAGTGTTAGCTATGGAAAAACAAATTTTAGAGTTAAATGAAACTGTGTTGTAATTGTACCAGTTACATGAAGCATCTGTGCATCATGAACCATTTGTGCAGTATCCACAGCATGATGTTGATGAACCCTCTCTGCAGCATGAGATTGATGAATCCTCTCTGTAGCATGAGGTTGATGAAACCTCTCCGCAGCATGAGGTTGTTCAACCCTCTCCGCGGCATGAGGTTATTCAACCCTCTTCGTAGCATGAGCTTGATCAACCAGCTGAGTAGAGGGTACGGAAATCCCAGAGGGTACGGAGGCCCCCTAACAAACTTGATAGTTGGGACTATGGTAACTCCTATGTGATATCCTTTTCATTGATTTTTACTTCTCTTACTCGGTGTTTCTAGTCAATTTACTCATCTTAAGTTTTATTTTGAAGAAGCAGTACTAAAAAAGAGAATGCCATAGCTATGAAAGAAAAAACCTTAACCATATTGCACCAGACAACAGATGCAGATCTCATTCTTTTTTTAGCTTTTTTGTTATTTATTTTGTGATTTATTCAATTATGGGGTTGTTTTATTTTCAATGGATATAGTGCTTAAGTACACTAGTGGAATTTTCTTTACAACCGTCACATGGATCTAAATCCATGTCTCAGTACATGAAAGGGACAAAAGCAGGGGTGGGAACATGCAGGCAAAACTTTACACAACAAGCATGGGCTATTCATTAAAAATATACAATCTTTTTCTACATCAAATGTGGTCCATAAAATATCAACAAAATAAATGTAATGGAACCATCAATAGAAATTAGGTTAGCAGCACGTCATTACAACATTGGTTATCACAGTGCATTTTAACAGCATGTTATTACCAAATTGGTTGTCACAGTGTATTTTTCTGGTTAACACTATACAAAATTAGGTTAAAGAGTTGTTTTCATCAACATGTGCCATTCATTGGCCTACTATCTACGGCTTCTTTATTACTAGATGGATAATAAAAAATTAGGTTAACAGTATGTTATTACAGAATTGGTTATCACAATGCATATTTCAGGTTAACACTATACAAAATTGGGTTAACAGCATGTTATTACAAAACTGGTTGTCACAGTGCATTTTTCTGGTTAACACTATGCAAAATTGGGTTAAAGAGTTGTCTTCATCAACATGTGCCATCCATTGGCCTACTACCTACATCTTTAGGGTTAACACTGCCGGATGTTGGGCTAACGGCTTCTTTATTACTCATAGTGGATAATAGAAAATTGGGTTAACAGTATGTTATTACATAATTGGTTATCATAGTGTATTTTTCTCGTTATCACTTTACAAAATTGGGTTAACAGCATGTTATTACAAAACTAGTTGTCACAGTGCATTTTTTTGGTTAACACTCTACAAAATTGCATTAAAGAGTTGTTTTCATCAACATGTGCCAGCCATTGGCCTACTACCTGCATCTTTAGGGTAAACACTGTCGAATGTTGGGCTAACGGCTTCTTTATTACTCATAGTGGATAATAGAAAATTGGGTTAACAGTATGTTATTACAGAATTGGCTATCACAGTGCATATTGTAACACCCTCTGTTACATCTCAATTATTTCTAAAAAATTCATGAATTTTTTTTTACTAAAAATATAATCGCTAAAAGAAACTATCAGAGTAAAATTACATACAATATTTCTGAAATACCTCATGAATTATCATTAAAATTTATAAAGTAATTTTACATTCATCCAAATAAAATAGATATTAAACATCATTAGAAAGAGAGGAAACTCCATGGCCCAAGAGCAGTTGCCTAGTGACATTATTTATTCATTGGACCACGGTATTCATACCGAGCTCCCTTTCTAGTACGTGCTATATATACTATCGAGATTCTTTGATCCTTCCCTCTGTACAATCCATCAATTCAAACATATGAAACAAAACACGGAGAAAGGAGTGAGAAACAGAATATAATACTCCCAAATGGGACATAAGAAATAAAGAGTTTTCACAAACTAGAATAATAATATCAATCACAATCACATGCACAATCAATTATGAATGTATGAATGATATGCCATATCTTCATCATAACTTACCTATATATATGAGCCCCTTAAATTTTAATTTGCACTGGGCCAACCAGGAGTTTACACTGTTCCATAATTCCGGATAATAATATCATGAACAGCTTAACTGGCATGGAAACACTTAGAGACTAGTCAGATTGAGAAGGTTTTTATTGTGAAAGTACCCGACACTAGGGAGCTACCCCAGGTCCCCTGAAGCACCCTTTCACACCCTCTCATCCCAAGGCTCACAATTAAGTCTCCTCTAATGTATCCTCGGTTTCTATAATTCGTCCCCAGACAATATCATTTTGTTTCTCTTTGATGATTCATGATGCATGAACTACTCGCGTATTTAGTTGGTTAAGGCTTTTAGAAACTCAATTATATTATCAGGGCCTACGAATCGCGACATAGCCACCCCAGTAAACTGTACTTTTTCAACTTCTCAAATACACACATAGAATTTTAGTACAGTTCCTTTTCAAATCCCAAATCAAATCTCCTTATAATTTGAGTTTCAAAGCATTAAATATATTTCACAACCTTCTTTAGAAAGTTTATAGTTCAATTCAAAATCAATTTCTAAAAACTCGAATTCGGAATTATCAATCTTTAAAACCTTAGTACTTGAAAATTTTGTATAATATTTTTATACATTTTGAAAATAATATGTATATATATATATATTAAAATTATTAGTAAAAATTTATTTTTATAAAATAATTTCTCTTTCTTTTTCTTTCTGATAAACTAAAAAATCTAAATTTTAGTAAAGATATATACATATATATTAAAAGATAAAAAAGAGATTTCTAAAAACTTATGTAGTTATATTGAAATCTAAGAAATTTCTTAAAAGTAATTTGAATAAAGATGAATAAGTAAATAAAGAAGTAGGAGATAAGTAAATTCTTACTGAATTTTAGCTTTCCGTCATGCTTGCTATATGCTCAATCTCCACAGTACAAGATTATCAATCATAATCAAACATTGTCAATCACAATCAAACATCATAAAGCATAAATAAATATTAACAATCATAATCAAATCAAATAATTAAACATCAGTTATAAATATGGCAATTTAAAATTCAATGATTATTTAAATTAATAAAGTTTGTTTTAAGTTCTATGGTCAATTCCTCACACAGGTCTATGTAAATCCAAGACAGTCCAGTCCTTGCATAGGTCTAGTTCAGTCCATATAGGTCATAAATAGTCCAAGTCCTTGCATAGGTTCAGTCAAGTCCATAATAGTTCAAGTCCTTGCATAAGTTCAATCCAGTCCGCATAGGTCATAATAGTTCAAGTTCTTAAATAAATATTTCAGATATTAAGTTACACAAGATGCTTAATTTATTAATAACAATTATTATAAATTTTAAGTTAAAAGTTATTATTTTAAAATAATAATACTGTTATGTTTAAAAGGAGTAGGAGACTCCTCCCAATAATGTATTTTTATATTATATCCTTATCTCACCCCTCTTACCTTGATTTGCTACCAAAAATGAATTCGCTCTGCGCCTCTAAGTTCTAACAAAATATTAATACTAATTTATTTCAGTATGAGCATAAGATGAAAATTAAGATTGCTATCAGAATGATAAATAGTAAATACGCATAGTAATAGTAAATAGTAAATCATCAATAGTAACGGTAAATAGTAATTTTTGAATAGTAATAGTAAATAGTAAATCGTAAATAGTAAATTTTGAATAGTAGTGGTAAATGGTAAATCATGAACAATAACAGTAAATAGTAAATTTTGAATAGAAATGGTAAATAGTAAATTTTGAATAGTAACGGTAAATAGTAAAAATAACATAGTGGTAATTTATTTTTACCATAGTAACTTATTCATAATAATAATAGTATATTAATAGTTTAAGAGTGCTAAAAAGAATAATCTAAATAATCATAAAAGAATTTAGAAGAAAAATATTATTACCTTACACCTCCGGCAGAATCTCTTTTTACCAGAAGAACTTACTTCCCTCTAATTCCTTAAGTACTATCTCTCTAGATTCTCTCTAATTTTGGTGTGGAAATGTTGTAAATGAGCCATCTATTTATAGGAAGAAAATTTTACTATTTAAGATTACTTAATTATTTATTTTACTATTCATGATGTAAGTATTTACCCACCGGTCACTATTCATGATATAAGCATTCACCCATCGGTCACTATTTATGATGTAAGTATTTACCCACCGATGATGTAAGCGATGATGTCGGCATTGGCATTTTGGTTATTAGATGAAAGGTTAAGGGTATTTTTGTCATTCTTAAAAAATGAAAAAAATATAAAAATTCCAAAAAATTATAAATTA
This sequence comes from Clitoria ternatea, assembly GCA_037962975.1. NCBI lineage: Eukaryota > Viridiplantae > Streptophyta > Magnoliopsida > Fabales > Fabaceae > Clitoria > Clitoria ternatea. The sequence continues at coordinate 115,809,167 of CM075674.1, read as the reverse complement.
TATAACAATCAAAAAGTTCTAAAGAACTACAATCAAATTCCTATGAAATTTTATTTTAAATAAGAATTAGGGTGTTACACATATTTCTAGTTAACACTATACAAAATTGGGTTAACAGCATGTTATTACTAAATTGGTTGTCACAGTGTATTTTTGTGGTTAACACTATACAAAATTGACCTATATCTTTAGGGTAAACATTACCAAATGTTGGGCTAACGGCTTCTTTATTACTCACAGGGGATAATAGAAAATTAGGTTAACAGTATGTTATTACTGAATTGGTTATCACAGTAAATATTTCTGGTTAACACTATACCAAATTGGGTTAACAGAATGTTATTACAAAATTGGTTGTCACAGTGTATTTTTCTGGTAAACACTATACAAAATTGCGTTAAAGAGTTGTTTTCATCAACATGTGCCATCCATTTGCCTACTACCCACATCTTTAGGGTTAACACTACCGAATGTTGGGCTAAAAGCCTCTTTATTACTCATAGTGGATGATAGAAAATTGGGTTAAAAGTATGTTATTACAGAATTGGTTATCATAGTGCATATTTCTGGTTAACACTATACAAAATTGGGTTAACAGCATGTTATTACAAAACTGATTGTCAGAGTGCATTTTTCTAGTTAACACTATACAAAATTGGGTTAAAGAGTTGCTTTTATCAACATGTGCCATCGATTGGCCTACTACCTACGGCTTCTTTATTACTCAGTGGATAATAGAAAATTGGGTTAACAATCTGTTATTACAGAATTAGTTATCACAATGCATAAGCTGGTTAAAACTATACAAAATTGGGTTAACAACATGTTATTACAAAACTGGTTGTCACAGTGCATTTTTCTGGTTAACACTATACAAAATTGTTTTAAAGAGTTATTTTCATCAACATGTGCCATCCATTGGCCTATTACCTACATCTTTAGGATTAACACTGCCGAATGTTGGGCTAACAGCTTCTTTATTACTCAGTGGATGAAAATTGGGTTAACAGTCTGTTATTATAGAATTGGTTATCACAGTACATATGCTGGTTACCACTATACAAAATTGGGTTAACAACATGTTATTACAAAACTAGTTGTCATAATGCATTTTTCTGGTTAACATTATACAAAATTGGGTTGAAGAGTTGTTTTCATCAACATGTGCCATCCATTAGCCTACTACCGACGGCTTCTTTTTTACTCATAATGGATAATACAAAATTGGGTTAAAAGTATGTTATTATAGCATTGGTTATCACAGTGCATTTGCTGGTTAACACTATACAAAATTGGGTTAACAACATGTTATTACAAAACTGGTTGTCACAATGTATTTTTCTGGTAAACACTATACAAAATTGGGTTAATGAGTTGTTTTCATCAACATGTGTCATCCATTGGCCTACTACCTACATCTCTAGGATTAACACTGTCGAATATTGGGCTAACGACTTCTTTATTACTCATAATGGATAATAGAAAATTGGGTTAACAGTATGTTATTACAGAAGTGGTTATCATAGTGCATATTTCTGGTTAACACTATAAAAAATTAAGTTAACAACATGTTATTACAAAACTGGTTGTCATAGTGTATTTTTCCGGTTAACACTATACAAAATTGGGTTAAAGAGTTTTTTTCATCATCTTGTGCCATCCATTGGCCTACTACCTACGGCTTTTTTATTACTCAGTGGATAATAGAAAATTAGGTCAATAGTCTGTTATTAGAGAATTGGTTATCACATTACATATGCTGGTTAACACTATACAAAATTGGGTTAACAACATGTTATTACAAAACTGGTTGTGACAGTGTATTTTTTTTGGTTAACACTATACAAAATTGGGTTAAAGAGTTATTTTCATCAACATGTGCCATCCATTGGCCTACTACCTACATCTTTAGGATTAACACTGCCGAATGTTGGGCTAACGGCTTCTTTATTACTTATAGTGGATAATAGAAAATTGGGTTAAAAGTATATTATTATAGAATTGGTTATCACAGTGCATATTTCTGGTTAACACTATACAAAATTGGGTTAATAGCATGTTATTACAAAACTGGTTGTCACAATGCATTTTTCTGTTTAGCACTATACAAAATTGGGTTAAAGAGTTAATTTCATCAACATGTCCCGTCCATTGGCCTACTACCTACATCTTTAGGATTAACACTGCCGAATGTTGGGCTAACAGCTTCTTTATTACTCATAGTGGATAATAGAAAATTGGGTTAACAGTATGTTATTACAGAATTGGTTATCACAGTGTATATTTTTGGTTAACACTATACAACATTGGGTTAATAGCATGTTATTACAAAATTAGTTGTCACAGTGCATTTTTCTGGTTAACACTCTACAAAATTAGGTTATAAAGTTGTTTTCATCAACATTTGTCATCCATTGGCCTACTACCTACGGCTTTTTTATTACTTATAGTGGATAATACAAAATTGGATTAAAAGTATGTTATTACAGAATTGGTTATCACAGTGCATATGCTGGTTAACATTATACAAAATTGGGTTAACAGTACATTATTACAAATCTGGTTGTGACAGTGCGTTTTTTTGGTTAACACTATACAAAATTGGGTTAAAGGGTTTTTTCATCAACATGTGACATCCATTGGCCTACTACCTACATCTTTAGGATTAACACTGCCAAAGGTTGGGCTAACGGCTTCTTCATTACTCATAGTGGATAATACAAAATTGGGTTAACAGTATGTTATTACAGAATTGGTTATTACAGTGCATATTTCTGGTTAACACTATACAAAATTGGGTTAACAGGATGTTACTGGTTGTCACAGTGCATTTTTCTGGTTAACACTATACAAAATTGTGTTAAAGAGTTATTTTCATCAACATGTGCCATCCATTGGCCTACTACCTACATCTTTAGGGTTAACACTGCCGAATGTTAGGCTAACAGCTTCTTTATTACTTAGCAGATAATAGAAAATTGGGATAACAGTATGTTATTACAGCATTGGTTATCACAGTGCATATTTCTGGTTAACACTATAGGAAATTGGGTGAAAGAGTTATTTTCATCAATATGTGACATCCATTGGCCTACTAACTACGGCCTCTTTATTACTCAGTGGATAATAGAAAATTGGGTTAACAGTATGTTATTACAGAATTGGTTATCACAGTACATATCTCTGGTTAACACTATACAAAATTGGGTTAACAGAATGTTATTACAAAACGGGTTGTCACAGTGCATATTTCTGGTTAACACTATAGGAAATTGGGTTAAAGAGTTGTTTTCATCAATATGTGACATCCATTGGCTTACTACCTATGGCTTCTTTATTACTGAGTGAATAATAGAAAATTGGGTTAAGAGTATGCTATTACAGAATTGGTTATCACAGTGCATATCTCTGGTTAACATTATACAAAATTGGGTTAACAGCATGCTATTACAAAACTGGTTGTCACAGTGTATTTTTCTGGTTAACACTATAGAAAATTGGGTTAAAGAGTTGTTTTCATCAACATGTGGCATCCATTGGCCTTCTACCTACGGCCTCTTTATTACTCAGTGGATAATAGAAAATTGGGTTAACAATATATTATTACAGAATTGGTTATCACAGTGTATATTTCTAGTTAGTACTATATAAAATTGGGTTAACAGCATGTTATTACAAAACTGGTTGTCACAGAGCATTTTTCTGGTTAACACTATACAAAATTGGGTTAAAGAGTTGTTTTCATCAACATGTGCCATCCATTGGCCTACTACCTACATCTTTAGGGTTAACACTGCCGAATGTTGGGCTAACAGCTTCTTTATTACTCATAGTGGATAATAGAAAATTGGGTTAAGAGTATGTTATTACAGAATTGGTTATCACAGTGTATATTTCTGGTTAACACTATACAACATTGGGTTAACAGCATGTTATTACAAAATTAGTTGTCACAGCGCATTTTTCTGGTTAACACTCTACAAAATTGGGTTAACAGCATGTTATTACAAAACTGGTTGTCACAGTGCATTCTTGTGGTTAACACTATACAAAATTGGGTTAAAGAGTTATTTTCATCAACTTGTGCCATCCATTGGCTTACTACCTATATCTTTAGGGTTAACACTGCCGAATGTTGGGCTAATGGCTTCTTTATTACTCATAGTGGATAATAAAAAATTGGGTTAACAGTATGTTATTAGAGAATTGGTTATCACAATGCATAATTCTGGTTAACACTATACAAAATTGGTTTAACAGCATGTTATTACAAAACTGGTTGTTAGCCCAGAATGAAGAAAGGCCCAAATGATGCAAAAAGACCCCTTTTTAGTTTAATCAACTTTGATCTGAATGACCAGAGGAATCCAGTGACTAACCTTAGCTCATAATGACCAACCCAATGAGGATTTGACCAACAGAGCAAGATAATTACACACTACACCTCACTATGACCAACGCTATGAGAAAATGACACTCAAGAAGGAATTGACCAAAGGCAAAACCCACAACATACTCCGTGGTGTCCCAATGACCAACCTAATGAGGATATGACCAAGAGAGCACTATAATGCTGACCTATAAAACTTTAATTACCTACTGCACCACAATATGACCAACACTATGAGAAAATGACACTCAAGAAGGAATTGACCAATGTAGCACACCAGCGACCACCATTTGATCTGAATGACCAGGGGAATCCAGTGACCAACCTTAGCTCACAATGACCAATCCAATGAGGATATGAACAACAAAGCAAGATAATGCCCAACCCAAATGGTGGTCACTGGTGTGTTATGTTGGTCAATTCCTTCTTGAGTTTAGCTTTCTCATAGGGTTGGGCATTATCTTGCTTTGTTGGTTATATCCCCATTGGATTGGTCATTGTAAGCTAAGGTTGGTCACTCAATTCCCTAGTCATTCAGATCAAATGGTGTTCACTGATGTGTTACATTGGTCAATTCCCTCTTAAGTGTCATTTTCTCATAGCGTTGGTCATATTATGGTGCAGTGGGTAATTAAAGGTTTATAGGTCGGCATTTACGTTGGTCAATTCCTTCTTGAGTTTCATTTTCTCATAGCGTTGGTCATATTGTGGTGGAGTGGGTAATTAAATGTTTATAGGTCGGCATTATAGTGCTCTGTTGGTCATTGAGACGTAAGGTTGGTCAACGGATTCGCCTAGTCAAGGTCTCGTGTTTGTCTGCGGGGAGATTCGTTCGTTCCTGGAAAGCAGCCGAAGCATTATAGTAGTATCAGGGCATGGCTTGTAACACCCTCGGTTAGATAAGACAAATCCTTCTGTAGGTTCATCCCATTTAACTGAGAGTGTTAACAGTTTTTAGAAAAAGTGAATATTTTTTTTTAAATAAATACGTGGCAGATCAGCGGAAGTAATATTGTATATATCACATAGTCATTCACAAACTGTAAATAAATGTACTCTTAATAGAATGGGGCACGCAGGCACCCTTAAATATTATACAGTCATCCGATGTCTGATTATAAACGTTCTATTCCTAGTGATTATTCTCACTGGGTTCAGCGTACTGCTGATCTTCACACTCGGGTTCTTGAGTTTCTAATTCCTCTGAAAAATGTTCAACAGTAAGGGTGAGTATAACCCAAGACCTTGATTGGTTCTTCCGGTGCGAACGTAATCCAGTTAACATACAATGTCACATAGATCATACATTTAGCATGTTTATAACAATCAAGCATGTTATCATCACATAATCGTCATGTTCACAATTATAACAATCATGAAATAAATCATACATATAATATATTCACAATTATAACAAATGAATGCATGAGTGCGGATTTATTATGATTTATCTTTGATTAAGTCTCATGATGCATATGGGCCCGATAAATCGTTTCATATTCTTCTCATTCTTTGGAATATCACCATTCCAATCATCTAGAGCGATCAGGGTCCGCCCAAGTTCCATGTGGTACAAAATGAACTCATTGGTTCTCATCATTAATTTAAATATTTTTGGAACTTGGATCCCTACGATCATAGTTACACTCCGTCATTTAGTCAAAGTACACTAGAATTGTATCGTCTCACCCGGCTATCAGGCGCGACTCTGATGCCATTGGGTTGCCGTTCCAGTTGTACTCCCAAGATTCTTCATGGAGATCGAACGTGAGTGTCCTTCACTGTACCAAGTGTATGCTCTAGAGGTTTTTCTTCTTCAAAAAAATATTTTCATGATGCGAAATGCATTTATCTTATCAATTGATTCATTGGGTATCTTATGTATTTCCAGTCTCATCATATAATTCTCAAGTTCTTTGAATTTCCTCAATCATTTAAACCTTGTAAGATATTCGTTTATTAATTAAAAAAATATATCTATTATATATATATTCTTTCATAAAGAGTAAAATAATATATTCTTTATGTAATTACTCATAATATCAATGTATAATAATAATAAAACTAATAATAATGATAACAACATTAAGTTTGTCAATAAATAATGATAATAATAGAGTAAGTATAATAATTATAACTTACCAATAACTTAAAAAGTATTGAAGATTGGTTTTCAATTGAAAATTCAAGTGAAAAACACTAAAAACTGAGTTTTCCGAGTGGAACAGGGGCAAATCCGAATGAAATGGGTATGATTCCGAGTGGAATCATACAGAGAAGGGTTCTCCAAGCGTCCTGGCTCAAAATCCGAGTGAAATGATACTGGAAAAGTTGTTTTCCGACTGAAATGGGTTTAAATCCGAGTGAAATGAAGTGGAATGCTGTTTTCCGACTGGAACAGGTCTGATTCCGAGTGGAAATGAGTGTTTTCCGACTAAAATAAATTATATCCGAGTGGAAATGTTGATATCCAAGCTTTCTGAGTAAAATAGGTGTAATACCGAGTGAAATTAAATGATGAAACATTTTTCTGAGTGAAGTAAAATTGGATTCCGAGTGGAATTAATTTGAAAGGAGTTTTCTGGGTAAAAATGAGATAAGTTCCGAGTGAAACAGAGGCTGAAAGTAATTTCCTTAACTAGATATCTTAAACCGTGTGAGGTCAGTAGGAAAAAAATGGTTTCCTAAGTAGCATGGTTTGTAAATCCGAGTGAAATTCATTCTGCTGACTGGAATACATTCAAAGAAAGTAAATCCGAGTGAAATAATTCCTGATTCCGAGTGGAATCAGGTTGATACTCTTTTTTCTGAGTGAAATAAGGTCAAATTCCGAGTGAAACAAAACTTGGGAAGTGCTATCCGAGTTAAACATGATGTTTTCCGAGAGTATTTACTAAAAAAAAATTCTGAGTAAAAGATAAACATACTTTCTGAGTGGAATTAAGTCAAAACTGAGTAAAATAGTATAAGAAGAAATTTTCCGAATGAAACAAGACTTGTAGGATGCTGTCTGAGAGAAATAGAGTGTTTACCGAGTGAAATACTATGTTTTCCGAGTGCAATATAATGTTTTTCGAGTGAAATCAGCTAAAACCGAGTAACATAAGTGTAAAACCGGTCGGATTATCATAAAATCGAGTAAAATAATCTGTTACCGTATTTATTTTACTGGAAACCACATAGTACCCATGTTTTCTTAGTAATTTCAGTCCATATCATATCATAATTCATCACTCGGTAACAGATATATCTATATATAAACATGCATATACAATGATAATTTCAAGCATTTCAAACACACTGAATCAGATATATATATATATATATATATATATATAAACATGCATATACAATGATAATTTCAAGCATTTCAAACACACTGAATCAGTCATATATATATATATATAAACATGCATATACAATGATAATTTCAACCATTTCAAACACACTGAATCAGTCATATATATATATATAAACATGCATATACAATGATAATTTCAAGCATTTCAAACACACTGAATCAGTCCTCACTCGGTTTTCCCACAAGGCACCCAAGAATATACCCCCCTACCTTGAATGAAGCTCCTGGAGGAGAAGAAAGAGACTCCCTTTACTGTCCTACTTCAAGTCCGCGTGAGAGAGGAAAAGAATTGAGAGAAAGAAAGCTGGCAAGAAGAGGTTATGTTTCGTATGTGTGTGTATTCTAAGAGTGATAATAATGTATTAATAATGAGGGAAACAAGTGGAAGACAACATTTCCCGTGAGTGATGGTTAGGTGAAGATAATGGCAACTTTTGACTCATTTCACTGTCAGCGTAGCATTTGATTGGAATAAAATATATAAAGGTATTATAATGGATGCAACTTTCCCCTGTGATTGGTTCGTTGTGCCACTCATTTTTGGATTTATGTAATTAAGTGGGCTGATCACTAATTGGAGTGGAATTAAAAAAATGTTCAGTGCTGGAAAAGAGGTCGGTATTGGGTGTGTGAAGGCGGAGTGCAGTGTGAGGGCGGTGTGGAATGTGAGGCGGTATGGAGTGTTAGGGCGGTGTGGAATGTGAGTATAGTAGGGAAGGACGGTGTGTGAAGGAGTTCAGGGACACCGTCTGTGGAGGAGGTCAGTTTTGGTGAACACCGGGTCAGATCTATCCGGTGTGAACCCCTGATCTAAGGACGGACTTAATAGTCAACCGGTGTGCACATATGCTCATTCGGTGTGGTGTTATTAAGTAAATCTTTTCTTACACCAGTCATCCGGTGTGATATAGGAGACGTTGGGTGGTTCCCGACATCGGATCGCTTAAGCGAAACCCGATTCGCTTTAGCCAATCTTTGCTCGAAATTCTATTCCTTCACTCGAAATTTCTAATCATTCACTCGGAATTCCTCTCTGTTACTCAGAACAAAGCTCTCTTTTCACTTGGTTTTTGCATAATTTTACTAATGGTCCATATAAATTCCATTATTATGCACAAAAATGACATTTCTGAGATACCACAGACCATCAACAGGGTATATATATTGACTTATTCTTACTCACAAACCTTTCATAATTCAAAATTTACAAGAGTAAAATTATTCCTAAAAACAGGGATGTTACATTCTCCTCCCCTTTTAGGAATTTCGTCCCGAAATTCAAGTTAAAACAATTGAGGGTACAATTCTATCATTTTCTCCTCAATTTCCCAAGTAGCATCCCCATCATCTGTTTGACTCCAAACTACGTTGACTAAAGGGATTTCCTTGCCTCTTAGCTGTTTGAGGCGTTGGTCAGCAATCTTCACTGGCGATGCTTCAAAGGTAAGGTTTTCTTTCAGAACAAATTGATCGAGACTTAGAACATGATCAGGGCTTGGTACATATTTGCGGAGTTGAGAGACATGAAAGACATTGTGAAGGTTTGTCAGCTCGGGTGGCAGAGCAATGCGGTACGCATGAGTTCCTATCTTTTGCAGAATCTGATAGGGTCCTACGTATCTGGGGCTTAACTTCATGGCCTTCAAAGCTCTTCCTACTCCAGTGGTAGGGGTAACTTTGAGAAATACGTGATCGCCCTCTTCAAATTCCAATGGCTTTCTACGTTTGTCGTAGTAACTCTTTTGTCTATCTTGTGAAGCCTTCATTGCCATTTGAATCCTCTGAACTTGTTCTGTTGTCTTCTGCACAATCTCCGGTCCAATTATTGTTTTCTCACCAGTTTCATACCAACATAAAGGTGTACGACACTTTCTTCCATACAAAGCTTCATATGGGGCCATTCCGATGCTTGCATGATAGCTGTTGTTGTAAGTGAACTCAATAAGTGGGAGATATTCTTGCCAACTTCCACTATGTTCCAAGACACAAAGACGTAACAAATCTTCAAGAGTCTTGATTGTTCTTTCTGATTGTCCGTCTGTCTGTGGGTGGTATGCGGAACTTAACTTCAGACGAGTTCCTAGAGCTTGTTGCAGGCTCTTCCAAAACTGAGATGTGAAACGAGGATCTCGATCAGATACAATCACAGTGGGAATTCCATGTAATCGTACAATCTCCTTGATATAGATCTGGGTGAGTTTTTCTAGGGAATACTTCATATTGACAGGAATGAAGTGAGCGGTCTTTGTTAATCGATCCACGATTACCCAAATAGCATCACATCCAGCTGATGTTCTGGGAAATCCACTCACGAAGTCCATAGCAATCTCATCCCATTTCCATTCTGGAATATCCAGAGGACGAAGGGTCCCACTTGGTCGTTGTTGTTCCGCCTTTACCTTCTGACACATCAGGCAAGCTGTTACGTATTCAGCGATATCCCTTTTCATTCCTTGCCACCAGAATAATTTCTTCAAGTCCTGGTACATCTTGGTTGATCCTGGGTGGATACTGTACTTACTCTTGTGTGCTTCATCCAGGATAGATCTCTTAAGATTTGTGTTAACAGGAATACAGAGCCTCTGTTGATACTTGATTACTCCATGTTCATCTTTGGTAAACTCTGAGACTCCTTCTTTTGTCTTTTCTACTAGATCTTGTAATTCTTGATCATTGGCTTGAGCTTCTTTGATTTGTTCCAAGAAATCATTAGAAATCCTTAGCATTCCAACCATAAGGCTTCCCCTTTTTGGTATTACTGCTAGATTCAAATCACGAAACTGTTCAATCAGTTCTAACTCCTTCGTCATCATGTATGATAGACGTAAAGCCTTTCTACTGAATGCATCAGCCACAACATTAGCTTTCCCAGGATGATATCGGAGTTCAAAATCATAATCCTTGATAAACTCCATCCACCTACGTTGTCGCATATTCAACTCCTTCTGATCAAATAGATACTTCAAGCTCTTGTGATCACTGAAGACTTCGAAGTATGTACCATACAGGTAGTGTCTCCAGATTTTCAAGGCAAACACAACAGCAGCTAATTCCAAATCATGTGTGGGATAATTAACTTCATGGGTTCTTAGCTGTCTTGAAGCATAAGCAACAACTTTCCTTTCTTGCATTAGGACACATCCTAGTCTTTGTTTTGACGCATCACAGTACACTTCATATGGCTTGGCAGGATCTGGCAAAATCAATACAGGTGCGCTAGTGAGTCGTTGGCGTAACTCCGTAAAACTGCTTTCACACTTATCAGTCCATTCGAATGGTTGATCTTTACGAGTCAGCTTAGTTAAAGGTGCTGCAATTCGAGAGAAATTCTTGATGAATCGACGATAATATCCAACCAGTCCAAGGAAACTGCGGATTTCCGTCACATTCTTAGGTCGTTCCCAACTTAGTACAGCTTCTACCTTTGTAGGGTCCACAGTAATTCCTTCCTTAGAAATGACATGTCCTAAGAATTTCACTTCCGTCAACCAGAATTCACATTTTGAAAACTTAGCGTACAATTGTCTTGCACGCAAAGTGTTCAGAACAATTCGAAGATGCTCCTCGTGTTCCTCATGGCTCTTGGAGTAAACGAGAATATCGTCAATGAATACGACCACGAATTTGTCCAAGTACTCATGGAAGATTCGGTTCATGTATCCCATAAAGACTGCAGGTGCGTTTGTAACTCCAAAGGGCATAACAAGGTACTCTCGTGTTCTGAATGCCGTTTTGGGTACATCGTCTTTCTTTACCCTGATTTGATGATAGCCTGATCGCAGATCAATCTTTGAGAAGATAGTGGCTCCTCGTAGTTGGTCCATCAAATCATCAATTCTTGGGAGAGGGTATCGATTCTTGATCGTAGCTTTATTTAACTGACGATAGTCAACACATAATCGCATACTGCCATCCTTCTTTTTGACTAGAAGAACTGGTGCTCCCCAAGGTGAGACACTGGGTCTAATCATACCTTTCTCCAGAAGTTCTTCTAATTGCTCTTTAAGTTCGCTGAGTTCCTTGGGTGACATCCGGTAAGGAGCAATAGAAATTGGTCCCACGCCCGGTATAATATCAATACTGAATTCGACTTCTCGCTCTGGAGGTAACTCGCTTATATCCTCAGGGAATACTTCTGGAAATTCTTGAACAACAGGAATCTGTCCAAGTTGAGGAGTGGCCTTACTTTCAGTTTCAGTAAGGATCATATACAGTTGGATTTCTTTTGAACTTACCTTTTCTGAGTTAACAAGGCAAGAATCTGTGACTTGATCATATTCAGATGTAGCAGACCCGTGAGAGATGGATCTATTATGACAGTCAATCAGAATATGATTGGCAGCAAGCCAATTCATCCCTAGAACAATGTCTAGATCAATCAAAGGTAAACATATCAGATCTACCTGATAAGCTTTCCCTTCGATGTTAAGAGGACATTCTAGACATATGCGAGTAGAGCAAATAGGCTTATTGGCGGCAGTTGTGACAATCATTTGATAGGGCAGAGAGGTTGTAGGAAGCTTTAAATGTTTTACACAATTCTCAGATATGAAAGAATGAGTGGCTCCAGAATCATATAATACATTTAATAGAGTACTTCCTATAAAGCATGTACCTTGCACAAGATCGTTCTCTTGTGATACTTCTGCACCATTCATGGTAAAAACTCTGGCATTTCCCCCTGGCCTTCCGGTTGAGTTATTTCCGGGCCTTCCAGAATTATTGTTCTGTCTGAAATTGTTGTTGCGGGGAACATTTTGCATTCTCGGGGTATTGTTGGTAGAGACATTTGCAGTAGATCCTCCATTTCCTTGACTTGTTGGTCGTACTGCCTGTCTTTGGGGTACTTGTTGTTGGTTATTTTTATTTTTGTACCAACAGTCATCATCACGATGTCCGATCCGTCCACAAATTGTGCAGTTTCTACTTCTTTGGTTCTCCTGACCTTTAGGAGGAATTCGGTTGACTGAGTTGAAAGATCGAAAATATGGTCGATCTCCTCGAAAATCCCTTCTTTGGTGTCGATCTGGCATACGTCGCTCTGGCCCATGATTAGACGCTCCAGGTCGTCGAAGATTAGAGGTGTTCTCAAATATACGGCATCTGTCAACCAAAGTGGTGAATTGTGTAATTTGTTGACAACATATGACTTGACGAATCTCATGTCGTAGTCCTACTTTGAACTTTGCACATCTTGATGCTTCTCCCATGTGAGTGTAGTAAGGACAACATTTTGCCAGTTCATCAAACTTAGCAGCGTACTCCCCAACAGTCATATTGCCTTGTTTCAGATTGAAGAATTCTTGCTCTTTTTGCCTCCTTATATCTTCGGGAAAATATTTAGCGAGGAATTCCGTCTTAAATCGTCCCCAAGTAATGATATGCCCATCAGTAGCTAGTCTGATTCTAGCATGAGTCCACCAATGTTCTGCTTCTCCAACCAGCATGAAGACCGCAAAGGTTACACAATCCTCATCGGAACATCGCATAGCGACAAAAATCTTTTCAAGGTGTTCAATCCATAGCTGTGCTCCTTCTGGATTGAAGCCTCCTTTGAACTGCGTAGGATTGTTCCTTTGAAAATCAGCTAATCCTTGCCTGGCAGAAGTATGAGGTAACTCTTGTCTTTCTATTACCTCCACAATTCTGGTAAGAAGATTCTCCATCACGTGATTGTTATTCTGGCGTGCCATTAGGAATTTGCTGAAAGAATATCAACAAATAGATTTAGGGTATGTGTTATGTGGAGTATTCCACATAGGATTTTAGTCTAAGGAGTGTTATGGACTGTTCAATATTTCTATCAGAGTACGTGGAAACCTAATGGTCCACTCCACAAGCTTAATGAATCGACTATGCTCTGATACCACCTTTTGTAACACCCTCGGTTAGATAAGACAAATCCTTCTGTAGGTTCATCCCATTTAACTGAGAGTGTTAACAGTTTTTAGAAAAAGTGAATATTTTTTTTTAAATAAATACGTGGCAGATCAGCAGAAGTAATATTGTATATATCACATAGTCATTCACAAACTGTAAATAAATGTACTCTTAATAGAATGGGGCACGCAGGCACCCTTAAATATTATACAGTCATCCGATGTCTGATTATAAACGTTCTATTCCTAGTGATTATTCTCACTGGGTTCAGCGTACTGCTGATCTTCACACTCGGGTTCTTGAGTTTCTAATTCCTCTGAAAAATGTTCAACAGTAAGGGTGAGTATAACCCAAGACCTTGATTGGTTCTTCCGGTGCGAACGTAATCCAGTTAACATACAATGTCACATAGATCATACATTTAGCATGTTTGTAACAATCAAGCATGTTATCATCACATAATCGTCATGTTCACAATTATAACAATCATGAAATAAATCATACATATAATATATTCACAATTATAACAAATGAATGCATGAGTGCGGATTTATTATGATTTATCTTTGATTAAGTCTCATGATGCATGTGGGCCCGATAAATCGTTTCATCTTCTTCTCATTCTTTGGAATATCACCATTCCAATCATCTAGAGCGATCAGGGTCCGCCCAAGTTCCATGTGGTACAAAATGAACTCATTGGTTCTCATCATTAATTTAAATATTTTTGGAACTTGGATCCCTACGATCATAGTTACACTCCGTCATTTAGTCAAAGTACACTAGAATTGCATCGTCTCACCCGGCTATCAGGCGCGACTCTGATGCCATTGGGTTGCCGTTCCAGTTGTACTCCCAAGATTCTTCATGGAGATCGAACGTGAGTGTCCTTCACTGTACCAAGTGTGTGCTCTAGAGGTTTTTCTTCTTCAAAAAAATATTTTCATGATGCGAAATGCATTTATCTTATCAATTGATTCATTGGGTATCTTATGTATTTCCAGTCTCATCATATAATTCTCAAGTTCTTTGAATTTCCTCAATCATTTAAACCTTGTAAGATATTCGTTTATTAATTAAAAAAATATATCTATTATATATATATTCTTTCATAAAGAGTAAAATAATATATTCTTTATGTAATTACTCATAATATCAATGTATAATAATAATAAAACTAATAATAATGATAACAACATTAAGTTTGTCAATAAATAATGATAATAATAGAGTAAGTATAATAATTATAACTTACCAATAACTTAAAAAGTATTGAAGATTGGTTTTCAATTGAAAATTCAAGTGAAAAACACTAAAAACTGAGTTTTCCGAGTGGAACAGGGGCAAATCCGAATGAAATGGGTATGATTCCGAGTGGAATCATACAGAGAAGGGTTCTCCAAGCGTCCTGGCTCAAAATCCGAGTGAAATGATACTGGAAAAGTTGTTTTCCGACTGAAATGGGTTTAAATCCGAGTGAAATGAAGTGGAATGCTGTTTTCCGACTGGAACAGGTCTGATTCCGAGTGGAAATGAGTGTTTTCCGACTAAAATAAATTATATCCGAGTGGAAATGTTGATATCCAAGCTTTCTGAGTAAAATAGGTGTAATACCGAGTGAAATTAAATGATGAAACATTTTTCTGAGTGAAGTAAAATTGGATTCCGAGTGGAATTAATTTGAAAGGAGTTTTCTGGGTAAAAATGAGATAAGTTCCGAGTGAAACAGAGGCTGAAAGTAATTTCCTTAACTAGATATCTTAAACCGTGTGAGGTCAGTAGGAAAAAAATGGTTTCCTAAGTAGCATGGTTTGTAAATCCGAGTGAAATTCATTCTGCTGACTGGAATACATTCAAAGAAAGTAAATCCGAGTGAAATAATTCCTGATTCCGAGTGGAATCAGGTTGATACTCTTTTTTCTGAGTGAAATAAGGTCAAATTCCGAGTGAAACAAAACTTGGGAAGTGCTATCCGAGTTAAACATGATGTTTTCCGAGAGTATTTACTAAAAAAAAATTCTGAGTAAAAGATAAACATACTTTCTGAGTGGAATTAAGTCAAAACTGAGTAAAATAGTATAAGAAGAAATTTTCCGAATGAAACAAGACTTGTAGGATGCTGTCTGAGAGAAATAGAGTGTTTACCGAGTGAAATACTATGTTTTCCGAGTGCAATATAATGTTTTTCGAGTGAAATCAGCTAAAACCGAGTAACATAAGTGTAAAACCGGTCGGATTATCATAAAATCGAGTAAAATAATCTGTTACCGTATTTATTTTACTGGAAACCACATAGTACCCATGTTTTCTTAGTAATTTCAGTCCATATCATATCATAATTCATCACTCGGTAACAGATATATCTATATATAAACATGCATATACAATGATAATTTCAAGCATTTCAAACACACTGAATCAGATATATATATATATATATATATATATATATATATAAACATGCATATACAATGATAATTTCAAGCATTTCAAACACACTGAATCAGTCATATATATATATAAACATGCATATACAATGATAATTTCAAGCATTTCAAACACACTGAATCAGTCCTCACTCGGTTTTCCCACAAGGCACCCAAGAATATACCCCCTACCTCGAATGAAGCTCCTGGAGGAGAAGAAAGAGACTCCCTTTACTGTCCTACTTCAAGTCCACGTGAGAGAGGAAAAGAATTGAGAGAAAGAAAGCTGGCAAGAAGAGGTTATGTTTCGTATGTGTGTGTGTTCTAAGAGTGATAATAATGTATTAATAATGAGGGAAACAAGTGGAAGACAACATTTCCCGTGAGTGATGGTTAGGTGAAGATAATGGCAACTTTTGACTCATTTCACTGTCAGCGTAGCATTTGATTGGAATAAAATATATAAAGGTATTATAATGGATGCAACTTTCCCCTGTGATTGGTTCGTTGTGCCACTCATTTTTGGATTTATGTAATTAAGTGGGCTGATCACTAATTGGAGTGGAATTAAAAAAATGTTCAGTGCTGGAAAAGAGGTCGGTATTGGGTGTGTGAAGGCGGAGTGCAGTGTGAGGGCGGTGTAGAGTGTTAGGGCGGTGTGGAATGTGAGTATAGTAGGGAAGGACGGTGTGTGAAGGAGTTCAGGGACACCGTCTGTGGAGGAGGTCAGTTTTGGTGAACACCGGGTCAGATCTATCCGGTGTGAACCCCTGATCTAAGGACGGACTTAATAGTCAACCGGTGTGCACATATGCTCATTCGGTGTGGTGTTATTAAGTAAATCTTTTCTTACACCAGTCATCCGGTGTGATATAGGAGACGTTGGGTGGTTCCCGACATCGGATCGCTTAAGCGAAACCCGATTCGCTTTAGCCAATCTTTGCTCAGAATTCTATTCCTTCACTCGAAATTTCTAATCATTCACTCGGAATTCCTCTCTGTTACTCAGAACAGAGCTCTCTTTTCACTCGGTTTTTGCATAATTTTACTAATGGTCCATATAAATTCCATTATTATGCACAAAAATGACATTTCTGAGATACCACAGACCATCAACAGGGTATATATATTGACTTATTCTTACTCACAAACCTTTCATAATTCAAAATTTACAAGAGTAAAATTATTCCTAAAAACAGGGATGTTACATGGCCTCTCCTAATGCGGTATGGTTCGGGGACGATCCAGGCGGAAGCTGGTGGGCAGCTGACATCTCGGCACTGTTGAGGGCGGGGAGGAATCGCCGGTGCATGGGCACGGAGAAGGAGCTGCTCCTGGCAGGCTTACAGTAGGAGGGACATATGAACGAACCCAATACATACCTGTATATATTGCTCTGTTGGTCATTTGGAAAGTTCAATGACAACCACCGACCACCGGTTTCCGATCACTGCCGTTGTCATTTCCCTCGACATCTTGGACAATTTTTTTCTTCTAAAACAAAAAATAAAAAGGGGAGCGTGTAGGTGGTGTGGGTTTTGTGGCTTTTTGGGGTGGGAGGAAAAAGCCATGGTGTGTTGGGCATTATCTTGCTCTGTTGGTCATTGTGAGCTAAGGTTGGTCAATTCAGATCAAATGGTGGTCATTGGTGTGTTACGTTGGTCAATTCCTTCTTAAGTTTGGCATTCTCATAGGGTTCAACATTGTTGTAAAAAATCATGCAAATATTCGAGCTCCGGATACCATTTTCTATTTGTTAGGATTCTACACTGGATATCTTTGTTTTTAAAAAAATTGCCCATTCCCATGGAGAAAACTAATGAACTTTAGGGACAATCTTACAATGTTTTTCTAGCATGACCGCATTAAATCATGCAAAATTCAACCGCTCAGTTTTATCATATTTTTCATGGGCATTTGCCTTTAAATTTTACTAAAAATTTATCATTGGAGAGAAATTATAAAACTTTAGGTACAAGAAGATAACGTGTTTCTAAGCATTACTATAAAAAAAACATGTAAAAATTGAGCTCCAGGTACCATTTTCCATTTGTTGAGATTCTACACTGAATATCTTTGTTTTAAGAAAATTTGTCTCTTCCCTTGGAGAAAACTAATGAAACTTTGGGGACAACCTTACTATGTCTTTCTAAGCATGGTCATAAAAAATCATGCAAAAATTCAACCGCTCGGTTTTGCCATCTTTTTTGTGGGTTATCCTTTGAATTTGACTAAAAATTCCTCATTGGAAAAAAATTATGAAACTAATTTGGGAATAAAAAGATAGTATGTTTCTAAACATTTCTCCAAATGCACACCATCATCACTCTCAACAACGACGTCGGCCCCATACCCTTTACTGTTCGATGACCCATCTACATAAATGGTTCAGTGAGCCCGAGGTGTGGCTGGGTCTGCCCCCGTCATCTCCATGACAAAATCAGCTAGAACTTGGGCTTTGATAGCTCTTCGTGGCTCATAAGAAACCTCGAACTCTGAAAGTTCAATAGACTATTTGATCATTCTCCCAGCGAGGTCCGGTTTGCTCAGTACTGGCCGAAGTGGCATATCTGTTCTCACCATAATCGGGTGTGCGTGAAAGTACAACCTCAACCATCTGGAAGCCTAAACAACTGCGAGAGCGGCCTTCTCAATCTTCTGGTACTGGCCCTCTGCTCCTTGTAGCGTCTTGCTAGTGAAGTATACTGGCCTCTGTCCCTCCGGGGTCTCCTTGACTAACGCTACCCCCAGAGCCTCGTCTAAGATTGCCAGATATAAAATTAGAGTTTCCCCAGGGTTAGGTTTTACCAAAATCAGAGGGCTTGACAACACCTCCTTGAGCTCCTGAAATGCCTGCTCTTGCTCCTGTCCCCACTCAAACTTCTTGGATTTCTTCAACACTTTGTACAGGGGAAGGGATCTATGCGTCATCTTAGGCATGAATCAAGCCAATGCTGCCACCTTTCCTTTCAGAGATTGCACCTCTCTCAGGTTCTTCGGACTTTGCATGCCAGTATTGCTTGGAATTTCCCTGGATTAGCCTCAATACCACGTTGAGTTAACATGAAACCCAGAAACTTCCCAGCTGGGACAGCAAAAGTACACTTCAATGGGTTTAGCCTCATGTTGTATTGCCTCAAACGCGTGAACACCTGACACAAATCTTCGATATGATCACCCCCAGCCGGGGTCTTTGCTATGATGTCGTCAATGTACACTTCCACCAACTTGGTGTGCATGTCTTTGAACACCTTGTTAATCATACGCTGGTAAGTGGCCCCAGTGTTCTTCAAACCGAAAGGCATGAGGTGTAGCAAAAAACACCGCAGTCATTGGCGAGTGCTATCTTCTCTTGATCCTCCTCCCACATCGGAATCTGGTTGTACCCCGAATATGCGTCCATAAAACTTAGGTACTGATAACCAGAAGAATCATCCACCGTGTGATCAATATTAGGGAGAGGATATGAATCCTTCGGGCAACAACGGTTAAGGTTTACATAATCAGTACACATCCTCTACTTGCCATTAGCCTTTTGAACCATCACCACATTTGAGAGCCAAGAGGAATAGCGGATTTCTCTGATAAATCTGGCCTTCAGCAGCTCCTCCGTCTGCTCACAAGATGCCTTTTTCTTCTCTGGACCTAATCTTTTTTTCTTCTGGTCAACTAGCCTCGTCTCTGGGTAGACGGATAGTTCATGCTAGCAGAAATTAGGATCCATCCCAGGCATGTCTGTAACAGTCCATGCAAAAAGTCTTTGAATTCTTAGAGAAGCGTAAGCAAATGCTGCTCCATGACTGGCTCCAACTTGTTATTTATGTGAGTGACCTTTTCTAGGGAATCTCCTAAGACGATGTCCCTGGAACCTCCATCCGGCGTGGGCTTTGAGGGGTTGAGCGGATCGATCTTTAACTCCGCTCTAGAATCAAGATCAATCAAACTGACATACCCAGCCTCCGTTCCTCCATCGTTCAGCTTCCTCTTCTTATTAAATGCCTCCAGCTTCACCATATTTAAACTCAGGTTATAACAGTACCTGTCTATCTCTTGATCACCTCGGAGGGAAGATACACCATTGTCCTTATCAATGAACTTAATAAGGAGGTGTGGAGTGGATACAATTGCTTCCATGGCATTCAGCGTAGGACGGCCTATAATACCGTTGTAGGGAAACTCCACATCGATCACTAAGATCCTGGATTTCACTATTGTTGCTTCAGGCTCGCCTTCAAAAGACACAAGGGTGTCAAGGTACCCCTTGGTGGGTTGCTTTGCTCCGTTAAAGGCCGTGAGTTCCTGTGTGTAAGGCTGTAAATCTAAGTCATTAAAACCCATTCTTTTAAAGCAATTGTAAAAAAATAACATCACAGGAACTTCCCTGGTCAACGAGGATTCTCTTGACGTCCTTGTTGGCTATCACAGCGATAATAACCACTGCGTCATCACTTCCTAGGATGGTTGGGCCAAAATCTTTGTTCGTAAATGACACCACCGATGCCACCACACCGTCTCTGAAAGGGCGGTTGTCCCTAGGCTTCCCTTGTACAGATAGAATTATTCAGTGATGATTCTTATGAGCTGTGATCGATGCTCTACCCCCAGCAAACCCTCCAGCGATTATGTCAATTACCTCGCGCCGGCCTTGCCTCTGCTGCTGAGGCATACCGTCCTGCTAAGCATCCTCACTAATAACAACTCCCTTCTGTTTCTCAACGGCTAAAAACCTCCTGACCGGGTTACGACTGTTATCACCCTCATCGTCACAATCTCTTCCTTTCTTCTTATTCTGGTCTGGTTCGTCCAAAGATTTCTCCTTGAAGAGGTACTGTTTCAGTTTTTCCTCCCTGATGAGGGTCTCCACAGCATTCTTCAACGCCTTGCACTCATCCGTGGTATGGCCCACCTGCTCGTGGAAACCACAGTACTTCCTCGGGTTACCAGTCTGTTTCATCGCAGCGGGCTTCTTTATCCCGTACACACTGAGTGTAGGCCATCCAACCTCCCTTAAAATCTGGGAATGCCTGGCATTTAACGGGGCATAGTTTGTGAAAGATGCTATACGCCTATCCTACTGTTGAGGTCAAGGGCTTCGAAAATCATCTCTCTAGATCTGCCTCTCTGGTCTCACCTTCTCCTTATCTCTCTGTGGTTGAGGGGAAGGCATTGATGGCTTGAGCCTGGCCGCCGTGGCCTCCAAATGCATCCCTATACCCACATACTTCGAGGCCTTCCTCCAGAACTCCTTAAACGTCGTCGGAGGACTCTTTGCCAGAGATAGGGCAAAGGCTAACCCAGGCTGTAGGTCTCGATAACAATGTGTAGCTGAATGGCCTCTGTTATATTAGGCACCATAGCTGCCTCCTTATAAAATCTCTTCAAAAACTCCTTAAGAATTTCGTTTTCCCCTTGCCTGATCTGGGCCAAGGTATGAGATTTTTTCTCAGGAGTCTATTGACCCTGATGGTAGACCCTTGAACCATCTAAGGGCCTCCTTCTCCATTAAAGTTCATGGGAACATCCTGCACATCACATATTCATCAGCTCCCAAGTACATAGCTTCATATACGTAAGCATCAAGATGCTTTATGGGGTCAGTCTCTCCGTTATATTTCCCGATGAAGAGTGGTTGAGTGGTTTACAAATATCTGGGAATAGGCACACTCATAAGCCTCCTCGAGAATGAAACGTTAAGCCGATACGTTCCAGAGGCTACTGCCTCTGGCTCCTTCCTTCTTCCACTGACTTTATCCTTAAAGTCATGAGTTTGCTCCCGCTCCTCATAGGTGGGAATTTTTGAATACTGGAGAGTGGTGGATTTCTCCCTCCCAGAAGTGTGATGAGTCTCCTCAGCTTGAGACGTCGCCTTATTCTCCGTCACCCTCTTCTCTCTCATCAAATCTATCAATTCCTCCCTAAGTTGCCTTATAACTTCATCTCGAGGATCTGGAGTTGTGACAGGTATCATCCTCCTCGAGTTGGTTCTAGGAGATTCAAAAACAAGTCTCCTACTAGTATGCTGATGGGTCACATCCTCTACGTGACCATTGACAAAATCACGTCCATCTCCCTCCATGGCTAACTACTGAGCTTCTGTGAAAAGTAGGAATAACTCTATCGTGTCCCACCAGGCGTGCCAATGAACTAGTCTAGTCCGGGGTCAAGGATCCGGACTGGGAACCAGCCACAAAAGTTTGAGATTTGAGTGTTTGTACATCGGTACAGTGGGTATCTGGTATTATAATCTGACCTCTCAGTGGAAGAGTCCGGTCTTATTGTCTTGGAGATCCTTCACACCAAGCTTTCGCATTGATGGGGGCAAAAGGTGGTGTCACCTGTGAAGATTCTCCAATGCTCAAGTTAGTGAAGTGAATGAGAACTCAGAGAATACTTCATCAATGCAATAGTGTGTAGAAAGTTAGAACAACGTAACCTTGTGTGTGCATGAAAATTGACTATTTATAGTGAGCGTGGAAAATAAGTCGTTAGCCACAAGTGGGGCTAGGAGACTCTGATGCCATGTTCAACGTACCATCCAAAGTAGTTCAATGCTCAGTGTACGATCAAGAGTAGTTTGATGATCAGTGTACAATTCTGACACAGGACTGGGAAAGATCCACTTTTTTCATGTATCACTCCTGTAGCTGTACTTTTTACCTTTTAACGTGTGACGTAGATACCTTCTGTTGTGCAGGGTATTAACCATGGGAAGTGGAAAAGTCATTCATCCTCTCGAAGAATAGGTGAACGGTAATGTATAACAGAATAGTGAAACTGGATCAGGTTATCCGGTGTCCTAGGTGCTATCGTGGATAAACCGGTGAAGGGAGAACGCCTAGCACAATATTTTTATAGTCCGGATATTGACCTGTGATACCGGTTAACCTTCCTGAATAGACAAGATGACATCTTAATCTGGAGACCGGTATCTAGACCGAATCACTAAGCATGACCGTAAAATTGTACAATTTATAAACTCGAGAGACTTAATTTGTTTGATTAAAACTTAAGAGACAAAAATCTCCATAGACAAAATTGTTAGGAAATCCCTAAACATGAGCAGCGGAAAAAAAAGGGATTCCAAAGGATTTGCAAGGTTTCATGTTTCAAAGCACAAAACAAACACAAAATCATTTTGGATTACCTCTTGAAGAACACCGAAGCAGTCGTAGCCTCGTCCTTTAGGAGTCCACACGAGCACTCCCACCAGAATCGCAACACTTGCCAACTGCTAGTTTGACGGCGTGTAGCTCTTGCAACTTTTGCAAATTTGTGTCTCACTTGAGTGAACGGCCTATGAGCATCTTATGCTCTATTTATAGGCTTAGGTTTGACCTAATTTGTTCTCTCTAAAATTTGGCTCCTTACTCATTCCAACTGAGTTAGGCCCAATAGTTTTATTTTAGTCCAACTAAAATAAGATAACATTTTCTGATGGGCTTACTCTATGTGTGTGACCCTACAGGTAAAATATTCGGTCATATTAATAATAAATTATTTTATTATTAATATAAAATAAGAGCGGCATCTAGCAATGCATCATTATGTCCGAATATTATCAACATAACCTATAAGTGATAATTATTTAATATGTTTATTCCTTTTGTCACGATATCCTAATTGGGCCCAAGGCATGGTCGCGTCATCCTTGTACGGCCCAATTTATTTTACTTGATACCGGAGTAGACTGAATTTGAATAAATATCTAATATTTATTCTTTCTAGCATGGCCATGCGTTTTCTTAGTCTTACTCCATCAAGTGGCCTATAGATATCACTCCTGTCACATAGGAGAGACAAATCTCATCTACATCACTCACATCCCTCTGCATAATTTGTTCATTGCCTAATCACAACCTTTATAGTCCTCTTGTTACAGAAGACGTTTAATTGTATTAAAACAATAAACTCCTCATGTAGGAATCATAATGACTTCAGGTCGAAGGACTACATATACCATTGTCACATTGAGAATCGTTTATTACAATCATGTAACGATCCATGCAACGTTCTCATGGTGGGTCTGTCCAGTACATCATTACTCTTAATGTGTACCCGTGTGAAGACTTGATATCATCTATATCTATGATCTGTGAGATCAGGTCATCAGTACACTCACACACTAGTCTCAGTGTATTTACATATCCCCATGTAAATACTTGACTAGGGACATTTTAGGAATAATTTTTATATGACCTATTACTCCAAGGATAAATACGTTTTAAAACAATTTTAAACTGAAATATTTATTTTATTGATAAGCATAAAAAATGATACAAATGAAAAAGCATAAAAGCTCATAGTGCATACACCAACAATCTCCCACTTGCACTAGAGCCAATCAGACATTTGCCTAATGCCTAATGATCTAGTTTGCCCCTCATGTTTTTGTTATGTAAGAGGTTTTGTGAGTGGGTCAGCAATATTCTCATCAGTATGCATCTTACATATCTTTACATCTCCTCGGTCAAGGATCTCTCGAATGAGATGAAATCGCCTAAGTATATGCTTGGATCGTTGATGTGATCTAGGTTCCTTAGCTTGTGCGATTGCTCCACTATTGTCACAGTAGAGACTTATAGGGTGTACAATGCTAGGAACAATCCCAAGTTCTGTTATGAACTTCTTGATCCATACTGCCTCTTTTGCAGCATTTGAGGCAGCAATATACTCAGACTCTGTAGTAGAATCAGCAACTGTCTCTTGCTTTGAACTCTTCCAGCTTACAGCGCCACCATTTAGACAAAACACGTACCCAGATTGCGATCTTGAGTCATCCTTATCAGTTTGGAAGCTAGCATCAGTGTAACCTTTTACAATGAGTTCTTCTTCCCCTCCATATATTAAGAATGAATCCTTAGTTTTTCTTAAGTACTTCAGGATATTCTTGACAGCAGTCCAGTGACTTTCACCGGGATCAGACTGGTATCTGCTCGTCATGCTTAAAGCGTACGAGACATCTGGTCAGGTACATATCATGGCATACATGATTGATCCAATAGCAGATGCATATGGAATCTTATTCATCCGTTCTCTTTCTTCTTTAGTGGAAGGAGATTGAGCTTTTGATAAGCTTATGCCATGAGCCATAGGCAAAGTTCCTTTCTTGGAATCTTGCATGTTAAACCTTTTTAACATTTTGTCTATGTATGTATTCTGACTTAGGCCAAGAAGTTTTCTTGATCTATCTCTATAGATCTTAATTCCTAACACGTAGGTTGCTTCACCTAAGTCTTTCATAGAAAAATAGCTTCCCAACCAACTCTTCACAGACTGAAGAGTAGGAACGTTATTTCCAATAAGTAGTATGTCATCAACATACAGGACCAGAAAAACAATTGTGCAGTCACTAACTTTCTTGTAGACACAAGGTTCATCCTCATTTTTAGTAAAGCCAAATTGTTTAACAGCTTCATCAAAACTAAGATTCCAGCTTCTGGAAGCTTGCTTAAGTCCATATATAGAACGTTGTAGCTTGCACACCTTCCTGGATGCTTCAGGCTTAACAAAGCCTTCGGGTTGTGTCATGTACACTTCCTCAAGAAGATTTCCATTAAGGAAAGCAGTCTTGACATCCATTTGCCATATCTCATAATCATGGTATGTAGCAATAGCAAGCAGAATCCGAACAGACTTTAGCATAGCAACTGGGGAAAAAGTTTCATCATAGTCTATACCATGTATTTGCTTGAAACCTTTAGCCACCAACCTTGCTTTAAAGGTACTTATATTACCATCCATGTCAGTTTTCTTTTTGAAAACCCACTTGCATCCTATAGGTTTTACCTCTTCAGGTGCATCAACCAAGTTCCAAACTTGATTAGTGTACATGGAGTCCATTTCAGATTCCATGGCTTCTAGCCATTTCTCAGATTCTGAACTTGCAATGGCCTCTTCATAAGATGTTGGCTCATTTTGATCCATTAGGAATACAACTCCTTCCTGAGTTACAAGAAATCCATATCTTTCAGGTTGTTGACGTATTCTACCTGATCTACGCAAGTCTTGTGCTACTGGAGCTGGAGTTATCATAACATTTTGTGGGTCCTGCTCTACTTCCACCATTGGCTCTTCAATGCCTTGTGAGTCTTGAATTTCTTCAAGTTCTACTTTCCTCCCACTGATTCTTATAGAGATGAATTCCCTTTCTAAGAATACAGCATTCCGAGCAACAAACACTTTGCCCTTGGTAGGATTGTAAAAATAATAACCCTTAGTTTCTTTTGGGTATCCCACAAAAAAACATTTATCTGACTTGGGCCCGAGTTTATCTGAACTTGAACGCTTAACATAAGCTTCACAGCCCCAAATCTTAAGAAAAGACATACTAGGTCGTTTCCTAGTCCATATCTCATATGGTGTCTTTATAACAGCCTTTGATGGAACACGGTTAAGTGTAAAAGTTGCTGTCAACAAAGCATGTCCCCAGAATGAGTTAGGGAGGTCAGTTTGACTCATCATTGATCGAACCATGTCCAACAAGGTTCTATTTCTCCGCTCAGAAACCCCATTCCATTCTGGTGTTCCAGGGGGAGTAAGTTGAGATATAATCCCACACTCTTTAAGATATTCATCAAACTCTAGGCTCAAATATTCACCACCTCGATCGGATCGAAGTGCTTTAATTGTCTTGCCAAGTTGGTTCTCTACTTCATGTTTAAACTCCTTAAACTTTTCAAAGGATTCTGATTTATGTTTCATGAGAAACACAAATCCATATCTACTGAAATCATCAGTAAAAGTGATTAAGTAACTAAAACCTCCCCTAGCCATTGTCCCTATGGGCCCACATACATAACTATGTATCAAGCCAAGAAGATCACTCGCCCTTTCACCTTTTCCGGTAAATGGGGTCTTAGTCATCTTCCCTAATAAACAAGATTCGCATGTATCTATTGATTCAAAATCAAAAGATTCTAAATATCCATCTTGATGGAGTTTAGAAATACGTTTCTCATTTATATGTCCTAGGCGACAATGCCAAAGATAAGTTGGGTTTAAATCATTTGTTTTAACCCTTTTAGTATTAATGTTATAGATAGGGGTTTCGAGATCTAGAACATAAAGTCCATTACTCAAATTTACACAACAATATAATATGTCTTTTAAATAAACAGAACAACTATTGTTCTTTATTGTAAAGGAAAACCCTTTCTTATCAAGACAAGAAACAGAAATAATGTTTCTCCTTATTGCCGGAACAAAATAACAATTGTCCAATTCAAGGACTAACCCTGAGGGCAAGGATAAAAAATAAGTCCCTACAGCTAATGCAGCAACTCTTGCTCCATTTCCAACGCGTAGGTCTACCTCGCCCTTCATCAACTGCCTACTCCTTCTTAGATCCTGCACATTAAGACAAATGTGAGATCCACATCCAGTATCTAATACCCATGATGTTGAAGTTGACATGTTAATTTCTATAACAAAAATACCTGAAGTGGAAGTCTCACTTCCCTTCTTCTTAAGCTCTTCTAGGTACTTTGGACAGTTTCTCTTCCAGTGTCCCTTTTGTCCACAATGGTGACATTTACCTTCCTTAGCCACCCCGCCCACAGGTTTTAAGGCTGATGTACTTGGCTTATCCTTGCCTTTCCAAATTTTCTTGCCATTTCCTACAATAGCCTTTCCTTTGCCTTTATACATGCCCTTTCCTTTACCTTTGCCAGAATTGACCATCATTATGGCCTTGCCCTTTCCTTTAGAAATATTGGGCTCAGCAGTCCTCAACATATTGAGTAGCTCTGGAAATGTTTTGTCCAATGCATTCATGTTGTAATTCATGATGACTGGCTTAAAACTGTCAGGTAATGATTTCAAAATGAGATCGGTAGCCAACTTCTGAGGGAAGGGGAATCCTAGCCTAGCTAGATTCTCCAAGTACCCAATCATTTTGAGCACATGAGGTCCTACAGAACCTCCCTCTTCAAGTCTACAGCTAAATAGGGCTGAGGAAACTTCATATCTTTCTTGGTCAGCTTGACCTTGATATAGCTTCCTTAGGTTTTCGATCATATCGAAAGCCTCCATGTGCTCATGTTGCTTCTGAAGCTCAGGAGACATGGTAGCCAACATAAGGCATTGGACATCTAAAGCATCATCCTGATGCTTCTTATAAGCATCCTTGTCAGCTTTAGAGGCGTTTGCAGCGGGTGGTTCCAAAACTGGACTTTCCAAGACATACTGCTTTTTCTCTTGTTTGAGGACAATCCTCAAGTTTCTATACCAGTCAAGGAAGTTAGAACCAGACAATTTTTCTTTGTCTAGGATTGATCGCAACGAAAGGTTCGAAGGTGTGTTTGACGTCATGGTTATCTAAAACAGAAAATATGTAGTAAGTATCATTTTCAAAACATATTTAAATTATGGTCATTTAAATTAAATATGTCTCCCACTATTTTGATTCAAAACAAAATACCCTCCACGAATCAGAAAATCCCGTTGGAAGATTTTCTAATGGGCTAAGATCCATATTTTGCCAAGTGTTAAGTCAGCTTTGACTGATCACCTAATACTTGGTTATTTAGGTAGGAAACTCTTTCCAATTGTATCTTTATACAACTCTTAGTCATTGGGTTAAGTAACCATTACTAATTATTCATCTTATGAATATTTAGCCCAATGTTTACGCCTCTAAGTTATATTCAATCCAATTGAAAACTTAGTTAAGTTAAAGCCCAATAAAACAGTTTGGATATTACCATTATCCCATCGCGTCTTACTAATATAAATAATAGTGCCCTGCTTTGGCAGACCCACTATTTATTGACATTAGTGTTGACGAGTGTACTTATTGGAAGGCGTTTATAACTTAATATTATTTTGAGGGATTTTAATTTATTTTAAAATTACCGTCTTTGTTAAACGCTTTAACGTAATAAAATTATCCCCAAAGCATGCAAACGAAATTGTGAGATGGTTATGGTCTTCCTAGAAGAAAAATAAATAAATAAATAAACCTAGAGGAACTATATTGCCATGGCTTCATGAAGTCCTACTTCTTGAATCCATCATCCTCTTAGAGTCACCACTCCTTGGTTTTCTTCTATGTCTCTACTTTGTTGGCCCGATCAAGATTACATGATTAAATAGAAACTCGCTTTACATACGAGTGAAGGGTTGAGAAAAGAAATACAACAGAATAGAGACAGGCACAGCACGCAGGCTGTATTTAAATAAAATAACTAAGACCATAACCATTCACCATGCAACGTGTTAATTAATTGATTATAACCCATTTAAAAGCATTAAAAGAGTAATTAATTTTTAAAACGGGCAATTAAACACGTGGGGTCGGTAATAAGGCGCTACGCAGAGAATGTACGAGGGTCCCGCTACCCGGTTAGCGGGCGGGGTCAAGGGGGGCCCGCCCCTTGCGGGGTGCGGGGCAGCGCCCTGACCCGAAAAATTAGTACTGTAGTCAAGTTGGTTCCCAGGAAAGAGGGGTGGGTCCGGTGTGACCGCTTAAGTACCAATTCTTTCCTAGCTAGAACGTCTCTTGACCATTAACAGCTCTAAAATTTCGGCTAGGGTTTTAACCACTTTGAAACCCTAATTCCTTGTTGCGAACACTTCACAACGCAGCCGTCAAGGCACATGTAGGCAACGCCGTCTAGGGTTTCAAAACCTAGAATTCAATTTGCGCTAATGCCAACATGCAATGCCTTTCCATGACGACCGTCTAGGTTTCAACTCTTGAACCCTAGATTAAGGAACGGCCATGGTTTAACACTTAAACCTTATCACTTAACGCCCCATAACATGAACCATTCATGTTCGAAGATCAACTCAATTGATTCATAATTTGTACGATGAATATCATATGAGTAAAACACTTATCAAATACAAAAATTGCATAAACTCATACATCATACAAATTTAAACGGCAACAACATACATACTAAAATTGAGAAACTCTATAACATGCATCATATACAATTTACAAAGAATAACTCAAAATTATATGTATCATGCCAAAACAGAGGTCATACCATATACATGATTAATCATTATAATATATGCATCATATGCGATAACTCAAAATAGCAACATAATCATGCATGTTCATTTTCGAATCCTAGTTTCACAAAACATTTTCGCAAAACAAAAATGCAAAGCTTTAAACAAGAAACGATTTCGCAAATCATATTTTCCAAAAGCTCTTGCAAACGAAAACATATCATCATAAAACAGAAACAAATGCCCAAAACACGGTTCTTGCAACCTGGCTTTGATACCACTGTTAGGAAATCCCTAAACATGAGCAGCGGAAAAAAAAAGGGATTCCAAAGGATTTGCAAGGTTCCGTGTTTCAAAGCACAAAACAAACACAAAATTGTTTTGGATTACCTCTTGAAGAACACCGAAGCAGTCGTAGCCTCGTCCTTTAGGAGTCCACACGAGCACTCCCACCAGAATCGCAACACTTGCCAACTGCTAGTTTGACAGCGTGTAGCTCTTGCAACTTTGGCGAATTTATGTCTCACTTGAGTGAACGGCCTATGAGCATCTTATGCTCTATTTATAGGCTTAGGTTTGACTTAATTTGTTCTCTCTAAAATTTGGCTCCTTACTCATTCCAACTGAGTTAGGCCCAATAGCTTTATTTTAGTTCAACTAAAATAAGACAACATTTTCTGATGGGCTTACTCTATGTGTGTGACCCTATAGGTAAAATACTCGGTCATATTAATAATAAATTATTTTATTATTATGTCCGAATATTATCAACATAACCTATAAGTGATAATTATTTAATATGTTTGTTCCTTTTGTCACGATATCCTAATTGGGCCCAAGGCATGGTCGCGTCATCCTTGTACGGCCCAATTTATTTTACTTGATACCGGAGTAGACTGAATCCGAATAAATATCTAATATTTATTCTTTCTAGCATGACCATGCGTTTTCTTAGTCTTACTCCATCAAGTGGCCTATAGATATCACTCCTGTCACATAGGAGAGACAAATCCCATCTACATCACTCACATCCCTCTGCATAATTTGTTCATTGCCTAATCACAACCTTTATAGTCCTCTTGTTACAGAAGACGTTTAATTGTATTAAAACAATAAACTCCTCATGTAGGAATCGTAATGACTTCAGGTCGAAGGACTACATATACCATTATCACATTGAGAATCGTTTATGACAATCATGTAACGATCCATGCAACGTTCTCATGGTGGGTCTGCCAGTACATCATTACTCTTAATGTGTACTCGTGTGAAGACTTGATATCATCTATATCTATGATCTGTGAGATCAGGTCATCAGTACACTCACACATTAGTCTTAGTGTATTTACATGTCCCCATGTAAATACTTGACTAGGGACATTTTAGGAATAATTTTTATATGACCTATTACTCCAAGGATAAATACGTTTTAAAACAATTTTAAACTGAAATATTTATTTTATTCATAAGCATAAAAAATGATACAAATGAAAAAGCATAAAAGCTCATAGTGCATACACCAACAAAAATTAGAGGGATCAAAATTACAATTAAGCATATATTATATTGAATTTGTCATAAAATTAAGAAAAACTAGTATTTATAAAAATTTTAAATTAAGAATTTATTTTTAATCCATTGACATGTGTTGTTTAGGGTGTGAATAGCCTAGGCTGAGTTACAGATTATATGTCCTAAGTAGGATACTGATATGAGTTTGGGTAGTGTACTATAATATGTTTCAAAAAAATTGCTTGTTCCTAGACTCGTCCTCCTGTGAGTAAAAACTTTAATCCCTCATCCTCATGCACTTTGGCTACCTACATACTTTTACCTAGACTTATGACCATATTTTATTTAAATAAAATTATTATTTTATATTATCATTATAAAACATAACAAGAAGTAAAATATTTAATTAAATTTAAAATAAGCATTAAGTATTGATTTGGTCCTGATACCGACCTATGGGCAATTCGGTAATTTAACCGCAATCCATCATTCAGGACCAGTATCCTGCATAGTTTAGTGTACTAACACCGGTATGTCGATATTACATGAAAGGTTCCAAGACTGACTCTGGTATGAGTCATTCCCTCAATACCGAATAATCAGAGTTGACCTATATGTCAACGTCTTGAATAAGTAACCTGTAAAGTGATTGTTTGGTAGGTAGAGTCATTTGGACAAGTCCCTTTCATGTGTCAGTCTTTCTGCAAGGAATCAAAAAAGTACTAACACATTACAGAAAGCTTGGTGAATAAGAAGAATCTTCCATTACCTCCAGGTATAACTACCCATGCATCAACGTAACAAAGGTAGAATAATCTTTCTAGAACTTACGCTTAAATATTCCCTTGAATATTCACTAACTTGAGCGTCGGAGTGTCCTTGTAAACCTCATTCGTTCCACAACGCGTAAGGCTGGTGATCTGGTACGAGGAATCACTTCAAGGCCTTTATTTCCTATTGAAATATAGGATATAATATCGGATCCTTGCTAGACCGACATAAAACTTACATCTGAAACCAAAGATTAAGGATTATCCCAAAGCCGAGTCTTGCACCCTAGCCCAAACCGTTCAAAACACACTACATGTTCAATGTCAATATAATAAATTGCTTCAAATTATTAAAAATTTTAAATTTAAAAGTGTACATTAGTATTACAAATATATAAAAAATTAAAAACAATGTATATAAAAAAAGTGTGGGACATGGGGTGATGGGTATTATAGTACCCATTTCTTATCTATCCTTGTAATTTTTTTGCAAATAATTTCTCATATGCATGTATTAATGGGGTAATTACCGACCCATTATGGATAACTTCTACAAAAGCCAATTGGTTATGGGTCAAATTTTCATCCATAGCCTCGGGTTTGGTTTGTTACTTAAATGTGGGGACTAACTCTAACTCTTACCTAACATAGACCATGTTTTAAGCCTAATTAATGTGTTCGTGGTGCAATTCAGTTTGGTATTTAAGCGAAAAATAAGTCAAGTCATAAAGCAAAAAAATATATGGTTTAGTTTAGTTCAATTGAAATAAAACACGAAACCCAAACTGTAACACCCCTATTTTTATTTTTATATTGAAATTTTGAAGGAATTAAATTATGGTTCTTTAGAACTTTTTAATCTACGTATTATTTATGATTTTTTGGAATTTTGGAATTTTTTTAATAAAATAATATTTTTTAAATAATTTTAAATTCATATAAGTGACTTAAATTAAAAATATTTATAAGAAAGTGAATTTAAATTATAAAAAAATTTTCTAAAATCCGTTTCAAGTAGACTTATCTAAAAATTATCGGTTTAAGAAAAATCTTGATTTTTTCTAATCGTTAAAAAATTAGAAACGTATCAATAAATTTTTATTAACAGAAAATTTTAGATTTTTAAAATTTAAACTTTATATTACTTGTTATAAAATTAGTGAGGACTGATATAATATCGCTAAATTTCAAAAAGGACTCATTTTGAATATTTAAAATATACTGAGTGAAATGTTACTATTTGGCTTAATAATTCTGCCGACAGTTACTATGCAAAACACTGTGCATGTACGAAATTTTCAAAAGATGCACAGTAACCAGGAATAAAAAATTCAAAAATGCATAGTATTTTTATATTAAAATAATGGAATGCATAGTAAATTTTTTTCCTATAAATACCGAAGGAATTCTTCTTTAGAATTCACAATTTCATATTAAGTTTTCTTAATATAGTAGTGCTAGTGAGATAGTGGTGGAAGTGAGAGAGAGAAGTAATTTTTTTTGGAAGAAGGTTCTGCTAAAATTCTAAGGTACGAATACTTCACTTTTATATTTTTTTAGGGTTATTTTTATATCGTTTTTAGAAATCTATTATTATATTGGAAATAATATTATTTTAAGTTACTATTCTGCATAGTAAAATACTATTTCAATAGTAAATTACTATTTCAATAGTAAATTACTATTCAAATAGTAAATTACTATTTACTGTTACTATTTACTGTTACTATTCACGATTTACTATTTACCGTTACTATTCACGTTTTACTATTAACTGTTACTATTTACGATTTACTATTTACCGTTACTATTCATGTTTTACTATTTACTGTTACTATTCACTATTCACTATTCACTATTCAAAATTTACCATTTCTGTTTTAAGTAGTAATAATCTTCATCTTATGCCTATACTGAAACAAGATTGGTATTAATATTTCTAGAAATTGGAGGCGCAAAGCAAATCTCTTTTGGGTAATAATTCAAGGTAAGGGGGAGTGAGATAAGAGTATAATATGAAAAGACATAAGAATAATGGGAGGAGTCCCCTACTCCTTTTAAATTTAATAATATTAATATTTTAAAATATTAACTTTTTAACTTAAAATTTTTAATAAATTTTAAATTAAATATCCGGTTTAACTAACTCTAACATACCTATGCAAGGACTTGGACCATTATGACCTATATGGACTGGATTATACCTATGCAAGGACTTAGACCATTATGACCCATATGGACTGAACAATACCTATGCAAGGACCGGATTATATGGACTTACATATACCTATGCTAGGAATGGACAAAAGGAACTAAAAAAATCAACTATATTCACGACTAAAAAAAAACCTTTTAGCGACGGAAGAAATTAGTCGCTAATCAATGGAATGGCCGTCGCTAAAACCATTAGCGACGGCATTTCAGACGGGACAGAGGACGTCACTAAAACCCTCGTCGAAAACACATCAGCGACCACATACATGTCGTCGCTACCATATTGACGGCGTAAGGACGTCGCTAAAATCGTCTCTGCCCCAATAACTCCAGCCGTCGCTAAGTGTTGCCATACAGCGACCTAAAAACCCCATCGCTACTAGCAACCACCAGCGACCACCATACGCCATCGCTATAGGTACTCATGTAGCGACCACTGAGGTCCGTCGCTGTTTTTAACAATACAGCGACGACAAGGTCCGTCGCTAGTGGTATTCATGTAGCGACGAGAAGATCCGTCGCTATTGGTATTCATGTAGCGACGACAGAATCCGTCGCTAGTGTTAAACATGTAGCGACGACAACATTCGTCGCTAGTGTTAATCATGTAGCGACGACTAGATCCGTCGCTGGTGTTATTCATGTAGCGACGGTCCTCTACCGTCGCTAACTGGAATTTTTAAATTTTTTTAAAATTGGTTCAATATTGACTGGTTTTGTTAATTTAACTTTAAAAATATATTAATATTTTGTATTTTGTATTGGCTGATAAAATTTTATAATTAAATTTAAATAATTTTTTTAAAATATTAAATTATTATTAAAAACAAAAAAATAAATTAAATTTATTTATCAAATAGGTTGAATTATTAATGATAGGTACAGTAAGGCTTTTTGATTTGAATTTAGTTAGCAATAAATATTGACATAATAAATGAAGAATGACCAAATAAATACTGAATAAAATATAACATAAAAACTAAAAATCAAATATACAATGTGTATAAATAATAAAAATACAATCATGGTGGTGGGGGATCCTGGGGTGGTGGTGGGGGCACCTGGGAAGTGGGGGGAGGTAGCCTCGCCATCAACTGCATCAGTAGCTCCTGCTGCTGAGCAAGTTGCCGACGAGTCTCGGCGTGCTGCTCCTCGGCCTTCTGTCGGTCCGCCTCAGCCCGCTCCAACAGCAGCTGCCTCTGACGTCGCTCCTCCTGTAGCTCATCGTTCAGGTTTTGAATTACCTGAACGACCTCAGTCGGAAGACCAGAGGAAGACGAAGAGGAAGGGGTCTTCCCCTTTTTCGCCAGCTGCGTGCCGATGCCACCCAATCCAAATTCCCTCCCTTTCTTGTTCACACCGCCAACAGCCTCCATATAGATGGCGTTGTCGTCAGAACAAGATAGGGTGGGAGGAACCTCCCCTTCAGGAGTGGAAGCCACCAGGTCCGCCTCCTTCTCGGCCCTCCTGGCCTGATACGCCTCCTGTAAATTCAAAACCAACGATAGGATTAGTAAGCTGATTTGTAAATTATAAGCATATGTCAGTTAAAAGTAAATACCGCTAGATCCGTAGTCTTCTGGTTTACCCATGCACCGGCTTTGTTCTTCTTGGTCATTTGCATGACCTCAAACAAAGAAGGCTCCCGGTGCTCCCTCAACTCCTGTGGTGGACAAAAAACATTGAGTAACTTATTTGTAAACATGTAAGACGAATCATAATAGAAATGTTTAACATAAATATACTTACAAATCTTTTCTTGTGCTCGAGGGTTGAAATGCTACCCCCAGTGTAAACCGAGGCTGCAGCATCGGCGGCTCTGTTGGCCCTGTTCCGAGCACTCGCCTGCTGGAACGGGACCCCGCCCCACTTCTGGACCATCCCGTCCCAATGGTCCTCCGGGATCCAACGAGGGTGCTCACCCTTGTCCCTCACCTTCCAAAGGGTACTCTTGATGATTTTGGAGGTCTTTGTGGCAAAGACCTTCCTAATCTCATCAATCATACCCTCCGCCCACTGGTAATCTTGCTGTAAAATGAAATGAGAAATCAAAATTAATAAGAGGTCTATTTTACAAATCAAGTCACAACAAATGAAGTTGGAACTTACCGAGAAGGTGTCAAACCACCTATCTTGCATAACCTTCCTAGCATCTGTCCAAGATATATATGGACCATCCCATTGGGCCTTCAATACCTTAGTAATCGCTTTGGTAGTGCGACTACTATCAACAAAGCTGTAAGGACAACAATTATGTTAGGAGTAAAACAACACACAATCTAGGGAGACCCCCAAAATTTCGGCAGAGTCTCCCCTGTAAATGTAACATTTCCAAGTTTAAATAGTTACCCTGTTACAAACAGAAGAGTGCCCAGTACAATTCAATCTATACAAGTACTAATTAAAGTAACATCCAATAAACCAACAAGTCTTTCCACTAAAGTTTAATATAAAGTATCATACAAATAACATAAAAGTATTTGAGGTTTAGTCACTTACTCGTCTCCGGCCGGCACGGGTACCAACATGGGCAGAGGGGATGCCGGAGGTGGGGTCGCCTGATGGCCATGGTCCTCCAAGCCACCAGCTCTAGGACTCTGCTCTGTGGTGGTCAGTCGGGGTGATGGGGTGGTCTGCAGTGGTGGTGGAGTGGTCTGCTCTGGTGGTGGTGGTGGCGGTGATGGAGTGCTCTGCTGTAGTGGTGATGGAGTCGTCTGCTGTCCTGGGGTGGGAGTCCCCTGCCGGGATGTCGGGGTCCTGGACCCACCACCCCTACTGAAGGGCAGTCGACGTCCCGTCATCTGTGGATAAAATCATGAAAAGAAAGGTTAGTCTCAGGATATATATAAACCTATGTAACATTTTGTTTAACGACTACATACTCTGTGTCTGTTTCAGTTTCAAATTCCCCCTCAGTTTCAGTGTCACTGTAGTTATCTGTTTGAACAAGTTCATCAGTATCCAAATCAGCCCTAGACCATTTTGATCGAGAGACAAGGTCTTTGTCAATGTGTTCACCCCCCGTAGTGGCGAGTGTCTCATCCATTATGACTGGATCAATGTTGAACAACAAATCGGCATCGTTGAGCTCATGTGGTGCAAGCTGATAAGCGTCCTCCACCTCCTCGGAGACATTGTCAGTGATCTGACTTCGGGCCTTGGCCTTGATTACTGCATACCAGTCCCGATGTCCTCCCGGGAAGTCGGTGTAATAAACCTGCTCGGCTTGTTGGGCAAAAATAAAGGGATCAAACCCTTTATATCTACCATTCTTCTTGACCTCAACTAAGCCGTAGTTGTTGTCAACCTTTGTTCCAACACCGATTGTGTTGTCGAACCAATCACATTTGAATAGAACAATATCTCTTCTTAGTCGTCCAGAGAACGAAACTTCAATAATCTCTGTCAGCACTCCATAAAAGTCTTCTTCCAACTGTCCGGCGGTGCCTTTAACACAAACCCCGTAGTTATGGGTGCGCATCCCTTCACTCCATTGAAGAATATTAAACTTGTAGCCATTTACGTAGTAAATAGGCCATTTTTTAACAGTTTTCACCGGCCCCCAAGAAAGGGCTTGGAGTAAAGAATCTTCAATATGATTGTTAGGGTCTTGTATCTATGTACAACATAAAAAGTAGGTCATCGTTAGATAACGGGAGTTAGAAGCAAATAGGCTTAAAAACACTTGGTATACGGGTCTTACGTGTTGCGCGAACCAACCAACGAACTTGGATGACACCTCACTATGAATTTGGTCATCAGTTAAATCATTTTGCTCAAGTTTTAGCATATCTGTGTATAAGCTATTCAAAGGAAACAAATTTAGATACTATAAAAGCTACGTTAAGAATGTATAATATAACTTGTATGACTTACTCAATAAAGGGTTCTACTTCTGGGCAATTGAGAAGAATGTACAAGTGAGCCGCCTTTCGATCTTTCTCATCAATGTAACATTTTGTGAGCCTGCCCCCCGGGTGACCAGGATAGTTGAAAATCGATGTTTGTTCATCAAACCCTGTGTGGCTGGCTACCCCAAGATTGCGGGGAATTCTACTCATTCTAGTTTCTATCTCCGTCGGAAAATAGAAAGAAGCAAAGGTTGTCATTTCTTCGACTAAGTATGCCTCACAAATTGATGCTTCAACGCAGGCTTTGTTCGACACTTTATCTTTTAAAGAGCGTAAGAATCTTCAACATCATTAACAAGATAGTGTTAAGTTAGAAAATACTATTATAAGCACGATTTGCAAGGAAATTAAAGAGTTCACCAAGCATTCACCTTTCGAATGGATACATCCAACGATACTGCACTGGGCCACCAACCAAGGCCTCGTACGGTAGATGGATAGGCAAATGCTCCATGGAGTCAAAGAAACTTGGTGGGAAAATCTGCTCCAACTTACAAATCAATACCGGGATAGTTTCTTCCATCTTCACAAGTTTCTCCACAGTCAACGAAGTAGCCGTCAACTCCTTAAAGAAGTGACTCAACTCCACTAACGGCTTCCAAATAGGCTTCGGTAAGGCGTGAAACGCGTACGGGAGTAGTTGTTGCATAAACACATGGCAATCATGACTTTTCATGCCAAACACCCTCCCCTCCTTCACGTCGACACATCTACTCAAGTTAGAAGCAAATCCGTCAGGCAGGGTCAACCCATTCATCCAAATACACACAGCAATCTGTTGTGGTCTAGTTAAAGCATATTTTGCATGGGGTTTAAACATTCTTCCACGTCCCGCATCCCTTAACTCCAACTCCTTCCTGGAACACCAAATCAGAAGGTCTAGACGACTCTTCTCGTTGTCCTTTGTTCTCCCTTTGATGTCCATAACAGTGTCAAAAATATTCATGAAAACATTACGTTCAGTGTGCATGACATCAATGTTGTGTCTTAACAACAAGTCTTTCCAATATAGCAAATCCCACAAGACACTCTGCTTCACCCAGTGGTGTTCCTTACCGTAACCCGCAAACTCCTTAACACTCTTGTCCCAGATGTAAGGATACTCTTCGACCCTCTACCAAACACGTGCACCAGATAACCTACGGGGTGGAGGTTCATTAACAACCTTGTTCTTCTTAAAAGCGGTTTTGTTCCTCCTAAACGGGTGATTCAACGGTAGAAACTTTCTATGACAGTCAAAGAAACTTGTCTTGCCACTAACAGGGAGTGATTCCCCCCCGGTATGTTCCATGCATACAGGGCAAGCAAGCTTCCCAGATGTGGACCATCCAGAAAGCATACCATAGGCCGAGAAGTCGTTAATAGTCCACATCAAAACAGCACGCATCATAAAGTTGTTCTTCAAAGATGCATCGTATGTCATTACCCCGACATCCCATAATTGTGATAACTCTTCAACCAACGGTTGCAAAAACACGTCTATGTTCGCCTTTGGATTTTTGGGTCCTGGAACCAGTATAGATAGAAACATGACCTCCCTCTTCATACACATATCAGGAGGCAGATTGTATGGGGTCAGGATGCCTGGCCAACAGGAATAAGCTCTTCCGTATTGACCGAACGGGTTAAACCCATCAGTACATAAGTCAAGTCTTACATTGCGCGGCTCGCCTGAAAAGTCCGGATATAGCTCATCCAAACACTTCCATGCTTTCCCGTCGGAAGGATGGCAAAGAAACCCCTCTTGTGTTCGGTTCAGAGCATACCAATGCATGTGTTTTGCCGTGGACAATGAGGCATACAGGCGTTGAAGACGCGGTGTTATAGGGAAGTACCACATTTTCTTCCTGACCGTCCGGGTTACCTTCCCTCTCCTTTTAACGGTCTTGTAGCGTTCCTCATTACAATGCAGACATTTTGTGACACTCTTGTCTGCAAACTCATTTCTGAACAGCATACATCCACCAACACAACACTCTATCTTCACACAACCCAACCCCAAGTTTGCCACTTGTTTCTTAGCACGGTACAGGTTTGCTGGCATTCTGTGATTAGTAGGCATGGTGGAACCCATCAAATTGACCATCCTATCAAAACAACCTCCAGAAAGATTATAATCTGCCTTTAGGCTTAAAGCAGCTAGGGAGGCGGATAACTCAGTGTGACTGTTGCACCCCTCCCACAATGGAGTCTGAGCCGCCGCCAACAAATCATAAAATCTCTTCACCTCCGGATTAGGATCCTCCTCTACATTATCAGAGTCCCTATGACCTGCTTGGTCATTATGTTCCAGCATACGCCAGGTGGAGGGTCCAACATGATCCATCACCATTTGTTCTATGTTGTTGTACGTATCCCTATTTCCTCCAACCTCGTAGTAAGACTGTTGCACGGTTACGTCTGATGGTCTACGCGGTAACTGCTCACCATGGTTGTACCAGCAGTGGTATGTTTCCATGAACCCTTTCTCAGTTAGGTGGCACATGACATCATCCGCGTATTCAAAACTCATGCATTTACACCTTGAGCACAGACAATGGATCTTCTGAGTCACTTCAAATCCAGGCGTGTTTGCCGTAGTGAACAGAATGAACTCCAATAGCCCCGTCATAAACTCCTCAGTCACTCGCCGACTGCGATCTAGTCGGTTGTACATCCATCGCCGATTTGCCGGTACCTCCATTTATAATATCTAACAAGCACGATTTCTGTTACGTCACACCCATCAGATTGTTATTTAACTATCGGTTGTGAATCACTCTATCTCTTTGATGTTGTAAATTGGTGGGGCCCTATCCCATTCGGGATGAATATGCAACCATCCGTAACCCATCCCATAATTGTATGTCGTCTATCTTGAGTTGAATGAATGTTCATTTGAAATTTCGGCAGCATTTCGCATTGGTCCCCGAGTACACAGAGATACGTACGGTATGAAACACCACACGCAGACATGCACCCTGGGGACAATACGAAACACCATAACCGAAATTTCAAATGAACATTCATTCAACTTCTCAAGATAGACCACATACAACATTGATGGGTTACGCCCTACAAGTTACAAATTCATACCAAACTGTCCAACCGGGACAATTCAAGCTCCAACACAACACGGTACATCAACCGGTTGTTTTGAAACTTGAACGGGAATCTAATGGGTACACACACGACTAAACCCTACATTATTAAAGTTGAGTTTCATT
Source organism: Clitoria ternatea (assembly GCA_037962975.1). NCBI lineage: Eukaryota > Viridiplantae > Streptophyta > Magnoliopsida > Fabales > Fabaceae > Clitoria > Clitoria ternatea. The sequence goes on along the minus strand of CM075674.1, from coordinate 115,767,538 downwards.
TTTTAAGTTCCCTAAGAAAGGGAGTCTACCAAAATTTTGGCGGAGTCTCCCCTGTAAACTAGACATTTCCCAAATTTACAAACGGCCTGTTACATATAGAAAACTGCCCAGTATTGCTAAATAAACATATCATAGGCATTGTATATGATATTCAGAGTTATGAACACCAAATCATGTTATCAATATATAAAATCAATGTCTACTGAGCTCTGCTCTCCACTAACAAGCAACATTACACATGCATCGTAAATCATGTTATCAGCACATAAAACCAATGCCTAATGAGCTCTGCTCTCCACTAACAAACAACATTACACATGCATAAAAAATCATGTTATCAGCACACAAAATCACTGCCTAATGAGCTCTGCTCTCCACTAACAAACAACAATCAACATGCATACACTTCAAAAGATACAACACACATAGCCAGAAAGTTAGCGTTAGGGGATTACCTGGGAATGAGAGATAGCGATGAAGACAAAGCTGATGAGGGCCGAACACGAACCACGCGTAAGGTGTCTTGGTCTGCATGACAAAGTCTAGTTAGAATGGAAATTGAGTAATCAAAAGAAAAAGTTTTATTGGCCTTTGCTAATCATACATTTTCAATGAACTTTAGCAAGGTTGTCAGACTCGAGAGTCTACCAAGACTCGTTTTGGCTAGGTAGACTCGACTCGCTAACTCGACTCGTAAACTCGTAAGAGTTTACGAGTTTACCTCATGCTAAAAATTGTATCAAATTAATATTAGGCATGCATCCAAACAATATATAACATACTAAAATAGTTAAAAAATAAATAAACGCTTCTACCAGCGGGTATGACTAACATATTACCTACACACGTCACGTTGCATTGCTATTAAACTAGTCACTAAATTCTGGTGGAGACCAAAGAGTGTAGAGAAACAATTGAGGAAACAAGGAGTTAGAGGCAATTCATACAAGCTTTTGTATTTTAAAAGAGTTAATTTTTGTACGGTGACTCAGATACCATTCTTTTCCAAAAAATTTTTGAGGAGGAGGATGATCATGGCCCGTAGGTTTTGGGATGGAGGAGGGTTTTGGGATTTGGACATTTCCACTCCTAAGACGCTTGATGGGTTGGCATGTCCTGTTCCTGGAGACCCTCTCCCTTTGGGTTTGTCCCATGGCACAAAGCTTTCCAGACCCCGACAGCTCCATTTCATGCACCGTTTCATGCACGCCCCTCTCATTCCTTCCTACTCCATTCTCCATGGCCTCTCTCTCCACCGTGTCCTCTCCCTCCCCCTCCTCCATGACTGGCAAGTCTCTCCCTTTCATCTTCTTACCTCTGCTTTTGTTGCCTGACCATGTGTCTGCTCTGCAACTTTTTCAGGTTTCTGTTTTTAAATGGTCAGTTCAATTTGCAGAGATTTGTTTCCTGGTGTTAAGATTGAACCCAAAAAGCCTAAGGGCCTTTCCTCTTGGTTAAAAACCATTGGGAGACATCTGCAGAAGAAATCACTGTATGCCCTCCGCTTCTTCTCTGAGTTACAGTTGACGCCGGATGATATTTTACTTTTAGGCTTAGATGCATATGGCTACAGTGATCAGCGTCGTGCAAAAGCAGTCCTACATCATAAGGCAAGTGTCAATATGTATCCTCTTATGAATTTCTAAGTTTTACGACCCTGCAGGTTAGATTTTGTGGACTAGTAACACTTGAAAGGAGGGATATATATACCTACATTAAATCTAGTGAACTAATGTTTTATGTGGAATTTATGATTAATTTTAGGTTACCCTTTAGCCTTAGTTGTCAGATTCAAGGGGCAAGGAAAGTAACTTGTAGCAGATTGGTTTAGAACCCAGAGGGCTATAGGTCCAAAATTCTGCATAACCATTTAAAATGAAGATGACATTGTAATTTCAATCACAAGACTAACTACAAAGGCAGATAATGTAGAACGAAACGGAACTGAAAAACTCTTGGAATCGGTGCAACCGTATGACATATTTCTTTCAAATCATCACGTGTCTGCCTCAGGGATTATTGGTGAGTTTTCTCCTTGTTTGTAACATTTTTGCTAACACATTCTACAATTGGACAACTATATTTTACTTAGTGAAGAAGAGGAGAAACTGTCAGATTTTTTCCTTAACGTGTCAAATTCTTTGTTTAATTATTCTATCATTAGATGGAAGGATTTGGGAGCCTTTGGGATGTATTACTTGAGGTGGTGGGTACAAAGAGTGTATATTTGTAGGCTTAGTAGCGAATGGTGAACAAGACAAGAGTATGTTGCCATTCATTATGAGTATCTTTTCTTTTGCGAGTTGCCACAAGCATTTTGTGTTACTTTGGTTATAGATGCTTTTAGTATATGCTTGTTATTTCCTTGAATTCTTTAATGGTAAGGTGCTGCTGCAACCACTGCTTTTGGGGATACTTCAATTCAATTTACAACTTCACTATACAAAAACTAAAACTAACCTACTCAAACTGTTTACATATTAATATCTATATTAATATTTTGTATTATACCCCTAAGTAAGATTAATATCATGTATAAGCTTTACAAGTTATTTTAGAAATTGAGGGTCACCAGGCGAGCAATTTATTTTCTTCACAATGACATTGACATTGACAAACCAACCTGCATGTTGCAGAACAATTAGTATGATTTATACTCTCTATGTCCAAATCCTGAAACGTTTCTACACATAGCAAATCAAATCAAATCCCTAGCTTGTGTCTTCAGCCTCAAAATAAAATATAATAAAAAAAAGTATATTCATAGAGGGAAGACAACAAGAAGATCGGATACAAAATACAAGCGTGTTTTCCTGTTGAGGGTGAAGACAGGTCCGTGCAATAACAGATTCATGTTTCCATGAATATGGAAAGTATACCAATACCGTCCTTTAGATATCAAATTTGTCATTCTCCAAATAAGAAAAGATATTTCATCAAACAAAACAAGAAGTACAAGACCAGAGGTTGCAATACTGAACAAAGAAACACATGAAAGGCACAAACTGGTTGCATTATTAGACAAAGAAACACATGTAATGTATGGCACACATTTCTCTCTAAAAACACAAAGGATAATGAACACAAGCTTTACAAGTTTGTTACCTATTTGCTACACCTGATGGCAGACTTAGCTTTTTCTTTCAGTTCACCGGTGACTCTGCCAGCGAGGGAACTTCTGAACGGAGACGGAGGGGGAGACAGCTCCAAGCCAGGGACGGGACACAGGGAGGGAGGTCGACGGCTGGAGGAAGAAGGGAGGAAGGGAGGGAGGTCGACGGCTGGAGGGAGGTTGACAGAGGAAGGGACGGAGCCTCGAACGGCCACAACTTCCAACGGAGAGGGTCACCGTCGTTTATGAGGGGGAGACGGAGGTTTGGAGCTTCGTGAGAGAGGTCGTGGTGGTTTGGTGGTTCGTGAGGCACAGAGAGGGAAAAAAGAGGGATTAGAGGCTTGGGGTGGAAAGGTGATGGACGGGGATTGAGGGAGGGGGAGACGGCGGCTGAGAGGGGCAAGGGAGCAGTAGGGCAAATGAGAGGGAAAGGGGTTGCTCGAAGATACATTAAAAACTTAGCGACGGCTCATACCCGTTGTGAACACCTATTTCGTTCCAGACAATTTTCACCAAGAAATGGGGAATTCACAAAAAAAAAAAAACTCTGACTCAGAAATGATCATTCCGAGTGAAAGGACTCGGAATGATCATTTCCGAGTGAAAGAGCCTCCAAGCAGACCTCAAGTGTCAAGAAAGGACACAAAGAGGGCTGGACCCGAGTGCAGAAGCCAAATTCCAACCTCTGAGTGGAAAGAAGACCAGAATCCGAGTGAAAAATAGTGAAATTCCAACCTCTGAGTGGAAAAGAGACAGTTTCCGAGTGACAAACGTCCAATTTCCATGTTCTGATTGAAAAAAAGGCAGATTCCGAGTGAAAATGCCAAGCTTCCAAATTCTGAGTAATAAGAAGGCAATTTCCGAGTGCAAATGGCTGAACTTCTAATTTCCGAGTGCAAAGAAAGACGATGCCGATTGATGAAGACTAAGTTTTTGATTCTGATTGAAGCATGAGGCCGACTCCGAGTGACTTGGAGAACAAGCATGTGTTTCCGAGCAAATCAAGATTCAGACTTGTGAAAAACTTCTAAGAAAATGCATCGAATACCTGATTGCCGAGTGAAACCCATTCCTGAGTGACGAATGAAAGCCAATTACCGATTGGAAAATAAGTAAAAAGGTCAGATTTTCAAGTGGATGAAATGAGGGACGACTGAAAGAAATTCCGAGTAAAAATCCACTCGGAACCGAGGGAAGAAGGAGTATTCCGAGTGATGTTCTTTAATCGGTACCAAGTAAAGGTTATCCACTCAGAACCGAGTGAGGTGTTTCCATTCTGCACCGAGTCCCTTCCCTTTTCAGTCGGCCCCGAGCCATCACCCTCCATTCCACTTATTTCCTAGCCATATTTAAATATCACTGAGCTCGTTTTCACCAAACCCGAACCACCAATTTTCACCCAAAGCTGGCTCACCATTCTCACCCGGATTCCGAGTCAATTATTACCAAGTTCCGAGTCATCATTCTGAGTCATTTTTAATCAGTTCTGAGGCAATATTCGATCGGTTTTTGAGTGACATTTTCCAGTCGGTTCTGGGTCAATCTCCAATCATATCCGACTCCCAAATGACCACTCTCACTCAAGTCCGAACCAATGCTCACTCGGAACCGACTGGCAATTCAGCTAGTTAGCCCTCCTCAAGCCAATTACCGAGCCCATTGCAACCATTTCAGTCGGCTCCGACTGAGTGTCTCACAGCAACCTCATACCGAGCAATTCTCACTCGGAAAGGTGTGTTTTCGCTCGGTTTACCATTGGAAATGCTTCATTCCACTCGGAACTCACTCCCAATATGGATAAATACCGATTGAGAAGCTGATTCGAGTCATTTCACTCAGAATTATGCCTTCCTCACTCGGATTTTCATCACTTTCTCTCGGATTGTCATCTTGCTGAATTGGATGTCCACTATCCAAGTGGATCCTTGAATTACGGAGGGTAGTTGGCAATAAGACAAGGTGGAAAATGATAAAGAATTGCCACCAGCCTTCATTTTCCTTAATTGTCAAAGATCCAGGCTGTTTCCAACACCACCATGCAAGTTGTTTGACAATCTCGTGGGGCGGCTGGCAACAAGACAATGTGGAAATATTAAAAAAATCCTCACCAATTGGCAGCCAGGCTAGTCACGGGTCTGTTCAAGCAATCATCATGCTCCTCAAATGTTCTATAAATACAGCAAGCGAAGGAAGAAGAAGGATCCCTGGAAGATTCATTGAAAGAGAAAGAAAAAAGCTTTCTCCCTCATCCTCACAACCGTCCTCACAGCTCACTCAACACCGCCCCTCCCTGTCTCACAATCGACCTCACAAACTCCTCTACTCGTCCCACACACCGTCCTTAAGACCTCCTTCCCAGTCCGTCCTCCACTCACCCCCACACCGTCCTTAAGACCTCCTTCCCAGTCCGTCCTCCACTCACCCCCACACCGTCCTTAAGACCTCCTTCCCAGTCCGTTCCCCACACCGTCCTCAACACCGCCCACACCTTCCTCTCAACACCGCCCCACACCTTCCTCTCAACACCGCCCACACCTTCCCCAACACCGCCCCCTACACACTGTCCTCAACACCGCCCCCTACACTGTCCTCCACATCGCCCCCTACACTGTCCTCCACACCGCCCCAAACCGTACTTTCCCTCACCTCACCTCATTCTGTCCCCTTCCTCCTCTCACTCTCCAGCTCCCTCTCTCCACAACACCGTACACCAATAGTCCATCTTTCTCTACGCAGCCCTCACCATACTGCTTCCCCTCTCCTTCCAACCCACATATATAGCACACGGCTCTCTCTCTCTTCACCCAAAACCATACAGCCCTCTACTCTCCCCCACACCGTCCCCTTCTCTCCTCACTCAACATCTCACTGCCCTTGTTTCCTTCTCCAAACACCGTCCCCCTCCACTAAAAAACCACATCATTTCTTAAAAAATCCCTCTTTTCCTCTCTGTCCAGGACCTCAAGCCCATAACACCATCCAACTCCACTTTCACTACACCGGTCCTACTCTTATCCTTTTTTTATTGCTTGTATTTATTTTTATTTTTTGCTAAATTAATTGTTATTCGGTGATTTTGTCTTCCTCTTCAATTATCAATTAATCTTTATTGATTGATAAATATTAATAAAATGAGTGCTTCACACATTCTATTTAAATTAGCATAAAAGGTGTGACTATTGTTATTATCATTATTATTGCAATTTTTATTTCTTTTATTCTTTATTCTTTTTATTTTAAAAAAGGAGGAGCGAGTTTAATTTGGACGAGACATCCTGTTAATCTCATTTATTTTAAAAAAGGAGGAGCGAGTTTAATTCGGACGAGACGTCCTGTTAATCTCATTTTTTTTAAAGGGTGGAGCGAGTTTAATTTGGATAAGACGTCCTGTTAATCTCATGTAAATATTCCGTGTTTATTTCTGTTTATTTCTATATATTTTGTCGTCTCGTATATTTTCTTTTCATGGAAAAGTTAAAATAATTATTGGGTTAATTATAATACGCGCTATTAAATTGAGGTAACCGTTTTTATAACGGATAGCTGTGAGGTGCTAATACCTTCCTCACCTGTAATTAGACTCCCAGATCTGGAATCTCATTTTTTGACCAATGCTTTAATTAAAGGTTTTCCCGGTATTTTATCCTAAAAATAGTGGTGGCGACTCCCTGTTCATCATTTTCAAAAAAAAAATCGTTTTGAGGGTCGGCCGTGCCGTCGCGATCCCGGTCGCGACAGATGGCGACTCCACTGGGGACTTAGAGAGTCAAGCCAGTCAATCTGATAGCGCATATTTTAATTAGCATATTAATTATTTGACTTTTTCCTTTATTTTATTTGGTCTCTGTTTTTTTTGTATCTTATCCTTTATATTCTGTAAATATATGTATGATCATTGAACCCTAGGGTAGTCGACTTTATTTTGTTGCTCTGTGTTTGTTCTATGTGCAGGATGAGTAAGGTACAAGTATTGAATGCCTCTTTCACACACTACACTCACAACTTGCACACACTTTTGAGTGGGACCCTATACCCGGGCCCAAATAAAACTTAAGATTAGGGGAGATTGATAGCGGAGCCATTTGGGATGTACTTCCTATCTGGTTACTGTGAGAATCTCAGCTAGAGTTCGACTTATTCGTGGTGCCCACACTTAGTAGACTTCCTGCTATTTGTGGCCAACATCATGAGTAGGACCTTGGCTCTAGTGACCTTTAGAAATTTTAGAATAAACCACCCAATGTGAGACATCACTGATAAATAAACCTTAGAACCATTAAGGCATCTTCAGAAAAACCCGACTTAAGGCACAAAGAGGCAAACTTTACTTATGCCTTTTCTCATTCTCGTTTTCTCTTCCAATCCAAACTAATGGACCGCTTGCCTGTTTAGAGGATTACTTTTTCAAAGAATAACCTATTTTTAACCTGTAATCCTCTAATGGGCAAGTGGACCTTTCTTTTTATATTTGCTTAAGTCTTAGGATCTGGAGTTATGAACTTTCCAAAAAAAAAGAAGAAAAATAATCAGAAAATTCATAGCTCGTGTGATCCTTGATTTATTGCAAGTTTCGACAAATTGTAACTTCCCTAAATCCCAAAATGTTTTCAAGAAAGTTATTAGGGGAGTATCAATTTGCAAAGCATGTCAGTGATTGATTTTTCTTTTCTTTATGTCCCTACAGGAAGCTATTAAGGGCTTGGCCAGTATCTTTGAGTGAAATATGGAAATTAACATGAGGTCAGATAGTTGTGGTGGAAATGTACCCGAGTTGAAAAGATTACTTCATGTTAAGGTTAGGAAAGTTGATACAACCAGTCTACAAGCATTAGGGAAGAAATTGGACATGAATCAGAAGATGGTTTTCTCAAGGAAATATGGGAGGATCCTAAAACTGCTAGAAGTGGAAGTACAAGTCGAGGCAATTACCGCTTTGACTCAATTCTATGACCCACATCTCCGTTGTTTTACCTTCCGGGACTTCCAATTAGCTCCGTCAGTTGAGGAGTTTGAACAAATTCTGGGGATGCCATTAGAAGGACAAATACCTTACCGTCATCTTGGACGTCAAGCAAATATTGTTACTGTTGCTAATGTCCTAAAGATTCACCCGGAAGTGTTAAGGAGTGCGCAACTGAATAGAAATCAGATCATGGGATTTGATCGAGAGTATTTTGAAAAGCACATGCACTTGCTAGCTGAGAAAGGAGATTGGGAAGCCTTCATGGATACTCTAGCTCTCACCATTTATGGAGTTATCTTATTTCCTAATATCGACAATTATGTGGACTATGATGCTATTGGCGTTTTCCTTGCCCATAGGTTCAAGTCTGAAAATCCTGTCACTGCTATATTGGCAAATATATACTGCACCATGGACTTTTGCTGTACACGAGGTGGAAAGAGAATCATTTGCTATTTACCTGTTCTATATGTATGGCTTACATCACATGTCTTCCATCAAGTCAGCAAAATTGAATGTCCAGTCTCAGATCTGAAGTTATGTCAGCTAGTAGCGAAGAATAGGCGTGAATGGGCCAATCACCTGGTAGGACTCACAGCTGATAAAGTAAGGTGGTACCCGCAATGGTTGAAGGTTGATACCATAATTCACCATTGTGGAAACTACCCGAATGTTCCTCTCATGGGTACTCAGGGGTGTATCAATTACAACCCTGTCATAGCCAAACATCAGCTAGCCTATCCCTTACTTGGGCCACCCGATGGAGAATCCCTTACTTCTTTCATCGTTTATTTCTCAGGGGGGGATTGCACGTCTGTCATTCAGGATATAGCAAATGCATGGAAGAAAGTCCACAAACAAGGGAAAGAATTAGGAAGTCGAAGCCACACCGTGAAGGAAGAGTACTACCAATGGGTCTTAAATAGAGTTTCCATTGTCAAGCTACCTTTCAAAAGTCCCTCCTATCTCCCGACAGGCGCACATGTTACCTCTCCTACCCTTGAAGAAGAGGCAATGAGAGCCAAAATAAAAGAGCTAACCGCCAAAAATGAGGAATTGGAAAAAGAATTGCTGATATCTCAGCAAGAATGTGCCCTTCAGAAAAGGGAGAATTTAGAAAGCAAACAAACCATCAGGAAGATTGGAAAGAAAAGAAAAATTGAAAGGGACTACCTGAGGAAAAAAAGCCAATGCCTCCGAACGGCTAATGCTCAACTAAAAGAGAAGAATAAGCACAGAGATACCATGTTGACTGATAAGCAGCTTCTAAGGGACATGTTGGCAAGAGCCAAAGAGCGCGAGCAAAATGTCTTGGTACAGAAAGAACTTCTGCAATTAAAAGTTTGCCGATTAGAGCATCAGCTTGATGAGATGGTAGAAGCTTACCAGCATGAGATAAATGGTGAGCGACGGCGCGTGATAGATGCTGAATGAGAATGTGGAGAAGCTATCCGAGTTTTGAAAGATGAACTAACACAGCAAAATGAAGATATTCATTCATGGATGAATCGCTTTGCCCACTTGGCATATTTGGCTAATGGAGTTCTGGAAGACCTCCCGTTCCTACTCAAGCAAGCTGAAGGGATGGTTAATCCTCTTAACACTCCAAGAGAAATTGTAACCTTCCTTGATTATTGTAGAGAAAGAATTTGTAAAATGAGGGCCATGATGGCCCGAGCTAGGAATGGCTGATTTACTTTTTCTGTATAAAAGTAGGCTGGCAGCAGTAATGTATTCCGAAAAAAAAGGGGGTTTCTTCATGTCCCCACAACTACCTCATGTTAATTTCCACTCATCACTTTTGAATAAAGTTCTGAAAAAAGTCGAAAGATACTTGCTGAATTCCGCGATTGCTTCACGTATCATTTGTTTTTCTTTTGTTGTTTTTTTACTTTCTTTTTAACAATTTCTTGTTGACTTCCCAGAAATAACGGGTAAACATCCTTACGTGACTCGGCTTAATACCAGACTCATGGCTGAAATAGAACAAGAAAATGAGAGTTTGAGAGCTGAAGTCAATCAACTGAAAGAGCAAATGGCTGAAATGGCCAAACTTCTTGAGAGAAGGGTCACAGAAGGGGATTCTTCAGCAGGAGTTGAAGACACTAGACAACGACCGTCCACTCAGGGTCCCACCGGGGGACCAAGTTCAAACCCAGCTGCACCTCCCCTAACCATTCATGTTAGGAAACCAAACACTGCTGAAGCCCAGCAACCCATCTTTGTAGATGCAGAAGGTAAAGTCATACCTTACGGATTGCCACAGGGTTATTTCCCACCGCTTCAAGAAGAACCTGATTATCAAGAGGCGATTCTACATACGGCCCAGCCAAGTGTCCCGCCTGTCCGAGACCCTCAAGCAAATCCAATCCTTGCACAAGTTACGCAACCATAAGCTACCCAGACGACAGCCAGACCTCACATCTCAATGCCTAATGCAAACCCGGCACATGTCGACCAACCAGTTAGGGATACCAGTCATCATGCCACTGCGGGTCCAAATACTGCTGCTACTACCCATGAGGGAAGACTAGAATTCCTGGAAAGGCGATTCCGAGAAATAGAGAGAAGAAACAGGTTTGGAATGGGCAGTGCTACACAACTCTGTCTGATTCCTGATGTTGTCATTCCCCCCAAATTCAAAATGCCAGAGTTTGACAAATATCGGGGGCTAACCTGTCCAAAGAACCATCTAACCATGTACTGTCGGAAGATGGCCTCTCATGCTTCTAATGACCCTTTGCTCATTCATTGGTTCCAGGATAGTTTGGCGGGAGCACCTCTTACCTGGTACAACCACCTTGAACGATCTCATATACGTTGTTGGGAAGATCTGGCAGATGCTTTCATGCAACAGTACAAGTATAATCTGGATATGGCGCCAGATAGAGTACAGTTGCAAAACATGGCCAAGAAAGATAATGAGACGTTTAAAGAATATGCCCAACGGTGGCGAGAAGTAGCAGCACAAGTCGATCCACCTCTATCAGAAAAAGAGGTGATTTCCACATTTATTGATACACTCCAGTCACCTTTCTATGACAAGATGATTGGAAGCATTTCCTCCCACTTCTCCGACATTGTCACTATCGGAGAAAGAATAGAGAATGGCTTGAGAACGGGGAAGATTACTCGTAGCCCATCTGGGGCTGGGATAGCAAGAAAACCTTCTTTTGAAGAAGGAAAAAGAAGAGAAGGAGAGACTAACCTGGTCTCCCACAACCAAAGAAGGAATCAGCTCAGACCACCTACTCCCGTCACCTTTCCGTCAACTTACCATAACACACCACACCCATATGTAGCTGCAATTCCAAATCCAAACCCACCACATTTTCGACCACCTGTCATGCGACCACCCGCACCACCACAAACACCATATCAACCACCCCAAATAAACCCACCAAATCCAAACATGAGGAGACAAAATGATGACCGTACTCAAGTGCAATTTGATCCAATTCCCATGACCTACACAGAGCTTCTCCCCCATCTTATTGAAAACACCTTAGTGGCACCTTGTCCTTTAAAACCACTTCAACCACCTTATCCCAGAGGGTATGACCCAAATGCGCGATGTGATTACCATGCTGGTGCACCGGGACATTCCACCGAAAATTGCCTGGCATTGAAGTTTAAGGTAAGAGATTTAATCAGAGCTGATTGGATAAGCTTCAAGGAAGGAAGCCCGAATGTAACCACCAATCCTTTGCCTAACCATGGGAGACCAGGCGTTAACGCTGTGGAAAAAGATGAGGAATGTATTTCCAAAGTTCAGGACATCCAAATGCAGTTGGAAACCATTCATTCCCATATGCTTAAGATGGGATTGATAAAAGGATCATGGGATAAAGAGTGTAATGACCTCCTGTCCGCAAAGCGAAGAGACTTCCAGAAAACCCTTCAAGGATTTATGGACAGTCACGTCATAGAAGTTTGTCGGCATCGTGAAGACAGAATAAATATGATACAAGAGCAAGGCCGAGTTCGAGCTCCAAAACCTCTAGTCATATTTTACAATAAAAATGCACCTGTGGCTTCAACCCCTGTTAAAACTGTCATCACGGTAAACACTCCAACCCCATTCCCTTACAAGGATTCGCGAGCTGTACCATGGAAGTATGGTACTGATGTGATCGTTACCAGTTCTGAGGCCGTTGAGCCTACTCCATCATCCCCTGTCACGAATATTGCCGGAATCGGGGGTGTCACCCGAAGTGGAAGAGTGTATGCTTCCCCAGAACCAAAACTTGACAAAGCCACAGAGAATGGGAAGGGAGAATCCTCCGGTGAAGCAAAAAAGGTAGTAACCGAAGAGGAAGCCCAAGAGTTTCTTAGATTCATTCGTCATAGTGACTACCAAGTGTTGGATCAACTAAACCACACCCCGGCAAAAATTTCTCTGTTGTCCTTACTAATGAGTTCTGAACCACACCGGAACACGCTGATGAAAGTTTTGAGTGAGGCACATGTGAAACATGATTTACCAGTAGATAAATTCGAGGGCATAGTGGGACACATTGTGGCCAACAACTATCTAACTTTTACGGATGATGAGACACCAGCGGAAGGAAGAGGGCACAACAAAGCCCTTCATATCTCTGTAAAATGTCAAGATCATATCATGGCAAAGGTGCTGGTTGACAATGGATCGTCCTTGAATGTAATGCCAAAATCTACGTTGGCAAAGTTGCCTTTTGATGGGACCTATATGAGACCCAGTTCCATGGTAGTCCGGGCTTTTGACGGAACTCGCCGAGAAGTCATGGGAGAAATTGAATTACCTATACAAGTTGGGCCATGCACCTTTCAAATCCTTTTTCAAGTCATGGATATTACGCCCGCATACAGTTGTTTACTGGGACGGCCGTGGATCCATTCGGCTGGGGTAGTTCCTTCTACTCTACATCAAAAGTTGAAGTTCATCATTGACAACAAGTTGGTGATTGTCTCTGGAGAAGAAGACTTATTGGTTAGTAAGCCTGCCAATACCCCATACATTGAAGCGACTGAGGAAGCCCTTGAAACCTCATTTCAGGCTTTAGAGGTGGCCAATGCAACGAGCATTACAAAGAAATCCTTCCCAAACGTGCCTCTGATGGTTGCAAAGACAATGTTGAGAGAAGGATACAAGCTGGGAAAGGGGTTAGGACGAGAATTGGAAGGGAGAACCCAACCTATATGTCTCCCAGAAAACAGGGATAGGTATGGTCTGGGATACAAGCCTACGACAGCTAATAGAAAAAGGATGGGAGAAGAAAGAAGGGAGAGAAGGATCGCTCGCCTTACCGATTAAAAGTTTGATACTGCTAGAATCTCTATCTGTGACCTCTATCAAAGCTTCAGAAGCGCCGGGATTATATATCCGGGTCAGGTGGCTATGGTTGGAGACGGACACAGCCATGATGTGGAATTAGTACACGCTTGCTTACCCGGTCAAGAACTGGACAACTGGGAAATCATGGAGTTCCCCATAACTATCAATCCTCAGCCAAAATCTGAAAGCGATTCTTCTAAGAGCAATGAAAACTTGGTTCTATTTCATGACTCTGATAATCCAAATGATTATGCCTATGAGGATAGTGAGGAAGACTTTGAACCTTCACTCGAGTTGACAAAGTTAATGGAACAAGAAGATAAAGAAATTCAACCTCATCAGGAAAAGATTGAGACCATTAACCTGGGAGATGAAGGAGAAAATAAAGAAGTCAAGATAGGCACCCTCTTGAGCAAACAACGGCAGAGTGAATTGATTAGACTACTCCGGGAATTTCGAGACATTTTTGCATGGTCGTATCAAGACATGCCAGGTCTGGATAATAACATTGTGGAACACAAGTTGCCTTTAAAGCCGGAATGTCCACCGATCAAGCAAAAGTTACGACGAATGAAACCAGAAATGCTTCTTAAGATCAAAGAAGAAGTCAAGAAACAATTCGACGCTGGTTTCTTAGTCGTAGCTAGGTATCCGCAATGGGTAGCCAATATAGTTCCCGTTCCAAAGAAAGATGGGAGAGTAAGGATGTGTGTGGACTACCGAGACTTGAATCGGGCGAGTCCTAAGGATGATTTTCCTTTACCTCAGATTGACGTATTGGTTGATAACACAGCTCAGCATTCCATCTTCTCATTTATGGATGGATTTTCAGGATATAACCAGATCAAGATGGCACCAGAAGATATGGAAAAGACCACGTTCGTCACTCTGTGGGGCACCTTTTGTTACAAAGTAATGTCTTTCGGATTAAAGAATGCAGGAGCCACCTATCAAAGGGCAATGGTGACTCTCTTCCATGACATGATGCACAAGGAAATAGAGGTCTATGTGGATGACATAATTGCCAAGTCCAGGTCTGAGGAGGAGCATATTGCTGACCTGAGAAAACTTTTCGAAAGGTTGAGGAAATTCAAGCTTAGATTGAATCCCGCCAAGTGCACTTTTGGCGCAAGATCCGGCAAATTGTTAGGGTTCATTGTAAATGAGAAGGGGATAGAAGTTGATCCTGACAAAGTCAAGGCAATTCTGGAAATGCCTCCTCCTCGTACTGAAAAAGAAGTCCGAGGATTCTTGGGAAGATTGAATTACATCGCCGATTCATTTCCCAAATGACGGCAACTTGTGAGCCAATTTTCAAGTTGCTTTGCAAGAATCAGCCTGGACAGTGGAATGAGGATTGCCAGATTGCATTTGAAAAAATAAAACAGTACTTATTAGAGCCACCAGTCTTGGTGCCACCCGTTCATGGGAGACCATTAATCCTATACCTGACTGTGTTGAATGAATCCATGGGATGTGTATTGGGTCAACATGATGAGACCGGAAGAAAGGAATGCGCCATCTACTACTTGAGCAAGAGATTTACCGAATGTGAGATGAGGTATTCGTCTCTTGAAAGAACGTGTTGTGCATTGGCTTGGGCTGCCCGACGCTTACGGCAATACATGCTTAATCATACTACTTGGCTGGTGTCTAAGATGGATCCCATCAAGTATATCTTTGAAAAACCCGCTTTGACTGGAAGGATTGCCCATTGGCAAGTGTTACTGACGGAATATGACATAACATATGTCACCCAAAAGGCAATTAAAGGGAGTGCGCTGGCAGATTACTTGGCATACCAACCCATTGAAGCTTATCAACCAATGCGGCATGATTTCCCAGATGATGATATCTTGGCTCTTTCCAAAGAAGAAGATGACTTGGAAACCAGATGGATCATGAGATTCGATGGAGCATCCAATGCACTAGGACATGGAATTGGTGTTATCTTAATCTCACCTAATAAGGAATTCATCCCTATTTGCGCTCGGCTGTGTTTTGACTGCACCAATAATATTGCGGAATATGAAGCATGTTCTCTAGGAATACAAGCGGCTCTAAATATGGGAATAAAGGTTCTGGAGGTTTATGGAGATTCTGCTTTAGTTATCCATCAACTAAAGGATGAATGGGAGACTAGAGATAATAAACTAGTTCCCTATCATGCTCATATCAAAGAGATGATCAAAAGGTTCGATGAAGTTACCTTCCATCATGTTCCACGGGAGGACAACCAAATGGCAGATGCTTTAGCCACCCTAGCTGCTATGTTCAAAGTCAGCAATGATTACGAAGTGCCTCTCATTGAGGTAAAGAAACAGCAAGAACCTGCCCATTGCCAGGCCATAGAAGAAGAACCGGATGGCAAGCCCTGGTATCATGACATCAAAAGATACCTCCAATGCCAAGAATACCCTGAAGGTATCACGGACAATGACAAACAAACTTTGAGAAGGCTAGCCATGGGATACTTATTGAGTGGTAACATGCTATACAAGAGGAATTATGATTCCATTCTCCTCCGGTGTGTTGATACCGTTGAAGCAAACCAGATCATGAAAGATATCCACGAAGGATCTTTCGGAACTTATACAAATGGGCATGCTATGTCAAGAAAAATACTGAGAGCTGGGTATTATTGGATGACTATGGAAGCCGATTGTTTTGCTTACGTACGGAGGTGTCATAAATGTCAGATTTATGCTGATCACATTCATGCTCCTCCCTCATCCCTAAATGTCTTGTCAGCACCATGGCCTTTTTCAATGTGGGGTATGGATGTAATTGGGCCCATTGAACCAAAAGCATCGAATGGTCATCGTTTCATTTTGGTTGCTATCGATTATTTCACCAAGTGGGTAGAAGCAGCTTCATACGCCAATGTGACGAAAAATGTTGTGGTCAAATTCGTCAAGCGTGAACTGATATGCCGGTATGGCCTACCAAACCAAATCATCACGGATAATGGTATAAATTTAAACAACAAAATGATGAAGTAGCTTTGTGAGAGTTTTAAAATCTCCCATCACAACTCCTCTCCATACCGTCCGAAAATGAATGGAGCGGTTGAGGCAGCCAACAAAAATATAAAGAGGATAGTGCAAAAGATGGTAGTAACCTACAAAGACTGGCATGAAATGCTCCCTTTCGCACTACATGGATACCGAACCTCGGTACGAACCTTAACTGGGGCAACCCCATTTTCTTTGGTTTACGGAATGGAAGCTGTACTACCATTCGAAGTGGAAATTCCATCCCTTAGGGTGATCATGGAGGCTAAATTGCAAGAGGCTGAATGGGTCCAGGCTAAATATGACCAATTGAATCTAATTGACGGGAAGAGATTAACTGCCCTTTGCCAGGGACAATTGTATCAAAGACGCATGAAGCGGGCATACGAAAAGAAAGTACGCCCCCGACAATTCCAAGAGGGTGATCTGGTCCTCAAGAAGATTTTGCCAATTCAAAGGGATGTCCGAGGGAAATGGGCACCTAATTATGAGGGACCATATGTTATAAAGAAGGCTTTCTCCGGAGGAGCCCTCATACTCACCAATATGGATGGAGACGACCTGCCAATGCCTGTCAATATCGATGCAGTGAAAAGATACTTTGCATAATAATAATATATATAAAAAAAAAAGCTCGCTAGGTTGAAAACCTGAAAAGGCGACCTAGGCAAAAGTTAAAGCAGCAAGATGAGCCGAAAACCTAAAAAGGCGGTTCTACAAATTCGACTCCACAACATAAGCCCTTCAAACCAAAGTCAAAGGAGCTCAAAACAGGTATTAGGTCATTGTCAAATTACGCGCTCAGAAGCAAAATCAAAGGACGAACACAAAGTCATGATATGGGATCAAGTTTCTCATTGTTCGCGGAGGATATATGAGCCTTTTTCTTTTTTATTTGCCTTCAATTCTTTACATACCTTGTCACATCGCTGTGTTTAATATTATTTTCATCGCTGTACATATCTGATGTTTATAAATAAAATCTCCCTTCATCCCACATGTGTTCATTTTTATGAATAAACAAGTTTTCGCCTAAAATCTTTTGAAATTGGAAACAACAGAGCATAAAGTTATGGGGGATGAAATGTACTCTCGCCAAAAGTCGGAGGATGTTTCTGTTTCATCCATTAGTTATCTTAAAGAGCCAGTCGCCAAGGAAAATTTACCTGTAATGTCTTTTTATACTAACTCATTCTTTTGTCAGCGGGACGCCAAATCCATCATCCAAAAGCAGGTATTCGCCAAAGTTTTCTCTCAGCGAGACCTATGGACTGAAGATCTCTCCCAAGGAGTTCCATAAAAATGGGATCAGTTCCCTCAACTGGGATGTTTCTTTGATCAGGTTTAAGAGGACTTGTCTTTCCCCAGTGAGTTCACCATTACCAAACTAGCATCCATCATACTCCTCTCACTAAAAAGCTCAAACTGGGGCATCTCCCCAGATTTCTTTCAAGGGGGCAGTCCCCCAACAACCTTTAGTTATGTCAAACTGGGGCATCTCCCCAGATTTCTTTCAAGGGGGCAGTCCCCCAACAACCTTCAGTCATGTCAAACTGGGGCATCTCTCCAGATTTCTTTCAAGGGGGCAGTCCCCCAACAACCTTCAGTTATGTCAAACTGGGGCATCTCCCCAGATTTCTTTCAAGGGGGCAGTTCCCCAACAACCTTCAGTTATGTCAAACCAGGGCATCTCCCCAGATTTCTTTCAAGGGGGCAGTCCCCCAACAACCTTCAGTTATGTCAAATTGGGGCATCTCCCTAAGATTTCTTTTGTTTATGCAAAGGGCAATTAGAAGGACAGTTGCCCGACGACCCTCAAATTATTCTGTCCCAACTCACCTAATACTTTCCCAGTGGTACCATGAAGGTTACCAGGAGGATTTATCCTTCCCCAGTGGAGTTACATTTCCTAAACAATTCCAACAAAGGCAACACCCTTATCCCTCATCCTTTTACTTTTTCAGTCAACCGAGAGGCAACACCCTCATCCTTTTACTTTTCCAGTCAACCGAGAGGCAACACCCTCATCCTTTTACTTTTTTAGTCAACCGAGAGGCAACACCCTCATCCTTTTACTTTTTCAGTCAACCGAGAGGCAACACCCTCATCCTTTTACTTTTTCAGTCAACCGAGAGGCAACACCCTCATCCTTTTACTTTTCCAGTCAATCGAGAGGCAACACCCTCATCCTTTTACTTTTTCAATCAACCGAAAGACAACACCCTCATCCTTTTACCTTTCCAGTCAATCGAGAGGCAACACCCTCGCCTTTTACTTTTCCGAGAGGCAATACCCTCACCCTCACCTTTGCTGTTAACCGAGAGGCAACACCCTCACCTTTTACCTTTGCTGTTAACCTAGAGACAACATCCTCATCATTCCTGTTAACCGAGAAGTAACACCTTCACTTTCTACTTTTCCAATGGTGTTCACGTCTTTACTCCCTTTTCATTTCAAAAAAAAGGCAAGAAGAAACTTCATGCTTTTTCCTCATGAAAAAGAAGTAAAGAGGGGCATCTGTGAACACCTATTTTGTTCCAGACAATTTTCACCAAGAAATGGGGAATTCATAAAAAAATAATAATAATAATAATAAAAAAAACTCTGACTCGGAAATGATCATTTCCGAGTGAAAGGACTCAGAATGATCATTTCCGAGTGAAAGAGCCTCCAAGCGGACCTCAAGTGTCAAGAAAGGACACAAAGAGGGCTGGACCCGAGTGCAGAAGCCAAATTCCAACCTCTGAGTGGAAAGAAGACCAGAATCCGAGTGAAAAACAGTGAAATTCCAACCTCTGAGTGGAAAAGAGACAGTTTCCGAGTGACAAACGTCCAATTTCCATGTTCTGATCGAAAAAAAGGCAGATTCCGAGTGAAAATGCCAAGCTTCCAAATTCTGAGTAATAAGAAGGCAATTTCTGAGTGCAAATGGCTGAACTTCTAATTTCCGAGTGCAAAGAAAGACGATGCCGATTGATGAAGACTAAGTTTTTGATTCTGATTGAAGCATGAGGCCGACTCCGAGTGACTTGGAGAACAAGCATGTGTTTCCGAGCAAATCAAGATTCGGACTTGTGAAAAACTTCTAAGAAAATGCATCGAATACCTGATTGCTGAGTGAAAGCCATTCCTGAGTGACGAATGAAAGCCAATTACCGATTGGAAAATAAGTAAAAAGGTCAGATTTTCAAGTGGATGAAATGAGGGACGACTGAAAGAAATTCCGAGTAAAAATCCACTCGGAACCGAGGGAAGAAGGAGTATTCCGAGTGATGTTCTTCAATCGGTACCAAGTAAAGGTTATCCACTCAGAACCGAGTGAGGTGTTTCCAGTCTGCACCGAGTCCCTTCCCTTTTCAGTCGGCCCCGAGCCATCACCCTCCATTCCACTTATTTCCGAGCCATATTTAAATATCACTGAGCTCGTTTTCACCAAACCCGAACCACCAATTTTCACCCAAAGCTGGCTCACCATTCTCACCCGAATTCCGAGTCAATTATTACCAAGTTTCGAGTCATCATTCTGAGTCATTTTTAATCAGTTCTGAGGCAATATTCGATCGGTTTTTGAGTGACATTTTCCAGTCGGTTCTGGGTCAATCTCCAATCATATCCGACTCCCAAATGACCACTCTCACTCAAGTCCGAACCAATGCTCACTCGGAACCGACTGGCAATTCAGCTAGTTAGCCCTCCTCAAGCCAATTACCGAGCCCATTGCAACCATTTTAGTCGGCTCCGACTGAGTGTCTCACAGCAACCTCATACCGAGCAATTCTCACTCGGAAAGGTGTGTTTTCGCTCGGTTTACCATTGGAAATGCTTCATTCCACTCGGAACTCACTCCTAATATGGATAAATACCGATTGAGAAGCTGATTCGAGTCATTTCACTCGGAATTATGCCTTCCTCACTCGGATTTTCATCACTTTCTCTCGAATTGTCATCTTGCTGAGTTGGATGTCCACTATCCAAGTGGATCCTTGAATTACGGAGGGTAGTTGGCAATAAGACAAGGTGGAAAATGATAAAGAATTGCCACCAGCCTTCATTTTCCTTAATTGTCAAAGATTCAGGCTCTTTCCAACACCACCATGCAAGTTGTTTGACAATCTCATGGGGCGGCTGGCAACAAGACAATGTGGAAATATTAAAAAAATCCTCACCAATTGGCAGCCAGGCTGGTCACGGGTCTGTTCAAGCAATCATCATGCTCCTCAAATGTTCTATAAATACAGCAAGCGAAGGAAGAAGAAGAATCCCTGGAAGATTCATTGAAAGAGAAAGAAAAAAGCTTTCTCCCTCATCCTCACAACCGTCCTCACAGCTCACTCAACACCGCCCCTCCCTGTCTCACAATCGACCTCACAAACTCCTCCACTCGTCCCACACACCATCCTTAAGACCTCCTTCCCAGTCCGTCCTCCACTCACCCCCACACCGTCCTTAAGACCTCCTTCCCAGTCCGTCCTCCACTCACCCCCACACCGTCCTTAAGACCTCCTTCCCAGTTCGTTCCCCACACCGTCCTCAACACCGCCCACACCTTCCTCTCAACACCGCCCCACACATTCCTCTCAACACCGCCCACACCTTCCCCAACACCGCCCCCTACACACTGTCCTCAACACCGCCCCCTACACTGTCCTCCACACCGCCCCAAACCGTACTTTCCCTCACCTCACCTCATTCTGTCCCCTTCCTCCTCTCACTCTCCAGCTCCCTCTCTCCACAACACCGTACACCAATAGTCCATCTTTCTCTATGCAGCCCTCACCATACTACTTCCCCTCTCCTTCCAACCCACATATATACCACACGACTCTCTCTGTCTTCACCCAAAACCATACAGCCCTCTACTCTCCCCCACACCGTCCCCTTCTCTCCTCACTCAACATCTCACTGCCCTTGTTTCCTTCTCCAAACACCGTCCCCCTCCACTAAAAAACCATATGATTTCTTAAAAAATCCCTCTTTTCCTCTCTGTCCAGGACCTCAAGCCCATAACACCATCCAACTCCACTTTCACTACACCGGTCCTACTCTTATCCTTTTTTTATTGCTTGTATTTATTTTTATTTTTTGCTAAATTAATTGTTATTCGGTGATTTTGTCTTCCTTTTCAATTATCAATTAATCTTTATTGATTGATAAATATTAATAAAATGAGTGCTTCACACATTCTATTTAAATTAGCATAAAAGGTGTGACTATTGTTATTATCATTATTATTGCAATTTTTATTTCTTTTATTCTTTATTCTTTTTATTTTAAAAAAGGAGGAGCGAGTTTAATTTGGACGAGACGTCCTGTTAATCTCATTTATTTTAAAAAAGGAGGAGCGAGTTTAATTCGGACGAGACGTCCTGTTAATCTCATTTTTTTTAAAGGGTGGAGCGAGTTTAATTTGGATGACACGTCCTGTTAATCTCATGTAAATATTTCGTGTTTATTTCTGTTTATTTCTATATATTTTGTCGTCTCGTATATTTTCTTTTCATGGAAAAGTTAAAATAATTATTGGGTTAATTATAATACGCGCTATTAAATTGAGGTAACCATTTTTATAACGGACAGCTGTGAGGTGCTAATACCTTCCTCACCTGTAATTAGACTCCCGGATCTGGAATCTCATTTTTTGACCAATGCTTTAATTAAAGGTTTTCCCGGTATTTTATCCTAAAAATATTGGTGGCGACTCCCTGTTCATCATTTTCAAAAAAAAAAAAATCGTTTTGAGGGTCGGCCGTGCCATCGCGATCCCGGTCGCGACACCCGTCGCTAATAACGTCACTACAATTAAAACCTTTAGCGACGGCAAGAGAAATCCGTCACTAATCTCCTAAAAAGTAGCGACGGGGTCACCCTACCGTCACTACCTTCCCTTCTTAAAAGTAAAAACATGGAGGGAAGACGAAATTCATAGCGACGGAAAACTAATCCCGTCACTAATCTCCTGAATATTAGCCACGGCAAGAGAACTCTGTCACTAATCTCCTAAAAGGTAGCGACGGGGTCTCCCTACCGTCACTAACTTCCCTTCTTAAAAAAAACTGGAGGGAAGACGAAAATCATAGCGACGGAACACTAAATCCGTCACTACTCTCCTGAATATTAGCAACGGTAGGAAACCTCTGTCACTAGTCTCCTGAATATTAGCGACGGAGTCCTCCCACCGTCGCTACGACCCTTTCTTAAATTAAAATAAGGCTAAAATAATAGCGACGACGTGGGGAACCGTCACTAGAACAAAACATAGCGACGCCGTTTAGCGACGGTACTAGCGACGGTGTTTATATTTGGTAGCGACCGATTCCTCCTTTGGTCGCTAAAGGCGTCGCTAAAACTTTTTTGGTCGCTCTTTATTTAAAGCGGTCGCTAACGCGGTCGCTAGTTAGCGACGGTAGTCGGTGGTCGCTAATTTGAGGTAGCTGTTTAGGGTTTTTTTAGTAGTGATTAATAATCATTAAATTTTGCATTATGATATGTATTTAATGATATTTAATTGATTTGATTATGATTGATTTATGACTGATGATGTTTAACTGTGATTGATAATATTTGATTGATGATATTGTAATGTGGAGTTTGAGCATATAGCGAGCATGACGGAAAGCTAAAATTCAGTAAGAATTTCTTACCTTACTCTTTAAATTTTTATTATCTTTTATTTTTTCTTAGAAATTATTTTTATATTTAGAATAAAAAAATTAGTATTTATTTTAGAAAGTAGACATTTTATGAAAATTAATTTATAACAAATTGAGATAATTAAATTTTGAATTAAAGAAAAAATTTTGTAATTTTAAGTATTTATGGTTAATGATTTAAAGATTATTCTCTTTTAATAAAATAAATTTTTTAAAAGAAAATTATTTTATTTTTCCAACTTAATAAATAAAGATATTTGAAAATAATTGAGAATTTGATCTTGTTAAGATTTAATATGAAAAAGTTTTGAGATATTTAAGGCTTAGAAACTCAATTTCAGAAAGAATTAAAAACTGTACCAAATTTATTTCTGTGGGACAGAAATTCAGAGAATTGAGAAAATGTACAGTTTATAGAAATGATGTTGTAAATCTTTTAAGGTATTTAATAATTGAGTTTCTAAAAGCCTTAACCAACTAAATACGCGAGTAGTTCATGCATCATGAATCATTAAAGTGAAATAAAATGATATTGTCTGGGGACGGATTATAGAAACCGAGGATACATTAGAGGAGGCTTAATTACGAGCCTTGGGATGAGAGGGTGTGAAAGGGTGCTTCAGGGGACCTGGGGTAGCTCCCTAGTGTCGGGTACTTTCACAATAAAAACTTTCTCAATCTGACTAGTCTCTAAGTGTTTCCATGCCAGTTGAGCTGTTCATATTATTATTATCCGGACTTATGGAACAGTGTAAACTCCTGATTGGCCCAGTGCAAATTAAAATTTAAGGGCCCACATATATAGGTAAGTTATGATGAAGATATTGCATAACATTCATGCATTCATAATTGATTGTGTATGTGATTGTGATTGATATTATTATGTATTGGTTTGTGAAAACCCTTTGTTGCTTATGTCTTAATCGAGATTATTATATTCTGTTTCTCACTCCTTTCTCTATGTTTTTGTTTTATATATTCTAAATTGATGTTTCAGAGGGAATGATCGAAGAATTTCGGCAGTAGATATAGCACGTTCTAGAAAGGGAGCTCGGTATGAATACCGTGGTCCAATGAATAAATAATATTAATAAGTAACTGCTTCTGGGCCATGGAGTTTCCTCTCTTTCTTATAATGTTTAATGTTTATTTTCTTTGGATGAATGTACAAATACTTTATTAAGTTTTAATAATATTTATGAGGTATTTCAGAAATAATGTATGTAATTTATTCCGATAGTTTCTTTTTAACAATCATATCTTTAGTAAAAAAAAATTATGAATTTTTCTAGAATTTATTAAGGTGTAACAGGGGGTGTTACACAAACCACATCATTACGATTTGAGTTAGTTTGATTTGATGATTTTAAACTTTCATTTTAAATATCAATTACCAAGATATTAGTGTAACGAGAACAAGTTATATAACAATCTTAAACGTTGTGAGAAGTAAAAGAAAAATGAAATTTATCTCATTACTACTTTTTACAAACAATTTATTATGCTAAGGGGTATTATATTTTATAATTTATATGTTATATTCATATGAAAAGCTTATAACAATACTTAAGCTAAGCTAATTATATAGTTTAGATTCAATAAACTCATAATTGACAGATGATCATTAATTAAATCAAAGAGTTATTTAAGTCATGAATAGTATAGATATTATAAAAATGTACTTAAGTGTGTTTTGATTTGTTGGGTTCAGTTTTGGGAATAGGGAGTGTATGCGGAACCAAACCGTGTTTGAATGTGCACTTTTTTAGCTTGTTGTTGACAGTTTTCATGGTTATGGTTTGGCTCGATTCAATTTTACGGTTAATCACTGATTGGTTTGGTTCCTGAACACCTCTAGCCTAACCTAAGTATTTTTCCATGCATTGTTATTTTTCTCATTGCACCATAGACCTCTTTTCTTCACCTAAAATAATATAAATATGCACACAACAAGAATCTAGAAATTATAATTCAGACATGTGTGGAAATTGTAATTCGGATATGCTAAAAAATCGTATTTTGTATCTGAAAATTTTAATTCAGACACATTTGAAATTTGTAAACCATGCACCGAGATATTGCAGCTTATTCCCACAGACAAAACACGATAAAATTATAAATTTGATGTGTCTGACCATAATAATGGTTACTACAACTACAACTAATATCCATACATGTCTGAATTACAATTTTTTGGATTTCATATTATGATTAAATTTAACATCTTTCTTATTTCTCAAATGAGTTACTTGCGTTATTTTGAGGTAAAAAGGAAGCAGGTGGTGCGGTAGGAATGGTGCAGGGAGAAATACTCCCTAACTTGACTTAAGTTTAGTTAAATTCCTATATAAAAACTTAATTTAATATAAAAACTCAATTTAAGTTAAAACTAATAAAAAAGTCAATAAATTTATTAAATAGATCAATAGACTTTTATCCTAAACAAACCAATTAATTTTTGAAAGGTTAATAAATCTACCTAAAATATATATTTAATTACCAAATTTATATATTAAAGTTAATTTTAGCACTTTTTTATAAACTTTATAAAAAATGTCATGTGTTATAGATTATATTTTTATATAAGGAGTTAAAAATGTACCCTAATAAATTAAAAAGATTTTTTAAAAGCTCAAATTCATTCACTAAAAAAGTTCATATTCAATATCTTTAATTAAATAGAGTTATTAAAATACTTTAAACTGAATTAGACATTAAACAAATTGAATTAAGTTAGAGATCTTTAAAAAAAATAGGTTATTGAATTCTAGGAGCACTCTGATCTATTCTCATCGTGGTATTGTTGGCCTTAAAAAAAATCTATATTCTTGGCTTCATGGCTGGCCGTTTATAAATAACCAATAGTGGAGATGTGAGGTGACGAATACGTTCTTTCTAGTTTCCACGCATTAATATCATTTAATTCCATGGTTTTAGGCTTTTATGTGCATTTTTCATCATGGGATACTATACCATGCGTTGGATAAGGTTTTTACACTTTACGAAACACACAGGGGTTACTAAAGGTTGTTTACAAACAGTGAAAAATTAATTAAAAAGAAAAAAAAATCCATTTAAACAAATCTAACATAGGTTTTTTAAGAGGCACTGGTTAACAACCATATATATAATACTGATTTGGATTTTCAATAAAAGTACATGCATAAAAAATTGAGTTTGGTTACATTTAATCGTAGTGTTCAATGAAAATGTATAAATTACTTGATATATTTGAACCATTATTTTTAAAGGTTGCCTCTTGCTTTGCAAAGTTGAACCTTTTTAGGCCACTAATCTTCTGTTTTCCAAATGAGTTGCAAAAACCAATATCTAGGTCTCATACCCTTCAACTCCTTTTTTTATTTATTATTATTATTACATCCTTCATACATATCTAAGCTAGCAATAATTGAATGGTTGCCGCATTGAACAGTTCCAAAAAGCGTTGACAAAAGAAAATTATCACTAGAAGTGTGATTGAAAGAATTGAAAGAAGTATGATCAAAGACAACTCAAATCAAACCTTGAAAGATACTTATTCATTTTTATTTTTAAATCAGATCAAAATACACATAACATACTAATTTTTATATGAAGACACTGTAATATTATTATTTTATTTTTATTTAAATTCTACTTTAATATTATTAGTGATATCTTTTAAAATAAGAATAAAAAAATACTAAAGATTTTTAAATAAATAAACTTTATCTTATAAATAAGAATATTAAACACCTTTTCTTTATTTTATAAATACGAATAAAAGAAATATATGTAGATGGCATATGGAGAATTAATCTCACTCCAATAATATATCAATAACTAGCACTAATGATATACCTGAAAAAATGCAACATAATTAGTCACTGTGATTACAAAGGTGAAAATGATGTTGATGTTCCTCTTTCTCTTTTTAATTGATCGATCGGGGTTAGTTTTTTCTTCCTTCTTCAAATACTCCCTTAAATTATAGGAATATAAGTTGGCAATGTGGTGTGTATATAGAACTTTGGGTTGAGAACCTTTTATTTCATAGTATTCTGATTCGGGTATGGGAGAACATGCTACGTTAATGGAAGAAACTAATCTAAGACAATCCTCTGCCATGCCCATATTTGATGGATCATTCGAGTGTCACCCCTCAACCACATTTGTCTTCTCTGTATGGTTGTGCTTGAACTTGACAGTTATATTTATGGGGTATTGGTCAAAATCTTACAGGGGATATCTTATTAGAAATTTTTTTAATGTGAGAATGAGATGAACGAATTTAAGTTATATAACCATACAATGCATGGTTCAATTAAAAGTTTTTTAAAAGCACACGATCACTTAAAAGGTCACATAACTTTTTAAAAAACTTACATGATTAATTTCAACCGTTCATTAAATGGTTGTACGACCCAGATTCACTCCTCTAACTCTCCCATAAGATAGTCTTTTTTCATATGTTACATCCTCGAATCTTATATACTGCCCCGTTTCTTTGTATTTAACTATTAACCCAAAAATTTAATTATCATGTAATAGCTGGTGAATAAAATTTCTAATTTATGTGTTCGTTCCTATTTAATTCTTTAGAGCAATGTTATGAAACTTGATTTGGACCGATTAATTGAATCGATTACTAGAAGTTCTTATAAGCTGATTTGCCTATTGGATCATATATGTATAATCGGACTAGGGTAACTTTGGTGTCCCGTTAAAAAATCGATGGAAGTTTAAATGTTAATATTTTAATTGTAAAATAGAAAAAAAAAAGTTACAAACAGCTTGAAATCATGAAAAATATTCAATTTCAAAAAAGAGAAAAAGTACGATTGAATGTGTTGTCAATTGTGCTAAAAACACCTTGGCTTGAATATCTCTCTAGTCTCTATGAAAATTCATGATTATGATTTAGTCCCAATAAATTATTTTTTTAGTTTTCAATTTGTATTTTTTAAAATCATCAAAATTGGTTTTTGTCTATCACTTTTCCTTTGTTAAAGGCTTGGTTGACTAACGAAATTCCAACTCAACACTAACGTTGTCATAATTTAAAAAGTTAATTTATTAAATTTTCCTTCAACCCTAAATTTTCATTTATCCTCACTTTGTTCTCTCTTTATTCTTTCTTTATCCGAAACCACCCTCCACTCTTAGGCACTACAATCACTGACTTGTCCTTCCTTGAACTTGAATCTATTTAAGTTGTCACACGCCATAGTCAACTAAACCGAGTCAAGCATCGTGCCATAATTAAAACACAACCCAGATACAAAAGCATCAAACATTTCTTGTTGGTATAATTCTCTACTACCCAAATGATTTTAACATGGGCAAGTTCCAGTTACAATCAAGCATAGAAATCATGAAGAAAACTCATGTAACGTTCCATGGTTGATATCAAAATCCATGACCTAAAACTTTACACTATCATTTTGGTTATGTCTTTAAATGTGACATTGAGGATGACAATGTATGTAACAATTGTTGCGACCGAGATCGCGGCGGGAAGGCCAACCCTTAAAACAAAAACGAGTTTCGAAATCCTTTCGAAAAGAAAACAGGGAGTCGTCACCAATATTTTTTAGGATAAAAATATCGGGAAAAACCTCTTTTAAAACACTGGTTATGAAAAATGAAATTCTAAGTTCGGGAGTCGAATTACAGGTGAGGAAGGTATTAGCACCTCACAACTGTCCGTTATAAAACGGTTACCTCAAATTGATAACGCTTATTTCAAAATAATCTAGAAATTATTTTAACTTCTTTTATGAAAAGAAACATACAAAACAATAAAAGAAACACAAACAGACAAAACAGACTAAATAGTTAGAGTAAAAATTTGATCAAACAGCGACAGTAAGAAAGAAGAAAATAGCGACGATAGAAGACTAAACAGTAACAGTAAGAAAGAAGAAAAAAGTGACGATGGAAATCTGAACGGTGACAGTAAGAAAGAAGAAAACAGCGACGATAGAAGTCTGAACAGTGACAGTAAGAAAGAAGAAAACAGCGACGATAGAAGACTAAACAGCGACAGTAAATAAAATAGAAGATTTAAACAGTAACAGTAAGAAATGACAAGGCTATGACAGTAAGGAACTCGACAAAACAACAAATATAAGAAAAAAAACTGAAACAGAATGAAAGAAAGGTTAACAGGACGTCTCATCCAAATTAACCTTAATTTATACGTAAATTTAAACATTAAAATAAATAAAATAAAATAAAAAATAAAATTGATTAAGAAAATATTATTGTTTAATAAAAATATTAAAAGTATGAGATTAACAAGACGTCACGTCTAAATTAACCTCACTTTAAAGAAAATAACACTCTAATAAAATATTAAAAAAAACATGAGATTAACGAGACGTCTCGTCTAAATTAACTTCATTTTAAAGAAAATAATACTCTAATAAAATATAAAAAAAACATGAGATTAACAAGACGTCTCGTCTAAATTAACCTCATTTTAAGAAAATATTATTTTAATAAAAATATTAAAACACGAGATTAACAAGACGTCACGTCTAAATTAACCTCCTTACGACAATAAAATTTTAAAACATTAATTATATAAAATTAATCAAAATCATAACAGAGACATAAAAAATTATAACGAGAAAGTAGGCCCGACAGGAATTGATTCCTGCTCCTACGTATTCTCAAATGTATTGAGAAATCAGGGTTACGTAGTTCTTTAAGGAAAATCTGAGAAAATATTTAAATTATTTTTGATCAATTTTGATTTTTAATAATAAAGAAGATTCATGAAGAAAGAGAAATACAAGGCGAAGTAAGATCGCACGTGTATAAACCTTCGAGACCTAATAACAACGATGTAGGCAAAAGTAATTTTGCACGACATCGCTCATAAAATTTTGAAATAATTTTTATAAAAGAAAAAATATATATATATATATAACAAAAATTAACATGAAACTATCTATTTTAATTTTTACAAAATAATTTAAGTTTTTTTATTTCATTATTTTCACCATAAAATACTATAAAAATATTTTTTGGGTTTTGTGATTTTTTATTTCACTTCTAACAAAAATCTATTAAATTTAAGAATAATTTTATTTTAATTTAACTAAAACTGAAAATTCATTTTTTATTTTCTTTATTTATTTATATATATATATTACTATTTTATTATTATTATTTTCATTAACATAAAAAAACATTGGGCTTTAAGAGCCCATTTCCTAAAAAAAGGGAAGGGTGGTAATAGAAATGGGCCACACTAGCTGAGGCCCAAAACTTAAACCTAAAATGAAAGAAGGGAAAAGAAGGAGAAGAGAAGAGAAGAAGAGGGGGGGCGGCGGCTACTGCTGCAAGAAAGAAGAAAAGAAAAGGAAGAAAAGAAAGGGAGAGGGAGAGAGAGAGAACCCGAGAGGGAGAGGGAGAGATGTGACGAGAGAGGGAGAGTGAACGAGGGAGAGAGAGAGAGGGAACCCGAGAGGGAGAGGGAGAGATGTGACGAGAGAGGAAGGGGACGGCTCCGGTGGTGGAGAAAGAGGAAACAAGAGGGAGAGACAGAACGGAGAGAGAGAGCACCGAGAGAGAGAGGGTGCGAGCGAGAGAGAAGTGACGGAGAGAGGGAGAGTGAGATACCGAGGAAGGGAAAGGACCAACGGCAGCGAGGCGGCGGTGGAGGAGCCTTTCAACGAGCTCAAGGAAACCGGCTGTGACGGACTCCGGCGAATTTTCCTTCTTTTTCCCTTTTTTTTTGGCTTTTCGATTATTTATTGTTTGTTTTTTTTAGTTGTTTGTTGTTGGTTAGGAGATGATGAAGTGAGGGAGATGAAGAAGTTTTTTTTTTTTTATGCTGTTGGGGTGATGAGGGATGAAGGAGTTGGTGTTGTTGGGGTGTTGAGGAAGATGAGGGTGTTATGATGGTGGTGTTCTGGAGGATCAAGGAAGGTCAAGGGATAAAGGAGATGAAGAGGTTGATGATGCTCGTTCTGTTGGTGGTGTTGGTGGGGTGCTCTGATGTTTTTTTCGTGAAGGAGATGATGAGGGATCAAGAAGATGAAGAAGGTTCTGTTGTGGGGTTCAGAAAGATGAGGATAATGGAGTTAAAGAAGGTGAAAGTGGGGTGAAAGTGGGGAACCCAATTCCGGATTCTGTACCGGAATTCCTGGAAGGGGGCCCAAAAAATTATTATTAAAATTTTACTATTAATAATTAAAAAGAAAGGACAGAATTTGGTGTTTACAGCTGCCCCTCTTTACTTTCTTTTCACGAAAGTATGAATGATTCATTCATATCGTGAAAAGGAAGTAAAGACGTAAACACCATCTTAACACTAACATCCTCAATGAGGTGACGACCTTGACAAATAAAGGACTCAAATAACACCGGTTTTGGCAATGAGAAAGACTCAAAAGTACCAACTTCGACGATAATGACTTAAAGAAGAGCCAACTTCGGCAAATAGAAAGCTTAAGAGGTGTGATGAAAACTTGAAGAGGTGTCAATTTTGGGAATAAGAAAAACCTGAAATGTGTTATGGAAACTTAAAGAAAAACCAACTTCGGCACCGAGAGCCTGAAAGTGCTAGAGAAGCTTGAAGAGTTGCCAACTTTGACAATTAGGGAAGATGAACAAGGTTCCAAGTTTGACGACTGAAGTTAGGGCTTTGTTCCAAAAAATGAACAAATCAGAGGATATTTCCTAGATATTGAACATGGGATTGCCTAAAGAGGGATACTTAACGCTTCGAAGAAAAACGAATGACACAGGGGATTGTCCTAACGCGTTTGGAACAAAGGATACAACCTAGGAATGGGTACCTGAAGGTTTTTGATTGAAAACAAATGACTAGGGGATGCCTCTAGCTCAAATCGAGGAATAAAATAGCCTATGAGGGATACCTGATGCTTTTTGGCAGAAAGTAAATGACTTGGGGGAAGGCCTCTGGTTTAAAGGAGATAACAGACTTGGGGGTGATGATTTTTTTGAGGCTTTGGCTGGGAAATAAAAGATTTGGTGTGATGTCCCTAGTTCAACAGGAAATGAAAGGAATGGGGGTGCTGCCCCTTGGTTGACAGGAAGGTAAAAGATTGGGGTTGACCCTCGGTTAACAGGAAATGAAAGGATTAGGGGTGTTGTTCCTCGGTTGACTTGAAATAAAAGGATTGAGGGTTGACCCTCGATTAACAGAAAATGAAAGGATTGAGGGTGTTGCCCCTCGATTGGTTAGAAGTAACAGGATTGGGGGTTGACCCTCGGTTAACAGGAAATAAAAGGGTTGAGGGTTGACCCTCGGTTGACAGGAAATAAAAAAAAATGGGGTTGACCCTCAATTAACAGAAAATGAAAGGATTAAGGGTGTTGCCCCTCGATTGGTTGGAAGTAAAAGGATTGGGGGTTGACCCTCAGTTAACAGGAAATAAAAGGGTTGAGGGTTGACCCTCGGTTGACAGGAAATAAAAAAAAATTGGAGTTGACCCTCGGTTGACAAGAAAGTAAAGCAATTGGGGTTGACCCTCGGTTGGTAGGAAAGTAAAAGATCGGGGTTGACCCTCGGTTAACAGGAAATAAAAAATTAGGGTTGACCCTCGGTTGACAAGAAAGTAAAGCAATTGGGGTTGACCCTCGGTTGACAGGAAATAAAAAATTGGGGTTGACCCTCGGTTGACAAGAAAGTAAAGCAATTGGGGTTGACCCTCGGTTGACAGGAAAGTAAAAGATTGGGGTTGACCCTCGGTTAACAGGAAATAAAAGAATTGGGGTTGAACCTCGGTTTTGGAAGACTTGGGGTATTGCCCCAGGTTTGAGAGTGTGGGGAACTCCCCCAGATTTGAGAGACTTGGGGTAATGCCCCAAGTTCAGAAAAGAATAAGAGACTAGGGGTAATGCCCCAGGTTTGGAGATTTGGGGTGATGCCCCAGGTTTGGAAATACTGAAAAAGTTAGGGGTGCTGCCCCTTGACAGAGAGAAATTTGGGGTGATGCCCCAGTTTTGGAAATACTAAAGAAGTTAGGGGTGCTGCCCTTTGACTGAAAGAGAGATGAAACCTGGGGTAATGCCCCAGTTTCGGAAGGACTGGAGGAATTTTGGGGTGCTTCCTCTTGAGAGAGAGAAACCTGGGGTGATGCCCCAATGTTTGAAAGGGACTTAGGATGATGCACCAGGTTTGAGCTGTTCGCTGGTGGGGAGAGTATGATGGGCGCTAGTTTTATGGCAATCATGATCTTATTGGGGAAGAGAAACCAATTGGAGTCCGTTTCTGAAGTGTTGTTCTATTGGGGAAGAAAGGTCTGGCTGGCCCTTATTTAGTGGCAATCATGGTTTCACCGGGGAGAGGATCTGTAACACCCTCAGTTACACCTTAATAAAATATATAAAAATTCATAATTTTTTTTTACTAAAGATATGATTGTTAAAAAGAAACTATTGGAATAAATTATATACATTATTTCTAAAATACCTCAATATTATTAAAACTTTATAAAGTATTTGTACATTCATCCGAAGAAAATAAACATTAAACATTATAAGAAAGAGAGGAAACTCCATGGCCCAGAAGCAGTTACTTATTAACATTATTTATTCGTTGGACCACGGTATTCATACCGAGCTCCCTTTCTAGAACGTGCTATATTTACTGCCGATATTCTTCGATCCTTCCCTCTGAACCATCAATTTAAAACATGTGAAACAAAAACACGAAGAAAGGAGTGAGAAACAGAATATAATATTCCCAAATGGGACATAAGCAATAAAGGGTTTTCACAAACTAGTATAATAATATCAATCACAATCACATGCACAATCAATTTATGAATGTATAAATGATATGCCATATCATAACTTATCTATATATGTGGGCCCCTTAAATTTTAATTTGTACTGGGCCAACCAGGAGTTTACACTGTTCCATAATTCCGGATAATAATAACATGAACAGCTCAACTGGCATGGAAACACTTAGAGACTAGTCAGATTGAGAAGGTTTTTATTGTGAAAGTACCCGACACTAGGAAGCTACCCCAGGTCCCCTGAAGCACCCTTTCACACCCTCTCATCCCAAGGCTCACAATTAAGCCTCCTCTAATGTATCCTCGGTTTCTATAATCCGTCCCCAGATAATATCATTTTGTTTCTCTTCGATGATTCATGATGCATGAACTACTCACGTATTTAATTGGTTAAGGCTTTTAGAAACTCAATTATATTATCAGGGCCTATGAGTCACAACATAGCCACCCCAGTAAACTGTACTTTTTCAACTTATCAAATACGCACATAGAATTTTAGTACAGTTCCTTTTCAAATCACAAATCAAATCTCCTTATAAATTTGAGTTTTAAAGCCTTAAATATACTTCACAACCTTCTTTAGAAAAGTTTATAGGTCAATTCATAATCAATTTCTAAAACTCAAATTTGGAATTATCAATCTTTAAAACCTTAGTACTTGAAAATTTTGTATAATATTCTTATACATTTAAATATTATGTATATATATGTATATATTAAAATATTAGTAAAAAATTTATTTTTATAAAATAATTTCTCTTTCTTTTTTCTTTTTGATAAACTAATTAAAAAATCTAAATTTTAGTAAAGATATATACATATATATTAAAATATAAAAAGAGATTTCTAAAAACTTATGTAGTTTTATTGAAATCTAAGAAATTTCTTAAAAGTAATAAAGATGAATAAGTAAATAAAGAAGTAGGAGATAAGTAAATTCTTACTGAATTTTAGCTTTCCGTCATGCTTGCTATATGCTTAAACTCCACAGTATAGGATTATCAATCATAATCAAACATTGTCAATCACAATCAAACATCATAAAACATAAATAAATATTAACAATCATAATCAAATCAAATAATTAAACATCAGTTATAAATATGATAGTTTAAAATTTAATGACTATTTAAATTAATAAATTTTGTTTTAAGTTCTATGGTCAATTCCTCGCACAGGTCTATGTAAATCCAAGATAGTCCAATCCTTGCATAGGTCTAGTTCAGTCCATATATGTCATAACAGTCCAAATCCTTGCATAGGTTCAGTCAAGTTCATAATAGTTCAAGTCCTTGCATAGGTTCAATCCAGTCCGCATAGGTCATAATAGTTCAAGTTCTTAAATATTTTAGATATAACAATTATTATAGATTTTAAGTTAAAAGTTATTATTTTAAAATAATAATATTGTTATGTTTAAAAGGAGTAGGAGATTCCTCCCAATATTCTTATGTATTTTCATATTATATCCTTAATCTCACCCCCTTACCTTGATTTGCTACCAAAAGTGAATTTGCTCTGCGCCTCCAAGTTCTAACAAAATATTAATACTAATTTATTTCAGTATAAGCTTAAGATAAAAATTAAGATTGCTATCAGAATGATAAATAGTAAATGTGCATAGTAATAATAAATAGTAACGGTAAATGGTAAGTCATCAATAGTAACAGTAAATAGTAATTTTTGAATAGTAATAGTAAATAGTAAACTGTAAATAGTAATTTTTTGAATAGTAGTGGTAAATGGTAAATCATGAACAATAACAGTAAATAGTAAATTTTGAATAGTAACGGTAAATAGTAAATTTTGAATAATAACAACAACTAATAAATTTTGAATAATAACGGTAAATGATAAATTTGAATAATAACAGTAAATGGTAAATTGTGAATAGTGATAATAAATAGTAAATTTTGAATAGTAACTATAAATAGTAAAAATAACACAGTGGTAATTTATTTTTACTATAGTAACTTATTCATAATAGTACTAGTATATTAATGGTTTAAGAGTGCCAAAAAATAAACTAAAATTATAAAAAGAATATAGAAGAAAGTTATTACCTTACACCTCCGGCAGAACTTCTTTTTACCAAAAGAATTTACTCTCCACTAATTTCTTACGCACTATCTCTCTAGATTCTCTCTCTAATTTTTTGTGCGGAAATGTTGTAAATGAGCCATCTATTTATAGGAAGAAAATTTTACTATTTAAGATTATTTAATTATTTATTTTACTATTCATGATGTAAGCGATGATGTAAGCGATGATGTAAGCGATGATGTAAGCTATGATGTAAGCGATGATGTCGGCAGTGGCATTTTGGTTATTAGATGAAAGGTTAAGGGTATTTTTTTCATTCTCAAAAAAAAAATAAAAATAAAAATAAAAATCTAAAAAATTATAAACTATATAACAATCACAAAGTTCTAAAGAACTATAATCAAATTCTTTTGAAATTTTATTTTAAATAAGAAATAACGAAATTAGGGGTGTTACAGGATCCGGTGATTCTGCTTGGGGAGAGAGTTCTACTTGAAGCTATTCTCTAGGTGGTATTTGTCGAAGAAAGGGATATGTTTGACTGTTGGAATGTATCAGGTAGATTTCTTGGAAAGGTGACCCCTAATATGCCTCATGAATGAAATAGAAACCTTAAGAAGGTGCCAACTTTGATGATGAGAAAACTTGAAAGGGTCATGAAAACTTGAAGAAGTACCAGTTTTAGTTAAACGAGGTATTAATTTTGACTTAATGGAAACCTCAAAGTGCGATGGAGTTTAAAGGAGTGCCAATTTAGCACTGTAAAAACCTGGAAAGGTGCCGTGTTTGGCAATACAAAGGAAAAGGTGTCTCATTCGGTGACTAGAAGGTGAGGGGTCATTCGGCGACTGGAAGGTGAAGGGTATCTCGTTCGTTGACTGGAAGGTGAGGGGTGCCTCATTCGGCGACTGGAAGGTGAAGGGTGCCTCATCCGGCGACTGGAAGGTGAGGGGTGCCTCGTTCGGCGACTGAAAGGTGAAGGGTGCCTCGTTCGGCGACTGGAAGGTGAGGGGTGCCTCGTTCGTCGACTGGAAGGTGAGGGGTGCCTCATCCGGCGACTGGAAGGTGAAGGGTGCCTCGTTTGGCGACTGGAAAGTAAAGGGTGCCTTGATAGGCGACTGGAAAGTAAAGGGTGCCTTGATAGGCAACTGGAAAGTAAAGGGCGCCTGCATAGGCGACTGGAAGGTAAAGGGTGCCTGCATAGGCGACTGGAAGGTAAAGGGTGCCTGCATAGGCGACTGGAAAGTAAAGGGTGCCTGCATAGGCGACTGGAAAGTAAAGAGTGCCTGCATAGGCGACTGGAAAGTAAAGGGTGCCTGCATAGGCGACTGGAAAGTAAAGGGGCGCCTGCAGAGGCGACTGGAAGGTAAAGAGTGCCTGCATAGGCGACTGGAAAGTAAAGGGCGCCTGCATAGGTGACTGGAAAGTAAAGGGCGCCTGCATAGGCGACTAGAAAGAAAAGGGGCGCCTGCATAGGCGACTGGAAAGTAAAGGGCGCCTGCATAGGCGACTGGAAGGTAAAGAATGCCTGCATAGGTGACTGGAAAGTAAAGAGTGCCTGCATAGGCGACTGGAAAGTAAAGGGTGCCTGCATAGGCGACTGGAAAGTAAAGGGTGCCTGCATAGGCGATTGGAAAGAAAAGGGGCGCCTGCATAGGCGACTAGAAGGTAAAGAGTGCCTGCATAGGCGACTGGAAAGTAAAGGGCACCTGCATAGGCGACTGGAAAGTAAAGGGCGCCTGCATAGGCGACTGGAAAGTAAAGGGTGCCTGCATAGGCGACTGGAAGGTAAAGAATGCCTGCATAGGCGACTGGAAAGTAAAGAGTGCCTGCATAGGCGACTGGAAAGTAAAGGGTGCCTGCATAGGTGACTGGAAAGAAAAGGGGCGCCTGCATAGGCGACTGGAAGGTAAAGAGTGCCTGCATAGGCGACTGGAAAGTAAAGGGCGCCTGCATAGGCGACTGGAAAGTAAAGGGCGCCTGCATAGGCGACTGGAAAGTAAAGGGTGCCTGCATAGGCGACTGAAAAGTAAAGAGTGCCTTGAGAAGTGCCAACTTTGGCGATTGAGGAAAAGTCTTTAGGAAGTGCCAGCTTTGGCGATTGAGGAGACTTTGAATGTACTAGCTTTGGTAATCGAGGTTTCACTGAGGAAAAGAATCTGAGAAGTGCCAGATATGGCGTTTGAGGTTCCACTGGGGGAGAGAACTTAGGAAGTGCCAGCTTTGGCGATTTGAGGAGGAAACTTTAAAGGTGCATGCCCCAGTTTAAACAAGATTAAAAGATTTTAGGGGTATTATCCCTTGGCTGGGAGAAAAATCTGGGATGATGCCCCAATTACGAAGATCGAAAGGATTTTGGGGTCTTGCCCGTTGATTGAAAGAGGAGACAATTGGGGTGATGCCCCAGTTTGAGATGATTGAAAGTTGGTGGATTACCCCCTGACTGAAAAAGGAATCTGGGGAGATGCTCCAGTTAGAATATGATTGAAAGAACCTTGAGGTACCGCCCCTTGATCGAGAGAGTAGATCTGGGGTGATGCCCCAGTTAGGAAAATTGGAGGGATTTAGGGGAAACTGCCTTTTGACTAGGAAGATTTGGGGTGATGCCCCAATTTGAGCTGTTTGGTGTTTCAGGATACCGTCCCTTGACAGAGAGATCCCACCGTGCTTACTGGAGGAGAAAAATCTGGGGGATGCCCCAGTTTAAGCTGTTTGGGACGATTCAGGGTACTGCTCCTTGATCGAGAGAGTAGATCTGGGGTTCACCGGGGATGTATGACGGGCTTGCTGGAGGAGAGAAATCTAGGGGGTGCCCTAGTTTAAGTTGCTCGAAAAGTGTAGTTCCATTGGGGAAGGATTTGGTGATCCGGGGTACTGCCCCTTGATTGGGAAAGGATCTGAAGTGATACCCCAGTTTTTTAGAAAAATAGAAAGATTTAGGGATACTGTCCCTTGGTTGGGAGAGAAAAGAAACGGGGGACAATGTCCTAGTTTAGAAAATTTGGCTGAAGGAGTTAGGGGTATTGCCCCTTTGAGGAAGGATCTGGGGTGATATCCCAATCTTGGAGAGATTGAAAGATTTTTAGGGGTACTACCTTTTGACAGATAGAGACTTAGGGTGATGCCGTAATTCGAACTTTTGGGAGCGCGGGGTACCGCCCTTGGTTGACAAAAGATAATGACCTGGGGGAAATGCCCTAGTTTGAGTTGTTTGGGAATTTGAAGTGTTGTTCCTTAGACTGTAAGTGGAAGAGAAATCTAGGGAGATGCCCCAGTTTGGAAAGACAGAAAGTCCCCTTGACTGAAAGAGAGAACTCTGGGGAGATACCCAAGTTTGAGTTATTTTGAAATTCAGCATACTGCCCCTTGATTGGAAGAAAAATCTGGGGTGATGTCCCAGTTTGAGCTATTTTGAAATTTAGGGTACTGTCCCCTGATTAGAAGAGAAATCTGGGGAGATGCCCCAGTTTGAGCTATTTTGAAATTCAGGATACTGTCCCCTGATTGGAAGCGAAATCTGGGGAGATGCCCCAGTTTGAGCTATTTTGAAATTCAGGGTACTGCCTCTTGGCCGACAAAAGACCTGGAGGTGATGCTCCAGTTTGGAGAGGAATGATAGACTTGGTGGCAAAATCCCAGGTTTAAAAGATTTGGGGTTAACAGGACGTCTCATCCAAATTAACCCGTACTTGGTGTCGTTACCGGGGAACGAGATACACTAGACTATTGGGATATACCAAGTTGATTTTTTAATTTTTTATTTTTTTTATGGAAATGTGACCCCTAATATGCCTCATGAATGAGACAGAAACCTTTAGAAGACGCTGGCTCCGACTATGAGGTATTAATGGAAACTTAGAAAGGTGTCGTGTTTGGTCATAAAAAGGTATTCTATCCAATGATTTGGGCGGGTTATGAGAAGAAAATCGAGGAGAGCCGGCTTCAATAAGTGAGGATGAGAGTGAGCTTTGGAGGCTGATGGATATACCCTGGAAAGTACCAGTTTTGGCGGTTGAGACTCGACACATCTACTTGTTGTGACATCCTGCAAGAAAGGTTAGTGGTGCAAAACAAATTGGAACTTGAAGAGACTTCCCGCAAAACCACAATCCTTAGAGATTTGAAGTGACCCATGACTGAAACAGGGCAGATGAAATAACCCTAGCTTTGGAAATACGTCAGGCCCAGTCTTCATAATGATTGCTTGAGGCGAGATTGAGTAACAGGAACATCTTGTCCTCACGACTTTAAATTTTCATTACTTTCTCATTTTATGTATTAAGAGAAAAAACACATCCATCATATCAATGAGACTCAACATGAATACGTGTCGAAAAAGGTGAAATTTTATTTGAGTTGGATAAATATAGAGGGAGGAAAGCATAGAAAGCAGAAGAAACAAGCATGGTTAAATAGGAAAGATTGATAATTGGGTGAAACAAGGAGGGTTTTACAGATCTTCTAGTGAATTTCTGAGAATAGTGCATATCTCAATCCCACATCATGACCTCAAGTACATCGTTCGACTCTGCCTCTGAGAGGGTAGTTCGACCATGGTCCACGTGCCCCAGTTTTGGGCTTGCACATTTTGCATTGGGGAAACTTAGTTATTCTGTTGAAATCTTGACCCTAATTTTTGCCTGAGTCGCCTTTTCAGGTTTTCGACTCACCGGGTTGCTCTAACTTTTTGCCTAGGCCGCCCTTTCAGGTTTTCAGCCTAGCGAGCTTTTCATTTTCTTTATAATGTGTTTTTTCTCTTCTTGTTTATTTTTGGCTGCATCAGTAAATGGTTGAAGCTGATTACACTCCAGTTGAGCCTGCTCAGCCTTTCCAGATTTAGTTTAACCCCTTGGGGAACTGATGTCACTGCAAATAGGAAACTACTCCTGTGCCATGTACCCAAGGAAATAGGGGTGAGTCTTTTGGCATCAATGAGAGGGAATTACTCTGAGTCATCATTTTGGCCTTTATTTTCTTTTTCTCTTTTTTTTTACTTTCTTTTTCTGGATTTTCTTTTTTCATTTTTTGATTTTTTCTTTTGTTTGCCCTTTTTTGTTTTGTTTTGTTTTTTTTATCCCCTCGATGATGCAATGACTCAATCTGATAGACTATTTCCTTGGTTACATGGGTATGAGGAATGTCACACTCTTTGAGGTGTTGATGACGACAAGAATGCAAGTTCTTGGCCTAATAACATTCATCCCCCTCATACAGAAAATGACAGCTTGCTCGATGATCTGGACATAACCAGCTTACCCCATTTGG
This sequence comes from Clitoria ternatea, assembly GCA_037962975.1. Lineage (NCBI taxonomy): Eukaryota > Viridiplantae > Streptophyta > Magnoliopsida > Fabales > Fabaceae > Clitoria > Clitoria ternatea. The sequence continues at coordinate 115,726,414 of CM075674.1, read as the reverse complement.
CACATGCATTGGACTCCAAGCTTGATTCTATTTTTTCATTTTTTTTCATTTTTTCTTTCATTTTTTTTTGTTTTTTGTTTGTTTGTTTGTTTTTTTTTTGTCGGCAAAGTCTCCCTTGACTATGCCTGCATTTATAGGCATCAGTAATTTGCCCCTATCTATGTAGGTGACTGTTGAAGTTTCCTTAAATGACTGGCCTGCCCCTGTCCATTTGGGACTTGGTCGTGCTGTCATTCACATAGATTCCTACCACATCCTAAAACAAAGTTACTAATGCCTTCTGATAGATTGCCACCGTGTTTTTGCAAACTGAAGGACATTAATAACTTAATTGATTCCTTCAATTGTTCTTGACTCAGGGGTATACCCATCTTGACCTTTTCTTCTCTCCATTTGACAATCTTAATTGCCTCTTGAAAGGGATAAACCTCTTTATCCTCTTGTTCTAACAATCTTGTTAACTTGGGCGATGGCTCACAGGCTTCCCTACCTTCTTTGTCAGCGCGATCGACCGGGTAGTTAAGGTTGTGAAACTGGATCGTGACCTCACTGTTCTCAGGAGAATCATTTTCAGACCTGCATTTATTTGGTTTGTCATGGTGAATGAGAAAAAGAAGCAAATAAAGAGAAAAGGATTCAAGGTGGCGATAAGGAAAGCAAAAAAGGCATTTTGAAACTCGACACGTATTTATTGAGAAACTTAAAATGATAAAAACATGTTTTTGCCCTTATTACATAAACATCCCCAAAGCCTTAGGCATAGCTATCGGGTTGAAAAGTCATTAAAACATCTTTTCGATTGAAAATTTAAAGTCGCATGGAATTTGACAGTCTCCTAGTCATAAAGATCTCCGCCTGGCGGGCAATCATAAAGTTTGCATCATCACAGGGCCCATCTTCAGTGGTGACGACATCCCTTCCATACTCCTAACCCTCTTTCATTGCAGTAACCCCAGAACTCCCTTGGTTAGGCAAGGGGTTTATGGTCACGTTGGGACTTCCTTCTTGGAAACTTATCCACTTGGCTTTGATTAGATCCCTCACTTTGCATTTTAGGGCCTGACAGTCCTCAGTAGAATGTCCCGGGGCTCCAGCATGATAATCACATCGGGAACTAGGATTATACCCTTTAGGGTAAGGGGGAACCACGGGTTTCAAGGGACAGGGTACCGCAAGGTAATTACGGATAAGGTGAGGTAAAAGTTCTGTGTAGGTTATTGGAATGGGGTTGAATCGGGCTGGTGTTCGATTATTGATGGGTTTTATTATGCTTCGGATGGAATTAGGAGGCTGAGTCCATCGCTGTGGAGGATAGTATGGCATAGGTTGTGGATTAGGGGGTCTGAAAACAGGAAAATGGAAGTGGGTAGGTGTTCAAGCGATAAATGGATGGAAGTGGGATTGTAGTGGGGGAGGATAGGAATCTTGGTTATGGGTGGTGATGGCCATAAAAAGTGTAGGAAGATTGGCATGTTGAAAGGCAGTGTGAGTTATTGGTCTTGGTTGGGCCTTCTTTTGGTTGTAGGAGATGGAGTTGGTTTCCCTTTTTCTTTTTCCTTTATTTCCCGATGCAAACCTTCTCGTGATAGGTGCCCCAGATGGTTGGGAGGATTGTGAAACATGGGGATTCATCATTTGAAAATTATAATCCTCTTGTTGGTTATGGAATGGGGGAGAGTATCCTTGGGGTATTCCATAAGGTGGGAAAGGTACAAGATTACCATCTAGACCAACGTGGGATGTATAACCGTAGGGCATTCCATGAGGTAGTTGGGGATCAACCACTTGCTTTGCTTTCCCAGTGTTGATAGTGAGGGAGGCGGTCATAGGGTGAGTAACTTCATCCTGTGTTAGACCAAGGCTCGAGGAATGTAATGGGGTTAGCGGTTGTTGTTGAGCATCCTCGATACTTACAGAGGAGTCTCCTTCTGTGATTCTTTTCTCTAAAAGTTTAACCATCTCCGCCATATGCTCCTTTAGTTGGTTGACCTCATCCCTGAGGTTTTTATTTTCCTGTTCTATTTCAGTCACGAGTCTCTTCTGAAGTCGGGTTCTGTAGGGGTGTTTCTCCATGATGTCTTTTGAAAAATACAAAAGTGTCAGGTGGAAATAAAAGAAAATAAAACAGTATGACTGACATTAGAATAAATTGGCACATGAAGCAATCACAAGTCTTAACGAGCATCCTTTGACTATTCCTCAGAACGATTTGTTTAGAAATACTAAGTAGGATAAACATGGAAATTAATATAGGATAGTTGAAGACAGAAGAATCCTTCATTCTGAAATGCAATAAGAGCCTCAAGTTTAGCTATTTCTAGCTCGGGGAACCATGACCCTCCTCTTAAAGGTTTGATCCCACGTTAATTTTCATATCTTGCTCAAGGGTATTCGTTAAGCTCTGAATAGCTTCCGGCGAGAATAAAAAGAAAGGAAAGAAAGAGTCATCGGGAATTGACGTGCTTTTCAAATCGATACTCCCCTAGTAATTTTCTTGAAAACATTTTTGTATTTAGGGGAATTACGATTTGATAAAACTTGTGTCAAATCAAAGGTCATGTGAGCTACGGATTTTCTAATCATCGTTAATACAAAAAGAATTGATTTTTTTTCTTTTGATTTTTTTTATATGTATTTTTTGTTTTTTTTATTTTTTGCTTTTTTTTCGATGATTCAAAAGATCCGTAGCTCAAGGCCCAAAGACTTAAATAAATATGCATAAAAGGAAAGGACTACTTGCCCGTTAAAGGATCATTAGTTAGAAGTATGTCATTTTTGGAAAAAGTAATCCATTAATCGTGCAAGTGGTCCTCTAATTTGGATCAGAAGGGAAAGTGAGAATGAGAAAAGGTAGAAGTAAAGCTTGCCCCCTTCGTGCTTTAAGGCGGATTTTTCTGAAGGTCTTTTCTGGGACCTATAGCTTATCTAACAGTGGACTCCTCACATTGGGTGGCTTGTACTAGACTTCTAAAAGGTCACTAGAGCCAAGATCCTACTCATGATGTAACCACAACAGTAGGGAATCTACTAGGTGCGTACATCATGAAAGGTCGAACTCTAGTTGAGGTTCTTACGATCGCCGGATGGGAAGTACATCCCAAACGACACCGCTACCAACCTCCCCTAACTTAAGCTTCATTTGGGGCCCGGGTATAGGGTGCCACTCATAAGTGTGTGAAAATTGTGAGTGTAGTGTGTGAAAGGGTATTCAATACCTGTACCTTACCCCATTCTGCACAGAGAACAAATACAGAATAATAACACAAAGTCGTCTACCTTAGGGTTCAACAATCATACAGAATTTAACAGAAAATAAATGACAAAATACATACAAAACAGAAACCACATACAAACATTGATAAAAAAAATAAAATAAAGGAAGAAGTTAAATAATGAATAGACTATTTAAAAATATGCGCTATCAACTTGATTGGCTTGACTCTCTAAAAATGTCCCCAGTGGAGTCGCCATCTGTCGCGACCGAGATCGCGGCGGGAAGGCCAACCCTTAAAACGAAAACGAGTTTCAAAATCCTTTCGAAAAGAAAACAGGGAGTCGCCACCAATATTTTTTAGGATAAAAATATCGGGAAAAACCTCTTTTAAAATACTGGTTATGAAAAATGAAATTCTAAGTTCGGGAGTCGAATTACAGGTGAGGAAGGTATTAGCACCTTACAACTGTCCGTTATAAAACGGTTACCTCAAATTGATAGCGCTTATTTCAAAATAATCTAGAAATTATTTTAACTTCTTTTATGAAAAGAAACATACAAAACAATAAAAGAAACACAAACAGACAAAACAGACTAAATAGTTAGAGTAAAAATTTGATCAAACAGCGACAGTAAGAAAGAAGAAAATAGCGACGATAGAAGACTAAACAGTAACAGTAAGAAAGAAGAAAAAAGTGACGATGGAAATCTGAACGGTGACAGTAAGAAAGAAGAAAACAGCGACGATAGAAGTCTGAACAGTGACAGTAAGAAAGAAGAAAACAGCGACGATAGAAGACTAAACAGCGACAGTAAATAAAATAGAAGATTTAAACAGTAACAATAAGAAATGACAAGGCTATGACAGTAAGGAACTCGACAAAACAACAAATATAAGAAAAAAAACTGAAACAGAGTGAAAGAAAGGTTAACAGGACGTCTCATCCAAATTAACCTTAATTTATACGTAAATTTAAACATTAAAATAAATAAATAAAATAAAAAATAAAATTGATTAAGAAAATATTATTGTTTAATAAAAATATTAAAAGTATGAGATTAACAAGACGTCACGTCTAAATTAACCTCACTTTAAAGAAAATAACACTCTAATAAAATATTAAAAAAAACATGAGATTAACGAGACGTCTCGTCTAAATTAACCTCATTTTAAAGAAAATAATACTCTAATAAAATATTAAAAAAAACATGAGATTAACAAGACGTCTCGTCTAAATTAACCTCATTTTAAGAAAATATTATTTTAATAAAAATATTAAAACACGAGATTAACAAGACGTCACGTCTAAATTAACCTCCTTACGACAATAAAATTTTAAAACATTAATTATATAAAATTAATCAATATCATAACAGAGACATAAAAAATTATAACGAGAAAGTGGGCCCGACAGGAATTGATTCCCGCTCCTACGTATTCTCAAATGTATTGAGAAATCAGGGTTACGTAGTTCTTTAAGGAAAATCTGAGAAAATATTTAAATTATTTTTGATCAATTTTGATTTTTAATAATAAAGAAGATTCATGAAGAAAGAGAAATACAAGGCGAAGTAAGATCGCACGTGTATAAACCTTCGAGACCAAATAACAACGATGTAGGCAAAAGTAATTTTGCACGACATAGCTCATAAAATTTTGAAATAATTTTTATAAAAGAATATATATATATATATATATATATATATATATATAAAAAACAAAAATTAACATGAAACTATCTATTTTAATTTTTACAAAATAATTGAAGTTTTTTTATTTCATTATTTTCACCATAAAATACTATAAAAATATTTTTTGGGTTTTGTGATTTTTTATTTCACTTCTAACAAAAATCTATTAAATTCAAGAATAATTTTATTTTAATTTAACTAAAACTGAAAATTCATTTTTTATTTTCTTTATTTATTTATATATATATTACTATTTTATTATTATTATTTTCATTAACATAAACAAACATTGGGCTTTAAGAGCCCATTTCCTAAAAAAAGGGAAGAGTGGTAATAGAAATGGGCCACACTAGTTGAGGCCCAAAACTTAAACCTAAAATGAAAGAAGGGAAAAGAAGGAGAAGAGAAGAGAAGAAGAGGGGGGCGGCGGCTGCTGCTGCAAGAAAGAAGAAAAGAAAGGGAGAGGGAAAGAGAGAGAGGGAACCCGAGAGGGAGAGGGAGAGATGTGACGAGAGAGGGAGAGTGAACGAGAGAGGAAGGGGACGGCTCCGGCGGTGGAGAAAGAGGAAACGAGAGGGAGAGACAGAACGAAGAGAGAGAGAGCCGAGAGAGAGGGTGCGAGCGAGAGAGAAGTGACGGAGAGAGGGAGAGTGAGATACCGAGGGAGGGAAAGGACCAACGGCAGCGAGGCGGCGGTGGAGGAGCCTTCCGGCGAGCTCAAGGAAACCGGCTGTGACGGACTCCGGCGACTTTTCCTTCTTTTTCCCTTTTTTTTGGCTTTTCGATTATTTATTGTTTGTTTTTTTAGTTGTTTGCTGTTGGTTGGGAGATGATGAAGTGAGGGAGATGAAGAAGTTTTTTTTTTATGTTGTTGGGGTGATGAGGGATGAAGGAGTTGGTGTTGTTGGGGTGTTGAGGAAGATGAGGGTGTTATGATGGTGGTGTTCTGGAGGATCAAGGAAGGTCAAGGGATGAAGGAGATGAAGAGGTTGATGATGCTCGTTCTGTTGGTGGTGTTGGTGGGGTGCTCTGATGTTTTTTTCATGAAGGAGATGATGAGGGATCAAGAAGATGAAGAAAGGTTCTGTTGTGGGGTTCAGAAAGATGAGGATGATGGAGTTGAAGAAGGTGAAAGTGGGGTGAAAGTGGGGAACCCAATTCTATATTCTGCACCGGAATTCCTGGAAGGGGGCCCAAAAAATTATTATTAATAATTAAAAAGAAAGGACAGAATTTGGTGTTTACAACAATGAAAGTGACCTTGAAACAAAAGGACTGATTAAACAACAACTAATTTGATTTAGGGTATTTGTTGCTAGATAGTTTAAGCACAAGTGGTGGAATCTTATAGGGGAATTGGTAGAATAGAGGGTTTAAGATTTTGAGGCGAAAGACAATTGTGGATTTGGGAGTGGAAAAGCAAGTGAGAATGCTAAGGTTGGTGGGTAAGGTTACGAGAGAGGGTGGGGGTGAAGAAGGTAGGTGGTGGTGGTAATGTCGGTAAGTAAAAGGTAGCTCTATATAAAGTTAAAAGAGAGTAAAGAGAAAGAGAGAAATGATTAATTTGGGGTTGAAGGAAATTTTGATAAATTAATTTCTTAAAGGCTTAAATATGTTTTTGGTTCATATAAAATAAGGATTTTTTTCATTTTGGTCCCTATCATTGTTTTTATATCCTTGTTTTATTGAATATTTTGATTTTAGTCTCTACTTTAAACTTAAATTTGTTAGTGACTAAATTACATGTTTGCTTATTCACATAGCTCTCACATGTCTAACTGTCGTTAATAGTAAGTCGGTCAAGTTAAAATAAATTTTTTTTGTCATGAAAAACATTAGTATTTTTATTTTCTAACAATTTTGAAAGCAACTTTAATTGACTAAAAATGATATTGTAACTCGTAGAGTCGTGTGTTAAATATCATTTGGTATGTAAGAACCATATGAACAACCTAATATGTAATTTACTTGTATCAACAATTAACAAATTCATATTCAAAATAGAGATTAAGATAAAAAAATTCAATAAAAGAGGATATAAAAGAAAAAAAAATATAATAGGGATCAAAACTAAAAGACCTTGACTTTATAAGGACAAAAAACATATTATTTAAGCATTTTTTAATAATAACATGTGTGAATAGTGAACTTATGTTAGTCAACTCAACACTCAACAGATGAAGATCAATGACCAATTTTGATGAATTTAAATAGTATACAAACTAAACTAATAAAACAATTTAGAGGTGCTACATATCCTAATCATGAAATTTAATTGCACGTGAAAATATATTTAAGTTCCATACACACATGATTATATGATAACTGATCAGGTATCGATACCGATCCCCATACCAAGGGATGACAAGTTCCAAAGGTAAACAAAAGGCACAGATCCAACATAATTTATACAACATCGGCTTTCAATATGACCGATATTGAACCCCTGAATATAAGTTGCAACAAGTAGCTTAATCACCTGACACGCATCAAATCATGAGTTGGGCCTCCGTAAGTGTTATAAATACCATAATTTATGATGATTCACGTAAGTCATTTATTACTCTGAATGCTCTGGTATTGTTAATCCATACCAACTTAAAATTCAGAGAATCTTTGTAGGTACCATCACCACCAGTTCTAGAAGAAGAACCAAGAGAATCACATACACCGAGGTCAAAAGCATTGAGCTCCCACTGAGCCAGTTTTTTATAATACTGAATTCCCTATTGAACCAGTGTAATGTCAAAGTGAAAATGTGATTCTATACGGGTTAAGATAGTGGTCAAACTACCTTCTACATACTAGGCATTTCAATAACCACATGTATTCTTCTTAACCTTTAAAATTTTTCATTCTTGCCAAAAGAAAATATATTTAGTAATCACTAATCAAAACTCAAAATATTTTCAACAATTTCAATTTAATTCATTTGAAAAGAATTAATGATTTAGAAACACTTTTAGGGGAAATCTTTTGGAAATGGAACCAAAGACAACAAATGCCTATAATAAAGGGTTAGCACATCATTAATTATTCTTCAAGGCTTTAATTAAAAATGTTTTGAAATTATAAAACTTTAATTAAAAATTTCAATGATAAGTACTAAATTAAAAAGAATGACGAGTAACAGAATAATTAAACATTTCTTATTTATATTTTGTTATGGTAATATTATACTTTCTCCTATACCACTCCTTGTGAACAAAGGCACTTAGAAAATTGAAATCACAAGCAAATCATTAAGACTGTGTTTAGTTGAGTTTTCTTGAAAAAGTTTTTTAAAATTTATATTTTTTGGAATAGTTAGACAAAAAATTGAAAAACTCTTTCACTTTTCAATTTTATTGGAAAACTAATTTAAAGACTTCTCTATTTTTCTTAAAAAATAGAAAATTTGATTTTTCAGTTTTTTATAAATTTTATTTGAATATTTTGTAAACAGATACATTTTGTATTTTTAAAACTTCTTTAAGAATAGTTTTCTATTTTTTTTAAAAAATTTATAAACTAAACACATTCCTTATATTATTCTTTAATTAATTTGTTGGATACTTTTTGCATGGCCCATCTGGTTGCTGCCAATAAATTACAGGGGAAACCCAATTCGCAAGTCTAATATATATTATTTAGATTTATTGCGATATTGAAAAAATAATAATAGTTTAGTGCGACATGTAATGCAACACATGTTTACTATAGAAAACAATGAAATATTAAGTTGACGATGCTCCACGATTTTCCCATCATGTCACAATAATAATCAATAACTTTTCATTCTTTGTCCTATTAAATTAAATATTAATTTATTTTTCTTCAATCGGCTCCTCCCTTTATTTTCCCTTGCATTTCATTATTGAAGATTTATAATAATGATAATGAAACAATATTATTTTTTAAAACGTGTTAGTTTAATATATGTAGCTTTCACGGCTATAAGTGTTCTTAATTATTTGTCTAACGTTATAAACTAATGACATGGTTGCGTGATGGGATAGAAGAACGAAAATAGACATAAAAAATATATTCTTTGTATAAATTCGCACCAACGAATTAGATATTTGTGTTGGCTTTACTTCAATAACCAGCACATATCATATCCATAAATACCAACAAGTGATTATAAAATTAAAAAAAATTAATCTTATACACTTTTAAATATTGGTGTAAATGAATTTTTTTATGCTAATTATTTTAAAAAACCAGTATAAAAAATATAATATAATAACTTACTATATCGGTTATTTTAAAAACTGGTAAGTTACAATTAATATATTTGTTTAGTTGTATCTTTTTATATATAAATAATCATGTAGATACACAGTGAAATTATAAAAAGTTACATCAGCAAATTTCGTATGTTTCTAGATTATTTTTTCGTGAGAAATAGCATTGCTGTTCATTACGAAGAGAGGCCCAAAGGCAGAAACAGTAAAGAGCAAGTCCTTACAGTGGGCCGAACAGAGTAAAAACAAAAGAACCAAGGCCCGTTTGCTATCAGAATTTCCAAATGTAGATACACTATCAGGCCTTGCTTCTTGGGTTTTCCATCAAGGCCCAATGTAGTTTATAGTCATATACTTAATACGACAAAAAAATAATTATAGTGCTCTAGTCAAGAGCATAGCATGAACATTTAGTAATTATGTGAGACTTTAATTCCTATTAATTGGTACTTTAATTGAAATACGTGACCATGGAAAGAACTATCAATATGTTAGTGAAACCGTCAAAAAGGAAAAAAAAAAGACTACCATTTGATCAGTATTTATCAATAGAATAAAAGTCATCTTAGATGTAAATTCTTAAAGGGACTGAATGATAATGAGTCTCACATTGAATAACAATAAGAACTTAGTATGATATTTAACACACGAAGTTGTCTTATCTAATAGATTAGATTATTTTTAAGGTTGAATTCTACATACCAAGGGGGGGAAATTGTACAATATGCTCTGCAGAACATTCAAGCAAAAGGGTCGCAACAACAGTGAGCTACTGTATGTTTGCATTTTGCAGCTGGTTTTTCTGTGTTTTGGCACAATTATTACTTTCTCATAGCATGAAGACAATCCAAACCGTATTCAAAGGAAAAGTACGTACCTAGCTAATGCATGCTAGCATTTACATTTGACCTTGACCTAACAGGAATCTAATTTCCTTTGTCACATTAAGGCCAGACAGGAAAATGAATCTCACACCAAAACAATGTTTACAAAAAGGATCTTTTAGTTTGTATCCCTGCACACGTAAGATGAAAATATTAAATACTTTTAATTAACAAGTCTTTCATAAGACTTTTAGGATTGAGAAAGCGTTTTATACCAATAAGCCATTTGAAATATATAAATTGAAGCCACATGACTTAATTAAAACGAGTATTATTCTTAAAAACACCTTTACCTTTGATCAAGATGTTTCTTTTTATCAAGTAAAAACACCTTTACTTAAGAATAAAAACTAAAATTTATAAGTATATTATTTTAAAAAGTAAACATTCAAGGGTTTGGTGTTTGAGTCTTGTTAACCAATACTTAAGCCTACCAAGGAAATGATAAACACTCTTTCAGAGATAGATGAAATAACAACTATAACTTTTTTTTTATTAGAAATGGCACTGAAGTCTATTAGAATCATAGAGTTCCTTTAAAATATTCATGAATGTTGCTTTTAATTCCCTAACTCAAAAAAAGAAAAACTCCCTAAACTCAAGCGTTTATTTTTAATATAATAAATAAAGTATTTTAAAAATATTATTATTTTAATATTGTATGTCTATAAACTAACCAATGACCCCATAGACATCCCCTAAGGAGAAAAAAAAAGTAAAAAGAGAAACAGATCCAAGAAGGAAAGGAATGAACCTACACAATTATTTAATGGAATCTCATCTTTGATTCCTCAGTTTTCAACGGTTCATTCAAACATCCTATATCTGTCTAATTGCTTACTAATAAACACATCCTAAATCCTAATATTAGGAATTGTCTAGCCTCAAGTTAAAGGACCAGAAGACTCACTATGCAAGAAACGCAGAGTACTATTACAAGGACTACAGTGATTAAAGGACCAGAAGGCTCACTATGCCATGCATGATCCATAGAATAACCTTTATATGAGGGTTATATATATGTTTCTTAAATAGTATATGATACCCTTCATTGGTACTAAACATATTTATTGAGAAAGACATAAAACCTTAATTATAACTGAACCTAAAAAAAATTGTCTTCAAAAAAGAATACCTACAAAAAGATACCCTTCATTGGTTCCTAGTTTTTTTTTAAAGGGAAGATTGGAACTAAAGTTGATCAAGAACCTAATTTATTTTCAAGAGTTGAAGGATGTAGATGGTGTTGCATTACTCTCTCTTTTTTTTTTTGAGTACATGGGCTCACCCATTGATCCACTACTGGCCCCAGAAGTGAATTCTAAATGAGCGATATGACTTGAGTTGATAGTGCAAGGCATAATATTTAGCATGGTGGTCCAATATACATCACCAACACAAAAATAAAAAATCATCCCAAAAACCGATTTAACAAATATTTAAACCATATGAAATATTATGAGGTAAATTATATGAGATTTTCAACATTTAATAATTAATCTTAATGGTATATGTCCACATGTCAAAAAGAAAATATATTCTTTATTCAAAATGAAACCTTAATGAGAATGAAATTAATATGTTTGAAAACCATCGAGTGTGATAAACTTGTTTGGAAGTAAAAATGTCTATTAGGTTAGTAATTCAAATTTGGCTACTATAAAGAAACAAACATCAAAGTTGAAAACATGTTTTTGAGTGAAACAAGAAACTGGTTTGAAGCGAACATGGTGAAGAGTAGTGATTCATTTTGTTTCCATTTTGGGAAAGGACGTGACAAGTGTGAAACGTTTCTCTCCAGTCACTACTCTCACCACCGGGTTCACTGTTTTGGTTCCCTCGCGAGGGTCACTAGGCACGTGCACATTAAAGTTGCGAACCAAATTATTAATATTAATAAATTAACAAAAAGAATCGTCGTCACGGTCGTCGTAAATTAACAAAAAGTATAATTTAATATTTTTTATTCTTTTGATTATGAAATAAAAGGAAAAGGAAAAAGGGGGAAAGTATGTGTTACCTTCGTTGAGACATGATGACAATTTATCGGCTGAGAGGCCAATTATCCACTTAAAGAGAAACCTATGTTCCAGATACTCTTTCTTGCTCTACAACACTATCTAATCTAAATTCTCATCTACAATCATTTCACTCACATGCAACCCCATTTCCACTATATCTATTACCCTTTGGCCCCATCTCACGTCAAAATTACGTTTCCAATTAATTCACATTAATCTACATTCCACCCACATTATCCTCTTTTCTCTTAATTACTTTTAAAGGAAGCCCCCCACGTGATTCGTCTTTTTTTAAAAAAACAAAACGAGAATCGGATCTGAATATTTGATTCAGGTTCGTTTGGTTTCCAGTTGGGGAAACAGAGTTAGAGAAATAGAGAAATTTAAGGGTTGATATTGATCCTTCACGCAGTTCAAAACAGTCAAAACTTCGTTTGACCATAAGATTTATTTTTAGGGTTGGTAACCAAACATGCTCTTAGCTAAGTGAGTATCAGATCAACAGGTCGGATTCAAGTCTATATTAGCTAAATCCAATTAAAATTTGAAACTCAAAAAATAGGGTTATTTTTAATCAGATGAACTTTTGGATTTTCAACAAATGGGTATCAGTTTGGATCTTTATTGACTCATTATTCAGTCTAATATTCTTATTCAATTTTTTAATTATTATGTTGAATATTGCATTAAAATAATTAAAGAACCACGATATAGCTAGTGAAGTTACATTCAGGTTATATGATGCCAAAACCGTTCAAAAATATTTTTTTTTTATCGGCATGACTTTTCTTAAGATCAATATTTTAGAAAGCTTATATGATACAATCTCAAACAAAAAGGGAGAAAGTAAAAAAGAAATACTGAAACTGATTGCTTTCAAATATCAAGGAAATATATCAAAGAAAAAGAGCCATGTAATAAAATTTATAATTTTGTTTTAAACACTTTTGCATATACTTTTAAGTCTCGCTCTCAACATAGGTTACTCGGTTCACATTGAACTAACCTCCAATAAGTAATGAGCTATGATGGACTTAGTTTGAAAACCGCAAATTTAATTTAGATTTGAAAATAATGCTCTAGCTAGCCAAATCACAATCCCAATCTGATTTGATTTTTTGTGACCAAAGAACTTGTGTTGTAGGAATTGGACTCTGCCATGGGCATGAAGAGCCATTTGACATCTAAACAAAAATAAACATTTGGTCCAAACTTAATAAGTAAACCGATGGTGACTAATGTCAACTTTTGGAATTCGGTGTATATGTTTTGATGTTAATGGGTTGTGACTTGTAAAAGAATTCAAAGATATTAAAAGAGGGTGTGTCTCTTAAGTCTTCCTCGATTTTTAACTTAGTAAATGTTAAGATTATATGTGTGGAGTACTCAATGCAAAGTAGGTAGAGGTTGGGAATAAAGTAACTTAATTAGTAATAAATGTTGGAGGTATTTATTAGAGTAAGGGTTGCCAGATGTAATGATGACTTTGTCAATGACTTTTTCAAAGTTATTAGGGCTTATCGGTGACTCAACATGGTAGGCAGAAATCTTGACGTTCTGGTAAGATGTAATACACCCCAGATTACTACTAAAAAACATTATTTTAGCTACAAGAATTTAGCAACCGATAGTAGTTTATTAACAATAGCAACCCCTTGGCAACAACTAAAGAATAACAACCATTAGTTATCATTGGTGGTGCTTTATGACGCACCTTAGCAACGAAACTAACTGTCCTTGCTAACATTTTTGGAAGTCTATCCAAATCTCATCTCTATGTGTGAATTTATAATAGTTAGACAAATCTTGTCACTAATCTCATCGTTGAACATATTATACAGTGATGAACATGAAATTGTCGCTATCGTTTACCATAGTTTTGTCTCCACTGATGTCACTAAATTGAAAAATAGGACTTTGGTGACGAGAGAAAGCCCGTCACGGGATTCTTTGTCAGAGGCCATCTTCAAAGATGTCATTAAAATTAGCAAGCACGGTAAATAAGAGAGAGGGAAAGGAAAAATTTAGTGATAGATACTTCACCTGGCGTTGTTATATTTTTCATATGCCAATGCCCATTTTGTTGCTAAAGCGGACAAAGAATTTGAAAAGATGTCTATTGTTAAAGACATCGCTATAATTAGCGAACACATTAAATAAGAAAGAGAGAAAGACAAAAGTAAGCACAATGTGCTTAGCCTGTCATTGTTACCTTTCTCATACGTCGCCGCCGCTTTGCGTCACTAAAGTAAACAGAGATCTAAAAAGTTGCATGACACCGAAAATGTCCTATGATAAGTTGGCACATTAAATAAGAAACAGAGAAAGGCAAAAGTTAACGATGAGACACTTAGCTCGTCGTTGTTATCTTTCTCATACACCACCATCAATTTCACCGCTAAAGCGAACTGAGAATCTGAAAGATACATGTCACCAAAAGCATTGCTACAATTGAAGAACACATTAAATAAGAATGAGGGAAAGGGAAAAGTTAGAGACGACACTAAAACTGACAGAGAATTTGAACAGAGTCCCATCATCAACTACGTCGCTATTGTTAGTAGGCACTTTAAATCAGAAAAAAGGAAATGAAAATATTAATGACAAAGGCTAGCCCTGCCATTGTATTTTATATGTTGTCACCACAATCATTGCTAAAGGTGGTAGAGAATCTGAAGAGTCCTATCGCCAAAGATGTCATTGGTTCTGGTGAGTTTTTGTAACTAAGTTTATCGCTATGAGTTATACATTGAAGTTTGAGGAGATGTGTGACTAATCTCATCTTTATGTACATAAGGAGAGAGACACGACATGTAGCTTATGGCTAAGAATAAACATGTGGCTAACTTACCAGTTAGTTTGTGTCACTGTCAAGCTTTTTTTGAAATAGTGACTAGTTTGATGACAAGTTAGTGTATGCCACTAAACCAAGACACTTAATCGAGCCCAACCACCTTTCCTTTCGCTTTCTCTATCTCTACTACCCTAAACTCCCCCTTTTCTCACGTTGTGACTCCTCCCCCTCTAATCGTTTTGGCGGTCGTGACACCCTCCCCGTTACTCTTTCTTTACATTCAACCTCTTACTCTCACTTTTTTTTTGCTAACTCCTCACTCCGGTGACTTTTGTCTCATTCTTCTTCTCGTGGTAAATATGTCTTTCTCTCTCCCCTCTCTTTCTTTCCTCACTCTGTCTCTCTCTTTCTTTTCCCCCACTCTTGTTTTCTTTGTGTCTCCTAGTGTATGTCTCCGGCACGATGATCTCCCTTGCTACAGTGATCATGATATAAAGCCAAAGTCAGTTATGTTTTACACTCCTTGGCTTATTTATATGTTTATGACGATGTTTGTATTATATGACGATTGGGTTATAAAGATGTATGTAATGTGTGATGTTGATTTATTGGATGATAATGACTATAGGGGCTGGAGGCTAAGTAATATGTTGATTTGTGTGTAATAGAGTTGGATAATGAATTGGAGGATAAATGACTGAGCATGTATGCTTGAATTTGAGTGACCATAGTATGTTAATGATGGCATTAAGTAGGTAATTAATGTGATTATGAAAGTATGGTAACGAAAAGGTAATAATGAACATTGCTGATAAAAATAGAAACGTAGCTAGATTACCCCCTTCTAATTTTGATGTTTATTTCTGTATTAATTCTTAATTTCAGTCACTCACCCCCAGTATTGTGGTTGTAGTGACTGATGGCAGGCTATGGTGGCACACCGCGGGAGTAAGAGCTAAATGAGGCTAGGGCGATATGGAAACCAGAAGAAGAGATTCATAATTGTGTGTTCGTTATTAATTTATAAAGATGTTGAATTATATTACCTTGTTAATGTGGATGTGTAATGATGTAGTATTGTAATAATATTATGTTTGTGTGTCATGTGGCACACAGCCATTGCATGAGTTCATGATATGGGCAGGTCTTGCGATATATGTGTGCTAGAATGATATGTGGAGTGTGATTGAGAATTGAATGAATGACGTGATGATAATTTAGTACATGTTATGCATAATTGTTAATTAAGGTATTAGTGGTGTAACATCCCTGATGTTTTAATGAAAATTATAAGAAATGGGAAATGTTAGTAAATATTTTAGAAGTTTTATTTAATATTTGTTCTGTCCGAGCCAAAGATTGGAAAAGCCGGTGTCGAGGTCGGTATCTGAAGCGCGAGCAGGCAGAGTTAAAGATCAGAAGTGTAGGAGAAGAGCGGGCAGGGCTAGGCGGTCTGATCCAACCGTTGTGAGGAGAGCGCCTCATACGGAGTCATAGCCCGGATTAACCTCATAATGACTGAAACAACGAATATACGTAACCAAGAGGTGAGCATGGATAAGGTATCCGATCTCTCAGGTTGTAGCTCGGATTTCCGAGGTATGAATACTAAGTTAGGATGTCGGGGGCCGATATTTATATTGGGCCTATACTCTTGCGAAGTATTAGAGAATTGCGAATAATTAAACGTTGAGGGAATAAATACGTGTAATTGATTTGATAACTGTGCAATAGTTCAATATAGTGAAATTAATTAAATTTAGTAAGAATACAAATAAAATAAAGGAAAAGATGATCTTGCCCATGAGTTATATATATAAGGAAATTCTCTTCCTTCCCTCTTCATTATTCACAAGTTATCTTTGCTGTTGGTCTATTTCTCCTCTTTCGTTTTTCTCTCCTCTCTTAACGCTGATTTGCATGCGCTGGAGAGGGACTCCATTTGTGTCTAAACTTCAATTTAACCCCATTCCTGTGATCGAGGCTTCAAGGTGAGTCTACTGATCCGTTCCAATTGTAATTCCCTTATTTCTTTTATTCTTCGGCCGTTTAGAGCCATGCATGGCTATATTCGTGGTTGTTCTCCACTCCTCTGGTGAGTGTGAGCCCAAATGCAGTCCATGAACTAAGGGCGTTGAAGTGATGAAGCTGTACTTTATGATCCGTAGGTAGTAGGCTAAGCAACGGAAGACTGAGTAACGAAGTTGAGACTACGAAACCAGTGCTCGGAGGGAAGAATCGACACAGAGAACAGATCAACAAAGCGTGGAACCAAAGTAAGGGGGTGTTCGGGTTATAATTAATTAGAATAGGACTCACTTCTTGTTCAGATCTTTGAGGTAACATAAACAGGTTAAGGAAAATGTTGCTAAACGTAATTGTGTGTTTATGTTTATGCATGTGTGACTGAGTTTATTAATTAGTGGATGATCGGATGTGGTTGAGTTTATCATGCTATGATTTTGTGATATCAAATGTTGAAATGATCAGTGTTATGTGACGAAGGGTTAGCAAGCAGGCTACCCGAGTGATGAGGAATTGATATTATTATGTGAAAGGTAAACTGTTGAATGATTATGTGGTATGGGATGACCGACGGTATATGATAGCCCCTCATTTCCGGCTCCCGTGGTTTTCGTGCCCAGTTGAGCTACCCAGTGGTCAAGTAGGACCCAGTGGTCGAGGTGGAGAGTCAAGCAGGACTCGGTGAACCAAGCAGGGTTCACGGGGTGTCAAGTAGGACCCCCAGCTGAAGGCCAATCCTTTAGTATCCGGATACTAGGAGTCAGATTGTATGAGAGTCAGTTGTGATGAATGTGATGTATGTGATGAATGTGATGAAAGTGAGGAATGTGATGGAGATTGTGTAGTTGGTCTAATACAGTTATTGTATGAAATTCATTATGTTTCGGTATGCTTACTTATAGATGATGCATGAGGTGTATGTATTAATATGCATGTATAGTGTTAAATTTCGTTCTATATTAATTATAATGCCAAACACTCACCCTTGCATATTTTTTTTTAGTAACCAGAGACAGGGAGGGGGAAGGAGCCATGGAGTCGCGCCAAGGGGGAGAACGGTGCCAGGGTCCGAGTGACTTCGAGTGACTTTCTATAGAGTCTTATGTGTATAAGAACTTCTTAGTATAATTATTAGTTGTGTTTAATTAAGACCGGATCAGATGTAAAACTATATTTTAAAAATATATCACCGTTACTTGCATATACTCCCATGGTAACTCTTTGGGTTTACCGAACCATTTTTAGAGTGAAACTTTGAGAGTCCGGTTGCATGTCTTGAATAATCCGATGTGTGAAAGGTGTTCGCTCCAGCGAATAGAACCTCGTTTAAGTGAGAGTCCGGAATCTCGCTTAAACGAGTAGGGGCCTCACTCAAGTGAGAAGTCCTGACACCCTTTCTCTCATCCGTTGTGTTCAAATTAAATTGTTTTCTCTAAATATCGATTAATTTTCAAGAAAAGGAAAAATTTATTGTAAGATGTAATCGTTTGAATAAAAATAAATGCAAAATAACCTAGGACGTTACACTTGGTATCAGAGCGGTTCTTTCTAGAGCCGGTGTGTGGGCCGATCTAGTGATTGTGATAGTTTTATGAAAGTTAATTGTATTTTGTTGTGTTGAGATTGTGTATGGTCTGGCATCGTTCCCTTGGCACTCCACTGGCGTAGTATTCTATGAATATAAGGTAAATTTACGATCCCCTGACTGATCTTGGTTATTAATGGTGATGTGTTTGCTTATTGTAGAATTACTAAATGGCCGGAGAGACTAGTTCTGGGGGAAGAGATGATTTCTTCTCTAGATTTACTCAGCTGATGAGTAGGACCGAGTCCGGTCCCACTCTGGATAAATTTCTGAAAAGGAATCCTCCGACTTACAAAGGGGGACATGACTATGACGGGGCATATATCTGGATTAGGGATATCGAGCAGGTTTTTGAATATTTTGAGTGCTCTGAAGAGCAAAAGGTTTTATTTGCTAGTTACCAACTAAAAGATGAGGCTAGAGTATGGTGGTCCCACGTGAAGGTGCAGATGAGCGCAGCCAATGAGTCGTTGGTATGGGCGAATTTTCGAAGGAGGTTCCTTGTTAAATACTTCCCGGACAACTACAAAATCCGGAAAGAAATGGAATTCCTGAAGTTGGAGCAAGACCGGATGTCTGTAGCTGAGTATACCAGCAAGTTTGACGAGCTGTGTGATTTCTACCACCCTTTCTCGTTAGAAGGGACTGAAGGTAGCAAGTGCGCCAAATACGAAGCTGGACTACGGATTGAGCTCCTTAATGTAATCGTACCGATAGAGATTAGGGACTACCCAACCCTGGTGAACAAGGCAAGACTAACTGAAGAGGTGCAGTTACAACGGATGTCTCAGCCGAGAGATAAAAAGCCACTGAAGGCAAAAGGATTCAATTTCAAGAGGATGAGTCAATTCTTCCGGGGTGGCAAGTCTTCTGCTACCTCCTCATCCTCTTCCGGTCGGGGCTCCACTGGTCGATCGGGTAATCCCCCTGGGAATCGTACATGCTACAATTGTGGTCAGGAAGGACACATTGCCAAACATTGCCAAGTTAATCAGATTGTGTGCTTTCAGTGCGGACGACCAGGGCACCTCAGGCCCGATTGCCCTCAGAGGCAGCAGCAGGGCAGGACGGATAACCGAACTAACTCTTCTGGGACCCGGGGTTCCAACTTCTCGAGAGGAGGTCGGAATGGAGCTGGTAGAGGGAACCAACAAGCGGGAAGATATGACGCCCAATCTAGCGATGCTCTGAACGCCATGACCGGACGTGTATTTGCGTTTGATGCTTCAGAAGCTACGAGGAATGACAATCTGGTACAGGGTAAGTGCCTCATCTGTGGTTATCTGGTTGATGTGATTTATGATTCAGGTGCCACCCATTCCTTTATTTCGGAAAGTTGTGTGCGACGGCTTGGTCTGCCAATCAGTTTAATGGAGAACGCTCTTATTGTTTCCACTCCAACTGGTTCCACTTTCCGTGCAACTACAGTGTGTAGGGAACTACCGATGCAAATTGAAGCCCGTACTTTTCGAGTAAATTTTATCTGTATACCATTGAAGGACTTAGACGTTATTCTAGGTCTTGATTGGCTTGCTGCTAATCATGTGTTGGTCGATTGTTATCGGAAGAATATTGTTTTCTCTCAGGAACTTGACATGAAGAACGGGGTGAGCGATATCCTAACCACGTATGTTGTTTTATTTGCTTCGGAGGGTCGGCATAACCTCCTGCTAAGTGATATTCTGATTGTTTGTGAATTCCCTGACGTTTTTCCGGAAGAAATTCCGGAGCTACCTCCCAGTCGAGAGATTGATTTCTCTATTGACTTGATTCCCGGGGCAGAACCGGTGTCCCGAGCGCCATATAGAATGTCTTCGGTAGAATTAACCGAAGTGAAGAAACAAGTAAACGAATTACTAGAAAAGGGCTTTATCTGACCTAGTGCCTCACCCTGGGGCGCTCCGGTATTACTGGTAAAGAAGAAGGACGGTAGTATGCGGATGTGCATTGATTACCGGCAGCTGAACAAACTGACAATCAAAAATAAATATCCACTACCTCGGATTGATGATTTACTGGACCAATTGCGAGGCGCCGCTGTGTTCTCTAAGATCGACTTGAGGTCGGGATACCAACAAATCCGAGTGAGGCCGGAGGATATCCCAAAGACAGCATTTCGGACTCGTTATGGGCACTTCGAGTACGTAGTAATGCCCTTTGGAGTAACAAACGCTCCTGCCATTTTTATGGATTATATGAATCGGACTTTTCAACCGTACTTAGACCAGTTTGTGGTGGTATTCATTGATGATATTTTGGTATATTCGAGGTCGGACGAGGAGCATGCTCAACATCTTCGACTTGTTTTACAAGTACTTCGGGAGAAGAAGTTGTACGCTAAACTATCTAAGTGTGACTTCTGGGGGAGTAGTGTACAATTCTTGGGGCATATAATTTCCCAAGAGGGAATCTCAGTTGATCCGACAAAAATTGAGGCGGTTATGGCTTGGGAGAGGCCGAAGTCAATAACTGAAATCAGGAGTTTCCTCAGATTAGCTGGATACTATCGACGCTTCATTGAGGGGTTCTCTCGGATAGCACTTCCTCTGACTCGGTTAACAAGGAAAGGAAACCCCTTCGTGTGGTCGGAGAAGTGTGAATTAAGCTTCCAAACTCTTAAGCGATGTTTAACGACTGCCCCTGTGCTTGCACTTCCCGATGTAACACAGGAATTTGAAGTATATTGTGATGCATCCAAATTTGGATTGGGGTGTGTGTTGATGCAAGCTGATCGGGCAATTGCTTATGCTTCGAGGCAATTGAGGCCACATGAGGAGAATTACCCGACTCATGATCTGGAACTTGCAGCAGTAGTGTACGCACTGAAGATTTGGCATCATTATTTGTATGGAGCTCGCTTTGTAGTATTCAGTGATCACGTGAGTCTAAAGTACTTATTTGATCAAAAGGAGTTAAATATGAGACAGAGGAGATGGGTAGAGTATTTGAAGGATTATGACTTCGATTTGAAGTATCACCCGGGCAAAGCGAATGTTATGGCAGATGCGCTAAGCAGGAAGGTACTGCATGTGGCTTACCTAATGGGTAGAGAACAGGAATTGTTGGAAAGCTTTAGAGATATGAATGTTGGAGTTGTTATGAACGCACCAAACTGAATGACAATCGGAATGTTAAAAATCTCCAACGAATTTCTAGAGTCGATGGTAGATGCACAGAAAAACGATAAAGAGTTACTGAGGCTAATTGATACTCAGAACCAAGGCAAAAATGTGGAGATAACTAGGGGTGACGATGGTATATGGAGATTCAGGAACCGTGTAGTAGTGCCTGCACATGGAGATGTCAGGCAGGCGGTGTTATCAGAAGCACACAAGAGCTCTCTGAGTATACATCCGGGAGTAACGAAAATGTATCATGACTTAAGAAAGGAATTTTGGTGGCCAAACATGAAGAAGGCAATAATCAAGTATGTGAAATCCTGTGTGATATGCCAGAAGTGCAAGGTTGAGCACCAACGACCTCCGGGTTTGCTTCAACCTCCAGAAATTCCGATCTGGAAGTGGGAAGGTATCACCATGGACTTCGTGTCCGGACTACCCCGCACTCAAACCGGATACAACGCGATTTGGGTGATTGTTGATCGACTAACCAAAAGTGCGCATTTCCTAGCAATAAATATGAAGTGGTCACTAGATCGATTAGCTAAGTTGTACGTTGCTGAGATCGTACGACTGCATGGTGTGCCCTCAAGCATTATCTCCGATCGGGATCCCCGATTCACTTCAAGGTTTTGGGGGAGTTTGCAACAACAATTGGGTACTGAGCTTAAATTGAGTTCGGCCTACCATCCCTAGACCGATGGCCAATCAGAACGGACTATACAAACTCTTGAAGATATGTTAAGGGCATGTGTGCTGGAACAGGGCGGATCATGGGAGAAATACTTGCCCTTGGTGGAATTTGCATATAATAACAGTTACCATAGCAGCATTGGGATGGCTCCATATGAAGCTCTTTATGGTCGGAAATGTCGTACTCCATTATGTTGGAATGAGAACGGCGATGCCCTTCATCTGGGGCCTGAGATGATTCAAGAGATGAATGAGCAAATCGCTTTAATCCGAGAGAAGATCAAAATTGCTCAAGACCGTCAAAAGAGCTATTATGACAATCGGCACAGACCCCTTGAATTCCAAGTGGGTGATTGGGTGTTCCTAAGGATTTCACCAACTAAGGGTGTAGGTCGAATTTTGAAGAGCCAAAAGCTTAATCCGAAGTACATTGGGCCATACCAAATACTAGAACGGATTGGTGAAGTCGCTTATCGACTGGATCTTCCTCAATCGTTGACTAACATTCACAACGTGTTCCACGTATCGCAACTTCGAGCCTACATTCCGTGTGATACCATGATTGTACCGAGTGACTCCATTGAAGTGAAGGAGAACTTGACGGTGGAGGCGGTACCAATCGGCATTGAAGAGCATCAAACCAAACGGTTAAGGAACAAGGAGGTACCGCTGGTGAAGGTGAAGTGGCAGAATTTACATTGGATAAACTACACTTGGGAGTTAGAATCCGATATGAGACAAATGTACCCTCATCTTTTTCAACCGGAACACTGATTTCGGGGACGAAATCTCCTTTTAGGGGGGGTGGATGTAACATCCCTGATGTTTTAATGAAAATTATAAGAAATGGGAAATGTTAGTAAATATTTTAGAAGTTTTATTTAATATTTGTTCTGTCCGAGCCAAAGATTGGAAAAGCCGGTGTCGAGGTCGGTATCTGAAGCGCGAGCAGGCAGAGTTAAAGATCAGAAGTGTAGGAGAAGAGCGGGCAGGGCTAGGCGGTCTGATCCAACCGTTGTGAGGAGAGCGCCTCATACGGAGTCATAGCCCGGATTAACCTCATAATGACTGAAACAACGGATATACGTAACCAAGAGGTGAGCACGGATAAGGTATCCGATCTCTCAGGTTGTAGCTCGGATTTCTGAGGTATGAATACTAAGTTAGGATGTCGGGGGCCGATATTTATATTGGGCCTATACTCTTGCGAAGTATTAGAGAATTGCGAATAATTAAACGTTGAGGGAATAAATACGTGTAATTGATTTGATAACTGTGCAATAGTTCAATATAGTGAAATTAATTAAATTTAGTAAGAATACAAATAAAATAAAGGAAAAGACGATCTTGCCCATGAGTTATATATATAAGGAAATTCTCTTCCTTCCCTCTTCATTATTTACAAGTTATCTTTGCTGTTGGTCTATTTCTCCTCTTTTGTTTTTCTCTCCTCTCTTAACGCTGATTTGCATGCGCTGGAGAGGGACTCCATTTGTGTCTAAACTTCAATTTAACCCCATTCCTGTGATCGAGGCTTCAAGGTGAGTCTACTGATCCGTTCCAATTGTAATTCCCTTATTTCTTTTATTCTTCGGCCATTTAGAGCCATGCATGGCTATATTCGTGGCTGTTCTTCACTCCTCTGGTGAGTGTGAGCCCAAATGCAGTCCATGAACTAAGGGCGTTGAAGTGATGAAGCTGTACTTTATGATCCGTAGGTAGTAGGCTAAGCAACGGAAGACTGAGTAACGAAGTTGAGACTGCGAAACCAGTGCTCGGAGGGAAGAATCGACATAGAGAACAGATCAACGAAGCGTGGAACCAAAGTAAGGGGGGTGTTCGGGTTATAATTAATTAGAATAGGACTCACTTCTTGTTCAGATCTTTGAGGTAACGTAAACAGGTTAAGGAAAATGTTGCTAAACGTAATTGTGTGTTTATGCTTGTGCATGTGTGACTGAGTTTATTAATTAGTGGATGATCGGATATGGTTGAGTTTATCATGCTATGATTTTGATATATCAAATGTTGAAATGATCAGTGTTATGTGACGAAGGGTTAGCAAGCAGGCTACCCGAGTGATGAGGAATTGATATTATTATGTGAAAGGTAAACTGTTGAATGATTATGTGGTATGGGATGGCCGACGGTATATGATAGCCCCTCATTTCCGGCTCCCGTGGTTTTCGTGCCCAGTTGAGCTACCCAGTGGTCAAGTAGGACCCAGTGGTCGAGGTGGAGAGTCAAGCAGGACTCGGTGAACCAAGCAGGGTTCACGGGGTGTCAAGTAGGACCCCCAGCTGAAGGCCAATCCTTTAGTATCCAGATACTAGGAGTCAGATTGTATGAGAGTCAGTTGTGATGAATGTGATGTATGTGATGAATGTGATGAAAGTGAGGAATGTGATGGAGATTGTGTAGTTGGTCTAATACAGTTATTGTATGAAATTCATTATGTTTCGGTATGCTTACTTACAGATGATGCATGAGGTGTATGTATTAATATGCATGTATAGTGTTAAATTTCGTTCTATATTAATTATAATGCCAAACACTCACCCTTGCATATTTTTTTTTAGTAACCAGAGACAGGGAGGGGGAAGGAGCCATGGAGTCGCGCCAAGGGGGAGAACGGTGCCAGGGTCCGAGTGACTTCGAGTGACTTTCTATAGAGTCTTATGTGTATAAGAACTTCTTAGTATAATTATTAGTTGTGTTTAATTAAGACCGGATCAGATGTAAAACTATATTTTAAAAATATATCACCGTTACTTGCATATACTCCCATGGTAACTCTTTGGGTTTACCGAACCATTTTTAGAGTGAAACTTTGAGAGTCCGGTTGCATGTCTTGAATAATCCGATGTGTGAAAGGTGTTCGCTCCAGCGAATAGAACCTCGTTTAAGTGAGAGTCCGGAATCTCGCTTAAACGAGTAGGGGCCTCACTCAAGTGAGAAGTCCTGACACCCTTTCTCTCATCCGTTGTGTTCAAATTAAATTGTTTTCTCTAAATATCGATTAATTTTCAAGAAAAGGAAAAATTTATTGTAAGATGTAATCGTTTGAATAAAAATAAATGCAAAATAACCTAGGACGTTACAAGTGGCATGGAGCCAATGGTTTATGTTTGATGATTGTCGTGGGCAGGTTATAACGTGCTTGTAAATCATGTGTAATGTGATTAGGAAGTTAGTTAATGAATTGATGGATTAAATGATCTGTTGCATTATGGAATTAGATGTTGTATGTGAAAATAAGGAACTAAATAGGTGATTTTATGATCCGGTGGGTTTTGGGACCCCCGGATGGGACCAATAGGTTCTCTAGGTCATTTAGAAATTGTGTATATAGGCCTTGGATCATTTGGAGTCCATTTGAGTGGTTTGGTGCAAGGGTTTTACACATAAGTGAGTTAAACTATATTTTGCGCATAACTCGCGTATGTGATGAAATTTTGGCGAATGAATAATGCCAACAGTTCCGGAATGGGGAAAACATGTGGCCTGTGAAGTTTCGTGACAATCAGATCTGAAACGAGCCAATTGAGTAGATTAGAAGTTGACCAATTGGCCTAAAATGTGTAACATCAATAGGTGTTGTTCTGGTGTGCTGACGCATAGCGTCAAGCTGTGTTTGAAGCCCCACGCGTAGCGTGGGCATGGCGTCCAGCGTCAGGCCTCTGTTTCTGGGTTTGAGTTATTTTGGTTTCCTATGGCTTTGGGGTTTTAAATCATGACATGTTTTATGTTTTGACCCTTTTATTGAAAATGACTATTTTTATAAATATGGAGCAATTTAATTAAATTATTTTTGAAAAATTTATTGTAAATTTAAATTAAATGAATAAAAATAATTGTAAAATTGACCAAAGACGTCACACCCTCTTTCTCCTTCCACCACCTCTTAACTTTATTTTTTTACACATATTGTATATAATTGATTAGGTTATTAATTGTGATATATATAAAATCTTTAACGTTTAATTGTTAATATTTTATCAGTTATAGTGTTATAAAATAGTAAATTTAATTCGTGAATTTGAATTTAGGATTAATTGTTGTCTATCAGATTTGTCTATATGTTTAGGTTTTTATTAATAGGTCCAAGCGAAAAAAAGAAACTAAAAAAACAAAAAGAAAGTAAATAAACCATTAACAATAGACATATCATGACCCTAATGTGTTGACATAAAATCACATTAGCGATGTGTTTGGTGATGGCATAAAAAAAACCTTTTGCGACGGTTCCACTTCGCTGCTAATATAACCTAGGCTATTCACAGTAGCAACGAGATTGATGGTGAAATCATATACCATATTTGGTGATAGTATAGTTGGCAATTCGGGCGGGCGACCCTAAATGGGCAGGGCTTTATCGGGTTGTGGGCCATCGGGTTGCGGGCCACTTAGGGTCCGGTCAAAAAAGGCCCGTAAAAATTTGGGCCTTGAAATTAAAGGCCTTAACTCGGCCCTCAACGGGCCGTGGGCCACTTCGGGCAGCCCACTTTAAAAAATTTTAAAAAATAAATTTATAAAAAATTAAAATTCTATAAAAAAAATTAAAACTACGTAACATTTTTTTACAAAACAAATACGAACATTTGTAATATTTTTTTAAAACATTTAATAAATATTTATCATTAAAGTTCATAACAAAAGTCTACAAAGTTCATATTCCACACATACGGTGAGATGGGAAGTAGAAAAAAAAGAAGAAAAATCTTAACTAAAAGAGAAACTTCCTATATTTTTTTTAAATACTCGAGTCGCCTGCAGCCCTCATGGGCCGGCCCGCACTCAGCCTAATTTTTTTGAGCTTTTTTAGGGCCGGACTTTTTTTCTTGCTTATTAATTTTAAATTTTATTTTTAGGCCCTCACACTATATTTTTTCAAGCGGGTTCGGGTCAATCCATGCGGGCTAGCACATTTTGCCACTTCTAGGTGATAGCATAGTATCTCGACCAAAAAAAAAAAAAAGTTTGTAGCATAGTATCTTTAACGCTATAACGTGTAACTATTGACAGATTGCAGATTTTAACAATGGTCCTTTATCGTCGCTAAAGCTTATTTAGCAACAACAGTATTTGACGGCGATGTTATGATTGCTAAATGTTTAGTGATGCAAGATTTTTCAAGTATAGAGACAAATTTTATCTATTTTTAACACCCGATTGTGTTTTGTTGTGATATTGAGATGTACAATAATGATGGATGGTATGCCTTGTATCATCCTCAGTGAAGTGTGGATACATCAGTATTTCAAGTCCGAATCAACAAACATACACAATACGAGAAGATAATCACAATTGTCTATTTGTTATCGCAC
Organism: Clitoria ternatea; assembly: GCA_037962975.1. Taxonomy (NCBI): domain Eukaryota; kingdom Viridiplantae; phylum Streptophyta; class Magnoliopsida; order Fabales; family Fabaceae; genus Clitoria; species Clitoria ternatea. The sequence goes on along the minus strand of CM075674.1, from coordinate 115,698,834 downwards.
AAGTGCCAATACCATGCAAATATTTTCCTCGATGGTATTCTATTCTGAAATACCCTTCAATGAAGATAACTTAGTCAAAACACACTTTGACCAAACACTATTAAAAAAAGGACATCTTCCGAGAATAAAGAACCTTCCCTCCAAGAACCAAAATCCCTTTTTTTACATGTTGTATTGAAACAACGATAGCTCTAATTTGAAGTATTTGAGAGTAGAAAAAGATGGTCCGGGATAATAATAGTATGAAATTAGGATAAGAAATGCAGGTAATAAAGTTGTAGCGATGGTTGAATGGAAGAAAGGCAAACGCAAGGCTCGAGGGTAAAAAATGGATGATGCGATGGGACACTCGCCCCCCTCAATTATCATTCAAAAGGTTATCAATAATGAACATTGTATTTACTACACATCTTCTATAAATTATTCAATGATTTTCTATATTATAAATTCCTTACCAATCAGTTTTCAAATTTCATTGTATATTTTAACAAGTTATTCAATTGATAAAATGTAATTATTTTTCTGACTGTTATTTGAAATAAGTATTTTTATCTACAAACTTTATCACATGTTTATCTTTAACTTTCAACTTGATTTCTAGATTATTAAATTTGTTAATATTTGATTCTACAATTTTATCCTTTTTTAAATATATTTTTATTCTTAAACTATTTGATTTATCAACAAATTTAATCTCTCACTTATTTTTCAACTAATTATGAAGGTGAACAACAAAATCCATGTTAATTAAACAATAGGACTATAATACATGTCACTTTTCTTTTGTCCAATGCATCTGAAAAATATTTATTTAAATTGTTAAAATGGACCCAGTTTACCAAACAAGTCACAATTTACCTATAAAATAATTAGGTTTAGTTTAAAAATAAAAACCCTATAAAATTAAGTTTATTTAACCTGTCCGGTAAAACTTAAGTTACGATACAAAATACCTATTTAGATTTAAGTAACTCACCAAACTAATTATATATATTAATGTGAATCAACATTAATATAATATTAACGTTATATATATATACACACTATTACTAATTTTATCTTAATTGAAATAGAAATTTTATAAATTATAAATGTTGCAAAATAACATAGAAGCTTGTCAAACTTAAAACTCTAACTAGATCCGGTTCAGGTAACAATATTAGAAATATATATTTCTCCAAAGTTTTGTAGTTTGTATCATTAAAACCTGCACCCAGATTAGTCAAATTGGAATTCACAACTCTAATATTTTCACATAATTAGAAGATTTAAATAATATGGTAATGATGATAATATAATATTTTATGTTATTTCTATAAATCCATATTCTTGTTATCATAATTAATATAATAATTATAAAGATTTATAAAAATAGTTATATGATACGCTGATTTTCAATATAAAATATTATATTAAAAGCATTACCTTTCAACATAGTAAAAGTAATAATATATTTCTATAAATATTATATTATATTATATTACATTATAAATCAATCTCACTACAATATAATTGAGATAGAAAAATATCTTAATATAATATTTATAATATTATTTTCTTATAAATATTCACAAGTATTATATAAAATATATTAAAATTTATAGCAATATATAATATAAATATCATATTAAAATATTTCGTTACCTATATCAACATGTATTGTAATTGTATTAGATGCTTAAACAGTTTAAACAACCATGTTCATACTGTCTTTCAATGTATTAATTAATGACAGCAAAATGAGTAAAACTAGTATGGTTTTTTTAAAACAGCAAAAAAATATTTAAGAATAAGGTATAAGAGGTATCTTAATATTGGTTACAAAAATATTAGAAATGCTTTAAACAGATGATTAGGTCATAGATTCATTCAAACAAAGGAGTTTCAAAGTCCTTTAGTTTAGTTCTCATTCAATTCTAAACCATTACTTTCACTAACTCAAATGTTTCCATTGGATAATGTGAATTTTCTTTTAAAACACCTGTTGTTGTTTCTTTCGTGTCAGATTCCCCACACCATTGCAAGCCAAACTGTATCCCATGCTGCTCTAAATTTCACTGTTCATGTTAACAATTAGATGAAAAATAAGTAAAAAATTATATTTATTCATAAACAAAAACTGTGCATAAAATCTCAACAAATCAACTAAAAAGTTGTATGATTAAAAGTTTAAGGACAAAATTATAGTTGAAAAGTAAATATCTTTTTTGAGCAGTAACTAGATTCGTTGAGCTATCGTCACTCGTAAGTGTAATTCATGATTCTTTGGGTTAAAAGTAAAAAAATAAAAAATAAAAAATAAAACAAAATGTACAATGATGGCTACTTAAATAAGTTATCTTGTTGGGCCAGCCCAAACCGACCTTCAAATTGGTCTTTAAATTCAATCATGATATAGTCTTCTCTCAAATTCTTTCACTCTCCTTTCATAAATATCTTACTTGATTTCTAATTGCAACATTTCGATTTAGCAGAGTCTTGTCAATGTCATGCACTTTATTATAATTGATTCAGATTAATTAAGTCTAATCACTTGTGCTTTAGCTCTTCGGTTCATTTTCCGTAATTTTAATGTTGTCTTTCCAAAAGGGTATTCTTGACCTGTTTCAGACTTCGTTCATTTCATGTTGCTAAAACGCATCATCATCTGAGATGAGAGCATCATTTTCAATTGGGCCACTAATTGGTCTAATCATAATTATAAATAATATTGATTCCAAGTGCATCTTTAATGCCGCAAAGAACAAACGAAAACAACACAGCCAAAAGTTACCAAAAATCAATCATAACAAGTGGCTTAAAGATATTAGTTAAGGAAAAAAAGTAAAAAGTTTTTATTTGAAAATATCATTAAAACTTACTCATATTAATTTTTATATAATTTTTAATAAAAAACTTTCATTTTCAGTATTCTTAAGAAACTGGTTAAAAAAAATGCTAGTACAAGAGAGTGTGAGAATGTGACATGTATAATGGACAAGAGGCGGCGGAATATTAGTAGGGGTAATAATATATAGTTGTTTAATCAAATAATCATCTACATTTGTTAGATAATTAGATTTTTTAGATATGATGTTTGTGTTAGGAATCTTGATTATATATATAATAAAAGGACAAAATTTAGATGTAATTTGTCCACCTCTTTTGATGTTATTATTTAGTTAAAATTAACATGTACTTTAATAACTCAACTCACCGTCAATATTGACATGCATTTTGTTCACTATCACCCAATAAAGAGAGAACAAAATAAAAGAATACTTCAGGAAAATAAACAAACTTTAAGAAAAATACAAAATTCATTTTAATCTTTTACATTTTGAAATGATTTTAATTAACTAATGTGAAAATTTTGATTTACAATATACTTTTAAAATTGATTTTTAATAGAAAAAGATTTAAAAATATATTTTAAATTGGTTGTAATGACGGATTTTAAAAAAATATGTTTCTGCTACTTTTCAAAACTTAAAAAACCAAAATTAAGACAAAAAAACCATTTAAGACTAAATCGACACATAACATATAACAAATACCAAACTTATAAGGAAAAAAACAACTAACATAGGACTCACTCCATCCCAAAACTATTATCCTTTTAATCTTTTTTTCACAGATTAATAAATTATTAAATGTTGATTATTTGAATTGATATAAACTAAAATACCATCATTTAATTTTATTATTTTATCAATAATAAATAATGTCTCAACTTTTAATTGTTATTCATTCATCAAATAATATGAAAGATATGCATTAGTTACAAAGTATACATTAAAAAATAGAAATTGATTTCGTCTTAAATTTTTAAAATAACAATAATTTTAAAAAATTAAAATAATAATAGTTATGAGATGGAAAAAAATAATTTTGTTGACTGGAGGATAGTATTCTCTTTTTTAAAATAGTAATGGTTGGTGAAAGAAAGGTGATTTTGTTTCCTCGGGCCCCTAATAAGAATTGAATTTAGAATACGAAGTTTGGGTTTGGAAATGATTTATATAATAGTAGTAACTCGGTATTGGTTGAGTGAAAATAATTTTAAGCATAATAGAATCGGGGTATTTAGTTATTGATATTTGATCAACCCAATTTTATTTTTTTTATAATTAAATATATTTTAATTGTTTTAAATTATATAAAAAATTAATATTAATTTTTAAACTTTTTATTTTTATAACTTTAGTGATGAAACCGTGTCCTTTATGGATACCAATTATTTTAATTACTTTTGGGGCGCTTCACGTGCTACTCATTTCACTCACACTGTTTATTGCTATTGCTACTTAATTAAGTTAACTATGAGTTGCCCCTCATATTGTCTCTAATTAATTATAACCACCATTTTTAATCTTTATTTTCAACTGTTTTGTATTTTTGTGTGCCTCTCGCTTTCTACAAATGACAGCTAGCTAATAATCTAGCTCTTTCCTTCCTTACAAAATCACCATTTCCAATTTTCTTTAATCTCAAATTACAATATTTTTTTTTAAAATTTAACGGATTATTGAATTGAAGAAAGTATCAATTCAAGTAAATTATAGTTAAACTAGTGATAAATTATAATTGAATTAGTAACAATAAAAAATATATTTAAACTAACTACTTAGCTAATTTACGGTTCAGTTTAATTGGGTGTACAATGTCAAAAAGTATCTTTTAAATTGACTTGTATTACTATTGAAGCATTTGTGTACTTATGGAAATTCGGTAACGAGGAAAAGCACACCACTGTAGGATATGTGACCATATATTGGAGTCATGCTCCATCACATTACAAACTCATGTTATAAGATAAATCTTCTTAGACAAATTTCCCCACGTTAATTTATTTTGCTAACACATGAAATAATAATAATAATAATATTATGGCAGCTAAACTCTTGGAGTATTATGTGAAATTTACAATTAATGAGATTCTGTACAAGTCAATCGCTACCGGATTTCATCACATGAAATGACATGAATAAACATTGCAAATTTTGTTTTAGGGCCCATTTATAGTTGTATGGGTGTATAGTAGTTGAAAGTGTGTATTCTCATTTTTAATTATGTGTCTATGATATTATATATATATATATATATATATATATATATATATATATATATATATCAAAGTAATAACATAAATTAAAGAAATTTTATAGTAAATTACTAAAAAAATAGACAGTTTCTCTTTATTATTTAATTTTTTTATCTGGACAGGAAATATATCCTCTCGTTTGAAATGCAGCAGTTACAATCGATTGTTACATACTCTCAATTTTTGGATAAGAAGGAGTTAATCTACGTACGTAGCTCAAAGCTTAATTAGCAATATTTCATGCATGCGTGTCTAGCCAAAAAAAGGGCGATTTTTAATTATTTAAACACATTGTAGTTTGTTTAAAATGTATCATGAGTTAGAATATATAGATATTTATCATCTTACAACCGTAAACATATAGTCAGAAATTTCATCTCTACATTCTATAAATAAAGAAAATCTGGTGATCAGAAATTAGTTTCATGACTTTCGGTTTACATTCTCATTGAAATGCCTTCCAAAAGTCATAACATTTTACCTGCTTTTTCCCTTTCTTTAAAATTTTGGCAGGTCTTCGCATAACGCGTCAAGTAACTGTAACGTGTGCTACGCGTGATTTAGGTCACATTCTTCTATCTAGCTATCACTCTCATAATGATATATCGCAGATTCTTTAAAAGAAAAATTTGAACACATTATTAAGATTGAAAAACCATAAACTTACTAGAGTTATGGAAGTGGTGGAAACAACAATGGAGAATAATCGATATCCACCGTTCAATATGGTAATCATCAAAGGTGAAAAAATAATCATAATGGTCGAGGTTTTTGCGTGATGCATGTTCCACAATGGAAGGCCTATAATTGAAGAGAGTCAGTTCAACTAATGCTGTTTTATATCTTCCTTGTACACTAAAAAAATGAAGTAGATGAGTAACTTCAACTTAAAATTAACATGGGCTTTTAAGTTATTTGTTGCAAAAATTAAAATATAAAATTTGAATTAATTAGTTTGTTAATAATTAGTAAAACTTTAAACTATCTGTATAGTATATCTAATTGGATGTACCATCGAAAACGAAATCAACATTAATTAACAAAATCTTAATGATAATAAACGCGGTCAAATTTATAGTCAACTTATTACAATAAAGTCTTGTCATGCTTTACTTAAAATTTTTACCTAGTAGCTTTGTTGTTGATTGTTTGTTCTCACTTCATTTTAGGCCCATTTAGTTTATCTGTTTCTTTTCCCTAAAGCTGTTGAATAAACACAATGAAAAAATTACCTAGAAATATCTCTTGTGTGTGGTTCTCTCTTTCTCTTTATCTCACTTGTTTTCTCTAGTAAGGCAATTTTGTGCCTATCAAATTGGTGTTCTCTACCCCTTCCCCGTCCTCATGATCACCATATCAACCTCCTCCTTGATATCCCTTGATAATGCCAAGCCCCATTGATACCCCCACTCCCAAAAAGAAGACTATGTGTTGACTATATGGTATTCAATGTTTAACTATTAAAGATAAATTTCTTATTCCCATTATTGATAAACTAGAGTTAGTTATATTTACATGTATTTTAGGATTGTTATTAAAACCGAACTGGTTTGGCCGGTCCGACCGGTTAAACCTTGAACCATTTAGATGACTGGTCCAGGTCAATTCTTTAATACTACCGGTTCAACCACGGTTGAACCCCGGTTTTAGCACGGTTTTTATGAACCGGTGCCTTCACCGGTTCAATGATCGGTCCGATTCTAAAAACATTATATTTTAAAATATTGATTCTTCGTTATTGTTTATATTCAAGGACATTGGTAGTATTTGATGTTATTTTGTAAAATACCTTTGGGGTCTCATTAATCGATACCCTAAGGGCATTGTATAGAAAAACAAAAGTATAATTTTTTTTATTGTGAATTGTGTTAGGATTGCTTATAAATTGGGGTCATTGAGTTTTAATGATGTTTTAAAACATTTTTTCTTACATTTTTCAAAGGATAGTCATTAACAGTTTTTAGATCTCTAATATTATTTGTTACATAAAAAGTTAGTTATCTTAAAAATATCTACAAGAGAATCTATTGGTAAAAGATCCATTAAAATTTATTTAGATTTGAAATAATTTTAATCTTTGTAAATCTAGTAAATTTTTTCTTAAAAAGAATTATAAACACGGTGATTGTAGTTATTGATTAATGAGTAATGCGATATGTCTAATATGCGACACATCATCAATGAAAATAACAACTATTTTAAAATTGTTTAAATTTTTCAAAGAAAGACAAATTGTACGAACTTTTTAAGAATTAAACTATTTAAAACTAATTTTTAATTAATTCTTCAACTATATACTAACCATACATAATAGTTAAACTATTTATTTATTCAAAAAAAATTAGGTAAACAGATTAGTGTATTTACATCACAATTAAACCTATATTAAATAACCATGTTGAATTTATATTAGAGTGAAGTGTTCTTTTTGAAACTTGAATTAAATTTTCTTTCACTCTAACTCATCACATCCCAGTGTCTATTTGTTTTTAAAGTCCAAGTAAAGTTAATTAAAAATAAATATTTAATTTATTGATATTTCATTAATGAGATTATTACTATTATTTTCGTCTTTAAATATAATATTATTTTTTTAAAAAAATTATTTCTTAATATAAAATTATTTTTTAAATTTTCATACCATCAATTATTTTAAATAAAATATCCCTATTAATGTATAACTTGTTATTGGAATCAATATAACAATAAATAAGATGTGTCGACTAAATTATTTATTTCTCTTATAATAGTTAAATAATTTTAAATGATAAGTGTAAATTACCTTAATAAATATGTTTATATGAGTTGAGTGGGGGTGCATTGGAGAAGAAAGGTGCATGTGAGTGACGCAGCGTATGTAGCTTTCCACTCCTGGCTACATATACGATACATAGACACATATCCCTTCCTAACATAAAAATCGGAACAAAACAATCTTAATTATAGAGAGAAAAAAGTACCACCGGGTTTTCCGCTGCAAGGACGCTTAAGCAAAGCCCAGCGATTCGACACGTGGAAAAATCTCCTCCCTTGGATGGTCAAAACACGATCGTGATTTATTCAAGAATTGCCAGTGACAGATTTTGTTGTTCCCCCCCACGCACACACACACACACACTCTCAGTTTGAGTCTCAGTCTTCAATTCATTGTGCTGCGCTGTTACAGAGAGAGAAAACCAAACATGGCCTTGTGACCGTAATTCATAAATGAGCTTTCCACAGTAGAGTCGATGGGTGCAGTTGTCATGGCGGCGTAGCAGAGAGTCTCTAATTCCCTGCCATAATTGCGCCGAGGGATCCAACACCCAACTCAACACTAATTTAACCAACCAAAATTACTTTTTTTTTCTTCCAATTTCCCTTCTCTTTTTTCTAATTTTTGTGCGTTTTAAGAAACATTTTTCCTCAAAAGCTGCGAAAAAAACCCAACCAGATCAGAAGATCATACTTGAGACGCCCCCACAAGCCCTCCCAATAGTGACAGAGCGAGAGTCAACAAGAACCCCACACACACAAAAAAAAGATAAATCGAGTGGGTGATTATTAATAATAATAATATATTATTAATAAAACCTAGGAATTAGTGTTGTTATTATTATTATTAGTCAGAAAAAGAATTACAGTTGTAATATATATATATAGTCTCACATTATTATTATTATTATTAAGAAAGATATTTATTTATAAAGGTTGGGTAAAAGAAAACTAAATTTAAGATTCGCGAAGGTTCTTTGTGTTTTGTTATGGATGTGAGTGTGTCTGAATTATTTGGGATCGTGGTGGAGTGCAACAGATGGCTGGGTTCTTCTCTCTAGGAGGAAGGCATAGCAACAACAACAAAGCAGAAGAAGAAAGAGAGGATCACCACCACCACCACAACAACAGTAACAATCAATTCTTGTTCAGATCAAACGAAGAGATCTACAACAACAGAGGATTCGAGATATGGCCGCAGTCTTCCTCGTACAACCACAACTTGACCAACTACTACTCCTTCGGTGTGGGTCCTAGTCGAAGAAACAACACGAGCAGCAACAACAACAACAACAACGTGAACGACGACGTTTCGGTGTCTTTCTCGGATGAGTCGAACCGCTTTGGGTTCACCGTCATGAGGTCCGGTTCGGGTGGTGGCGGAATGAACTGTCAGGACTGTGGGAACCAAGCGAAGAAAGACTGTGCGCATCTCAGATGCAGAACGTGCTGCAAGAGTCGAGGCTTTCAGTGCCAAACCCACGTTAAGAGCACTTGGGTCCCCGCTGCTAAACGCCGTGAACGACAACAACAACTCGCTGCGTTGCAGCACCAACAAATCCGCGGAGATCCCTCTAAACGACACAGAGATACACAAGCTTCTGCTTCTGCTGGGGCTGGTGCTTCTCTTGCTTGCGTTCCAGTTCCTATCACCACCACAGGTAACAACTTAATTAATTACATCAATTTTTTAGGACAAGGATATATAATAGTTAATAACCATATATTACAAAGTGGGATGAAAATACAGCATAAAATTAAATTAAACTAAACCCTTCATGGTGTATATAAACAATTAAGACTTGAAACGTTTAAACTCACTGGGATGGATCTAGCAGGGGTGAGAGGTTCAGATAATTTAACTGAATTGACGTTTTTATTGTAATGAGAATAAAACTCGAAGACCTTTTGTTTGACCAACAAACGGAGGTCAAATATATACCAGATCCTTATCGAACCCGTATCACTTGAATGCACCGATGAGCTATGTGAGTCTATTGGTAGAAAAATTTAAAGATGGAGAGTGAGATCTTTAGGAAATATAGTGTTCTATGACTGATACCTAACAACTAGTCCATATCATTTCACTCTGAAAATGGAATTCTACTCCCATACTCACCCATCACCTTGCTTTTTCTGTCTCTCTCTCTCTCTCTCTCTCTCTTTCTCTTCTTTATCTTATTCCACCACTCGCTAATAAGTTAAACTGGCGAAATTATTGAGTTCCATGTGATCCGTTAGTTAGAGGGTTGCGTCCTTTTTTCTTTCTTTCAAAATGAAGAAAGAGAGAAAAAGCTGAAATCGAGGGTATAGTTCATTGTACGTTAATTAAGGTTTTTGGTTTTTTTTCTCTGATTGATTATTCGTTGTGTGTTAGGGTTGGAGCTGGGACAGTTTCCGCCAGAACTGAATTCTCCGGCGGTGTTTCGGTGTGTGAAAGTTAGTGCAATGGACGCAGCGGATGAACGTTACGCGTATCAAACGGCGGTGAACATTGGAGGGCATGTTTTCAAGGGAATTCTCTACGATCAAGGCAGTGATAGTCCTTACACTGGTGGCGGCGGCGGCGGCGGTGAGGGTTCCTCTGGTGGTGGCGGTGGCGGTGGCGGCGAAGTTCAGCCACTAAGTCTAATATCTGCCACAACAAGTGGTAACATTAATAACCCTTTTGATTCTTCATCACTCTACACGGCTCCACTCAATGCTTTCATGGCTGGTACGCAATTCTTCCAACCTCCAAGATCCTAAAGAGTCGTCACCCTCTCTCTCTCTCTCTCACCCTCACTTGCTTTTCTTTTCTCTCTTGGAATAATGATTGAAAAACAAAACAAGTATTTTGTTGTTAACTTGATGGAGTACTCTACTTGTTGTTATTGTTGGGTGTTATATGTGCATCTTAACATTATGAATTGTAGCTGCTACTACTACTATAGCTAGAGTAGTTAAGAGAGTGTTTGTTCACAAATGATTACGTCCAAGATGATTCACCAAATTAAAAAGAGTGGGCTGGGATGATGTTTTTGTTTTGTTTTTGTTTTGTCCAAATCTCAGTTCAGATTTTCATGTTGTTGTTTTGTTGTTGTTATCGAAACACTCACTTTTCATAATATCTTTTGATTTCGCTAGCTAGCCGCGCGCGGTGCGTTTTCTTTGGCGCAGGCAAAACAAACAACATTTGGATGTGTGCATTATTATTGTTTGTTTTCGTTTTTTTATTAATTTGTTTATATAAATATTATAGCTTCCTTTTTGTGGATTGATTGATTATCTAGTGAGTGAGTGAGACTTTGGCTTTGTGGTTTGGTGCTGAACTCGAAGCCACTTTCCCCCCGTTTACCCGGATCAAAATGGAACGAAAATAGGTTTCGTGTTTGGTTAAGCATAGAATTTTATAAAAAGCATTATTCTTTGCACGATTTCTGGGGAGATAGAGGAGGAATTAACAGGTGCGTCTTTTCTTTGTCTCCCATGCATTCGTATATGTAGAGTGTGAAAGTGAATACATGAAATTTCAAACCACTCCATGGATCAATCCAATTAATTGCTTTGCTTAAGCTTGCACACATATATATAATTGTGTTTATATATTATTGTTAAATCTATAACACTTTGTCAGTGATAAGAAATCAAAATCAAACTTTTTTCATTAAAAAATATATTATATACTTATTTCGGAAATCATAAGAATAGTACATTAATATTAGGTTTAAATAATAATCTTTCTTCCCTCATTTCTGACTATTCCATGAATAAAATTTTACAATTTAGTTTATAAAAAAAAATATTGGAGGTAGAATTAGAATTGGAAGTAGCATATATTTACACCAACTACTTGTGTGAAGCACAGGAAAATTAGGAGGTGGAATAGATATCCATGGATGGATGTCTATTTCGATATGCTAGAGTTGGAAAAGGATTCTTTCTTTGGCTGATAATGTTTAATGCTTCTCAAAGTATGTGCATGTGAGGGTGTGTTTATATCGCATACAAGTGGCCACTGGCACCAATGATATAGGTCAAGGTACATATGATATGATAGGGTTAATGATACACTCATAGACTGCTGGTTTTAGTTCACAAGGAAGAATCAGAAAACCTTACGAAAATTTCCCTTGTTTTGTAATAACTGACCCATAACATGTGCTTCACAACCACCTTCATGACCATAGCCGTCTCTTTCTTCTTCATCTACACTTTTGTTCTCTTGTATTTATAACCAATCTCTTTCAGTGCCTTTTCTTTCTCTTAAATTCCCTCCTCTCTAATCTCTTCCACATTCCTTTTACATCTTGATCATCTTTCTGTAACATTAACTGAAACTTGCTTCCTTCCCCTTCTTCCATATATATATATAGAAAAAGATATATATTCAAAATTTGTTCTTATTCTACCTAGATAAATTAATCATAAATAATATTATTCATTATTATATATTATTATAAGGAATGAGGTTCATTCAATTTCATGGTTAAAGTTTTGGAGGAGACATAAGACAAGGGAGAAACGAAAAAGAGTTATTTCTTCTGAACACACACAAGTAACTAAAGGAGAAAGATAATTGAAAGAGAGAACAAAAGTAGATAACAATAGCTAAATTTCAATATTTATGAGGCAAAGATTGCATAAAAAGTTTATTTTCGCTAAGCTATAGTAAGATACATCACAATAAAATGTTAAACAAATTCTGAAAGATGATACGGAATACAAAACCATTATCATTGAAAAGTTTAACAGTATAACGTCCTAAATATTCTATAAGATAGCTATACTGATAGAAATTTAGGAGAGCTTAGAATTATAATTTGGATGAGATTTATTTTATGACTTTCTTTTGAAAACATTGTTGACATGCCTTTTCAACTCCCGAGTGAAAATGCCATATAATTAGCATTACCTTTGTGTATATTGACATAAAATTTGTCAAGGCCTGAGAATTTTATATTCGTTCCAGTATAGAAACATTTGATCAGCTGAACCCGAATATGATTACAGGTAAAGAACAAGGAAATCGCCAAAAATATTTATTAGTATCAGTTTATTCTAAGAACTCATAACTAAGGAAATTAACTATTAGATACTAAAAAAGCCTGTGAGATTTTCGTATCCACCCGATTGTACAGGGTTAACTTTGGAGAATCATTAATTAACGTGTGACGGTGAATATTTGGAGAGATTTTAAAAAACATGTGAGACAAGGATGCTATGCTATGAATCAATAAGCGTCTGTTATTTAAGTTTTATCTGAATGTCTTAAGGAGAGGTTTTGTGTTTTTTAAGAGAATTTCAAGTTCATTAAACCGATGCCTACTCAAATTTTCACCACACTCTTATCTCTGGTGTGATGGGTTTATTAGTTATTTTAACAATCTTATTTGTTTTGGAAGAGTCAAACAACATGAAAAATATATGCAGTGCTTATTGTTTGAGAAATAATATATCAATATCGCATGCTATTAGTTGCTTTTTGTTGGGAAATTATTTGATTCTTATATTATAAGGAGAAAAAAGTTGTTCATTCATCTCGCACCAGCTAGGGCAAGGATTTATTTCTGATTGCGTTGATAAATAGGAACCTTTTATGGCTAAACGACACACTGTCTAGTCAAATGCCTAGTCATACAATTGTATATTCCTTTCTTTTTCTGGGGTTCAATTTCTTTTGTTCCAAAAATATAGTTCCATGCCAGCGACGTTTTATACCCTGATTTGTTGATGCATGCACACACTACTAGACTTCATTTTGGTGGAATTGGTGGGTCATTGTTCATTAGGGCTGAAAAGGTAATCCACTCAAATTTAATCTTATCTCTCTTAACGCTGCAACTCTTTCAAATTAGAGGTATCTTTAATTTTTTTTTTTATGCATTTCAAATTAGAGATATCTAATATATTTGAGTGTTCAACATTCACAATTTCGATACATTCCATGGCATCTTTTATTTCCTATCAGTCATGACATATACTCAGATAGATAGGTCAAGGGCTATATCAACTAATCTACACGGATACGACTATATTTATCATGATTTCTAAGGACCAATCAATATTGATTGGTGAAAGTTTAGGTAATCAAATGGTCATTAAATCAGAAATTAAATTGCGATTTAGTAATAATAATGAAGATCTGACCTAAGTTAAAATGTGATTGTGAGAGATGTTAATTTCTTCGTTCCAATGGACAGAATATAATGTGATTTTTAGGTAATAAATTGTTTGAATGGCTTCTTTGCTGTCTTGGGGTTGGGGTCAACAATTATTATTTGATGTCCTACAATTGTCAACATGAAATTGACTTCCCTCTTGCCAAATTCATATGCACTCGCGGATATTCAAATACATAGGACACTTAATTATTCACCAATGACAAGAAATGTTATTATTTATAGGTCCTTAGATTGCGCTACCTTCAACACATAGTACTCATAAACAAATCAAAATGATTAACTCATCTTCTAATGCTTGTCCCAAATCACATGTTAACAAAACAAAATATAATTTTTTTTATTAAAAATTACTCTCTCCATTACTAGTGCTATTTATCTATAATTAATGTTGCTAATGAAAACTTTTCGTTTTTAATTTCTTAAAATATACCATGAGGTATATGTTAAAAAAAACCATTAAACAAAATATACATATATAATAGGAAATTAAAAAATAAATTAAACTTTCTCAAAAATCTAGATTCAAGTTAAAAATCACAAAAAAAAGTTAAATTGATATTAATTTGAAATATGTTAAAAAAAGGTTAATGATGGGTGAATCTGTATTCACGTCAATTAAGGTTTTAAAAAGGCTTTAGGCAAAGTAAAAGCCCAGAGGTTTTGAAGATTTCACTACATGATCATTAATTTACTCATATTAAAGTCCGAACTAAGAGGACACGATTCACAGGTCATTTCATGTCGATCTGGTCACGACATCTGGGAAGTTAGGTTCAAAGTTAACTATTTTAAAAGATTTCTTTTCTTTATTTACAATATCTGAACCTTATAATAAGGGTAAAAATATATTAGAACGAATTACGTTTAACTGAATTATAAGTCTCCTGACAAACGGTTTAACGTATTCTCAACCCTAACCGAGAAATTATTTGAGGACAATCAGCAACTTATTTCAACTAAGCATGAGTTGCTTAAGGGGAAGCAGGGTTATGGATAAGTTATTGGATAGTGAAAATTTGACAGATTGTTTGAGGAAGAGAATGGTGTTACTAGGGTTTGATATGATGGTGACACAGCCTAGGGTTTGAACAATGAATGGAAGGGAGTATAGACAGGTAGTAGCGCGGGGCTTGCCAGCAAGCTCTGTTTGATACCTGCTCAGCTACACAGTGGTCCAAAGATACGAATTAGTCACAGGATTGCTACTGCAGCAAGCTCGCATGTGAGATTTGAATATGAGAGAGAGAGAGAAGTGTAGATATATAAACTTGTTCTGGAAAAACAACAGTACTACCTATACACATTTTCCTTCAACATATGTTTACATAATTCTATCTTCAACTTTAATTCAAAGATTAAATGGATCACTTTAACCTATTAGTTCAACGATTCTAATAATTTCACACTTGCTTATATCCAAATTATAGCATTTTTTATTTTTAGATCTTTTTCTTTTCTTGTTAGGTTAATCTCACTTCACTTTTAATTTCTCTTTTATAATTAAGGTTAATGATGGTGACAAATTTTGATGTTAGTTCAAGCGTTTATTCATTTGTCCCTCCCTTGCTGTGGAAGTTGTAAAGAATCAAGATTTACAAATTTTGTTGAAGTTATTTTGAAAAGTGTGTTCAAGAAAATAAAGTTAGGAATAATTGAGGAATTATAATAATCATATAGTTTTCCCGTAGCACCTTTTCTTCATTTCTGAGATTAGATAAACATCTAAAAATAATTACTTTATGAACTTGTATAGGTAAGACATTCAAAATTGATGTTGGATATTGCCATGGCAGAGTTGTCTATCAAAGAAAATTGATACCGCCATGGGTATTTGGGGCCTTTCAGTTTGTTTTGAGATAATTTTTTAAGGATTTACAGCTAATAACATGAAGTGAGCTAATAACAATCTAATGTGATAGTGAAATGATCCTTTATCACACTCTAAATGAGTTTAGCCTCAAGCCTAATATTAAACATGGACACAAGTAACTCACTCTCAAAAAAGATATTCAAACTTATTATTTTTACTATATAAGATAATGAAATAAAAAATATGTCTGGTTTCAGACATTATAAATTTCAGTGTATTGATAGCATGATTTCAGTGTGGCTTAACTCACATTGTACTAACACATGTTACATAGTATGTCTTCATCACCCAAATTTATAAATATCGTTCATTTACTCATTATTAAGGTATGTTTTACTAATCTCCGCTTTGATCTTGTTTGATCAGTCACTAACTTGTTAATATTTTACTCCTTATTAAGGTATGTTTCATTCCTTATTTAGGTATATTTCATCGATCATCCTTTACTTATATTTTCTTTCGTCTCTCAACATGATAAACTGATGTATTAATTGAAGAGACGGCTTAAAAGACGCTTTCATCCTTACTAAAATAAAAGATACAATACCAATAAAACTGAAGCACCAAACACATCAGTTATCCTTCTATACAAGGAAAGCTTGTAATCTCTTTGCTTAATCAATCAGACAATGATGAATTTACTTTCTATATCTTTGTGATACTGCTTCTCTCATCTTCAAGCATCTTTCTAACTCACTATTTCTGCACAAACAAATTTCCATATGCTTTTCTTGAGAGTGTAGAGGCTTATCAGCAAGTTACTGTGAAATCGTGATGCTCATCGTAAAATTCATTTTCGCCTCTTCTCACAATTATACTATGTTGGATGACCTCTTTAAAAATTGAGACGTACTCGTATCCCTACTTGATACTTGCACCGTAGTCTTGTTTGCGTATCCGAACATATTACTTTGCCTAGTTAATTTTTTTTTATCTAGTTACCAAAATCTCAATAAAAACTTTTCTTTTTTTTTTAATTTATTTCAAAATGTTTTAGTTGATAAATAAATGAATTTAAAACTTAAAGATAAAATATAAATTATATCACAAATAAATAACCATATTTTAAATAAAATCAATATTTTTATGATGTCAAATAAAATAATGTGAATCTTTAGAAGAATTTATTTATATGATAATAAAAATACAAATCATATTAATATCTCATCAAATTAAGCAAATAAAATGTTTAAATTAAATAAATCTATATATTTTATAGAAAGGATTTTAATTTGTCAACAGGACTAACTTAATTCACTGTGTAAGATAAATGAATTGTTGTGAACCTACTAATAAAAAAGTTTGATCATACAAGTCTCAATATTATTTTGAGGGACCAAATTGCATGATGACGTTAGTGGTTTTTTTCCTGAACAATATAATTTATACTTTACTTAAATATGCCCATTTCATTTACCGTTATTAGTGTGTGTAGTATATGTAAAGAAACTTTAATGTCTTTGGATAAGACACTAAGACAGGTTTTTTTTTGGAAAAGGACACTAAGACAGTTTAATTAGCTCATTTTACCAAATAATCACCTTTTGTCAGATGCCTTGTGTTTGGATCAATCGGCCCAATACACAAATTAAGTATGAAATCATATTGGCACCACAATATAGTTTATTCCCATTACATCTCAATTTTTTTCAGCTTTAAAAAGATTAATATAACCTTTTTCTTGACCCGTTTGGTTTGAGATTTGACCAAAGTTTAATCAACTAAAAACAATTATACAGTCAAATAAAAACAATTATACAGTCAAATAAAATTTTAACAGCGTAAAAATCAATATTAACTTTTAAATTTTTCTATAATTTCATTTACAACTAATTGTTGGTTATGCCTAATGCTTGTGTGCGTGTTTGGGCTGAGATTGCGTCCTCAAATTTGGTTCTTCTAAATGTCATGTGCTGTGTACTATGTGACTCTGTCTTTTGAATTTCTAAGCAAATGCTTTAACCCACGCCAGCTTGTGATATACACACACTAAAATACATGTTATTTGACTGATGTAGAAAATTGCATATAGTAATTCCAATGAGTTATAAAAAGAATTAGAGGGAAGAGGAATGAACATAAGGAACATTACTTAATAACATAGAAATTACAACACTTTGTCTTATAGGTAGCTCAATAAAAAAATCTAAAATAAACTTTTATATTATTTAAAATTTGGATATTATATAAGTCAGCTCATAAGACATAAATTATCTTTACCTTAAATATTATTAAGTGGTCATACTAACTACAAAAGTCTTTTCCCAATAAATATTTTTCTATGGGTTAAGAAATTGAGCTTAGCTCTTCTAGTGATCAGTTGGAGGGCTAGGCCAGCCCACTTTCCTCCTCCTATTTATCTTTTTTATATATATAAAACTTATTTTATTAATGAATTTTTTATGGATGTTTTTTTAACCCATTTTCCTTTCTAGTCCATTAAATATATTTTTTAAAAATTATATAAAAATAGAATTTAAATAAATATCAAATCAATTTATTTTTAAATATGATGAGTTCGAGGAATCAACTTATTTTAACATGTTTTATGGGAATAAACCAGACCTAAATAAACTGATAAAGCATAATCTCCTACTTTTAACAAATTTTACCACTCTTACCTAATAGATAATAGATGAGTGCAGTGAGAATTGAAGGTATTATTATCATCCCAATGCTTCTCTTATTTGCAATGCATCTCCAAGTGCATCCTATTCTTGCTTTTTACTTTCTACTTGAGATTTTTTCTTCTTTCATTCAAGCTCATTCAAAGTTGTCAAATCTTTTCTTTGACAAATTGCCTACTAAAATCCCAATATGCTTTTCTGACTTTTATGGATAAGCCTTGAAGTTATTATCTTTGCATTCATATCAATACTTTCAATTTTTGATCTTTCCAGCCTAGCTCATTCAGATATGTCAAGTGTTTTTTCTTGGACAAAGTGCAACTCGTCAATAATATGTTTCACTTCCGAGTTCTGACTTTTATGGATGGGCATTGAAATTATGCATCTTCTTTTTGAAATTCATCATATCCTTACATTTTTTCCCTCTCATATCACAAAATGCTCGTGTTGGTGTGCAGCTTCTTCAACCCTTCACCGTGGAGAGTTCCTGAACAAGTTATGTTGGGGGAACGGTCACATTCTTCACACCTTCATTTGCATCCCTTACAAGTTACGTATGGTAGAGATGAATAGTTTTCTATAGAGCACATAGCTTCCAAAACATGCCTAGTAGCTATTATTATTAGGGATGTTCGCAGATGACCATCTTTAGTGTTATATTAATTATATTTTTAATAAAATCAAGGGTTAAATATATGATTCCAACTATTTCAATTACTAGCGTAAAAACTTTCAGCATAATTACAAAATTATAAATTATTATTCAAAGTTTTTTTAATTTCATTTTAAACTTAAATCATGTACATAATTTAATAAGATAATATATATATATATATATATATAAGATATTAAAAATTATAGTTTGGTTTAATTTTTAAAAATGAATCTAAAAATCGATTTGAACACAGACAGTTATTTTTAATGATTCTAGTTTTATTATTTTTTAGTTATATTACATTAGTAATAAGATTTTATTTGGTTCAAATAAGTGAGGTAAACATGAGTAGATCCCACCTACCCTGTATTTGTATCATACTACTCTTGGTTGAAGTGTGAGCCTTGAAACCATATTAACAATCTGTTTCCGTTTGTTGGCCATTCTTACTCTGTCTTTTTGTTCTGATGCCAATAAAAAATCCTACAGTTTGTAGTTTTCTTATAATTGTTTTCAACTCGTGAAAACAATTTCTTAAAAAGATTGCTCACGGAGACCATTTATTCAGATTGTTCCCCAGCCTTGTAAAATCCTTTGCCACTAGTAGCCTCTGCTTTCGTGGTCTATTAACATTTTGACACTGATTCCTCTTCACACTTTAATGAAATCTCCTTTAAAATATCTTCAAAAATATTATGTGGGTTACACAATTATATTACCTCATCTAATAAATATTTAACAAATCTAAAATTTGATAAAAATTCAAAAAAAAAATACAAAATATTATATTTTAATTATTAACACTTTGGCCTTCTACGATTAATTAAAATTAATGTTTTAAGACCCTATAATATTTAATCTTAATCTCTCGTCCTAGGATACTAATAACGATCATTAATATTCTCAGTTAGTTCCCCAACCTCATTCATCACGCGAGAAATCAATTTATGACTATTGCTCATCTATTCTCTTCAGCTAGTTTTCCAATTTCATTTTACCCTAATATTTCATAGTATGCACAGGAAATTGTTAAAAGTTAATATCATACTGGAGATGTCCATTTCATTTACTCGCCAAGTTGCCATACAAATAGATAACGGAACTGGACTAACAAGCATACATAATTACTTAACTGCATAAATAACATGACAGGTAGCAGACTAGCAGTTTTCTGTTCCTATATTATGGAGATAATTAATTCCAGAACCAAACGATACAGTTCACAACTTAAAATATTTACACAAATTCCCCTAACCTAGTATCACATGACACAACCACACCCAAGTATCCTTGTATTTATTGGTTAGAGGGATTTATAGCAGCTACAGATGAGACCATGGAATCAACTCCACATACATTGCGACCTCTGCAGATCTTGTAATATCCATGATCTCCCCAGCTCTCTCCCCATGAATTCTTTATGATCCAGTAAGGCTTCTCCTTGAAACGAATGGGAGCGAATCCAGCTTCACCATAGCCCACCAGAAGAACCCCGTGATCCAAATGCTTCCCACAGATATATGGGCATGAGACACCACCCATATATGTCTGCATATAAGCCGCATTGATACCAACTGCAGCAAACCAAGCAAAAGTCAGCATTTCCTAAGTTGCCATTCAAACTTAAAAAAAAAAAAGAGAGGTGATCAAGCATTTATCTCTACAATTCTACAGAGAACAATTCAGCTACCTGCAAGAGGGCCATTCTTCACAAGGTTTGCAGCAATTTGATCTTCGTCCAGGGAAACTACACTGTAGTTAGACACAGTAGCAGCAATTTTGCTTTTGTCAAATTTGCAAGAGCCACGATCTCTGCCAGTGTATGGATAGTCCTCTTCTCGTTGTATTCCACCAGACTGGAGTATGTACTCAAATGCATTGTTCATCAATCCACCGTTACAGCCGGAGTCACATGATCCACGTTCCTCTGGATCACACTGTTAGATTTATAGCCGTTAGTCACTTACAGTCTTACCAGTTAGAAGTTTACACATACGATCTGGACACAAATGTCATGTCAACAAACACGGAAGTACAAGAAATCTAACAATCAAAGAGCACAACACAGTTACATTGCAATGTTTAAAACTACCATAATCTTAACAAAAAAGGAAAAACAAATCTTAGCTCACAAAAGAAAATCGATGTTTGAAAAGTTATAATACAGGTCTATTCATCGATGCTTTATCAGATACCATTCATTTATCAAATTACTATGCAATTCTCATTTGTTTAAATATTGACAAAAGCAAAAATAAAATAAAAGTTGTAATGTGTAGTCAATAAAAATATCTGAAATTCCCAATCTGGAAACATGTCTATCATGGATACGGAAATTGTTTTGAAGTGCTGAAGCACATGGTTGTGCACATCGTATCTTCCCTCCTCATTGTACTATCGTGTGCTCAGATTATCTAAGATTGACAAATGACATTTATAACCAAATTTAAGCAATTATTTACCAAAAACTGTGCTGTCCATTTCCAACCACACTGTATATTAACTTACATATCCTCTAAACATGCTTAAATCACGTACAGCAATTTCATAACAAGATAATGTCAAAGAGAAAATGAAAACATAAAACAGAGGAAACGACATGAAAGAAGAGAGGGGAAAGAAACTAACCACATGGTCGCAATCCACAAGCTGTTGCTCGCTAAGGCTCACAAGCTTCCCAGTTGACAGAAAATGTGCTCCTTCCAACGCTCCCGTCGTGCTGAACGACCAACACGAACCGCACGAACCCTAATCATCGATCAACCCCAAACACTCAATCATACGCTAATTTATTTCAATATCCCATGCACATAACATCAAAATACAAACCTACACTGAAATTTCAAATCAAATACAAAAATTATCCTTAAATTATTATTATAATTATAATTCCATTTTAATATGATATACCTTCGTTCAAAGCTCTAGACTAAAAAGTTTTTCTTACTTAACTTTAACGCAACCTTAAGCATCAAATCTCAATGACCGAAAAAAAAAATCCTAACCAACTACTACTACTATTAAATAACAATGACTTCTTAATATACATGAAATTGAATTCTAAAATCATCAATAGTAATAGTCAATTTAATCCCTATATTTCATAAAAATATCATTTTAATTCTAAAATTACTCCTATTTTGTTTCTAATCGGCCTAATTTCAGAAACAAATAATAATTTTGGTAATTTCAGAACATAGTTAACCATTATTTTCAGGACTAATTTAATTTATTATTATTAATTATTATTATTAATATAGAGAAGCAAGAACATGCCTGATCCTTGACGCCAGTAACAGCACCTTTCTCGCGCCAATCGAAATTCTTAGGGAGATTGTTGGTAGGTAGGATCGGAGCCTTCTTAGCGTTGGCAGGAAGACGGAGAGGCTTGAGGCCGAGATACTGCCGGCGGAACTCGGACGGAGTGAGGTCGGAGAACTTAGTGACGCCGTGGACGGCGGAGGGATCCAGCTTGGCGTGCAGCTTGGCTCTGCGGAGGTTCGACTTGAACACGCCGAAGCGATAGTCGTGCTCCTCCTGCGTCGCGTAGCTCTTCCCGAACCTCGACTTGAAGCTCGCGAAGTGATGCTCCGCGTTGAGCAGGTGATCCTCCGCCTCCGCCTCCGCCTCCGGCACCACCTGTTGGATTAGGATGTCGTCATCGTCGGCTATGGCGGCGATCGCGGCGGTTGCCACGGCAGCGAAGAGGAGGAGGGCGAAGAGCGAGTTGCGAGCCATTGGGGAAGTCAAGGGAGGGAGCGGGTGAGGATTTAGGAAAGAGATTAGAGATTTTAATGAGAGTACAACCAATGATACTTCGACACGCGTCATTCATTTATTGGGTTTTGGTTTTTCCGCAACTTGGGAGTACACTCCTCATCTAACTGCTACCGTGTGCCGTGGCTTGTGGCCATTTTCTTCCTGAAATATCTTCAGAGCAAACTTTTGTTTCCTTTTATTAATATTCATTATTTTGAAATGGGTTTCTTGTAGAAATAATTTTTTATCTGGTGATTCTTGACATTATCAATAAAAGTTTAGACAAATCAATTTCCGGTTCACTAAAGATAGAATATATCTCAAGAGTCAATAAATATTTACCATTAATATCTTCACATCAATAAAACTTCAATCAATTCTTAATTAAATGGACCAAACTTTGTTGGTATTCAACTTGTCCTCTAAATAAACACTGTATTTTCTAGCAATTGACGACTCTTTTTTTTTTTTTCTTTCTATTCTTGTTTTTTAAAGTTTCCCACGTATGAGAGTATAATTCTCGATATTCAGTACGAAAGGTTTTTTTTTTTTCAAAAAAAAAAGAATCTACTTTCTCCACAGTTTCGTTTGTAACCTTCTTTCCTTTATTTTTCTTTCAACTTCGATGTCACTCACTGTCACTCAATTAAATAAGTATTCGAAAGAAGCAATAACAGGCAACTTGATCCCTTTTTTCTTTTGTTCTTTATAGAGACTTTATCCCTTTCTTTGTCTTTATTAATATATTTTTTACTTTTCATTTTTATTTTATGGTAAAATAAAATTAAGACATTATGTCTATACTGACTTAGACTTTGTTCTGAATGATTTTTAGTGTTAAATTTTTAATTTAAAAAATAAATTATAATTAAAATATTTTATGATTTTAAAATTTTTTAATTAAGGGAAAATGAAATAACTGTAATTTTAAATGATATTGAATTTTAGGAAAATTACAACCATAGATTTGATATTACAATTTGGAGTTTTGATAATGTTGTTGAGCGGCGAAATAAGATGACACTCAAACAGTATAAAACATGTAAAAATTCAACCGCTCGATTTTGTCATATTTTTGAAGGCAATAGCCTCCAAGTTTGGCTAAAAATTCATCGTTGGAGAAAATCTGCCCCTTCCATTGGAGAAATCTGATGAAACATCAAGAATAACCATATAATGTCTTTCCAAGCATGCCCGTGAAAAATTATGCAAAAATTAAACCGCTTGATTTGTCACATTTTCGTAGGCAATTAACCTTTAAATTTGGGTAAAAATTCATCATTGAAGAAAATCTGCCCATTCCCTAAGAGAAATCTAATGAAACTTCAGGGACAACCCTAAAATGTCTTTCTAAGCATGGCCACAAAAAAATATACAAAAATTCAATCGTTCGGTTTTATCATATTTTTTATGGGCATTAGTATTCAAATTTGGTTAAAAATTCATCGTTGAGGAAAATCTGTCTCTTCCCTTAGAAAAATATGATGAAACTTCATGGACAACCCTACAATGTCTTTCTAAGCATGGCCGTAAAAAAATATGCAAATATTCAATCATTCGATTTTTTTTATTTTCATAAGCATTAGCCTTCAAATTTGGCTAAAAATTCATCGTTAGAGAAAATCTACTCGATCCCTTTGAGATATCTGATGAAACTTCAAGGACAACCCTATAATACCTTTCTAAGCATGGTTGTAAAAAATCATGTAAAAACTTAACCGCTCGATTCTCTCATATTTTCGTAGGCTAGCCTTCTAATTTGGCTAATAATTCATCGTTGAAGAAAATCTGTCGCTTCCCTTGGAGAAATCTGATGAAATTACAGGGACAACCTTACGATACCTT
The DNA here is from genome assembly GCA_037962975.1 of Clitoria ternatea. Lineage (NCBI taxonomy): Eukaryota > Viridiplantae > Streptophyta > Magnoliopsida > Fabales > Fabaceae > Clitoria > Clitoria ternatea. The sequence continues at coordinate 115,674,077 of CM075674.1, read as the reverse complement.
TATAGCCTGACAACAAAAAAGAATGCAAAAATTCAACCGCTCGATATTGTCATATTTTTATATGCATTAGCCTTCAAATTTGGCTAAAAATTTATCGTTGTAGAAAATCTGTCACTTCCCTTGGAGAAATCTAATGAAACTGCAGGGATAACCTTACAATGTCTTTCTAAGTATGCCCGAAAAAATTCAACCGCTCAGTTTTGTCATATTTTCATGGGCATTAACCTTCAAATTTGGCTAAAAAGTCATCGTTGAAGAAAATATGTCTCTTTCCTTGGAAAAATCTGAAGAAACTTTAAGGACAACTTTACAATCCCGTAAAAAATCATACAAAACTTCAACCGCTTGATTTTATCATATTTTCGTGGGCATTATAGCATTTCAATTTGGCTAAAAGTCCATCGTTGAAAAAAATCTGTTCATTCCCTTAGAGAAATATAATGAAACTCTAAGGACAACAATACACTGCCTTTTTATGCATGGCCACAAAAAAATGCAAAAACTCAACTACTTAGTTTTGTCATATTTTCGTGGGCATTAGCCTTCAAATTTTGCTAAAAATTCATCGTTGGAGAAAATCTGTCATTTCCGTTAGAGAAATCTGATGAAGTTTCAGGGACAACATTATAACGCCTTTTTAAGAATGACCACAAAAAATGTATAAAAATTCAACCGTTCGGTTTTGTCATATTTTCGTGGGCTAAATTTGGCTAAAAATCCATCGTTGGAAAAAATTGGCTCGTTCCCTTGGAGAAATATGATGAAACTTCAAGGATAAACCTACCATGCTTTTTTAAGTATGACCGTAAAAAATCATGCAAAAATTTAACTGCCCGGTTTTGTCATATTTATGTGGGTATTGACCTTTAAATTTGAGTAAAAATTTATCGTTGGAGAAAATATGCCGCTTCCCTTAGAGAAATCTAATAAAATTTCAGGGACAAACCTACAATGCATTTCTAAGCATGCCCGTAAAAAATCATGTATCACTTTAACTGCTCAGTTTTGTCATATTTTCGTGGGCATTAGTCTTCAAATTTTGCTAAAAATTAATCGTTGAAGAAATTTATCATTTCCGTTAGAGAAATCTGATGAACTTTCAGGGACAATATTACAACACCTTTCTAAGAATGACCGCAAAAATACATGGAAAAATTCAACCACTCAGTTTTGTCATATTTTCGTGGGCATTAGCCTTTAAATTTGGCTAAAAATTAATCGTTGGAGAAAATCAGCCCCTTCCCTTGGATAAATCTAAAGAAACTTTAGAGAGTAGCCTACAATGCCTTTTTAAGCTTGATCGCAAAAAATCATGTAAAAATTCAACCGCTCAATTTTGTCATATTTTCGTAGGCATTAGCTTTCAAATTTGGCTAAAAATTCATCGTTGGAGAAAATCTACCCCTTCTCTTAGAGAAATCTAATGAAACTACAGGGACAATCCTACAATGCCTTTCTAAGCATGGCTGTTAAAAGTCTTGTAAAATTTTAACCGCTCGGTTGTGTCATATTTCCGTGAGCATTAGCCTTTAAATTTGGCAAATATATCATCGTTGGAGAAAATCTGTTCATTCCCTTAAAGAAATCTGATGAAACTTTAGGGATAACATAACAATGTATTTGTAAGCATGGACCGAAAAAATACAAAAATTCAACCGTTCGATTTTGTCATATGAAAAAATCTTAATAAAACTTCAGGGACAACATCATAATACCTTTCTAAGCATAGCTACAAAAAACATGTAAAAATTCAATCCCTTGGTTTTGTCATATTTTTGTAGGCATTAGCCTTCAAATTTGGCTAAAAATTCATCGTTAGAGAAAATGCGCCCCTTCCATTAGAGAAATTTGATAAAGCTTGAAGGACCACGTTACAATGTCTTTCTAAGCATGATCGCAAAAAAACATGGAGAAATTCAACCACTCGGTTTTGTCATATTTCAGTGGGCATTAATGCCTTTAAATTTGGTTAAAAATTTATCGTTGGAGAAAATCTGCCCCTTCCCTTGAGAAAATCTGATGAAACTTCAGGGACAACCTTATAGTGTCTTTCTAAGCATGACCGCAAAAAATCATGTCAAAATTCAACCGCTCGGTTTTGTCATATTTTCGTGGGCATTAACCTTCAAATTTGGCTAAAAGTTCATCATTGGTGAACATCTAACTTGTTAATAATCTAAAAATATTTACATCATATAATTATTTCGAATGGTTTTCGTTAAAGTCCATATTTTTTGCTCACCTTTTCAATAATAAGAGACTTCAACCTTGTTGTTTTGTATTTAACTGGTTTGATAGATACAGAGAATGGCGAAAGGGATGTCTTCGTCGGAAGGGAGCCAGTCGTTGAGAAAGTGGAACGGAGGGAGGAGCACAGAGGGCCGAGTAAGGGAGAGAGGAAGTCGGGGGGAGGAAGGGAGAAGGACGGAGGAACCAGATGGAGGGGGGAGATTTAGGGCAAATGATTAGGGGAGAGGCTCTGGTCGAGTATTACTAACCCTTAGCGACGGCAAAAAACCGTCGATAAAAACGTCACTACAATTAAAACATGTAGCGACGACAACCCAATTTCGTCACTAATCCCCTGAATATTGGCGACGGCAAAACAATTCCGTCACTACTCCCCTGAATATTAGCGACGGTGTAACCCCACCGTCACTACCTTCCCTTCTTAAAAGTAAAATTATAGAGGGAAGACTGAAAATAATAACGACGGCCACACAATTCCGTCACTAATCCCCTGAATATTAGCGACGGTGTCACCCCACCGTTACTACCTTCCCTTCTTAAAAGTAAAATTATGGAGGGAAGACCGAAAATCATAGCGACGACCAATCAACCGTCACTAGTACAAAACATAGCGACGCTGTCTCAACGTCGCTAATGTTTGGAGGGAAACTCAGCGATGGTCATTACCGCCGCTATGGTTTGGCGCCAACAAAAAACCTTGGAGGGAAACAAAAAAAAGGAGGGAGGTGAAATCTAGCGACCGCACCAGCGACGAGGGTGGATTTAGCGACGGTGATAGTGACGGAGTGTTGCAATTGTTAGCGACCACTTTTTCTATGGTCGCTAAAGGAGTCGCTAACCTCTTTTTTGGTCCCTTTTCTCCTAGCGGTCGCTAACTCGGTCGCTATTTAGCGGCGGGTTTCCGGTGGTCGTTAAATCGAGGTAGCTATTTAAGATTTTTTTAGTGGTGGTTGTAGTATATTATTGTGTAAAATAATTTTAATAAGTAGTATGATAATTGAAATAATGTAATCCTTGCAATTATATATCCATTTTCAAAGTATATGTGATGTAAAAAGTATGAGAGAATTGTATCCATAAATATGAAATAAAACTTATAGCAAAGTATTTTAGTTATGTCTATTAGGAAGTTGCATCCAAAATACAGTTCAAGTTGAAGAAAGGATTGATAAATTCATGCCCTTAGACAAAGACAAAAGTAAGTGCGAATACAAAATAGTTGTATTGGTAACATCAACTTGAATTAACTATATGATAAGGAAAATAAGTTATGGATCTTAATAAAAAAACATTTTCTAAAAAAAAGAAAAAAACATAATTAAAACAAATTTAACATTGAAATTAGAAAATATAGCAAATAAAATCATTTATAGCACATAAATACTAAATGCATAATAGTAAAAATAATGAAAAAATAACATATTGTTGTCCTTTTAAGTAACTGTTTTTTAAAGGTACTATCACCACTAGATAGAACCAATATTATTGTTCCCTTTTTTTCCCTTACTGTCAGAGCCAATAAACATTTCAGTTCATAGGCACCCGCAGACTTAGAAATAACTAACTAATATTATGTATGCTGATTAAATCGTAAAATTTGCGCAAATATTGAGTGAAAAAATAATGAGAATATGATGGTGTTATGATGGAAAAACATTACGAGAGCCAAAATTGTGTAACTTAAGTTAGAAAATTTTAAGTTTAAATGTAGACGATTTAAATAAATCCAATTAAGTTATTCTTTTATAAGAGATATTTATAAATATTATTGAAAGTCTCATCTCACCCTATAGTGTAATATATTATATTGAAAGTTTTTTTTTTTTGGTATAGGTTATTTTCAAGATCAACAATGATTATTGCACATTCGATTTTTCTTCGGCCCACATTATTGCATATTTTCTAAGCCTACAAAAGAAATGCCTAAATACAGCTCAACACATTATACCCTATACAGTGAGCTCTATTGGCAATAGCTCAATGGTCCAAAAGAAAACAATGGAACATGTTAAAGTCCTGAAGGAGTAGTCGTCAGGCCCAAGCCTATAGTATTTTGTTTTTTTTTGGTTCCTAAGCATATAGCATTTGAAAATAATAGTGAGTAATTAGAAAATAAAGTTTTGAGGTTACAAAATTGAAGATTAGTATACATTAATTAAGGAGTATTATTGTTGTTTAAGGGTTATTATTCTTTCTTTGTAACCACTTAACATTTACCTTCAAGGTACATTATGTTTATTTTAGTTGGATATTTATGTAGTGGTTGGGTTGTTATGTTATAAGTAGATGTTTATGTTGATGTAATAGGTGTGGCAATAGGTATGCATTAAATTTATCTTTCTTGTTGAATAATCAAGGAGAAAACCTTAGTAATGGTAATGGCTCTATAATAAGGATCCATGGTCAAAGTGAAGCCTGGTCTTCATTCAACCCAGCAGAAAAATCACTTGATGTTAATAGTTGAACAATGGAGCATTTACATAGCAAGGCAAGAAGATTGCACTGAACTGTGCATTGAGGCAAAGGTCTAAATTTCTCTAATTTGTCTCATTGGGTCTTCAACTTAGTGAAGTATTTGAACTTCCATGCTCCAAAGAAAGTATTTCTCGATGCAGTTCAGAAGGTCTAATGAGACTGCCACAAGTAAAGAGATTTTATCACACCTCTGATACTATAAAGAGACTAAAATAAGAGAATTAAGAATATACATAAACTTATTTTCACGTTAATGAAGCAAAATGATACAAACTTGTTTACATATATACAAATGAAAAGGTGGAAGAACTAAAGCTAAAATCTGTTACACAAGATTTCAACCCTCGTAACTAACTAACCCAACCCCTCACTATTAGTGATGTTAGAGGTTGAATAGATACTATCTTTTGCATCTCATAATACAATTAATTTATAGATCCCAGTTAGTTTGTTTTCCAATTCCAAATCTAAGATATATAGAGCAAGCTTAAAAACATGATATAAAAATAAATGGAAACAATAGGTTCATTATGATATGAATTAGTTGAAACAATTGAACCGATGCAACAGTAACCAAAAGAAATGTCACAAACACTATTCACCACCCTCCCCGCCCCGGGTAGAAAACAGTATCATATTACTTTTATAATTAAAGGTTTGATATATAATTAAGCTATATATATGCTTCTTTAAAGAATACTCAAATTCGTGTATATATATATATACGAGTTTGAGACTAGCCCAGACAACATTAATGTCAGACGATGTTATTTGTAACATGACAGAAACTTCTAAAAAGTTTTGAATTTTTTCTTGCGACGCTAGGATACATTAGAGGCAAACATATGCCAGTTGTATGCGATTCAACGGTAGAATATGTCGATTGAACTTTGTAGATGTCGCCATAACAAATTGAACATACCGGTTGATGTTGTCCACATCAAATATCCTAGTTCAAAACATGTATAATCCTGTATTTTTTTTGTTACGTATATAAATACATTTAATTGAACTCACAATTAATATATAAGATAACCAAGTCCAATAACTCCCTCTTATCATATAAAAAACTTCAACTAAATTACCTGTCAAACAAAATGGAACAAACTGACGCATGCCACAAAGTCAAACCAAATTTTTTATAGCCTTTTTACTAGAAAATAAACCTCTACATATGTTGAGTGTCAATTTTCCAATGTAATTTTGGATGGTGTGTTTAATATCATGAATCTAAATTATAAACCAGAGTTTCTAATATATATATATATATATATATATATATATATATATATATATATATATATATATATATATATATAATTTTGTATTATGAAAGTTCTTACTCAATAGTCCATATAGGCTACCAATTAGTTGAATCAGAGGTCTGTCATGACATGCATGAAGACATCTGGTGTCAAAATGCATAGACATATTCGTAAAAGTATAGAAGACGTGTTCCATCAAGTGAATTTTCGAATGTGAACATTGAAATGGTCACACCATTTGTCTTTCTTTTGTCCCGTTGATCGAAGAATCGGATAATCATCAACTTTGAATCTTCTTTGTTAACTTTGAAAGATTTTTGCAACAAATTTTCCCTTCACCTTAAAGATTCCAATGCCATGTTAAGGAAACCATCAACTTCAATTGAACTTTGTGCTGTGATGGTATGTGTTGGTGGGGGTGTCCTCAATTGGGACCCTTCCACCACCAGAGGTACTTTTGTTTTTTTACGAGAATGGCAAATTGAGGAGTTTATCACTAAAGTTGATGGCAATAAACAAGTTAATCTTATAAAAGTAGAGAGAACCATGTAATTAAGTATAAATTGTTTACCGAGCTTCCAAAGGGGGCCATACAATCCATGCCTAATTACGTTAACTGTTGGACGTCTTATATTATCCATGTTTTAATATTTCGTATGGTTTAAATATCTATTAAGTTATTTCAACTATTGTTAATTAATTTTATGATGAAACCTTTAATATGACATCAAAACTACAACATTTTTTCTATTGTTATGGGTCAATAGTTGTCATTTTGTTATAAACTCCGCTTAACCCCTAAACAAGAGATCATGAGTTTACATTCTAAATGTCATGAATGATTTTTATTCTGTTTATCTAATTAACGTAAACCAATGTACTATTTATGTAATGTATAAAAAAATTTGACACTTATATGTAAAATCCTATATATGTAATGTTGGGGTTAAGGATTATCAATTAATGAATTTAGGGTTTGATAGACACTTTGTAGGGTAAAACTATAGGGAATCGTATTGAGATTTTTAATTAAGGGTAATTTTGATCGGTGATCATGTGTTTATAGCGTGTTATAGTGGGTGGGACATTATTTTGCAAATTTGCATGCATGGTATGTGACAAGAAGATGAGGTAACGGATATTCATGATTCTACATATGACCTTTGTGCGAGTTAATGCGTTGGCTTTAATAGCATCTTCCATAGTCAACATAGTGTTGACTATAAGCTTACAACTTTATTCAATTCTTTGTTCCCTGGCTATCATGTGCTTTAATTCTTATAGAAACAGCTCCTCAATCTTCATTGATATTATACTTGATTAGTGTGGAGAATATTAGATTATTAATATATAGCTTCATAATGAATTTAAATAGTTTATTAATTTCAACAAACAATTCAAAAAAATATATAGTAATTTTTCAATCTAGTTTCATTGATATACACTATCACGATAAAAAAAAAAAAGATTGACGTACACGAATTATAGATTATCAACTAATTATAGACATAACTTTTATATTTATCCTATAATTTAATGATTTTTTTTGCTTATAAGGTAATTCCTGAACGTGACATTGTTAAAAACAACTTTATATTCACAATGTATTTCAACTAATTTTTTTTAAAAAAAACTTTATAAAGTAATTTTTTATTAAGAATTGACTTACATTTTTTTATAAATTATCCTCACATAAATAAGATTTTAACATTATGAATGTTTCTATATTAATAATTAATGATGAGTAGTACAACGTTGGACCAATAATATAACAACAATACTTTGTCAAAAAAGAAAATAATATAACAACAATACTCTAGTATTTGAATCATTATAAAGGCAAAACAAGAGAGACAGTGTGGGACATATTAATCCCAATAGAGTCGTAATTATAACAACAATACTTTGTCAAAAAAGAAAATAATATAACAACAATTCTCTATAAAGAGATTTTTGTCTTAGATTGGTATCTAAGACGATGACATATTAATCCCAATAGAGTCGTAATTATAACAAAATTACATGGTCAAAAAGTTCCGATATGATCGAAAGGAGTAAATAGCACAACAAATATTCAAAACCATATATACTTATCAATGTAGTTATTTTTTTTTTTCAGATTGCAATAAACGAAGCTTAATGGAGTTTTTACGTGGTTGCTTAAGGACGCTAGATATGTTTTTATTTTAGTTTACAAGAAAACCGTAAAACTTAACAGGTTATTTAGATTATAAAAACGTTTCTCGTTTAATTTTAATTATTAAACTACTGTCATGTTTTTTTGTTTTTAAAACTTTGTATTGAAAAAATTGAAAACAAAAAATGAAATCAGGAAACAAAAAAAAATTATTTTTAATGTTCTTGTATAAAATTTTAGAAACAAGAAACATGGTAACATATATGTAATTAAAATTAAAAATAAAAAACGTTTTTACAATTGATAATATTAAACTTAATATTTAAATATAATTCACTAAACACCCTTAATGCATACTATTATATATACAAATTTTAGTAATTTTTTCATGTAGTTTATCTAACTTATGTAACATTACATAAGATAAGATATTCATTCAATAACAATTAATGTTCATCCATTTTGATCTTTTTATCATATATCATATGGAAGTGTAAAATTACATCGATTAACAAATCTTTCTATATATACTATGTAAATATAAATACGTTTATCAATGCGAATGGTTTAGTTAAGGTAACGTAATGAATTTTAATGGAAACATTGACTAACCCACCCCACTCATGTCTAAACGAGAATAATGATTATGTGATTGACTTTAGCATGCTAGGGTCCAAAATTAAGGCACTCCTAAACATATTTAGAACTTTGAAGGGTATATACTCCATATTGAAGATGACTAAACATTAGTGACCAATTTGGCTAAACACATTGATTAGTGAGAATTGAGAAGTATGCAATGAATGTACGTAAATATAAAAGGTTGTCTTGGGTGTGTTACCGAAATTCAGAAGCATTTCAACGTCATGCTGGTAATTGATTTGATTTCATATATCTGATCCCTTCTTTTTCAACATTTTAATCATCGCAGTGTGCCATGCAAACATCTTTAACCAACCAACCTAAGCGTGCAATATGCGGTCACTGGATATTATAATTACTTTCATATAACATTATTATTACATACTAATAATAATTTGCATTATTTCATTATCAAATTGAAAGAACTACTAATTGATTTACAGATAAAGTTCACCTTCATTAAATATATTACAATAACAATTTTTCACATGTTCATAAAAAACTTTTCATCTTTTCATTTCTTATGTCTATAAGGTTACAATAGTTAAAAAAAATGGTTATCATAAATATGATTTTTTTATTGATAATGGATTTAATAACATCATCTACACATACAACAATAGAATTTGTGTTTCTAACTTCTAAAAGTTATGTATGTGTTGACATCGATGTTATGTAGTATCAGAAAAAACATATGTAACATAAGTGAAATTGAATTTGCATCATGTTTTACTCAACGTAACTAGAATTTGTGTTTTTAGTGTCTAAAAGTTATGTGTACTTTAACGTAGACACTTCATAGCATCAGAAAAGGCAAACCAAACATGAGTGAAATTAAAATTGCAACATGTTTTACTTGGTGTAAGAAGAAGAATAAATTATGTCTACTTCGACACTGACGCTACATAATGTCAAAAAAATCAAGCGCAAGTGAAATTAAAATTGTGCCATGTTTTATAGAGGGGGAGTTAGGGAGTCAACAGGGAAGAAAACCATTAGTGAGCATCGCCTATGGCCTAGTGTCTACCATTGCCCAGGCTACGTAGGTTTGCTAAAGGCCATTTGCGTTGGATATTTAAGTTTATTCTTTAATGGTCAATGCAAACTCTAAAATGCTTCCCTGTAATCGATTACCATCAACACACATGTAGTTTTTATACAGATTGTGGCTTCGGGCCAACTTCCACACTCCCTAGCTTGCGTGTTTTAACTCTGAATGCTACAAAACTTTATGGGCATTATATATGACTCATTTTGGACTTGTTGTCGTAGTTCGTGCTAAAAAATTCCTCTGTATCATGAAGTTATGTAGAAAAATATAATTTGACTAATTTTGCCTAAATGTCGTACCAAAATTTTACCAAATATCACTCAATTAACCATTTCTCATTACCCACAAGTCCTAAATGTGCCTAGGGACCTATTGGCACCTTCCAAGGACTTCAAATCCCACTGAAACTCAAAATCACATATCCAGTTGACTTAATTAGACTTTTCTCCTCTTAAAGCATGATCTTTATATATGCATCAATCTCTTCAAATTATAAACAATTACTAATCAACATCATAACAACATCACCATCATCATTATCAAGCATATTATGCCCATAAACATATGAATTCATCCACACATTAGCTCATTGTCATTTCACTCCATACTCATAATACTTGGGCATAAGATATATAATTCATCATCACTATCTACTTGGCTCTGTGCCATCTATCATCAAACATTCACACACATAACAGTACTTGCCTATAATCACGTTATTTAAAAAGAGACAATGGCTTTGTGTCATCCAAAGCAATAAATACACATACAAGCAATACAAATTCATCCATCATTCCTTGGAATCCCAGACTCATTTCGTGCTCGCCTCCACGGTGTCCATGATATTTCTATCATTAGTTACTAAAAAGAAAACAACCACGGAAAGGGAAAGTGTCGAACATATTAATTAATATAGAAACTCAAAATTAAAAAATATTAGCCTTAATGCACACACACACACATGTATATATATACCACATAATTTATTAACCATTATCTCAGCATCCCCTACCTTCATCATAGCATCCATACACAATTACCATTACAATTCAAGCACTAAGAGCCACTCAAGCTATAATAACAATGTATATACACATATATCAATTCATCCTCATACCCTCCAAGCATTCATAAACATTATATGTCACTCAGGTTGTACATAAGAATACACATATGGTTATATATTAATTCATCATCACCACTCTAAATATTAATCAGGACATTATATAAAGCATTCATCATCTTTTGTCAAACACACAATGCACTGATTGAGTTAGACTCAATAGTATCCAGATACTAAAAATGGATCGACTATCAACTGGGGGTCCTACCTGACCACCCGTGAACCCTACCTAGTTCATCGAGCTTTGCCTGACTCCCTACCTCACCACTTGGTTTTACCTAACCTTTGTGTAGCTCAACTGGGTTACACTTGACCACTAGAGCTAAAACAAGGAGTAAAATATATCGTACAACCATCCAAACCACACAGAACCACATATAATCAATTTTAATTACTTCCACTGAATTAATTAGTTAATTATCTCTAATAAGTTAGCACTAATAGTTATAAAACAACTCAAGCCATCACAAGCATTCAATTTCTCAATCTAGCCACTCAGGCATTTATTATCAAATAAAATGGCGGCCACTCAGGCACACACCATCTCTTAATTCTCTTTTATCATAATTTACTTCCACATAACAACACAAAATCACTCTGGCATTTAATATTAAATCACACGAAGACCACTCAAGCACACATCACTTCTCAATTCTTTGTTCATCATCATCATTTAATTCACATAAACAAAAAGCCACTCAGGCACAGTAATAGTCAAACAATATCACAAGAACCTCTCAGGTACAAGCATTTAGCGTTTCAATCACAGTATTAATTAATCAATCAGATACAATTTCATATATAGACTTGATGTAATTTCATTACAATTTCATACACAAGATTAATTTCATCATCAACCCACGTCGAAACTTATTCCGACATACACATATATCAATACTATCAAATATACATTACACACCCATTTTCAATACATAATAATTTTCAATTCCATATTTAATATCACAATTGCATTTTCAACATCGCCAATTTTCATGCCTTACTATACCCGCCACATTTCCAGATTTTTATAAATATTCACTTCATCATCACATATTATTTACATTAATTAACTCATAGCCACTTGGGCATGCTCCATACTTTAATTGATTATTCCACCTCCACTCAGATATGAAAACTCACACCTATGTACATATTTTTAGTCATCGGGTTTCATGTAACACTAACTTCATCATCATACAATCAGAAACTTATTTCGATCTATACGTTTTACCTCTCATACATCATTTAACGTGTAAAAATTTCCAAATTTTCATTCTCCACACCATTAAGTTCTTATCTCTTCATTTTCATCATTATTCACACTAGAAATCTTATAGTTATAAATAACACCTAAACTAATCCTTTTTAACACTAATAAAATTCATGAATCATATATAATAATTGAATTAACTATTTCACATTAATTTTCATTCCTTTTTCTGACGTCAGTCGACATCGAAAATATTTCTAAATTAATTAATACTTCTAACACCTCCTTACCTTGATTCCAAGGTTTCAACTCTTGTTCTCTACAATAGGTACGCCCAGTATCTATAATTTAAGGAATTTACAAAGTGGGTTAGCATTTCGACCACTAAAATCAAAACCTACTTTACTAAATAATTTTAAATACACTTTTAGGGTTTCCAAAGCTTACCTCTATTAATTACGGTCTTGATTACAAGTTCCTTATTGGCCAACGCCTCGTCCATCCTTGGTTTGCAACCCACGGGCACCAAAACAGGAACTCATCAATGAATGGCAACACCCATCCTTTCAAACATCTAATTACAAGCTCAAAGTGTAAAAGTACAATGAAATTGAAACCCCTCCATTATGGGTGAAATTTGGTTTGGAAAAAGAGTTGCCGAAACCAGAAATTAGAGTTACCAATGCCCTCACCTCATTCCAGATCTCGAATATGTGATCAATTTTAAGTTTCAGCGTGAAATAGAGCTTTAATCAAACTTCTACATGGAGACCATGGAGGAATGAGAGAAAGAAGCTTCCACCTTTTATTTTCCATAGCCATGCGTGGGAAAAAAGAGACAGGAAATGGACTTTTTAATCTTAGGGGTATTTTTGTCATTTCACTATTTCTTTTTTATTTTCTTTTATTTCTTTTAATAAAAATCCACTTTGACCTCATGGTAACTTTATTTTACCATCACTATTTAATCTAAATTTAAATGTACTAATCAACCACTCAAAATTAATTATTCTAATTTAATCGCTTAATTAAAATTCCTCAATAATGTTCAATTAATTTATAATAATTTTAAAAAATCATTAATCCATATTAATTTAATTTAATTTCCAATAATATTACTTAACGTCACACGACAAAATAAATTAAATTTTAACATCAGGATGTTACACTCATGACCATCTTCCACTCAAAGAATAACAAATGACATAATGAATTAAGCATGATTAATAATGAGAATTAATGATAAATACAAGAATATGTCAAGCTTAATTCCTTTATATCATTTTTCATTGTACTCATCATATACATCATCATGATTTTTGAGATTCTTTTTATTTATATTTATTTGTTTGTCTAGGCACTCATTAGATCAAGTATAAAAGGGTACCTATTTATACTCCATTATAATTTTGAGTTTCTTTTGAGATTAGGAGATAATTAGAAAAATTAATCTTGAAGTTAAATTAATAATAAAAGACTATTTTACCAAACAACATTTAACTTAAAAGTATATTTTATGTTGAAAAAAATTGAGTTTGGATGGTGACTTTTTTTAATTCTAAAGAATTTTGAAATTGACAATGTAATTAAATGGCAAGAAAGAATTTTAAGAATTTTGTAGAATTTCAACTTGATAATTTTTAATATAAATAAGAGGAATTTCAAATGACGTTTTAAATTTTTTATTATTTTAATCATCTTATATAATTATCTATTAATATTTCCATGTTATTAGACTCCATTTATAAACGCACTCCATTATTTATTTAACAACTCTAACATTCTAAACTTTCCCCGTCCAAACATATTCTTTTAAAAAAATACCATGAAAACTCTTGTTTTTAACTTTATCTTATAAGTATTTAAGCAAAAGAATAAGGTTCTCCTTGTTGAAAGAAGTCTATAGCTAGTAACTTATGACTTTTTAAATAGTTTATAATTTTTAACTTTTTAGGTAACTTATTGTAATGTAGATGATTTTATAAAACTAACTTAAATTGTCCTAAATGACCTTAAATGACATATAATATAATAATTATGTGAGAGGATAAAGTTATTTCTTAAAATAAAATATGTAAAAATAAAAATGATAACTTAACTGTTAATAAGTAATTTTAGAGTTTATAACTTTTGAAATTCTATTCTTTTTTTAATTTACTAAATAATTTTTTAATTTTTGTAAAGTTATAAACCACTTTACTAAATATTTTTTGATATATAAGATGGCCCAAAGAAGAAAGTGGTAGGGTGGATCTGTTGAAGATTCTCCCGTGCAAACAAGAGCTGTGAGCAGTGTACTTATGCGACCCAAAAGGTTGAAACCTCGTGGAAACCCCAATCAACACCCCTACTGTTGTTCACTTTTACTTATATTAATATTTCAATTCTTCCATCTTATATTTATTAGAATCCTGTTCTTTCTTTTGACATATACCTACATACAATATAACTGGAGATAACCCCAGAAAAAAGGTTGGCTAATGAAAGGATAAGGAAGTAAAGAAAGGTGGTGTAATTCCTATCCTGTTATTAACATTTTAAATCAAACTCAATAACCTTTTTGGGTGCAGATGTAATTAGAATATAACCGTGGATTATAATGGTTAATATTTTTTTTTGTTTATAGACATTTCAATAAGTGAAATAACTGACATCAAATTTTAAAATTGTTTTAGATCTAAGATATAAACCAAACCTTCAACATTTGATTTTGGTTAAGAGAGGATGAGTTTTTTTAACCACGTCTTGGGTTGAAACTAAATAATTTTAGACTATATAATTAATCTTAATTACTGTCAATTTTAATTAGCCTTTTCTATTAACCATGTGTATCTTTTATCGATGGTAATTTTTGTTTGAATCAAGAATATATACATTGTGATGATACAATCATTGAATAAATCTTACAAAATATAAACAAAAGATATTTAAAATTATAAAAATGTTATAACTGATTTCAAACAAGTATCTAGATAAACCCAAAATTCATTCATAAGTTAGTTCTTAACCTATTAGAATAACTTTAATGTATACAATTGTCCATCAAGTTAGTCTTCATTATTAACGACTATTGGATGACATCAATCAAAGTATCACATGATATGTTATATGCCATGTAACTTGTCATAAGTCCTCTGTTTACTTTATGTTGATATAATTATGTTATTTATAAATTACTTAAATACAAATAAAATGTTATTCAATAAAAATCACTCTAGAGCAATTTTAAGCATAATAATATAATGGATTGTTATTAAAGTGATATGTCATAGTGATACAAAAGATATATTAAGGACAAAGTTTTTATCCATCTTTAAAAAATAAAAGTAAAAACTACACATCTATCAAACAAAGAAAAATTAGAGCATATAATGTCCTCATAATTAATACACTAATTCACGAGATAAGTTTTGTCCACACACATATATGCCTTAAACATCAAAGTTTATAAGAGTGGGTTAGTTTGTATTAAGTTTAGTTTTTAATACGGGTTAGGTGTTAGATTGTGTAGGATACATGTTATTTAAAAAAGAATTATGTCATGTTAATCTTTAATCAATTGTAATTTATATTAAAGAAGTTCCTAATGTGTTAATTCATTTTCCTAATTGACATACTGCAAAATACTTACAAACTTTCATTTTTGTTATTTCTTTTTCATCATATTACATGCAAGATGTATGTAACTGTTTAGATCATATGTGTATATGGATAACATTTAACTTGTATTTCATGTCCATTATTGTAACTTGCGAACAACATATGCTTTCATTACTTTTTGTTTGGTACATGTGTATTTTGACTTTTATTTTGTTTAAAGATAAAGATGAGGACTTTATATTCTTAAAACACTTTTTGTATCACCCTAATGTATCATTTTGATATCCATTCACTATATTAATTATAGTTAAATTTGCACTACACTGGTTCTTTTACTGAATAACATTTTCTTTGTATTAAAATAATTTATAAATAATATTATTGTATCAACATAAAATCAATAACTCACATATACATCAAGAGTCTAGTTTAATGTATTTAAATTAATAGTAGGGATTGATATGATATGATTACTAATATATTAAAGCCTTTTTCATACAAATTATAATCGATTATAGACAAATATGATATATTTTTAAAATATGACACAAAGATAAATTTGATATAATATTTTATACATTGGAAATCAATCAAGTTGATGTATTTCATAATGAAGGTTTTAAAATGGTTACATCAATATAAAACATGGTCATATTGTAAGTTATGTATCACTTAACATATCATAAGCCACTTTAATTGATGTCGTATAATAACCGTTAATAATAAAAACCAACTTAATGAATGAATTTAGATTTCAGTCGTATAAATATAGTAAATAATTACAGAATAAACATTGTCAAGTTGATCTATTGATTGGTTACTGTAATTAGTAAAGAATTGAAAGGTGTCAGATAGCAGGGTTTGGTTTTTAAATTTAAAATTTGAAAGAAAAAAGAAAGAAGGGCTGATATATGAATGATGGTGGGGGGGCAACATGTCTGTTAAAGGGAGGAGGTTGGTTTCAGGATCCAACCCGCACATTCTGCTAACTTTGGGAGTGGGAACCTATGTGGAAACACTTCTTTAATCTATTTCTACTCACACTCACTTTTTGGCTTAATTAATCACTTAATTACTTCTATATTACCCAACATATATACATGTAACTAAATAGTGGGCTAGCTGCCACCTTTTGCATATAACACCTTCCTAGTTTCATTTTTGAAATGGTGTATGTTATTCAATCATTTGAGTTAGATATTTTATTAAAATAAATATATTTAATTATATCAAATTAAAATCTTGCATAAAAAATTTATTAATAACGTTTTCTAAAATAAATTTTTGAGTTATCAAAATCTAAATAAAATGAAAATTAACTAAATATTTTAATGGATTTAATTGGATGTGAAAAATCTATCCAAATTAATCTAAACTGGTCTCACAAATATTTATAATTTTATTTATGAAATAAACACATAATTCATGTCTACACATATATATATATTTATAAAATTTTATTACTTAATTGTTTCTAAAAATTTACTTTTAAAGTTATTATTTTCTATAAAATATATATTTTAATATTTTTTGATCATGTATATCGATATTAAAAAGAATTAGCACATCAGAAATCTTATAAATAGCTTAACAAAATTAAAGAAGAGGAACCAAGGAGCCAAGGGAATTTAAATATTCATCCTGCTTTTGAACATCACCCAACAATGTCTTGTGTTTGATGGGATTGAACCTCGTGGCCTCATTCAATGCATCGACTATTTTCTCTTATAGAAAATGTTCATACGTTCAGTTGGTATAAAACCGCTAGTATCCATCACCATTTCTCATAACATTGGTCGATTCTCACTCACAACAATTTTATAATAAGCATACTTGAAAGATTGGCCACTGGTCTTTGCAGATTTTGTATAAGACTCAAATTTGACGATGTCATTTGCACATCAAAGGTTCACATAACTCAATCACCACTCAGGTTGCCACATCCCAGCATCTATACATGTCAGAAAACATGGCTACTATGGGTTCAAAGTGGAAACTTTTTCCCAAGACCTCTAAAGTGAGGATCAATTCCCAATTATTTGGCTAAAGTTGACCGACATTTAAAAAGTTAAGCATCTTCATTTCAAAGGTATTCAATGAAAATTTCAGACAGATTTTTGTAAAACAAATTTCATACATATACAAAAATCCTAAACCTAGACAGTGGCAAATTCGTTCATTTATTAGGGGCACAACATGAAAAATCATCCTCATTTTCTTCAAAGGCATGGATTGGGACTTTGTCCAATACCACTTGTCCTTCTCTCTAGCATACTTGGATATCGTCCCTAAGAGCTCGTCATAAACCCATAAATATTGATTTTTCATCTTCTCTATTATCAAACTAATGTGGTCAGCTATCACATGAGTATTAATGGGGTCAATTGCTATTATTTGTTTATTGGTAGTGTCGGAATGGTGAGATCCCTCAGAGTCCATTGGTCTAACTATATGTGAAAGAAACAAAATTTACTGGTAGAAAAGTGTATCGTCAGAATGGTAATAAGCAAAACTAAAGTCCAAATTCCACAAGAAGGATAAGGACCTTGGTGATGAAGGGGAAGGTTCTATGAGGAATTAGATGAGAGTTCCATTTAAGCTAGAAACCGATGTAAGCTCATCCCCTTTAAGTGGCTTTGTGTTACGAGGAGGAACTACTAAAGATGCAATAAACTCTATTTTTAAGAACTGACATATATCATTTTCGTGACATCTACGACTTACATCAGGATCTCACAGACGGCCATGACGATGGTTTAAACAAAATCTTAACTTACTTATCACTTGTGTGCTTGTCCCTTATATCCTATATTTGAATAAAAATAGTATTTAGAAAGAAAATATAGTGTCAGGATAAGAATGATTCCTGTTAAGATGAACTGAATTTTTGTCAAGTGTGAGTCAAAGATGCCAATGTCACAACAAAAATATCGGAGTAGAAGAGGATTTTTAGAAGCAATGTGAAAAATAAGGAGATTGAGTACTCTTTTATAGCTGAGTTCTAGGGGTGAAAGGGTGTAAACAGTTATATGCAATGACGATAGGGGGCATGTGCATTGCTTTGCAAATCGAACGATGGTTGCACATAAATAAAAATGTTGTGCCCACTCAGCAAGATACACATGTCATGATTAAAAAAATCAACATTAAAAGAGTACATTTTAGGGCAAAGTACCCTCACACCGATGAGAATTTTCAAAACAAATTTATCACACTGATACTTGCTAAATCAGCTAACATGCAAACATATTAGCTTATTGAAACAACCTTCAAGCCACTCCAACAAGCTAGGGGACAAATGATCTGAGTTTAATACTAGTACTAGTATCACAAGGCTTATACTTGTACCTAGATCACTATAACCAGTGCCATTAAGCCCCACAACGACAGTCCCTAAAGAACCTATGATATCGAATTAATGAGGTGATATCAAATATAGGTTGAGGGTCATACTGAGGGTGTACCGATTAACTATTGTAATTGTGTCAAAAATATTTTTATACATGTCAGTTTTCTACGAACTTTACAAAAAAGTACTGACACAAAAATCAAAGCATTAGATCACCACTTGAGCTTTAATATTAATATTGACTTGATGATTGGGGTGTCTTTGCAAATGAAACCCTATTTCACTACCTTTCAACGTGAGGTACCAATGTGCGTTGGATGGGATAAGATAAGACCTTAGGTTTCTCACTAGACCTGAGAGGATAATACTAGATCTCCGTTGAACCGATGTAAGAGATTAAACACCTAAAGTCCCTTATATCGGACACATCAATAAGTTTATTAGTTTTGGAGTGATAAGGTGTCTAGTGTTAAAGTAAGAATGTTGTGGGTTCAACTTCTCTGGCTGACAAAACTAACAAATTAATTGCTAACTTTCGTCTATTAATAATAAACAAGTTTATTAGTTTAATATAACTTTAAACATAATTTTATGACTCTTATTTTTTCTTTACTACTTAAGTTTGTATTTTGAATAAAAACTTTAATAACAAAATAAGATTTATGCTTATCACCTTCTAATTAAATAACAAATAAAAATATAAAAAACCAAACAATTTAATACAATCCAAACTATTTTTAATTGGATCGGATTAGATTTAAAAATTATTTCACCTGATTTAATCAAATATTATAATTTTATAATCAGGTTGAATAACTTTTTACTTTAAAAATGATCTAATTTAATTTATGAACATTTATAGTTTACGACATTCAAAATAATTAATATTTTATTTGAAAACGTAAACTAACATCTTTACTAACTTTTTTAACAACTGCTCTTTTAATAACTTCTAGATTTTATGTGTCATTGAATTGTAATTTTGTATTTTTTTAATTATTACTGTCGTAAAAAAAACCCTTGGGCTTACTAAGAATAATTTAAGAATATAGAGAACAAAATAAAAATATCACTTAAAAGAAATACATTGAAAGCTTATCCTTTGAATAATTATGATAATTACAATGCAATATCTTTAATATCTCAAATAACACTAGTGTTAGGTACTAAAAAAGCTCCTTTTGGTATTAAAAAAACATGCACACTTATTCCTATTATTTTGAATATTAATAAATTGAAGTGCTTTTATAAATTATAGTTTAAAAAATGTTTTTTTAATGTTCAGACACAAATTATATTACACATCATTAGGTTCAAATATTTCGATGGTAATGATGGATCGACTTAAAGAAGGTCCTCAACCATCATTATTTATTTATGGGATCGACTTAAAGAAATTACGTACCCTGCTTTATTTTCGGGTTCTCTATCTACCCATTTATACATTTCAAAAAAAGCTGTAGGTTGATATACCTACTCGTCTTATTTTCATAAGATTCTATTTTTTTGGTATTTTTCATTTTTATAAGATTATATTTAATTCACTAAGTACATTTATTTTTTTAATATATATCTTCATTAATTATATTTTTCTTTTTTGATACCGGTGAAATTTTTTTAAAAAATCATTAATATACATGGTAAATTTAAAATTATAACAAGAATAATCTATAAATTTAATATGATTATCTAATATTATTAAATTTATTGATAGATATGAAATGATGTAATAAGAATTTATAAAAAATGTATAGAGTATTTGTTAGTATCCGATACCATTATTACTTTAGTGTGTAATATAATAATTATTCATTGAATAGTTAAAGATTTTGAAATTGTAATGGTACGTGTACGGCCTCGTGAAGTGGTTTAATATTTGTAATATAGAAAATTGGTAAAAGAATACCAAAAAGCTAGCACATAAATAAAGTATATGATACATTATATATAAAGGCCATTGCTTATAATTTTATGTACGATTTTCTGGCGTGCTCAAGAGCACATTGAAAATGAGATTAAAAAGTTTTATTCAAAATTAATGTTAATATGTATTAATTTTCCCAAATATTTGAGAAAGGTGGTATATATATATATATATATAACATACTTTTTTAATGAAATTTTATTATTTTATATATGAAAACTCTCTTGTTAACGGGTGTCTCTAATCCTTATATACAAGACACAGTTAATTAATAAATAAATTAAAACGTGAAACATATAGCAATGTTCAACATGGTACTATTATATTTTTTAATGTAGGATGTTATCTGTGCTAGTTATATATAGGTCCCGACTTACCTAAATTGCTTGTTAGCCATTGACTTATAATCTTATAACATCCTTAATTTTTAAAATAATTTTCAATTAATCAAGTAAATTTTTCGTAAAAAGTTTAAATTTCCAAACAGGAATCGGATTCAGCATTAAAAATACCGGTTATACATCAATCCGACTGACCCATTTAAAATACAAATAAACTTTTCACAAATAATTCCAAGATTAAAACGAAATCTGAATTAAATAAGATTATTATCACTTTACAAAAGCCGACCGGTCACTTTATAATACAAATAAAATACAACACTCGGTAATCACAAGAGCCGGCCAAGACTTCTACCCAAATAACTATGTACACTATGTATTGTACATACTAATACATAATACTCCAGTCGGTCGAGTGACTTCAAGTGCTATCACTGTGTCCTCTATCCACTGTAAAAATGATAAGTAGGGGGTGAGCATAAACATATCAAATAATAGTTATTGAATCAGATTAAAAGTTCAATCCATAACTATGCAAATAACACAAACCGAGCCATATAACACAATATGAACAGCATGTTATTCTCAATAACATATGCATCAGTGCATACTCATGCTTAATCAAATGGATCCATTAAGTCTTTTAATTTTGTGTTGCAACACCATAATTCAGCCCTCAACTGATCCGGCCGTTTTACAGGTACCAAACTGCTCTACGCCCATAATGTAACACCGAGTACTACTCCCAGAGTGATAGCGGTAACTCTACTCAGTGCTACGGGCCAAAAACCCCGAGCCCCGCTCAAGAGGTTGCCTTGAGTCCCACCCAAGGTCTTTTGTCTTTTGCCTTGAGTCCCACCCAAGGTCTTTTATGAAAGTCACATCATATTTCATAATCATTCATCACACAAGTATCACATACTGATCGATATGCATCCCATGCATTTATATTCATCATAAAAATTCATGAATAACATTCTTATACTTATATCAATATCAACATCAATAATATGAATGAAATATATGAAAATATAAAGTATCATATAAACGGGGTCTCAATAACAATTATGCACACAACATATATACACAGTACATAATACCCCTCATCCATTCATAAACTATCTATTTGAAATGTAACGTTCCCCCTACCTGAAATAAAGAGTTCTTGCAACTCTTAAAGCTATATTCCAATTCACAGCTTGTAAATTCCGACTGGAATTTCAGCTTCGTGCCAGTTCAGAGATTTCTTCGTAAAGAGAAGAAATGGAGTTTGATTCCTTCTTCGTTAATGGCTTTTAGCAAGAGTTTGAAGAGAAAGATTGTGGATAATGTTTTTCACTTTTCAAAGTCTTTAATCTTATCCAACAGTAATTGATATTTATATTGTTCATGCAAAAGAGACGTGAACAATAAAAAGATATCTGTTGTACGTTTTCTTCAGATGATGAATAAGGAATAAGCATTTAATGAAAAGGGACAGCACATAAGAAAGGGTCCCATACTTAGAAAATATCAGAAAAAGAATCTGCTGGAAGGTAGAAGAATAGAGTGACGTGGAAAGTATTCATAATTAAAATAATTAATAATTCCGACTCGGTTTCGTCTTGGCACATTTTTCCGAGAAAGCTTCTGTCCGCTCAGACTTCTTTTATTCGGAAGGAATTCACTCGGAAGAGTTTCATCCCATGAAACACTCAGCTTCCTTCCTTGGAAATATCCTCACGGTAATATCTCATTCAAACATACTTGGGTATATTTATGTCCGAGTCAATCTTTTGCTTACATCACTCGGAAATCTTCCATCTAAAAATCACTCGGAATTTGAAGTCACTCTCTCTCTCGGAAGTCTTTCCACTCGAACGAATCACTCGGGGTCAAGGACAATTCCGAAGACAAACTCGAGCACAAGCTTTTGGTCATTATTAAATATCGACCTGAGCATAAATTTAACGAAGTTCACCACTCGGTAACTCACCACAAGCTTTTGGTTCAAGAACTATTCATTTAGAAACACACTTATTCGGTATATCCTATTCGGTGCCACGTCATTCAGAAATTAATAATTTCTCACTTAACACCTTTCCATTTGGAATAGTCTCACTCGGTATCATTCCACTCAGAAATGTCGTGTTCGGAGACATTTCACTTGGGAAAATCTCAATTCAGAGATACTCCACTCAGTCATTTCTCAAAATCCGTCCTGAAAAGTACTTATTATATTTCAACGTTTTCCCCCACTCAGGAGTACTTCTCTCAGAAACGTTTCATTTGAAACATTTCACTCGGATTTTCCTTATTCAAAAGTGTCTCATTCGGACACCATTTTCTTAATTTGGAAATAATTCGCTTAATGATGTTTCACTCAGAAACATCTTAACTTCTTTTGGAAATGGCTTCCTCGGTCTTACTTCACCCGGTATCGCACCATTTTCACTCGGAATATCATATTTCAAATGGTATTCACTCGGAATTTTATTTAGAATTTCTTCATTAATCCTTAATAAATGAATTTTTTAAAAATTACAAAATTTGGGATGTTACAAATGTCGTCTTTGAAATAAGTCTCTGACATCAACAAAAGTGTAGACAATGTTAAATTTTGCATAGAGTGGCATTAAATGACACTTGTCAAGCCTTATAAGTGTGAAACAACCTTGTTTAGGATGACAAATTATAGGTAAACTTCTCACAAAAAATTTGTAGGGAAATTCTTAAGTAAACCTCTTGCTCTTTCTTTGTGTACCTCTATCCCCACCATTACCCTCTAAGCCACCAAACAACACTTTGCATCATAAAATGCATCAATCCAATAAGTTGAGTTCAAAATAGGAAAATAACTAACCAGGAATGATTAGAGTGCTTTAGCATTGTGAACATGAGTAACAAAATAAAAATGAATAATGTCTCCTAGTTTGTGTGAGTTTCATAGAAGTATAACACTGCTAAGAAGGGAGAAAGATTCAAAGTTATTAACATAAGAAGTAAACATTAAGTAGGTAAACCTTGATTTTCACTATGAAGATATTGAGTTGTTTAATGGCTCCCTCAGATAATGGTGGATATGGTTTCTGCATGGTGGTTGGCTTAGTCATGGTAGGAGTTCTAATTAGAGTGTAGTGGAACAAAAGGACGAAAAGAAAGGTTTAAGGATAAAAAGATGAGGTTAGAGTTCGGTCACAACTAGCTATAGGTTAACTAAGATATTCGTGATTAGGTTGTGAGGCTAATATGTGCATTGGTAGAGGAGCATGTGGGTGGATGATGATAAGGATTGTATGAAAAAGCACAAATTTGAGGAAGGGATCATAATTAGATCTAGTGACAAGTAATTTAACAGTAATAGATAACTTCAACTTAATGACACTCTCATAGACAGGGTCATTAGCAGACATAAACATGTTGAAAAAGTTTGGATACCAAGAGTCAGATTCTCTTTACTCATTTCCCATATAATCATCACACTCATCATCAACGATATATTCAACATTATCACTAGTGAGAGAATCCAACCCTTGGTGAAGCATTCACTCTTATTGTCATGATGGTAATAAGCAAAGCTACACTGTGATAAATTAGTATATGTTGAAGGTTCAAACATCTCATCATGCAAAGTTAAAACCAAGTAGTTTGGTTGGATATCTACTTGTATAAATGAATTTTAGCATTACTTTCATTTAGTATGCTTATACAACGACACTTAAAGTAAGGACATATAATACCACCATCAGATATGACAAATGATTATTGTTTAGTCTTGATAACAAGTTCATTAACCCCATTAAGAAATTGGTACCCTGTCATATATTCAAGCACAATTCATTATCTACATTTGATCCAGTCTCGATATCGGTACTAGGATAAGGTTGTAATTTAATCTGCCCTTACTATGCTACCGATGCTGTAGGTATACTTCTGGACTATATACCCCGTATCAAGCACTCTCCCTATACCGATATGTTCAGGTAGTCAACTCACACACCGGAAAGCATCCATGTCGCCAGACATAAAGTACAGGGTACAGCTGCCAGGGGACGTTCACGGGAGACGTGGCTCCTCCCGCGTCGTGTGCCACAATCATACACTGCGTAGTGTACTATTTATCCCCTAGCCCCACTACACCTGACGATTCATTCTCTATGCTTACCTATAAATAGTCCATTCTCACTCAGAAAAGGTTACATTATTCATTCTTGCTATATACTGTTCCATTGTTTATGCTCACTTAACTTGAATTCTCATTCTTGTTACTGACTTGAGCGTTGGAGAATCTTCGCAGGTGACACCACCTTTCGCCATCTTCAACGCGAAAGCCTGGTGAGAAGAATCTCCGAGACTGTAAGACCGGTATCACCCACTGTGATATCGGATTATAATACAGGATACCCACTGTACCGGTGTATAAATACTACCAACAGTTGACTTTTGTGGTTGGTCCCCACACCGGATCATTGATCCCAGTTCATACTAGTCCAGCATTAATAATATATTAGCCATCTAATTCCAATAAAATATTTTATTCCTGATTGATAATAAATAAATAAATAATATCTTAAGTACACCTATATATTAATATCTTTAGCCACTTATAATCTAACAAATAGAATTATTAAGGCTACGTTTAGTTACAGAAAATTATTTCAGTTTTTTAGGAAAAGTTTTCTGCTTGTTTTCCAAAATTTTCATTTCATGGAATAGCTAGAAAAATTCTTGAAAATTTTTTCCACTATTTAGTTTTCTTGAAAAACTTCTTTAAAGATTTTTCTGTTTTTCTAGAAAAATAGAAAACTCAGTTTTCAATTTTCTATAAGTTTTCTTTCAATATTTTGTAAACAAACACGTTTTCTATTTTAACAACTTTTTCAGGAATAATATTTCATTTTTCTTAAAAAACTTATGAACTAAACACGAACTAAACATATTCAAAATTATATCAACTTAAAAAAATATTTAACTTGAACTTATAATATCTAACATGATAATTTTAAAAAAATTGAACAACACAACCTCTATAATATAAACATAAAACAAACAACATTAACAAGCAACTACTAATCATTCAAAAACAACATATGATAATTATATATCATAATGTTTTAATCGGTTCAAGTCTTACATTCTCAATTAAGACAATATGCATAAACTAAAAGAAATAAAAAATAACTAACCTCTCACCAAATTGAAAAATTGAGAAATTAAAAAATAATCAGTTATAAATGTTTTATTTTCCGTCATCAACGTAATAGTATCTCTTTCTCTTGAAATAATATGAGGATTTAAAGCTGGGGGAGAAAGGTGTGGGGTGCTACCAAAGGAATAAAATGGAAAGGGAGAAGAGAAATGGGTGAAAGGGGGTTTTGTATTGCATTTTACGCAAAGGTTGCATGGAAGAGGGTCTCATGCAATGACCATTTCCTTCCATGGAAGTGTAAGGAATTCATTTTGCAATTTCACGCAAAGCTGCGAGGGTTTGTCTCCTACAACAATGGTTATTGTTGCGTAAGAGCATGTCTTAGACCGGTGCCTTAAACTTCTACGTAATGTTGCTGCGTGGGAGCATGTCACACGCAACCCTTTCATGCTAAATCATGTTTTTCTTGTTAAATTGTATAAAATTTCTGATGTGAGCATAGGTAACCAAACTAATAAAGAAGAAAGAGGTCTTTTATTAGTTTATGAAACCCTTACAAAAGTAGAACAATGTTAAAGGAAGAAAAAGATTATTCTATTGTCATAAGAAGCCTGCAATTTATAGGTAAAATATTATTTTGACTTTGAAGATGTGAATCAATTTAGTGGCTCCCTCTTAGACGACGACAGTGATGGTTGTGACATGGTGGTTGGCTTATTCGTGGTGGAAGTTCTAATGGGAGCGCGGTGGAACAAAGTGAGTAAAAGAAAGGTTCAAATTGCTGCAGAGAGGATGCCAGAGTTCGGTCACGACTAGCTAGGTTCATTAGGATGAGGGTGATTTGGTTGTGTGAATAATAGGTGCATCGAAGGAGGAGGATGATGGGTGAATGGTGATGATAGTGACAATTTAAGGAGGGGAGCACAATGGTTGTGGTCTCTAATTATAGGAGAAGAGCTATGGTTATGGTTTGTGTGGGGGAGAGAAGATGAGTTGGCGTGAGGGTTATGGAGTATGATTTTGATTTTGAGGATGGTAGGGTGGTAAGTGGTTACAGGTAGATTTTTCCATGAAAATTTGTGTAAGAAGTTCACCTACAGATTACCACTGTAAACGTCGTGGTTTCACATTTATGTGTTATTTAACTATACACATTGGCAGAAAAATATCACTTTATATAATTTCGTCGAGTTACACTATGTTCAGATGCAAGAAAGAAAAAATGTGAGGAAAAATGGTAAGAAAGGGCGATAAATAGAGTGAAAAGTGTATTTGTTAGTTTGAAGAAAAAGTGAAATAAAAGGAAGAAAGAAAAGACATCTATTATAAATAATCAATATTAGTTTATAATGTTTTAATCTTTACTTTATTTGACCAAGTGAAGGCAAGTGCGGTGTGGGGACAGTAAGCAGGTTAGATTATTTTATTAGGAAAAGACGTAGGAGACAACTAAAAACATTCGAAGGGTATCAACAGTTGACATTTCGTCTTTTGAGGGCCATTGTGGGCCATACCCTATTCTCTTCACTCTCCTCCTCTATATTTATACCCCCTCCTTCTTCCATCACCACCACCACCTCCTAAAACACAAATTAGTTAATAGTTACTTAGTTGTAGAAATGGCTGATTCAGGTTCAGCCTCTTCCAAGAGAATGTGGTGTTCCGTCCCCGAAAGATTTCAGCTGCATGCGGCCATGTTGGCCCTGCAGTTTGGCTACGCTGGATTCCATGTTGTCTCAAGAGCTGCTCTTAACATGGGTGTTAGCAAGCTTGTTTTCCCTGTTTATCGCAACATCATTGCCTTACTTCTCCTCCTTCCCTTTGCCTACTTCTTGGAAAAGTACTTCTTCTTTATTCATTTCATTCCAACCACAATACATATCAATTATACCTCCCTACCTACCTACATATATACATATAATTTTCTATATATGTATGGTCAATCTCACCTAATTGTTTTGCTTTTGTCCAGGAAGGAGAGGCCTGCGCTTACTTTAAACTTCATCTGCCAGTTCTTTCTTCTGGCACTTGTCGGGTATGTATATGATCATCATAATAACACTAGTTACAAGGTTCACACTTTTTAGTTTGTCATTTTCAGAACAAATATATTAATTAGAATTTATCTATGATAATAATAATCATCATCATTTTTTATCAAACAGGATCACAGCAAACCAAGGTTTCTACTTGCTTGGCTTGGAGAACACATCCCCAACCTTCGCATCAGCAATACAGAACTCTGTCCCAGCCATTACATTTCTCATGGCAGCCATATTCAGGCAAGCCCTTAATGATCAATTAATCAAATATCTGACAAAAAATGTTATCACAAGTGTGATTCGTGGCTGATTTTTCTATCATTTTTGTTACATTAGTGCTGAAAATTTTAGAATTTATTACCATAATACACAACAGCAATTATGAGAATTAGTGACATGAGTGACAAATTTTCGTGTATATGATAGATTATTAATGTGAATTATATGTATTTCAGAATAGAGCAAGTGAGACTGAACCGAAAGGATGGGTTGGCTAAGGTGGCGGGAACGGTGTTGTGTGTAGTTGGGGCAACCGTGATTACACTTTACAAAGGGCCAACCATATACAGCCCTACGAGCCGTGTGAACAGTAGCAGCAACACAGGAACAACAACAACAACACCAATGTTTGATTTTGGGTCACTTTCATTGGGAGATGCAAAGGGTAAGAACTGGACACTTGGTTGTCTCTACCTCGTTGGCCATTGCTTGTCATGGTCAGCTTGGCTCGTGTTGCAAGCACCAGTCCTAAAGAAATACCCTGCTCGCCTCTCTGTCACTTCCTACACCTGTTTCTTTGGACTCTTGCAATTCCTCGTCATCGCTTTGGTCCTTGAAAGAGACATGCAAGCTTGGGCTTTCCACTCTGGTGCTGAAGCTTTCACTATTTTATACGCGGTTAGTAACTAACTAGTACTATCACTGTCCACTCAGTATTTAGTAAACTCTCTTAATAATTTTTTTATACATGAAATCATGATTTATGTATTGTATAAAGCTTATAGTTTTATATATGAAAAGAATTTGTTGAAAATTTAAAAATAGTTATTCCAACTAAAACACTTTAAAAGGCTGATTTCACTTAAAAGATAAAAATTAAAGTTTGCTTTCTCAGACACAGATACAACATAAAGTGACCGGGGACAAGAGTCTTCGACTTTGTGAGGCAAAGACCAACATGAGTCTTCTATTTCAACTTCACGTGCAATTGAACAGAGCTGAAATCGTTTTTCTAGAAATAAATTAAGAGTTTAATTTCAAAATTCTTTTGTATAATTGGATGGTTTTTGAGGCGTGACAGATACATAGTCCAAAAGTGGTTATTCCAAAATCATGTTTTGCGTACATGGGTAAACATATATTCATCATTGATTGATAGTGAAATGAGAAAGAAAGTAAAGTTGTTTTTTAATTATTTTAATTTTCTTAACATATATCATATATGTATGTATATATGTGTTGCAGGGAGTGGTAGCATCCGGAATTGCCTTCGCAGTACAGATATGGTGCATTGACAGAGGTGGCCCTGTGTTTGTTGCTGTGTATCAGCCTGTTCAGACTTTTGTTGTTGCCATTATGGCTTCCATTGCTTTAGGAGAAGAGTTCTACTTGGGCGGGTAATTATATATCCTTCATGTTCTGTTAGAGTTCAAAATTTCTTTAACAAATACCATATTCTGATATATACTTAATATTTTACATGTATATTCACACTATACATGTAAAATATTTAATTATAAATTTAGAAAATGACAAAAGCAACTAAACGCCAAATAAGTTAAAGGTACACTTTTGTTACCTTTCGGTGAGAACAAAGAAAGAAAGGGATTCAGTTTTTCTAATGATTCTACATTCTGGAGGGTTAAAAAGAGGTTTGGAGATCATTATTATAGGACACATTGAACAGAAGATTGTGTCTCGTGTGCTTTTCGCTCCCTTTTAATTTACCTTGTAAAATAATAAATATTCATATTCTAATTCCAATGAACTTGAATCTTAATTACATGCGATGAATTTGTGATGTGATAGGATCATTGGGGCGGTGTTGATTGTAGCGGGATTGTACTTTGTTTTGTGGGGCAAAAGTGAAGAGAAGAAGTTTGCAAAGGAACAGCTTGCAATTACTTCCAATGCTGAGCATAGCATCATTAGACCCACAAGCCACGCCAAAGCATCACTTGCTCAGCCACTCCTCTCCTCATCAACAGAGAATGTTTGAACAAGCAAAAATATCTCCTAACTTTAAACCACATCATTTTCTGGTTATACATTACTAGTTACTACTACATCTTGTGTGTGTTGGAACCCGTTTTCATCTTTTCCTCTTTATTTGTACTCAAATGCTTTTTCAGTAGATCATTTAGAATGAGAGAATTATGGGAATGATTGTAATGGTGGATGCCACTTAAAATGGGGCCTAGAGCCTGAAATCCCCAAAATGCTTTTGTATGTTAATCAATCTATGGTTTGATTTATTTATGAAAAGGAAATTATTTGCCTCTTTTTCGTATATTTAACTAAATCATGCGGATCAATTAGAAATACTTATCTTATTTGGTAAGTTTTAAATTTAATATTTTTTCAAAAAATGTCTTTAATATTAAATAATTAAAAATAAAGGCTATAAAAAATTAGACATTTAACTTAAAATTTATTGAAAGACTGAAATATTAAATTAGCCTCTAATATCAATGTTTTTTTATATTTTCAAAAAAAATTTAAAATTTTGTTTATCTTGTATTATATTATGAAGAGAAGGGACAACGACCCACATAATTTCCCAGATTGTTTCCTAAGAAATGGGTAAGAGCATGAGGATATGTTGATAAGCCATAAAGAGTGACCCTCAGGCCTCAAACGAAATCATCATTTCGGTCGGATTCAAATAAAAAGTCTCTTTCATAATATATGGAGGAGCATGCTGCTGGTAAAATATCAAGCACAAATAATAAATTAGAAGCAGTGTCAGAAATGATCCAGCAAATAAAGAGATTAGGATTTAGGGTTTTCAACATGTGTGTGCATGTGTGCTTTTAACAGTGGCCAGGCTTATATGCTGGATTCATTTGTATCCTGAACGTGTTCTAATTACGGTTATTATTTCATCTAATTAATAGACTGAATTTGGGTCGGATCTATAATTATAGTTAGTTGTGTAAATATTAATATATTGTTTAAGACAATTAAATTTTTATTAGGTCTCAGTTTAGTTACTTAATCTGTGATACGGACAACAACTAAGCATTATGTCTTTAGTAATTATAACAAAGACATGAAAATGAAATGTGACGAGCAGCTAAAGGGCAAGGATATAGAGTTGGTTTATAAAAGATAAGATATCATTGACTCATTGTTAATCCCTGTGAAGACATGGATAACTAGACAAAATTCTAGGTGAAATTTAAGCATATTATTCGACTAACCGATCCCAAGCCTATATGAATCATTAAGATTTCTTTATGATCATGTATAAATAATCTTTATAATTTTAATTTATTATCACCATCCATATGATGTTTTCTCTTTTCTTAATTTAATGTGGGAGTTAGTATCCTAGATAATTTTTGTATAAAGAAAAATAACATAATAAGATGTATTTAATGTCATTTTTTCAATGTAAAAAATATTTATTTTAAGCATGGTTCACGTCCCATATGTTGTTTCTTATATTGATTTACACATATAACATCATATTTAAAATTGAAGATAAAGTAAATAATTTTACATAGACACCACTATTAACACATCAAGTAGTATTACTGTTAATATAATATATGATATATTATTATACAATAACATATACTGCTTATAATTATTTTAACATATATAATAAAATAAATTTAAAC
The DNA here is from genome assembly GCA_037962975.1 of Clitoria ternatea. Taxonomy (NCBI): domain Eukaryota; kingdom Viridiplantae; phylum Streptophyta; class Magnoliopsida; order Fabales; family Fabaceae; genus Clitoria; species Clitoria ternatea. The sequence continues at coordinate 115,641,695 of CM075674.1, read as the reverse complement.
ATTAAAAATGAACAAATCCAAAATTTCTAGATATTTAAATCATAATTGTTAGAAGATTCCATAATTTAAAAGGAATAGATTTATGTATAAAACCCCACCATTAACTTTCTTCCTCCCCAAGATGAGATTTTTTACTCCTCCACCCCACCAAGTCCCTCTCCTCTCTTCCCCTGCACCCCCTCCCAACTCCTCTCAATCCTCTCCCACCACCCTTCCCTCCTCAACTTCCTCCCTTCCATCACCCCCTCCCATGTCTCCTCCTTCCTCAACCTCAACCCCACCCCACAACTCGCATTGCGCTTCTTCAATTGGATTTCACTCAAACCCGGCTACAAGGCCTACGCATCGTTGCTCAACGTCCTCGTGCGTCATGGGTCGTTTTGTGTCGCCGAGGATGTTCGAATTTCGATGGTGAAGTCCTCCGCATCCGTTGAGGATGTTAGGTTTGTGCTTGACTTCTTGAGGAGATTGAATTTTGGTGGTGTTGGTGAGTTGAGATTTAGCCTCACTCTTAAGTGTTATAACTTGCTTCTTATGTCGTTGGCTAGGTTTGCTTTGGTTGATGAAATGAAAAGTTTGTATTTTGTGATGTTGGGTGATATGGTTTTGCCTAACTTGTATACTTTCAATACATTGATTAATGGGTATTGTAAGTGAGGGAATTTGGCTGCGGCTAATGTTTATGTTAGTAGGATTGTGCAGGCCGGCCTTGAAACTTTTTGGAGAAATGAGAGGGAAAGGTTGTGAGCCAAATGCTCATTCTTACACTGTGTTAATTGATTACTCCTGTAAGGAAGCGAATTTAGATGATGCTAAAAAAGTTTTAGATCAGATGCTGAAAAAAGGTTTTGGTTCCCAGTGTGGTCACGTACAATGCTTTGATTGATGGCTATTGTAAAGTGGGAAGGACTTTGGAAATTTTGGGTCAGATGGAATCAAATAATTACATTCCTAATGCTCGGACATACAATGAATTGTTATATGGATTTTGTAAAGTTAAGGATGTGCACCGTGCGATGTCACTGCTTGATAAAATGTTTGAGCAAAAGCTATTACCAACCCTTGTTACATATAATTCACTAATCCATGGTCAGTGTAGAGCTGGTCATCTGGATAGTGCTTATAGGTTGCTTAGTTTGATAAAGGAAAATGGTCTTGTTCCTGATCAATGGACTTACAGTGTTTTTGCAGACAGGCTGTGCAAAAGAGGGAGAGTGGAAGAGGCTCATGAACTCATCAAGTCCTTCAAGGAAAAGGATCTTAAAGTAAATGAAATCATATATACTTCTTTGATTGAGGGATACTGCAAAGTTGGGAAGATTGATGAAGCCCATTCCTTGTTCAAAAGAATGATTGCCGAGGAATGTCTGCCCAACTCAATCACTTTCAATGTCTTGATAGACAACTTGTGTGCAGAGAAAAAAAGTGCCAGAAGCTTTAGTGCTTTTGGATGAGATGATAAACATGAATTTGAAGCCCACAGTTGAAACATATACAAATCTCATTGTAGAAATGTTGAAAGAGGGTGACATTGATCGTGCTAATAGGACTCTTAACCAAATGATATCCTCAGGATGTCAGCCTGATGCAGTTGCATACTCCACATTTGTGCATGCATACTGTAGCCAAGGAAGATTAGAAGAGGCAGAGAATGTGATGGCTAAGATGAAGGATGAAGGAATTGTTCCTGATTCATTGACTTATACATTTTTAATTCATGGATATGGGAGAATGCAATTAATTGATTGCTCCTTTGATGTTCTCAAGCGAATGTTTGATGCTAGTTGTGAGCCTTCTCATTATACATGTGTGTTTCTCTTAAAGCATCTAGCAAAAGAAATGCAAATAATAAAAGATGGTTGCACTTATGAAGATTCTTTTGCTTCTGGTTTCGTTCCAAAAGATTTGTCTAATGTCTGGAAGACTGTTGATCTTGATATAGCATCTCTACTGTTTAAGAAGATGATTGAACATGGTTGCAAACCTAATGTTAATACCTACAGCAATATTATTACTGGACTTTGCAGCGTGGACCGCTTGAATGTTACACTGAAGTTATTGAATCACTTACAAGAAGGTGGAATGTCTCCCAATGAGCTACTTTATAATGAACTCCTCAGTTGTTGTTGCAAGTTGAGATTGCATCTGAAAGCTGTGAGTTTCTTAAATGCCATGGTTGAGACTGGCTATTTGGCACATTTGGAATCCTACAAACTGCTTATTTGTGGGCTATTTGATGAAAGAAGGAAAGACAAGGCTGAAACAGTATTCCATACTTTGCTTTCTTGTCAGTATAATTGTGATGAAGTGGCTTGGAAAGTTCTTATTAATGGCTTACTTAAGAGTCGCTACATTGATGAATGCATAATGTTTCTTAAGTTTATGGGGAAGAAGGGTTGTCAACTTCATCCTCAGACATATGCAATGTTGATTGAGGGGCTTGATGGAAAATAAGATGATGGCCAATTGGTATTTTTTTCTGTTGATTTTCTTCATACACAATGGAGATATTTTTGACACTGTTTATAAGCTAGCTAAGTACAGACACATATCAAATTCTCGTTTAGAACGAGAATACGGCCAACACTGTAAATTCATGTATTTTCACGAATGGAGCTGCATCATGGAATGCACAGAATTAGTTGTTTTGACAGCTAGATGTATCTGTAGCACTACAGAAAGAAAGTTGAAGATCAGGATTGGCAACAAGATGTGAAGTGGGGTCAAGGTTCAGTCAGAGCATGAGTTTATTTCTCAGGTGCAAGCTGCTGGAACAGATGCACATATTTTTTGCTAGTTTGGTTAACTACACCCGGTAGGAAACAAGTAACCATAATCTTCAAACAATTCTTTGATTTTTTATAAAGATAATCTATGTGATAGATACTAAACCATGATAAGAGATTTGCATATGCTACCCCGTGGCATATGAGAGTTAGTCAACAGGTTTTGCAGTTTATTTGGGGTATTTGATATGGGAATCTTGGAAAACTGAAGATTTCCTCATTAGTGTCAAAGTAGTAAGTTCTGCACAACTGCAGAGGAGGTATGATATCAAGGAGCTGTAATTAAATTGCTTCTGTAATTTCATCTGTTAATTTAATTATAGATGTGATAATCATTATATGGTTAAAAAAAAAACTTCTACTATCCCTTAACAAAAGTGTACCTTTAACTTTGGCGTTTAGTTGCTTTTGTCATTTTCTAAATTTGTAATTAAAAATATTGTTATTAGGTCTAAGCTTTAATTTCCAACATATTAAAGAAAAAGTAGTACTTTAGGCTTCTTCTTTTTTGGAAAACTTTAGGCTGTTTTAACTCAAGTATATATAACATAAAATATGCTTAAGGATTTTCATCTTTTATCGAATACTAATCTTTTCGAAATAAAGATATAGGATATATGGAATTTAATTTTTTCAATTTTTTTTTAATACAAAGACAGAATCTGAAATGGTTAGTAATGCATGTTATATTTTTAGCAATACAGCATAGTATAGTGTGAATATACATGTAAAATATTAAGTATGCATAAGAACATGGTATTTGTTAAAGAAATTTTCAACTCTAATAGAACATAAAGGATATATAATTACCCGCCCAAGTAGAACTCTTATATTAATAATGATATTATATGTGAATATTACTTTGTGTTATTTAATTTTTAAAATATTATTAATTAATATCAGTTTTTTATATTTTTAAATGAAGATATAAGAGTAAAAGCTATTAATATAACTTAATTTATTAACTAGTTCTTATACTATTATTATATTTAAATACATAGGAATAACCACTGCAACAGGTTTTATAAATAGATTAACGATGTCAAATCAAATATATTTAATGATAAATAGCCATAAACAAAAGACGTAATAGATTATATAAAATCCGTTGCTCACTTCTTCATTTACACATTTTAGAACAATTAGTCTATCACTAATTAAATAGCCATAAATAAAAGACGTAACAAAACATACAACATTCATTACTTATTTCTTCATTTACATGTTTGTTTTGGAACAGTCGGTCTGTCACTAATTAAATAACTAAATTGTATTAGTGATAAACATAAGCCTATCGTTAAAGTTTTTAATTTACGTGTCTGTTTCAGAACAACTGGTTCATCACTAATTAAATAGTCATAAATTAAAGACATAACAGACCATACAACATTCATTGCTCACTTCTTCATTCACATGTCTGTTTCGGAATAGTCGGTTTGTCACTGATTAAATAACCAAATTATATTAGTGATGAACATAAGCCTATTGTTAAAAGTTTTTAATTCCTAGCTCGTCGCTAATTAAATAACCAAATTACATTAGCGTCATCGCTAATTTGGTGGCAAACGTTTGTCTGGAAGCAGACAAATGGTTGGCAATGGTTACTAACATTAGCGATGAAAATATCCCGTCGTCGAAGAGGATACATGTTTAGCCGTCACTAACGTGTGATAGGTTTTACCACATTAATAATAGACATATCCAAACGTCACAAATAAACCAACTAATTTCATAACGCTAAATGATCAAATTTACAATATATATATATATATATATATAATATTTACAACATACACAATTTTCAAATATTGAGTTTCTATTATATAAACTAGGGGAAACACCGATCGTGCACATTTTTTATTTTTTGAGTAAAATTTTAGATTCAGTATTATATATATATATATATTATAAATATAACAGATATGATAGACATTGATTGTATAAGAGTATAAAGTAATACGTTTCTTGTTTACTTTATATAAAAAAAGTAACTATAGATATAAAAATGTAATTAATATGGTAAAATTTAAATATTAATTATTTATAGTTAATATTTAATTAGTTCATAAAATATATAATTAGTTCAAAATAATTTTATCATTTTACAATTATTAGTGAATTTTTATTAAACACATTTTAATTAAATCAACTAATTTATTAGCTCTTGAAACTATCAATTTTTAACTAATTCTTTAGTTTTCATAGCTTATGATTAGTGTGCACTTTTGTTTCAATTGCATACGTAAGTGTTAAGAAAGTTTTGTCTTCTATTCTTTATTTCAATTGCAGTTTTTATTATTTATGCATATCTTTTAAGTTTATTTCAATTGATCATATTTTATAATGGAGTAAAATAATTTAAAATAGAAATATTTTGAAATTGTTGTACTTTAGTTAAGAGGGCTAAGAGAATTCGGACAATTTGTAAATATTTTAAAATTCTATTTGTGCGATTTAAGTAAACCCACGCTAATATATTTTAAATTTTAACGTGGGATTCAGTATCCCGTATAACTTTTGTATGAAAGAAAATAATATAATACGACATATTTTTTTTAATATATGAGAGACATTTATGTTTAAGCATGGTTGCATATGTTGTTTCTTATATTGATTTACACATATAACATCATATTTAAAATTAAGAAGAAAGCAAGTAATTTTATCTGCCCACCACTATTAACACATCAAGTGATACTCACATATATAGTATTACTGTTAATATTATATGTAATATAATATATTATTATACAAGTAACATATAGTGCTTATAATTTAAACATTAAAAATGAACGAGTCTAAGATTTGTAGTTATTTAAATCATAATTTGTTAGAAGATTCCGTAACTCAGTTATAGTTATTTAAGAAGAATACATAATAAAAAATTTTAAAACTTTTTATACATTCTAGTTAACATATGTTTTATACATCATGTTAAATATCTAGATTTTTTAAAACGAAAATAGATATTTTAAAATTAGATATTTCCATAAACATCTAAACTCCAACATAACTTGTAAATATCTTTAAAATAAGATAATTATATATCTAGATATTCTATAGACATTGGGAGGTTTTCAAAGTTATTCTTCACTATATATACTAATTGTGTAAAAGGAGAGTTTGAAATTCTCTTTTGTTCTTAAAATGACTAATGTCTCACACATATAAAATATAAAGTAATTCCTTTTCACTTGTATATTTTCATTTAAAAATTAAAATTAAAATAATTGATAATAATTCATTATATTTTTTGTTTTAAAATAAACAAAAAGTTTTGTGAAACAATTCTTATTTTTTCAGTATCTTTATATTTACTAGCTAGTGTTGTATTTAAAAAGGAAAATAAACTCATATATAATAATTAACATTTTTGTTTTAATAAAATAAGTAAAAAATAATTATGTGGAACTATCCTTATTTCTTGATATACGTTTGATTATTATTAAAATATATTAAAGAGTATAAAATCATTTTCCTACTTAAAATATATCATGTTTAAATAATATAATTAGTTAAGTCACTCGAAGTACTATTATTTGATTAAATCTTCTTTATATGAAAATCTTCCACTATTTATTATTGTATTTCAAACCAAATATTTTTAAATATAAAGAACCACTCGATAAAATTGTTAACTATTTCCTTATCATATGGATGCAGACAAATTTGCTAACCATATCAATGCACACTCATCACCATTCCTTAACACTATTATGTAATAGTGACGTGACGTATATAACATAACTATATCAAAAAGTAATGACAAAACAAATTAGTAGTTTCTACTATCCCTTAGCACATAGGTAAATTTTGTGAATAAAAAATAAAAAATTATTTTAACATTTTATAAATATAATTTATACCTTTTTAGTTAACCACCTATATGCATCTTGTTCTTGTTCAAGGGAGAGATGTACGCATCAACATTGAAGCGAAAAACATAAAGGAATGGAATTTGGTTAATTGAAAATTCTTTCACTTAATTTATGGATATCAAATACATATCTTATTTTTACTCAATAGAGTATTGTCTGTAACATTTGTATCATTTATTTTAAAAATTACATTTGAAATTGCTGAGATTTATCTTACTCAATGTACACATCAAAAGGCATGGTAGATTTTAATATTACAGAGGGGAAAAATATCTAAACATTTATCAATAAAATTATTTTGGTTGAAAAACAATTAATAACATACAATTTAGAAGATAATCATATAAAATGGATAAATAATCAAAATAATTATATATGATTTGTTTAACAAAACTAACAAATAAATTAACTAAAAACTAAAATATTAGCTGAAAGCTTATAGCTTGAACCTAATTGAAGCTAATAAATTAGTTGATTAAATTAAAATATGTTTTATAAAAATTAATTGGTAATGGTAAAATGATAAAAAAAAATCTTTTGAAATACTTAACAGTGATTTAAGGAAATATCAAAGCTAGTTTTTTTTAAAAATGTTACAAGCTACCAAATACAATTATTTTATCCAACATATTATGGGTCAAATTTGCTAGTGTAAGTTTAACAATTATGACTATATTATTTCCTAGGTTGTATCTATTAAATTTTGTTAAAATTAACAATATGAGAACATAATCAAATAATCATATGAGAGCATAATCAAACAGTATTTTCATATATGATATCATGTGAATTTTGTTCCATTCAAATACCAAATAATTTTAGATTTATTTAAATTTTTATTATTGTAATCCCCACACACACACACACATATATATATATATATATATATATATATATATATATATATATATATATCGAATCAAATGATTACTTCTAAAAATAAATTAATCAAGGAGAAATGATTAAATAGTGTAGCAATTAGTTAGTTATATTTGACTATGTTTATGAATGGGTGGGTGGTACAATAAACAATCGACTAACTCTAACCTATCAAAACGGGGTTGAAATACATCTCACCTGTTTCTACCTACTTTCCCCCTCTTCATCACCCTCTCCTAAAAAATATTTTTTTAGAGTTTTTTCATGCAATGGCTTATTTTCACTATTGCTCGTTAAAAAACAATATATTAAAGTTCTACTAAATTGTTTTTTCTTTATTTTTTATTTGGACCTGATGGTCCGCTCATAGTTACTGACGACCTATTTTTGATGGGCTAATTTGTTGGGTCCTATTAGACAAATGTGTTAAATAAGCATGAGCTGGTTTGATCCACCCTTTAATTAGGTAGGGGTTTGATGAATCGGCCCAACAAACTGACTCATTTTACCTATGTGTAAGTTATCTAGCTTACAATATGTTGTAAATATTTCTCTTTTTCTCTCCATTTTCCTTCTTTGTCTCGCGCCTCTTTTGCTCCTCTATTCTAATTTGTAAGTCTCTTGTGGAGACTTTTTGCCTTTATGAGAGGCTCCTCTGCCTTCTTGGAAGGCTGATCTCTTACTTTAAGTGAGTTTTTTGTTTACTGCTTTTAGTTTATATTTTGTATTTTAGTTTCTGTTAGGATTTTATCTTTAGATCTATAATTTTTTTCCATGTTTATATATCACTACTACCCTTCACCAACCATTTATCCTCTTCGATCTACTCGATCTACTTTGTTCCACTTCATTGTTTCTATGTATATCATATCTATGTTATGGTTTATCTTGATGGGTTACATCCCCTTGTGGTTCAAAGAACTTGTTGGTTGCAATATCGAGAAAATCGGTACAACTAAAAAAGGAAGATGAAACTATGAAACAAATAAAGAAATTTTACTAAATCTTTATTTATTTACGTTGATATGTTATTATCTATAGGCTTTATTTTGGGGATTTTTAGGGGTTTTCTTTTATGAATTTGATACTATGTTGTATTTGGAGTGAGCATGTCTATATTGTTAATATGTGACATTGTTATATCACTCTTATGTAAATGTTGTTAGGCTGTTTTTTAATGAAGCTTTTTTGACAAAAAAATAATGTTATAAACATAATTTAATAATAGAAACTTAGAAATTTTACTTATCTAATAACAAAATTTATGTTAATTATTCATCATTTCTACTATTAAAAAAATTAAATTTTTAGTTCACGAATGAAATATCCTAACATTAAAACAAAGTGCTTAGAACCCAAATAAATTTTTCGTGATTTTTCTTAAGATTTAAGTTATCCATCAAAAGGTCCCAATAAAACAATAAATATACTAAAATGAATAATTTAGTATTCTCCTACTAAATAAAATATACAATTATTTAACTATACATCATATATTAAAACTAATGTTAATAACAGTGTCATTAATTGAACCGAGAATAATAGATAAAGACCAAACAATAAAGATAAAAGAAATGATAATCTTGAAATAATATAACCCCTCTTTTTTAAAATAATAATAATAATAATAATAATCATAATTAATTTATTACACATCATAAATTAATAACAATATTATTATTAATATTATTAATAAGACAAGAAATAAAATATCAACTAGACAATAATTAAGCAAATAAGTGAAAGCTAATAAATAAAATGAGAAAAGAAAGAATAATAACATGCGCACGGGTGCGTACAAAAGACAATGACCAGGACTTTTAACAGCGGACCTAAAGCGGTGTAGAAATCTGCGCGGTGTTAAAGGTCATTTCCTGACAGCATTATAATTATGCAGATTAAATTGGACTTCTCAACCCCCTAAAACCATTCAAATGACCTCTAAACGCCCCCAAAAATTTATGGACACCTTCTATATACCAATTATGACTTATTCCAATTGACGAATTTCAAAAGCATTAAAAATTAAATTAATTATGCAGAGTTTACATTTTAGGCTATTTTAGGCCATTTTAAACAACTAGACCATTCAATTCCTAACCAAATGAGACCAAACCAATTATAACAAGTTTCTTTTCCCTTAAAGATGATTTCAAACCTGTCTGGAGGTCCCATTAACCCCACGGATCCAAAAATGACTACCTTAGTTCCTTGAAGACACATGTTTTCATGCAAAAATCTCTTAACCACATTACCAAATTTTGAATCCTTGACATTCAATCAATTTGTATCATTTCTAAATGTCCTCTCACACATATTAAACATGTCCAAGAGTTCTAACACCCTACAATGATCGCTAAAGAAATACTAGTACCTAATTTCCACATAAAGACCCATAAAACCAAGACTTCTTTTTCTTGTAACTTAATACCAACACAAATGAAACTTACATATCACAAATAACAAATGCATAAGCCACAAGAACCTTCCCATTTATAGCTTTCAATCATCAACATAACGTGATGCAACAGTTACTGGTCATGAATGCAATGCAATACGAGCTCATGGATCCATCCATGGTATTCCATACATAATCATATATATATATTACGATTCATGGATATCAAATGCATCTCATGCAACAAAATGGGACCATCCATGGTCACCACATCCACACATCATCAATATTTACAACATCATTATTATCTCACATGATACGTCCAAAATATACCTATGTTTCTAGTTGAAGCCACTAGGTACCTAAATCCGCTAAACATATATACACATCAAAATGGATATCTACAAGAGCCGGCCAAGGCTATATCTCAAGATACTATATAAAGATATATATACAAAAACTCCTCGCCAAACATGGTGAACTCTCATCAATCACCGTCCCAGCCTAAACCCCTGAAATATAACCATGTAAATAGGGGTGAGCACGATACATATTAAATGATAGTTATTGAACTGGATTAATTTATCCATTCTAATTCTTAATCACATAATACAACATCACATCAATTTCATACACTGCTATTTAACATAATTCACCACAACAGATATCCTCTATAACAATGCACTAATGAATATGCATGCGGATCCGACTTAAATAATAAATTCAGTTACAGATTCCTTCCCAGCCTCACTCCATTAGCCCTTCTCGCGTGATACCGGTCACCTCGTGACGTCTCGAGACTTAACTCTAGCTCCTTCGGCTATCACGAGCTCTCACAGGACCTAGCCCAAGAATCTGTAACTTGAAATCATCACACAGGGTTTCTGACTTTTCACGGGTCACCCTTTTCCATATATGCAACATCATGCAATTCACACCACACATCTCATGCTATTGAATGATACTAAACCATTTATTTTACTTGCATCTCAAGCAATTCAATATAATCACCATTATTATATCACATATAACATATCACATATAGCATCTCATGCGATTTCACACAACACTATGGACGGTAGTCATCACTACAACTAATATTTCTCAAATATCACATAACACGGGGTATTTCTCAATTTATATCATATCTTAAACATATCGATAAGCATAATTCACAATCATATAACATGTAATATACCAATATACTCTGAACCCGTCCATAAATCATACATTTAAAATGTAAAGCTGCCCCTACCTAGAATTAAATATCCTAGAAGCTCCCCGAGCTATCCAAACATTATCCAAAGCTATCTAATCACTAATCCAAAGCTTCTAAAAATCCTAAAACATAAGCATTTGGTTTTTAATAACCCATACACTATTAATTTTCATACTCTGAAGCTTGTAACTAATATTAAATTAAGTTTCCGGACTGAGAGAGTTATCCACTTCCGATACTCACTTCCAATCAGTCACCCAAGCTCTGAAATGCCTCCGAATAATTTTCTAAATCACAATTACGTCAATTAATATTCAATTTAATTAAACGGAGCATAAACAACCTTCCAATAATTATTTAAGTAACCAACGACTTACCGAACTAAGTTGTCGGCCTCCGAAGCTTGATTTCGAAGGATCTCAAAGCTGTCCGCTCACCTAAACTACTCCGAAATGGTTCTGAATTACTCCGACGGTCACCGAAACTTTAATTCGGAGAATACCTAAGGCTGTCCGCTCACCAAACAACTCTGAAATACTCCAAAACCACCTTATTCCATGGAAACAATAATCGTTAGGTTCCAATCTCATGGGAATAGTAATCTAGAAGTTATGGGTTTCAATTCTAACTTACTTTAGCTTGGAGAAGTCAAAACTCCAATGGCTCCCAAGCTACCCACAATCACCATAGCTTCACAATTGCTCTAGAATGCAAGAAATTGGGAGAATGAAATGAAGAGATCCAAGAACCACCCAAAACCAAAAATGGTTTATTGCTCATTACCTCAATCATGGAAATTAGAGCTCCCTTCTACCTATTCATGGCTGCCAACGTGAAAGGGAAGAGAAGAAGAAGCTTGGGTATCTCTTGATTTGGTGAATTTGAGAGGAGAAGATTGAAGAGCAAGAATCAAATTCTTTCCCCCACCAGCAGCATGCATTCACGTGAGAAAGGAGAAGAGAGTTGATGACTTTGGCTTCCCATTTCCCTTTTCTATTTCAACGTGAATGAGAGAGTGAAATTGAGGTCAATTTGCATTGTTAAGAGGGGGCATATACGTAATTTCTAAACCACTTTTAATTAATCAACCATTAACTTTAATTTGCCCATTAATACTTAATTAGGATGTTACAACGAAGATATTCAGCATATGATTACCTAATTTTTAAGCTAACTTTTAACCTTCATTTAAATTTTATTTTATGTTATATTAAATTTATAAATTTCAGTATTAAAAAAGGTAAATATTTACAAATGTAACATTCGGTTCAAATTATTTAAATTTAGAAATCCCATTTTTATTTTTTTTACAAAAAAACATGCATAAAATGTAGAGCTTTAAATAACTCTTAATATTTTAATTATCAAAGAAAACTCTTAATATTGTATGGTTTATCTAATTTTAAATTGTTTAAAAATGTAAAATATTGATACTTTTAAATTGTTTTGAACTAATTATATATTATATGAACTAATTAACTATAAATAAATAATATTTAAATTTTACGATATTAATTACATTTCTATATCTATAGTTACTTTTTAATATATAAAGTATACTTTTTTATTTTACAAGAAACGTATTACTTTATACTCTTATACAATCAATAATATCATATATGTTATATTTATATCTATAAAATATTGAATCCAAAATTTTACTCAAAACATAACAAATATGTACAACATGTCTTCCCCCTACTTTATATAATAGAAACTTAATATATTGCAGATTGTGTATGTTGTAAATATTATTTGTATTTAGTTTTTTTTTCATATTGCATACATTGTAAATATTATTTGTTTGTTTGTTTTGCATATTGTATATGTTGTAAATATTATTTGTGTTTTTATATTATTTTTTATTTTTTATTTTTGGTAAATTTGATCATTTAGTTGGTTTATTTGTGATGTTTGGATATGTCTATCACTAATGTACTGTAACACATTAGCGACGACTAAACACGTATCCTCTTTGACGACAAGATATTTTCATCATTAATGTTAGTAACCATTGCCAACCAACCTACCGCTAAAAGATTTGTTAGCTATTTCAGACAAACGTTTGTCACCAAAAAATTAGCGATAGAGTAGGAATCAAAAACTTTAACAACACTAATATAACTTAGTTATTTAATTAGTGATGGGTTAGAAATTAAAGACTTTAATGATAGACTTATGTTCATCACTAATATAATTTGAATATTTAATTAGTGAGGAGCGACTATTCCAAAACCAATGTGTGAATGAAGAAGTGAGCAATGAATGTTATATAATCTATTACGTCTTTTATTTTATAGCTATTTAATTAGAAATAAACCGGTTGTTCCGAAAGAGACGTGTGAATTAAAAACTTTAACGATGCTTATATTAATCACTAATGCAATTTGGTTATGTAAGTAGCAACAAACTAACTGTTTTGAAACAAGCATATAAATAAAGAAGTGAACAATGAATGTTGTATACTCTATCTTATTTATGTGTTCTGAAACAAGCATATAAATAAAGAAGTGAACAATGAATGTTGTATACTCTATCTTATTTATGACTATTTAATTAGTGACGGATCAATTGTTCTGGCGAATGATTTACGTCTTTTGTTTATAGCTATTTATCATTAAATATATTTATGCTCTATCTTATTTATGATTATTTAATTATTAATTAGTAACCTATTTATCATGATTTACGTCTTTTGTTTATAGCTATTTATCATTAAATATATTTATGCTCTATCTTATTTATGATTATTTAATTATTAATTAGTAACCTATTTATCATTAAATATATTTATGTTCTATCTTATTTATAACTATTTAATTATTTATGTCTAATATCATGATTTACGTCTTTTGTTTATAGCTATTTATCATTAAATATATTTATGCTCTATCTTATTTATGATTATTTAATTATTAATTAGTAACCTATTTATCATTAAATATATTTATGTTCTATCTTATTTATGATTATTTAATTATTAATTAGTAACCTATTTATCATTAAATATATTTATGTTCTATCTTATTTATAACTATTTAATTATTTATGTCTAATAACAAATCAATTGTTTCGAAACGTGTGAATTAATACATTTGATTCCGAAAAGTGTAAATGAAAAAGTGAGTGTTTAATTTAACGTCATTAATCTATTTAATCAGTTAATCTATTTAATCAGTAGTAACGATTATTCCTATATATTTAAATATAATAATATTAAATTTTCCTATATATTTAAATATAATAATAGTATTATAGTATAACAACTAGTTAATAAAATTATGTTATATTAATACCTTTCACTCTTATATCTTCATTTAAAAATATAAAAAACTGATATTAATTAATAATAATTTTAAAAATTAAATAACATATCAAGTAATATTCACATATAATATCATTATTAATATAACACCATCTTTAATACATCAGGTAATATTCCTATATTATTAATACAGAAGAATCGGGTGATGTAATAAAATCACCACCACGACATCTTCTTACACAAGAAAGACTAATTAACATATACTGCTTATAATTATAATTATCTTAACATATGGTATTAATTCTAGCTACCTAATCTTAACCCTGTCTATTTACTGGGCACTCCATTATATGTACTTATTATACACACACTTTTACATATACACAGTTTTTTATGTTTGCACTATTATCTTACATGGTTCATTTTTCGCCAATTTACATGCACCAAGGAGTTTGAAGAGAGTCCCAAGCACCAACTTCAGCGAAGTTTCCGACACCACCACCGTAAATTCCATCATCAGCAATCATGGGAAAATCAAGGGACATAGCAGCCTCAGTCCAGATGGAATCATCAAACATAGGAATAGCCTCGTTCATTGTCCCCCAAAAGGAGCGAAACTTATCATCATCAGCATCATTGAAGTTGTTATCTGCAACGTTGGAGTAGTAATTCTCCATCAGCATGGCATTGTTGGTTTCCAATGGAAGAGACATCAGGGAGTTATCGGCAGCAGAGAAAATTGGTGCATCAATAACAGGTTGAGAAGTCACAGAAACTGCAGGGTCCATCATGTGGTTGCTGCTGGTGGGGGTGGTGGTGAAATCAGAAGAGGTGACAGAGTTGATACCAAAGTTGGTGTGGTTATGAGTTTGATTGTGAGGGTGTTGCACCTGTGAAATGTTCTGAGTGGTAGGATTAGGAGGAGGGGGAGGTGGGGGAGAAGGATTTGGGGATTGAGAATTGTTGACAGAAGCAGAGAGTTCAGGGAGATTGAGTTTTGCATCAGAGCCATAAAGCTTACGTGCTGCAGCATCATAAGCCATGGCAGCTTCATGGGAGGTTTCGAAAGTACCAAGCCAGAGGCGAGCACCACGGTTGGGTTCACGGATTTCAGCAACCCATTTCCCCCAAGTCCTCTGCCTCACACCTTTGTAGGTGCAACTTGCATTCTCAGGGCCACCTTTACCCCTCATGCACCCTTTTCTTGAACTGGCTTGTGCTGGTCTTTTCACTTGTTTTCTGTCAGCAATTCCCAACCCTGATTTCAGCATTTTGCTGAATCTGCTGTCTTTACGGCTTGTGATGATTTGAGAGTTGGTCGCCAAAGATAAGCTCACTTGGGCTTATGGTTGGAAGTGTGAAGGTGAAATGTGGGTGCTATTTATAATGGTGAGACTAATGTGAGAGAGTAAACACTGAGCATGAGTGTTTGAAACGTGGCTTTTAGTGGGGTTAAGTAGCTACTTGGCGTCATGAACCGGGTTAATCGTGTCAACTATGATCCTCACTGTTTGCTTCTCTTGTACACACTTGGCTTCAACTTTGTTTCTATATACTAACTCTTGTGGCGAACAATCAAGAGCAAAATTCTCACTTGATTTCTTCCATTATTTTTTTTTCTTTTTGTTCAAATAAACAAAAGATTTTCTTTTCAGTTTTGTTTGAGTCAAAAATATTTATATTACAATATGATTAATTTTTTAAAGAGGGTTTTTTCTATCCGAAACTCAAATACAACTCCTTTTTATTTAAATGAGTGAAGTATGCAAAATTAGAATGGACTACCCGATGGATGAAATAAATGAGGGGTTGAATGAAATGAATGCAGAATAAAGAAGTATACACAAAAAATCAGAAAAGGGATAAAAGAAAATTAAAGCTGTGGGGGAGAGAAAGCGGTTTGTTTTGAATAATGGGTGTTTATCTATAATGTATTTTGTTTTTTTTTTGTTTAGAAATTAATTTGGATTTGGATAATAGTCATTTACTATTGGGTGGGTTCGGTGACATTTGGAGGAAACGGTTGAAGATAACTACGCCCAGGTATCAAAATTTAGTAGCTTGACACGACAATAACATGGAACCCTTCCAACGTGGGAATAAGAAACAAGCGCAGTTGTTTCCAGGTGCAGCAGCAGTTTCGAAAGTGTCATCACTGCTCATTCATTAAAAGTGCCAAAACCAGATCTAATGGACTGAGACACCACTAGTGCCACTTGCGACACGTGCTATTTTACCGTCGTTAAAATTTAATGATTAATATTGATATTATACCGTGATAGCTAGATATATTTAAATTATTTTTAATTAATTAATTAAAAACTTATTTTTACTAATTCTAGGATGGCCCGACTGTAATGAAACAATCATTTAGGGTTGTGGGTAATTTTGCATCATAGTGATTAAATAGTGCATTTTTTTTTGGTTTGTTTGGGTCAAAGTTAAAATAGAAGTGGTTCCTCTAAGGAAGGGCAAGGAATATCCTTGATAAGTGTAAATATAAGAGATCCTTGAAATGCACTTATACATATAAATGGAAACAAAAATAAGGAACTGAAGTAGTTGGTTGGCATCACAATAGAGGGCCATGACATGAAATATGTTACCCAAAGCTTTAACAAGAAAGGTAGCAGCGGTGGATGGAGAAAGTGGATAAGAATTAAGTGAGATATTAATTGTTTAATATAATTTGTAATACACTCTGATTTACATGCTAACTAATATAATTGGAGCAGCAACCTTACTTTTTAAAAGGACAAAATTGAAGGGATACGATGGTATGGTATGAGAATCTATTAGATACTATAAGATTAATATTATATTGTTATTATTTTAATAATTAATCAATTTTAATTTTATAAATATCTGATTTTCAGCTGGAATTACTCCATCCAGGTAAATTAAAATTAAGTTTTTTTTTTTATCTTATTGGATGATACTTTAAACATTGTGTAAGATCAAATTAATCATTTTGATAATATTGTTGGTCGGACACTCTTTTCAGTAAATGAATTATTAAATAAGATGCGCTAAGGAGTAAAATTTAAATAGAATTAATGGGGCATTTGGTATATGAATTATTTTTAGTTTTTGAGAAACTTAATTTTTTCATGTTTGGTATATCTTTTTAAAAAGTATTTCCAAAAAACTAAGGGTGTGTTTAGTTGACATATTATTACTCCGGTTTTTATTTTCTATTTTTTAAAAAGTTGTCTAATTTTTTTCATTTTCTATAAAGGTATGAAAAATTATGAAAGTGTGTTCAAACACGATATCAAGTTTTCAATTTAAAAAACTGAAAAATTCAAATTCAACCAGTTTTTATTTTTTTCTTGTTTTTATTTCACATTTTAGAAAAAGATTGGAATACCATCTTTTCCAAATAGTGGTTATTTTTTAGAAAAATTTAAAATGCTGCATTCTTCATTTTTAAAACATTTTCTTTGAAAAAAATAGATATACAAACATGTTTTTCATTTTCCCCGTATATTCTTATATGTTTTTTTTTCTATTTTTTCCTAAAAAACATGCTAATTAACTGCACTCAGAAATTTTTTAAAGTTATATATTACAAAATCCCCATCAAAATTTTCCCAAATAAGAGATGAGAAACTAAGGTCCTGTTTATTTTGTGAAAATGTTTCCTGTCTTTTATTTTTTATTTTTAGTTTTAATTACAAAACTATCATCATGTTCTTGTTTTCAAAATTTTGTATAAGATAACAGTTTTATAATTAAAATTAAAAAATTAAAAAATAAAAACAAAAAATATTTTCGCAATGTAGACAGACCATTAACTTCCCAGTAGGAAAGTTTTACTTATTTAAGAAACATTTGCCCAAAAACTGTAAACATAACAAACACATTTTAATTTTCTTGGTGATTATGTTTTCCATAAAACAAAATTTTTAAAAAACATGATTTAAAAAAATAAAAACTTTCCGGATGCTTTATAAATATAGTATTAGTACTAATGGTTATAGGTTTCCTAATAAGTTTTGATACGGTAGACGGAACAATTCTGTGAACATCATTGTTTTTTTAAATAATAATAATAATTAATAATAATAATTTTGGCCCCCCCACTCCGGGAATCCTGAAGCAGGATCCGGAGGTTGTCTCTTCCACCTTCTCCATCACCATCATCAATCACCCCCACTAACAGACTCCACTTCTTCATCCTCTAAAAACACTACCAACTCCTCATCACCCGAAGGAAAAAAAAAAAGCCTCATCTCACCATCATCATCTTCTTCAGCAAACACAAACACCACCAACAACACCCGGATCCACCATCACCAACCTCAAACAACAACAATAAAAACCAAAAACCAAAAAACAATAAAAAAAAACAGAGATAAAAAAGGAGGAAGAAAGATCAGAAGAAGAAGGGTATCTCTCTCTCCTCTACTCCCTCCCTCTTTCTCTCTCGGACGATCTCTCTCCCTCTCCCTTCTTCTCCCTCTCCCTCACTGGCGTCAACCCCCCTCCTCCGATCTCCCTCTCCTCCCTCTCTCTGATTCTCTCCCTCCTTCACCCTCTCTCTCACCGGCGCCAGTGACCTCCACTGGCGAACATCTCTCTCTCTCCCTCTCGGGTTCTCTCTCTCTCCCGGATCCCCTTTTCTTCTTCTCCTTCCTCTTCTTTCTTTCTTTTTTTTTTCTCTCTCTCTCTCTCTTCCTCACCTTCTCTCTGCCGCCGCCCCCCCTCTCTTCTCTTCTCTTCTTTTGCTTTCTTTTCTCCTCTCTTCTTTAGTTTTAGGTTTAGTTTTGGGCCTCAGCTAGTGAGGCCCATTTCTACTACTACTCCTCTTTTTTTAGGAAATGGGCTCTTAAAGCCCAATGTTATTTTTAGTTGTTTTTTTTTTATGTTATGTTAATAAAAATAATAATAATAAAATAGTAATATATGTTTTAAGAATAAATAAATAAAAGAAATAAAAATGAATTTTCAGTTTTAGTTAAATTAAAATAAGATTATTCTTAAATTTAATAGATTTTTGTTAGAAGTGAACTAAAAATTACAAAACCCAAAAAATATTTTTATGAAATTTTATGGTGAAAATAATGAAATATTAAAAAATTAATTTCTTTTTATAAAAATTAAAATAAATAGTTTCATGTTAATTTTTGCTATATATATATATTTTTATTTATAAAAATTATTTCAAAATTTTATGAGCGATGTCGTGCAAAATTACTTTTGTCTACATCGTTGTTATTAGGTCTCGAAGGTTTATGCACGTGCGATCTTACTTCGCCTTGTATTTCTCCTTCTTCATGAATTTTCTTTATTAAAATTGATCAAAAATAATTTAAATATTTTTCTTTCAAAATTAATTTTTCAAAGAACTACGTGACCCTGATTTCTCAATACACTTGAGAATACGTAGGAGCGGGAATCAATTCCTGTCGGGCCCATTTTTTTGTTACTAAATTTCTCTGTCTCTGTTATTATTTCAATTAATTTTATATAGTCAATATTTTAAATTTTATTGTTGCAGGGAGGTTAATTTAGACGTGACGTCTTGTTAATCTCGTGTTTTTTATATTTTATTAAAATAATATTTTCTTAGAATGAGGTTAATTTAGACGAGACGTTTTGTTAATCTCATGTTTTTTTTTATTTTATTAGAGTGTTATTTTCTTTAAAGTGAGGTTAATTTAGACGTGACGTCTTGTTAATCTCATACTTTTAATATTTTTATTAAACAATAATAGTTTCTTAATTAATTTTATTTTTTATTTATTTATTTATTTTAATGTTTAAATTTATGTATAAATTAAGGTTAATTTGGATGAGACGTCCTGTTAACCTTTACTTTCACTCTGTTTTACTTTTTTTATTATAGTTATCATTTTGTCGAGTTTCTTACTGTGATTGCTTTATCGTCTCTTACTGTTACTGTTTTAAACCTTCTACTGTCATTATTTGTTTTCTTACTGTCACTGTTTAGTCTTTTATCATTACTGTTTTCTTCTTTCTTACTGTCGCTGTTTGGTCAAATTTCTTACTGTCACTATTTAGTCTGTTTTTTCTGTTTGTGTTTCTTTTGTTGTTTTGTATTTTTTTTTTTTTTCATAAAAGAAGTTAAAATAATTTCTAGATTATTTTGAAATAAGCGCTATCAATTTGAGGTAACCGTTTTATAACGGACAGTTGTGAGGTGCTAATACCTTCCTCACCTGTAATTCGACTCCCGAACTTAGAATTTCATTTTTCATAACCAGTGTTTTAAAAGAGGTTTTTTCTGATATTTTTATCCTAAAAAAATATTGGTGGCGACTCCCTGTTTTTCTTTTTGAAAGGATTTCGAAACCCGTTTTACTTTTAAGGGTCGGCCATCCCGTCACGATCCCGGTCGCGACAGATGGCGACTCCACTGGGGACATTTTTAGAGAGTCAAGCCAATCAAGTTGATAGCGCATATTTTTAAATAGTCTATTAATTATTTAACTTCTTCCTTTATTTTTTTTTATTTTTTATTTTTTTTTATCAATGTTTGTATGTGGTTTCTGTTTTATATGTATTTTGTCATTTATTTTCTGTTAAATTCTGTATGATTGTTGAACCCTAGGGTAGACGACTTTGTGTTATTGTTCTGTATTTGTTCTCTGTGCAGGATGGGATAAGGTACAGGTATTGAATGCCCTTTCACACACTACACTCACAATTCTCACACACTTATGAGTGGCGCCCTATACCCGGGCCCCAAATGAAGCTTAAGTTAGGAGAGGTTGGTAGCGGTGTCGTTTGGGATGTACTTCCCATCCGGCGATCGTAAGAACCTCAACTAGAGTTCGACCTTTCATGATGTACGCACCTAGTAGATCCCCTACTGTTGTGGTTACATCATGAATAGGATCTTGGCTCTAGTGACCTTTTAGAAGTCTAGTACAAGCCACCCAATGTGAGGAGTCCACTGTTAGATAAGCCATAGGTCCCAGAAAAGACTTTCAGAAAAACCTGACTTAAGGCACAAAAGGGCAGACTTTACTATACCTTATCTCATTCTCGTTTTCCCTTTAAATCCAAATTGATGAACTGCTTACATGTTCAAAGGGTTACTTTATTCAAAAAAAAAATGACTCATTTTCTTTTTTAAAAAAAACTAGTAATCCTTTAACAAGTAAGCGGCTCCCTCTCTTTTCGTGTACTTATGAGTCCTGGGTTATAAATCTTCCCAATCATCAAAACAAAAATGAAAACAAAAATTCTCTTCAAGCAGATATTGACGATGTTTGGAAGATCCATGACCCACGCGACTTTAGTTTCACGCGAGTTTTGCCGACCGCTACTTCTCAAAGTGAAAATGTTTTCCAATAAATTAATAAGGAAGTAACGGTTTACAAAACATGACGGTAGCTGATTTTTTTCCTTTCTCTTTGTTCTTGTAGGAAGCTGTTTGGAACTTAGCAAGTACCTTTGAGCAATATGGAAATTAACATGAGATCTGATAGTTGTGACACAAATGTAACCGAATTGAGAAAAATATTACACGTTAAGGCCAAGAGGATTGACATGGGTAGTCTACAAACAATGGGGAGAAAATTAAACCTAACACAGAAAATGGCTTTTACAAGAAAGTATGGGAGGATTCTAAAGCTCTTAGAAGTGGAAGTGCAAACTGAAGCGATCACTGCCTTAACACAGTTCTACGACCCACCTCTCAGATGCTTCACATTTAGAGACTTTCAGTTGGCCCCATCTATTGAGGAATTCGAACGAATCTTGGGGATGCCTTTGGAAGGACAGATACCTTACCGTCATCTTGATCATCATGCAACTGTTACTTCCATCGCCCGTGTTCTGAAGATCCATCCCGAAACTTTAAGGAGTGTACAACTGAATAGAAATCAGATCCCTGGATTCACTCGGGAATTTCTCGAGAAACATATGCAGGTCCTGGCAGAAAAGGAAGATTGGGAAGCCTTCATGGATACTCTAGCTATTGCCATCTATGGTGTTGTCTTGTTCCCCAACATTGACAACTATGTGGATTATGATGCTATCGCTGTATTCCTAGCTCGCAAGCACAGGCTTGAGAATCCTGTCACAGCTGTATTGGCAAATGTGTACTGCACTATGGATTTCTGCCACACACAAGGTGGAAGGAGGGTTATTTGTTGTTTACCTGCTTTGTATGTATGGCTCACATCTCATGTTTTTAACCAAGTCTGTAAGGCGGAATGTCCGGTTTCTGATCTAAAACTATGCCAACTAGCAGTGAAAAGTAGGCGTGAGTGGGCCAATCACCTGGTAGGGCTCACAGCGGAGAAAGTTAGATGGTATCCCCAATGGTTAGAAGTTGAATCCATCATTCATCACTGTGGAGATTACCCAAATGTTCCCCTTATTGGTACGCAAGGATGTATCAACTATAATCCCATCATAGCCAAGCGTCAGCTAGCTTATCCTTTGCTTGGACCACCTGATGAAGAGTCTCTCACTCCTTTCATCTTGTATTACTCGAAGGGAAGCTATGTCTCTGTCATTCGGGATATAGCGAATGCATGGAAGAAAGTCTACCGAAAAGGAAAAGAATTAGGGGCCCGGAGCCATGCTGTCAGAGAAGAATATCATGAATGGATCCTGAATAGGGTCTCTATTGTTAAATTACCCTTCAGAAGTCCCTCTTATATCCTAGAAAATACTCCTGCTCCATCACTTGTTGTGGAAGATAAAGCAACCAAGGCACTAAAGACCAAAATAGAGGAACTGACTGCCAGGAACAAGAAGTTAGAAGAAGACTTGCTGAAATGTCAACAAGAATACACCTTTCAGAAAAGGGAGAACTTAGAGAACAAGCAAACCATTGAAGAGATTGGAAAAAAACGAAAGATTGATGAAGACTACATGATAAAACAAGACCAATGTCTTCAAGCGGCCAATTCTCAGCTAAAAATGAAGAGCAAACAAAGTGATACCATCTTGGCTGAGAAACATCTTCTGAAGGATATGTTGGCACAATCCAAAGAAAATGAGCGGACTGTCATGGTGCAAAAGGAACTTCTTCAGTCTCAAGTCCACAAATTGGAACAACAGCTTAGTGAAGTAATAGAGGCTTGCGAGCAAGAGATAAATGGGGAGCGACAACGCGCCATGAACATTGAACAAGATTGTCAAGAGACCATACGCCTCTTGGAAGCTGAACAAGATGAAACTGTTCACTTGTGGATGGATCGTTTCGCTAAACTGGCATACCTGGCTAACGGGGCTCTAGAAGACCTCCCATTTTTACTCAAACAAGCTGAAGGAATTGCCAACCCTATCAATACTCCTAGAGAAATTGCAACGTTCTTAGATTACTGCAGAGGACGAATTTGTAAAATGAGGGAAATGATTGCCCGAGCTAGGAATGACTGATTTATTTTCCTGCTTTGTAACCCAGCACTTTATGGCAGTAATGTACTTTTTCGAGATGATGGATTCCTTTGTCTTCACAACTATCTCATGTTAATTTCCATTTAATGCTTTACTTAGTACTTTTGAACGTGACGTTCTGAGGAACGGTCGAAGGATTCGTCAAGTTCCGATATCGCTTCCCGCATAATCTCATTTTACTTGATTTTATTGTTTGCTTATTTTTCTAAATTTTGTATTCCTTTCTAAAGGCAGCACGGGGACGCACCCTTACGGAACCCGACTACAGAGGAAGCTCATGGCTGAAACAGAACAAATGAATGAGAACCTCAAGAATGAGAATAATCAGCTAAGGGAACAAATTGCAGAACTAACGAAGCTCTTGGAAAGGAGGATCACTGAAGGGGGCCCTTCTGCGGGAAATGAGGAACAAACACCTACTCCACCATATCCCCCTGGTTTTGGTCCAACGTCGGGCCAGGCTATAAATCCCACGGCAGTTCCCCTCACTATTAATGTTGGGAGTCCCAATCAACCTGCTGATTCCCACACCAGGCCTCATGACTTGCCACATGGTTATACGCCACCACACATTTTCATTGGCTCAGACGGTAACCCTGTACCCTTTCCACCATACGGCTTACCTCCAGGGTATTTCCCTCCTCTATTAATCAATTCCCAAGATGGCAATACCCTACAGTGGACAAACCCCCAAGTTCCAAACCCTACCCAGACAACCATTCCGCCAATCAACCAAACCCTAGGTCCTCAAACCACCCAAGCTCAAACCACCCAAACTCAAATAACCCCAGCTCAAACCACCCAAACTCAAACCGCCCAAGCAGCTCAGCTAATCCCCATCACCCAAGCAACAGCCCAATCACAGGGACCGGCGCAAAATACTAACCTGATGAACCAAGCTCATTCGACAATGCCTTTTTACCCATATTACGGTTACCCGTATGGGTACATGAATTCTTACACTGCCAACCCGCGAGATGCGACTCAAACGATAAATCCGGTTATTGATCATGGCACAACCACAGAGTCCCAGCAAAAAGGGAAGATAGAGATCCTGGAGGAGAGATTGCGGATTGTGGAAGGTGTGGAAGGACTTGGCTTAACAAATGCTTCTGAACTCTGCTTAGTCCCAGATGTCATTATTCCACCAAAGTTCAAAATGCCAGATTTTGACAAATACCGAGGGATGACTTGCCCTCGAAATCATCTTACAATGTATTGCCGAAAGATGGCTTCCCATGCCTCCGATGACAAGTTGCTGATACATTGCTTTCAAGACAGCCTAGTTGGGGCTGCGCTCACTTGGTACACTCATTTGGAGCAAACTCGTATTCGCTGTTGGAAAGACCTGGCGGATGCCTTTTTGAAGCAGTACAAGTATAACTTAGACATGGCGCCTGATAGGATTCAACTCCAAAACATGTCAAAGAAGGATAATGAGACATTCAAGGAGTATGCACAACGCTGGCGTGAGATAGCCGCACAAGTAGATCCTCCACTCTCTGAAAGAGAGGTAGTGACCATGTTTATTGACACACTCCAATCACCTTTCTATGATAAGATGATCGGTAGTGTTTCATCCAATTTCTCTGATATTGTAATTATTGGAGAAAGAATAGAGAGTGGTCTAAGGACAGGGAAGATTTCCAAAAGCCCATTTGGGACACCCGCTGCAAAAAGATCAGCACTAGGTGAGGGGAGAAAGAGAGATGGGGAAACCAATTCCGTCTCTTATGACCAAAGGAGAGCTCAATCCAGACCATTTGGCCCTACCACTTTTCAACATACCAATCACTTTCCTCATGCTCCATACCCACATATGGCAGCCGCTACCCATAACCAGATCCCTTATCCCGCATCACCACAATCCCACATCCGTCCACCCATCATCAGGGTACCGAATCCACAGCCAACCCAGTACAATCCTTTGCAACAGTGGCCTCAACCACCTAATCCCAACCAAAACCAAAGAAGACCAAATAATGAACGAACACCGGTCCAATTTGACCCAATTCCTATGACATACACTGAACTTCTACCTCACCTTATTCGATATTCCCTTGCGGTCCCTTGTCCTGCAAAACCATTGGAACCTCCTTACCCTAGGGGGTATGATCCAAATGCCCGATGTGATTATCATGCCGGGGCACCCGGGCACTCCACAGAAAATTGTATGGCCTTGAAATATAGAGTGCGAGATTTAATCAAAGCCAATTGGTTAAATTTTAAGGAAGGAATGCCAAATGTGACCACAAATCCCTTGCCCAACCATCAAGGTCCTGAGATTAATGCTGTAGAAGTAGATGAGGAGCATGTGATGAATGTCTCTGATGTCAAGACACCATTGAAGGAGATTCATGCCCAATTATTCAGGAGAGGTTTAATAAGAAAACCTTGGGACTATGAAAATGATAAGGAGCAGACTATTAGCCACCGAAATTTTTGTAAAGTACTCCAGGGACTCATGGATAGTCATGTCTTCCAAGTCTATAGGCGTCATGACAGTGATGTGAACATGGTTCATGGGGAAACAGGAATGTCAGTTCCTAAACCACTGGTAATTTACTACACCAAGAACCCCTCAATGACTATAAGCCCTATGCATCATCCTGTCACAATCCAGACACCCGCTCCTTTTGCATTCAAAGATTCTCACGCTGTTCCGTGGAAATATAATGTGGAGGTAATAGTTGAAAGCTCAAAAATGAATGACCCATTTTTGTCAAACATATCAGGGATAGGAGGAGTGACCCGGAGTGGTCGAGTTTACTCTCCACCGGAATTAAGGAAGGAACCAAGTCCAGTGAGTGGAGCTGGTAGTAGTGGAAAGGCCAAGTTGGTCAAAGGGGATATTGATGGAGAAATCAAAAGAGCTGTGACTGATGAAGAAGCTCAAGAGTTTTTGAAATTTATTCGCCAGAGTGAGTACCAAGTGATAGACCAGTTGAACAATACCCCTGCAAAGATTTCCCTTTTATCACTTTTGCTGAATTCTGAGCCCCACCGAAAAATTTTAATGAAAGTGCTTAATGAGGCTCATGTAACTCACGACATCACCATTGATAAATTTCAAGGAATAGTGGGGCACATCGCTGCTGACAATTATCTATCATTTACAGATGATGAGATACCTGTGGAGGGAATGGGGCATAATAAAGCCCTCCACATCTCAGTTAAGTGTCGAGATCACATATTGGCGAAGGTGCTTGTCGACAATGGGTCATCATTAAATGTCATGCCAAAATCTACATTGGCCAAGCTCCCTTTTGATGGAACCTATATGAAACCAAGTTCTATGGTGGTGAGAGCATTCGATGGCACTAGAAGGGAGGTGATAGGTGAAATTGAGCTTCCAATTCAAGTAGGGCCATGTACTTTCCAGGTTCTCTTCCAAGTGATGGATATTATGCCTGCCTATAGCTGCTTGTTGGGTCGGCCCTGGATCCACTTAGCTGGAGTGGTTCCCTCTACTTTGCACCAAAAACTAAAGTTTATTATTGATAATAAACTAATTATCGTTTCTGGTGAAGAAGATTTTCTGGTCAGTAAACCCTTATCTACCCCCTACATCGAAGCTGCAGAAGAGGCACTTGAAACTTCCTTTCAAACTTTGGAGATTGCAAATACCACGTATGTTGGAGAAAGAAGTGTAGAAATAAAGGCCCATATGCCAAATGCATCCCTGATGATGGCCAAAATGATGTTACAAAGGGGATATCAACTTGGGAAAGGCTTGGGGCATGGCTTAAAAGGAAGAATGGAACTGGTGCATCTTCCAGAAAATAAAGACAGGTATGGTTTGGGATACCAACCTTCAGCAGCTGATAAAAGAAGAGTAGTAGAAGAAAAGAAAGAGAGGAGGATTGCCCGTTTAGAGGATCGAGAACCCCGCATTGCTAGAGTCCCCCTATGTGACCTCTACCAGAGCTTCCGAAGTGCTGGTCTAGTACCCCCTGATCAAATAGCTGCTATTGAAAATAATCCCTATGAAGATGGAAGCTTTGTGATCCCTTGCTCACCAGACAGAGATCTTTGTAACTGGGAAGCCATCGAGCTGCCCACAACTTTAAATGTTCTATCAAAGTAATTGACAAAACTTTAATGACTTGTTGGCCTCATTGCTATGCCTAAGGCTTTGGGGTATTTTTCTGTAATAAGGGCAAACACATGTTTTTATCATTTTCAGTTTTCACAATAAATATGTATTGAATTCCAGTCCTTCTTGCTTTCCCTTGATTCCCTTATCCTTTACTTATTCGTTTTTATTATTCACCATAATAACCTGAATAAACGCAGATCTAAAGATGATCCTCTTGAGAATAATGAGCTTGCAATCCCATTTTGTGACTTTGACCACCCGGTTGACTATGCTGATGAGGAATATGAGGAAGTTTGTGATCCTTCACCTGATTTAACAAGGTTATTGGAACAAGAAGACAGAGAAATTCAGCCTTATTTGGAGATAGTTGAGATTATTAATTTGGGGAATGAGGAGGATAAGAAGGAAGTCAAGATTGGTACCTCCTTGAGTAAGGAGCGGAGACGTGAACTAATTAAGCTATTAATAGAGTTCCGTGACATCTTCGCTTGGTCTTACCAAGACATGCCCGATCTTGATACTAGCATTGTTGAGCATAAATTACCACTGAAGCCAGACTGTCCCCCGATAAAGCAAAAATTACGCCGAATGAAGCCCGAAATGCTCTTGAAAATCAAAGAAGAAGTTAAAAAGCAGTTTGATGCCGGATTCTTAGCAGTGGCAAAGTATCCTCAATGGGTAGCAAATATCGTCCCTGTCCCAAAGAAAGATGGAAAGGTACGAATGTGCGTAGACTATAGGGACCTAAACAGGGCTAGTCCCAAAGACGATTTTCCTCTGCCACAGATTGATGTCTTGGTTGATAACACAGCCCAACATACAATCTTCTCGTTCATGGATGGTTTCTCCGGGTATAACCAGATTAAGATGGCACCCGAAGACATGGAGAAGACCACATTTATCACTTTGTGGGGCACCTTTTGTTACAAAGTGATGTCCTTCGGTTTGAAAAACGCTGGGGCAACCTACCAAAGGGCAATGGTGACTCTTTTCCATGACATGATGCATAAAGAGATAGAGGTTTATGTGGATGATATCATTGCTAAATCTAAAACTGATGAAGAGCATATTGTTGATCTGAGAAAGCTTTTTGAAAGGTTAAGGAAGTATAAGCTCAGGTTGAATCCGGCCAAGTGTACCTTTGGCGCAATATCAGGCAAACTGTTAGGGTTCATTGTAAGCAAGAGAGGAATAGAAGTAGATCCTGACAAGGTCAAAGCGATTCTCGAAATGCCTCCTCCCTGTACAGAAAAAGAAGTCAGAGGATTCTTAGGAAGGTTGAACTACATTGCTCGGTTTATCTCACAACTGACAGCAACTTGTGAGCCGATCTTCAAGTTACTCCGTAAGAACCAACCGACGCAATGGAATGAAGATTGTCAAATGGCTTTTGAGAAGATAAAGCAATATTTACGGGAACCACCAATCTTGGTACCGCCGACTCCTGGAAGGCCACTGATCTTGTATCTGACAGTGTTGGATGAATCTATGGGTTGTGTATTGGGGCAACATGATGAGACTGGAAAGAAAGAACATGCCATTTACTATTTGAGCAAAAAGTTCACTGACTGTGAAATGAGGTATTCCGCTTTAGAGAGAACTTGTTGTGCATTAGCATGGGCAGCCCGACGTTTAAGGCAATATATGTTAAGTCACACTACTTGGCTTGTTTCCAAATTGGATCCTGTCAAGTATATCTTTGAAAAACCCGCCTTAACAGGAAGAATCGCTCGATGGCAGGTTCTATTAACTGAATATGACATAATCTATGTCACTCAGAAAGCCATAAAAGGGAGCGCTTTGGCAGACTACTTAGCCCATCAACCTGTAAATGACTACCAACCCATGCACTTTGAGTTCCCGGATGAGGATATCTTGGCATTGTTTAATGAAGAAGACACCCCAAAAGACAAATGGATTTTAAGATTTGATGGAGCTTCTAATGCACTGGGGCATGGGATTGGGGCCGTTCTAATTTCACCAGATAAAGAATTCATCCCTGTATGTGCCAGACTTTGTTTTGACTGTACTAATAATATTGCCGAATATGAGGCATGCTCTCTGGGGATCCAAGCGGCATTAGATGCAAAAGTGAAGAAGTTAGAAGTCTATGGGGATTCCGCCTTGGTCATTCACCAACTAAAAGGGGAATGGGAGACTAGAGACAGCAAGCTAGTCCCTTATCAAGCTCATATCAAGGAGCTAATCAGGGAATTTGATGATATCTCTTTTTACCATGTCTCCCGAGATGACAATCAAATGGCTGACGCTTTGGCCACCCTTGCATCGATGTTTAAATTGAGCAATGACTGTGATAGGCCCCTTATTGAGATAGAAAGACACAACAAGCCCGCGTACTGCCAAGTAATAGAAGAAGAGTCAGATGGAAAACCATGGTACTATGATATCAAGAGATATATCCAGAGTCAAGAGTACCCTGAAGGTGCCACAGAGAATGACAAAAAGACCTTGAGACGACTTGCAATAGGTTTCTTCTTGAATGGTGATGTGCTTTACAAGAGAAATCATGACTTTATCCTCCTTCGTTGTGTCGATACTGTTGAAGCAAGCAAGATCATGGCAGATATTCATGAAGGATCCTTTGGAACTCATACCAATGGACATGCCATGGCGAGAAAGATCTTGAGGGCTGGATACTATTGGATAACCATGGAAGCTGACTGTTTCATTTATGTTCGAAAATGTCACAAGTGTCAAATATACGCTGACCATCTTCATGCACCCCCATCATCTCTGAATGTCTTATCGGCGCCATGGCCCTTCTCAATGTGGGGCATGGATGTTATTGGACCCATTGAACCAAAAGCCTCAAACGGTCATCGTTTCATCTTAGTTGCCATTGATTATTTCACCAAGTGGGTGGAGGCAGCTTCATACGCCAATGTGACAAGGAATGTTGTGGTCAAATTTGTCAAGCGAGAATTGATATGTCGGTATAGTTTGCCAAATCAGATCATTACTGACAATGGCACGAATTTAAACAACAAGATGATGAAAGAATTGTGTGAAAGCTTTAAGATTCGTCATCACAATTCCTCTCCTTATCGACCGAAGATGAATGGGGCAGTTGAGGCGGCCAACAAGAACATTAAGAAGATCATACAGAAGATGGTCGTAACTTACAAAGATTGGAGCGACATGCTCCCTTTTGCTCTACACGGATATCGCACCTCGGTTCGAACTTCAACAGGGGCAACCCCTTTTTCTCTGGTGTACGGTATGGAAGCAGTTGTACCTTTTGAGGTAGAGATTCCATCCCTTAGGGTGATAATGGAGGCTAAACTAGAAGAGGCTGAATGGGTCCAAGCTCGATATGACCAATTGAACCTGATAGATGGGAAGAGACTGAATGCCCTCTGCCATGGTCAGTTGTATCAGAGGCGTATGAAACGAGCGTTTGAAAAGAAAGTACGACCTCGACAATTTCAGGAAGGAGACTTAGTCCTCAAGAAAATTTTGCCAATCCGAAAAGACAACCGGGGCAAATGGACACCTAACTATGAAGGTCCGTACGTTGTGAAGAAAGCCTTTTCTGGGGGAGCCTTGATACTCACGACCATGGACGGTAAGGACTTACCAATGCCCATAAATGCGGATGCGGTCAAGAAATACTTTTCCTAGAAAAAGAATATCAAAACAAAAAGAAAAGAAAAAGAAAAAGTAAAAAAGATGCTCGCTAGGCTGAAAACCTGAAAAGGCGGCCTAGGCAAAAGTTAGAGCGACCCGGTGAGTCGAAAACCTAAAAAGGCGGCTCAGGCAAAAATTAGGGTCAAAATCCTGACAGTATGACTGAGACTTCCCATGCAAAAGGTGCGAGTCCAAACTGGGGCACAAAGATCATGACTGAATCGTTTTCTTAGAAGCAGAGTAGAAGGGTGAGCTTGAAGTCATGATATGGGGTTTAAGATGCGCGTTATCCTCAGAGGTTCACCAAAAGATCAGCAAGCTTTCCCTTTTTCATCTATTATCAACCTGTGTATTAGACTTTTTTTGTTTCCCTTACTTCCCTCTCCATGTACTTACTCAATTCGTAAATAAATTTCACCCTTTTTCGATACGTGTTTATATTGTGAATTTCATGAATATGATAAGACATGTGTTTTCCTTTATCAAATAAAATAAAAAAATATAATTATTTAAAGTTGTGGGGGGCAAGATGCTCCTATTGCTCGATCTCACCTCAGGTGATCATTATGAAGACTTGAGCCCAGACGCGCACTTTAAAGTTAGAGTTACTTCATTCGTTCTGTTCGGTCATGAGTCACCTCAAGAGATCATGGTTCCATGGGGAGTCTCCTCAGATTTCTATTTACTTTGTCATTGTTATACTTATCCCTTTTCTGCAGGTTGTTATAATAAGCAGTCATGTGGAGTCTCATCATCCCATTCAATTCCTCCCCAGTGAAACTATAATCGCCAAAGCTGGCACTTCTCAAGTTCTTTTCCCCAGTGGAACTAACCGCCAAAGCTGACACTTCTCAAGTTCTCTTCCCCAGTCGCCAAAGCTAGCACCTTTCAAGGTTTCTTCTTCCATTACTTAAGCAGGCACCTTCAAAGTCTCATCCTTAACTGTTAAAGTCGGTATCTATCAATTTCTCTTCCCCAGTGGAATCGGTCGCCAAAACAGGCACTTCTCAAGTTCTTTTCCCCTGGTGGACTCTAGATTTCTCTTCCAATCAAGGGGCAGTACTCCGAATCACCAAATCCTTCCCCAGTGGAACTACACTTCCCAGATAAATCAAACTGGGGCATCTCCCCAGATTCCTCTTGCAGTCAAGGGGCAGTTTCCCCCAAAGCTCTTTAGATCATGTCAAACTGGGGCATCTCCCCCGGGTCATTTTGTCAACCCAAAGGCAGTACCCCGTGCTCCTGGGAAGTTCGAGCTGGGACATCACCTCGGGTCTCTCTCCGTCAAAAGAGAACGTACCCCCAAGCTTCTTCAACCTCCCTAACTGGGGCACAACCCCATATCTTTCTCCCAGCCTTGGGGTAGTACCCCTAAATCTTCCAATCTTTCCAAAATTGGGGTATCGCTCCAAATCCTTCCTCCGTTCGAGGGGTAATATCCCTAGCTCTTTCAGCCAGATTTTCCTCGTTCCTTTTCTCTCCCAATCAAGGAGCAGTACCCCGAATCATCCAAGACAGTTTGAACTGGATCATCCCTAGATTTCTTTCCTCCAGTAAGCCCACCATATATCCCCAGTGGACTCCAGATTCTTCCTTCCAGTCAAGGAGCGGTCCCCTGAAATTCCTTCAATCTTCCTAACTGGGGCATCACCCCAGACCTACTCTCTCAACCAAGAAGTGGTACCCCCAAGGCTCTTTCAATCATCGCCCCAGATCTACTCTCTCAGTCAAGGAGCAGATCCCCGTGATTCTTTCAAAGCATGTCAAACTAGTATATTTCTCCCAGGTCTTTACCTTCCAGCCAACTGAGAGGCAACATCCTCACCCTTTCCTTTCCTCTCGCCTATTCAGGCACTCTTTCCTTTCCGTTCGCCTATTCAGGCACCCTTTGCCATTCCAGTCGCCGATCAAATGGCACCCTTTGTCTTCCAATCGCCGATCAAGGCCCTTTACTTTCCAGTCGCCTATTCAGGCACCCTTTACTTTCCATTCGCCTATTCAGGCACCCTTTACTTTCCATTCGCCTATTCAGGCACCCTTTACTTTCCAATCGCCTATTCAGGCACCCTTTACTTTCCAATCGCCTATTCAGGCACCCTTTACTTTCCAATCGCCTATTCAGGCCCTTTACTTTCCATTCGCCTATTCAGGCCCTTTACTTTCCAGTCGCCTATTCAGGCCCTTTACTTTCCAATCGCGTATTCAGACCCTTTACTTTCCAGTCGCCTATTCAGGCCCTCTACTTTCCAGTCGCCTATTCAGGCACCCTTTACTTTCCAATTGCCTATTCAGGCCCTTTACTTTCCAGTCGCCTATTCAGGCACCCTTTACTTTCCAGTCGCCTATTCAGGCACCCTTTACTTTCCAATCGCCTATTCAGGCACCCTTTACTTTCCAATCGCCTATTCAGGCACCCTTTATTTTCCATTCGCCTATTCAGGCCCTTTACTTTCTAATCGCCTATTCAGGCACCCTTTACTTTCCATTCGCCTATTCAGGCCCTTTACTTTCCATTCGCCTATTCAGGCCCTTTACTTTCCAGTCGCCTATTCAGGCCCTTTACTTTCCAATCGCGTATTCAGACCCTTTACTTTCCAGTCGCCTATTCAGGCCCTCTACTTTCCAGTCGCCTATTCAGGCACCCTTTACTTTCCAATTGCCTATTCAGGCCCTTTACTTTCCAGTCGCCTATTCAGGCACCCTTTACTTTCCAATCGCCTATTCAGGCCCTTTACTTTCCAGTCGCCTATTCAGGCCCTTTACTTTCCATTCGCCTATTCAGGCCCTCTACTTTCCAGTCGCCTATTCAGGCACCCTTTACTTTCCAATCGCCTATTCAGGCCCTTTACTTTCCAGTCGCCTATTCAGGCACCCTTTACTTTCCAGTCGCCTATTCAGGCACCCTTTACTTTCCAGTCGCCTATTTAGGCACCCTTTACTTTCCAATCGCCTATTCAGGCCCTTTACTTTCCAGTCGCCTATTCAGGCCCTTTACTTTCCATTCGCCTATTCAGGCCATTTACTTTCCAGTCGCCTATTCAGGCCCTTTACTTTCCAGTCGCCTATTCAGGCCCTTTACTTCCCAGTCGCCTATTCAGGCACCCTTTACTTTCCAATCGCCTATGCAGGCACCCTTTACTTTCCATTCGCCTATTCAGGCACCCTTTACTTTCCAGCCGTCAAACAAGGCACCTTTTATTTCTAGTTAACCGAGGATCAGCCCCCAATCCTTTTGTTTCTAATCAACCAAGGGGTAACACCCCTGATCCTTTCAATTCCTTTTATCGCCTAGGATGGGTAAATTTTATATTTCTTTCATCGCCCAGGATGGGCACTTTTAAGATTCATTGCCAAGGATAGGTGTTCTCAGGATTTTCTGTTTGCCAAAGTTGGCACCCTTTCAAGCTTTTATCACCAAGGTTGAAATTTTTAAGCTCTTCGACTGCCAAAGCTGGCATTGTTTAGGTTGTCATTTTATCAAAACTGTCATTTCTGTGAAGTTATTAATGTCGAGATCATCTCTAAAGAGAAGATGTTCACGTCTTTACTTCCTTTCCTCGATATGAATGGATCATTCATATTATCGTGAAAAGAAAGTAAAGAGGGGCAACTGTGAACATCATTGTTTTTTTAAATAATAATAATAATTAATAATAATAATTTTGGCCCCCCCACTCCGGGAATCCTGAAGCAGGATCCGGAGGTTGTCTCTTCCACCTTCTCCATCACCATCATCAATCACCCCCACTAACAGACTCCACTTCTTCATCCTCTAAAAACACTACCAACTCCTCATCACCCGAAGGAAAAAAAAAAAAGCCTCATCTCACCATCATCATCTTCTTCAGCAAACACAAACACCACCAACAACACCCGGATCCACCATCACCAACCTCAAACAACAACAATAAAAACCAAAAACCAAAAAACAATAAAAAAAAACAGAGATAAAAAAGGAGGAAGAAAGATCAGAAGAAGAAGGGTATCTCTCTCTCCTCTACTCCCTCCCTCTTTCTCTCTCGGACGATCTCTCTCCCTCTCCCTTCTTCTCCCTCTCCCTCACTGGCGTCAACCCCCCTCCTCCGATCTCCCTCTCCTCCCTCTCTCTGATTCTCTCCCTCCTTCACCCTCTCTCTCACCGGCGCCAGTGACCTCCACTGGCGAACATCTCTCTCTCTCCCTCTCGGGTTCTCTCTCTCTCCCGGATCCCCTTTTCTTCTTCTCCTTCCTCTTCTTTCTTTCTTTTTTTTTTCTCTCTCTCTCTCTCTTCCTCACCTTCTCTCTGCCGCCGCCCCCCCTCTCTTCTCTTCTCTTCTTTTGCTTTCTTTTCCCCTCTCTTCTTTAGTTGTAGGTTTAGTTTTGGGCCTCAGCTAGTGAGGCCCATTTCTACTACTACTCCTCTTTTTTTAGGAAATGGGCTCTTAAAGCCCAATGTTATTTTTAGTTGTTTTTTTTTTATGTTATGTTAATAAAAATAATAATAATAAAATAGTAATATATGTTTTAAGAATAAATAAATAAAAGAAATAAAAATGAATTTTCAGTTTTAGTTAAATTAAAATAAGATTATTCTTAAATTTAATAGATTTTTGTTAGAAGTGAACTAAAAATTACAAAACCCAAAAAATATTTTTATGGAATTTTATGGTGAAAATAATGAAATATTAAAAAATTAATTTCTTTTTATAAAAATTAAAATAAATAGTTTCATGTTAATTTTTGCTATATATATATATATTTTTATTTATAAAAATTATTTCAAAATTTTATGAGCGATGTCGTGCAAAATTACTTTTGTCTACATCGTTGTTATTAGGTCTCGAAGGTTTATGCACGTGCGATCTTACTTCGCCTTGTATTTCTCCTTCTTCATGAATTTTCTTTATTAAAATTGATCAAAAATAATTTAAATATTTTTCTTTCAAAATTAATTTTTCAAAGAACTACGTGACCCTGATTTCTCAATACACTTGAGAATACGTAGGAGCGGGAATCAATTCCTGTCGGGCCCATTTTTTTGTTACTAAATTTCTCTGTCTCTGTTATTATTTCAATTAATTTTATATAGTCAATATTTTAAATTTTATTGTTGCAGGGAGGTTAATTTAGACGTGACGTCTTGTTAATCTCGTGTTTTTTATATTTTATTAAAATAATATTTTCTTAGAATGAGGTTAATTTAGACGAGACGTTTTGTTAATCTCATGTTTTTTTTTATTTTATTAGAGTGTTATTTTCTTTAAAGTGAGGTTAATTTAGACGTGACGTCTTGTTAATCTCATACTTTTAATATTTTTATTAAACAATAATAGTTTCTTAATTAATTTTATTTTTTATTTATTTATTTATTTTAATGTTTAAATTTATGTATAAATTAAGGTTAATTTGGATGAGACGTCCTGTTAACCTTTACTTTCACTCTGTTTTACTTTTTTTATTATAGTTATCATTTTGTCGAGTTTCTTACTGTGATTGCTTTATCGTCTCTTACTGTTACTGTTTTAAACCTTCTACTGTCATTATTTGTTTTCTTACTGTCACTGTTTAGTCTTTTATCATTACTGTTTTCTTCTTTCTTACTGTCGCTGTTTGGTCAAATTTCTTACTGTCACTATTTAGTCTGTTTTTTCTGTTTGTGTTTCTTTTGTTGTTTTGTATTTATTTTTTTTTTTTCATAAAAGAAGTTAAAATAATTTCTAGATTATTTTGAAATAAGCGCTATCAATTTGAGGTAACCGTTTTATAACGGACAGTTGTGAGGTGCTAATACCTTCCTCACCTGTAATTCGACTCCCGAACTTAGAATTTCATTTTTCATAACCAGTGTTTTAAAAGAGGTTTTTTCTGATATTTTTATCCTAAAAAAATATTGGTGGCGACTCCCTGTTTTTCTTTTCGAAAGGATTTCGAAACCCGTTTTACTTTTAAGGGTCGGCCATCCCGTCACGATCCCGGTCGCGACAAATTCCATTGCTTGTGTCCAATTTTAGGTTTCCAAAACCATGAGTCCTGGGTGTTGTTTATCGCCCAACTTTGATAATAATAAGGATACGTCGTACATTGTGTACTTTGATATCGTTCCAAATGTTCAGTTACACTAAATTCCAAGTGATCTACTCAAAATAAGGCTAATACGCACAATTTTGCTTCTAGCTGGCATCCATTTGCCAGATATAGGGAAACATTTAACAAGTTACACGTTGCTAACTTATTCGGTTGATGCTCACATTATGAACACCTCATCGAGGTCCCTATATACAAAAGTCAAATCATTTTGAGTAATATGATCTTTACAAACCAATACTCCGTAGACTACATTGTTTCGTTTGTCCTAAATAAGTTATCTGCAAGGTGCATGAAACACTTCCACCATGCACAATATCTTACAATACTAGTCAAGTTAACACGATATGGCTAGCAGACATCGTGATTCTTTTCGTAATAATTATGACATATTGTATAAATCTTCTGCAATTTTACTAATGTGATGTAACTTATTAAATTACCAAGGTCCAACAATGAGGCAGAGAACTTGGACTATGCGCCTTTTTAATTCTCGGTTGAGCTTATCTAATTAAGATTATGGAGAAGTAAATTGTTGATTCGTTAATCAAATGAAGTTGAAATAACGTATAAAATCAATAATGATTATTGAATAATGTTGTTCATCAAAATCTTTATTTCTGTAATTGTGCTACCAAACTGAGATGCAAGTCATAGTTGCTTCCATTGTCTCTAAACTAGTAATTTTCTTGATTTTGTTCCCTGGTAAAGCCAAATTTGTAGTCATTGACAGAAAGCCTAGTTAAATTGCAACATTGTTTACCAAAGCATATGCCATGCGGCACATTGAAAGGTAATGCTTCGTTGGAATCCGTGCACTTCCTTAAAGCAGACCTTGTCTCCTTTAACTTCTCAATAGTCCTCAATCCCTTTGCTGCAAGAAATTTTCACCCAAGTCAAAGCAAGTAAGAAGTACTAAATTGTCTATGCAATTCCCATATATGTTAAGAACAAAAACGAAAGTGTAAAAAGGAAATATATAAAAACAATCTGTGAATCACTTACAGACCACTAACTCCAACAACAGAGCTTGGTTAACATTGCCAATTCTGATAATTTCCCGAGTCAATTATGGAAACCTGTCCATTGCCTAAAGTTGTAATTAGGTGAATAAGTAATTGACACAATTTTGTAAATTTCGTGTATACACCCTCACCAGAAAACAAAATAGTTTAGCAATTAGCATTTCAATGGTCTAAAATGGGACATTTGGCAAGACGAATGAAATATTTGTAGGACAAAACAAAAAAAAAACAATATACAATTGACCATTTTTCACAAGATAAATGAATGATTTCATAAAACAAATAGGTGGGTGGCGAAATACCTCTTCCCATTAAATTTCAGAGTCTTAAACAAGTGTAAGGCATGGTAAAACCAGTATTTTAGTTTCAAAACAATCTCAAAATTATCTAAGCCATGTTAAAATCAATATTTCAGTTTCCAAGCAATCTCAAAATTATCTTCCTTGATATGGAGATAAGTATTAAAATTCATCCATCAACATCAACATTCAATGCATAGTGCCTATGATGATAAAACTGAGACAAGTCATTAATAATTAAACAGAAAACTATGTATAGATGCAAACTTACAACTAAATCAACGTCAGCAACGACTCGTATAATCAATTGCGACTTAACTTCTCATATCACTAGACCATACTCTTTCCCCGAAATTTCCTCACTGACTTTCACACATGTAGACAAAATAACAAAACAAAGAGTAGTTTTACTCAAGATACTACAACTCAGTTGATACAAATAAACACTTATCTCATATTATCTGATCCGGTCTCGATACAAGCCTATGGGCAAAAAGGTCATTTGACCTAAAAGCTGTCATGCAAGACCGGCATCGCACAAGCATTTAAGCTAGGCACCAGCTCCCAACACCACGCATGAGACTCATGACGTAACACTCATATGAGTTATTCTCTAAATACTGGAAACTCAGACTTATGCAATCACGTGTTGAGGAAGTAACTAATGGAAAGGTGCAATTAGTAGGTAAGGTCGCTGTTGCGTGTCAGTCTTCCTGCAATAATCATAATCACTACGGTAACTCCACCTACTCGAAACGACTCTTTTGTTACCCTGGGTATAAATACCCATAGATCAACAATGAAAGGTAGAACATTCTCACTTAATCTTATTACGCTTGAGTTTTGATATTCTCCT
This sequence comes from Clitoria ternatea, assembly GCA_037962975.1. Lineage (NCBI taxonomy): Eukaryota > Viridiplantae > Streptophyta > Magnoliopsida > Fabales > Fabaceae > Clitoria > Clitoria ternatea. The sequence goes on along the minus strand of CM075674.1, from coordinate 115,601,896 downwards.
TAAATATTCACTGACTTGAGCGTCGGAGTGTCCTTGCGGGTGACACCCTCTTTCGCCCCACAACGCGTAAGACTGGTGATTTTAGTACGAGGAATTACTCCTTATAGGTTATGTCGATGATAAATAATATTAAGATATAACGATGCATGGCTAGATGTCGCTCTTATTTTATATTAATAATAAACTAGTTTATTGTTAATATGATCGGATATTTTACTTCCGTCACACACATAGAGTAAGCCCACCAAAGGATAGTTTTATTTTAGTTGGACTAAAATAAAACTATTGGGCTTAACTCCTTCAGAATGAGTCAGGAGCTCAATGTTTATTGAAAGTTCATCAGGTTAAGACCTAAGCCTATACATAGAGCATGAGATGCTCATAGGCAGCTGCTAAAAAATAAAGATTACTCTCTGAATTTTCGTACTAACATTCAGAGATTCGGTTTTTGGTAGGAGTGTTTGTGTGGACTCCTAAGGACAGAGCTACGATTACTTCGATTGAGAAACTTGCTTCACGTCTACAAGAAGTAAATGCTAAAACGCAATTTTATTTTTATTATCGTATGTAATGTTTTGAAACACTTGTTTTTGCAATTCCATTGAGAATCCTTTGTGTTTCCGTTAGCTAACCCTGTGGGATTCCCCAAGACCTTTATTTTCCCACTAGAGTAAAGGGTATAATATTGAATCCCCACTGGACCGGTGCAAAATCTAGATATATAACATTTCTTGAGGACTAATCACTATCTTTTATAGGTATAAGATTACAATGTATAATATTCTTAGATTTGAAAGATGGTTTAGTAATGGTAGACAATCAAACTTCTATCCTTATAACTTAATTTTGTTGCCTACTTCTTCAGCAATATAGTATAGCTTTTCATTTTAATTTTGACTTTTAAAGCTTTGCATTTGTTGTCGACAATGGAAGCTTAATTTAGTTACCAACATTACCTCTCTTTAGTCAAGCTTGTATCATTCAAAGCATTTTCTTCAACTTGTAAAACAATTCAATCTTCAACAACTTGGTGAAAATATTTGCAATATGATTTTCAATGCAGCAATGATTAATCTCCAGCACCTTCTCAGCGACAAATTCTTGAATCTTGAACATCAAATTGTATATATTTTTGCCAAGCTATTAAAGATTGGGTTACTTTACAAGCTGAAAAAAATGCCCAAAATGATACATACTTTACTCAAGGGAGGCAATGTCAATAATTAAGTCTACTACCAACAATAAATGTGAAGATTTAAAAGTCAAAATCAAAGGCGAAAAGTTGCACCACATTGCTAACGAAGTAGTTGATTTGCAAGTAGATGTTTGGTTCTCAGCAATCATTGTGCTACTTTCAAATTTAATAATACTATAGTAAAACTAATGCCAAAGGCAACATGATGTAGGTGTGTATTTGTATCAATTGAATTGTGGTATTTTATTTTGGGTAAAAATACTGTTACTTCGTTTAGTTAATTTTGCCGTGTGTAAGTAGGAGGTTAGGAACACAAGGTGAACTAACTGTCATATGCTGACCGTGAACTAAAACCTAAAAAAAATTTAAAATGATTTTTTTTATCATATGGCTACGTAGGAAGTTAGGAACACAACGTGTCGTATACCATTTAATTGCCACTACAGAATACTGTATTTCTAAGTACTACTGCTTTCTAGATTCGAGATACTCTTTTTTGTTTCCCGACAAAGCCCAATGACAGAAATGATAACTTAAAATCACATTTCTAGACCCACAAGAAATTATAAAAAATAATTGGTCGATCATTATGTTTTGTAAAATTCAGAACAATTTAGATTGAATTGAAACAGCAAGAGAAGAACCCTGTAGTAGGTATTTAGTTTGCACAAAGACGATTTAACCATAAAGAAGCCACTATTACTAATGATATCTTTCAAAGGACGGGAAGTCAAGAAATATCCCAGTGGCAACGTAAATATTCAATAAACTTTACCTTGTCTGAGTCATCTCTCATCACATTAGTACTTTTCCTTTTATGCAGTGGCATTTCTAACAACATAATCTGAGCAGGAAGAAAGAAAAATCAGATTCAGGTGTACAGTACAAAAACTAATAACTGAAGATAGGTATATGCCACAATTAACTCTTAACTCTATACATGTCAGGGGAAAACTAACTCTAAATAACTGAGAGTAGGAAAGATGTTCGCAAATAACAGTCTTACCCCTGCAATCAAAGAGGCTGTTTCTGGGATTTAAATTACCGGATTAAACAACAATAGCTTTCATCACACTTAATTAAGATAGAATAAAAGCCCCTCGCATTTAAATATTCTTACTCTTGCAGTGTTAACTACATCTGTTCTACAATCTGGGAGGATGCTTATGGACCAAGCAGGCAAGTCATAGTGCCTGTTATTGAAGGTCACTTTAGCAGCAGAATTTGAATGATAGTTTGCTAAAAAAGCTGCACATGGTCCAGTCTTCAAAGAGAATACATGAGCCTGGAAGATGACTAAGACATGGATCATTGTTGTCACCATTAAAGTAGTTTATCTTAAAGAAGTAGTACCTAACTAGAACAAGTGATTATTTTTATCTGAAGTAACTGACATGCTCATATGTTCCTAGTGATGTAACAGTGGAGTCTGAAGAAACCAAAGCATGTTCACATTGCTTGATGACTATGAAAGTCCCTCAAATGACCACATTTAAGGTTCTCTGAACACAGTAAAATACACGATTACAAATTGCTATAATGGGTGGAGGTGGAACTGGTTATAACACAAAACTCTTATTTTAACAATCAATTTGATTCAAAGGATACATGCATCTAGTTTTTCTAGAATAGTTTTCATATGCTTAGTTGCCATTTAAAAAAAGAAAGAATTTATAGCTGAGTAAATAACAACTAAATGTTCCATAAAGATGCCTACAGAAATTGAGTGGCAATGCATGACCGGCCCTTCAGAGCTGATCATCCAAAATTAGTTCCTCCACGGGATTATCATTTGCAAATAATCGCATGGTGATACTTATTATTATATTTATAAATTAAGCCAAGGTATGTTCTGTTTAATGATTAAAAATAAATTGAAGGAGGCCAACCAGGCAGTAATTGACTTAAGAACCAAAATTTTATAAGATTGAACAACTGCAAATGTTTTTTTTTTAAAACGGAAACTGCAAATGCTAGATCCTGAAGTGGTTGCTGGTAAATTGGGCCACCAAATTCAGCAAACCTAACAATGACCACCACCACAATTGAAGAAGGGGAAAATAAAAAGGTAAACAACTCAGGCAACAGAAATTTTTTAGGTCAACAACTCAGACAACAGTATATTTGGGCTATGTCTGCGTGGAAAACAGCCCACCATAGAAATTGGGCCTGGAAATGATAACTAAATATCTGGGTCCCGCGTGGAATATTGTGAACCACACCTCAACCAACATCCAAACCTTCCTTAATCCGTACTATATCCACACAGCCCTGCTTACCCTTCAATCCAAACCACCAAAATTTCCACAGCCTCTATCCAATGCTGAAAGCGATAAACATATTTCAAAAGTTTATACACTTTCGTACTTTCTAAACAGAATGAAGTTTCTTATGGATAATTTTTTTTTATTTTGATAGAAATTGAATATATATTATAGGGGGTTTTACAATAACCCACATAGACCTTTTGATAGTTTCTTATGGATAATTCATATGTACCCATATCATTAATATTTATTTTTATACAGTAACTTATCAAGGTAAAACCAAAATTCAAATCGAACAATAACATCGCTAAAACTATGTTTAGTGGAGATTGAATTCGGAGTTCTTCCCATAGTTTCAGGCTCTGAAGCCGAAACCATGAGGAGGAGATGACATACCATGTCCTTGAAACAAGAAACTCCGGAACATTCTTAATTAGTTTTAACCTAAAAATACAGAGGATGTGACATATCTTATCCCATGCCGGTCCTTGTTTTCATACTCGTCCCCATGAAATATAGGTCTCAGCATGTTTTACCAACTAAATCAAAACTCATTCTCCCATGGTATACAAATATGAGATGTTCAACAAAAATAATACTATAATACTAATAAATATTTTAAATAGAAGAATAAAAACACAACTGCAATCAATCATGTATATATGTATCTGCAACAGTCACACTCCCGAGTCCAAACATCACCATACAGCTTCCCAAATAATGCCACAAGAAATAGCCATCAATTGAATGATGGGCACGACCACCTTAACCACACAACCAACCAGTAAGTATTGCATATTTTCTGTCTCAATTGTAGACACACAAAAAAATCAAAAATTCAAATAAACAGATATGGCATTTCCAATGGCACAACTCATACCCTCAGCTTCTCTATCCCACACCCACTCCACAAATTTAACCAAACTCGCCTTACCGTCCTCACTGTTCCGCCGTTGCCGCCGAAACCTCGACTCTCTCCGGTGCTCGGCATCGTCATTCTCCAGCAAGGACACGACGGAGCTCCCTCTCTTCCCGCTCCCTCTGGTCCTCTTCCCGGGCGCCATCCTTCCCCTGCAGATCTTCGAGTTCCGCTACCGCATCATGATGCACACGCTTCTCCAAACGGACCTACGCTTCGGAGTCATCTACAACGACGCCGTTTCGGGGACCGCGGATGTCGGGTGCGTGGGCGAGGTGGTGAAACACGAGCGCCTCCACGACGAGCGGTTCTTCCTGGTGTGCAAGGGACAGGAGCGGTTCCGTGTGACTAACGTTGTACGCACGAAGCCGTACCTGGTCGGGGAGGTGACGTGGCTGGAGGACAGGCCATGGTCGGAGGAAGGGGAGGAGGATGTTGAAGGGTTGGCGCGTGACGTTGAGGGTTACATGAAGGACGTAATTCGGTTGTCGAATAGGTTGGGTGGGAAGAAGAAGAAGAAGAATGATGACGATGATGATGATAAGGAGATTGGGGATCTGAGGAGGAACCTGTTTCCAACTCCTTTTTCTTTCTTTGTCGGGAGCACGTTCGAGGGTGCGCCCAGAGAGCAACAAGCTCTGTTAGAGTTGGAGGACACTGCGACGAGGTTGAAGAGGGAGAAGGAGACATTGAAGAACACGCTCAATTATCTCTCTGCTGCTTCTGCTGTCAAAGATGCATTTCCTTCTTCTTGATTTTCAATCTCTATATACAATACAATATACTTGCTTGTGCCTGTGCGTCACTCACGCTTCACAAGTTGTAAATTTTGATGCCTAATTAATTTCGTTTACCATATACTTTTTTATTTGATTTTGTCATGTCATATGTATTGTAATATATACATACTCGACTACCGCTTAACATAAACTAATTGATTATTTATGCATACCAAAACACTGTTAATTAGTGTAGTTTGATAAAATTGATTTGTATTTAAAAGGAAATTGGAAAGATAAAGCAAAATTAGGTTAAGAGAGAGTTAGAAATTTTAAATCTATCTCTTGTAATCACAATTTGTATGAAAAAAGTTTGATCCAAGAAACACAATTGATCCAACCATGTGCGCTCCACCCATCATTCACCATTAATATGGAAACACTTAACAATAAACAGGTTGCTAACTTGGGCGAGGGCGTGACCCATGACTTCCTATAATCTCACAGAAGTCCCAATATTGAAAAATCAATCAACAAAATGAGGACAAGAGTGTAAGACGACTTTAACTGAGGCATGAATTGTACACAGTCCAACACTCCATAGACCTACTTTGTTCCATTGTCCCAACAAATTGTCTACAAGATTATCATCGAAATGAGAGAACGTACATGAACTTTCCATAATGCATGACATCGTCTCTCCCAATACTTAAGATGTAAACTTGGGGTCAACGAACATCATTATTCTCTTTGTAATATCTGACATAATAATTTGTCGCAGATACCTTTTACAGTTTTACTACAAATGATATAACTTATCACGTCAAATTGCCAATCTTGACGCTTACAACAATGTGAGGTCGAGGAACTTACTGTCAAACTCAATGCTTCTTCCATCTTTTCACGAGTATTTTCTCTAAAACCAACAGGTAATTTTCTTGATTTTTGTCCTCTGGTAAAGCCAAATTAATACCAGAAGTCCAGAACCAGTTTATGCATAGTCCTTGCCAGAAAGCCTCGTTGAACTGAAACATTGTTTCACAATGCATATGGCACAGAAATCTCAAGGAGGCACACTGAAAGCCAATGGTTGATTGGAATCTGAGCACTTCCTTAAAGCAGACCTTATCTCCTTTAACATCTCGTTAATACTAATACCCTTCCTGCAAAAAGCAACAAGAAATTTTCACCTAAGCCAATGCGGGTAACTATTAAACGTATTAAGTAAGAAATTGTCTACACAATTACTACACGTGACACGTGTGAGGAAAAATGCTTTAGAAAAGATATAATGTATAACAATCTGTCAGATCACTTACAGAACACTAACTCCAACAACCGACAGAGGTCGTGGATAATCCTCAAGTTCTCTTTCATTCCTGTCACCGTCGGACAATTGAGCTGGAACTTCAGAGCTTGGTTTTGGTTCAGAAGCAGTACCATCACTGCCGATTCTCATAATTTCTTGAGTCAATGATGGAAGTCTTTCCCTTGCCTAAACTTGCAATTATATTACAAAAAAATATATATAATTAGGTGAACACTTTATTATGCTACATAATATTTGAAAATTTCTTGAGACAACAAAATGATGGGATGGGAGCTTCATGCACTTCATAATACGAAATCAAAAGATAATAATTAACCCAAATATAGGCTGAGATGCCAGTGCCACATACCTCTGGTAGGTCAATCTTATTCAGAATTACAATGTATGGTCGCTCAAGGTACTCAGGATTATACATGCGTAACTCCTGCAAAACAGAATTACCATAGAGAGAGCATGAGCAAGATTGAAAAAATGTCAGAGATAAGGGAGGGAGACACATTACAACAAGAAAAGCTGGTCCGACCACAGATTACTTGCTGCATATTAAACAAGGCTAGATTTATTTGTTTGCTTACCTGGCTGACTCGAAATACCAAAAAGACAAGAAAAGGAAACAACAGAGCTGTGATCATCAACTACGAAACATCTTTACAAACAGATTATTTTTAAGAAATTAATGATAATAAAATCAATTGTGTCGTTGTTACAATTGAGTCTTCGAGGGCTTAAAATAAATAACTAACATGTAAAGCTGTTGAACAAGAACCTGAATCTGAATGGATAAAAACAATACATTCAATCATGAAACGCAAAATACCTACTTCTCTGACAGTTCTGTAGTCATTTATCGGGTTCTCAGTGGCTGCATCAACAACATGGACCAATAACCTGGTCCTCCTGAGATGCCTCAAAAAATTGCGGCCAAGACCCTGAAAGTGAAAAACAAAAGCCATCATGGTTAGCATATAAATGGCTGAAATTAGGAATTTGACAACAACGAAAAATATTTGATACCTTTCCTAAGTGAGCACCTTCTATAAGGCCAGGCAAATCTGCCAATGTGGCTTCGGATGAATACATTCCTGCCCCCAAGCTGGGGTCACCACCGAGGCGTCCAAGATTTGGCATTAATGTTGTAAAAGGATAATCAGCAATATCAGGTTTTGCAAGAGTTATGGCTGCCAGAAGTGTTGATTTCCCAGCATTTGGAAGTCCCTATGAAAAGATTAACTGGATCTTGAGCAAATAAATGAAACATTTGGAGAACAAGTAAGAAATAACCAATATACAGGTGACTTTTGTTCAACAATGATTTCATACTGAAGCTTCTGCTCATAATCTTTCAGTCTTAAATAGCTCTAAGCCATGGTAAAACCAATGTTTTAGTTTCCCATCAATCTCAAACTTATCTTCCTCCCCATTCGTAATAATCAAATAGGGCATTATGCATAGATAGATGCAAACTTACAACTAGACCAACGTCAGCAACAACTCGTAGGATCAACTCCAACTTAACTTCCTCCCCAGGTTGACCATGAACTAAGACCTGTAAAGATTTCAAATAGTAAATTTTGATCCTGTGGCAAAAGATAGGATTACAACTTGCTGAAAAAATATGGCATACAATTGCCAATACCGAATGCAGAATTTTCAAATGGTACTGTTTTCCAGATTCAAGATAATTTTTCATATACTGAAAAGGCCAAATAATAGATTTGATAACTTAAAATCACATTTCTATACCCACAGGAAAAAAAGAGAAAAACAAGCTTGTGTTTTGGAAAAAGACAACAGGTTACTCATCATGTATTGCAAAATCATAAGATTTAACAACTTTGATGACAGCAAGAAAGAACCCCGTTGATTTAATCCTTGCATAAGGGTATTCAATTACACAGAGAATATGGTAAGTCTATAAGTGGTCACTAACCATTTCTTTCTAAGGATGAGAACATGATAAATATCTCAGTGCCTGAATAAATTACTCAATAAACTTTACCTTGTCTGAGTCATCTCTCATCACATTAGTTGTTAAAGTCATCACCTTTTTCCTTTTATGCTGTGGCATTTCTAATAAGCTAATCTGGACAGGCAAAAAGAAAAATCAAATTCAAGTGTAAAGTATAAAAACTAACAACAGAAGATAGGTATATGCCACGATTAACTCTACACATTCCAGGAAAAAAAAGTAATGTGGGTACCATACTAAATGAATAGAAAGAGTGACCTAGTGCATGAGATTCCCACTGATGGGGTCAGGTCTTCGGTTTGGAGGGTACCTTAGCATTGTGCCAAGGCTCAGCCTCAGTACCATCATAAATAAATAAATAAATAATTCCTTACTTTTTCATTCAAAAGCTATGAATTTATTTGTATGCAGATACAAACTGCAATAGTCTAATTATCATGTTTTATCACCAATCTGAAATGGTACCGAGTTATCTTACCACAGTAAAATTCCACAGTGCATTAAATGACTGACTTATTATTCCAATACAGAAGATAGATTTTAAAATAATTTGAACCATTTATATTACCCCTCCTTGTCCTCCCCTCGCAACAAGAACTTCATCATCAGGTTGTGCTAGATCAGCCAACATCTTCCCCCTTTTACTTTTCACAACTGTACCTGTCACATTTATAAACTCGATGAGTGCAATCAGATTTAATTCTTCACCAGATTGTTTTCACCATCTTGTTTGCAAAATAAAGAAACAATATGAAAGTAAGGTGTTTTTTTTATGTAATTATTATATTGAGAAACATTTAGATTTGAAAAGAAAGCAAAAATACAAATCAATTGCCAACGAATGACCTCCTTGGTTCGACAAGACATGTCCTATGTCATTTTATTTTCACTATTTCCTGATCTAAAAGATTTGCTTCACCAATCCAATACAAATCTTTGAAAACAGAAACTAAGTGAAAAAACAAGGTGGCGTTTTTTAAATTATCAATGAAAATGTGAAATGAAAAAGTATTTTCTCACATCAAAAAGCTGATTGATTTTTTCCATTTTCAGTTGATATTTTTTTTGTAAAGTAAATTATACTCCCTTCCCTTCTCCTAATTCCCAAGAGTTGAATACATGATATATACTTTATCCATTTTAATGTAAATGGACATCTAAATAGTAGTTTATATCATAGTAGGGGAACTCCACAACAAGTGAAAACATGTCCCTAAGAAGCTCATTTATAAAAAAAAATTAAAAATAGAATAAAATGCCACTCATTTATCACTTATGGTTAGGAGAGGGGGAGATTACCAGAGAATGACGTAATCTAAGCGTCTCCCAAGGGAAAGGAAGTACAATTTATGTGTTTACATTATTTTCAGTTCCCATTATGCAATAGAGGAAACAACAGGGTCGAGTTATTGTTACTATTTCTTTGCAGAATTCCTAAAAAACAATAGACATTAAAATAATAAAACATTTTTACAATGAGCAAGCCTTTAAAACCAAATCCACTTCAATTTTCTTTAATATGAAACAACAATGAAAAACTAAAAAATGATTGTGAAAAATGACTAAACTGAACCTGGTTTTGTGAATTCAGGCCTAACTAACGGTTTTTCAAACCACAAGGAGTAACTTCAGGGTTTACACATGAATTAAACTTTAAAGTATTCGTGGTGAATGAATGAAAATCACATAACATCAGAACACTAACAAGAAAGACATGAACCAGAGAACACGATCATACAATTACAAACCTACAGGAACGGGAATGCGGAGAGTAGGGGCAGCAAGTCCATCGCGCAACATTGAAGTCAAAACGCCCATTGAATCAACATTCCCACCGCGTTTCGCGTGGTATCGGCTCTTGTTGTGGAACTCGAGCAACGTGTCTTTGCCCTCGTCTGCATAGATAATCACATCCCCTCCATGGCCACCCATCGGGAGTATAAGAGAACCATCGAAGTCCCTCTTCAAAGAGCTTCTCTTCTTCTTCTTATTCGCCTGCTCCTGTTCCAACTTCACCCTCGGGTTCAGAACCGCCCCGTGACCTCCATCTCCCGCACGAACGGTGATGATTACGTGATCGAAATACTTGTGAGGTTCCTTCGCCAACGACGTTGACGCCGGAGGAGAGGCGTTCGCGCTCGTAGCTCGGCATCGTACGGTTTTCCATCGGTGATTTTTGCAGTTGCATCTCTGTTGGAATTGGATGGTCCTGTATGTAACAAAGTGTGGTAATCAATTAGAGAACAGAGAAAGTGAGACGAAGATGAAAGGAGAATGAGTACCTTGGTGGAAGCAAGAGAGTGGAGAAGAAGCGAGTTTCGCGTAAATGAGTGTTCAAAGATGGTGGCGAAATTAGAGACGCCATTATCCGAATTTTGATAGGAAAGTTACCGGGATGGGATTCATATGAAGAAAATTGGGCTCGTGTAATCTTTGAAATCTATGCCCAACAATATTTGGATCACAAGAAGCCCAATATATCTAACAAAAAAAACCCAACACCTCTTTAAGGTTTCTTTAGCCCATAATACATTGAAAGTCAGATAATGACCATAATAATATTGATCCGGGGTGACAATACAATAAAGCCACGTCATCGAATAACTTACCTACAAGTGGCTCAGATGGTGTATCCGGGGTCTAAGACTCATGGCAACCATGGTTCTAGGATCATTACCCCAGTCTCAATCTGACTGCCAGACAATCAGTTAGAATCGGTATGGACTGTCTATCCTTGCAAAAGCTTTAGCCACAGTAAGTTAGGAAGAAGGTCAAATCAATTCCCTAGTTAAGGTAAACACTATAAATACAACTCATTTATTACTGAAGAGGGATATGATCTAATTGTAAAATGTTACCTCCGTAATACCCTATTTTTAGTAATATTTTACAGGTACACCTCCGGTGTAGTTCGTTGACGTTAGTACGGATTATAAACATCAACTTCATCCCCTTTACTTGAAGAACTTCGGATTCCTATTGAACCTAGGTATAAAATACCATACTCCACTGAGGCGACGTAAAATTGAGAGTTAGAAAGGTAACTACGGTCAAGGGCATTAACCTTTAACCCCAGCCAAAACACCAAACTCTTGACCCCAGTTCCAGAATAGAACATTTATAAAATAAAACAACTCAAAATATTCATCATGTAATAAATTTTGGGAGTTATAAGAAACTATATGATCCAGTCTACATACCGGCCCATGGGCAAAAAGGTAATATCACATGCTTTTCAAATATAAACCCGTGTCGCAGACAATACCTCAGATCTACAACCGGTGTGAGTCATTCTTTTCACACTTGGAAATCCAAGTCATCATATAGCACACCGGAAAGTGACCTGTCAACTCGATAAATTGTACATAGTACAAGTGTTAGAAAAGACGTGTGAAGGCGCATACTGTAACATCCTGAATTTTTGAAAATAATTTATTAAGGATTAGTGAGGAATTTCCGAGTGAAATTCCGAGTGAATATTGTTGGAAATAAGCTATTCCGAGTGAAATGGTACGATACCGAGTGAAAATAGAAGTAATTCCGAGTGAAAAGGGACTCAAACTTTGAATGAGCACCTTTCGGGCAAAAGACGCTCTTAAATTTTATGTTTCCGAGTGAAACATGATCGAGAGAGCTACTTCCGAGTGTAGGAAGTTAAAATACTTTCGAGAGTAAGAAGTTAAGATACTTCTGAGTGTATGAAAAATTGAGATACTTCCGAGTGTAGGGAAGTCAAGCTGTTTCCGAGTGGAGTGTCTCCAAGTTGTGTGACTTTCCGAGTGAGGTGTCTCCGAGTACGACACTTCCGAGTAGGATGACACCGAGTGGGACGTTTCCAAGTGGGACAACGTCAAGAGACATTTCTGGTTTCCGAGTGGTATGGCACCGATTGAGACATACCGAGTGAGTCTTTCCAGGAAAGGTGCTTCTGGACAAAGACTTCAACTTCGAATGAGTATATTCAAAGTGAATAGTTACCGAGTGGATAATATCCGAGTGGTGAGTTCCCGAATGATGAACCCTTCATTTAATTCATGCTCGGATGTTTTAAAGAGTTGCTGAGAGCTTGTACTCGGGTTCATCATAGAGATTGACTTTGACCACGAGTGATCCTTTCAAGTGGAAAGATTCTAAGAGAGGACTGAACCTCGATTCCGAGTAATAATTTCGAATGAAAGACTTCCGAGTGACGTAAGTGAAGGCTTTGACTCAGACAGAAATAAATATAGCCGAATAAGTTATTTCTAAAGGTATTTCCGAGTGATATATTTTCGTGTGGGATATTTCCGAGGAAGGAAAGCTGAGTGTTTCATGGGATGAAACCATTTTGAGTGAATTTCTTCTGAATGAAGGAATTCCGAACGGACAGAGGCTATGTTGAATCCTCTCGGAAAGATGTGTCTAGAATACTGAAACCGAGTCGGAACATACTGAAACCGAGTCAGGATTAATAATCACTTTAATTATTGATGTGCAGATTCTTTTTCCTGATTTTGCTAAGTGGTGGACCCTTTCCATAATCCTATCTTCTTTTATTTTATTGTTTCGTTTTGTCCTTATATTATAAGTGCGTATCAGTGCTTAATCCATTTACTTATTCAATTCGTTTATGTCTTTTTCATGAACGAATTATGTCAAATCCTATTATTAGACTAGCTTGGAATTATGTGAGTGTCAACATCACCTTTAATCTTTTTCTTTTCCAATCATTATTGGAAATCATCGATAAAAAGAAGAGACCAATCTTCATTCTTCTCTTTAACGTGAAACTTGGTAAGAGCTTAGAGAAAGAAAGCTGTGGACTGTGCAGAACTGAAGTTCTAGTCGGTATTTGTGTACTGTGGTTGAATATAGCTTGAAGAACTCCTTATTTCCAGGTAGGGAGAGCGTTACATCTTAAATGCATGGTTTATGAATGGATTTGGGATAATATTAAATCCTGAATATGAATATAATATGTGTGATATATCTGTGATATTTCCGTTCATATGATATTGATGTTGATATGTGATTGATGATGATGATATGAATGTTATTTATGAATTTTTTATGATATATGAATGCATGGGATGCTTATATGATGAACAAATATGAAATATATTATGTGGTTTCGAGGATTCCACAAAAGACCTTGGGTGGGACTCAAGGCAAACCTCTTGAGCGGGGCTCGGGGTTTAGCCCGTGACACTACCGTTGTCGCTGGGAGTGATTGTGTCACATGAGAGGGCAAACGGTTTGGTACCAGTAAAACGGCCGGATCAGCTGATAGCTGAGTTATGGCTCGGGGAGCCAGTGTTGCAACACAAATTAAAAGACTTAATAATGGATCCATTTGATTGAACATATATTTGCACTGATATGATATTGAGAGTAATATGATGATTTGATCGGTTGATGTTATGAGATTATATGATGTGTTTATGTTTTATATATAGTTATGAATTGGACTTTTAATCTGATTCAGTAACTATCATTTGATATGTTTATGCTCACCCTCTACTGTTGTCTTTTTACAGTGGACATAGGACCCAACAATGATGTGTGAGATCACTAAGCCGATTGGAGCATTATGTATTTGTGTATTGTACATAATGCACATAGTTGTTTGTAGTAGCCTTGGCCGGCTCCTGTGTATACCGATTGTGAAACATTTGTAAACATTAAATGAGCCGGATGATGTAATGCCGACTGCTTTATTATTTTAATTTGAAAATTCTGTTAAAATTTTCATTTATTTGCGAAAAATTTATTTGAAAAATTTGGGTGTTACACATACATGTGTGTCAGTTTTTTGCATAACCATACTAACACACGTTACATAATGCCCACAACCCAAAAGGACTCTTACGTTACTTGCATCATATATATACTGGATGAACTACTAGAATGGTACATTTTGGTATGTTCTCTAACTTATGTTCAAGCTAGCCAAATTAGAAAACTCTTTACTGACTTGAGTATTAAAGTCCTTTTGCAGGTGATACCACATTTCGCGCCTCAACGCGAGAGTTAGGTGTGTTGTATCTCGAGGACTTCAAGACCTTATTTTCCCACTAGAATAAAGAGTATAATACCGGATCCCCACACAAATCACGAGAGTTAGCATATATTTGTGGCTGGTCCCACACCGGACTTTAGATCTCGGTTCAGACCAGTTCATTATATTACAAATATATAAATTTTATAATATATATAATATTGAATACATAACGAAATGGGATATTTACATGATAAATAATTTTATAATTTTTAAATGATAATGTATTCAAATATTTATCATTATAGAGCCTTTAAAATTTATATGTTTAGATTATATATTTCACAACTTCAATAATTTTATAGTTTTTAAATGATAGTATATTAAATTAAATTTTATATAAAAATTTATATTGAAGAAAATATTTGAAATATAAAAGATTACATATTTATATTTTCTTTAAACTATATTGATTTCTCTAATATTATAATAAATTAATTTATTGTCGTTAATTATTAAAAATTAAAATACAAAGCAAAAAAAAAGGTAAAATAAATGAAATTGAGATGTTGGGATGGGGTAGAGTTAATTTACTAGTGTACAATAGGATATGTTGAATTCATTAGTAATAGTTTAAATATGTATATCAGATTGGATAAACTTAATAATAATAATATACATTTCAAAATATACATATGTTCTTTATTACCTTCTATGAATTTCTAAACCAATTCTTTTTTAAAAATAACAAAAAGTCAACATGATAAATTTATCATATCCTATTTAACGTAATAGACTCTTGTTTGTATAATCAAAATTTAAGGAGCAGAACAAATCTTAAATGTGAAAAAGGGTTTTATTGGCAGAAGAATAAAATTAAAAATTTTAAAAATTACAATGAATAAAATTTAATAATATTTTAAAATAAAAATTTTATTTTAACTTTAACTGTACCTTAGAACACTTGGCAATATTCTCTGAAGGGTTGTATTTTGCTGGGGACAAAAGAGAGAAGTACTTGGTGGTTGTTTGGACATAAAGTGAGGGAGAAAGACAATGGTGTATATAAAAGGAGTAGGAACCTAGGCCACACTTGTCGTGCATCGTATTCTCTCTCACAGCTCGCTCGTCGTGCAACCTAAGCGAACAAGATTCCAAACATGGCGGTAGAGGGGCAGGTTATCGGTGTCCACACAGTTGAGTCCTGGAAGGAGCATCTCCAACGGGGAAACGATACCAAGAAACTGGTACCCTCTATTCAATTCTTTATTTATCCCACATTCATTGATGTTCTCCTAGTTTTGTTGACATATCTTTTATTTCGTTACCCCTTTATCACTTTAATCGGTGTGGATTCAATCAAGGGTTTATGAAATACTAGTATTCATTATAAAAAAAATGTTCTTCGAAAATATTTAATCTTTCTGTATTCTTGCCTTTTTCTTAGCAATTTTTTTTAATAAATAATTATATGGTGTTATGAGTTCAGTTCACCGACGTGTAGTTCGGACGAAAGACGAAGGATGTATGCGGTTAAACTACTAGTTTTTGTGTTGTCCTGTTTCATGAATCTGGACTATATGTATGTCCAAATACATTTCAGTCTCTGTAGTACACACTTGGTCCGAGTAGTTAGACTAGCGTATCTTTCTGATGTGATAGTAACTTGGTCATTTTGTTTTTAATTTGAAAATTATCAACGCAGAATTGTTAAATATGTTCGTAAATCTATGCGTAAAAAGAAAACGTATATATAATTATGTTTGAAATTTCGGGGTAACTACCCTTTTCTACGGGTAAACCGTAGAACTTCTCTGGCCAAATACATTTCACTTTCATTGATGTTAACATTTTTGCCACAAATGCACAAGATTTTTACATGTACTGAATGGTTGAATTCACTTTGTATGATAATTGTAGAATCCAACTGCAGAATTGTCTGCTAATCTGCTTCCTTTGATTCCCATCTTATGAAATATAATGTACCATGATTATGTCTTTTTAGCCAAGACAACATTATGAAAGAAAATTACGTTACAAATGGTTTTTTAACAGATTGTGGTGGATTTTACTGCTTCATGGTGTGGTCCATGCCGATTTATTGCTCCACTTCTGGCAGAGATTGCTAAGAACACCCCTGAAGTCATCTTCCTCAAGGTGGATGTGGATGAACTGAAGGTAAGCACATCAGAGTCTAAGCAATCACAGTATTTCTTTCATAATCTTAAAAAGCCTATTTGGACCATGTCTTTGCAGTTTACTAATGATTCTACAATCACATTGATGTTTTCAGACTGTTGCTGAAGAATGGTCCATTGAGGCTATGCCAACCTTCCTCTTCTTGAAAGAAGGCAACCTTGTGGACAAGGTGGTGGGTGCTCAGAAGGAGGAGCTGGAACTGACATTAGCAAAGCATTTATCTGTCGCTGCTGCTTGAACTATTGCCATATGAAGATCAAGAATAATAACAACATTTCGAGACAGTTTCCGTGTATACTCTATAATGGTTACTGGATTTGCAAAACATGAGTGTACATGAAAATAAATTCCCGCATCTATTATTTATATGGTTAAATGGGAATTAGTAGCCAACCCGTATTAGCAAATGGATAGCATTTATGAAATATATAGTTGTGGTTTGCGTGCTTTATTTTTACTGGTTAAGATTTCTTTGCTCCAAGACAAAAGGGGACTATAACTTAGGTAAACAGAGCAAAACCGTGGCTTTCAACAAGTTCTCAACAATTTACAAGGGTATGTCCTATATACACAGGATCGTTTTTTAAACTTCACTTGTAAAATGTTGCTTCTGTAGCTGCTGGTATGTTAGAATCTCGTTTGAGTGATTTACCTCTGAAGGAAGTCAGGTACTTATTATTATGATTTCACAGAAATAACTACGGTAAGCTGTTAGAATCACAAATCTTCCTCATTAGTAAAATCGCCCACCTGAAGAGTGAAGACTGAGATGAATTTTAAGATTCTACAAGGTTTTGGAGACAATCAAGAGAAGGGAACAACATGAAAATGGTTAGGAGTACACTCCCTAACTAGTTCACCAGAATTTATATGTTAGACACTTACATTTCCATTTAATTTACCATATCAATTTGGTCCTAACATCTTTTATATCAGTTAAAAACATTTTACATTGGTTTATTCGTTCTTTAGGGATTAAAGTATCCTACACCATTGTTTTTTATGGACCACATTGATATTATAAATAAGTAAATGACAAGTGTTTGATGCTCAAAATTTAAAGGATTAATGGTGTTTTTTTTTGGAAGAAAAAGGATTAATAGTTAAAATCTCCCCTATATGCCAATTCACTTGAGTAATAAGTGAAAGCAAAACAATCACATAAGTTAAAAGTAATGGAAGGCAGGACATCAAAAATGGAAGCTCATCTTACTAGTGGAAGCCTTTCAAGAAATTCAAGACTTATACTAGTGTATTTTTCTTGCTACACATTTCATCGAACACTTAGAGTACACAAAAGTTAATAAAGAATTGCTAGATTTCCTTGCAAATCCAACCCACCCCAAACATTATGTTCAATTATATCAATCAATAAATCTTTCAAGAAACACAACAGGGAATGGGCACGCATGAGATTAAACCTCACATATCACAATCAATAATACATACTAGCAACTCCTCCATTTACACATACCTTGGCATTAAGATGAACACCTACAGGGCATATAACAAGTTGGAAAGAAAATGCTAGACACATGGAATTGCAAGTCAAAGAGGCGATTCACATTATTTAGTTGTTAATCTTAAAAGCCTATTTGGACCATGTCTTTACACATGACTAATAGTTCTAGTATCACATTGGTGTTGAGGAATGGTCTTGTAGGTGCTAAGAAACACAAAAGCAAAACATGCATCTGTTACTGCTGCCTCAAGCATCGTATGAATAATATACAAGGTAACATTTTCGAGTCATGGCTATAGAATATGCAGAACATGAGGGTACTTCTATTCTAACAGCTATTATTATTTGTATATATGGTCAAATGACTCGTATTAACAAATGGATGACATTTATGAAAAAATTTACTTGTGTGAGCTATATATTTTTACTTGTAATTTCTTTCCTCTTAGAAGGGTACGTTTGTAAATTCATATAAGTCAAGATCAATTTTGACTATTAGATGATGTCTCTAATAAAATTTCATTTATGCAATTGGGATATCAAATAGACACATTAGTTGCTTCATAAAATGTTTTTCTCCAATTGAAACTCAAGTATGCACTTATCTCCCTCACTATTGATGTGAATTAAGGATAAAGTAGGGTTTTAGAGACTCTAATGGCTAGAATGAGCGAAAATGGTTACTTTATTAAGAGATACATACTTGCATGAGTAGAGATAGACAAATTGCAAACTAGTAAAAAGCACACGTCTGAATTTTGTAATTTTTCTATATATTGACACTCAAGCCCAAAGAATAATTAAAAATCGTCTTGGCCACACCTTCTGTATCATTGAAGGTGGGTCCATCTTGAGAGCAAGATCATACGAGGAATCATTGAATTATGGATGACCACATCAAATGGATGAACCAAACCCCGAACCAAGTGAGGTTCAATTATGTGAAGTAAATAACATTATCTTATTCTCTCTCAACATCATCTACCAATGCCAATGGAAGCCAGAGAACTCCATAAGTGGACAAACAATTTCTTAATTATGGTCCCATTGCATGTCGTTCTGTCAACCACCATTTTGCTACTACTCGTATCCACGTTCTTTCAGTTCTTTGAAGTTGCTGGAGTATGTATTGTCCTCTTTACCAGAGATATTTTCCAAGGATTCCCGCCCAATTCCTCAAAAACTACTATCAAATTCTTTGTTGGCTTTAACCAGGACCTTGGGACGTGATACCTGCAAAATTCCAAAATGAAAAGGGGTAAGTTTTGTCTTCCATGGTCCAATAATAGAAGGAGCTATAAAAAAATAAAGCAATTTTGGTGACCTTGGATCTGGCACCTTTTGAACATACATTACTGTGCATTTTTGTGGAAAATGGTTGTCTCATTATCAGTACTCTTATGTGCATAAAGATAAGAGTAATGCTCATCACAACAAAAATCAAATATATAAAATGGCACACCCCTTCTCACATTATTGTATTACTCTTCATGATATATTGTCTGTCACACTTCAAAATACGCAATGTCTTTGCACAGAGGGGTGAGTGAGTGTGATTTTGTCTAACAAACAATTAAATGAAAAACATTTTCCGAAAAAGCCGTACCATCGTTGTGTAGGTTGTCCACAACCAAGTTGACACTTTGCAGGCCTGAATGTCCCAGCATAGCTGCAAGAATTACAGGCACCCTTTGCATAAACCATCCAATATCTGCCTATGCTTTGTCCATTGATCCACACTTGACCTTTTCCCATACTACTAAGGTCCAAAGCCAATGGTTCATTTCCCGCAGGTGCATTGAAATAAGCCTGAAGGTTCCAAGTTTAAGGCAATCATCTCATTATATACTTCAGAAGATGTTGTCATGTTATAAACCAGCAACAATTCTTACCTTGTGCCATTTCAACTGTGACTGGCTTCCCGTAGCCAGTGAATCTCTAATCCAGTCAACAGATGAGACCCCATTGGGAGACACCAAATTCATAGCCTCTCCTTTTAGGCCAATCTGTTTGTTTATATACCACAATTAAGATAGATTATAAAAAACTCTTATGTTTAATGAATCTTAAAGTGCAGAGAAGTTAGATTTTGGTGCATTAGACCTGGTATGACCATTTCTGCCAACTCAAATCTTTCTGTCCATGGTCAAGACCATGAAGCAAAACTGGACCAGTGATCCCAGTCTTCCATGTTTCAAAATGGAATCCAACATTCTAGGAAAAACAAAACAACAAAAGCAATCAATGCATGTGTGAGAACCACACTGCCAAGTTTATTGAACCACTCAAGCAGTGAAAAAGAGATGATCAAGTCCAAATAAGCAAGGTACTAACAGGTAATCCAACAGCTACACTGAGAAGTGCTATTTTATTGGTTCCAGCATGTAGGTTGACAGGGCCATTGAATGTGCAACTTCTCTGTTCCCTTGTCCCGAAAGCGGAGCCTGCAAAAGGAAACACGGGTCCTCTCACATTGGTTGAACATAGATTACAATAGTGTTCAAAGATAAGAACTACAAACCTGAAAATTGCCCATTAATAAACACATGGACAGCATGACCTGCAGAATTCACACTAAGGCTGGGCTTATGCCCTCCTCTAAGAAACGATTCTGATGAGCTTATGTCAACACTGTGGCATGCAAACCACAAAACAGTCAGATTTCAACTGCTGAAAACTTGGAATTTAGGAGCATAAAAGCTAGATGACAAAGAATTTCATTCATTTGAAAGATTAGAGAGGAATTCAAATATAAAAGACAGAAAAATGGCAAAATTCCAAGGACTTCTTTAGAAAAGAAATTTTTCTTCTGCCTCATTTAAGTAAAAGAAAAGAAAAAATTGCCTGACTTTGTATAGTGTTTATATTGCACGCTGAGGAGTTTCTTGCCTTATTTTTATGCAAATGACTCAAAAGATAATGAACTCATTTGATTGTGGTTTCAAAATCTAGAAGATAATCAATATATCGAGCAACTTACCTGGTTATATACCATAGATAGTCACTAGTATCTCTGGTAGCATTGATCTGTTCAAAAAGTCCAGAAGCTGTAATCCTTGAACTTTCCTCTAGAGAAGATACATCTTCGTTGTAAGTCTCCCATGAGAACAAATTAGAATTGCTGGGCAACATTTGTATTTTTGAAGTTTGAAACCTCACCTTCATATGAAGGCATAAGAATCCAGTCAATAACATAATGCAAAGCGCGAAACCGATAATAAATACTTGATGAAACAAGAATAGCTTCTATCACAATTAGGAATTTAAGATAGACTATAAGGCCCATTTGGATATTCTTACTCTTGCGGTGTTAAATACATCTGTTCTACAATCTGGGAGGATGCTTATGGACCAAGCAGGCAAGTCATAGTGCCTGTTATTGAAGATCACTTTAGCAGCAGAATTTGAATGATAGTTTGCTAGAAAAGCTGCACATGATCCAGTTTTTGAAGAGAATACATGAGCCTGGAAGATGACTAAGACATGAATCATTGTTGTCACAGTTAAAGTGGTTTATCTTAAAGTAGTAGTACCTAACTAGTGACTTTTTTATCTGAGTCAACTGACCTGTTCATATGTTCCTAATGATGTAACAGTGGGATCTGAAGAAACCAAAGCATGTTCACATTGCTTGATGGCTTTATGAAGGTCCTTCAAATGACCATATTTAGGTTCCCTAACCAAACCTGAACACAGTAAAGCTCAATTACAACTTGCTAATACAGGTGAGGATGGAACTCAAAAAGACTATATGCATCCAATTTATCTTGAATAGTTATGTGGAGCACTATTTCACACCTTTAGTTGCCAATTAAAAACAAAATTTTCTATAGCTGAGTAAATTATTGATAAATGTTCTAGGGAGATGCCTAAGTGAACTCACGGTGAAAACAAAAAGTAATCAAATAAACTTTTCTCATGATGTTTTGAAAGCATATCTAACCGTATTCATCAATTGGAGCATCATAGTCATAGCTTGTAGTAATGAATGGCCCTCCAGCTGATCGTCCAAAATTAGTTCCTCCATGGTACTATCATTTGTCATTAATCACATGAGCAATACTTATATTTATAAACTAAGGCAATGTATGTTACGTTTAATCTAGAAATGAATCAGTGAAGGAGACCAACCATGTAATAGTTGAAATATGAGCCACCCTTTTGTATGAAACGAGCAACTGCAAATGCTAGATCCTGAACCGGTCGCTGGTATATTGGACCACCAAATTCTGTAAACCTGATGTACAAATGGATTGGAATATCAAAAGATTAAAGAATTCAGACAACCATATATAAAGTTTAACAACCATCTCCAAAAACAATACTATATGTATGCTTACCAGCCACTCCAAGACTCAGTCCAAAGGTTTGGCTTGTATGGTTTATTTGGAGAGAAATCATCACAGTAGAAACCATTGCATGCATTTATCTGTTAGGAAGAATTGGATGCTTCATATTGGACCCTTAATAAAAATCTAATGAAAAATGAACTTGAAAGGACTATTATGAAAGTTATTCTTTGGGTTCTCTAATTTTGTTGTGGGAAAAATCACTGATTTTGAGAGAATTTTGTGTCATGGATTTCAAAACAACAATCAAGAATTTATCATGTATGTAGTTGACTAGCTGTATATTTTTTTCTAAGAAAATTGTGTTTGGCAAAATTTTGACTACTAAATTGGAAATCAATAACGCAGATTCACCCGAAGTCGGTGACTTTCCCGCCACAAAGTTAGAGAATCTATCTAATGAGACATCTAGCTTAGCTAAGAGCTTGAGATAACTCACCACAGGATCTGGGGCATCATCTTGCTTGCACATCACCCAGGGAACTCCTGTTCCCAATCCAACAGCCATCTTTGCAGCCCAGTTTGTGTATGCATGACCTGCAGCTCCCAGTGCCCTGCCTTGTGGCCCATACTCATTCTCAATCTAGATATCACAAACAAAAAAAATGTAGTCAAAGTTGAGACTTTATCTTGAAGTGGTGATTTATTATTATTAGTATTGATTTTGTTAGCTCCAGATCCACATCTTGAATTCTTGATCTGGGAAGAACATCATGATTTATTTCACTTTCAGCTAGGAACTTGTTCCCATGCAACAAACATGTGGGAGACAATTTCAGAAGGAACACTTTGAGCTATTCACTTGTGCTAAAAAAGGTGAAAGTAACTTCTTACTTGAGAAAGAATGATTGGACCACCCTGAGACTGAAATAGCTTTTCATTCTTCATCATCTGGACTATTTTCTGAGTGAAACCTTGCATTGCAGCCTAAAAGTAAAACAAATCAATAAAACAATAAAATTTAAAAGATTTCTCTAGTGAAGACTAATCAAAACTTGGGTAAGGATAGAAACTCAGAAGCCATAGAGGATAGAACTGAACCTTGAAAGGGCCATTATCTGTTCTGAAGCTGATGCCAGGAAGATACTTCAACCAAACAGGAAATCCTCTATACCATGAACCAATGTTATTGGAAAATGCAGCAAGCATTGATACCAACAAACCAAACACTAAATTTTACTGATATTTGAAAATAATGTAAAATAAAATAAATCCAAAGAGTAAAGTTGAAGGCATGTACCCAAAGTTCCACTCAGCACATACATAAGGTCCAATGCGAAGATTGACATAAAGCCCCACCTTCTGAACAGTCTTGATGAACCGTACCAGATCATATCTTCCTTCAAAATTGTACTACAACCCAACATCATTAAAACAACAACATTAAATTAAACAAATAAATAAAAAGTGTAAGGTGAAACTTCAAACCAGAATCTGAAACTGAACCAAACAAAGATCCAGAGTAGTACATGGCCAGGAGATGGTTCATGACCATTCCAGAAAACATAAGTGTCGATAACATCAAGGCCTCCATCCTTGGCCTTCTGAATCAGATCCTCCCACATCTGCAACAACACACATTTTAAAAAAAAAACAACAACTAAGCAACACATGAATCAACAAGCTTCAAACACAAATTCACAATGAAAAAAGAAAGAGAGTAAAAGAAAGTGAAAGAAAATAAGAAAGATATTTATACTTCAGGTGTGCTTCTGGGGTAGTGAATGGAACCAGAGATGAGGATTCTCCTTTGGCCATTGATGATAATGGCCTTCCTATCATAGGTGACATTGCAATGGATCAGCTCAGAACACACAGACAAGGTTGCTAAGACAAGTACCAGAAGCTTGGAAACTGAGTTGGTTTCCATAGCTTCTTCTTCTTGCTATGCAGTTCTGAATGGAGGGAAAGTTTTGAAAGTATATAAGAGATAGAGATAGAGAGAGGTATGGGTTGTTATCTTCTCTTATCTGTGTGTCACTTTGAATCTGATCTAAAACTTTGTACCTAAGACAATTGTGCTTTTTTTGTCTGTGATTCTTTTGATAGTTGTTTGTTTAATTTTCAGTTAAGGTTATCAATATGTGATTCATTAAAAGCAAATTTTTTTTTATCTATTGATAAAACGAATTTTTATGGTACTTGAACAGTGATAAAATCAACACCATCCATTGGATAATTGAATAATGTATTCAAGGAAACTCCATTTTCACAACTAAATTAAGAAGCATGCACATGGTAGTTGTTACTGGTTGGGACACTACATTGTGATTTGTGAGTTCCACACATGGCAGGGAATTGTATTTTACTGTTGTTTTGTTTGTTCTGTTATTGTTGTATCTGTGACTGTACTGTCTTTCTCCCAGACTCAGAGTCACCACTACAAAAAGGTCATTCTTTTCCTTCTTTAATCAAAGCTTATTTATTACTTCAAGCCTTCAACTTTACAACAACGACATTCACAGCAACAAAACTTCTTTAAAGTAAAAAAAAATAAAGCAATTGGGTGTGTTGCAATCAAGAAGATCATCATTCTGTCCAGCTATATTATCATTACACACTTTAGTTAACATTTCAAATTTGAATAGGATAGTAGATATGTAATATTATATATACAAAAATTTAAAATGCGCTATACCGCATAAGCAAAGCTACATTGTACAGTTTTCAGCAAATTTATGTAAATTTTCAATATGTCTGTACTTTGAATATACTTTTTATCTTTTGGAGAGTGATTGATTTACTTTTCCTATCCCTGAAAATTACTGGCATATTTTGGTTTCACATTAGATCCAGGCATATTTTGTTTTCACACTTGATTTAACTGAAAATCACGTGTAAATCACAGTGTTGGATCGGAGTCTCATCTTGCAACTAAACACATTTCTTTGGAATTTTATATTGTCGTCGACCAATGTCAAATATCTACATTTTCATCCTACCATAAAAATCATATGATAAAAAATTTATTTGTGAGGTTATCTTGATATATTATATCCGGGTTTAAACCGGGCGGAACCATTATAAGCGGTAAAACTTTCTCAATCAAAATTTAACATATTTCCTCCTAGACTTAATCACAGTTTATAGATTAAGTTAGAACAATTCTGTCAACAGATTTAGATGGTGTATTTCTTAAGAAAATGATATTAAAAAAATATTTCTTAAAAGGATATGTTTTCTTCTCATTATTCTTCTTTTCCTTGGCGATAGTGCCATCACTATTAGCCACGTACCGTACCCCATTTGCACCATAATACCTTGTTTGCATGTGCCGTAGACCCATAGTCTCACTTATGCGTTGTGGATTGTATTATTCCAACGACGACAATATTAATCTTCTTTGTGTGTTTGTTGTGTTGTGTGTTTTGTGATGCCCTTGTCTTGTGGGGTTTAAAATTTGCTCCCATGTGACATGATATTTCATATTTGTGCTCTCGTGATTGGCTTCTTTTTCCCTCGAGAAAAAAATGGTAAATGCATTATGATTTTGTTAATGTGTCAAATTCATGGAGTATGCTATATACAGGTCATGAGCTTATCTGTGCATTAGATATATTCTTTGCCTTTTTCTTAGAAATGAAAAAGGTAAAGTGTATACGGATGTTAGCTTTATTGAATATTTAATGTGTCAAATTAATATACTATATGTAGTAATATATAGGTGAGGACCTGCTCTACACTACAGTATATACATTGGACATTTTCTATTATCTCTGCTTCTATCTTGGTTTTTTTCTACCGTTTGTTTCTGTTTTTGTTGTTTATTTTTACTGTTTCTTTGTTTCTCTGGTTTTACTGTTTTAAAAAAGTTTTTGTACACTTTTCATTGAATTTAAGATTCGCATTTTTTAATATGTAGGGATAAAAATTTCTTGATTTAATTTGGATTTCATCTCTTACATTCTTAATATTTTATGATGGTTTAATGATTGAGTGACGGATTATTTGTGATAGGTTTTTACTTGGTAAACTTTTGAGTTATGTAATGGAAGTGGATCATATTGTGTTATTTTCCTTTTTTCTTATGTGTTTTATCCTTATTTGCTTGTGTTCTAGAACTTGATTTATTCCTTTTTTATGTCACTTGTTTGATATGGATGCTTTGATATGATTTAGGTAATCTTTTATTTTAATTACTATCCATATAACTTTATACATTTTTCCATTGCTAGCTAGTGTTGAACCTATATACATCTATTTCTTATTTTAGTCACATCATTAGTGAAACAGCAAAAAAATCATGATTATCCTAGTTTTAAAGTTGACTAGGAGTTTTGGAATTGTTTTCGGAAGAATTTCTTGTTGACTGTGGAAGTGTACCCAAGTTCATGCTTTGTGACTTGTTCAATTTTTCATGTTGATCTTGTTTCATGGTTCCAGTAAAAAAGTTTCTGGAAAGAAAGAAACATAAAAAAGGTAAATGTTCAAAGCAAGAAGGAAAAACAAATAAAGAAGAAAAATAATCATAGCAAATAATTAGGATTTGCTTGGTATTTTGTCATGTATCATCTTTGGGTTTAATTTTGTTTTGTTTGTCTTGAGTTTTGAAATGTACTCTCATGATTATTGGCTCTTATTTTTTATTGTTCCTTTTCTTCTCTAAGCTTATTTATACCCTTCATATTCCCTATCATCTTGGTTTCTCACAACCCAACCTTATAAACTCCTTTTGATCTTTCTATACATATTGATAAGTGTCTAGTTTGCATTAGTTTTGAGGGTGTTTTTGTTTAAGTTTTTGGTTTATTTGTGTTAGTTTTTTTCCTTAATCTCATTTATTTTCTTCTATGCCACACATGCTAATCTGGTGTCTCTATTTTGCAAAAAGTGTTTTGTTTTAGCTTCATAACCAAGGAAACAAGAGACATATGATGAAGGGAACTGAGTCCAGACCACCTAAAAGCATGAAAGAAAAGCCATATCAACCATTGGGATGCATAATGAAAAAGGATACATAAAAAAGAACATTCCAGGAGAACTTTAGTGAGGATCAGAAAAATCCACTGCCAGTGGGAAATTCCCACTGACCTTAGATCCCACTGACATAGGCCCTCATGCGTAAAAAATGGAGTCAGAGAAGTCCACTGGCCATGGGTTTTCCCACTGGCCGTGGACCTTGCTGGAAAATTAGATTGGGTGCAGAAAAGAAACCCACTGGCCGTGGGAAATTCCCATTGGCCGTGGTTCTTGCTACCTGAAGGAGAAAATTGTAAGTTTTTGGACCCCTGACACGATCCACTGGTCGTGGGTTTTTCCACTGCTAGTGGGTTTTGCACGTTCAGTGTTTTTCTTGTTTTGTGGAGCAGTTTCTGAAAAAATAAAAGGAGAAACGCATTTGGAAAAAGTAATAAATGACATTAGAGACTTTTTAGAAGAAAAAGAGAAGGCTTTTCTCAAGACAATTGAAGGGATTCTCAAGGAACAACATTGAAGAACATCGATTTGCATATTTGGGGAAAATATTAGGGAGACATAGCGAGAGGTCTTCTTCTAATTTCTGATTTCTAGATTTTGTTTTTGGTTTCTTTCATGTTGAGGCTTGATTTATTGTATTATGGCTTTGTAATCATCCTTGCTATGGCACACTAAATTTTATTCTTGGGATTAAAGGGTAGTATGTCCATGTATCAGATTTGATTGTTCTTCATTCTTCAGTTATTAAATTTTGTTTTCTATTCAATTCATGGATTCTTAATGCTTCTACAAGACTTAGAAATAAGCGTAGATGTTGGTAAATTATACGGGTAATCGAAAAATTGGCATGTGATTTGAAAAGCATGGAACTGAACCTATAGTTTATAATTGCGAGGGTAAGCGAAACTATTTGAGGAATTAATTGGGTTTTCACAGAGCATAACGGACTTAATTGGCAAATTAAACGTTGTTCTTTGGCGATTAGGTACATTAATAAGGTTTGGAGAGAAAGTTATTAATTGATTTAGGGAAACCCACCTTAGAAACGAAATAGAATAATTGAAGAGATGAATTGCACTTGGATTTGGTCCTCTCATATAAACCTCAAAATCCCCAAGAAGTTTCCTTCGATTAATCTTTTAAAAGTGATTGAATCTTTTTTCTGATAAGACTGAGTTTTTGTTAGTAATTTAGTTTTTACGCACTTTAAGTTCTTATTAAATTGAATTGATTTCTCTAGATAATTGAATCGCTGTTAAAACCAGTAATTGGGCACAATCTCTGTGGGAACAATATTCTTTTTATTATTGCGATACCACATGCGTTTGCGGTTGGCTATCACATATGTATTTAAGTATCAAAATTAGAAACTTGTCAAACTTGTGGTAGTGCTAGCCTATTTTAGTGATTTTTGAGTATTTACACAAAGTTAGGCACTTAAGAGTAAAAAGTATATCATGTGAGGTTCTATCACGTTTGGTTTATTGATTGATTTGATAGTTATCTTGGTTGCTTGAGGTATGAGGATGAGATCCAAGATTTTCTTGATTCCTTAGGTGTAGCATCATATTTATTGCTTGACGACCTATCCTTCATTCATTGATGAGTTTACCATTTTGTTTTCCATTCATTGTGTCTTGTGTTTTTGAGTTTTTAGATTTTTTTGTTTTGTGCAGGAGTCAAAATGTTTTAAATGTTGAGTTATTTTATGTATCATTTTATAATGATACTTTAGTATCGTTAGCATGACCTTATGTACTTTTCCCACGATTACTTCATGATTTTAATGTAGTTTTAATGGTTTAAGCCTATTTGGTCTTAATTAGTAATTATACCTAACTTTTGCTTTTTATCTCATTCTTTTAGTCATAACTTTTGGTGAAGGTAGATGTTTTCAGTGATTATTTTTGTATTAGAAAGCTAACTCAAATAGATTTAATTGGGTACTTATTCATTGGATTTGAAGTTATAAGTTAAAACATACAAGCTTTTGAAGCTGACCATTTGATGTTGTTACATGAATTATGAGAATTAAGTGTCTATTAGTAGTTATAATTAGGACTTGGGCCTAGTTAGGCTATTTGTAACTAATTTACTTTCTAAACTTAGCCTTGGTTTAGTTTAGGATTAGCCTCCATATAAATAGATTGTTGTTTGATCAACGGATTGAATTGGCGGAATTTCACATGCTTTCCTTTTACATTTTTGTTTTGAATTTTGAGTGATAATTTAATATCTATCTTAAGATATACTCATTTATCATAATTGTAAACAAAAATACAATTATAAATGCAATCATCATGGAAAAAACAAGACGCATACGAAGAAAACAAGAAAAAGGAAAGAGAAAACAAGAACTTATTTTGATCTTGCAAAGTAATGAGGTAACATTTTCACTTCCAATTCAAATTTGAACCTTTTGCTTACCTTCTTAATTCCGTCACGCAAATTTTTAATTTATTCTTGGATCACTTCAATTTGATTATGGATAATTCACGCTTGTTGAACTTATTATTCATATGATCTTAAAAAGTTTATTCGTTTAATTTGGAGTTTTGAAATCAAATTGAAGAAAATCGACTAAAGTTGTTTGTTCTTTAATCATTTAAGGAATTCAGATTAAAAATGCTTTTTTATTTGAATCCATGGACTGGAATTAGATTTGTGTACCAACTTTGTTTTGTGGATTAGAAATTTTAGATCGACCGTTTTTGCATATTGAATTTCATTCATGTTTTAAATTCTTAATTGCGTTATTGCTTTCAAAATCCCCCTTTTTATATGTTTCATTGTTAGCGTTTGCAACTAAGGTCCTTAAAGAGAATGACGTTAATCACCTAAGTTTACCACATTTGTTTTGACTAATTACGACATAGATCATTAGGCCCTAATAGAGATTTACCTTGTAGGGATGAATATTCTTTTTGATAGTACCAATGAAATTGGTATAGCATAGAGATATTCGGGTCCTTGACTTATATAAGAACTAATTGCTTTGTTCATGTGTGGCGAATATTTAATATTTACATGTTCTTAATGTACAATTTTATCGTATCAAACATCGTGAAATATCTCTGACGTGCATGTGGCATCCAGTGGTAGTTGCTTGACCAATCTGCTAAGTGTTTTAGGATTTAGTTACTTCTTTTTTTTATCGGTTAGGACCAGTGTAAACATTTGGTTCCAATCAAGATCAATGTGAGCATTGGTTCAGATCAATACTAATTAGCTAAAGTCAAAGTGATTAATTAATTACATTTTTTAATTAAATAAAGACTTAAATTAGTTTTTCAACCCTTACCTTTCACCAAAGTTTTTATCCTTATAAAAGAAAATTCTTAGGTTTTAATCTTCATCAAAATCATATTGTAGCTTTGTCTAGTTCTTATTATTAATGATGACTTGTCTTAATATAAGTACAGCTAGACATGCCTATGTGGGAATTTTGCATGCCACTTATCATCTAATATTGTTTAGAAAAATTCTCTTCATCTCATTCGCTTTCCTTAACCCTATACCACTCTTATCCCTTATCTTCCTTCTTCATTTATCTCCCCACTACCACCCAACCACAACCGTCATGAGATCACAACCAACAACAGCATCCTTAACCCCCCCCAAAAGCCACCACCTCCACCATCAGTAAATAATAATCAGTGACAAAAATTTAAAAACTGGTAAAAGGTGAGGTGAAAAGTTATTTAAATCTTAAATAAAAAGGTGTAATTGATCAGTTTTGTTACACCTTTTCTTTAATTTTCATAGTTCAATGTTTCCTCGGGGCAATATGCTTGCAATGGCTATTATTGGTACATGGATGCCATACAAATTTGGAGTGCATATGCAAATGGCATCACTATATATACATTTGTTTTTGTTTTCGTTTTAGGTGTCTCGGCCAAATAGGAAGCAAACATTTTTTTAGTAAGAACAAACAAAAGTGATGCTGTTTGGTGTACCCTCATGAAATGTTTGACTTTTGTTATAGTCCAAATCTGATAAATCTTATGAGACCAGTGTTACTTTAAATTTATAGTAGCTGGCATCACGTGTTTGTCTACCAAAGCTTTGGATTTTCAAATTAAAAAACAGAAAGAAAGAAAGAAAGAAAGAAATAGCATTGCATCAATTATTGACTGCTATTTAATGCCTATTCTCAAATTACTATCAACCACTAAATATGCGTCGGTTGTACGTAACTAGAAAAATTCTTACTCCTAAAATCAATTTCCGCTGCTATGTCTCTTTCAACTACCCTTAAAAGCAATTAAAAGAAAAACCCTATCTTTTAATTTGTAATTAGAACATCATTATATTATAGTACATTTTAAAAACCTTATCAATCATTCTATTGAATGGAGTATTTTGATGGTATATATTTGATTTCTATCAAGTGAAAATCTTGAAAATTTAAGCATTTGTAAATAAAAATAATTTCTACTTAAAGAATAAGTCTTATAATAATATGATAGTTAGTTTCTGAGACTTCATCTCAATGAATGTGTAAGGCTTGATGAACTAGTGAATATATTATTAATAAAATTTTCATATTAGGAGAATTTGAAAATTGATTCTTATTATGAGTACAAGTTTAAACTTTTGAAAAATTGAACCAACCTTTATTCATGCACGTATAATTGGAAGAAAAAAAAAAACTATGAATGATTTAGTATGGATTAAACAGGTGGGGAGACAGAGACATCGTAAATTGTGTCTCTACAATGTTGGAGTTGGTATACTATAAAAATAGCGATGCAAGTGTTAGATGGTTATATATGGGATGTTGCGTTTCCTTCTTGTATGTCGGTGAGAGTGAGAGAGGGTTTAAAGGTGTTTGGTTTTTTTTGGAGTGTTCAAATTTCAGCTTAACTAATTCAACAAAAATTTTATAGTTAAACGGAGTTTTAATTATTTTAAACTATATAAAATATCAATATTAATATTTAAATATTTTTATTTTTATAATTCTATTTTTCTAATTATATACCAAACAAATTTTTGATAGCGAAACGAGATGCTAACTCAAAGCTGAGTCTATCTATCATTATGTCTCCTCATGCATACGCATGTGTGGCAATATGGTGACCTTACACACACATATTAATTTTATCTTTTAAAAAGTAATTAATATAGTCAAAATTATTTAATCGTATATCGTAGTTTTGTAAAAGTATTTTTATATAATTATTGGTATTCATAAATCTTGTTCTTTTTAATAAGAGTATTTTAGTATAAACTTAATTAATATTGTTGATTTTTTAATGAGGTACTTATATTAAGAGACAAAAATAACATTATTTTAGTTCTTGAATATAAACAAAAATAATTACCCTAAACCCATTAAAAAAAGTAACTAATCTCATCATCAAACGTAATTATTTTCATCTTAAAAAATGTATGTTATTTTTTACTATAACTTCCTTCATTGAAACTTGTTAAAGAAGTTTAGTCTCTCTTTATTGAAAATTAAAATATGTATTAAATAAATTTTATGAATACTTTTCCTATTTAATATATTAATTATTTATATTTACTTATATTTTTAAATAATTTTTTTTATTACTTATGTTATAATGATCAATAATATATAGTCTTACCTCTCACATTAATTTAGTTCCTAACAACAAACGTTTTTTAAAATCATAATAAAGGTTTTTTTAGTTTGTATGAATAACTTTTCTTTTTCTTTCTTTATAAAAAAAGGGTTGCTTGTGATCTTTTTGAGGTTCGAAGGGTAGTGAGGATAAGAGGCTCTCTAAAAAATAAATATTTCTTATTGTTAAATTAAAGAGTTCCATATAATTTAAATAGCTATATTTATATATTACTTGATATTCAAAACCTTTAAAAACATACTTAACTATAAACTATTCTAACGATAACAATGATGTTATTGTAAAATCACTAGAAATGTAGCAATAATTTTAATAGACTACGATGTTTCTGGTAAAATCATTCATCAATCTCTCTTCTATCTCTTACCATTTCGTTCTCTCTATTCTTTCTTTCGATTTGGTTGGGGAAAACTACGTATTAGGGGTGGAAAGCTTGACCTAGTATGGTTTGTTAGAAGCTTGAATTATCTTGATAATCGGTATAAAAACATGATTTACATTGAAACCAATAAGATCACCAACAAACAAATATTAAATATCAACTAACTCATCTTAAATAAACAAATAAATCTCTAAAAAGTTTACAACTTACATAAAATATGTATTTAATTATCAATTTTGCATATTAAAGTTAATTTTAACATATTTTAATCCTATAATTCTTCCTTCATATGTAAAACATTATTTTGTAAATCATATGAGTTATAAAAAAAAAAGAACTAACCCGACAATTTAAAAATGTTAAATTTTTCAAAAGCTGAAACTTAACTTCTTTTATTAGACTTTTTATAGACCTTAGCCTAAACTTATTAATAAAAATATACATTCAATAAATTATGTATAATCTAATTTATTCTCACATCTAATAAAGGTTATGAGAACATCATTTACATATATGTTGAGATCCTTAATTTAACAAAAAATTAAAAAAATACAAATATGTATAACTACTTTTAAAATTAAACCTCATTTGACTACAACACCAAGCACGGACCTTGTACAGAAACATCTATAATCAAAAGAGATCAATCCTTTCATTGGATCTTTTAGTCATTATTAAGATTTCAACCTGAAATTTTAGTCGAGGACAATTTTCTTGTATTATTATTTGGAGCAAGCATCCATGGGTTATTTCCTTGATTCTAAGCGGGTTACTTTGCATTAGTCGATCAACTTGATCATAGGTTTTCTTTTATAAAAAAAAAACCCTTAGTACGACACTATAAGAAATATGATATTTAGCATTGAACCGTAGAGTCAAAGCCCGACTCTAACACTATGTAGTATCTTAAAAATGTCACACTGCAATCAAAATTTTGAAAAGGTGCATTTTTTTTATTGTTGTGTTGGAGGGTGCATCCCATACAATATTTAAAGGCTCAGATATGATGTCAATATCAGCTAACAAACGGAGGATCCAAGCGTTGTTGCATAGGATGAGAGGCTAACACTACGGTGCGTGTTCAATGCATCTCCTCTCACTTCTTACGTTTTTTCAAACGTCTCCCAAAGTTTCAGCTTAATCTCTCTCAATATCATTTTGGTTGTTAAGGGTGTAAAGGGAGTCATATGTTGTTTTGTTGGTTTCATCTCTCAAAAGGATGTTGCATCGAGTGATCCTAGTCACTGCCTTACTCGAAGACATACCACAAGTAGGGTGACTTTACTCTCCAATATCCAGCCCTGCCAAGATGTGGAGATTTAGATTACAAAGCCCTCTCGACATGCATAGGTTGGTCGGAAGAGGTGTGCATGCAACACGACTCCTCCACCGACAAAAGAGAGGACAAGTTAAAATGAGTCTTTAAATTATTGTTTTTTCAATTTTGAATGCTTAAGGTCTTCAATCTGAAAGACCAGGGGACTAGGGTATTGTGTGATGTGATCCACTCTCATTTTCATGGTTCGTGGAAGAAGGGGAACGTTCCAGAGGCAATCTACACACCGGTGGGGAAGCATGTGTGGTTATATTAACCCCTTTAAAAAATTAATGGTTTTCTGGCTTCTACTAATGATTTGAATGAATATCTCATAGTGATGACAAAGATGCTTCACAGAAAGAGCTTTATTTCTTTTGTTGTTTTTGTATTCCTTTTTTTCTGTGTTTGATTTCGAAATCTCTAACCAACATATGTGTAGTTGGATTAGGTCTTGAATTTTTTAGCAAATAATCTTCTTTCTTTTTTCTTTGCCGACAAAGTAATTTGTTCGTGTTGGCTTCGACCCACAAAGTATTAAATGATGATGAAGATGTTAATAATAACATAGCTATAAAGTTTAAGGGTCTATCCAAAGTTCCAAACTATACTCCAAGTTAAACGAATTTCAACTTCGAATTTAGGAATTAACCTGCGCATAGACACATAAGTTGAAATGAAAAGTTATTAAAACTTACCCTAATTCATTTAGTTTCATTTTATTTCGTTTCCCGGGATTACTCAATAGTTACTCATCTTTTTTCTTAAATTCTTCAATACTCGAATCTAGTCTCCATCATGCCGAGGGTCCTCAAATAACTTTCAGCGTATTTACTTTTCCGTTCATTAAATACATCAAAGGTTAAGAAAAAGAGGATTTTAGATTTATTGGTCAATTGAAATTTTAACTATTTCAAATAACATAAAAAATCAATATTAATCATTAGATTTTTTTATTTTTACAATTTTATTTCCTTAACTGCTAATCAAACAGACGCTTTTTATCTTTTTATATTGTTAGTACTATGACATAAATGAAATGAGAGACTGAAATTTTAGTTTCATTTATATGCTAGCTTATTAATTTGTTTAAAAAATCAAAAACAATTTTTTGTTGTTGGAAATTATGGAAGGATGACTTAGAAATAAGGATGAGTTGATATTAATGATATTTTAAAAAAATTAATTTAAATGTATTGACAGTATAAAGTGTTTTTACATTAACATTTAATCATGAATTATTATGTAATCAACTATCATTAATTCTTATAATAATTACTTTTAAAGTTATATATGATGAATTATAATTGGTTTACAACATAAAACTTTTTAAAAAATTAAAATTTTTATTTTTGTCTCCAATTGGTTAGCATTTTACATTATTTAACCATAGATGAAATGGTTATATATATATATATATTAGACATGTAGATTAATTAGTATGAAATTATTATAACTTAATATGTATTTTTTAAGTTTGTTTCTTATTTTATTTTCGCATGAATAGAAGAATGTAGTTTTGAGTTTAAATAGCAAAGAACGTATTTACATTAAATTTTGGTTGAAATAATTTTATTATGTATAGTAATTTTGTTTAGGCTGAACTCAAGTAAGATTTGTAAAAAAGAGTGCACGTAGATGACTATTTGGAAATCTTAACGCTGATTACATTATTTGGATATAATTTCTACTTTTAAAAATTAATAATTTTGAAGTTATTATCTAGAAATTTATTTATACACACATTTCTTCCCACTATTTTTTTCTAGTAGTGTTTTATTATTTAAATAAAATTACTTATTGATTTACTTGTAGAATATTTTCATATTTTTAGCAAAAATAAATTTAGACAAATATTTATTGACATTAGAAAATATAATTTTATTTGTCTTATAATATAAAAAATTTCATTAAAATTTACTTATATTTAAAACTAAAAATAATATAAGAATTAAATTTTTAATTTAGTTTTTATTATTGTTTATTAATTATATGTCATGCATAATATCACATCAATAATGATTATGATGTGACAATAATGTAACATATCTAAATGTATGATATATTAAATACTAAACGTAAACCTTAAACCGTGATAATAACTAATAAGAACTATTTTTAAAATATTTAAATTTTGTAATTACCAAAATCACCAAATTTTTTTAATGGACTAAAACTAAAAAGTCTAAATTTACAATGACTAAATATCATTGTTATGAAAATCGGATCGGATTGGCTGGTCCAACTTACTAAACAGTGAACTGGTTAGGTGATCGATTCACCTCAATTCTTTATAGTAAACATTTCAACTACGGTTTGATTTTGATTTTATCAAGATTTACTTGAACGAGTATCTACATTTGTTAAATAACCGGTCCAATTTTAAAAATATTACTAAATATATATGTATTTTTTGGAGATCAACTAAATATATATTTAACTTATTGTTTTTTTTTTGTCAACATTAAGTTATTGGTTTTTTTTTGGACAGGTTATTTTTTTGGGGAAGTGGTATTATCATTATTAATATTGGGTCCGTAGATCATGGGCTGGGTTGATGCATGATATGGACCAAAAGCAAAACCCAAATATTTATTATGTACCAACGACGCAGAAAATGAAGATTAAAGCGGTGCCCATTTTGTTGGAAAAAAAATGAAGAAGAAAGTGATATACCCATGTTGTCAGGTAAGCCTTTTATTGGTAAAACTAATCTAAGGAGTCAGACAACTTTCAAAAAAAAAATCCCTCTATTAGCTTTTAGAAACCTTATTTTTAAAGCACTAATTATTATTTTAATTTTATTAAAAATAGTTTTTACGTTTTAGTTGTATCATTATTTAAAATTAAATTTCACCTTCCTATATTAAGGGTAAATTAAGAAAATTCATAATAGATGTTTTTAATTTTTTTGGTAGGGGCTTATAGAAAGTAAGATAAAAGAGTAATAGAGACTTTTTGTACTAGAGACTTACAAATAGTAAGAGATAGTAAAATAGAAGAGTTAAACCACCCAAAAGAAAAAGAGTTGATTAGTCCTTAATCAAGATATCTATATTTTGTAAGCATAAAGACAAAATTACATTTTTGATATCTTACATTTTAAACTAGATTTGAGTTGGTCCCTTATGTTTTTTTAACTCGGGTCCTTAACATTTTTTAAATTGGTTTGGGTGGATCCTTTCCGTTATATATTTGTTAACCTAGTTAATAAACCTCACTTACACTGCATTACATGGCCAAAATGACTATAAATGAGTAACATGTGTCACAAAGACAACTAGAAAGAATAATAAATAAATAATTCAACCATTGTATTTTCTCTTCCTATAAACCAACCTTATCTTCCTCCTCTCTTTCTTTCCTGGTCT
The DNA here is from genome assembly GCA_037962975.1 of Clitoria ternatea. Classification (NCBI taxonomy): domain Eukaryota; kingdom Viridiplantae; phylum Streptophyta; class Magnoliopsida; order Fabales; family Fabaceae; genus Clitoria; species Clitoria ternatea. The sequence goes on along the minus strand of CM075674.1, from coordinate 115,563,910 downwards.
CTTTTCATCACTGTGGTGGCTATGACGAGTGTGGCAAGGAACGACGATAATGTGTGACAAACTTATGTCACCGTCACAGCACCACCACGGATAACTCATTGACATCCTTGTCTCCATCTCTGGGTTGTTATGAACCTCACTGCAAAACCTCTTTCTGAGTTGCCCCTATCAAGTCCTGAAATAATACATGAGGTTTTTAGGATCCCTCAAATATCTCGATTATGATAACAATATTATATCATGTTAATATGTTGCTGTTTCAAGACTGTCTAAGGCTTATTTGCATATAAATACATGTCATAAGCAAAAGAATAAGACTCTTAAAAGTAGTTGTCTGAAGGCCCAAAAACTAAGACACTTATTCTCTCAAGTAGTTGTCTAAAGGCTCGTGGAACTCAGATGCCTAGACTCGACTTAGACATCTTACTTGATGACATTGATAAATGTTATGCCCAGGAACTATGTATGTTGCATATTATGAATGAATGAACATGATGGGTAGGGAATTATGTATATTGCATTGCATTTGAGGTGTGAATATGATGAGAAATGGCGTGGCACCATGATGTTGATAAATGTGATGATATATAGTTGGAATTATGCATAATCATGAACTGGATAAGTCAAATTACATTCTGTGAGGTTTAGGAACTTCTAGATAGGTTCATTAGGTTGTATTTGTGGTTTTGAATTTGTGAGAGTTGGAATGAACTAATTCCATTGAGATGTGATGTGTTAAGTTGCATGTTAAAGGCTTGAAATAGTCAAATTGCATTTTTATGCATAACCCATTCAATTTTGGAATTTTTGGGTGTGGCCGATTGACACACATTATAAATGATGTATCTGAGGTGGTGTCAAAGTTTGGTGGTGTTTGGAGGTCATTTGAGAGAGTTAGGGTGTGCAGAAGTTGGCCAGACTTTATTTTGCTACATAATTCTACATTCTGCCAAGTTAGTAATCGATTACCAGATATGTTGTAATTGATTTAGCATTCAAACCTCCATATCTTATTTTTAAAACATACGAGAATCTGCCTAACTTCTGCCTAACCTCTCTAAGTTAATTTAATCAATGTTTGGGAGTTCCGAGCGACCAATTTTGAGGTCACAATTAATTTGAAAAATTTTCTTTGAGTTTTTATTATTTTGAGCATTAGGTGCTCACATTCCCAATAATATCATGAATCATAAATATGCTTTTAATTACTGTGAAGATGAAAATAAATAATAATATTGTAACTATAAACTTTATGTATTAAAAAAAATAGATTTACATTATTGAAATAAAATTAAAATAATAAAATTTTAAATACTACAAATGTATATATTAAATATAAAACTATGAAATGAGCATAATAAAATAATTTAGAAATATAATATCATAAAATAAAAATGATAAAAATATTAGAATTGATTAGCAAGTAAAATAAAGAAGATATGTAAACAATGTGTATAAATTAATAAATAATAATATAATAAGTTGTGGAAATATGAAACAATAGTTATGTTTTTATTATCTAAAAATATTTAATACAAGAATATTTGAATATTAGAAATAACAGATTAATAATATATCAAAATTTAAAATGATAATAAATATATCAATATATATATATATATCAAATACTTGATTTCTAAATATTGTAGAATGAAATGTTAAAAAGTTTAACATGAAAATTACTATTACTGTTACTGTTATGTGAGATTAAGAATAGGAGGGGGAAATTTGAAGTTGCCTTCTTGGAGAACACATGAAAAAAAATATATATGTAGTATTAGATAATAGCTCCACATATTATTTGAGAATATATAATTATAATAAAAACAATAAGGTATAAAATTGTCATTGATTACTATATGTACTTATCCTTACGTTATATAGTAATTTTAACTTTTGATAGATAGTTCATCAACTATAATAATTATTGTCATGATTTTGTTACGATTGGATTAAATAGGTTTTGTGTATTGATATGATTGAAATTATATTCACAAATGTTAGTTTGAATTATGTTTATAAATTTTACAATAAAGATTTAGATAAAAAATATAAAATTAATTAAAATTTAAACAAATAAAATACATTTTGTGTAAGATATATGTCAGAAATATATTACACAACAGCTTAAGTTTGCAAGATATATATTTAATAATTGTAATGATATATTTTGACTTATAATTTTAAAAATAAATACATATTTAGTGTGGTCAATTATACGCCATATCATCTTAGTGTTTAAGAGTATGATAATTTGTTAAAAAAATTTAAAATATTTTCTATTATTAAATTTGTAACTTTGGTTTTTATATTAATTCCTTCAGGGTTAAATTTATAAGAAAGAAATATAATATAATGTTAAAAAAATAGAGGATTATATATTTAATTTTGTTATTTAAAATTAATTAGAGTATAGTAACATGTTAGTTATTAAAATACGGTAATTTGAAAAGTTATTATCTATTATTTATTTAATTAAATTTTATTTTTAAATCAATCCCGTTAAACTTAAATTTATTATTAGTATTTTAAATATTAGAATATAGTATAACAAAATTCAAAAATAGAGGACTAAAGTCAATAATTAAAAAATATCCTTTTTCTCATTTTCTATTGAAATCTATACCGGTAAGATTTATATCAAATATCATATTATTTATTATTATTATTATTATTATTATTATTATTATATTTCCAATATTTGGTACATTTTACCTTTTTAATCTAATTACTGTGATTATAATTGAAAATTCTTATATAATCCTTATCCAACTCATTTTGATCATTATTAAATAAGTAAAAATAAATAAATTACTATTGGAATAAGTTGATTCTATAGTATACAATACAACCCAAATTGAGGGGAAGGGAATTGAACTTAAGTATATTTCATTCTCTTCTATAATTAGATTTCATCTATATTTTTTCAATTTAGATAATGATAAATCTTTTTCATCCTCTTATGTCTCTTTCCATTCCATTGTTTACCATTAACTCAAACATACCATTAAAGTTTAAATTTAATGTTCAACTTTTTTAAGTTTTTTCTTCTTAAATATAAATAGAAGTTAGTCCAGTTGGTTTATTGAATTTGTTTTCAAGACTGATACAAATATCTTATTGGTAAGTAGTATTTATATATTTATCAAGTATTGAGAAATGGGAACTGAATTCACTTAAATTTTTATTTTAAAAGAAAAAGTTAAATTTTAAAAGGTGTATCCTATGGGGAACCTACCTTCATTAAAGTCACGAATGGCAGAACTGAAAAGAGAGCATTTATGAGGTGGGCAATATGGACGTGGAAGATAATACAACATATAAAACAACATTTAAAACAAAATAAAAATAATGCATTAAATATACAAATAAGAATTTATTTAATATATTTGGTATTAGTAGATTGTAGGGGGTGAAGAGACAGTGGATCCAGCTAATAACTAACAAAGCATGCAACAACTTAAATATTTGGCAAAAGTGGTTTATAATAAGATCCCTTGACCTAATAATAATAATGAATTAGTTAATAGATTAACATTAATAAGGATAGCGTGTGGATGATTAAATGGATAAACGAAAGGGGTTGTAGTTAGATTTAGAAGACGTGATTTTGTCACTTTCACCTACTTCAAATAGCGAATCCAGCCAACCTTCATATCCTGTCTTTTTTATTTAACAAGACTCACACACTTTCTGTTGGGAATTGCTGTTCACTGTTTGTGTTGGTCCTAACCCAAGCCACAGAGATAAGGTTTATGCGTTAAGTGGAGTAGACTTTCATTATAGGTATTAGCTATTTCGGTTCTTGTGTTTTACATTGATTTAGTGAGAATTTGATATTATCTTCTTGAATTCATTGAGGATTTTAAGATCTTGATATGATTCAATCCAACAACTATCGATATCTTGCGTTGTGTCATTTACAAAGACATTTTAACACTCAAGTCAGTACTGTATAATCAATATCAGAGTTCGAGTGATGGGTTGGTGAACATATCTCATACTGTAGTAAATAAATGATATTTATAGGAATTGAGTGTAGATTATCTCTATTATATCTAGTGTTAGTACTTTTCCATAAAGAATAGGAAAAACCGACACAGACAGAAACATTTTTGACACCTTTACAACTCTTTAGTCGATATGCCCTTAGCACGTCACACAACCTTTACCTGATACTGAATCATTATAATCCCGACATTGGGAATTTACATGCCAAATGGCCTCTGCACATATTGGTATGTTCTACGAAAATCTGGACCGCTATTAGGCCTATATCATTTCCCCCAACATATTGAAGTAACTTAAAGGTTGTTTCAATGGACTGATATGATAATGTATTTGCTTCAATGAGGTTCAACGTATCAGTGTGGCATGTTTTTAGCTTTGAGGTTTTTGTATCAATGTAGGCTTTCCTTGCAACGGTATGATTGCTTTTTCATGGTTGAGCAATGTTGAGGACACGTGGCGTCTATGAAGTGGCCCTGTCACTTCATTTTCCATAGAGCCATCATTTGATATGTAAAACAACGCGACTGCATGTTGTCATCATTGCACATAACAATTCGCGCCCCTTTGCCCCCCAGAGCTCAATTATAAATAAGGGTCACTTGTTTGCATTTTTTCACTTTGCTACCTTGCTATCATTTTGCTTTAATATTAGTCTAACCAATATCATCTATCGATATTACATACTCGTTTCCTAACGTGTACGAGACGAACTTTGTAAATGATCTTCAAAGGTATCCTTTTATCTTGTCTCCCTTTCTAAAACTCTTTTAGTCACCTAGTTTTTTTTAGAGAAAACTGGGACATGAAGGATGACTACACGAGCAATGAGTGAAATACTGCCAGAGTCACTGTCGTGGTCATTTGTGACATCCTGACGAAAGCCACAGGTGTCACAATTAGACTTACGTTGATTTTTATAAAACAAGGATACTGAAGCATTTTTGGCTTCCTTATTAGAGCCACCCCGCCAAACGAGATAGTTATCTGGTGAAGCGCTAGACCAGTATCTCTCTGACCCATTTTCTTCCTCTAGTGCATCGGGTGAGCATAATCCCAACTCACCAATAACCCTTTCTTCAGATAGTGATCTCGCCTCTAGTGCTAGGTGTTATCATTTTGATGACTTAGGATTTTACAAGTGTACACTCTTCTTCCAACATATAATAATCCTTATGGAGTTTGAAGGCACTTCGAAATAGGTTCTCACAACATTATTGCAATGGACATTGTAAATACCAATGTGTTGGCATACTGCATAAACTGGATAATGGTGAAGGCTAATGACTTATATTTTTGGGTTTATGTCGAACCATGATTGCCTTTGAAGTACGCCGTCAAGGATGATGGTACCGAGATTCCAATCTTTGACGTCTATAGAGAGAAAAAAATAGAGACGACCTCGTTGTAGTCTCCTCTTTAATAACAAATAGGTTCTGCCATGTGCTAGAATCTAAATTTCTTTTTATGAACAAGATAAAGTTTACTAAGGTCGGCGGATTCTTCCTCCACGAGTTTAAGATGAGGGGTTATCAGATTCCTTGATGTCACCCTAACCAGCCTCATACTAATGGTTAGGGTTTGGTGATGTTGCTTGAAGCATTGGGGGAATACTTTAAGTTTACTTTGACGGTGGCAATGTTTTTTCCTATGCTGCAGAGCAAGCCCAAGCGGAGAAGGAAGTGATCCCGTCTGCATAGGTGGAATATGAGAACAATGTCTTTTTTCAGTCAAGCATCTCTCACTTCCTAGAGAATAAGGTCACTAAGCCACCTACCTTCAACATTCCATTCTGATTGAAAAAGGATTTCTTTATAGAAGAGGGATTGCTCACCGGGTGCGCTTTGAAATATAGTAAAGTGTGTGAGCGTTCTTTAGTTGTTGTCTCGCTTTTACCCCGCCTCCCTCGAAGGGCATGGATGCCATCGAACTATAGTGGAAGCCTGGGCCACCAAAGAAGTTGTTGGTAAAGCTTTCACGATGGAGGTAGAGCGGAGGAAGAAGGTTGAAGGTGATCTAACCTCAACTAAGAAAAAGGTTGATGAAGCCAAACTTCGATAATGTAGACGCCTTTACAACCCTGCAAGAAAAGTTTAATAAGCTTAGGCTAGAAAAGGTTGAGGTGGAGAGGAAGGCCCGAGCTCACGTGAAGTCTGTCCAGAAGGAGACGATGAACAAAGAGATTGCTTGGACGCAAAGAAGAAAAATGATATTATTGTATGATTATGTGAGTATATCTTTTTATTTAAATTAATATGAAAATTAAAATTAAAAAATATTTTGATTTTTTTACTAATGTATATTTTGAAGTATTAAAATTCAAATGTATTTAAAGTAAGGTTTATAATGATACATTCAAACATTAATAAAATTTTATTTATGTACAGTGCTTTGTGAGTTTATTTAGAATGAATTTGTTTGGATTTCAACTTAAATTTATCTTTTTATGTGAAGGATTGGTTAAGCTTAAATACAAAAAGTATCATAAAAAACACCTAAATTATATCATAAAGTAGGACTTTTTAGGGAAAGATGTATTATTATTATTATTATTATTATTATTATTATTATTATTATTATTATTATTATTATTATTATTATATTCTACATGTACATCAAATATCAAATAAAAAATAGTCTATCATATTATTATTATATTCAATCTTTATTATATTATATCATATTTGTCGATCATTTTTAACATATTATGTCTACTAAATACATCGTAGTATTATATTATTTTGATTCTAACATACTTGGTTAACACTAACCATAGTTGGGTAGAAGTAAATATATATCACTTCAATCTAATGATCTTGATGAAATTTATATCATAACAAATTAATACAACCATTTATCCATATATGTATCACATTAATTCAATTATAAATTAAATAGACACATTATTTATTAAATATAAATTAGTTAGAATCACAATGTGATGATCTAGATTATCTAATAGTTTAACCAACATAAATAGTATAATGATTCAATACCTCGTCTCTTAAGTATGTAATCATGAGTTCGGTGTTTAATTAATGTAAATAAAACAAATTATTTAATGCTTAATATACTTATTATTTAAAATTAAGAATTAATCTCTGAACCTTTAACCTGATAAATATCTAAAAAGAAAACATTGCTCAAAAAGATTATCCAATAATTTATTGTTATGCATAAGATTAAGAGGAGAAGGGTTATAGGTCTACCAACTGGTGGTTAGAGGTTTGAACAATTCCAAGCAATCAAACAATCAACAACCTCTCAATACTGTTATCATGCCACGCCTAATTCTCTTCCAAGTTCCATACCCTTCTTTTCTACTTACGTACTTTTTCTCACACGTGTTAATCCCTGCCAAATAACATTGCCACTCAAAGTCAAATTAACTAATTATTCACTCCTTTTCAAAACTCAATTTTTGTTTCTTTCTAAATTATATGATAAGCAAATAATCGTTGCATTAATATTCTTTTAAATTTCTATTATGAAATAATTCCATTGAAATGTAAATGTATAATACTTAAATTCATGTTTGAAGTACTTTATTTAAGTTTAAACAGGACATGATAAACGGCAAAATTTCTGTTGAAATTTAACACGATTATTTTTTTACTCAAATTTAGATTCTTTTATCAACAAAATCAAATCATAAAGTTGATAAATAATTTGATCATTCAAACATGTTGATAAAGTTTATATTTTTTAAATGTGCGTATACGAATTATTTTATTAATAAAAAATTCACTTTATACTCGGAAGGGCTATTTTTCTTTTGGGTCTGGAAACACTCATGCTGTATAGCAAAAAAAACTTAAATTCATCTTTTTATGTTATCATTTCTAGTCTTTTTATAAAGGTGACGACAGAAATTTTGTTTGTGCTTTTCTAAGGAAATTTTTTTTTCTTTAAAACAATTTGTATTTTAAAACATTATAAAAAGGAATTGTTCAATAAAAACCAAAATATTTTAACTCTTGTGATATTTTATGGTCATATGATAACTTTTATGTAAACTCATCATTGACAAGAAATTAGTCACTATATTCAGATACAACGAAGAAATAAAAAAACATATTTTAATTCTTTCATTAAAATTTTAATTTAAAAACTACACACTTAAAAGATACAAACTTTATAATACTATTTACTTTTTTTTTTAAACCACATCTTTAATTAGAGAAAAAAATCTTGTTTGAGTTTTAAATATTTATATAATAATGAGTTATCTCTCCTAATATAAAACTTTTTATCTACAAGATATGAAACATATACCATTTAAATGTCTATTTCATTTTGTTGGTAAACAATTTACAATTTGATACCATACATTTTTTTAAAAGTAACAAATCAATATTTAGAAAGATTAATTCAATAAAATCATATTTAAAATAGTAGAACTATGGTTCTGTTGAAACGTTAATTTTTAAAAGACCATGCACAATATTCAACTCATTCAAGTAGTTTTATTAATTAATAAAGCAAATAAGAAGTTGACGTGAGGAAGCAAACCAAACATTTTGTTTGGTTAATATTATTATTATATTTATAATACATTTTTTGTTCATTGGTTGGTGGCCTTGTTTGTTCCAAAGATAATTTTTTGAAATTTATATGTCTGGGGATTGCCACTTGTCTTGGCTTCCCCTAACTGTGGATTCTTGTCTGTAATTTTCGCTCTCTTAACCTCTTACCCTTCTTTGCTTTCTCCCACTACACTTTCTTCCTCTTCTTCTGTATGTCTTAGTCTTTGCCTCCCAGGTACTTCTTTTTTTTCTCCTGTTTCTCTCTTCTTCTTTCTGTTTTTTGTTTTTGTTAGTTCACAACATAGTGGAATGAGAGAAAAATGATTAAAAAGAAGAAAGAAGGTTAAGGTGATGATTAATGATGATGATGGTGTCCTTAGTACTTATTGTTGTTTATGATGGTGGATGGTACTTCCCATGGTCACAAACTCTGGTTCTGATACGAGGGGTTTTGGTTTTTTGATGATTAAAAAGCAGAAATTAGAATGTAAAAAGCTACTGTGGAGTGGGGGGAAAAGTTAAAATTGTGTGCTTTAATGGGTTCAGATTTTTAACTCATCATTGTGTTGTATTTTTTTATTGACTTGGTGCTTGCTTCTCCCCTTCTACCCATCTTTTCAGTTTTATGTCGTGTCTGTGTGTGTTCTTAACTAGTACCACCATAGGGTTTGTTGAATTATGGGATTCTTGTTGTACTCCTCCTCTCTGGTTTTGTTTGGTTTTCACAGGTTTATTTGCACTCTTTGTGCCTCCATTTTTGTTGCAACTAGCACAAGCTAAAAGCACTAGGAAAAAAGAAAACGAGAAAGAGTAGAAAAAGAAGTTTCCTTTGCTCAATTTACTTAACAGGGCAAGCAAAGCCTTTCTTTCTTAATCTATGGTCAGCTTAAGGTTATGCAAGTCATCAGATATCTTTTCTATTTCTTTGTATCCTGGGATTTTGCATACCTGTTATAAGTCACATGTGAAACCTTGGTGCCCTGTCACCTCACTCACATCAAAATATGATATTGCTCTCCATCAATTGACGGATAGAGTTTGGACTTTAGCTTTGGAAAGATAGCAAGGTTTCAATCTTGTGCTTCTTAGAGGGGTTTATTTGAACCAATATTTTTGTAGTGAATGAATGGAAGCCGCATTGTTTAACTCAATGTTTTAAAATTGAACTGGTCATTGAATAGGTAAAAGTATCAATTCAAACGAATCAGAGATCGAACTGGGAATTGGTGACAATAAAGAATAAAACCTGATAAAGTACATCTATCTAGTTCAAGTTCCAACGTCCAACCGGTTTTAACAACAATGGTTTTAAAATATATTTGTGTGTTGTGTATCTGATATTGCATATGTGTGGTGCTTTTTGCTTTATAAAACCGTAATCTTTTCCTTTGGGCTTACGTGCCTTCTATTTTTATAAATCTTCCTAATTAAAAGGTCTTCGTTAACTTTTTCCTCCCTTTGGATTATTTTAATTCAGTTTTAGGTACTCAATTGTTCCGAGCTTTTGTTTGAGTTTGAGCATTATCACCCTTACCTCAAGAGCCAAATAACTTCTTGTAGTAGCAGTGGTAAAGTTGTATATTTGGCCCAAAATTCAGCATCACTACTGGTTTCACATACCAAAGTGGTGAATTGAAGATGTCTAAGCACTAGCTGATTCCATCGTAAAGGGACCAACCAATACCATTAACAAGCTTTCTCATTTTCAAATTGCTAATCTTGCCATGTATCCAAACCAAGCCTTTTCTTCAGGGCCTTATGCTGAGATGTTATCTGGGAATCGTCTATTACCTCATAACTACACTGAATCTGTAGGAGGACAAAATGAATTGAAGTTTATCACATCTATGGGTGACACAGTCACTATGCAGCCTATGGATGGGCATTCCAATGCCACCACAGGTGATCCAACATGCAACTCTTTTGCTAATGTTGAAGATTCCCATGTTATTCCAAGGACACATTTAGCACATGTGGACAGTGAACAAAATGTGCAGTGTCAAGGCTTATCTCTCAGCCTTGGAACAGTTATGCCTTCTATTGCATCTGTCCCTAGTTTCCAATATCAGTATCCTGGCACTGGTTTCTCCCCACTAATGGCTGCATCTGTTCCAAACTTAAAGGATGATGAGGCCAACTTACAGAAGGAATTGCGAAATGCTGAATGTTTGGCATCTTTGTCTTCTGGAGGCTTTCACAACACTCTCAAAAGGGAAGGTTTGTATGATAATCCACACACCTCAATTTGTCTCAGTGAAGGCCAGGCTGATCATGGATCACAAGACTTTCCAAACAGTGTCCTGAACTCACAGTACCTTAAGGCGGCACAGGAGTTACTTGATGAAATAGTTAACGTCAGAAAGGCTTTGAAGCAGCAAAGTGGCTTGGAAAAGCAACAAAGTTTCCATGACATTGGTTTAGATGGCTCCAAAGATTCTGAGGGAAAATCAACCAGTCAATCTGTGCAAATGCATTCAGGTCCTACTGGCTCTGCTGCAAACTCTTCCAGTGAGCTATCACCTGCAGAACGCCAGAATCTGTTGGATAAGAAAACAAAACTTTTGTCCATGTTGGATGAGGTAAACCTCAAATTTCCCTAATCCCTTAATCATTGGATTACACTGTTCTTTTCAATCTGTTGATATAATTGCTGTGGTCTATCTCTCCCCAATTCTTTTGAATGTGAAATGATTGTTTTTCTAGTTTGTGTTGGATGTAAAAAATATATGGTAAATGTTTGGTTTGATTAATTTTAAGGTAAAAAGTCTTTTTCTCCCCTAAGAAAGCTTTAGGAGAAAAAAAATATTTTTCCCAGAAGTAATCATTTTCCAAACATGTTATAAATAAGCTTTTACCTAACATTATAAACTTTTGTGCAGAGGTGGATCAACCTTGAAGCAATTGAAGCACTTACTTTTGATTCCCAATGAAAATTACATCTTAATTACTCCCTTTTGACAAAAACAGGGCTCATAATGTCTCTTTAATATCATACCCACCCCCTAAAAGTTAGATAAACAATATAACACCTAAACAATTATCCAAGACCTCATTTTAAAAGCTGGTTTAGTCTTTTAGAACTTAGACCATTATTTACGTTGAACAATTTTTTTATTTTTGTGTTTAGACTTTATCCCGTAAATTTCTGTGTTGAAAGTGCTCTATAGTAGGAAAGGGTCATTTGGTTTCAGAAAGCGTTTTTTGTTTTCAACTTTTGTTTTCACTTTAAATTACAAAGTTGTCACATGGTTTTCTGTTTGCAAATGTTTATATAAAAAACACTGGAAACAATTTTAGAAAACAATTTTATAATTAAAAATATAAACAGAGAACATTTTTCTGAAACCAAACGGTTCCTAAGCTTCCTGTTACATTGATCTCTCATAACTGTGAATTGGTCACAAAAAGGATAACCACTGAAGCCACTTGCTATAGTTCTTTTATCTTCAGTTATGCAATATAGTTAGTTTAACACAAGTTCCATTAATGTTTGAACTCAAAACACAAGTAGTGTTGTGATTACGGTGATGACTGATGAGAATGTTATCTAGTGACTAATAACCCTTGATCCTTTCTTTTCTCTGGCAGGTAGATAAGAGATACAGACAGTACTGTCATCAGATGCAGATTGTGGTGTCATCTTTTGACATGGTTGCTGGTTGTGGAGCAGCTGAGCCATACACTGCACTTGCATTGCGCACAATCTCTCGCCATTTTCGGTGTCTGCGTGATGCCATCAGTGGCCAAATTCAAGTGACTCAAAGAGGCCTTGGAGAACAAGAAGGAATACCTCGTCTCCGCTATGTTGATCAGCAACTCAGACAGCAAAAGGCACTTCAGCAACTTGGTGTTATGAGACAAGCCTGGAGGCCTCAGAGGGGTCTCCCTGAATCCTCTGTTTCAATACTACGTGCATGGCTCTTTGAGCATTTCCTTCATCCGTAGGTTCCATTCACCTCTACCTGTTTTGTTTTGTTTTGTTTTGTTTTTTCATTATTGATATCATGTCTAGTAGTAACTGTTTTTCAAATTTCATTTGGTGGTTACCAGTTATCCTAAGGATTCTGAGAAAATTATGCTGGCACGACAAACGGGCTTAACAAGAAACCAGGTTCAATGATTTTATGTTTTCTGTAGTGCACAAACGTTTGTGTTCATGGTGTTTGACTTGTCTGAAATGTGAGGATAAAGTGCAATAGTGTCCACTGATTTAAAAGTTAACAACTAAGGTTGCTATAAAACACATACTATTATATAGATAAAATAATTATGAAATTATTAATATTTCAAATATTTGAACTATTGATTTTTAAGCAAACGAACATTCATTCTTTCATTCGATGATTAGGCCCTGAACAGTATTATTAGGCCCCGAACAGTATTAACTCCGAAGAGATTACATATAGTTAATATCAGAAATTCTTTCATTGCATGTACTTTATCTTTTAAACAAATTTATCAAGCTTTTTTTACATGAGAACTTGTCTTATAAATTTGACCATAAAAATTAGAGTTTAATCGTTATGCATGGTCTGTATTAAGATTTTTTTAAATTGTAACCTATTTAGAAATCAATATAAAGTAGATATGACTTTTAATGTAACTATTATATAAGTTAGTGATTTATGCTTATATGACATTTCATAATTAGATGACCATGTAAAAACATTTATACTAACGATGTATTTCAATTAAGTTTGAATAGTCATTATTAGAATAAATTATAAGCTGTAATAAAATTATTAAAATAGCATGCATAAAAAAAGTTGAAATAAGTTAAAAAGTAACTAGTTAAACTTTTTGTTTTGTATCATATTTGCTAATCTTGACTTGGTTGGTGTCAGGTGGCAAATTGGTTCATTAATGCAAGGGTGCGTCTTTGGAAGCCAATGGTAGAAGAAATGTACAAGGAAGAATTTGGTGATTCTGAGATGAGCAGCAACCTATTATCAGAAAACACACTGAAAACTCCAAGAGACGAGGTTCAAGTTTCTGACAGCAAAAGGGAAGAGTCTCAGGACAACTTAATAACAGTTGACAATAGTGTTCAGCAAGGCCAATTCCATGGCTTGAATCTGGATCATGCCCCCTCTACTACAGAGTTCAGTGACCATGGAGAAAATTTCATGGACTCTAGAATCACGAAAATGCAAGGTGACCAAAGGTTCAACATGAACAACCATAATAGTCCTTATTCAAGTGCACCTTTATCAATAAACCATAATGGCACTACTACTGAAGGCTGCTTAATGGCTTCTCCTCCTGCCACGTATGATTTATCAGAGTTGGGCAACATTGGCCACGTGTCCCTTGCATTGGAATTGAGGAACTGTGAAAGTGATGGGTTTGGTGTGTCCAATGATGACATGCACAAGAGACGCAAAAAGACATTGGCTTCATCCTCTCCAGAAAATGATCTGTTAGACTACCATTTCACAGACCAAGGAAAGCAACAAAACAAGTTTGGCAATGCTCATTTATTGCATGAGTTTGTTGTCTAAATCGAATATGTGTTTGGTAATCAGTTGTGTAAATAAAGTTCGGCGAAAGCATCATCAATTAGTTAGTGTTGGTCTCGTACGATATTCGAGACACCCACTAATTCTGTTTAATCAACGGATAAAAAATTTATTTTTGAAAACCTGGATAGATCATTGGATCTTAAGGCAACTATGTATGATGGTGGTTATGTTTTATTGTTGCTCATTCTTCTTGTACTCCACAACAGAGTTCATAAAAGCCATGTAAATCAGGAACCGTACACAAATATATATATACACGTAGGTATGTAGATATTGATTCCCTTGTAATATTGTGGATGATTGGTTATATGTGCAGGCAATTTTGTAAGGACAAGGAACACATATCTTGTGCAGCATCATGAATGAATAAGGAATCTTGTGAAAAACAAAAACGTAAGGAGTACGATCTGAATATGCATTGACGCTTGTGCTCACATTATTATTAGCTTCATAGCCTACATTCTGCCTGAGGTTATGAGCACTATTTTTTTCGGGTTTTGGTACAATAGTTAATGGCACAGTTGGTAAAATGTTGCAGCAAACTAGATATGATGTAATATGTAATTTTTGTTTTTGCTCCGTTGGAAAATAAACGATAAAACTACTCATCTAATGTAATTAAAACGCTAGTTAAAAGAAGTAAGAATCTAATATAAATAATTTTTTAAAAACATGTTAATGTGTGGGCATGAATATTATTATCTTTTTTTTCTCTCTTTTTAAGAAGAATGATTTAATAAATACTAAAAATTAAATTAAAACTCATTACCTCTAATGGTTCATCACATATAGTTATTTACATACAAAGTAGTATGAATTAGTAACTTAAGTCTTATAAGGATATGTAACACAACAGAATTTTTTTCCATGAATTTTATAAATATAACATATTCAATACAATCAAGGTATGTTATAAGTCATATATTTCTCAATTGATTTTGGGATGAAATATTTCTTTAATATTAGAATCAGAGTATAACTTTTTTCCAGTTGTTATGGGCTAAAAATTATCCTTTCGTTATAAGTCAGTAACTACCATTTGTCTGACAGACTTTATTATAGGGGACGTGTTACGAAATTAACTCGCTTATCTTACTTCACATGATTTATACTCTATACTGTATACTTCTATTGAAAGCAATTTTGTTGGATTTAATCTATGTAGTAGGAATTAACCATAAATTTGACCCATCCTCTCAAATGTGTTGCAAACTAAATTACAATTCTTTGATAAATACAAATGGTGTTATATTGAAGTAAACAAAGTATTCATTTCCTATTCTCCACCGAGTAATTATTTGTGAAGGGTGGCAAAGGGAAGATCCTTGAAGCAGGAGTGAGCAGAAGATAGGGAAACTTTTGCTCTGCTTTTTTGCATGGCACAACCACCAAATGAACAGAGCAGTAGACTCTGTTTCGATCTCTCAAAAAGCTGGGAAGGTGATGTTTTTGCTTGTTGGGGACCATGCTGTTGTTGTTTTCTATCATTTTCTAATTTCTACCTTGGCTTCAAAGACATGGCAGAACCCTGCCTGCCTCATAGGTCTGAGTCGTAGCTGAGAAAGAGTGGAAAGGACCCCTTAATATGGAAGAAGGCAAGTCTACATCATATTTTAGAAGCGCCAAATAAAACAAAACCAAGGCTACAAATTTTCCCTAATCATTTCACTTTTGTATAGGTTCAGAAATAATTCACTACTGAACAAACACAGAGGGTAAGTTAAAAATACAAGATTATAAGATTATGCTCACTTCCATTACCATGAAAGGAGATAATTTTTTACTATGGGTTAAGAGATACTACAGTGCTAAAGTAAAGAAAAAGACAATAATTTTAAAACACTAATCCAATAACTTATTTAATCGATTTACGATTTAACCGTATTTTTCACAATAGTGAAAGTAGATGTGAACTCATCACCCCCTCCTTGCTTATCAAATTATCGGCACACTTTACTGTTTCTGACATATTTACTTGTGTCAGCTAGACTGGCAGTTTGCAGCTAGCTTGGCATTCATTTGTTCTGATATTTTGAAGGAAAAAACACTAGTATATGTACATGTTGCGGTTTAGTTTTAAAATATTTATTTAATAATTATATTATTATTATATTTTCAAATAAAAATATTTTTAAAAAATTACTGAAAAATTAAAATTTAATTTTTATAATATAAATTATATTTGAAAATTTAAATGTTTAGTTTTAAAATTTTCTATTTTTAATATGCAGTTAGAAATATTTTACTACTAATAAATAGTAATTATATAAAATCTTTTTAAGATGAAATTACTCTAAAATTTGAATCATCAACTATTAAGTTTTATCCAACATCATTATCATTTTACACTGGTAAGGTATTGTTGAATAATTTTCTTTATTTCATACATCTTATTCAAACTTAAAAATTCTCATACTAGAATTTATCAAAAACTATATTATATATAAAATTTTCTAACTTATATATATTTAATAATTAAATAACCCAACAAAAAAATAACGTACACAAGATTATTAGGTTATAACGGTGCAAGATAAATATAAAAATGTTAATCAAATATAATTTATTGTTGAGTTTTTGTTACGTAAATTTCAAACTTACAAGATATGTATAAATTTAAAAACTTTCATGTAATACAAATTGAATATTTTATTAAACTAAAAAAATGTATACATTAATAAATTATAATACAACTTAATTAAAAAAACTTAAATTATTATAACAAATAGTTTCAATAATTTAAATAACAACTAAATAAATTTACTATAAATAACATGTATTTTAAGTTATTTTTTTATTAAATATGATTTGGGCCCTACTTCAAGGCTATATTAGCCCATGTACGAGGCATCTGATATGGACCCATAAAGAATCAACAACGTAATCTAATGTCGAGCTTCTCATGCATGGCAGTTATTAAAGTCTATGCAGGGACTTGATGAGTTTACAGGCCAAATTTGGTTTGGTTTGAACATTCGTTCAAATATTTATGCATAACTCATCACGAAGAAAGACATTGTCTACATCTAGTTGATATAGGTGTTCATTCTGTATGACTCCTAAGTCAAGAAGCATTCTCATTGTGGTCATTTTGGTAATAGGTAGGAAAGTGACAAAATAATTAATCTCTTCCACCTATGTTATCTTGTAGCCATAGAGCTGTCAAAATGGGTTAATCTGACCCACACAGGTTGAAAATTTGTATAACCCAACCCAATTCGGCTTGTTTTTTTTAGTGAGTCAATTTTCTCAATCCAACCCAACCCACCAACCTACCGGGTGGCTCACAAGTTGGCCCACTTTTTTTAAAAAACAAATAAAAATCAAATAAAAATAGGAAATGCCAAAAAAATATTTTTAAAAAATAAATAGAAAAATATTTTTTATTTTCCTTACATTTCAATACAAAATTCCATATAAATATTATATTATTATGAATATACAAACATATAAATATTATATTATATCATATAATAATTTTATACTGTTGTGGAGGAAGTCTTCTGTGTGTGTTTGCATCGCGGTCGCATAGTGGAGGGGAAAGTCAGCACTCAACAATGTCACAACATGCATCATGTGGAGGATCTAGAGGCGGAACGTTGAAGCAAAGGGGAAGTGAAGTCGTGATTCGTGAATTGAGGATTGTGATTCGTGAGAACTGAAGCAGTGTGCAAAAGTATGGAACTGGAGTGGAAAGTAGTTAAGAAATAGTAAAAACATAAACCTATCACTTAACGCTTTTAATTTTTTAATGATATTATATTTATACACATTTTTACTTTCCATTAGATAAATATTTATTTAATTATATTTAACCATAGATGCTAACTTTTTAATAAGCATTTCGTAAAAAAAAATACTATATATATGTAGCTGTATAAAATCAAGAGACATACCGATGGGACTAAAGCTAGTACAAAGTCAGGCCGTGAATCGACCTAACTCGAGGTGGGTTTTAGGTGAACCGGATTGAAAAAATGGCTAATTTTTTAAGTGAAGCTTTTTCTGGTTTGACGAACTGAACACGGCTCACAGTGGACCAAACCCGTAGTGAGTCGGATTGGCTTGTTAGTTGGTAATTAAAAAAATTAAAAATTTTAAAATGATACACATACTACACACTAGGATGGTCAAGATAAGTATCTTGGTCACACAACAATTGTCAATGAGTCATTGTCATTTTTGGGGTTTTTGACCCCTTTGGAGTGAAAATTAAAAGTAATTAAAATTTTGGGGTTGTTTTGAAAGTACTTAAATGTTTGAGGTACTTTATGTCATTTGAATTTTTACATTACGTACCCTGGAAAAGCGTAATACGCAATTCTCACCCCTAAGATACGTAATATCTGCATGGCTGCCACGTGACAAGCCATGCAGCTTTACGTTTTTCTACCATGTGTAACACTATCTAGTTTTGTCCCTACATGTTGTATGATGGCAGGGCTATTTCGCAGGCTCACACAGGTTAGTATGTGCTACAGGCAGAGGGAGCAGTGTTGACTGGTAATATGCTTTTTGATGGTGCGTAATACCTGGGGAGCTGCCATGTGTCCAGTTGAGCCCCTTTTTAAGCAGCTGTGGTCCCTCCAGAAATCCGAACCCAACGAGTTTCACTCCCATTGCAACGTTTTTAAGCTGTTAGAAGGGTAGTCTTTCCTCCTCTGTAGATTTTCACTCCCATTCTCAGCTTTCCTATAATATTATGTATATTATTAGAGGTCCCCTCATTTTTAAAGCTGTGTTAAAAGGTAAAAATGTATTATTTTCATATAAAGTAATAGTATGAATATAATGTTAAAATAGTGTATTATTTTGAACAATGTTAACAATTTTTTTAAAAAAAGTTTTAGTATGAACATAATATAATGTAAAAATAGTGGTTAATTTTTTTAAATGTTAACAATTAGGGATGACAATATGGGTTGGGTCCGCGGACTGGCCTATTTGGCCTGTTAAAATGGGTCGGGCTGTGTGACGACCCCCGTTAATTTAATCATTTTTCCAAAATAATTTTTCGCGTTTTAATAAAAATCCACTCGGTTTTAATGTAAAATAATATCTACTTTTCTCATACATTCAAAATAATAAAATCATGCTTAAAATAGCAATAACCGACTGAAACCGATCCAAAATACATCTATTAATAAAATAGAGTTATTTAGAAACAGCGGAAGAAAGAAAACAGTCAGGGTTCACTCAGAAATGATTCTCTCACTCGGTCATCTCTCACTCGGGAACAGCTTAACCTTACTTCACTCAGAAAAAATTCACTCATATCTTCACTCGGAAGCATTCTTAAGTTTCTTCACTCGGAAATGATTCTCTCAGCCACAGCTCACTCGGAGACACAATAATCTTCCACTCAGAAGTGGGTCTCTCGGTTATTCTTCACTCAAAGAAATGGGGGATACTCACTTGATCAAAAATGGGCACCAATTCAATCGGCCCTTGCTCGGATAAGAAGGAATCCACTCGGCTAGCTTCACCCGGTAATCGACTCTGCTACAGCAATGCAAATTCACTCATAAAATAAACACCAATCATTTAACATCAAGAATTTATACTCACTTCACACAGCATACCGATTCGAATTTATTTCATCATACAGGCAACACTGTAGCATCAAACACTCGGAAAAAAAAAACTCATTACGTATAAATTACAATTCATTCAAATTCACTCGGTGCCTTGACATCAATCCTCCGCTTGGCGCACCTCCATGGCTCCGACCTCCTCCCTGTCACTGGTTACTAAAAATTGAAAACCACAGCAAGGGTGAGTGTTTAGCATCATAATTAATCTAGAACGGAAGTTAAATAAAATACGAGTATAAACTCCGTCCGATTGCTTTATCCTCAAAACTGCATATTTCACTCAGCAATTAACTCAATCAGCAATACACTCACACTCGGCAATATATCCATTAACACTCGGCATTTTAGTAATTCACACTCAGCAATATAACAGTTCTCCTTCAACAATCTTAACAAGTAACATTCAGCAATACACACACTCGGTAATCATAGCAATTAACATTGCAAACCTAGCCAATCACACTCAGCAATATAACAATTTTCCACTCAGAAAATATAACAATCACTCGGCAAATATATGAAATTACACTCGGCAAATACATCAAATCACTCAGCAATGATTTAAATTTTCATTCAGCAATTATAACCAATTTACTACTCGGTAAATATAACATCACTCAGCAATTATTTCAATTTTTATTCGGCAATTAAAACCAATTGCACTCAGCAAAATTATCAAATCATCAATTTTCACCACCGACTTAACAAAATTGATACAGTATCCGGATACTCAAAGGATCGACCTTCAGCTGGGGGTCCTACTTGACACCCCGTGAACCCTGCTTGGTTCACCGAGTCCTGCTTGACTCCCCCTCAACCACTGGGTCATAGACCTCTGGGTAGCTCAACTGGGTCCTGCTTGACCACTGAAGCCAAAAACGAGGGTAATGTAACATCCTATTTTCATCACAAATAGGAAATAGATATTAATATATATTTCTTGAGAAATACTTACTATAAGTTAGTTTATTATTATCATTTTTTTAAAATTTTGGTATTTATATTTTTATTATTTGTTTTTTTTAATAATAATAATAATAAAATGAAAATATTTTTGAATGAGAATTTTAAAATGACTTAATTAGTATTCACTAATTAAGAAAATTATATTAAGAATTTTTAATATCTTTGTTATTCACCATTTTTATTTTATGTTGTTATATTTTTATTTTTTTTACATATTTAAGATTTAACTCTTATTAGAATTTTAAAATAAAATTTTGAAGGAATTAGACTATGGTTCTTTTAAACTTTTTGATCTACATAATATTTATGATTTTCTGGAATTTTTTGAAAATTTTGAATTATTTTAATAAAATAATATATTTTAAATAATTTTAAATTCATATAAAGTTGCTTAAAATTAAAAATATTTACAAGAATGTAAAGTTAAATTATAAGAAAATTTTCTAAAATCCATTTCAAGTAGACTTATCTAAAAATTATCGGTTTGAGAAAAATCTTGATTTTTTCTAATCGTTAAAAAATTAGAAACATATCAATAAATTTTTATTAACAGAAAATTTTAGATTTTTAAAATTTCAGCTTTATATTACTTATTATAAAATTAGTGAGGACTGATATAATATCGCTAAATTTCAAAAAGGACTCATTTTGAATATTTAAAATATACCGAGTGAAGGGTTACTATTTGACTTAATAATTTTGCCGACAATTACTATGCAAATCACTGTGTATGTATGAAATTTTCAAAAGATGCACAGTAACCTGGAATAAAAAATTCAAAAATGCATAGTACTTTTATATTAAAATAATGGAATGCATAGTAAATTTTTTTCCTATAAATACCGAAGGATTTCTTCTTTAGAATTCACAATTTCAGATTAAGTTTTCTTAATATAGTAGTGCTAGTGAGATAGTGGTGGAAGTGAGAGAGAGAAGAAAAGTTTTTGGAGAGAAGGTTCTGCCAAAATCCTAAGGTAAGAATACTTCTCTTTTATATTTTTTGGGTTATTTTTATATCGTTTTTAGAAATCTGTTATTATACTGGAAATAATATTATTTTAAGTTACTATTCTGCATAGTAAACACTATTTCAATAGTAAATTACTATTTCAATAGTAAATTACTATTCAAATAGTAAATTACTATTTACTGTTACTATTTACCATTACTATTCACGATTTACTATTTACTGTTACTATTCACGTTTTACTATTTACTGTTACTATTCACGTTTTACTATTTACTGTTACTATTTACGATTTACTATTCACTATTCACTATTCACTATTCACTATTCACTATTCAAAATTTACCATTTTTTTATTTTAAGTTGTAATCTTAATTTTCATCTTGTAATTATATTAAAATGAAATTGGTATGTTTTAGAACTCGGAGACAAGGCGCGCATGGATTTTCAATAACGAATCGGTATACAAGAGGTAAGGGGGAGTGAGATAAAAATATAATATGAAAGACATAAGAATAAAGGGAGGAGTCCCTTACTCCTTTTAAATTTAATAATATTATTATAAAGTAATAACTTCTCAACTTAAAATTTATAATAAATTTAATATACTGTGTAACTTATTCTGAAATATCTATACATAGATCTGAATTATTATAACTTATACGGACTGAACTAAACCTATGCAAGGACTTGGATTTTTATATCCTATATGGATCGAACTAAACCTATGCAAGGACTTGGAATATTATGACCTGTCTAGACTGAACTATACCTATGCGAAGACTGGATATATGGACTTATATAGACCTGTGCGAGGAATGGACTATAAGGACTCAAAATCAAATCTACTAATTTAAATAACCATTAAAAATTTGAATTATATTTATAAGCGATATTTAGTTGATTTGACTTGATTATAATTAATTATATTTGATTTCGATTAATGATATTGTGATTTATAATATTAGACTGTGATTAATAATATTCAATTATGATTGATGATATTTTATTGTGATTGATGAGATTACTATACTTGATTGTGGTTGATGAATGATTGATGATCTTGTGATATGAAGTTTGAGCATATAGCAAGCATGACGGAAAGTTAAAACTCAGTAAGAATTTTCTTACCTTACTCTTTAAATTTTTATTCCAAGAGAAAGTATTTTGTAATTATTTTAGTTTTTTATTTCTTCTTATAAATAATTTTTATTAACTTTATTTTTAATCTCAATAATAAAATCTAGTATTAGAAAGAAGCTATTTTATGAAAATCAGAGGTTGAGATAATTAATTCTTGAATTAAAGAAAATTTTTATAGTTTTAAGTATTCTTAGTTAATGATTTTAAATTATTTTCTTTAGAAATTAGAAGTTTAAAGTAAATTATTTTGGTTTTCCCCAACGAAATAACTAAAGAATATTTTGTGGAGATTTCAAAAACTCAATCTAGTTAAGATTTAAATTGAGAAAGATTATGTAAATATATGAAGGTTTTTAAGAGAAAGCTTTGAGATATTTAAGGCTTGGAAACTCAATTTTGGTAAGATCTGAATTTGAAGACTGTACTAAATTATTTCAGTATAACAGAAGTTCAAAGAAGAACTTATGGAAATGTACAGTTTATTGTGATGATTTTGTGAACCTTTATGGTATTTAATAATTGAGTTTCTAAAAGCCTTAACCAACTAAATATGCGAGTAGTTCATGCATCATGAATCATTAAAGAGAATTGAGATGTGATATTGCCTGGGGACGGATTATAGAAACCGAGGATACATTAGAGGAGGCTTAATTGCGAGCCTTGGGATGAGAGAGTGTGAAAGGGTGCTTCAGGTGACCT
This sequence comes from Clitoria ternatea, assembly GCA_037962975.1. NCBI lineage: Eukaryota > Viridiplantae > Streptophyta > Magnoliopsida > Fabales > Fabaceae > Clitoria > Clitoria ternatea. The sequence continues at coordinate 115,540,485 of CM075674.1, read as the reverse complement.
GGGGTCGCTCCCTAGTGTCGGGTACTTTCACAATAAAAACTTTCTCAGTCTGACTAGTCTCTAAGTGTTTCCACGCCAGTTGAGCTGTTCATATGCCATGAAGGCATTTATGTTATTATTATCCAGAATTTATGAAACAGTGTAAACTCCTGGTTGGCCCAGTGCAAACTAAAACTTTAAGGGCCCACATGCATAAACTGAATGAGACAGTAGCATAAGCATTACATAACATTCATGTGATTGTGACATTCTATATGGATGGTTATGAATGAAAATATAAGTGTTATGTATGTGGAAACCCTATATTCATAATTGATTGTATATGAGATTATGACTGATATTACTATATTAGTTTGTGAAAACCCTTATGCTTATGTCTTATCTGTAATATATTATATTTTGTTTCTCACTCCTTCTTGTTTGAATTTTTGTGTCCAAAATATATGTTATATGATATATAGCTAGCAGTCCAAGATGGAAGGATATATAATTACAAGAGGATAAAGTGGTCTCATTCTCAATCGATTAGATGAAGAGATATGACAAGAGTAGGATTCAAAACTCGATGGTTCAAGGACTAGGAAATGATTGTTCACATTTGTAGTAGAGGTATAGTTTAGTTTTATTTTGCCTTATTACAATATCAAGTAGATAATTGTAACAAGGTAAAGGTTAAACTTTGATAAACTCTTTCATTCGGATATAATATTGTAATGATTTATCACTTATGATTTCTATAAATTATTTTGTCATTATGGACAAATATTGAAAGACAATTTTTTTTTACTTTCAATATTCAAAGGAAATCAGATGTATATACGTCCTTGTATACACGAGATAAAGAGTGATAAATATGTATATCTTTCTAAAAGTTTTTTTTAAAAGTAAGAAGAATACATATATATCTCGTGTATATAAGGGGGTGTTACAAAGTGGTATCAGAGCAGTTCAATCCAAACCGGCTTGTGGTATGGTCTTACTAGCGTGTTAGTGTACTCTGATGGTTGAGTTTGACAAGAGATTTTATGGTTGAGAAAAGAGGAAATTTTATTAGAGTAAATGGTAAGAAGTAAGTGAAGAAAAATTAGGAGTATAGAAAGAAGGAACTAATTTTAAGTTCATAAGAAGTATAAGTTAAAACTTTATAGCCTGTTACTTGAAAAATGTTATTGCAGGGATTATCAGAAACTGGCCATTCTGAAGTCTTTCTTGACATTGTTTAAGTACATGCCTTAATGTATGGTGGAATGATAAGGTAAATTAACTAATGCAGTTATTTCCTTTTATTCCAAATGTATTGTATGGTGTTTGATTCTCTGATTAATATGTGATAGTGAAATATTCTAACATTTTCCTGTTTTACAATATGGTATGAGACAACAAGGGAGATAAGACAATAGAAAATTCTTAGAAATATTTTGGTATGAATTCTAGACTGGAGCTGTCGTGACTTTGACTACTTAGTTATAAACTATCGGGACTGATCACCCCGAATGATTTGCACTAAGTAGTGAAAGACATGTCAAAAGAAGGATGTTAAGATCAACGAATTTAACCTTGGGTTAATGTAGTATATGGAGAAATAGAGATAAACTCAATAAATTCTATTAGGATATTCCTTACCATGTCCTTGAAGTTGTAAGAGATACTTGTGTGAATTAGAATTCCAATGGGTAAATAACTGTTGTAATCCCAAACTAGTATAACAAATTCTTTAAGATAGAATCATAGTTTTTCCTTTGGTGATATATTTTGAAAAGAAAAATGTGTGGATGTATACTTTATGAAAAAATATGATAATTTATAACTTGTTTGATATAACAAATAATCATATTAGGAATTGTATCTCTGGCTATTTGTATTGATTCTTCTTTTGTATGACATATAAAATATGTTAATTATTGTTTGATTTGATGAAGTTTTCATTTATGATGTGTACGATTGAATAATATATATGATGGTTATGTGTGTAAATATATGAATTAATGAAACTTTTATGATTGTGACATCGAATGTAATTAACCATATATTTTTGAATTTTTTTTAAATTGATTTATTGTGATAAATATATCAATGAATGACCTAAAATAAGCATTATAGATCTTTGGAAGACATCGATATTGGTTTAATATTTAGAAATTGTGACATAAAATATTTTTGTGATTCCTAACAATATGATACATGTTTATCAAGTTATTTTCTTTTAGTCATCGATTTTGTTCGACGAATATATATACATGATATAAATCATTGTTATGTAATGACCATTGTAGATTTAAAATAAAGAAATGTGTTAGTAAACCATGAGGAAGTAGATATGAACCTTTACTTATTGATTACATAAGTCTTAGTTACCTATAAAAAAATATTCAAGTGAATATTTCTAAGTCAACGTAGTGATTTGTGATCATTTAAGATTGGAGAATTTATCAAATATATGTAATGGTTGTAGTCAATTATAATGGAATGTGTAATCACTTAGTTAAGGAATATTTGATTCATTATAGAAGACAATAAGAAATGATTACATACCCTGGATTATCATGAAGCAAAGACCACAAGGATTTAACTAGTACAACATGGACTAAGACATATTTATCCTTTCTCACTAGGATAATTTATTATACACGATTACATTAAGGAAAATAAAATAGAACATCTAGTATATCATAGATAGAGGTCTAAGAGTCTTGGCAATACAAAAATTATCCAAACTAGAGAAATAATCATAACGATTATAAGAAGTGAAGCACTTGTTACCACAACTTGTAGTCCATCCCGACTTCGTTCTTCCTTACTTCTAGGAAGGTTAACCATCGAATAGTATGATAGTACTTGAAAAAAAAAAAGATTGAAGAAATTAGAAAGAAGATAGAAACTAAGAAACCTTGAAGTTGTGATAGGAAGTGAGAATGGAATGAGAATTTATAAGCAAGCAAGGGAGGGAGAGTTGCAACGGTCATAAACGGCTAGTCCAACGGCTAGTCCAACGGCTAGTTGCTAACGGCTAGTTGTCCAGTAATTAATTCTTAGCAGTCCATTTTACTATATTACGAGTAGGAATTTTAATTAATAGATGTTATGGATTATGTTAAGTAAGATTTTAATAGATTGAGAAACGTAATTATTGAGGTGTTTAGAGTTAACCATCAATTTATGATGAGCATGGTTGACAAAATTAAGACGAGTAATATTTTTGAATTAAGGAAAAAAATACAGATAAGATTAAAAAAAGAGAGATAAATGGCAATGTTAAGGAAAATGTACACAATTGCCAAGGAAACCAGAAATATATTTTAGAACAGTTCAGTTAGTTTAGCTATGGTAAGATTTATTAACAATATTAAATTTCGAGGACGAAATTTCTTTTAGGGGAGTAGAGTTGTAACATCCTATTTTCATCACAAATAGGAAATAGATATTAATATATATTTCTTGAGAAATACTTACTATAAGTTAGTTTATTATTATCATTTTTTTAAAATTTTGGTATTTATATTTTTATTATTTGTTTTTTTTAATAATAATAATAATAAAATGAAAATATTTTTGAATGAGAATTTTAAAATGACTTAATTAGTATTCACTAATTAAGAAAATTATATTAAGAATTTTTAATATCTTTGTTATTCACCATTTTTATTTTATGTTGTTATATTTTTATTTTTTTTACATATTTAAGATTTAACTCTTATTAGAATTTTAAAATAAAATTTTGAAGGAATTAGACTATGGTTCTTTTAAACTTTTTGATCTACATAATATTTATGATTTTCTGGAATTTTTTGAAAATTTTGAATTATTTTAATAAAATAATATATTTTAAATAATTTTAAATTCATATAAAGTTGCTTAAAATTAAAAATATTTACAAGAATGTAAAGTTAAATTATAAGAAAATTTTCTAAAATCCATTTCAAGTAGACTTATCTAAAAATTATCGGTTTGAGAAAAATCTTGATTTTTTCTAATCGTTAAAAAATTAGAAACATATCAATAAATTTTTATTAACAGAAAATTTTAGATTTTTAAAATTTCAGCTTTATATTACTTATTATAAAATTAGTGAGGACTGATATAATATCGCTAAATTTCAAAAAGGACTCATTTTGAATATTTAAAATATACCGAGTGAAGGGTTACTATTTGACTTAATAATTTTGCCGACAATTACTATGCAAATCACTGTGCATGTATGAAATTTTCAAAAGATGCACAGTAACCTGGAATAAAAAATTCAAAAATGCATAGTACTTTTATATTAAAATAATGGAATGCATAGTAAATTTTTTTCCTATAAATACCGAAGGATTTCTTCTTTAGAATTCACAATTTCAGATTAAGTTTTCTTAATATAGTAGTGCTAGTGAGATAGTGGTGGAAGTGAGAGAGAGAAGAAAAGTTTTTGGAGAGAAGGTTCTGCCAAAATCCTAAGGTAAGAATACTTCTCTTTTATATTTTTTGGGTTATTTTTATATCGTTTTTAGAAATCTGTTATTATACTGGAAATAATATTATTTTAAGTTACTATTCTGCATAGTAAACACTATTTCAATAGTAAATTACTATTTCAATAGTAAATTACTATTCAAATAGTAAATTACTATTTACTGTTACTATTTACCATTACTATTCACGATTTACTATTTACTGTTACTATTCACGTTTTACTATTTACTGTTACTATTCACGTTTTACTATTTACTGTTACTATTTACGATTTACTATTCACTATTCACTATTCACTATTCACTATTCACTATTCAAAATTTACCATTTTTTTATTTTAAGTTGTAATCTTAATTTTCATCTTGTAATTATATTAAAATGAAATTGGTATGTTTTAGAACTCGGAGACAAGGCGCGCATGGATTTTCAATAACGAATCGGTATACAAGAGGTAAGGGGGAGTGAGATAAAAATATAATATGAAAGACATAAGAATAAAGGGAGGAGTCCCTTACTCCTTTTAAATTTAATAATATTATTATAAAGTAATAACTTCTCAACTTAAAATTTATAATAAATTTAATATACTGTGTAACTTATTCTGAAATATCTATACATAGATCTGAATTATTATAACTTATACGGACTGAACTAAACCTATGCAAGGACTTGGATTTTTATATCCTATATGGATCGAACTAAACCTATGTAAGGACTTGGAATATTATGACCTGTCTAGACTGAACTATACCTATGCGAAGACTGGATATATGGACTTATATAGACCTGTGCGAGGAATGGACTATAAGGACTCAAAATCAAATCTACTAATTTAAATAACCATTAAAAATTTGAATTATATTTATAAGCGATATTTAGTTGATTTGACTTGATTATAATTAATTATATTTGATTTCGATTAATGATATTGTGATTTATAATATTAGACTGTGATTAATAATATTCAATTATGATTGATGATATTTTATTGTGATTGATGAGATTACTATACTTGATTGTGGTTGATGAATGATTGATGATCTTGTGATATGAAGTTTGAGCATATAGCAAGCATGACGGAAAGTTAAAACTCAGTAAGAATTTTCTTACCTTACTCTTTAAATTTTTATTCCAAGAGAAAGTATTTTGTAATTATTTTAGTTTTTTATTTCTTCTTATAAATAATTTTTATTAACTTTATTTTTAATCTCAATAATAAAATCTAGTATTAGAAAGAAGCTATTTTATGAAAATCAGAGGTTGAGATAATTAATTCTTGAATTAAAGAAAATTTTTATAGTTTTAAGTATTCTTAGTTAATGATTTTAAATTATTTTCTTTAGAAATTAGAAGTTTAAAGTAAATTATTTTGGTTTTCCCCAACGAAATAACTAAAGAATATTTTGTGGAGATTTCAAAAACTCAATCTAGTTAAGATTTAAATTGAGAAAGATTATGTAAATATATGAAGGTTTTTAAGAGAAAGCTTTGAGATATTTAAGGCTTGGAAACTCAATTTTGGTAAGATCTGAATTTGAAGACTGTACTAAATTATTTCAGTATAACAGAAGTTCAAAGAAGAACTTATGGAAATGTACAGTTTATTGTGATGATTTTGTGAACCTTTATGGTATTTAATAATTGAGTTTCTAAAAGCCTTAACCAACTAAATATGCGAGTAGTTCATGCATCATGAATCATTAAAGAGAATTGAGATGTGATATTGCCTGGGGACGGATTATAGAAACCGAGGATACATTAGAGGAGGCTTAATTGCGAGCCTTGGGATGAGAGAGTGTGAAAGGGTGCTTCAGGTGACCTGGGGTCGCTCCCTAGTGTCGGGTACTTTCACAATAAAAACTTTCTCAGTCTGACTAGTCTCTAAGTGTTTCCACGCCAGTTGAGCTGTTCATATGCCATGAAGGCATTTATGTTATTATTATCCAGAATTTATGAAACAGTGTAAACTCCTGGTTGGCCCAGTGCAAACTAAAACTTTAAGGGCCCACATGCATAAACTGAATGAGACAGTAGCATAAGCATTACATAACATTCATGTGATTGTGACATTCTATATGGATGGTTATGAATGAAAATATAAGTGTTATGTATGTGGAAACCCTATATTCATAATTGATTGTATATGAGATTATGACTGATATTACTATATTAGTTTATGAAAACCCTTATGCTTATGTCTTATCTGTAATATATTATATTTTGTTTCTCACTCCTTCTTGTTTGAATTTTTGTGTCCAAAATATATGTTATATGATATATAGCTAGCAGTCCAAGATGGAAGGATATATAATTACAAGAGGATAAAGTGGTCTCATTCTCAATCGATTAGATGAAGAGATGTGACAAGAGTAGGATTCAAAACTCGATGGTTCAAGGACTAGGAAATGATTGTTCACATTTGTAGTAGAGGTATAGTTTAGTTTTATTTTGCCTTATTACAATATCAAGTAGATAATTGTAACAAGGTAAAGGTTAAACTTTGATAAACTCTTTCATTCGGATATAATATTGTAATGATTTATCACTTATGATTTCTATAAATTATTTTGTCATTATGGACAAATATTGAAAGACAATTTTTTTTTACTTTCAATATTCAAAGGAAATCAGATGTATATACGTCCTTGTATACACGAGATAAAGAGTGATAAATATGTATATCTTTCTAAAAGTTTTTTTTTAAAGTAAGAAGAATACATATATATCTCGTGTATATAAGGGGGTGTTACAGGTAACATATACCGTCGGTCGTCCTCCACCACATAATCATTTATTCACATTTCACAAGTGGCCATTAACAACATTACTCGGGTGACCTACTTGTCAATCCCGACTCCATATTGCCACAAAACACCGATTGTCACAGCATCATTTCAATTTTAATCGGATTTACACATACACACACGATCCTCAACCGATCGGTGTCCACATACATACATGCATATACATTAACTTTCACCCAGCATCATCTCATCACAACATCAAATAATTCACTTTCAATCGGAATATGCCACACACACGATCAGAAATTGATCGGTGTCCATACACATGCATACGCATACAACAACTCATCCAGCATCATCTTTATTATCATAGCATTAAATATTTCTCAAGTCTCTCACACACACGATCCTAAACCGATCGGTGTGCACATTCACACATGCATATACATTCACAACACACACACATGATCCTAAACCGATCGGTGTGCACATTCATACGTACATTCATACATATTCACATAATTTTCACTCAACATTATCTCTTACCCGGTTTACAGTCATTCCAACGACTCGGACAGTATGTCCTATTCTAATTAATTATAACCCGAACACTCCCCTTACCTCTGTTCCACGCTTCAACAATTTCTGGGTTCACAGTTCCACCTCCGTTCCAGCAGCAACTTCTTTAAGCATTCCACCAGTGTTTGTTCCACCACCTACGGGTTTGGAACATGAAACACGTTACATCGCACCACCACTCACACGATCAAAGGGCCACTTTAAGGCTCACAGCCAAGAGGAGTGGAGATCGGAACAGTACCCCCACATGCATGACCATTCGGTCCAGAAAAGAAACGAAAGGGATAAGATAATAAACTTAAACGGTCCAAAGAACTCACCTTGAAACCACTGTCACGGCTATGTAACTATTTCAAGGTTTGATGCAAAATGGACCTCCCCTCAGAGCATGCAGCTCGCAACAATGGAGGAAGGAAAGGAAGAAAGGAAACAGATGAAGAAGAAGAAACTTCACGTGAAAGAGAGTGAATAATTGCGCAAATGATTGAAGAAAGAGAAGGAAACCATTATTTAAACTCATGGCAACCGGTTACCTTCTCAACCGGTCACTTCCAACCGGTTACGTTCTCAGCCGGTCATTTCTCCATTTCCTTTATGATTTCTTTAAAGATTTAAATTAAACCTCTATTCTTCTAATCACACCTTTTATAATTAACCAGTAATTCTTAAAAATATCAAATAAATTCCTAAAAACAATTTTTAATATTTCCACTTCACAAAATTTTTCTATAAATATCCGGGATGTTACAGGCCGGGCCAACCTTTGAAGACCATTTTCCTAAATAGGCCCGGACCGGCGGGCCTTTATTAAAATATATATTATATGAACTGGTCTGGACCGGGGTCTAGGATCCGGTGTGGGACCAGCCACAAGGATGCAGGTGTTTTTAGGGTTTGCACACCGGAACTGTGTATATCCGATGTATTGATCCGGTCTCTCAGTGGGAGAGGCCGATCTTGTTGTCCTGGAGATCCTTTACACCAACGATTCGCGTTGTAGGGGGGCGAAAGGTGGTGCCACCTGCGAAGATTCTCCGACGCTCAAGTTAGAAGAGTGTATGAACTGAATGAATACTCAAGCGTAGTAACAGTAAAGTGTGAGATAGAATAACGATACCCTGCATGTGTGTTGAAATATGCTACTTATAGTTGTACGTGAGAAAATGAGTCGTTGAATACAGGTGGGTCCCTCAACTCTGATAGCGTGTATATTGTGTCAATCAAAGTGGCTCGACTTTCCGAATGTGTCAGGAGGGTAGGTCAATTATCAGAGTTCAATCCTCTAGGGAAAGGAGAGGATAATCACCTTTTCCGCATAATCTGCTGACACACCCACTTACTTTCTGAAGCCATTGATGTGACGTATTTTGCTACAAACAGTATCTTCGTTGATAAGTTATCAAGGGCTCTTCTCTTGCTATGAGGGAAAAGCTAACAATTATATAAACACCCTGTAAAGATGAACTTAGAACCGCTATGGAGAAAATGAATGATGTTGTCGTGGAGCGAGGGCGGGCGGCCAGACAACGGATATCCGGTGTGGCAACATTGAACCAGAACACCGGTTATCCTTATATGAGGTCAGTCTGACGTCACAAAGATGGGGGCCGGTATCTAGACCGGATCATTATATATATAATATTAATATTTGGTTGGTTGTAATTTTGATTATTTGATAAGGAATTAATTTTGATGACTATTTATTATTTCTATTTAATGAAATGAATTGGATTAATTATAAAAACTTTGCTTTAGAAAGGTGAAATCTAATTTTTATTTCTAATTTTTTTAAAAAAATATTTAAAAATAGTTTATGTTTAAAATAAAAAATAGCTTGTATGATTCTCTTAAAAAAAAAGGTTGGTCCGTTTTGGCCCGCGGGCCACATAGAAAACGGGTCGGACCAATGTTTTGGCCCGTTTTTCTATTTCGGCCCGGCTCGTATTTGGACAGGCCTATGCTAGCTTTTCCCTGGCCCGGCCCGTAGGCTTATTTTGCCACCCCTATTAGCAATTATTAAAAAAATTTATAGTATGAACATTATATAATGTTAAATTAGTTTAGTGTTTTTTTATCATTAACAATTATTTTAAAAAAGTTATAGTATGAAGATAATATAATGTTACAATAGTGGTTATTTTTTTAAAATGTTGACAATTATTGAAAAAACTTATAATATGAACATTATATAATGATAAAATGGTTAATTGTTTTTTTAATGTTAATAATTATTAAAAAATATGGCTTATTATCATCATTGTTAATTTTGTTGTTGTTATAATAATAATAATAATAATAATAATAATAATTATTATTATTATTATTATTATTATTATTATTAATGATTTTTTTGTTTAATTGTAGTATGGCATCATCGTCACAATCTCGTGAAGTGAATTTGGGTCATGAAGATCCGTCATTGTTGAGGTTTCAAAATATGCACGTGTTAGAATCGGTTTGGAACGGAAAACCAGATCCAATCTTGAAATGTAGGTGTGCATTGGCTCTCCGTAGTGGTACACAAGGTGTGCCATAAGTGATTATGCCACTTTTACAGAGGACACGATTTTTTGGTGTTGCCCAACTTCATTTCTTTCAAATAGAGCCTGTGTTATTGATACTATAAAAAGGGCAGCAAAACCCTCCAATATTGATAGGCACCAGAGAATTCACCTAAAATAAATTGTTAACTAACCGAAATTTCATAGTAAACACATAATAAAAATTATAGTATCTTAGATAAGTATTACCTCTGCCCAAATATGCCATAATGCACTTGTTAAAAAGCTAATACACATTATTATTATTATATTATTTTAATACCTATTAAAATTACCATAGCTCAATTTAATAAGAGTCATGGAGTATAATATAGTAATATAGTTAATTTGAGCACAAGACTCACGACATGTGGCATTGGCAAACGCAACCTAGACTATAATTCCTCAGTATCAATAAGCACTGAGCAGAAAGAAAGAGATGAGTGGCGCGTGCCTCCACGGTTCCGTTATTCACCCGTTAATTCAACAACAACGTTATCATCATCATTATCTACCGCCACAAATTCCTCTCCGTCCTTTATGTCTATCTCCTCTCACCGCCACAATCCTCTCCTCCTCCAACTTAAACTTCGCCACCTCCGTTCTCCAACGCCACCTCGGAGCCGAACTTGCCTCCGTCGACTCCGACGACACCGTTCCGCCGCAAAACGGAAACCCTACGATTCAGTTGGAAACTGAGGAGAAACTCAACGAAGAAGCAGCTCCTCCGGCACTTGTTCCCGAAGAAGAGAAAGGTACGAGACTCAGAAAGAAGAAGGAGGAAGAGAACGTCTTCGACAACCGCTACAAGCTCCGCAACGGAAGAGAGGCATCTCCCTCTCTCTCTCTCTCTCTCTCTCTCTCTCTCTCTCTCTCTCTTCTATTTTCGGTTTTTCTGTTTTTTCGATTTCTAAATATTCGGTGTTTTCTTCAGGTTTTTGAAGAAAAAGCTTACCTCGTCGGCGTTGAGCGCAAAAACGAGGTTCAGGATTTCGGTATTGAAGAATCTCTGAGCGAGTTGGCACAGTTAGCAGACACTGCTGGATTATTGGTTGTTGGCTCTACATACCAGAAGTAAAGCCGCTCCTTCACTTTTCTTAACATACGCTTTTGTGCTTACTTTAGCTTCGATTTAAATTATGTCACTGTTAAAATAAGAAGTTATTTTATTGTTGTTGCTTCTAATTATTGTATCCATTACTCTTCCTTTTTTGCTGGAAACTTAACATTGTATAGATCACTAGAAGTAGAATGTTTCATGTTTCACCTGGGTAATTCTCCCGCTTTCTCTCTTCATATTTCACTTCTTTTTAGGCTATATGTTGTAGTTAGCTATATTCCATTGCTTTTTGTTTAATTTCTTTCTTCTCTTGATGTTATTTGAACAATGCATATTCGCGTTTGCATACATAGCTTTATGTGTGAGTGTAATTATTTTCTACCCCTTTTCCTACTTTCTTTTTTGGTGTGATGGCAATATTCCAACACTCTCCCATTGAGGGAGAGTTGGAGCATATACATCATATGCACTAAACTTGTTGCATGTATAGTTAATATGAGGATCGCTTAGTGACTTACTTAATATATCTGCTAATTGATTATTGGATTTGACAAAACTAATGGATATCTCCACAGACATGACCTTTCTCTAATAAAATGATAACCAATATGCTTTGTCCTCCCATACTAGGTTTGAAGCAATATGCATAACATCTTGGTTGTTGTATACAAGTGGCATCTGTGCAACCTTTCCAAATCTTAGTTCCCGAAACAATTGCTTGAGTCATATAAGTCCCGAGTGGCAATAGCCATGGCTCGATACTTTACTTCTGCATTGGACCTGGCCACAACATTTTTCTTCTTACACTCCTAAGAGAAAAGGTTATCTCCTAAATACACAATACCCCGAAGTGGACCTCAATTAAAATATCCCAATGAAATCACTTAGTCCTAGTTCTTCAATTGAAACTACTCTTAATTCTTAAAAATCAGGAAATTACTTAGGACAAGAAGAATAGAATAGATAGGGATAAAGAACTCCCTAACCTTTAAGTGCTCACCCATACTTTGAACTTGATCTTTAACCTAGAAATCATTAGTTACTACCGCTAGAGGGTCAAAGTGGTGGAAAGGATTGAATTATGTCTTGATGTAGTTAGGTGGACTTGAGATTCAAAATATTCTCTGTTTTCATTAATGAGGAATTGCTACAATTATATACAAAAACAAAAGGAGACAATATGCATAAAAGAGGGCATAAAGCAAGGCATAAAGCAAGGCTTTCTAGAAAAGCTAAGGAAACTGACAAATAAATTACAAGTATTTTAACACTCCTCCTCAAGCTAGAGCATACAAATCATATGCACCAAGCTTGGAACATATAGATTGAATCCTAGGTCCTCTCAAGGATTTAGTCAGGATATCTGCTGGCTGGTCATTAGAGTTGATGAATTCAGTGTGAATTTCCTTGGACAGAATCTTCTCCCTTATAAAGTGACAATCAATCTCGATGTGTTTGGTTCTCTCATGAAACACCGGATTGGAGGCAATGTGAAGAGCTGCCTGATTATCACAATATAATGTCATTTTGTCAATATCACAAAATTTCAGCTCTTGAAGAAATTGTTTAATCCACATAAGTTCACATGTAACCATAGCCATAGACCTGTATTCAGCCTCTGCACTGGACCGAGCAACAACATTTTGTTTCTTGCTTTTCCATGAGATGATATTTCCCCCAATGGAAACACAATATCCTGAGGTAGATCTCCTATCTATGGGACAACCAGCCCAATCCGCATCACAATATCCTGTAACCTGAGTGTGACCTTTGTCTTCATATAACAGTCCCTGTCCTGGAGCCTTCTTCAAATACCTGAGAATACGAATGACAGCATTCCAATGATCAACAGGGGGTTTCTGCATAAATTGACTAACAACCCCAACAGCAAAGGAAATGTCAGGTCTTGTAATGGTAAGATAAATGAGTTTGCCTACTAGCCTCCTATATCTCAGCATCAGGATAGATTTCACCCTGATCCACCATGAGCTTCTGATTTGGGTCCATAGGACTATCAATTGGTTTACAATTTTCCAGACCTGTCTCTTTTAGAATATCAAGGGCATACTTCCTTTGTGAGATCACAACACCATCTTTTGATTGAGCCACTTCAATTCCGAGAAAATACTTCAAATAACCCAGGTCTTTGGTTTGAAAATGACTGAATAGATGTTTCTTTAACTGAGATATCTTGGCAGCGTCATTTCCTGTAATTACTATGTCATCCACATAGACAATTAGATACACACATTTTCCAGGAGATGTAAAACAATAGAAAACAGAATGATCTGCTTCACTTCTTTTCAGTCCGAAGAGCTGCACAATGTGACTAAATTTACCAAACCATGCTCGAGGAGATTGCTTCAACCCATAGAGAGATCGATTTAGTTTGCATACTAAGCCACACTCCCCCTGAGCAACAAATCCAGGAGGTTGCTCCATATAAATTTCCTCCTCAAGGTCACCATGAAGAAAGGCATTTTTAATATCTAGTTGATGTAGAGGCCAATGACGCATGGCAGCCATAGCAAGAAACAGACGAACTGTGGTAATTTTAGCCACCGGAGAGAATGTGTCACAATAATCAAGGCCATAGATCTGAGTGTATCCCTTGGCGACTAACCGGGCTTTAAGGCGATCTACGGTACCATCAGAGCCAACTTTGATAGCATAGACCCACCTGCAACCAACAGTTTTCTTCCCAGGAGGAAGAGGGACAAGTTTCCAAGTGCCATTGTGTTCAAGAGCCTGCATTTCATCAATCATGGCCTGTCGCCATCCAGGATGATCAAGTGCTTCATGGATATTTTTAGGAATGGTGAGAGGTGATAAGGAGAAAACACAAGAGAGATATGAAGAGGACAATCTATGATAACTCAAGAAATTATGAATTGGATGTGGGTTTCGAGTTGAACGATTACCTTTTCGAAGGGCGATGGGCCAGGCTGTAGCACAATCAGGTGACGTGTTCGAAGGAGCCATGGTCTGAGGATCTGTTGGGGAAGGAACAGGATCACGAGGAGGTGACTCTGGTGAAGTAGAACTAATGCGTTGTGTCCTGCGTTGATATGTGATGAGAGGTGGAGGGGCAGCCTCAACAGAACTAGATGGATTAGCTGGAATTTCAGTGACATTTTGGTAAGAATTGCTCATTGGACCAGATAATGGGACAGGAAGGATCTGTTGAAGGGAAGAAGAATAGTCTATGGAAGGATTGAAAAAGGGGGTGTCTTCAAAGAAGGATACATCAGCTGACATATAATACCGTTTAGTAGTTGGTGAATAACACCTGTAACCTTTTTGAAGACGAGAGTACCCCAAGAAGACACATTTAATAGCTCTAGCAGAGAGTTTGTCTAAGCCTGGAGTAAGGTCATGAACAAAACAAGTACAACCAAATACCTTGGGAGGGACATGAAAGAGAGGATCATGAGGAAACAAAATGGAATGAGGAATTTGGTTTTTGAGAAAGGAAGAAGGCATCCTGTTTATCAAGAAACATGCCGTGAGAACTGCATCTCCCCAATGATGGACAGGAACATTTGAATTTATCATTAGGGAACGTGCAACGTCAAGAAGATGGCGATTTTTCCTTTCTGCTATACCATTTTGTTGAGGGGTATGAGGACATGTGGATTGATGTAAAATACCTTGTGAAGACAAAAATGAGGATAAATCATGGGAAAAATATTCTTTAGCATTATCACTTCGAAAAATTTTAATTGTTTTCCCAAATTGGTTTTTAACCTCATTAAAGAAGGTCATAAAAATAGGTAAAAGTTCAGACCTTTCTTTCATTAAATAAACCCAAGTACATCGAGAAAATTCATCAATGAAGGTTACAAAATATCTAAAACCAAAGGATGTGACACGACTTGGACCCCAAATCTTAGAGTGAATGATAGAAAAAACTGAGTCACATCTTTCCTTATTCTGTGGAGGAAATGTGGACCTAACATGTTTTCCTAATTGGCATGACTCACAATCTAAGGCTTGAAGATGCTTAAGACTAGGGACCATTATCTTCAATTTGGCTAGACTTGGGTGACCTAGACGATCATGCAGGAGTTTTGGTGTTGAGGCTGCAAAAAAGACACAGGAGGGCTAGGTTTTAAATAATATAAACCTCGTGATTCATGTCCTTCTCCAATCAGACGCCCCGTACCATGTTCCTGAATAACAAAGGAATCAGCGTCGAAAGTTACAGAACAATTTAATGAGCGGGTTAATTGACTCAAGGAAATTAAATTATAAGGACAGCGGGGAATGAACAATACAGAATTTAATTTTAAGGAAGGAGACAAAGGAACTTGACCAATTCCTTGGGATGCAACCTGAGACCCATTGGCTACAGTAATAAAATGGGGAATATTTGGAGAAGAGATAGATGAGAATGAGGATTTGTTACCAGAAATGTGGTCAGAAGCACCTGAGTCAAGAATCCAAGGACTGCAACCCTCTGTGGATTGAGAGATACAGGCTGTTGAACCACTTGGCATGGAAACGGATTTTTCATATTTCAGCTTCAAATACTCTTGGTACTCCTCATCAGAAAGTTTAGTGTCGGTTTTTTCTTATTTAGCTATATGTGCAGCCTTGTCAGGAAAACCGTGCAGGGAGAAGCAATTCTCTTGAGTATGACCCATTCGTTTGCAGTAAGAGCATTGAGGCCGTCCACTTCTTCCACCACGACCTTCTCTGTTGCTGCGACCCCCTCTAGTACTACGTGGAGCTGCCAAGGCAGATGCTTCCACAATTTCAGCTGAATTTTCTCCTTTCATCAAGGTGGGAACACGAAGGAGTCTAGTAACAAGAGAGTCCATTGATGGGACCTTATCACCAGCAAGAATTTGGTCACGCACATGATCAAAATCTGAATGCAGACTTCTCAGGATAAGGACCATGTAAAATTTATCCAGCTTTTTATTAACCTCCTCCAATGAATCTGCCACAAGGAATCTCTTCAGTTCTTCCACAGCAGCCCGAGCTTTAGCAACATGAGCAATCATATCATGATTGGTCTGGTTTAGGCCAGCCACTTTCTGGGTCGCATCAAACAAACGCTGAATGTCATTGGCAAATATATCCTGAGCCTTCTTCCAGAAAGAGCAACACGTTTTGAAGGACCGAAGAAATTCTAAGACTTCTGGTTCAACAGATTGCCATAGCACAGCACATAGTTGAAAATCAAGCTTCTCCCATTCAGATTTTTTAGTATTGGACACGGCTGTAGCTTCCTTCTCCAAGTGGTCATGGTACCCTTGGCCAAGAAACCACAACTCAACTGAGGCAGACCAAGATAAGTAATTTTTCCAGTTTAGTTTGGCAGTAGTAATGGTTGGGGTACCAGAAAAGGCAAAAACAGGCCCAGCAGAAGCCATTTTAGGGAAAAAGAAAGCCCAAAAAGGAGAAAAATGGGAGAAATAGCTGTTCAAGCTTGGCAAAACTTGAACCTGAGACTTGGAACAGAGAGGGGAGGAGAAACCGAGCCAGGCGAGACAGGTCCGGTGAAGAACCGGTCACGCGCCGGAGCTTGGGCGGCGCGTGAGGGCGCGTGAGGAAGCTGTCGGGGACGCGGTTTCCAGGGATAGGCCGCGCACTTCAAGGCGATCCTAACCCTAGGTTCGCCGGAGAAAAAGGTGCCGGCGGACGGCGGCGGGCGGCCGGCGGCGGGCGGTGACGCCGCTGACTGCAGAGCAGGATCCAACCTGCTCTGATACCAACTTGAGATTCAAAATATTCTCTGTTTTCATTAATGAGGAATTGCTACAATTATATACAAAAACAAAAGGAGACAATATGCATAAAAGAGGGCATAAAGCAAGGCATAAAGCAAGGCTTTCTAGAAAAGCTAAGGAAACTGACAAATAAATTACAAGTATTTTAACAGGTGGATAGATGAGAATGGAGTGAAGAAGCCCCTTTGGGGCACCAACTTCCCTTTGAGTGTTAAAATTTCTGTTTATAAAGATGGAGTGAATTCCTTTTAGGCTGGCCCAATTTGGGCTTTTAAAACTTCAAAAATTTTGAAGCTGTCACGCACCATATGATGTGTATTCTCTGTGAGACCTCCTTTTTGAGTACTTTTTGCTCCTTAATCACCCTATTTCCTACAAAACATTAAGCCCAAGCATAATTTAGGCCAACTAGCATAAAATGCAATAAAAATTAAGTAAAAATTAAGTTAATTGATGCTTAAAAGCTATACATTTTTTAATGCATCAATAAGATAGTAGACCATGGCTGCTACTGATTAATGCACAGCATGCTTTTCTCAGACATTTCCCTTTCATCATGATGACGATGGTTAACTGAGGGCATAGGGAAACTAGGTGCAATGAACATCTGGCCATGGTAAACTGGGATCCATGGGTAGGGCTGGACCACAGGTTAATTGTAGGCAGCCTTACCTGCCAGAGGCTGATTTTATGTTAATTCAGCGATTTCACTAAAATTGTTGTTGCTCTATGTTAAGCAATTTTATATACAGGCTATAAACCAGCAATCCTATATTTCTTCTCTATGAGAAGTTATTTATTGCGGAAGTACAGTACATATATATTGGTTCTTTTATTCTTTCTTTTGAGAAAACAAATTGTTAGTGGACACTTGACACAATTTGTGAATTACTGTAAATGGTGCAGGCTTACTTCTCCAAACCCTAGGACGTACATTGGCTCG
Source organism: Clitoria ternatea (assembly GCA_037962975.1). Classification (NCBI taxonomy): domain Eukaryota; kingdom Viridiplantae; phylum Streptophyta; class Magnoliopsida; order Fabales; family Fabaceae; genus Clitoria; species Clitoria ternatea. Next base: position 115,522,432 of record CM075674.1, on the reverse strand, counting down.
GGCAAGGTTTCTGAAATAAAGAGTGCAATTCATGCATTGGATGTTGAAACTGTTATCTTTGATGATGAGCTGTCAGCTGGGTAACTTTTTTCTGTTTATAGAATTTATGCCATCCAAATGTGTGCGTCCTTTTAAGAATTAAGATTAACTTTTGTCCATGCCACCGTTTAGTTTGATGACATTTGACTATTTTGTATACTCTCAAGGGTGCTCTGTCTTCAGAGCTGAGCATAAATGGGTCCTAAAAACTAGACTAAATTTGACATTCTTGCTAGCTTTAATTGGAGATAATTGGAATTAAAATCTTTCCGCCCCTTTAAACCAAGGTTTCCATGGAGGTTCTGTTTGAAAACTTGATTTCTATTTGAAAAGACTGCAATGATATATATCCCTTTTGTTTTTTACAAAGATGGTCAGCTAGTTTTATCTAACCTATAGCCTGTAGGTTTCTAATTATTGCCATTTATTCTTTTATATACCCAAACTGATTGTTATTAGAGGCATTTAACTGACTTTCTGAATACTTTCAACTGTATTTACCCTTAATTATGGCATTCTCCCCTTAACAGATAAATAAACCAATCTACTTTTTTAGTATCTACACTATGACTCTTAATCCACTTAATTAACATATACTAAACATTTTTTTATTTTTCTGCATCAAGAAAGCTGGACAAGATGCTGAGTCCCCTAGGCATCACACCTTGGGGCTTGATTGTGTCAGAGAACCAATAGAAGAGCTGTTTGCTGCTATTATTTATAAATACAACAATCTCCTAAAAGAGGTCATTACAATTGTTAGGTAGACCAATTTCCTACAAGAATTTGTGTTGTAAAACCCTGGTATTTTAAGGTTTAAGATTTATAGTCTTCTACAACTAAAACCACGAGGGAAATTTGGACATTAATTTAAAGTATAAAGCTCTATCACTTACATTATCCCAATTATCTCCATTTGCAACCCAAAATTTGACACTGCACAAGTCACTAAAGTACTCCTAGCCTCTTAGGTTTGGAAATATGGATTTACAAAGTAACTACTTACTAATTAATAATAACCCTAACTAATTATGAACTACTAAGATATTTGAAATACTAAGAAGAACCCCAAAATCTGAACTAAACACATATAAATTTTCTTTACCTAACTAATTAAGTTGTTAAGTAACTACTTAATATGGATCATTGTTATAATCCTACTTTGTGTGTGTCTCTATCCTGCTTTAATTATGTCTGACAACAGCACCAACATTCTTAATTTTCTTTTTCTATTGTCACATTGCTGCATAAGGAATGCCACCTTGGATCTCACATGAATTACTGGCCTCTTAATTTTAGGCAACTGCGCAACTTGGAAAAGATTTTTGGTGGAGATGTGAGAGTTTGCGATCGGACTGCTCTCATCCTTGATATATTTAATCAACGAGCGGCAACACATGAGGCATCTTTACAGGTAATTATAAATTGGAAAGAGGTTTCTCTGGTAACCTTTGTTTTTTTTATTAAAGATAAATGTAATAGGGGTCTTTTCTGTGAGTTTAGTGTTCTATGTTATTATTAATCCTAATCTTAAATTTTAAAAGTTTTAACTATCAATAGATCACTGGATAAAAACATAACTATCGATTGGTGTTTACTCTAATAATTGTATATAAGTATTTCTTTAACAGCATATGAAAAATATTTAAGATCGTGATTAAGTAATATGATAATATATGAAAGTCTATGGGAAAAATAAGGTACTATATTTATATTTTTTTTAAGTGGGACATGTTGCTAGATATTGGCATCTAATTTTCTAGAGGGATTGGTACTCATTGACATCTCCAAAATAGAATTACTTATTTTCTATTTGATGTATTAGCAGAATCAGCTTGTCAAGGAGAAATTTTAAATCCCTTTTCTGACTATCTTAAGGTCTCTCTATTTCTAGGTTTCATTAGCACAAATGGAATACCAACTGCCTCGTCTAACGAAAATGTGGACTCATCTTGAGCGTCAAGCAGGAGGAAAGGTGAAGGGAATGGGTGAGAAACAAATAGAAGTGGACAAGCGTATTTTGCGTAACCAGGTAAGAAAACAGTCTTGTACAATATTGTCACATTTATCAGCAGTTCCATGGCAATCTGCTACACTTTGATTGAATTAGTGTGATGGTATCAAGTATACACATTGTATATCTGAGTAGTAACCTACTTAACACACATTATACTATCGTGGTTTTTCTAAGAAGTATGGTGATGCCTTGACTTTGACAGATTGGTATTCTTAAAAAAGAGCTAGAATCTGTTAGGAAACATCGAAAGCAGTACCGTAACAGACGTTTCTCAGTACCTGTGCCAGTGGTATCCTTGGTTAGTTTTTTAAAATTATATTGAGGGCATTACTTGATAGGGTGATATTGCCTTTGCAGCTTATCATGGTAGTAATGTATGACATAGAACTTGATAATGCTTTTGACAATATTCATTGTAGGTTGGTTACACAAATGCTGGTAAGAGTACACTTTTGAATCGACTAACTGGAGCAGATGTTCTTGCCGAGGATAAATTATTTGCAACTTTAGATCCAACTACAAGGAGGGTACAGGTCAGTCAAAATATACATGGAGGATTTCCCATTTCATATATACAAACTATTCATTGTTCAGACCGTGGATTGCTTTCAATTAATGTGCATATGCTTCTTATTTGTAACGAGATTCAGATACTATTTGGAACTCATTCACTGAACAAAAAACTAGTTGAAGAGCTTATAACTGTCCTTTACCTTTCAGCATAGCCAATTTCTATGCTCACGGTGTACCTTGACTGAGGGATGACTGAAATTCATCAGTTATGATTTTTCTTATTCAAAAGTTAAATATGCAGGAAAATATATCACATATATTATAAATTATAGTTATTTTGACATGCTGTGCTTTGTTCGTTTGCTTTCATCCAGATGAAGAACGGAAAGGAGTTTCTACTTACAGATACTGTTGGTTTTATTCAGAAGTTACCAACTACACTAGTAAGAAAGATATTTCTTACAATTACTGTTGTTCACGATGTTTGGCTAAAATTATGCTTTTGATATTTTTGTTTTTTTGAAACATGTTGCTATAAAAGTTAAGCTCAAATTAATGAAGTAATCACCAAAAACTGCCATATTCTGAATTCTGTAGGTTGCTGCCTTCAGAGCTACGCTGGAAGAGATATCAGAGTCATCACTCCTGGTGCATGTAGTTGATATCAGGTTATATATAAACTAATGTGAGGAACTTTATTTTTAGTGAAAATGAAGGTTGAAAAATTAGTGCTGATGACCTACACTGTATATCATTATTTATTTTGTGAATTGAAGTCACCCCCTGGCCGAGCAACAGATAAATGCTGTGGACAAAGTTCTGTCAGAACTAGATGTATCATCAATTCCAAGATTGATGGTGTGGAACAAGGTATTGGTGAACATTTTTGTTGGTTTTCCCGTTCTGAAAATAGTGTAGATTAGCCCATTTCCCAGTATCTCTATTAATTTGTATACACCTTAAGGTATCCCCCGGGACCTCTGCTATTCTTTCAATTTATTGGTTTCATTAGGAATTTGGCAACATCGTTCTTACGACCTTAGCCTATTCTAGATTTACATTGTTTCATGATATGTCAGGGCAAGACCGATTTTAATTATATTGTCAACAGTTGGTCAAGGGAGGTAACATGCATGTTGGTAATGTGGGTCACTCGAAAGCTTTAAGCTTGTATGTGTGGAGTGACAAAGTATGAGTGGAACTGAATTTCTTTAAGCTTGTATAAATACTGCTTATCATTCCTGTTGAAGAATCCAAGTGTGGCCTAGTCCAACACCGAGTAGATGTACGTAAGGGGGGTGGTTTTTAAGTGCAAGGACTCATACACCTTGTTAAGAGTTGTGTAAATATAGTAACTGTGCATGTTAGGATTAATTAGATTGATTTTATATTTATGTAATTAGTCTTAATTAGGGTAATTGTATATTCTGTAATTATGTATAATCTGGTAAGAATTTGGTTATCATTTTTTATCTTTTATTGATATCCTTTCATACAGTCTAGCATCATCAAATTCCAGTACACATTTGCATAACCAGAATGCTTTAAAATCAATTTCAGGGTTTAATGGATTTCTATGGGTTCAAAATTGGTTGCTTGATTTACTGCAATGAAATTCTTTCAAAACTGGGATAAGTAAGCTGTGTACATTTTATTTTTTAAAAAATGTTCAGTCAATCATCATGTTAGTTCTTTAAGAGGAGTACTGAAGTCAATTTCTCCCTTCATCAACGAGCTTTACTGTGAACCCAAAATTTGAATTTACTACTACATGACCTCCAGGTTAAACTTTCTGGCGTATCTGACTTCTTATGGCAGGTTGATCAAGCTAGCGATCCACAGAAAGTCAGGCAAGAAGCTGAAAAAAGAGAGGATGTTGTATGCATATCTGCCTTAACTGGTGATGGCTTGCCAGAGTTCTGTAATGCCGTTCAAGACAGGCTAAAGGTACAAAGTTGAAACATATCTGAACAGATCTAAATATACCTTTCCAGATTTTGATATCAGTATCATGCTGTCCACCGTGTTAGAAATTTTTACATTTGCTTATCAGGATTCTGTTATTCTTCTACAGGATTCCATGGTATGGGTGGAAGCTTTGGTCCCATTTGAAAATGGGGACCTTCTCAGCACCATACACCAGGTTGGAATGGTTGAGAAAACTGTGAGTGTACACCAGCTTCCACTTTTCCTTTCCCTTTTAAACCGGAAAATTTTGCATTTGTTTATCTTATGCTTATCACGGTTTTCCTACCAAGTTACTGATGAGATTTCCTAATATTTCATTTTTATTTCATATATAGGAATACACAGAGCAAGGGACATATATCAAGGCACATGTGCCCCTGCGTTTTGCGAGAATGCTTACGCCCATGAGGCAACTGTGTTTATCACGTCGTTAACTTTCTTATTTATTCTTTTATTTGTATACATATATATTCGATAGTGTAGAAAATCTTTATAATGACATCCAACATAGCATGTACATAAGGATGTATCATGTAATTATTGAAATCATCACATTTACAAGCCCTCCAAAAAGGAGATACTATTGAAGGATGGCAAAATTGAGTGTGCATCTGCAGTTAGTCATGCATATCCAGTTCTTTGTTTTGTTTTAAAATATATTATTTAAGTGTTATGATATATAATCTGTAAAGTTCCCAAATATTGTTATCGTATTATTGCTTTCTAAAAGAAAATTCTAATGTTTATTTGTAACCAACTCATGAATAGTGATCGGTTTTGGTCTAATTTCTACAAAAAGGGGTAAAATTCTATTTTTTTGGGGTTTTCTCATATGGATATACCAAAAAACAAAAAAGACAGATAAATATTAATTCTCAATATCAATAATATATCCTTTCTTTTTGAGTGCATGGGCAGAAGGAAGAGAAAGATAAGGAGAGAAAAAAACAAGAAAGAAAGCCGGTGATGTGATAAGGGGAATGAGACTAAGCACAGTAAATTTTATCCCTTTTCCTGTTATTTTAAAACCAAACAAGATAATTTTGTTAGAATTTTATCATTTCCTTTATTTTCTTTGAACCAAACATTCTGCAAAGGTTAAGTTTAGTTTACATGGTAGTTTTTCAGAGATGAAATTAGGAAACAAGAAAATGTTGTTTTTAATGTTTTTGGTATAAAATTTTAAAAACAAAAAATAAGATGACAATTTTATAATCAAAACTAAAAATAAGAAATACTTTTACAACGTTTTTTATAATTATTATACCTTTATGATCTTGACGTTGTAATTACATTTGTTATAAAAAAACATTATCATTTTTAATTACTTAAATTTAGTCTAAAGGACTAAGATTAATATTAGAAATCCTCAAGAACTAAGATTAATATTAGAATAAAAATGAAGTGGAAGATGCGGAGATATGGTACTGAGATACCTGTATCATTGTTGTGCATACTGTGCTTCCATTTTTATTTATTTTCACTGGTCTGCGACCAAGTCAAGCGATAAAAATTGTTGACTAAGTAAGAACAACGTAAGCAATTTGCCTTTCCTAACGTAAATACATTATGAATTGAAAGTGATGTAATTATCATGTGAAAGCAAGCTTGGTAGTTTGCATACTTGGAGTATAAACGCAAAAAGAAATGGTATATGTTAGCGCGTTTGGAAAATCTATGTACATTGACAAAATATTAAATATAAATGTGGTACAAAAATTTGTAACCAATGGATGAACAACTGCACGCTGAGCAATTCTGTTTCTAACTGCACCGTTCCATGTTCGCATCTTCTATACTTGGAATCATACTCATCTGTCTTTCTTGTACCCAAACAAGAAACCACAAAAAGAAGAAAAAGGAGAAAAAACCAAATCACAACCATCTTACCACAACGCGGTGCCTGTATGTTGTGCAGCACGAGAGGTTACTCCATTTTTGGTATAAAAAAGTTTAGATTAGGAGAATATTTGGCTTACACAAAACTACATAGCTTCAATGGAGATTTATGTTGGGATTATATATCATTTGCTAAAATTGAACCCAAATCCTTGCTTTGTAGGTGCATAAGGTCTATCAGGAGAAAAGCTTCGGTTGACACGGGTAGAAACTCTGCCTCTTTAGCTTAAACAATGATGTCCAAGAAAATAAATTACTAAAGAAAGAAATCTAATTTAATTCCTCTTCTAACTTTTGGAGGGCTCTAACCCTTTATTTACCTCATTAATTTATCAAAGCTTATTAACTATACTATCTATGGTTCTTCATGATTTTCATTTTGTAATGAAACCTTTTGGTTTGAATGAATGAAATCATCATCTGCAAGTCCCATATGGGCTAATAATATAGAGAATAATTTTTGTAAAGTTAGTTTTGAGTTGAGTTAGACTATCATTTTATAACAAAACATTCTCATGTAACAACTTATAATGAAAGGATCTCAAGGTAATTACCAAAACCTCATCATTAGACCGACCTTAACGACTACATATGTATTTAGCCTATTCACATTATTATAAAAATCAAAATAAAATGAATTTTGCACCGTATCATCTGGTCCAGGAGCAGGTAATAACAGAACCACTGTCTAAACTACATCAGAAGCAGTGCAATGCAAGCACACAGCATGTTGATTGTTGAAATAGTCAAGGCTTGCTTACATCCCTCATTAGGTGATTTGGTGAAGAGCGAATCTTTTGAGCATTATATATATATCAAACAAACAAGCCCTATCCAATAAAACATATAATCATCAAGCTCTTGAACTTAGTTGTCACTCACACACACTTGTCACCATGCATTTCAAACTCATGAGTGTTGTGATAGCTTTCCTCTCAGTTAAACTCTCCCTAGCCCACTCTGGCTTCCATTTTGGCTGGAGTGGTAGTCATGGCAGAAATGGAGGGATATCTTTTGGTCTTTCACCTCAATTCTATCAGTTTTCATGCCCTCAAGCTAATGACATTGTCATGTCAGTCTTGGAGAGGACCATTGCCAAGGACATGAGAATGGCTGCTTCTCTGCTTAGACTCCACTTTCATGACTGCTTTGTGCAGGTCGACTAATCAATCAATTTTTTTGTTTTTGTTTCAGTAAGAATCAAATATTCAACTCAACCAACCAAGCTATTCCTTTTTGACAATCAATCAATTAATCACAATTGTCATAGAAAGGCCTTCATGGCTAAATCTACATGATTACAATAACACTAACAATAAAAAATAAAATCAAGTTCTTTACCAAAAACAGTTTAAACAATCCTTATTGTTAGTAGAATAGCTTGTCATTTTTCACTTGGGCTGTTTTATTTTTAGTTTAGATTGTTTGCAATTGCTAAATTGTTTCAGGTTTATCTTTTTTGCATGTTTACATTTTCTTGGTTCTTTTTTCTTTTGTTTCAATGACAGGGTTGTGATGCATCAATTTTGTTGGATGATAGTGCGACAATAGTCAGTGAGAAAAACTCTGGACCTAACAAAAATTCTGTCCGAGGTTTTGAAGTGATTGATAAGATCAAGTCTAAGTTGGAAGAAGTATGTCCTCACACTGTCTCTTGTGCAGACATTGTCGCCCTTGCTGCCAGGGGCTCCACTGTTCTTGTAAGAAAACACACTCTTCTTTACTTACTATACATAATACATGTTATAGATTATAGCTTGGTGATTTAACTCATGTGAAATTCTACAAGACCCTTTTTAATTTACTATTTTTTTTAACAAACTCTTTAGTATTACTGTATTAGATTAAATTAATCATAGGATTCACGGAATGATGCAACTCTCCTTATTCATAATTGTGCAAGTTTCAATATATATTTTTTTCGATCACATAACATTATTATTAGATCATTATAATTTGTAATTAATGGATTGTTTGTTTTAATTATGGTAAGTCTTACGAGTTTGTCCTTATAAATAATGTATTTGAATGAATGTTTTAAGGTTTTTTTGTGTTAATTTCTATTTTTTTATTTTTAGTTTTAATTACAAAACTAACATCCTATCCCTTATTTTTTAAAAAATTACAAAAAAAACTTGTTTCTAGTGTTTTTATATATAAAAAAAACAACCAAATAGACCCTTATCTAAAACTTCTTCACAAGAAAAATAGTTTTATTATTTGATCAATTGAAGTGTTTTCTTTTTGTCATCCCCAAAGTTATTTCTAAAGCATCCTTGCATGAGAAATATGTAGTATGACATTTTGAGACATTGATTATTTTGATACAGAGTGGAGGACCCAACTGGGAACTCCCATTGGGAAGGAGAGACTCAAGAAGAGCTAGCCTAAGTGGATCAAACAAAAACATTCCCCCACCAAATGCTACCATAGAAAATCTCCTAACATTTTTCAAGCGACAAGGCCTTGATGAAGTAGACCTTGTTGCCCTCTCAGGTGAAAACTTCAACACTTCCCATACCTTTGCTACATCCTTCCTCTGTTCCAAGTTAATTAAATTACACAGATCAACAAATACAATAATTTATTAAGCTACACTATTTAGGTATTATTGGAAGGAAAAATAATTATTAACAAGATTTATCTTTTCTTTTTAAACACTTAAGTATGAATAAAGATATTATGTCTTAGTAAGTAATGAGTAATATCTTATAATAACATAATTTGCATGGTAATGTAGGTGCACATACTATTGGTGTGGCAAGATGTGCAACATTCAAGCAGAGACTATACAACCAAAATGGAAACAACCAACCAGACGAGAATCTAGAAAAATCCTTCTACTTTGGGTTGAAGACAATGTGCCCAAAATCAGGTGGTGACAACTTCATTTCTCCCTTGGACTTTGGGTCCCCAAGAATGTTTGATAATACATATTTCAAGCTCATACTAAGGGGAAAAGGACTACTCAATTCAGATGAAGTGCTTCTCACGGGAAGTGTTGAAAAGACACATCAATTGGTCAAGAAATATGCACAAGATGAGGGCCTCTTCTTTGAGCAATTTGCCTTGTCCATGATCAAGATGGGGAACCTGCGTCCTCTCACTGGATTTAATGGTGAAGTTAGGAAGAACTGTCGAGGAGTTAACTAATTAACCACTTCATAGCTATATTTATGAGTCATGAAGAAATCTTACATTATGTTGCACTTTTTCTTCTCAAGTTGAAGTGGGATCCTATATTTAGCTACCAGAAAGAAAGATATGTACTACTATGGCAAGAATTTAAGGGTATTTAATATTTGGTAGTTGCTAGTTTAAGAGGGTTTGAATTATGTTGCTTCTATGTTAATGTGATAAGCTTAGCATTGAAATTATTCTCCAATGAAATAAGGACTTACACAACTACTCATTTTAAGGAATTTGACTCCTTTGAAACATGATTAATTCATAAAAAAAATCCGTAAATTGAAAAATTTATGTTTAAGTTAATCCCTGTTGAATGCATTCTTCAAGAAGAATAAAAAACATTGAATCTAATTAAGTTGCAAATAAGATTGTTTCAAATTACACAAAAGATATATGTGATTAATATTTATGCAAATAAATTGCACTATATCCAAAAAGAAGAGTCCTACTAAAGACACTGTAATGCATATGAAATTTAAAGCCATGTGTATGTGGTGTGTTCTTCCATATGTTACATCTTGGATTGTTCTGCCATGCATAATTATGTTAAAATATCCGATATATATACACCAGTGATGTAGTGTTTTCAACCTAAAATAAATACCTTTAAAAGAATACTATTTTTGGTAATTATGTTATTTTTTGTATTATAAAAAAAACCTCCATGGCTATGTCATCTAACATTAAAATTTTCATTTAACCTCTTTTCCTAAATATATATATATAATTTTACTTAATTTATAGATATTAAAAAAATTAGTTAGTTTAATTAAAATTATTAATTTTATCTAAAATTGGGAGTAATTTTTTAAAATTACCCTTAAAATTATTGGGAATACTATTTTCCCTTTCCACTCATTCTCTCTCTACTAATTCTCTCTTTTCATAATTAATGACTTGTATTTTAGGTAAAGTTAAAAAAGAGAAAAATTAATCTGTCACCAATAATAATAGGAGAGATAGTCTTTTAAACTCCAATAAAAATTATTCATTTAATAGAAATAATTTAGTATAAAAATAATTAATAACATAAAAATTTAAAACAAAAATTTATATTAAGGAACCAAAATAATTATTAAAATGGTGTTACATTTAGGAATAGAAATAATATATTCTAATACTTTTATGTTAAATCAATATTGTTTTTTTCTTCTCCCAAATTATCCCACAATAGTCATGAGATAAATCTTTCCTTCAACTAACAAAATAAAATTTAAATTTTATGAAAATTTGCACAATCATCTCATTTATACAAACTAGAAGTTGAATTGGTGAAATTAATTATTTACAATACGTTATTAAGTGAGGTAATTTTAGCAAATTGGATCTAATCGTTTTTTAAAACAAAAATTAGTTTAATATTTTTTCTTGAAAAATAGCATATATAAATAGCTTGCAAACACAGTAGGAAGGAGTTGTTCTATTTTTTAAAAGAAAAAGTGTTTATATTAAGAGTTTAATTAGTGTGCAGGGTAAAATGTTTTACATTGACAACCAGCATTCTATATATGATTTTAAAGTAATTATTACATAAATTAATGGTAGTTACTTACATATAATAATCTATGATTAGATATTTGTGTTAAAAATTTTATACTAACAATGTATTTAAATTAAATTCTTATGTTAAATCTCATAGAAAACAATATTTTGTTTTCTATAATAATGTTGATAAAAAGTTTACAAAAAATAATATTATCATACCATTTAAATATGTTTTTATCCCTATAAAATAAAAGTGTTTTGGTTTGGATCTCTATAAATATTTTTTACATCCTTTTTATATTGAATATTTTATTTTTAGCGCTTACTAATATTTTAATACATGTAACTACCTCTTGTAGGTTAAAATATAATTTTTAATCATTAAAAATCTCAGTTTTTAGTCATTAAAAAAATTCAAAGGTATTTTACTTGAAATTTTTAAAAATAAGTTTAACAATTAAAAATTATATTTTAGGATCTTATACTGATATCAAATCATATATTAATAATTAATAAATTTATATTTAAAATAAACACTAAAAAACAAAATATTCAGTATAAAATAGAAAAATATTATATAAGAATTAAAACAAAAAAAATATTTAAATTTATAGAAATAAATACATATTTAAACTCAACCTTATCATAATAATATAGTATTAATTTTTATAAAAATTATTATATCAAATTAGCATAAAGTCTACCAATAAAAGTCGACACTGTGTTAGACTTCTTTAAGAATTTAAGTATATTGTAAGCTTCAAACTTTGTTGTATGTAAAAATCTTGTTGGAAGAATTTATATCCACTTGGATGATATCTAAATCTTCCACTTTCAATATACGGATGTTTCTTTTTTAATTTCTAAGGATTATATGTAACATCCTTGATGTTTTAATATTAGAAAATAAATGACAAATAAATAAAAGCATTATTTGGATTAAAACTATAATAATATATGAGAAATTAAGTGGAAAATAGAATTTTAAGGAAAATGGTATCAGGACCCTGACGCGTAGCGTGAATGGGACGCGTAGCGTCAGGTGGGAATTAATGAGCTGACACGTAGCGTCAGCGTTGCGATCAGTTTAAAATACAGGCATGCAAAACAGTTCGGGCAGAACCCTTTCTTCCCCATTTTCTTCTCCTCTGAGGCGATTCTGCTTGGGTCTTGTGGGGAGCTTCAATTCCTTACATTTTTGGACATTGGGAGGTGTAACATCCTAAAAATAGGATTTATTATTAAAATGAGGTTTAAAGAGGGATTTAAAGGAAAATGGGAAATTAATTTGAACAATTTCCAAAATGACAGATACGTCCCTAACATTTGCCGTAATGACGGACGCGTCCCTAGATGTTTTAAAAGCTGAATTTCCTCTCTTTTCTTCTAAAATTTTCGTGAGAATAGAGAGAAACTATCTCTTCTTCATCTTCTTATTATTATTCAAAATCACCATCTCTAATCCCTTTTCTTGCAAATTTTAGTTAAAAACCTAAAATTGAAGTGGAAATCCATCATCTTCTCCACTTTTCTCTTCAAGGAGATTGGATCAAAGGGAAATCTTGAACTCTCCAATTCAAGGTAAGATGATGAGCTTTTGTATAGAAATAAGGTTTAATCCCTTAAACCTTTCAATTTCTTAAGCTTTCTAGAGATTGGAAGCTATTGATATAGAGAAGAGCTTAGGTTTTCTAGGTATGAGTTTTTCATGAGAAAAAAAAGAGTAGAGATAGCTTTTGATAGCTAATCTTAGAGGATTAAAGTTTAATGATTGTTATCTTGATAAATTAGGTAGTTTCGGAAGGTTTCGGAACTAGAGGTTTGATTCGAAGCTTGCGAACGGCGAGCGGATAATCCTTTATTCCAGGTAGGGAGAGCGTTTACATTTTAAATGCATAGTTTATGAACGGATTCGGGATAGTATTGTTATATTAGAGAGAAATCCCGAATAAATATAATATGTGTGACATTTGTGTAATGATGTTTTCTGTTCATAAACTATTGATATTGATATATTGAATTGGTATGGAATATGAATTGTATGTGATGTATTGAATTGGTTGTGATTCCTATGCATGAGATGCAATAGGATATGTAATGATGATATGTGTATATGCATGAGATGCTATACTTATATATGATTGATATTCATGAAATTTTTATGATATATGAATGCATGAGATGCAATTGATAAAACATGGGATGCTTATGTGATGAATAAACATGAAATATTATGTGGTTTCAAGGATTCCACAAAAAGACCTTGGGTGGGACTCAAGGCAAACCTCTTGAGCGGGGCTCGGGGTTTAGCTCGTGACACTACCATTGTCGTTGGGAGTGATTGTGTCACGTGAGAGGGCAAACGGTTTGGTACCAGTAAAGCGGCCGGATCAGCTGAGAGCTGAGCTATGGCTGAGAGCCAGTGTTGCAACATAAAATTAAAACTTAATAATGAATGCATTTGATTGGGCATGTGAATGCATTGATATGATATGATCATTTGATGATATGAGAATGAATGATATATGATGAGATTATGTGATATGATTATAATTTATGTGTTAGTGAACTGGACACTTGATCCGATTCAATAACTGTCATTTAACATGTAGTATGCTCACTCCTATTTGTGGATATATTTTCAGTGGACTTAGGACGCAGTGGATAATGATGAGAAATTACTTAGCTGAGTGTGGAGCATTATGTATATGTGTGTAATGTACATGATACACATAGTTATTTCGTAGTTGCCTTGGCCGGCTCCTGAACAAACTTGTTTGATGATTATATGTATATGTGAATAGATGAATGTTTAGTGGATTAGGTAACTGATAGATTCACTTGGAACTTAGAATCCATTTTGAGTATATGCATGTTGTTTTGATGGATGATAATGATGCTTGATGATGATGGATAGTGGAGATCATGGATGGTCCCACCATATGCATATGAGTTGCTATATCCAGGAATTGTGGACATAAATATGAGATGCTATATTGATGCATACAATATCCAGGAATTGTTGTGGTATGAGAAATAACAATTGGTTATGTATTAAAGTCATGATTATGTGTTATGCATATGGTTTTCATGCATAATTGAGCAACTGAGGTGGTCAAATATCAAATTATAAGGAATGAATGTCCTAGAACAATTTGAATAGTATCTAAGCATAATTTGTGACTTGTAGAAACTGAAATGGGTCAATTCCATTGAGAAATGACTCATTGGTTGCCAAAAATGTCCCAAAACGAGCCAAACGCGTTTTTACGCATAACTTCCTTGTTTTTAGGAATTTTTGAGTGAGACCGGTGACCACACATCACAAATGATGTAATAGCTTGTGTTAAAATTTCATGATCATTGGATTTAAAATGAAAGAGATAGGGTGTCCAGAAGTTGTTAAAAACTTAAGGGTCAAAAAGCTACAGAATAGTGCTTGCAGCAGTAGAATCCACGGCCAGTGGGAATTCCCACGGCCAATGGATTGTTCTGCCTTAAAACGTAGGAAAAATGACCATTTTGGGTTGTCCAAACAGTCGGATCCACGGCCAGTGGAATTTCCCACGGCCAGTGGATTTCCCCACTGTCAGAAATTTCCAACTGCTACTTTTCCCTTACTATTTTTGGCCCGTTTGGGCATCTTAATGACATTTTTAGCCCTCGACTTCTTCATGAAAGTTGTAGATAATTATGTTACGGAGGTGTAAAAATTGTTCTTACCTCAATTGGAGTTTTCTAACTCTCATAGGGCATAAAACATCGGACCCATTACGTTGTAAAACTTGAATTTAAGAGGGTTTTGAACCCAATTTTGTATGGTTGTCAAATTGGGACTAATGGGCGATATTTGTGACATATCCCACTATTTTTAAGACTAAAAATGAACTATTTCCATATCTTAATATTGAAAATTGCCATGAGCTTATTATTACCATAATTTAACAATTAAATTAAGTACTTTTAAATCCTTACTCTAAATTCAGATTTACTCGTGAAAAATTTTCTTGAAATTTTTGGGTCTGTTTGTATTAATTAAGGTTAGGATGTTTTAGGGGGCGAGGTAAGGCATTTGGGACCTCTAATTTCTAGTTTCTTCCTCTCCCTCTCATGGATCCGAGTATGCATGTGATGATTGGGGTTTTGATTCTGAGTTTTAGTTAGTTGAAAGGCTTAGGTAATGAGTTTGGAAGTGTGAGGAAGGAAATATACTAATTGGTTTGGTGGTTCGGTAACCGTAGGTGCTGGAACGAGCATTGGTCGAGCGAGCGACGAAGCGGGCGTCGGATTCAGAGGTAGGACAACGAATCAAGTGACCGGAGGACACAACCGACACCTCGAGCAAATTGTGGAAGCTTGGAATCGAGGTAAGAGGGGTGTTTGGGTCATAATTAATTAGGATTTGATAATATGATAGCTTCGGGAGGCTTAGCAATTATTTAGAAAATATTGGGGACAATATAGAGTGGTTAAATATAATTAATATAATTTTATAAGCATGTTGAATATGATTATATTATTGTTCGATGAAGAATTATCTTGATGAAGTTAATTATGAAATTGAATAACTACTTACATCGATGTGAATAATGATTTGAAAGATGAAAGTAATATTTATATGCGTGTGTGATATTTCCACCTTGAGATGTATATGCATATTTGAGTATGACTAAAATTGTGGAGTTATGGATTATTGGCGAATTAATATATATGTATATATGTGATGATGTTTGGTGGGCTTGACAAGACGGTCGCCCTGTATTGTGAGCACATGTCAGTTTTTGGTAGTTGCATATGTTGTTTGTTGATGATATGCCATGTTTATGAGATATAATATGTGGTTATATGGTATGGGATGGCCAACGGTATGTATACCCCTCGTTTTTCTGACTCCCGTGGTCTTTGTGCCCAGTTGAGCTACCCAGTGGTCAAGTCGGACCCAGTGGTTGAGGAGGAGAGCCAAGTCGGGCTCGGTGAACCAAGTCGGGTTCACGGGATGTCAAGTTGGACTCCCAGCTAAAGGCCAGTCCTTTAGTATCCGGATACTAGGCGTCGAATTGTATGAGAGTCAGTTGTGATATATGTAGATCTTATATTGATTAGTGATTGGAAATGAATTATGAATTGAAAATGTAATGTGGATTGATGAGTGTATGGTCTGAGTGAGCTATGGAAATTATATTGAGCTTCAGACATTGAATGAGTTAAAGATTAGCATGTATACGTGTATTTATATTGACATGGACAAGTGCAGGAAGCTCAAGAATTCATGTGATGTGAGCTGTAGGTATTAATAAGTTTAATATGTTTTGTTCTATATTAATTATGATATTCCAAAGACTCACCCTTGTTGTTGTTTCATTTTAGTGACCAGTGACAGGGATGATGCTAATGCCGCGGAGGTGTGCCAAGTGGAAGATTGATGTCAAGGAACGAGGATGAATAAACGAATGAATGTAATATATAATGTATGATTATGTGTGTGATAGATAACAAGTGTAATGAATTTATTAGGATTATGTTTGATGTGGTGTAATGAATTAATGATGATTGATGTGAATCGTGGCACGGAGCCACTGACATGTGAATGTTGTGTGTATGGGCAGGTTCTGCTGTATGCATGAATGTCGTGTGTGATATGAAAAAGGATAGATGGATGACTTGATTGATGTTTGGATTAATTTAGTAAATCATGCATATAGTTGGTTTTTATGAATATAAGGAACTGGATAGGTGAATTGGAAATCCGGCGGGTTTCGGGACCCCCAGAATGCATCAATAGGTTCCTTAAGATATTTAAAATCTGTGTGCATTGGCCTTAGGCTGTTTGGAACCCATTTAGGGTGTTTGGTGCAAGGGTTTTGCACCAAAATGGGTTAAACTGCATTTCACGCATAACTTGCGCATATGTGGGAATTTTGGCGAACGGACGACGCCAATAGTTCCGAAATGGGGAAAACATGTGGCCCATGAAGTTTCGTGACAATCGGATCTAAAACGGGCCAATTGGGTAGGTTAGAAGTTGGTTAAATGGTTTAAAGTGTGTAACAGCATCAAGTGTTGTTACTGTAATGCCCACGCTACGCGTGAGGCTGACACGTAGCATGAGGTGCGCAGCGTCAGACCCTGTTTCAGGTTTTTATTTCTTTCAAACTTAAGTAGTCTTAAAGTTTTGTGATGTTATATTATTATTACTTTTGAACATGTTTAGTGAAAATAAACATTATTTTGAATTAAGGTATAATTAATTAATTAAATGTGAAAAATTTATTATGAAATTAATTAAACGGGTAGAAATAAATAATTGACGTAGGACGTCACATTTTTTATTTTTATATTTGGTATAATTATTTTAAAAAAAAATTTTAAAAAAAATAAGATTCTCATATATTTATTTTTAATTATAATTTCTATCAAAACTTTTTTGAGGACAAGAATCGTAATTCCCGTTCATTATAATTTTTTTATATTGTAAATTATACAGTTGGGAGAGCTCAAGAATCTGAAAATCTGAATCGAAATTCCGAATCCGAGGCTAAGATGAGATGAATAATAAATAATTAACACAATAACAACAATTACATGTGAGAGGTAAGAGAATTAGTGGCAGAAACCCTAGAATGCGAAGTTGAATTTCAACACAGAGCTCGAAGAAGAAGAATGGTGAAGCATTCGCAAGCGTGGTTGGCAATGCGGAAGAAGCGGTGGCCGCTAACACTGGTGGCACTCTTGTCCCTTTCCACCGTCACCGTCCTCTTCATCCGAACCACTTCCGATTCCTGCAACACCCGCGCCAAACCTCAGGTTCGGACTCAGGCTCAGCATCTCGATGAATCTCACTCTCCGATTCGTTCATCGTCATCGCCGTCGCAACAACAACAACAACAACAACCGAATCCTCTAGAGTTCATGAAGTCGAAGCTGGTTCTTATGGTCTCGCACGAGCTTTCTCTCTCCGGTGGACCTCTCTTGCTCATGGAGCTAGCGTTTCTCTTACGCGCCGTCGGATCCGACGTCGTTTGGATCAGTAATCAGAAACCTCCTCAACCTGATCAGATCATCTACAGCTTGGAGAATAAAATGCTTGACAGAGGAGTGCAGGTTTTCGTCGTTTCATTTATATTCATTCCACATTTCATGTGTTGAGAATTTGAGGTTTGAAATTTTCAATTTGATCGCTGGCATTTTAGAATAATGTTATGTTAGGCAGTTCAGTAATTCACTGTTTCTATGCGTTTCACATTGCGTGTTTCATGTGTCAGGACTTTGACTGCTCGCGTTTTGGAATGATGTTATGTTAGGTGGTAGTGGTATTGTAGGGTACTACAGTGTGAATGTGACTGACTGTGGTTGTGTTTGGCTTGTGGTAGGTGCTGCCTGCGAGGGGAGAAAAGGCTGTGGATACTGCTCTTAAGGCGGATCTGGTGATTCTGAATACTGCTGTGGCTGGGAAGTGGCTTGATGCTGTTCTCAAGGAAAAAGTTTCGGAGGTTCTTCCAAAGGTTTTGTGGTGGATTCATGAAATGCGAGGGCATTATTTCAAAGTGGAGTATGTTAAGCACCTCCCTTTTGTTGCAGGTGCCATGATTGATTCACATACGACTGCTGAGTACTGGAAGAATAGGACTAGGGAGCGTTTAGGGTATGCTTTTTGTTTAGTTAATGTGTTGATGTGTTTTCTCTGCTACTTTCTGTTACGTCATTAAATGTTAAGTAAGAGCTGTATGTTTTGGCTTTACTTTGTAGGATTAAAATGCCTGAAACTTATGTAGTGCATCTTGGAAATAGCAAGGAACTTATGGAAGTTGCGGAAGATAGTGTAGCAAAGAGAGTTCTTCGTGAGCATGTTCGGCAATCTCTTGGAGTGAGAAATGATGATCTACTTTTTGCCATCATAAATAGTATAATCTCCCTCCTTGATGCTTATTGTTTAGTTGCTGCCTATGCTCATTTTTTTGGTGATGGCTACCCATACTCATTTAGTATGCCAGTGTAGGTCATTGGACTCATTCTTGTCCCATCTAACCTGCTAGCTACCAGCTAGTTCATATTATTGATTGCTAGAAAAGGAAGAGTAAAATTAGTAATTTGCTCTATTTCCAGAATTATGTTTTGAACATATATCACCTGCCTTTAGCAGTGCTTATGTTGGGCTAACTTGATTTATCATATTTGTGTGCCAAATGTAGTTTTCTGCATTGCATTCAAGATAGCTAACCACAGTCATTATTATTACTTATTTCCCTTGTATACATGTCTGTGAAGTGAGAGAGAATTGAATTATTGTTAGAATAGGTGAGCGTTAGGAAAGGAGGTTGTGGTGATTCCACTTGTTATCTTCTTGTCCCCTTTATTTAACATTGCAAAGGTAAATATAAATGGTTTTACTGCATGCCAAAATAATCCTCCCCTCATTATACATCCCTTTTGTTCATTTTGATGATCCTTTTACCGGTCTATATTTTGAGCTTATGGTGAAATATCTGCAGGTGTTTCACGTGGTAAAGGGCAGGATCTATTCCTTCGGTCCTTTCATGAAAGTTTGCTACTCATCCAGGAGAAGAAACTGCAAGTGCCATCTTTGCATGCTGTGGTTGTAGGAAGTGATATGAATGCTCAAACAAAGTTTGAAATGGAATTGCGTAAATTTGTCATGGAGAAAAAAATCCAGGACCGGGTTCACTTTGTTAACAAAACCTTGGCAGTGGCTCCTTACCTGGCTTCTATTGATGTTCTTGTTCAGAATTCTCAGGTATCTTCTGATAATATACCCCTGCTATGTTGAGCATGACACAGTATGCATTACGTTCTATTATTTTGCAAAATGGGAGTTGCTGCCTGAATTGTTTAACCTTTCTGCTCTTAGCAGCAAGAGACTTTTTTTTTGTAAATGGATGTGTTTCTACCTTCCATAAGTATTAATGAAAAGTTAAGTGATAGATCTGATGATATATTCCATAATTATGTTAAAGTTTAATGTGTCATACTTCTAGATATTAACTATAGTTTTTGGATATAAGTTTTTCATTGCTACTATAGTTTTTGGATTTTGTTCATCAATGGCTTGAAATCTTGTATTAAGTTATTTCTAAATCAGTTTCTTCATATCAGGCACGGGGAGAATGTTTTGGGAGGATAACCATTGAAGCAATGGCATTTCGCTTACCTGTACTTGTAAGTATAAGTTGACTGGTCAATATGTCTTTCCATCTTTTTTGGTATTTTAATTTCCTCTCGTCCTGGCCCATTTGTCATTGTTGCCTTTTCTTTCTTTTCAATTTTCTCCCATGATTTCTTTTTTCATCAGGGGTATTCTTCTAATTCTAAGACTATTGAAATCAGAGTATTTTGGTTTTTGCAAGTTTGTCCGAAACATAATTGTTTTATCATGGGGATTGGGGACCTAAGATGCACCGCAAATGTATATTTCTATAGTTTTGGCTCAACTACATCTTATAAACTAGAATTTAGTTTAGCAAATTCAGACTAATTAATCCAAGCCTGGTAAATGCAATGAGAATACAAGCCATTTTATTTTGGCAGTCTGGATTATTCATGCATGTATTTTTTATCGTTTTTCTTTTTAACACTTCATTGATATTAATCCAGGGAACTGCAGCTGGGGGCACTATGGAGATCGTGATAAATAGAACAACTGGTTTACTGCATCCTGTTGGAAAAGAAGGTGTGACACCTCTTGCAAATAACATTGTAAATTTGGCAACTCATGTGGAGAGGAGGTTTACTATGGGAAAGAAGGGATACGAGAGAGTGAAGGAGAGGTTTTTGGAGCCCCATATGGCACAAAGAATCGCTTTGGTTCTGAAGGAGGTGTTACGGAAGGGTAGCCGCAAGCAACTAAATTAACCAGCTTAGGTATTTCACTGTTTGAAAACTGTAAATTAATTCTACAGGGAAAAGAGAATGTCATATGGTAGCAAATGTTGTGGGAAATTAGTCTATGTATAGGGGTGTGTATTTGATTATTTTCCTCGTTTTGGACGCTTCATGTTTTGACAGACAGTAGCATCGCTTTTGGTACAGAATACAGGTGGGCAGTAGCATCCATACACGAAATTGAAACCCTTGTACGTTACGGTTAATGGACTGACCAAGCCTTATAACGCCTTGAATTTGCCCTAAATGAACTCACAATTCACGATGAATTTGAGATTATAGTAAAATGAAATCTGTATAACGAAGATATATTTACCCCAACTGAATGGTTAAAAATTTAAGATTAAGCAACTTGCAAGGTTTACTTAGATGGGAAGAAATTAAAAGTTTTTGTAGCGCGTGAGTTCCAGCTATTCCTCTCCATCATCCAAATGACTGTACACTAGGTATTTATTAAATGTCATACTACTATCATAAGCTTGTGCCTTCCTAAAATTAATTAATAATAATGTACATTTTCAGGAAAAACTACATAATTAATATTTAATTTTATCTACATAAATTTTATTAAAGAAATTTAGGAACATATCACCTTTAATCCATTAGGATTAGTTTAATGGTGGAGGGTTTGGATAGTTTAATCTAATATCAATGATTTGAATTTCAACTTTTACCATAAACAAAAAGGCGAAACATATCACCTTTAAATTTAAAACAATATATTTTTTAAAGATATATTCTCAATATTATGCTAACGAAATTATATTCTCTATATTTTCTCAAATGCAAATTTATTTTTTAGTTTTAGTAAAAATAAAAAAATATATTAGAGAGGTTAACCATGTAAATTTGAGCAACCATATGTTAGCTGTTATATACAGAAATCTATGATTAGATTATATATTTATAATACAACATTATTAGTTAGTGTATACATACAAAACTGAAAAAAAAGAGCAATCAATCTCGTAGTTGTGTCTTAATTGAGTATAGTATAGGTGAGATAACAACGAGGGACGATTTTAAAGACGACACGACGACATAAAAGCGAGAACCGTAAAAGACTTCTCAACTTATCTTAGCTGTTCCAATATTAAACTGATGTATGTATGAGGCTATCTAAGCGGTTCAGATTTAAAACCGCTGACAAACGTATGGGATATCTTAGCTGTTCGGATATCAAACCGCTGACAAATGTAAGGAACACATCTTTCCCGGAATTGCTGGGGAAGCCCTTAGCACTTATTTTAGCGGTTCGAGTACTTACCCGCTGACAGTGTCTAGTCCTATAATAACGGATCATGTTTACAACCGCTGACAAATCTATGGGAGCTATCTTAGCACTTCTCCCAAGAACCACTAAGAAAAACTCAAGGCTTATCTTAACGGATGTAAGGAGCTATCTTAGTACTTCAGATCTGAAACCGCTGATAAATGTATAGGAGCTAACTTAGCAATTTTCCTGAGAACTGGTAAGAAAAACACAAGGCTTATGCTTCACTAATTTTCGGGTGACTTATCTTAGCAGAAATTATATAAATAATTATTAATTAAATAACACACCATGACTTTACAATATGAAGCTTTAAAATATAATACAATATTTCAATAAAGAATATCTTTGAATAAAATTTATGGTACGAAATAATATTTTTTATTAACATAATTTTATTTTTTAAAAAAGAAGTTGAAAATTATATTTGTCTTTCTTATAAATTAAAATTAATTTTTAATTTGTTTGATGCGAAAATGGAATCGGTGAACTTCTTCCTTCTATTTTTTCATTTAATAGCTTTTTAAAGTACCGAACCATGATTTTCTTTCTACTTAGTTTGAGGGATCAAAATCCTCTTTCTCCTAAGCATGTTCTCATTCATGTACCATCAATTAGAATTTCATAGCTCAATTAAAATTACCCACATAGATATACTCTTAGGAGATGTTTAGTGCGGGGATTTGAGTTTATTACTTTAATAATTCTTAAAAAATATATAAAACGTAAAAATAGAAGATTTTTGAATTAAATTTAAAAAATAAAAAATATTTGTGTACCAAACGCCTCCTTGGTATAATTGCTTCTAAAAATATTTTGAGAATTATTTTTATTTATAATTTCTACAAAAACTTTCCTAACAAAGAGGTTAGAATCCTAATTCCTGCATAGTTTGAAAAAAATTATAATATAAAAGTACAATTATATCTTAGGTATAAACTTGTTTAAACTTCTCTTGCATATTGAATCTTCATTTAAAATTATCAGAAATACAAGATTAACCAAAATGTGAAAAATTTATGTAATTTTCTCAATAATATTTTAATCATACAAAACATATTTATTATATTCATGGGTAATATAATTCCCAAAAAAATATAATTCTTAAGATTCAAAAAATGTGTGTACCAAACACCCCATTAACTTAACATCAATCTACCTGCTGATCATTTATATTAGTTTATTCTTGTAACGTCCCTGATGTTTTAATGAGAATTATAAGAAATGGGAAATGTTAGTAAATATTTTAGAAGTTTTATTTAATATTTGTCCTGTCCGAGCCAAAGATTGGAAAAGCCGGTGTTGAGGTCGGTATCTGAAGCGCGAGCAGGCGGAGTTAAAGATCGGAAGTGTAGGAGATGAGCGGGCAGGGCTAGGCGGTCTGGTCCAACCGTTGTGAGGAGAGCGCCTCACACGAGGTTAGAGACCGGATTAACCTCACGATGACTGAAACAACGGATGTAGGTAACCATAAGGTGAGCACGGATGAGATATCCGATCTATCAGGTTGTAGCTCGGATTTCCGAGGTATGAACACTAAGTTTGGACGTTTGGGGGGCCGATATTTATATCGGGCCTATACTCTTGCGAATTATTAGAGGATTGTGAATACTTAAACGTTGAGGGAATAAACACGTGTAATTGATTTGATAACTATGCAATAGTTTAAAATAGTGAAAAATTGATTAAATTTAGTAAGAATACAAATAAAATAAAGGAAAAGACGATCTTGCCCATGAGCTATATATATAAGAAAATTCTCTTCTTTCCCTCTTCATTATTTTATAAGTTACCTTGCTGTTGGTCTATTCCTCCTCTTTCGTTTTTCTCTCCTCTCTTAACGCTGATTTGCATGCGCTGGAGAAGGACTCCATTTGTGTCTAAACTTCAATTTAACCCCATTCCTGTGATCGGGACTTCAAGGTGAGTCTACTGATCCAATCCAATTGTAATTCCCTTATTTCTTTTATTCTTTGACCGTTAAGAGCCATGCATGGCTATATTCGTGGCTGTTCTCCACTCCTCTGGTGAGTGTGAGTCCAGATGTTGTCCATGAACTAAGGACGTTGAAGTGATGAAGCTGTACTTTATGATCCGTAGGTAGTAGGCTAAGCCACGGAAGACTGAGTAACGGAGTTGAGACTGTGAAATCAGTGCTTAGAGGAAGAAATCGACACAGAGGACAGATCATCGAAGCGTGGAACCAAAGTAAGGGGGTGTTCGGGTTATAATTAATTAGAATAGGACTCACTTCTTGTTCAGGTCTTTGAGGTAACGTAAACAGGTTAAGGAAAATATTGCTAAACGTAATTGTGTGTTTATGTTTGTGCATGTGTGACTGAGTTTATTAATTAGTGGATGATCGGATGTGGTTGAGTTTATCATGCTATGATCTGGTGAAATCCAATGTTGAAATGATCATCGTTATGGGACATCGGGTTAGCAAGCAGGCTACTCGAGTGATGAGGAATTGATATTATTATGTGAAAGGTAAACTGTGGAATGATTATGTGGTATGGGATGGCCGACGGTATATGATAGCCCCTCATTTCCGGCTCCTGTGGTTTTCGTGCCCAGTTGAGCTACCCAGTGGTCAAGTAGGACCCAGTGGTCGAGGTGGAGAGTCAAGCAGGACTCGGTGAACCAAGCAGGGTTCACGGGGTGTCAAGTAGGACCCCCAGCTGAAGGCCAATCCTTTAGTATCCGGATACTAGGAGTCAGATTGTATGAGAGTCAGTTGTGATGAATGTGATGTATGTGATGAATGTGATGAATGCGATGAATGTGATGGAATTGTGTAATTGGTTTAATTTAGTTACGGCATGAAATACACTATGTTTCGGTGTGCTTACTTACAGGTGATGCTTGATGTGTTTGTATCACTATGCATATATAGTGTTAAATTCCGTTCTATATTAATTATAATGCCAAACACTCACCCTTGCATTTTTTTTTAGTAACCAGAGGCAGGGAGGGGGAAGGAGCCATGGAGCCGCGCCAAGGGGGAGAACGGTGCCAGGGTCCGTGTGACTTCGAGTGACCCTCTATAGAGTCTTATGTGTGTATAAGAACTTCTTAGTATAATTATTGGTTATGTTTAATTAAGACTGGATCAAATGTAAAACTATATTTTAAAAATATATCACTGTTATTTGCATATGCTTTCATGGTAACTTTTTGGGTTCACAGAACCATTTTTAGAGTGAAGTTTTGAGAGTCCGGTTGCATGTCTTGTATAATCCGATGTGTGAAAGGTGTTCGCTCCAGCAAATAGAACCTCGTTTAAGTGAGAGTCCGGAATCTCGCTTAAACGAGTAGGGGCCTCGCTCAAGCGAGAAACCCTGATTTCCCTTTCTCTCATCCGTTGTGTTCAAATTAAATTTGTTTTCTCTAAATATCGATTAATTTTCAAGAAAAGGAAGAAATGTATCGTAAGAGGTAATTGTTTAAATAAAAATAAATGCAAAAATAATCTAGGACGTTACACTTGGTATCAGAGCGGTTCTTTCTAGAGCCGGTGTGTGGGCCGATCTAGTGAATGTGATAGTTTTATGAAAGTTAATTGTATTTTGTTGTGTTGAGATTGTGTGTGGTCTGGCACCGTTCCCTTGGCACTCCATTGGCGTAGTATTCTATGAATATAAGGTAAATTTATGATCCCCTGACTGATCTTGGTTATTAATGGTGATGTGTTTGCTTATTGTAGAATTACTAAATGGCCGGAGAGACTAGTTCTGGGGGAAGAGATGATTTCTTCTCTAGATTTACTCAGCTGATGAGAAGGACCGAGTCCGGTCCCACTCTGGATAAATTCCTGAAAAGGAATCCTCCGACTTACAAAGTGGGACACGACTACGATGGGGCATATATCTGGATTAGGGATATCGAGCAGGTTTTTGAATATTTTGAGTGCTCTGAAGAGCAAAAGGTTTTATTTGCTACTTACCAACTAAAAGATGAGGCTAGAGTATGGTGGTCCCGTATGAAGGTGCAGATGAACGCAGCTAATGAGCCGTTGGTATGGGCGAATTTTCGAAGGAGGTTCCTTGTTAAATACTTCCCAGACAACTACAAAATCCGGAAAGAAATGGAATTCCTGAAGTTAGAGCAAGACCAGATGTCTGTAGCTGAGTACACCAGCAAGTTTGATGAGCTGTGTGATTTTTACCACCCTTTCTCGTTAGAAGGGACTGAAGGTAGCAAGTGCGCCAAATACGAAGCTGGACTACGGATTGAGCTCCGTAGTGTAATCGTACCGATGGAGATTAGGGACTATCCGACCTTGGTGAACAAAGCAAGACTGACTGAAGAAGTGCAGTTGCAAAGGATGTCTCAGCCAAGAGATAAAAAGCCATTGAAGGCAAAAGGATTCAGCTTCAAGAGGATGGGTCAATTCTTTCGGGGCGGCAAGTCTTCTGCTACCTCCTCATCCTCCTCTGGCCGAGGTTCCACTGGTCGATCGGGTAATCCCCCTGGGAATCGTACATGCTACAATTATGGTCAGGAAGGACACATTGCCAAACATTGCCAAGCTAATCAGATTGTGTGCTTCCAGTGCGGACGACCAGGGCACCTCAGGCCCGATTGCCCTCAGAGGCAGCAGCAGGGCAGGGCGGATAACCGAACTAACTCTTCTGGGAACCGGGGTTCCAACTTCACGAGAGGAGGTCGGAATGGAGCTGGTAGAGGGAACCCACAAGCGGGAAGATATGACGCCCAATCTAGCGATGCCCAGAACGCCATGACTGGGCGTGTATTTGCATTTGATGCTTCAGAGGCTACGAGGAATGACAATCTGGTACAGGGTAAGTGCCTCATCTGTGGTTATCTGGTTGATGTGATTTATGATTCAGGTGCCACCCATTCCTTTATTTCGGAAAGTTGTGTGTGACGGCTTGGTCTGCCAATCAGTTTAATGGAGAATGCTCTTATTGTTTCCACTCCAACTGGTTCCACTTTCCGTGCAACTACAGTATGTAGGGAACTACCGATGCAAATCGAAACCCGTACTTTTCGAGTAAATTTTATCTGTATGCCATTGAAGGACTTAGACGTTATTCTAGGTCTTGATTGGCTTGCTGCTAATCATGTGTTGGTCGATTGTTATCGGAAGAATATTGTTTTCTCTCAGGAGCTTGACATGAAGAACGGGGTGAGCGATGTCCTAACCACGTATATTGTTTTATTCGCTTCGGAGGGTCGGCATAACCTCCTGATAAGTGATATTCCGATTGTTTGTGAATTTTCTGACGTTTTTCCGGAAGAAATTCCGGAGCTACCTCCTAGTCGGGAGATTGATTTCTCTATTGACTTGATTCCCGGGGCAGAACCTGTGTCCCGAGCGCCATATAGAATGTCTTCGGTGGAATTAACCGAAGTGAAGAAACAAGTAAACGAATTACTAGAAAAGGGCTTTATCCGACCTAGTGCCTCACCCTGGGGCGCTCCGGTGTTACTGGTAAAGAAGAAGGACGGTAGTATGCGGATGTGCATTGATTACCGGCGGCTGAACAAACTGACAATCAAAAATAAATATCCACTACCTCGGATTGATGATTTACTGGACCAATTGCGAGGCGCCGCTGTGTTCTCTAAGATCGACTTGAGGTCGGAGGATATCCCAAAGACAGCATTTCGGACTCGTTATGGGCACTTCGAGTACGTAGTAATGCCCTTTGGAGTAACAAACGCTCCTGCCATTTTTATGGATTATATGAATCGGACTTTTTAACCGTACTTGGACCAGCTTGTGGTGGTATTCATTGATGATATTTTGGTATATTCGAGGTCGGACGAGGAGCATGCTCAACATCTTCGACTTGTTTTACAAGTACTTCGTGAGAAGAAGTTGTACGCTAAACTATCTAAGTGTGATTTCTGGAGGAGTAGTGTACAATTCTTGGGGCATATAATTTCTCAAGAGGGAATCTCAGTTGATCCGACAAAAATTGAGGCGGTTATGGCTTGGGAGAGGCCGAAATCAATAACTGAAATCAGGAGTTTCCTCGGATTAGCTGGATACTATCGACGTTTCATAAAGGGGTTCTCTCGGATAGCACTCCCTCTGACTCGGTTAACAAGGAAAGGAAACCCCTTCGTGTGGTCGGAGAAGTGTGAATTAAGCTTCCAAACCCTTAAGCGATGTTTAACGACTGCCCCTGTGCTTGCACTGCCCGATGTAACACAGGAATTTAAAGTATATTGTGATGCATCCAAATTTGGATTGGGGTGTGTGTTGATGCAAGCTGATCGGGCAATTGCTTATGCTTCAAGGCAATTGAGGCCACATGAGGAGAATTACCCGACTCACGATCTGGAACTTGCAGCAGTAGTGTACGCGCTGAAGATTTGGCGTCATTATTTGTATGGAGCTCGCTTTGTAGTATTTAGTGATCACAAGAGTCTAAAGTATTTATTTGATCAAAAGGAGTTAAATATGAGACAGAGGAGATGGGTAGAGTATTTGAAGGATTATGATTTTGATTTGAAGTATCACCCGGGAAAAGCGAATGTTATGGCAGATGCGCTAAGCAGAAAGGTACTGCATGTGGCGTACTTAATGGGTAGAGAACAGGAATTGCTGGAAAGTTTTAGAGATATGAATGTTGGAGTTGTTATGAACGCACCAAACCGAATGACAATCGAAATGTTAAAAATCTCCAACGAATTTCTGGAGTCGATGGTAGCTGCACAAAAAGACGATAAAGAGTTACTGAGGTTGATTGATACTCAGACCCAAGGCAAAAATGTGGAGATAAATAGGGGTAATGATGGTATATGGAGATTCAGGAACCGAGTAGTGGTGCCTGCACATGGAGATTTCAGGCAGGCGGTGTTATCAGAAGCACACAAGAGCTCTCTGAGTATACATCCTGGAGTAACCAAAATGTATCATGACTTAAGAAAGGAATTTTGGTGGCCAAACATGAAGAAGGCAATAATCGAGTATGTGAAATCCTGTGTGATATGCCAGAAGTGCAAGGTTGAGCATCAACGACCTCCAGGTTTGCTTCGACCTCCAGAAATTCCGATCTGGAAGTGGGAAGGTATCACCATGGACTTCGTTTCCGGACTACCCCGCACTCAAACCGGATACAACGCGATTTGGGTGATTGTAGATCGACTAACCAAAAGTGCGTATTTTCTGGCAATAAATATGAAGTGGTCGCTAGATCGATTAGCTAAGTTGTACATTGCTGAGGTCGTACGACTGCATGGTGTGCCCTCAAGCATTATCTCCGATCGGGATCCCCGATTCACTTCAAGGTTTTGGGGGAGTTTACAACAACAATTGGGTACTGAGCTCAAATTGAGTTCAGCCTACCATCCCCAAACCGATGGCCAATCAGAACGGACTATACAGACTCTTGAAGATATGTTAAGGGCATGTGTACTGGAACAGGGCGGATCATGGGAGAAATACTTGCCCTTGGTGGAATTTGCATATAATAACAGTTACCACAGCAGCATTGGGATGGCTCCATACGAAGCTCTTTATGGTCGGAAATGTCGTACTCCATTATGTTGGAATGAGAACGGCGATGCCCTTCATCTGGGGCCTGAGATGATTCAAGAGATGAATGAGCAAATCGCTTTAATCCGAGAGAAGATAAAAATTGCTCAAGATCGGCAAAAGAGCTATTATGACAATCGGCATAGACCTCTTGAATTCCAAGTGGGTGATTGGGTGTTCCTAAGGATTTCACCAACTAAGGGTGTAGGTCGAATTTTGAAGAGCCAAAAGCTTAATCCGAAGTACATTGGACCATACCAAATACTAGAACGGATTGGCGAAGTCGCTTATCGATTGGATCTTCCCCAATCATTGACTAATATTCACAACGTGTTCCACGTATCGTAACTTCGAGCCTACATTCCGTGTGATACCATGATTGTACCAAGTAACTCCATTGAAGTGAAGGAAAACTTGACGGTGGAGGCAGTACCAATCGGCATTGAAGAACATCAAACCAAACGGTTAAGGAACAAGGAGGTACCGCTGGTGAAGGTGAAGTGGCAGAATTTACATTGGATAAACTACACTTGGGAGTTAGAATCCGATATGAGACGAATGTACCCTCATCTTTTTCAACCGGAGCACTGATTTCGGGGACGAAATCTCCTTTTAGAGGGGGTGGATGTAACGTCCCTGATGTTTTAATGAGAATTATAAGAAATGGGAAATGTTAGTAAATATTTTAGAAGTTTTATTTAATATTTGTCCTGTCCGAGCCAAAGATTGGAAAAGCCGGTGTCGAGGTCGGTATCTGAAGCGCGAGCAGGCGGAGTTAAAGATCGGAAGTGTAGGAGATGAGCGGGCAGGGCTAGGCGGTCTGGTCCAACCGTTGTGAGGAGAGCGCCTCACACGAGGTTAGAGACCGGATTAACCTCACGATGACTGAAACAACGGATGTAGGTAACCATAAGGTGAGCACGGATGAGATATCCGATCTATCAGGTTGTAGCTCGGATTTCCGAGGTATGAACACTAAGTTTGGACGTTTGGGGGGCCGATATTTATATCGGGCCTATACTCTTGCGAATTATTAGAGGATTGTGAATACTTAAACGTTGAGGGAATAAACACGTGTAATTGATTTGATAACTATGCAATAGTTTAAAATAGTGAAAAATTGATTAAATTTAGTAAGAACACAAATAAAATAAAGGAAAAGACGATCTTGCCCATGAGCTATATATATAAGGAAATTCTCTTCTTTCCCTCTTCATTATTTTACAAGTTACCTTGCTGTTGGTCTATTCCTCCTCTTTCGTTTTTCTCTCCTCTCTTAACGCTGATTTGCATGCGCTGGAGAAGGACTCCATTTGTGTCTAAACTTCAATTTAACCTCATTCCTGTGATCGGGACTTCAAGGTGAGTCTACTGATCCAATCCAATTGTAATTCCCTTATTTCTTTTATTCTTTGACCGTTAAGAGCCATGCATGGCTATATTCGTGGCTGTTCTCCACTCCTCTGGTGAGTGTGAGTCCAGATGTTGTCCATGAACTAAGGACGTTGAAGTGATGAAGCTGTACTTTATGATCCGTAGGTAGTAGGCTAAGCCACGGAAGACTGAGTAACGGAGTTGAGACTGTGAAATCAGTGCTTATAGGAAGAAATGGACACAGAGGACAGATCATCAAAGCGTGGAACCAAAGTAAGGGGGTGTTCGGGTTATAATTAATTAGAATAGGACTCACTTCTTGTTCAGGTCTTTGAGGTAACGTAAACAGGTTAAGGAAAATGTTGCTAAACGTAATTGTGTGTTTATGCTTGTGCATGTGTGGCTGAGTTTATTAATTAGTGGATGATCGGATGTGGTTGAGTTTATCATGCTATGATCTGGTGAAATCCAATGTTGAAATGATCATCGTTATGGGACATCGGGTTAGCAAGCAGGCTACTCGAGTGATGAGGAATTGATATTATTATGTGAAAGGTAAACTGTGGAATGATTATGTGGTATGGGATGGCCGACGGTATATGATAGCCCCTCATTTCCGGCTCCCGTGGTTTTCGTGCCCAGTTGAGCTACCCAGTGGTCAAGTAGGACCCAGTGGTCGAGGTGGAGAGTCAAGCAGGACTCGGTGAACCAAGCAGGGTTCACGGGGTGTCAAGTAGGACCCCCAGCTGAAGGCCAATCCTTTAGTATCCGGATACTAGGAGTCAGATTGTATGAGAGTCAGTTGTGATGAATGTGATGTATGTGATGAATGTGATGAATGCGATGAATGTGATGGAATTGTGTAATTGGTTTAATTTAGTTACGGCATGAAATACACTATGTTTCGGTGTGCTTACTTACAGGTGATGCTTGATGTGTTTGTATCACTATGCATATATAGTGTTAAATTCCGTTCTATATTAATTATAATGCCAAACACTCACCCTTGCATTTTTTTTAGTAACCAGAGGCAGGGAGGGGGAAGGAGCCATGGAGCCGCGCCAAGGGGGAGAACGGTGCCAGGGTCCGTGTGACTTCGAGTGACCCTCTATAGAGTCTTATGTGTGTATAAGAACTTCTTAGTATAATTATTGGTTATGTTTAATTAAGACCGGATCAAATGTAAAACTATATTTTAAAAATATATCACTGTTATTTGCATATGCTTTCATGGTAACTTTTTGGGTTCACAGAACCATTTTTAGAGTGAAGTTTTGAGAGTCCGGTTGCATGTCTTGTATAATCCGATGTGTGAAAGGTGTTCGCTCCAGCGAATAGAACCTCGTTTAAGTGAGAGTCCGGAATCTCGCTTAAACGAGTAGGGGCCTCGCTCAAGCGAGAAACCCTGATTTCCCTTTCTCTCATTCGTTGTGTTCAAATTAAATTTGTTTTCTCTAAATATCGATTAATTTTCAAGAAAAGGAAGAAATGTATCGTAAAAGGTAATTGTTTAAATAAAAATAAATGCAAAAATAATCTAGGACGTTACAATTCTATTGATTAATTTTATAAGTGACAAAAAATATATTATTGATATAAAATATTGATGTTGTGTTAATTAATTTTTTATTAATTTCTTTTTTGGTAATTAAAGTTTAGATGACTTAGGCTCAGAAACTCATGAGGATCTTCACATCGGTGAAATTTAAACTCATAATTTTATGCCTATAAATTTTATTTTTATCCAATTGAAACAACAATTGCTGGTTTACATCGATTCTTTTAATAACCGGTACAAAAAGTACTTTTTACGTGTAAAAATAATTGGTATAGCAAATAGGTATAAAAAATGTCTCTCCATGGAAATTAATGGACCATAAATTTACGTGGTTGATTTTAGTTTGTAGTATAGGAATGGAAACACGACTTACGAGACACATGACTTTAATCCCTTGGTTACAAGCTAGTATTAACATAACAATCAACCAATCAAGATCGTTCATTAACCTAGTACAAAATAATGACAATTGGTTAGTTATATTTATGCGATACATTGATAAATTTAGTATGCATAAATAAATCTTTTGTTTTTAGTAAACAAGGAAGGAAAAAATTACAAAAACTTTTTTATAAAGGAGGCTAAGAGAGGTTATTTTCACACCCTTTGTAAAATTGAATCATGCATTCTCATTCTAGCCAAAGCATCTCCACACCCTTCTTATCTTTATTGATATGAACCACTTTACTAACTCATTCCCTTATAGTGTCTTGGATTTGCTACACCTCTCGAGGCCACCAATCTTATGAAATATAGATGTTAGATGTCACTAACTATATAACTTTTGTAGAATCATCATTTCAAATAACGCTTGTAAAACCAAGCTCCTAAGTAAGCATGAGACCTTCTAACATTGTTAGTAGTTTCGCACCCAAAGTGTAACATCCTATTTTCATCACAAATAGGAAATAGATATTAATATATATTTCTTGAGAAATACTTACTATAAGTTAGTTTATTATTATCATTTTTTTAAAATTTTGGTATTTATATTTTTATTATTTGTTTTTTTTTAATAATAATAATAATAAAATGAAAATATTTTTGAATGAGAATTTTAAAGTGACTTAATTAGTATTCACTAATTAAGAAAATTATATTAAGAATTTTTAATATCTTTGTTATTCACCATTTTTATTTTATGTTGTTATATTTTTATTTTTTTTACATATTTAAGATTTAACTCTTATTAGAATTTTAAAATAAAATTTTGAAGGAATTAGACTATGGTTCTTTTAAACTTTTTGATCTACATAATATTTATGATTTTCTGGAATTTTTTGAAAATTTTGAATTATTTTAATAAAATAATAT
Organism: Clitoria ternatea; assembly: GCA_037962975.1. Taxonomy (NCBI): domain Eukaryota; kingdom Viridiplantae; phylum Streptophyta; class Magnoliopsida; order Fabales; family Fabaceae; genus Clitoria; species Clitoria ternatea. Next base: position 115,488,393 of record CM075674.1, on the reverse strand, counting down.
ATTTTAAATAATTTTAAATTCATATAAAGTTGCTTAAAATTAAAAATATTTACAAGAATGTAAAGTTAAATTATAAGAAAATTTTCTAAAATCCATTTCAAGTAGACTTATCTAAAAATTATCGGTTTGAGAAAAATCTTGATTTTTTCTAATCGTTAAAAAATTAGAAACGTATCAATAAATTTTTATTAACAGAAAATTTTAGATTTTTAAAATTTCAGCTTTATATTACTTATTATAAAATTAGTGAGGACTGATATAATATCGCTAAATTTCAAAAAGGACTCATTTTGAATATTTAAAATATACCGAGTGAAGGGTTACTATTTGACTTAATAATTTTGCCGACAATTACTATGCAAATCACTGTGCATGTATGAAATTTTCAAAAGATGCACAGTAACCTGGAATAAAAAATTCAAAAATGCATAGTACTTTTATATTAAAATAATGGAATGCATAGTAAATTTTTTTCCTATAAATACCGAAGGATTTCTTCTTTAGAATTCACAATTTCAGATTAAGTTTTCTTAATATAGTAGTGCTAGTGAGATAGTGGTGGAAGTGAGAGAGAGAAGAAAAGTTTTTGGAGAGAAGGTTCTGCCAAAATCCTAAGGTAAGAATACTTCTCTTTTATATTTTTTGGGTTATTTTTATATCATTTTTAGAAATCTGTTATTATACTGGAAATAATATTATTTTAAGTTACTATTCTGCATAGTAAACACTATTTCAATAGTAAATTACTATTTCAATAGTAAATTACTATTCAAATAGTAAATTACTATTTACTGTTACTATTTACCATTACTATTCACGATTTACTATTTACTGTTACTATTCACGTTTTACTATTTACTGTTATTATTCACGTTTTACTATTTACTGTTACTATTTACGATTTACTATTCACTATTCACTATTCACTATTCAAAATTTACCATTTTTTTTATTTTAAGTTGTAATCTTAATTTTCATCTTGTAATTATATTAAAATGAAATTGGTATGTTTTAGAACTCGGAGACGAGGCGTGCATGGATTTTCAATAACGAATCGGTATACAAGAGGTAAGGGGGAGTGAGATAAAAATATAATATGAAAGACATAAGAATAAAGGGAGGAGTCCCTTACTCCTTTTAAATTTAATAATATTATTATAAAGTAATAACTTCTCAACTTAAAATTTATAATAAATTTAATATACTGTGTAACTTATTCTGAAATATCTATACATAGATCTGAATTATTATAACTTATACGGACTGAACTAAACCTATGCAAGGACTTGGATTTTTATATCCTATATGGATCGAACTAAACCTATGAAGGACTTGGAATATTATGACCTGTCTAGACTGAACTATACCTATGCGAAGACTGGATATATGGACTTATATAGACCTGTGCGAGGAATGGACTATAAGGACTCAAAATCAAATCTACTAATTTAAATAACCATTAAAAATTTGAATTATATTTATAAGCGATATTTAGTTGATTTGACTTGATTATAATTAATTATATTTGATTTCGATTAATGATATTGTGATTTATAATATTAGACTGTGATTAATAATATTCAATTATGATTGATGATATTTGATTGTGATTGATGAGATTACTATACTTGATTGTGGTTGATGAATGATTGATGATCTTGTGATATGAAGTTTGAGCATATAGCAAGCATGACGGAAAGTTAAAACTCAGTAAGAATTTTCTTACCTTACTCTTTAAATTTTTATTCCAAGAGAAAGTATTTTGTAATTATTTTAGTTTTTTATTTCTTCTTATAAATAATTTTTATTAACTTTATTTTTAATCTCAATAATAAAATCTAGTATTAGAAAGAAGCTATTTTATGAAAATCAGAGGTTGAGATAATTAATTCTTGAATTAAAGAAAATTTTTATAGTTTTAAGTATTCTTAGTTAATGATTTTAAATTATTTTCTTTAGAAATTAGAAGTTTAAAGTAAATTATTTTGGTTTTCCCCAACGAAATAACTAAAGAATATTTTGTGGAGATTTCAAAAACTCAATCTAGTTAAGATTTAAATTGAGAAAGATTATGTAAATATATGAAGGTTTTTAAGAGAAAGCTTTGAGATATTTAAGGCTTGGAAACTCAATTTTGGTAAGATCTGAATTTGAAGACTGTACTAAATTATTTCAGTATAACAGAAGTTCAAAGAAGAACTTATGGAAATGTACAGTTTATTGTGATGATTTTGTGAACCTTTATGGTATTTAATAATTGAGTTTCTAAAAGCCTTAACTAACTAAATATGCGAGTAGTTCATGCATCATGAATCATTAAAGAGAATTGAGATGTGATATTGCCTGGGGACGGATTATAGAAACCGAGGATACATTAGAGGAGGCTTAATTGCGAGCCTTGGGATGAGAGAGTGTGAAAGGGTGCTTCAGGTGACCTGGGGTCGCTCCCTAGTGTCGGGTACTTTCACAATAAAAACTTTCTCAGTCTGACTAGTCTCTAAGTGTTTCCACGCCAGTTGAGCTGTTCATATGCCATGAAGGCATTTATGTTATTATTATCCAGAATTTATGAAACAGTGTAAACTCCTGGTTGGCCCAGTGCAAACTAAAACTTTAAGGGCCCACATGCATAAACTGAATGAGACAGTAGCATAAGCATTACATAACATTCATGTGATTGTGACATTCTATATGGATGGTTATGAATGAAAATATAAGTGTTATGTATGTGGAAACCCTATATTCATAATTGATTGTATATGAGATTATGACTGATATTACTATATTAGTTTGTGAAAACCCTTATGCTTATGTCTTATCTGTAATATATTATATTTTGTTTCTCACTCCTTCTTGTTTGAATTTTTGTGTCCAAAATATATGTTATATGATATATAGCTAGCAGTCCAAGATGGAAGGATATATAATTACAAGAGGATAAAGTGGTCTCATTCTCAATCGATTAGATGAAGAGATATGACAAGAGTAGGATTCAAAACTCGATGGTTCAAGGACTAGGAAATGATTGTTCACATTTGTAGTAGAGGTATAGTTTAGTTTTATTTTGCCTTATTACAATATCAAGTAGATAATTGTAACAAGGTAAAGGTTAAACTTTAATAAACTCTTTCATTCGGATATAATATTGTAATGATTTATCACTTATGATTTCTATAAATTATTTTGTCATTATGGACAAATATTGAAAGACAAATTTTTTTTACTTTCAATATTCAAAGGAAATCAGATGTATATACGTCCTTGTATACACGAGATAAAGAGTGATAAATATGTATATCTTTCTAAAAGTTTTTTTTTAAAAGTAAGAAGAATACATATATATCTCGTGTATATAAGGGGGTGTTACACAAAGCGGTTGCAGTATTACTGCTTTTTAGAGTAGAAAAACCATGTGATCGTGCACCTCTCGTACCACCCCTACCTATGCCCATTTGTTGCAGGTCCATCTCCAACTCTAATCAACATTCAATTTTACTTGTATTTGAAATAAAGGCTGGCAAGTTGAGGAATCCGAAGTTGTTCCCTTCCTATAGAACTTCCTAAAATCATTGGTTTATAACCATGTTTGCCTAATGATATATTGGTGAGTATAAGCTTCTACTTCAAAGATGACAATGTTTCTCCATTTCCAAAGCCACCATAGAATTGCAATGAAGAGATCATAATGACGTTTTTGCATGAGTTGCTTAAGTTCCCGATTGCTTCATTGTAGAACCTTTGTTTGCGATAAAAATAGAGCTTTTCCTGATGAAGCTTTCCACGACGATTTTAGCCCTAGGTTCCTTCTCCGTCGTGTTTCACGTTCGCTGTTGATGGGTGCCAAAACTCTATTTTGGAGTAGGTTAGTGATACCTCCCCTCGGCCACCTTTGTTTCCATGTCCGTGGTTGAACTTGTCTGACCATTTTTCCCTCACCCCTCCTCTAAAACCAAGGCTCTTAGGTTCCAAAAAATCATACAAAAATTCAACCGTTCGATATAGTCATCCTTTTTATAGACATTAACCTTCAAAATTTATTAAAAATTCATCCGTTGGAGAAAAATTATAAAACTTTGAGAACAAGAAGCTAGTGTGTTTTTAAACCATGCTCCAAAACACCATGCACAAGTTCAAGCTCCAGGGGCCATTTTTTATTTATTGAAATTTTACACTAAATATTTTTTAAAAAAAATTGTCCCTACCCTTGGAAACAACTAATGAAACTTTGAGGATAGCCTAATAATGTATTTCTAAGCATGATACAAAAATTTAACCGCTCGGTATGGTCATCTTTTTTGTAGGAAATACCTTTAAAATTTTATTAAAAATTCATCTGTTGGAGAAAAATTATGAAACTTTAGAAATAAAAAGATAGTATGCTTCTAAGCATTACTGCAAAAAAAACATGCAAAAATTTGAACACTAAGTATCATTTTTCATTTATTGAAATTTTACATTGAATAATTTTTTTAAAAAATTTGTCCATTCCCTTAGAGAAAACTCAGGAAACTTTGGGGACAACCTAACAATGCATTTCTAAACATGGCCATTAAAAATCATAAAAAATTTCAATTGCTCATTATGGTCATCTTTTTCATGGGCATTAGCCTTCAAATATTATTAAAAATTCATCTGTTGAAAAAAAATTATAAAACTTTGGGAAAAAGAACATAGTAGCATTGATGCAAAAAATATGCAAAAATTTGAACTCTGGTACCATTTTTTATTTATTGAGATTTTGCATTGAATATTCTTTAAAAAAATCTATCCCTTACAATGCCTTTCTAGGCGTGACCGTAAAAAATCATACAAAAATTCAACCGTCCGATCATCTTTCTCTTGGGCATTAGCCTTCAAAATTTTATAAAAAATTCATCATTTAGAAAAAAATTATAAAACTTTAAAAACAAAATAGTGTGCTTTTAAACATTGCTAAAAAAACCATACAAAAATTAGAACTCTGTATACCATTCTTCATTCATTAAAATTTTACACTTAATTTTTTTTAATATGTCCTTTCTCTTAAAAAAAAAGACTGGCCATGACGCACAAACAAATCACTTATTCATTCAGTTGTCAAACAGGTGAGAAATTACATATGGATTGTTTACACTTAACTCACAGAATTATCTTTTTATCCGGTGTCTCATTGATCGGGACAGTGTCAAATTTTCAAACATCGATAGCTAGCCATGTTGCAATTTTGAGTTAGTGTTGCTGTGGTTGATGCCATTTATGGATGTTTCTCTCTTGGTTAATTTCTGTTTTAGCATTTTTAGAATTTTGAAGAACCAGAATGCACTGACTAGCTGCAGACCCAATCCCATAGCCTGTAACATTGGAAGAATTAAACAAATGAAGATTATATTTTAGAAAATGCTTTCACTAAGGAAAGGGTAACAAATTATACCTTTATTAGAAGTGGGTAGTCTTTAGATAAAGTTACATAAGTGAGGCACGGTCCGACCAACATCCTGGCAACTGTAAATATGATAGCAAATAGAATCTGCCATGTAGGAAACTCAGCTTTTAGCTCATTTTGATAAAGTGTTCAATTAAAAATATACACATATTTTGCTTTAGTTCGTTTTATTTTAATTATTACTCTTATTTAAATATTTGAATATCACCATTATTTAATAAGTATAAAACTGAAAAAATAAATTAAATTTATAAAAAATATATTTGATACTTCAGGTAGCCCATTATATTACTTACATCAGCAATCAAATTAAGAAGGGTATCTCTGTATCCAAGCTCCTTTAAAAGTTGCCTGAAATGCAAGAATGGGCTTGATACTTCTGTTATCCACATTGCAGCCACCATTTCTGAGCCACACTGCGCACAGATACGCTAATAAATGAAATCTCCATAGAAAGTTAATCATTACTGCAAGAAAACTTAAAAATGATAAGTAAACACTGATTTGAAAATAAAAAAAATCATTGAAATTTGTCATCAATACACTCCACTACCGGTTTCCTAAAGAGGATCAAAGAAAGAAAAAAGATGCAGATGGGAATTATAGACAAATTGAGAAGGACGCAAGGAGCTACTCCAAATTTTTTCTACTGGATAACCAAATATTATAAGCAAATTGCTCATAATTCTCACACTAACCGTAACAATTTGAGTGATTAATTAATTAACTAATTACCTTTTGATAGTAAAGACCTGCTCCAATTCCAACAATGCTTACCAAATGGTGGACGGTGTTGTCTAGATTCACTCTTTCATCAAAGTGAGAACAAACTAGATCATATATCAGATAAGAAAGACTCACTGCCAGAACTTGCATCTGCTCACACATCATAGTGTTCAAACCATTAATTAATCTCCACTTTAATATGCCAAATCTAAACAATCAATCAAAACACCCCCAGTTCATAACAATTTTCACAGCAAAATATTTCTAGAAACTATCTTAAAAACTATAAACTACTTAAAAAGTACGAGGTATATGTCCAAACAGAGCACCGGTATATACCTCTTGTGGAGAAGATTTTGAAGTCACGAAGCAGATTGGACAGCTCCAATCTTGAACACAGAGAGAAGCCAATGTGACTGCTAAGGTTGCATGGAGTGTGGAGACAATACGGGTACAGAAATCAAATGAACGCTTGGGAAAGATTCTCCTCACTACTAAAAAAGTTGTTGTCCATGAAACAACTCCTACAACAATTGTCTTTCTAACATAGTCTTCCATTTTAATTATATCCCTGTTGCAACAAATCAAATATATATATTTGTTTTCAAATCAAGTTTAAGTAAAGTATATCAATTCATTATTATATAGCATCCACTAATTGAATGTTGACACAAATTGTGCTACATATGTATACGCATGCATATATACATGCATGAATACCAACACTCTGGAAATGGTTCAGAATTCAAACCTGCAAGTCTTTGGCAATGATCACCTGGAGAGACGACCTGAAGAAATAATGATAACTAATAGCATTCCATTGAACAACTTCCACCAAAAAATGTATGAATTGAAGCAATATTAGATTCACAAAAGGGTAGAGACAGGAATGTGTACTTGTCAGCAAGTAACTGCACAACCACCAGATTTATTAAATCTGTGCATGTGTACAGATAGATAGATATTCAAAATATAAACCAGCTATATCATTCAGGGAAATGCTAATGGACTATGGTGCTACATGGTCCCACGAGTTAAAAAGAATAAGAGAGAAAATTTTATTCAAAATTATCATTAATACATATTCTTCACCTTTTTATGCAAATTTAATACAATTTTGTATAATTTATTTTAGTTTCAAATATAGGAGCTGGTTGGGATGGAGAGTAGGTTTGAAGGATTTTTGTTTCTTGTTCACTCAAAATACCAAATCCTTATAGAGAATTCCAAGGTTAGAATTTTCCTTATTAGAATATAATTTGAAAAACTTCTTCAAGCACCTCATAGTTAATTTATATATAAGAGAGGACCCTCATTTTAAACTTGATTTAACATGCTTAACACTATCAAAACTATTTTAATATATCTTATTTTATATGCATTACAAATAGCATAGTTATATCGTAAGCTGATCGTAGTCATGTGGCATATTAATTGGTCTATTAGTAGTGTTTAGATCAGTAATAAACCTTGTGAAATTTTAAGACAAACACTTCTCATTTTTAAAGTGGTATAATGAATCATTTTTCACGAATAATTCCTTATTTATATATGAATTTAGGTACCCACTCACCTACTTTTTAATGTTATTTTTCTTTTACGGGTAAAAAATAAATTTTTAAAAAATTCCTTAATCGGTAAGAATATTGGTTAACATGATCCTATTGTTTATATACTTTCTTGTCAAACTTGTTTTTCCCTCTTTACGATTTCAACTACTTATGCCATATTCTCTCTTGTTTTGTACAAAACTGTAATGTCTAAAAACAGAACATTAGAAATAGAGAAAGTGGTTGTGATATAAGAGAAAAATGAATTTTAAAAAACCCTGATAATTAGGGAATCGGAGGATCTAGTTTAACCATAAGGGAGGTGGCATAATGCTTTTCTTGCATGTTTCTCATTTTGAATTAAATGCAGAAATTAAATTTAAAAGTGAGACATTAAATATGAAGAATTATTGGAAACATGTGGTTGAAGTTTAGTTTGGTTGACATTGGTAAGTTATGCAACGGGTTTTTATTTATTGCGGATTCACATTGAAGCCAAACTAAAATGATAAGTAGGTAGGCATAAATAGCCGATGAAGTAACCATAAATTCTGCCCAATAAATCAGGAGATGTTCCCATTACATTGGTGTTTGGTGATTGATTCTTTGGGCATTATTACTTTTGCACATATTAAAAATAATAATGAAAAGTAGTAATTTGTTTTAATATTATTAAATATTTAATGAATATATTAAAATATCCTTAATATCATTAATTACCTAAAATATTAGTTGTAAAAAAACATATTTAGTAGACAAACATTTAATAATATTAAAAAAGGTATAATTTTACTTATATTATATGACCAAAATTTTTTACTAAAGTTTACTTATATTTAAAACTGAAAATAGTATTTATTTTAAGCTTGTGTGTGGGGGATGTTAATGACTCACTCTTCAACATATTTCATATGATTGGTTAATTTTTTAAAAGTTAAAATTATGGAATAATTTACAAGCACATAGTTTGAGTTTTTAAAAAACTAATCAATCACGTGAAATATGTTAGTAAGTGTGTTGATAGCATTAATAATAAAAAAATGTGTTGGTAACACTTCTCTGTGTATTTTAAAGAGAAAAGAGTATTGATTATTTTTATTGATTATATACATAAACATACATATATACACACATCATTGGGGCCGACCTTCAGCATAATGGTTAAAAATCTTTAGTTTTATTGAGAATTTATATTTTGTTTCATAATTTAATGTGCAAATTTGGTGTACACGATTTGGGTTGTTGCTACAAGGCTTGCGTTAGGTTAGATATTTTGATGGGCTGTAAGAGGCGATAAGTGGTATGTACTGGCAAACACCTCTGACACTAAATTTAGTGATGTCAAAGCTAAGAGATCTGAGGTTAACTAGAGTAAGAAAAATATACATTAGACATTTACAAAGGTTATATTTATAAGAGAGTAATTGTAGGAAGGTAGTTATTACTATGTCGGTATCTTTTCTAGATTTGTAGGAATTCTATATTGTAACATGACTATCGTGTTAAGTGTAAACATAAGGATATCAGATACCTAAAGTATGTATTGATATGATGTTGTATATTTGTCAACACAATATATTTGCATGAGTATAAAGGTGTTATAGGGGTACCTGTGGATACTAGTGCAAGTTTAAGCATACAGGTAATGTCTGGATCAAATTCAAATCTAGTGTTTTTGTTGTAGAGAAAAATGTCAAGTAAAGTTGTTTAAAGTATAGGTGGTCACCAATTAAGTCATTGAATATTTGAATTGTCCACGTGTTTGTCCTTCTACTTGTCTCCATTTATAACGCCTTTAATGTCATCCAATGTGGCACTAGTTGCTAATATGGCTACAAATTGGTTTTGCACATGATGATGGGCACATTTGCTTGTGAAAAGAATAACGTAAACAAGAAATGGAACCTAAATTAAACTCGACCAAAGCTAAGTCATAACAGAGTTTTTAAAGATTTTACCATGCTTGCATATGCCCTGGGAGAGCAATGAGAATGAAAAAGTAAATTTAGGAGAGAAAGAAGTTTAATGAGATTTCATTCTTCAAGTGCCACCTTTGTGAAAAGTTGTCCTTAACTTTAGGGTTTTGTTCATTGCAATAGTAAAAAGAACCTCCATGTGAACCATTTGCCACTTTGCATCAATGGAAAAGGAAAAAAGAATATTACAAACCCTAGGTAGAAGAAGTTAAGTTTAAAAGGACCAAATGAAGAGGGACACCCAAAATGGTTTAATATGAGTCTTTCATAAATATTTCAACAAGTCACTCATTAACAACACACGTCAGATTCTATTAATAGCATTAGAGATGGAGACAAGCATAGAATAATGTAATGGACAATTAAAATTTTCTAATACTTAATTGGTAACCAAAATCTTTGGAAGAGTAGATGTTTTTCTCATTATTATACATAAAAAAGTGCACACATACCTACATACTTAATGAATATATCAAATGAAAACATTTTACTTAAGTGAAAATGAGAATAGTTAATCAAGAACATTAAATTTTATTTAAATGATTAAAATTAAAACATAAATACTTTTAAGTAATCATGTAACCACTTGTTAACTTTTAATTTTAAAAATTCATGAAAGGTTATATGATACAAATTTATTGTTTTATTGTGCATAATAAATATGTTCTAACTCCACTCAGGTTTATCAGATATCATTTATTTGAATAAAGGGGAAAGAAAATTAAGAAACCTTTCAATACAATTTTTTGTGCACTTAACTTCATGGTTAATTAAAAACTTATTTGGTTGGTTATTTTTACATAAAAGTTAATAAAATTTATTGACATAAATTTTTAAAAAATTATTTTAACATGATACAATGAATCACGTACTGAAATAAAATATAAAATAAAAAGTAAAAATCATAATTTATTTTTATAAACTTGTAGAGATTTCATAAATCTTTTTGTGCATACAAAGACTTCAGTTATAATCTCTATTATATACATTTGTAAAGTTTTTTATGACACATATCAGTGTTTAATGAAGCCTCATTTATTTTACTTTTTTAAATTTAAAATAAAAAATTAGTGTCGCGACTGGAGTCCCGGTGCACGATGCGGACTGGTTAAAGACAATAAAAATAAAAATGCATTGGAATGAGGTCGTTAGACGTCCAAAAAATAAAGGGTTCAGTGAGTCGCCACTAATATTTATCAAGGAAAATATTAGAAAAACCTTTAAATAGCACTGATTTTTAAAATGAGATTATGTTTAGTCTAAAAGTCGAATTACAGGAGGGGAAGATATTAGCACCCCACACTGTCCGTCCTAAAACGGTTACCCAAATTGCTCATGTGTAATTTTTCAGAAAAATAATTATCAAATATTTCACCCTTCATAAAAACAATAATGATAAATGCTATTTACAGACAATATACATAATAACGAGGATATTTTGAAAATTATAAAATAAAATTAAATAATAAAACACATCACCTAAATTTTCATCATTTTTAAGTTCAAAGAAAAAATAAACAAACAAGTGATTAAAAGACAGCAAAATAAATAAAAATGCTATAAGACGTCTCGTCTCCATTATTTTCTAGTAAATAAAAAACAATCCATTGATTTTATTGGGAAATATATGGTTCATAAAAAAACAAATAAATAAATGAAAGAGTAAAAAAATAAACATAAAAAGGAAAAAATGAAATTAAATATATCAATATGAAAATAAAGAAATATATACACTTAATTAATTAAAATTAACAAATGAATCTTATTCAATTATTTTTAAAAAAATAAGATTAATAAGATTTCTCATCTAAATTAATTTCATTTTGAATTTAAAAGAAAGATAGATGAATAAATAACACACTATTTATTTTTCTTGCTCTTTATCATTTTTTATGATAATAATTTTTCTTAATTAATAAAATGTTGTTAAGAGAAAATAATAGGAAATCATGGCAATAAATAAAATGGATAATTACGTATATATATATAAAAACTACTCAAAAATTATCAAAAAAATAAAAAAACAGATAAAAATAAAATAAAATAAAATAAAATAATATGAAATAATATGGGTAAATAAAGAGAAATGAAAGGATAAATAATAATAAGTAAATAATCATTTAAAACTAAACACAAGAAATTTTATATATATGAAATACAAAATTAAATGGTTATTGTAAAAGATAATTTCAAAATTATTATAGAGTAAATAAATAAGGTAAAAAAAATAAAGGATGGAAGAATGAAGTATAGAAAAATAAAATAAAAGTGCAAAAAAATGAAAATGAAAATAGAAGCATAGGAAAATAAATGAACAAATAAATAACTGTAGGAGAATAAAATATAAAAAAAAGTACATAAAAATAAATAAAGGAAAATAAAAGTGCAAAAAACATAAAGGGTAGAAAAATAAATATATAAAATAAAGGGTAGAAAAATAAATAAATAAAAATAAAAGGGCAAAAAAATAAATAAATAAAAATAAAAGGGCAAAAAAATAAATAAATAAAAATAAAGGACAAAAAATAAATAAATAAAAACAAAAGAGCAAAAAAATAAATACATAAAAATAAAGGGTAGAAGAATAAATAAATAAAAACAAAAGGGAAGAAAAAAGATAAATAAAAAAAATTCAGAAAATAAATAAATAACTAATAATTACAGAAATATAAAGTACGGATAAATAAAGTGCAGAAAAATAAATTAACAAAAATAAAACTGCAGGAAAGTAAATAAAGAAAAATAAAAGTACAGAAAAGTAAATAAAGAAAATAAAAGTACAAATAAATAAAGATAAAAATACAGAAAAATAAATAAACAGTTAAATAACTACACAAAAATAAAGTACAGGAAAATAAAGTACAGGAATATAAATAAAGAAAAATAAAATTGTAAAAAATTAAATAACAATTAAATAAAGACAAATAAATAAAGATAAATAAACATCATTGTATTAATAAAAAATACCTTAGTACAAAAGCAATTAAATAGGAACCAACGGAAGTCGGAAAATCAATTTCGTTTAGATTTTCTTTGCTTTTGGTTTCGTTTGGACTCGATTCAAGGGTATTTGGACACGGTTACAACACTTAGACAGTATTTTGGCTCACAAAACTCACATACTAAGACATATTAGAATGATGCACACATTTTCCTAACAATAATTACATAACATAATTTTAGGAAACAAAAACTTTTAAGAAAGCTCTCAAAAATTTAAAACTCTTTCACCTCTTTTTTCTTCTTCCTCCTCCAATACCTTAAAATCACCTTCTATTTATAGAAGAAAATTGGCCTTGGATTCCCCATAAAATGACATCACTTTCCTACTTTTCTAATTTATCCAAATTTGATGTCAATTTCCCCAATTTTCTTCAATTATCCAACCAAACTGAGTCTCACCTCAATAAACCACTGAAAATTTCTTTTCTTTTCTTTTTCTTTTTTTATTTTCATTTTTTTGGATTTTTTTGGGCCCATTTTTGGTTTTTTACCCTTTTTTGGCCCATTTTCATTTTTTTTCAGATCTATTTTTTTATTTTTTTATTTTTTAAAAAAATTTAATTTTTTTAAATTTGAATACAAATGAGTAATCACTTACTCTTATAGAAACATAAATTATTTATTACACATGTGGCCATAAATAAAATATCCAATAAAGATAAATTACTACTCATGCTACAAGGAGCAAGAAGGTAGTCATCAAACATCAATTTCCCTCCCTTATTCTTTCTTCTTGGCTTCGGCATCCATTGGTCATTGCTTGAGATAAATTATGGAAGAATGTTGATGAAAGGAGAGGTGTGGTAGGAAATGGAGAGATTGAGTATTTATAGAAATAGATAAGGGGTGTATTCCAACGGTCACTATGCACATGGTCACCATGCAATTTTTATTTTTTTTCTTTTTTAAATAAAAATAAAAATAAATATACTTTTTTCAATATATATATTTTTGCTCTCTTTTTTCTTTTCTTTTTTAATGTATATATATATATATATATTGCCGGAAAAAATAGGTGTTCACAATTAATTTGTTTGTTTTTATTTTTAAACCTCTTTTTCAAAATTAGTAGTAGACAACTTATCAAATCAATCTTTTTAAAATAGAAATAAATTAGTTTGTTTGTTTTTTATTTTTAAAACCTATTTTTTAAAATTAATAAATAGATACAACTTATCAAATCAATTTTTTAAAATAATACCCTTAATTATTTATAGTGTCAAACTTATAAATTAATATAACTTTTAAAGCACTTTACGTGTTTCCTCTCCACCATTTGTTGAATCTGATTCACCTCTCACTTCTATTTTTGTTAGGATGAATCTCACATACTCTCTTTTTGCTAACATTAAAGCTGAGACAGTTAATTGAAAGTTTTGTAGAGTCATCAATTTATGGAGGGGAGCATATTTTACTAACACTAAAATTCTCAATACATTGGAGATGATTCTGGTTGATCAAAAGGTAAATTATAGGTATTTAAAGATAATTAAAGTTAACATTAGATATTTTGATTATGGTGTAAGTGACTTAATTATGACTTATTATATAGAGGGATTGAATGCATGCGACAGTCCAAAAATATTTGGTGAAAAAATATGAGAAACTCTTTATTCAAGGAAAGACACATGTCTTTGAGAAAGTAATGACCTTAAAAGCTAAGGGTATGATCAAACCTACGGATCATGAATTTAAAATTAGTTTTATCAATAACATTGTTTTCAAATCATTTGAGTGTAATGACATTCAAATAATATTTTAAAATTTTTCCCGTTTATTAATGTTTTAAACGACAACACATTCTTATGTAATGATAGGTATTATTTAATATAATTGCTTTATTTTATTTATATACAATTAATATAAATTTATATAACATTGCGTGGATTTTTTTCCTAGATATAATTGAACATGTGGTATAAAGAGATGATCTTATCGAATAAGTAAAGGGTGAGAAGACTCCAAAGCGGATTGAGAGTTTGTCAAATGATATGGGACCCGATTCATCTATTAAACCTGTTGTAAGTTATTAAAATAGTATTTCAGTAAAGAAAATGTTATAACATGTGTAACATCCTGGTTAATTAATTTAAAATTCTATGATTGATGGAAAAATATTAATAATTGTCATCAAATTAATTCTAATTTTTAGAAATTATTATTAATTAATATAAATATAATTTTAAATAATTGAATGTTATAAAATTAAATAAAATTATTTGATTGGTTGATATAAAATTATAAATAAGAATTTATTATTAAGCAATGGTAAGTTTAAAAGTTACTGGAGGGTTAAAAGTAAAAGTAAAAGTAAAACTTTAATTTGAGTTTTTAAAAGAAAAAGAAAAGAGTAAATGACCGTTGTGCCCCTGTAACATTAAAACATCACATTTCCTCATCTTCTTCGACAATTCACGCTGCTTCTTCTTTTCTTTTCCTTTCTCCATAGCTGCACGTTCAAAGCTCTAATTGGAGGGTGATTTCGCATCGAAATCTCAAATTGATAGCGTTTTTAGGATCGTGGCTTCAAGGTGAGTCTTATGGTGCCACCAATTTCAAGCTTTCTCTCTCTTCCTCTTAATTGGCCATGCTTGTGGGAGGTTCCATTTTTCGTTTTTTCTTACACATTGAAGCTTAGAAATGGTATCATGCCATTTGAGTAGAAAGTAAAGAATGTAATCGAATTTATGTGGATTGTGTGGTTGAGGACGACTGACGGTATATGTTACGCTCATTTTTAGCTTCAGTGGTCAAGTCGGACCCAGTTGAGCTACCCAGTGGTCAAGTAGGACCTGATGGTTGAGGGGGAGCCAAGTAGGGCTCAGTGAACCAAGCAGGGTTCACGGGGTGTCAATTAGGACCCCCAGCTGAAGGTCGATCTTTTTAGTATCCGGATACTAGGGCGTCATGTTATCTGTTTGATAGTCAGTTGTGTTTTACATGCCTTGACTTGAGATGATGACTATATTGACATTTATGTGATGATAAATAATGTTTGTATTGATGCTATGTGATGTTAAAGGATGTTTATTCTGAAGTTGTGTGATGATTAGAAGTATTGAAATGAATTGAAACCCATATTAATGTGTAATATAACTGATTTTATGGTTAGTGAGACATGTATATAGATATTGTTATGCATGATGAGGTAGATCAATTATAATGGTGTGCATGGGTTTGTCTTAGAGCTCAGTAAATTGGTTTGGCAATGGAAAATGGGTAAATTGGTAACTATTAGTTCACATTACTGTTCTATATTGATTACAATTTCCAAACATTCACCCTTGTTTTTCTTTTTAGTAACCAATGACAAGGAAGTGGCAGATACACCGGAGGGAGATGCCAAGTGAACCGGGAAATGCCAAGGAACGCGGTTGCGCGTTATGGAGTGATAAGTTATAGTTGAGTTAGTAATTATGGTTGTTTTGATTATATTTAGGATTATTATGCGTAATTGTTATTTGATTATAGTTAGGATTATTATGCTTAGTATAATTGTTTTATTGATATAAGTTGTATGCTATTTGGTACTTGACAATGATGTATGTTGTTAATGGATTTCAATGGTGATATGATTTGAAGTGATTAACGAGTGGAAGTGAGATTGTAAGTGTGATTGATAAGAAACTAGTATTTATAAATATTAAGAAATCAAGTTTTTGAGGACTTATGACATTAGACAGTAAATTGGAAGTACCTTTATGGTTGTAAGGTGAGTTGGAAGAGTAGGATCATATGAGATGAGGTTGCATAATGTGTAGAAATGGTTAAGTTGGTTCAATTAGGTAAAAAATTAAGATTTGGTATGTTGGTTAGTGGAAGTTAATGAAATTTAAGTAGAATTCAAGGAATTGAACTAGTGATTTCACTATCCGATGGGTTTTAGGACTCCCGGAGGGTACCAATAGCTCCCTCACATCATCTAGGACTTGTGCATATAGGTCTTAAAGAGTTTGAAGCCCATTTGATAGGTTTGGTGTAGGTTATTGCATCACTTTTGACTTAAATGCAATTTTATGAATATCTTTAGCATATGTTAGAATCTTGGTGAACGGACAGTGCCAACAGCTTCGGAATGGGGAAAACATAGTGCCCATGAAGTTTTGTTGTGACTGGAATTGAAACAGACAAAATAGGTAGGTTGGAAGTCAATTTATGGGTTAGGAGCTGTCAATCTCGCTCAAGTGAGCCAAATCTTGCTTGAGCGAGCCTTTATATGAATTAAGGTGTGCATTCTGGGCAAATCTCACTCAAGCGAGAATAATTTCGCTCAAGCGAGAGTCATTTTCGCTTAAGTTAATGTCGTTTTCACTCAAGCGACTGATCAGGGTCTGATACTGCTGAATTTTCTCTCAAGCGAGAGAGCTTGAGCAAAAATCTCGCTTAAGTGCCCAAAATCTCACTCAAGCGAGCTGTTTTAGCCTTTTCTCCTTGCATGAAAGTTGTAGAGAATTTTGTCACCGTCGTTTTGATACCCAATTTGCGTCGATCGGAGTTCGGTAGCCCGAGTTATGCTCAAAATACTAAAGGGTGTTCAGGCTAAAAATTTCAAGAGGGCTGATTTCATAAATTAGCAAATTAGGCAATCTTCGGGGCATAATTGGCCCTCAACTTAGTTATGAAATTGTAGGTATTTGAGTTACGGAGGTGTACCAACTCGTCTTATCTCAATTGGAGTTGTGTAACTTCGATTTGACTCAAGTTACCGAGCGATGCGTAAGGAGTTAACATGCTAAAAGATTTTCTTTGAGCAGTTTTGGTTCCCCAAGCCTAAGATACATTATTAGGGACCCATAGAGCCATATGGGGATATTCTAGGATGGATGTAAATATTTTTTGAAAAATTTCCCCTATGTTTTTATTAATTAGTATAGCATTTTATGTTTAATTAACTTTAATTGCATGTTTAAAGTCTAATAATTAGGCGGGATGTTATAACATGTGTTTGCAAGCATAAAAAATGCCATTATTTTAGATTTTAATTACCAAATTCTTTTATGAATTAATTTTGAATTATAACCAATATAATATCCTTAAAAATTTAAATGTCATAAGATATTAATATGTGTCAAAATTACCTAAAATAATTCAATTTAATTTAAGTTGAAATTTGAATTTTTATTATATTAAAATTTAAAAAATATTAGTCAGAATATTTGAATTTTTATATTTCAATTTTAAATTCAATTAGTGTTTTTAGTCAATATCAAATTTGAAATTTTAATTTTTATATATTATATTTAAATTTCAAAATTTTAATAGTAAAAAAATTTATTTTATACATTTTGAAATTTTTTATATTTAAATTTTAAATTCAATTGATCATTCACTTTTATATTTGTTCAAATTTAAATAGTAGTTAATTTTTTTAATAAAGTAATATTAGGAAAGTAACCAATTTAAAAAATACCCAATCCTCTTATGTAGTCCAACAGTTCAATGATAGTTATTTACTTACATTCTAAAAAAATTATTTGTTAATAATGTATAAAGTATTAAATAATTTTGAACAATTATATGAAATTTAGTAGACTTTATCTATGAGAACTTTAAATTTAATGGTTGAATTGATAAAATTCACTTTTGAAAGAAAGTTATTTGAATGTGTTATTTTACTAAATTTGACATTGTAAGGGTTAGGGTAGTACAAAATTATGAACTACCATTAAAATGCTTATTATTTTAAAGTTTGCTTACTACCGCCGAACCAAGTCTGAACAGTCATAAGCCAACAATATATAAAAACAATTTCTTTTAGCAAATCAAATTTGACTTTCTTCAGTAAATAAAACCAAGAAATAGATAAAATATGAAAAATGTGGTCATGTTATCAAAGGAGATGGTACATAACCAATTTTTAATAGTTATTTTAGTTAACTAATTTAAAATGACTTTTGTACATTACTAAAGTTAATAGATATTTCTATTTTTGTTAAATGCATATCAATTTTAAATATAAAAAACATAAATTCTAGCAAGTCTATAATTATATTATAATAAAATGACATAGTAGAGTTAAAAAAATAAATAGTTAAAAGATTATAAAAGTTTTGACAATTTTTATTTAAAAGTTCATTTGTAGAAAGAGATAAAATATAAAATACCACCGGTTTATAAATGTTCACCTTATATTTTATATTTTTTAATCTTTATCTATTTCCAGTAAATATTTGTTCTTATTAATTAAATTTCAATATTTGACACACGTTAGTGTCTCATGAAGTGTGACTCTATTTATTTTACTTTTTTAAATTTACAATAAAAATAATTTTCAAATCAAATTAAAACATAAATTATCATCACAATCAAATATTCATCAAATTCTTATATATATTATTGTAACTATGAAATTTAAAATTAAACAATCCATTTTAAAATAAAATTAAAATATTATTTGCCATCATAATCTAATATCTATTTAGACATATTCTATCAGGAAACAAATCCTAATATATGTTACCACAATTAAGAAAAATATAAAGTAAAAAATTTGATTATAATATATTTTACCATAATTTAAAAAGTCACACTTAAATAGGGACTCAATTAACTATATAATATACTATTTGAGAAGAAATTTATATCGACTAGAAATTAAATCCCTATATATGTTAACACAATTAAAAAATATAAAATTAAACAATTTGATTATAATATTATGATTTTTAATTTTGAATTATAATTTTTTAATTATAATCCTGAATTGATGACCAAATCAAATAAATTAGTTAATTATTAAATACTTTTATTTAAATAGTATATATTAAATAATATTAATAATTAATTTAAAAATACTTTATTTAATGAATTAAAATTATTTTCAATAATTAAAAAATAAAAAAAATAAATTATTAAATTAGATAATAAATTATTTCAGAAATATATTTTATAGATATACATTAAATAAATAAAATATTTTTATTAATAAGGTGTTAATCAGATTTCATTAGTTATCGAATTTATTATGAATTAATTTTGAATTATAATTTTTTTAAATTCGAATCCCGAATTGATGTCAAATCAAATAATTAGTTGGTTGTTAAATATAGAAGGTGTCTTCAAATTTTGGTGGTGTTTAGAGGTCATTAGGTTTTGAGGTTGAAGAAGTTGAAAATTCAGGAAAAATAAGTGTTGTCAGGAAATACTTTTAACATATAATGTTTTCCTTTTTTTATATCGGTTATGTGTCGGGTGTAAAAGCCCCCTATTCCTTTATTTTATTTTATTTTTATTTATTGCTTATTCTTAACATTACTTTTAAAATGTGATATTTAATCAAATAATTTCGTGTTTTATTTAATGTGAAAATATAATATTATTTATTTTAATTACTTTAATTATTTTTATTGTTATATTATTTTATTATTTTATCTTTTATTGTGATTTTTAAACGGTCAATTTAAATCCAAAAAACGTGAAAGATTTATTCTAAAATTTTAATTTTACTATTACATATTGTACCTAAATTTTGATTAAATATAAATTTAAATTAAGTATTAAAATTAGTATGACTTTCCTATAAAAAAATCAGTATGTATTTCTTTTATAATACTTATTTTGATATTGTATTAATTCAACAATAGTTATTAAGAAACATTTTTAGTATTTAAAATATTTCTTCTTAAAATTTATACTTATAATATTAAGGTAAATATTTCTATTAAAATTATTTATTTTATATTATCATTTGTATAAATTTAATATATTTTTATATGTTTTAACTAAATTATTATTATTATAAGGGTAACTATACCCTTTGGTCCTCTATTTTACACAAAAGTTTCACCCCGGTCCTTTAACTTTTTTTTTGTTCATGTTGGTCCCCGATATGGTTTAAAATGTTTCAAGGTGATCCTTTCGTCAAGTAAATGTTAACACTGTTTGCACTGTTGTATGACATGCTGTCAATTGGGCCCATCTTTACACACGTGTCAACGAGTGATTCGTTGTTGCTTCAACCCACTAAAACGATGCAGTTTTTACAATTGGGAGGGAAAAAAGAAAATGGTCTATGTTCATGTTTCTTCTTTGTGAAGAACATCTCTTTGTGTCTAAGTAACGCGCGCGACAGAGGTGGAAGCTTTCGAAAGTGATTGTTGCAGTGCATTGTTTTATGGTTCACAGCGAAGAAATTTGAGGTTTATTTTTTCATTGATGCGGTGCACTATTCATTGTTTTATTTGTTGGGGTTGGGTTTTCTTGAAAAACAGGGGTCACCCAATGTATGACTCATTGTCTTGTTTTGTGTTTCCATTTTCGTTCATGCAATGCTTTGCTTGTTATTTCTAAAGTTTTTTCTTTGTGTCTTTGTTAAGTAGTTAGGGTAGTTATGGATTGTCGATTTAAGCTTGAGATCTTCCATGGGGGAAGGTTTGTCATTGAAAATGGGAATCCTGTGGCGTATGACGGAGAAGCGTCTGAATGAGATATAGATGAGGATAGGTGGAGTTTTTTTGAGGTTAAAGGAATATTGAAGGATATGGGTTATTTAAATGTTAAGGAGTTATGTTACAATCAAGGGAAATGAGTTACATGTTGGATTGAAGTTATTAGAAGATGATCAAGGTTGTATGGAGATGGCTAGGGTAGTACATTCTCAAGGGAAAGTGTAGTTGTACATTGTACATCCTCTAGACGTTCCTGAAGTTGTTTTGAAGTTAAGTGGCCCAGAAGCATCAGTCTGGCATCAAGGGGAGCCTGCTATAGGAGGTGAAGTTCAGGATGGGGATGTTGAAGCAGTTTATGTTCAGGTGGAAGGTACTGAATGTAACACCCCTTTATATACACGAGACATATATCTATTCTTCTTGCTCTTTTTTTTTAAGAAAGATATACATATTTATCACTTCTTATCTCGTGTATACAAGGACGTATATACATCTAATTTTCTTTGAATTTTGAAAGTAAAAAGTTTTAAATTATTCATAATGATAAAATGAACTTTCAGAAAATCATAAGTGATCAAAGATTACAGTATCATATCCAAAGAATAAGGTTTATTAAAGTTTAACCTTTACATTGATTTACAATCATCCAACTTAATATTGTATTAAGGTAAACTAAAACTAAAAATTTAATACCTCTACTTCGACTGTAACCAATTATTTCCTTATCTTCAAACCATGTGATTTTGAATCCTATTCTTGTCACATCTCTTCTCCTATCTGATTGAGGATGAGACCAATTTACCCTCTTGTAATTTCATCCTTTCATCTTGAAGTGCTAGCTATATATTATATAACATATATTTTGGACACAAAATTCAAACAAGAAGGAGTGAGAAACAGAATATAATACTTTACAGATAAGACATAAACATAAGGGTTTTCATAACATAACAATTATATTTTCATTCACAACCACCCATATAGAATGTCACAATCATATGAATGTCATGCAATGTTTTTAATACTATCATCTCATTCATTCTATGCATGAGGGCCCTTAAAGCTTTAGTTTGCACTGGGCCAACCAGGAGTTTACACTGTTCCATAAATTCCGGATAATAATAACATAAATGCCTTCATGGCATATGAACAGCTCAACTGGCGTGGAAACACTTAGAGACTAGTCAGACTGAGAAAGTTTTTATTGTGAAAGTACCCGACACTAGGGAGCGACCCCAGGTCACCTGAAGCACGCTTTCACACCCTCTCATCCCAAGGCTCGCAATTAAGCCTCCTCTAATGTATCCTCGGTTTCTATAATCCGTCCCCAGGCAATATCACATCTCATTTCTCTTTAATGATTCATGATGCATGAACTACTCGCATATTTAGTTGGTTAAGACTTTTAGAAACTCAATTATTAAATACCATAAAGGTTCACAAAATCATCACAATAAATTGTACATTCCCATAAGTTCTTCTTTGAACTTTTGTTATACTGAAATAATTTAGTACAATCTTCAAATTCAGATCTTACCAAAATTAAGTTTCCAAGCCTTAAATATCTCAAAACTTTCTCTTAAAAATCTTCACATATTTACATAATCTTTCTCAATTTGAATCTTAACTAGATTGAGTTTTAGAAATCTCGACAAAATATTCTTTAGTTATTTCGTTGGGGAAAACCAAAATAATTTACTTTAAACTTCTAATTTCTAAAGAAAATAATTTAAAATCATTAACTAAGAATACTTAAAACTATAAAAATTTTCTTTGATTCAAGAATTAATTATCTCAACCTCTGATTTTCATAAAATAGCTTCTTTCTAATACTAGATTTTATTATTGAAATTAAAAATAAAATTAGTGAAAATTATTTCTAAGAATAAATAAAAGACTAAAATAATTATAAAATACTTTCTCTTGGAATAAAAATTTAAAGAGTAAGGTAAGAAAATTCTTACTGAGTTTTAACTTTCCGTCATGCTTGCTATATGCTCAAACTTCATATCACAAGGTCATCAATCATTCATCAACCACAATCAAGTATAGTAATCTCATCAATCACAATCAAATATCATCAATCATAATTGCATATTATCAATCACAATCTAATACAATATCATTAATCGAAATCAAATACAATTAATTATAATCAAGTCAAATCAACTAAATATCGCTCATAAATATAATTCAAATTTTAATGGTTATTTAAATTAGTAGATTTGATTTTGAGTCCTTATAGTCCATTCCTCGTACAGGTCTATATAAGTCCATATATATAATCCAGTCTTCGCATAGGTATAGTTCAGTCTAGACAAGTCATAATAGTCTAAGTCCTTGTATAGGTTTAGTTCGATCCATATAGGATATAAAAGTCCAAGTCCTTGCATAGGTTTAGTCCAGTCCGTATAAGTTATAATAATTCAGATCCATGTATAGATATTTCAGAATAAGTTACACAATATATTAAATTTATTATAAATTTTAAGTTGAGAAGTTATTACTTTAAAATAATAATATTATTAAATTTAAAAGGAGTAGTGGACTCCTCCCTTTATTCTTATGTCTTTCATATTATATTCTTATCTCACTCCCCCTTACCTCTTGTATACCGATTCGTTATTGAAAATCCGTGCGCGCCTCGTCTCCG
The DNA here is from genome assembly GCA_037962975.1 of Clitoria ternatea. Taxonomy (NCBI): domain Eukaryota; kingdom Viridiplantae; phylum Streptophyta; class Magnoliopsida; order Fabales; family Fabaceae; genus Clitoria; species Clitoria ternatea. The sequence goes on along the minus strand of CM075674.1, from coordinate 115,464,676 downwards.
AGTTCTAAAACATACCAATTTCATTTTAATATAATTACAAGATGAAATTTAAGATTACTACTTAAAATAAAAATGGTAAATTTTGAATAGTAAATAGTGAATAGTGAATAGTGAATAGTAACAGTAAATAGTAACAGTAAATAGTAAAACATGAATAGTAACAGTAAATAGTAAATCATGAATAGTGACGGTAAATAGTAAATCGTGAATAGTGACGGTATATAGTAAAACATGAATAGTAAAGGTAAATAGTAACAGTAAAGGTAAATAGTAATAGTAAATAGTAATTTACTATTTGAATAGTAATATACTATTGAAATAGTAATTTACTATTGAAATAGTATTACTATGCAGAATAGTAACTTAAAATAATATTATTTCCAGTATAATAATAGATTTCTAAAAACGATATAAAAATAATCCTAAAAAATATAAAAGAGATGTATTCGTACCTTAGAATTTTAGCAGAACCTTCTTCCAAAAAATTTATTTCTCTCTCTTACTTCCACCACTATCTCACTAACACTACTATATTAAGAAAACTTAATCTGAAATTGTGAATTCTAAAGAAGAATTCCTTCGGTATTTATAGGAAAAAAATTTACTATGCATTCTATTATTTTAATATAAAAGTACTATACATTTTTTGAAATTTAAAACCTGGTTACTGTGCAACTTTTGAAAATTTCATATATGCACAGTGTTTTGCATAGTAAATGTAGGTAGAATTATTAAGCCAAATAGTAACCTTTCACTCGGTATATTTTAAATATTCAAAATTAATCCTTTTTGAAATTTAGCGATATTATATCGGTTCTCACTATTTTTATGATAAGTAATATAAAGTTTAAATTTTAAAAATCTACAATTTTCTGTTAATAAAAATTTATTAGTACGTTTTCAATTTTTTTACGATTGGTAAAAATCAAGATTTTACTCAAACCGATAATTTTTAGATAAGTCTACTTGAAATAGATTTTAGAAAATTTTCTTATAATTTAACTTTACATTCTTGTAAATATTTTTAATTTTAAGCAACTTTATATGAATTTAAAATATATTATTTTATTAAAATAATTTAAAATTTTCAAAAAATTCCATAAAATCATAAATATTATGTAGATCAAAAAGTTCAAAAGAACCATAGTCTAATTCCTTCAAAATTTTATTTTAAAATTCTAATAAGAGTTAAATCTTAAATATGTAAAAACATAAATATAAGAACATAAAATAAAAATGATGAATAATAAAGATATTAAAAATTCTTAATATAATTTTCTTAATTAGTGAATACTAATTAAGTCATTTTAAAATTCTCATTCAGAAATATTTTTATTTTTTTATTGTTATTATTTTAAAAAAACAAATAATTAAATATAAATACCAAAATAAAAAAAATGATAATAATAAACTAACTTATCGTAAGTATTTCTCAAGAAAGATATATTAATATCTATTTCCTATTTGTGATGAAAATGAGATGTTACACTGAAAGTGATGGTGTTGAGGGTCAAGAAGGTGAGGGTGGTGGTGTTCATGTGGAGGCTGTAAATGTAAAAGGGAAGGCTATGCAAGAGGAAGAACATGATGAAGGAGATAGTGTTGAGGGTGACAGTGCACTAGACATACAGTTTGAGGATTCAGACGATGAGAGTGTTGATTAGGAAGATGTATTTGAGGGTGCTGATGAGCAGGATGTAGGTGAAGGCGATATGGCTAAACCAATGGTTGAGGGTGGTGTGGTTGAACCAATGGTTGAGGTAGAAAAAAAGAAGGGTAAAAAAAGAAAGAAAATTCCAAGGACGGTGAATCCAAGGACATACGAAAAAGGAGAAGGATCTGGGAGTGGGAAAAGTAAAGCAAAGGTTAGAGAAGCGTCTAGCAGTGACTCAGATGAGTTGTATAGTGAGGAAGGTGAAAGTGAGGGTGAAAAGTGCCCTTCATTTAAGATGCCTGAAACAATGAAGGATTATGTATGGCAAAAGGGGACTTTGTTTGTAAGTAAGGAACAATTTAAGGAGGTTGTGGTGGCTTATGCCATCCATAATGGGAAGGATTTACAATTTGAAAAAAATAATAAAATAAGGGTTAGAGTTAGATGTGTTGAGGGGTGTCCATGGTATGCTTATTGCAGAAAGTTACCATATGAGGAAACTTGGCAACTGAGGACAACTACTCTCTGTAGTAGGGACAGATCCAAATGATCAGATGCTTCTTATAGCCATTGGTGTGGTTGAATGTGAGAAACTAATGCATAAAGGTGGTTCCTGGACCTGCTAGTGGAAGATCTGGGTGGAACAGAGGCCTTTAAGGAGGTTACTTTCATATCAGACCAGCAGAAGGTAAATCAGTAAAATGTTTGAATTTGGTCCCTTATTTATAATTAGTTGTTTCAGTTTGGTCCTCGTCGTCTTTTTATTGTTTCAATTTGGTCCCTAGACCTATTAATTAATACTGTTTGTTAAACCTGCAATGAGCAGGGTCTGTAGTATGCATTGGAGGAAGTTGTGCCTGGTGTTGAGCAAAGGTTCTGCGTGAGGCACCTGAACAATAATTTCAGGAAGAGGCACCCAGGTAAGTAACTCAAGGAGCTCATGTGGAAGGCTGCAAAGTGTACATACACTCAGGCATGGGAAAAACAAATGCTGGAGTTAAGGGTTGTGAATGAGGATGCCTACAAGGAACTAATCAAGCTGCTACCTAGACATTGGAGCAAGTCTAGATTTTGTTTTTCTACAAAGTCTGACATATTGGTCAACAACATGTCAGAGACTTTTAATGCTGTTATATTGGGTTTAAGAGGGAAGCCAATAATCACCATGGTTGAGGAGATAAAGACCTACATGATGGAGAGATGGGCTAAGAACTGAACAAAAAAGTTGGGGAAAGGTAGAGTATGTCCTTGGATAATGAAGAAACTTGAGAAGGCAAAATAGTTCACTAATGTGTGGCTGGTGAAGTAAGTGTTTATGCTAATTTTAGTTTGCAATTGAATTTATGGTTATTGAATCTAATGTGGTATTCTTATAGGCGGTCTGGGGACAAAATATATGAGGTCAAGCATCTAGAAAGAGAAAGGGATAAATTCATTGTGGATTTGAGTGGGAGAGAATGTTCATGCAGGAGATGGATGCTCACTGGGATACCATGCACCCATGCATTAGCATTCATGAGAGAAGTGAATGATGATCCAACCACTTACATCCCCCAATCTATTCGAAGATTAGATATGTAGCATGCTACAAACCAATTATCTATCCCACACCTGGACATAACATGTGGGAACCAACTCGTCGCAACAACATACTCCTCCATCCTTACAAGAGACCAGCAGGTAGACCAAAGAAGTCAAGAAGAAAGGACAAAGCTGAATTAGATGATCATGTCAAGGAAAGGTTTAACTTCCAAATGCAGCATATGTAAGCAAGCAGGCCACAAGAAGACCACATGCCCTTCTAAACCTTTACCACAAGACACCCAAACTGAAAATCCACCACCAAGTCAAACAAAAACTGTTTCACAAACGCCACCACCAACTGAAGCATCTCAAACACCACCCTTATCCCAGAACCCCTCTCAAAGTCAAACCAAACAGGCTTCATCCAAAGGCAAAACAAGTACTGCATGTCAAGGAAAAAAATTAACACCAAAGAGGAAGAAACACTGATGCGTAATTCTGCTTTGGACTTGTAATTCTGTTTTGGATTGAAGTTTGTAATTCTGTTTTGGATTGAAGATTGCAATTTTGTTTTGTATTTCATTATGGTTCCTTTTGAATTTGGTTCCTTCAGCATATGTAATTTTGTTTTGGTAACAGGTTCCTTTTGGAACATGACAATTTGAAGTTATATTTTTGCAATGGGTATTGAAGTTATATTTCTGAATCAATCTCATCTTATATTTTCCAATCTCAATTTATGTTTTCCTATTGCAATGGTATAATTATGCTTTGGACTTGTAATTCTGTGATGTTCAGGAGTTTGCAATTTTGTTTGCAATTGTGTTCAGCATATGTAATTCCTTTTGAATTTGGTCCCTTAAAATTTGCAATTATGTTGTGCGATTCTGTTCCCAATTCAATGAATAACAATGTAAATGAACCTAAACTCATTTGAATGAACACAACAACCAATGCACTGCAAAATAGTGGACTTTCATTAATGCAACATAACATACACAAAATATGAAGGATGGCAATTCCCTTACTCCTTCTTTGTTGTTAAGTACATCATATCCCAAAAATTAACATTGGTCCTAACCTTAAACCCTTAACAAACACAAATTATAACCCCTACAACAATCACTAAACCTATAAGAAAACAAACAACACCAAGCCACTTGAGACATGTTTGTGCCTTCTTCAATACTTTTTGTAAACCTATTATTCGGCTCATTTGCCTCAAAATCAACATGTCTTTCTCAGCTCCAACATCATCACACACCCAATGAAAGAAATTACAGCTCCTATCATTGTTGGCACGCTGCAAAATGAACCCCAAGATTAACACACCCAGAACCTCAATCAGAGATGGCTGTAAACAAGCAATATTTACAGTATATTTCACACAGCCCCGGAATCTGCATCCATAGTTTATGGGTTTCTTCGATATTCGCATCACAACTCTAAGTCTCCCTGGGCATTCACACAAAGAAGACTCATCTTCGTGCGTTTTGGTTCCATAGTTAATGCTTGATCCACTTGAGCATGTCATCTTCTACGATTTTTGTGAGTTTGCAAGTGGTTTAGAGAAAGAGACCTTAACATGGAAGAAGCCATCGAAGAGGGGGAGCCCTAAATTTAAAACGAAGAAGATGATGGAAATAGTGCAAATGGTGTTAACGTTTACTTGACGAAAGAACCACTTTGAACAAAAAAAAAAGTTAAAGGACCGGGGTGAAACTTTTGTGTAAAATAGAGGACCAAAGAGTGTATCTACCCTTATTATAAATTACAAACTGATCCGGTTTTGATACCGGTATCCGATCTGCAAGACATATTTCAACGTTTTTATCAAGTTATCAACGTTCAACCGGTGTCATCGGTATACATCCGGACTCTAATTCCGTATCAGGCGCTCTCCCTATACCGGTTGTCCAGGATAACACCATGACACTGGATAACATATACGTCACTATGCAGAAGACAGAAGGCATTGCTACAGGGACCAATCAATAATTCCCTGCACTACGAGCCAAAATCTGCTCACGGGAATGATCAATTTGTCCCTTAATTCTAGCCTATACTCCCTACGCTCAATATAAAATGGCCACTTGACCCAATCATACTGGTAAGTGCGTAATAAAATAATAATTTAAGGTGTTATTGGAGGTTAGTGGTTCCCCACTAACGGATCCTCGAATATCGAGCCAACCAGGTATATGAACTCTCTTCATCAATGAAGGGAGGGATCTTTTTTGACTCTATCAACTTACAATTACTCTCTGAAAAACATTCCTCACTTGGAATATCATCACTGACTTGAGCGTCGGAGAATCTTTGCAGGTGACACCACCTTTCGCCCACATCAACGCGTAAGGACGGTGTGAAGGACCTCCAGAACGTCCAATCCGCTCTCATCATACAGAGACATCAGATACATAAACCGGATACTCGTATAATCGGTCTTCAGAGAAGTAATCATCTACTATTTGTGACTGACCAGACACCGGATCTCTTGACCCCGGTTCAGGACAGATCACAAACTTAATACAACTGTGCAAGGCACAAATACCACGCTAGTTTTAATACATTTTTTTTAATTATACTTAAGTATGTATACTAGAGACAATACCGTTTAAATCAGTAACATCATGTTATAGTAAAATTAATTTTTTTAATGAGAATTTTTTCTATACTTAAACCTAAGATTTTTATTAAGTGGAATGGTACATGTATCACTTCAACCAATCTATTTATAAATTTGATACATAATTCTAGTTATTAATGAAATATATATAAAAAGAAATTGTTATTTATAATTAATAAAACAATAAAATAAGTTAAAAAATTAAAGTGGGTGTCTTCTTCGAAACGCACTTTTAAATAATGTCGTTTCACTGTTCATCTTTCTCCCTTGACGGCGAGAGGAAAAGCGAAAAACTGGATGGTTTGATTCTTTTCAGCAAAACCCTGAACCGGTTTTAGTTGGCATGGAAATTGGTCAAATAGGTTCAGCGATTCCTCTTCAACATAGCCGTGTTCGAACAAGTTTAGGTTCGATAACCCCAACGTTGTCTGAAAATCGCATGTTTATTTTGGGTATGGGATTCGTGGGTCAATCACTTGCACGCAAGCTCCACACCCATGGATGGTTAGATGAATTTCTCGTCAATTTTTACCTTTCTCACTTCAAAGTTCACATCTTTCTCTAATTTGATTACTAATTATTGGTAGGGTCGTTTCTGGAACTTGCACAAACCATGTGAAGAAGCAGCAGCTTGAGGACATGGGGTTTCATGTTCACCTCTTTGATGCAAATCACCCTGAGTATGTCAATTGCTAATTTTGTAATTTAAGTTTTCTCAAAAAAGTAAAATTAAAAAAAGATATACTTCCGCACTTGAATATAAGAAAACTTTTGATTTTTGAAGCATTGCTTGTGTATTATTCTTGAAAATATTCTCAAGATAACTGATACCTCTGTCTTTTATTAAATATGGTTTATACATTTTAAGAAAATCAATGATTATATTAGTTCCTACATAATGAGTGCCTTTGACTAAAAACTCTGTTAAAAATATTAGGAGTTAGTTGTACTAGTGTAATTACGAGAGTTGTGTTAGAGATTGTATAGGAAAACTATCTTATTACATTATTGATATATAAAGGGTATAAGTGAAAAAAGTGATTAACACTGCATATAAATTCTAAAGTGACAGATAATTTGAGACGAGTCAATTTTGCAAAAGTGGTATCTGTTTTTTTTTTTTTTTTTTTGAGAAAGCAAAAACGATATCTAATGAGACAGAGGTAGTAATTCTTTCTGCAAGAAATAATATTAGAAGTGTTTTTTTGGAAATATATCAAATATTGGATAGCATTAACAAAAATAATTATTTCTAATCAACATTCTTAATAAGGGTAGAAATTATGTATTTTTCTTATATTTAAGTCTTGAGTGGTATATTGTTAAGTGGGTTTTACTTGTTTTCTGTATTTGTGGATGATGTTGAGTAGTAGGGTATTTCTGCATCATAAATTCTATTGAATTACTATAGAGATCTGTTCTTATTTTTTATTTTTTGTTTTTGTGGTTTGGACTAAGAACATGCAGTTGTTTTGCAGTCTGAATATCTTACAGCTACTGAAAAGTTACACTCACTTTCTTGTTTCTGTCCCTCCTGTTATGGGCATTGGTGACCCGGTATCATTTCACTGTAACAATTGTTGGTAGATTTTATATTCTGAGAGTAATCTCTTTCAGCTTCCCATTTCTGTTATCCTTTTTATTGATTGTAGATGCTTCAGCATGAAGAACTTGTAAGAAGCTCATTAGTTAATGGGGATCTTCAGTGGCTCTGTTACTTGTCTTCAACTAGTAAGCCATCATTGTAATTAGTAACGAGTTTAGTGTCATGGTATTGTCAGGCACATGAATGGAAAAAATTACAATTTCATGCTTTCTCCTTTTCATTTCCTTTGGAAAGGAAAATTATGTGGCCTGGAGTGGCACAAAAGCTCTTATTCAATTCTAGCGCTACATATTGTTCGTCGATGATTTAATGTTCTTTCTTATATCGATTATAAACTCAAAGGCATTGTTAGCTGCATATTTTGAACCTGAAGTGGGATACTTAGAAGATTATTTTGCTGATGAACTGAAAGAACAACATGTTATCTACACATGTTTTCTGTCAAGTTGATCTTGCATAGGAAATCAACAGTTTGCTCAATGGCAGTCATAAGCTTAACTATTTGTTCCCAAAACAAAAAAATGGGTGTCCCTAAGATTTGTTAGATTCCTCTAAAGCTTGCAAGAAAGGTTTCATGTGAATGAAAATATATATATATATATATATATATATATATATATATATATATATATCTTAAAATAAGAAAGCTAGCATGTTTTAGCATTTTCTATAGACAAGATAGGATTCAGTTCAGAACACTGGCTTTTAGCTGATATACTTAAGGCTGTCTAGAACTTGATCTGTCCCATGTGCACTGCTGCATACACATATTTTTCTAATGCTTTCAATTTAAAAAATGCAGGTGTCTATGGAGACTGTGATGGTGAATTGGTTGATGAGGAGTAAGAGAGTGTAACTAAATAAATCACTTGCTTTAGAAAATTTCTGAAACTTCCCTGTTAGTTGGCTCTTAGTGTGTGCATCATGCTGTGGCAGTTATCCAACAAAGCCAGAAAGTGAGTTGGCTAAACTAAGGTTAACATCTGAAGAAGGCTGGTCAAATTTGGGTCACTATCTTGGGATCTCACCACTTATATTTCGACTTGGCGGTATCTATGGCCCTGGTAGAAGGTATTTCCTTTTTTGTTAGTGTCATTATTCTTTCTAGTCTGTTTCTGTTATCAGTTTTTTTGTAGGATTTGCAAAAGCCTATAAATTTTTTGTCTAAGTTGGATGCAATGACAATCAATTCAAGCCTATCATTCCAAGTATACAAACCATTCAATAAGTGTCATATGAGATGTAGCATTCTGCTCCAAATATTATAAATTATGAATTCGGGTTTATGTATACATAGCAGGTCTTGTTACTTACCTGTCAATTTTAACATAATCATTTACTTGAACATTATTTTTTGTTTTAGTGCCATTGATACAATAATCAAGCAGAAGCCCCTGTCAGAGGGTCAGAAGAGGAGAAAATACCGAAAATATACATCCAGAATACACGTTGAGGACATCTGTCAGGCACTTATGGCTACTGTTTATACACCTTCATGCAGGTGAGTTTCCACTATATGATTAACTCAAGTATTTTTGTCACCCTTCATAAATGTTTCGGTGCTGTGCATGTGTTAGTCTACAACAGTGGAAGGTAATAACTGTTACCAAGATTATCAAAGAAATTGCTTTGGTTAATTGATTACAGGGAAGTTTACAATATTGTTGATGATGATCCTGCTCCGCGAGAGGAAGTATTTGAATATGCAAGAAAATTGGTGGAGAAAAAGTGGCCAGGCTTCAAGTCAGAGAGTGTGGAGCAGAAAGAGTGGTCAATTGAGAAAACAAGTACTCGTAAGGGTGAGAAGAGAGTGTCTAATGGCAGAATGAAGAAGGAACTTGGAATGCAGCTACTTTACCCTGATTACAAATCAGGATTGCAGAGTATAATTGACCAAATTCAGAGTCATTGATCACATTCATGCTTTTACATGTTTGCATTGGATAGCATTGTAATACCGCAAAATATGTGAACATGCATGAAATTAACACTTCTTGTAACCTTACTCTTCTCCTTTTTCTCCTTTATTCTTTTACGGCATTTTAGTTTCTCGTTAAATTCAATTAAATCATGCTATGACTTTATTTAAAATACGAGAAAAAATATTTGAAAATTTGTTATTTCTCAACTAGCGGTATAAGCGTTACCAAATTAATTTTATTACATCATAAAATAGAGAAGGAAAAGAGAGGTATTGTAGAATACCTCGTTTAAGTGTGTATATTATTTTCTTTTCTTCTGATACTGGCATTCGAACCTCTCACACGTGGTATTGTTTGAAAACAATTACCACATGGATTGGGAATGCCCGTGCATTACTATTCCATTTTTGTTATAAAATATTAGGTTAAGGATACCTTTTTTGTTATTTTTTCTTCACTCCCCTTTTTTAAAATTGACCAAATTAGTTGTTTATTTGTTTGTAAGATGGAGCTGAACCACCAACTAGCATAATTAGTGCGTTCTTGATGAATTCAGTTTTTAGATAAAATATTTTTTGATCTGATTATATCTTTAAATTTTAGCTCAATTTAAATATATGATAATATCTAATTCGATTAAATATGGTTTAAATTAAATTAATTTTTTTGGTTTTATATTAATTGTTTTATAAAATCAGATATAAGACATATGATAATAGTCTAGTTAGCTTTTAGTATCAAGTTAATAAGACTTCTAGTTCGGTTAGGCTTGTGATAAATTAACACAAAAGGCCAATTGGCTTACCTATAAAATGAAAATATAATATCACATATTTATCTTAAGCAACTTAACTATTATTACAATAAAAAAGATTTTTTATTTTTTAAAATAACGATAAAGAAAAAGAAGGATATCTGTAATAAAGTAAGAAAACCAGGTCTATTTATACCATACACCAATTGAACTAGTCTCAACAAACATCTAAATATACATTTTATAAGTTACAGTGCAATTACAAGGCTTTTCCCTTGTTTTTTAAACTATAAATTAAAGTTATAAATAAGTTTTTATAAAATTATTTTTTTCAACTAAACAGACTCCTCTAATAGGTTTAATAGGTTTTTCTTGAAAGTCTTTATTTTTTTTATTGTTTCATTAGGAATTAAACTTGTGTTAGAACCTTAGAATAACTCATGTACTTTAACCAACTAAGGTAGTCCCTTTTGATTGAAAGTCTTCATTACTTGATCCATTTAATTAAATAAGCTTTTCTAAAAGCTTAAGAATAAGCTTTTGACTCAATTAGCCTAATTTAAACATACTTAGTACTTGTTTAATATCAAGTGATGAAAATTGGATTTGGTCAATTAAGTTATTTAATAGTTAATTATATTTAACCAACGAATTAAAATTTTGATTTTGATCAAACCCTAATTAAAAAACTCCAACTAAAAACCAAAGGAGCCATTAAACAAGATAAATCACATGCTCTGAAAGAATCACCTCACCTATCTCCATAATTGTTAAACATATCATATTATATTGTAAAAGGGATTGTGTGCCTTTAATTTAGCTATCAAAATAAATTAATTTTATAAAATATTATTTATGTATTCGGTGAAACTTATTTTTTATAATTTATTTTGTTTGAATTTTTAAATTTATTTTTACTATTATGTGAATTAAACATAATTGATTATTGAGAAAAAAAATTAACAGAATGATTTAATAAATTTTAATTATAAACTTTAAAAATTTTGTTTATAATAGATAACTTATCATTGTTTTCTTTTATCATTTCAACACTTTGTTAAAATATCATATTTATTTAAAAACTACTTTGAGTCTTTAATTTTTTTTTTATCCAAATATAATCAGACGTACCCAAACATGTTTACAGCGGGTCCAAAAGCAAGCTATCAATGGTTGCTGTTGCCACATAAAAACTAGTTGTGGTGTCTTAAAAGTAGGATTAGTGGACCCCAAATAAGAAATATTTGGATATTACAAGCATTCGTGATCTGCATAGTGAATGTTTTTCTAAGAAACTCACTTATGCTTGGTTCGAATGAAAATACGCAGTAATAGAAATTTGAGTTCAGGTATTATACAATACCTCTTTTGCTTATATTTTTTTTTATAAAAAAAATATTTGAAAGAGTTTATGAGAAAAATAAGTTATTTGATGTACATTATTAAAGCAGGCTTTTCTAATTTATCTTAACAAATTTTACAATCAAACTAATAATATATATATATATATATATATAATATGATTTATATTGGAATATGTTAAATATTTTTGTTTCGTTTGGATTCTTAAATTTATTTTGAAGTAAAAATAATTAATTATTGAGAGAAAACATAATTATTTAACACGGTAGTTTAATTTTAAAAGGTTGAAATGATAAAAAAAATTAATTAACACGTTATATATATGATATATTTTATCATTATTTTTTATTAATTCCACATTTTCGTAAAACATATCATATTTATTTGAAAATTACTTTAATTCATTAATTTTTCTACCGAAATGAACTCTCCGATATAAATTTTCACGATAAAAGATGTAATGAAAATATGTCCATTTAAATATCAAAATTATTTATTTGGTTGGATAAATATATATTATTAATATTTAATAATTTAAATCTTATACAATAATTAGTTCATTTCAAAATATTTATTTCTCATTGTGCATTGTGGCATTTAAATAAGGTATTATGTTTATCTGATATATAATTGAAGAAACAAAATTATAAAAATAAAAACATTTAAAGATTCATACTATTTAAAATAATTAAAACTCTATTTATACGTGTGGATTGAGAGAAAATTATAAGAAGGCCCAAGGTATGGACAGACAAAGTTCATATAATAAAAATGCTAATAAAGCATACCAGCATTTCTTGATCCGCGTGGTGTCTGTTTTCCAATGGATTTACGTTTATCAAGTTCGAATGCTAGTAGCCGCCTAGAACAAAGGAAATGAAAAACAAAAGCCATTCATAAATTAAACGAGGTATTTCATAATACCTCTCTTTTTCTTATTTTTTTTAATTCGCGAATTGTTTAGTTTTGGAAGAAAAAATCATACAATTCCATAATAAACTTACACTGCAATTTAGTTTAGTTTTATAAAGTACATGATGATATCTAAAAGAAAAGATAAATAATAGCTATCATCATACAGATCTAATATAAAAAGAAGAAAAACTGAATCTTACTAACATTCGGATTCGTGTGGTGAGCTGTTTCTAAACAGTTTCACGTGCGCTGGGTTCGAATGTCGGTGAAAAGGAAAGAAAGTAGTACATTGTTAATAAAATTGAGGTATTTTACAATACCTCTCTCTTTTGGTCCTGTATTTTTGGCTTTATAATACCATTTTGGCTACACCCATTCTCCTTGTTAAACGACAATATATCACAATTTTTTGTAATTTAACATAACAAGTTTTATAGGCAAAACTAATAAGAGATCTATATCTATAGATAATGATATTTTCATAAGATGGTAGTCTTTTTGGTGTAACTATAAGCCCTGTTGTGAATCTTCTGTCAAATTATTATTGTATTATATTCTTGTTGGTGTGTTTAAGGCTTAAGCTTTTGTTTTACCATCACAAGTAATTGGTTTGCAAATCCAGAACTTAAACTTGATTTCAGTCATTTATATTTAGGCAATTAAGGTTTCTGTTAAGCTGATGTTATAGTATCACAATTTCCAATTTGCTAATGAGTTGCAGGCATGAAAATTATGAATCACTTGTTGTGGGTGGTTTGAGATGCCATTAAATTGTTGTACCAACTCTCACAATTTGGTTTTTCCTGTTTAGTTGCTTTACTCAAGTTAAAATAGCAAAAGAAATCAAATTTACAATCAGTATAATTTAGCCTTGTCTTTTTTAACTCGATAGCAGTTAGTAGTTCATATAAATCACATGGTTTTTCATTTTTTTACATCTATAGTTTCTGTGAGTTGGAAATTGCTGATTTTTCCATTAACTTTTTATCATTTCAACACTTAATCAAACTAGTGGCTGTTTAAATAAAAATGCAAACTTCAACTCACTGTTATTCGTAACCCGTGTGGTGAATGTTTTTCAATAACGTCACTTTGAAGGGTTCGAATCTCAGTATCTGTGGCTCGCGTGGAAATTATTATATAACATGAGTTCTTATACGAGGTATTTCACAATACCTCTCTTTTTGCTTCCATTTTTTCGTTTTATACTTGATTTCAATTTAATTTTTTAAGTTTTCAGATTTCAATTTGTTTCTTTTCAGTTATTAAAATGTTTCAATTTGTTGTTTTATAATACTATTTTGACTATACTCCTTCTCCTTTGTTTAGCAGCAATATTTAAATATCTTTTACTTTTTTACTAATAGTATGTTTAAAAGTCTTTGTTCATCAAAGGAAAGGGGAATTCATCAAATATTTAAAAGAGTTTATGAAAATTTATAACAATAAGCTATTTGATATTAATTGCTATAATATTTTCAATTTATTCTAATTTCTAAGTTTTATAGTCAATTTTTAAGTATAGTTTCTCTAGTAAAAAAAATTATTGAATAAAATATACTATACTTTTAAAATTTAAATGTATTAAATACTTTGCGTTTGACTTTGCATAGGTATAATTTGGCAATATAAATTTTTATACATAAGGAATACTTTATACTGTGAAGATTCTATCTCAAGATCAATTGCTAATGAAGAGAGTATTTACAATTGTTTAATGATTTAAAAGTGATTTTGTGTTTTTAAATTAGTAATGAAAATATACTTAAAAAATAGAAATGAAAATATATTTATTTTAAATATATTTTATAATCAGTTATATAATATATGATTTATATTTGAATAGGTAAAAAGTAATTTTAGAATAATTTTTTATTTGTATTTTTAGATAATTTTAGTTAAAAAATAATTATTGAGAAAAATAATTAATTAACACATTAATTTAATTTACAAAAATGTTGAAAAGATAAAAAATATTAATTAGCATGTTAAATATAGATATTATATTTTACCATGAATTTTTTTTATCATTTTAAGATTTTTCTAAAATATATCATATATATTTGAAAATTATTTTTATTTTTTAATTTTTCAACCCAAATGAATTCTCTCCGCTATAAATTTTCACTATGACAGATGCAAGATGCAATGAAAATTTGTCCATTTACGTATCAAATTATCTATTTACTTAGTTAAAAAAATATATTATTTATTCATATTTAATGATTTAAATCTCATACAATAATTAGTTAATATCAAATATCAATGCTTGCCATTAAAAAAAACTACTGTGGCGTTTTAAATTAATGTAGGGTCCACTTGCTTAAGATTTCAAAATTAAAATGTAAATGAAGCTTCACTAGCATTCCCTGGCCTGTATGGTGATGGTTTTTAAACTATCCAACACATGGATCAGGTTCGAATTCTAGTACAACACAAAAGAAGGGAAAAAAAGAAACCAGTGACATATTAAAACGAGGTACTCCATAGTACCTCTCTTTTTTCTGGTTTTTATCTTTTATTTCATATAAGAGAAATGATTTTTGACTTATTTAAGTAATTTTGGAGCCAAAGTGATGTGTTTATAATTTTGGTAACACTTATAATATTATTTTATAGACTAAATATATCTGGGAGTTTTAAATTTAGGTCTGTAATTTTAATTACGACTATAATATTGAGGTTTCTCAATTTTTTACAATTGCATTAGTCGTATTTGTCTGTAATTGATCACAATAATAAGATTTTGTTAATCACTGCAATTTAATTGTATACCTAAACCCCAATTCATAATTTATATTTTAGAATTAAATATGTTTTTATCTTTATGTATTGATCAATTTTTTTTATTCTGGTCCCTTAGTTTTTTTTTTTAATCAAATGGCACAGTAAACAATTTGAGGTTTGGAAAAATTACCCTCTGCTCCAATTCTATAAATAACAAATCATCTATTTATTTAGATGAAAGTGTATGTTATTTATTGATGTTTAATGGTTTAAATCTCATAGGATAATTGGTTCATTCTGGAAAAATCTATTGTATTCCTCACTAGGAAACATGTTTTCAGTTTTATTTACATCTAATATAAATTTAAAAGGAAAACCATACTAGCATTTCCTCATCCGTATGGTGATTGATTTTAATCAATATCACACTTTTCGGGTTCGAATGCTGGTAGGGGCAAAAGAAAGAGCAAAAGTATTCATAATTGAATTTACATTACCTCTCTTTCTTAATACTTTTATTTATTTGCATCCATAAATAAACATTGTGTTGTTTTTGGTGAAGAAGGGGTTTAAATAAATTCTCACATGAGAGAATTAGCCTCGCTCTATATATTTATGATCTTAAACTCATTAAAATTTTTAAATAAGTTTCTATTCTTTACAACTGATTAGTAATGTTATTGAAAACACTATAAGAATCTACTTGTAGTTTAACCTTTTGAATATTTAATCTTTTTGTCAAAGATAGACCTTCATAAACTCCTTACACTTCTGCCAAAAATGTGAGACTGATTATTTTTGAAAATCCTAATACTCAACTACCTTTTGAATTTATGATAATACCTCCACATCCTACTAATAAAGACTTTGGTTTACTAGTGATCTGGGTCTGATACTAGCCTTAACATCTTAGGACTCATATTAATAATAAGGAGGATACCCACATGGCATTGTTCCCATATAGAACCCTTAATATTTAGTGTTGATAACGTTTGAGTATAATTGGCTAGGAGCGACATCCAAAAATCGTGACACCCCAATTTCAAACTCATTTAAAGGGAACTTCACCCCCAAACTTAATGAAGACCATATCGTGCATGAATAAAAACCTAGATTGCGACAAGTGGTGGATTTGGTATGTTATTAGAGGCGATGAAACATCCTTCGCTATTTTATATTTATTTTTATCCGGTTTTGTAATTTTTGGAATAAATTTTTTACGATTAAATAATTTAATTAACGCTAATTTAAAGAAATGACTAATTCAGTTAGGAATCACTAAAATATAAAATATATTAAATGAATTTAAACCCCAAAAATCATCTAAGTTGGAAGAAAACAAAAACTAGGAACAGGGGACCTGACGCTACGCGTCATCCCCACACTACGCGTGAGCTCCCCTGCGCAGTCCTGACGTTACGCGTCAGTTTGACAGCTGGTGCATAATTTAGGCCAACCGGCCAACTTCTAACTTACCCAAGTGGCCCGTTTTAGGTCTGATTGCCACGAAACTTCGCGAGCCACATGTTTTCCCCATTCCAGAACTGTTGGCGCTGAACGTTCACCAAAATTCTGACATATGCACAAGTTATGCGCAGAATATAGTTTAAACCCTTTTTGTGTAAAACCCTTGCACCAAACACCCTAAATGGGTTCCAATTGGCCCAAGGCCAATACACACAGTTCTAAACGTCCTAGAGGACCTATTGGTACCTTCCGGGGGTCCCGAAAGCCACCAGATCTTGAAATCACCTGATTAGTTCATTAAATTCATAAAACCACAATATGAATAATTATCTAAATCCATCAAATTCAACAATGCATCATTCAATTGCATCACACACACATCTCATATCAGTCATGCATTTCAACAGAACCTGTCCATATCAATCATTCACACATTATTGGCTCCATGCCACAATTCATAATAATTCACACACTATATAGTAAATCCTCCTATTTAATTCACCATCATCATCATCAATCATCATCATTAGTCATCACTAATCACATATTATCCGCATACTAAATTAACTACACAATCCCACAATGTATATCATAATTAATTTATCACGCACAATTAACCACGCATTATACACAAAAGTATATTTTACAATTCTTCTATATTCCTTGGCATCAATCTTCCGCTTGGCGCACCTCCGGGACATTGGCATCCTCCCTGTCACTGGTTACTAAAATGAAATAAACCACAACAAGGGTAAGTTTTTGGCATATCATAATTAATAAAGGATAGAGTAATAAACATAACCATATACTACCTATTATTCTCATGACTATTTAACTTTTTACGACTTCATTACATTATATATATATATATATATATATTTATACTTTCATCTCCTGTATCTTTTTACCTAATATCCATAGCCACACAAGTCACATATGTACACATCATTATTCATTAAACTCATCAATCATAGTTCACACATTGATCTACATTTCATTATTTAACACATATCAATCATCAATTCACAAATTTCATAACTGACTCGCATGCATCTGACCTCTAGTATCTGAATACTAAAAAGGATCGGCCTTCAGCTGGGAGTCCGACTTGACATCCCGTGAATCCGACTTGGTTCACCGAGCCTGACTTGGCTTTCCACCTCGACCACTGGGTAGCTCAACTAGGCACAAAGGCCACGGGAGCCAGAAACTGAGGGGCTATACATACCATTGGTCGTCCCACACCATATAACCACATATCATATCACATCAAGCATGGCATATCATCAATAATCCCATACACAATTATCAGAAACTAATATGTGATCATAACATAGGGCGACCGACTTGTCAAGTCCATCAACACAAGCCATGCTCTACAGGCACATAAACCTCATCTCATTTATTCTCAACATTTTCATCAAATCATCACTAAATATCATACCATACCTCATTAACGTTAATAGAATTTCATAATTTATTTGATGTTACCCACTTATATAATTTGTATATATTTATTTCAATACTTCCTAACTCTCATTTGCTTAATCGAGATAATTCTTTATCAAACAATAACTTAACCGCACTCAAACATACTTGTAAAATTATATTAATTATATTTAACCACCATACGTCATCAACAATATTTTCTAAATAATTTCTAAAACTACCGAAGTTACCATATATTAAAATCCTAATTAATTACGACTCAAACACCCCCTTACCTCGATTTCAAGCTGCCACGAGTTGTTCTTGGTGTCGGTTGCGCCCTCCGGTTACTTGATTCACTGCTCCTCTTCTGGATTCAGCGCCCACTTCGTCGATCGCTCGCCCAACGCTCGTTTCGACAGCTACGATTACCGAAACATCCAACCGGTTAGTACATTATTTTCCTCGCACCTCCAAACTCACCATCCAAGCTTCCAAACACATCAAAACCCAGAATCAAAGCTCCCATTATCACATGCAATTTCGGTTTCAAGAGGGAAAAGAGGGAGAAGGAGAAAAGGATTGAAATAGAGGTTCCCCATAGACATTACCTCACTTCCTAAGGTCCAAAATGCAAGAATCCACAAGCTTCCTCAAGATCCTAGCCTAATCGCGTGAGGGGGAGAAGAAAATGGAAGAAGAAAGCTTGTGGGTTCTGTTTGCATGTCCCTATTTTAAAACAGGTCGCGATGCTTATGCGTCCCAGCCACGCCACACGCAGGGTCCTAATTCTATTTTCTTGAAATTTCCATTTTAAATTCTCTTTTCTTTCAAGTATACCTTCTTTGAGCCATATATTATTTCAAAATCTTATTTCTCTTAATGCCAACTTAATTTATTATTTAATTTTACTTTTTAAATTTTAATTTATCAGGGATATTACGGGCGATATCATAACAAAATCCTCTTTATTCTTTTCTTTATCATGGATATCAAAATCTGGCACCTTCACTCCCAACTACTTATATGATGTATTTGGAGGGAAACGCTAACGGTAAGACATGGACCTAGAAAAATTGGTCTCTCTCCTTTTTCGCTATCCACTTTATTATATGCCACAAGACATCTGTATTTACGTCATCCATCGCTACCTTATGCGATCCAAGTCTGGATTGGCCTTCAAACACCACCGAAACTATACAATGTTGGAGGAAGAATGCAACTATAAAAAGACAAGTCATCGGTGTCTTGAAAAGAGGAGAATGACACCAACAAAAAAGGTCACATTTTTTTAATGAATCAGAGGATAGTTGTGTATACGTAACAAATAGGTGTAACGCCTTACTAATAAGTTTTTCAGTTAAACGAGATGATTGTGGCAAGGCGTTTTCAAAAGGCAATGCAGATTTGCTTGTGAAATTTGAAGCTTGCGCCAGGATGTCACAAACGTCCATGGCAATAGCTCATTTTTCACTAGATCATTACTTTCGTGGTCGTCCCTCATTTCAATTTTAAAAGTAAAAAAATGAACTATGAAATTTATAAAAAAGACGAGATAAAAAGATACCTGCATAGACGAGCCAATATCTTTGTCTTGTATGAGCCAATGAGCAAATCGAGTGATTCCAAATTTTGATATTGGAGTCCTTAGAAATTTATTAGAGAGAAATGAGAAATGAGACACGAGAGAAAATAACCCCTTTTATAATTGAGGTCGATGGGGCAAAAGAGTGGGAATAGTTAGGTGCTTCGCATATCAAACGATGACTACATGAAAACTGAAGTGTCATACCCATTCACCAAGTAGCATGTGTCACATTCAGCACTCAATCATAAAAGAGGAATCACTCCAATGTAAAAAAAAACACCCCACGTTAGTCTCAAAAGGCCACATAACATACACATATATCATCCCATTAAAACAACTGTCAAGTCGCTTCTACATACTAGGGGCAAATGAATAGATCTGATACCGTCATCGGTATCCTAAGGCCCATATTAGTAGTAAGGAGGATACATCTGGTAGGCGTAGATCCATACTTGTACCCCAAGTAGCCACATCCGTCATTAAGATAGTCCATGTGACGTTGTTCCAGTATAGAACCCCCAATATACAACATTGATACGATTCAGTATTGGACAGAGATTGAGAAACATGTTGGGGCATACCAGTAAGTACTTGCGGAGGTGTCAAAAATGTTACATATGTGTCAGCTTTCCCCATACTTTATAGGAAGGTATTGGCACAAGCCATGTATAATAAGATCCTCACCCAACTCTATAAATACCACTTATTTACTATAGTTTGAGATACGTTCAAAAACCCTTAGCACTTGAGCTCCGATATTGAATATCGTGTTAACTTTAGTGTCAAAATGTCTTTGCAGGTGATACTGTATTTTGCTCCATAGTGCGAGATACTAGTGCGTTCGACGGAATCAGGCGAAGACCTTAGATCTCCATTAGACTTAAGGACACAATATTGGATCCTCACTAGACTAATGTAAGAAATAGAGCACAAGAACCCAGTATCCATATCGGAAGTCTATCCCCCATATTAGACAGATCAACTAGCACCATCTATATTAATACTATGTCAGTCTTACATGAATTGGGATAGGTATAAAATTTTAGACACAAGGGAGGAGCTTGCATTTTAGCGGTTAAGTACATTAAAATAAAATAAAAATCTTAATGACCCAAACAATGGTAACTAAGAAAAAAATACAAATTAATGTTTCTACAACGCCAGCATGGTTAAAATATTGTTAATTAACTCCAATGTTAGATTAAATTTTTAGAAAGGCCAAATGTAGATCCAATCTAGTATTCCTCATTGCATGATAGTTGAATTTAACGTGAAACTAAACATGCCACAAAAAGAATGTTATAAGTCTATATATGGAGGATGATAATTGAATTTGACAATCTCCATTCTCAGAAATCCACGAAACCTATATTGTTGCACTGATAGATAGATTCCGATAACTAACTTTAAGCAATGGTGTCCACCACTCTGCAACTCCAAATTAGCTTAATTTCTAATGAATGGCTTCAAATGTAAAATGCCAAATCGAAGGAATCAATTGCCCCTGATTCCTTTTATTCTCGTAGAAAAAAAAAATGTTACTGTTAAATGGAAAAAGTGAAAACAAAAAGAGAGGTATTAGTGAATACCTCAGTTTTGGTTTATTCCATTGTCTTTCTCTCTGCTCACTAGCTTTCGAACATGGACCATTGTGGGAGTGATTTCAAACAATCGCCACATGGACCAAGAATGCTAATGAGCATCTAGGCGGTATTGCAGCATTATAGAAGAGCTTGGGCAATTATTGAATTCTCAGTTAGTAACTAATCTAAATAAATGATTTGATTTCAGTTTTATCACAGTTTATTTAAATTGGTAATTTCATTGATTTAATAATTGATCTAGTTTTAAAAACATTGGTAATTATTATTACCTCTAAGATGCAAAATAAACTACTCACTTCGTTTTATTTTTATCAAGAGAAATTATTTTTTTTATATTTATCTGTTATTAAAACCACCCATATAAAAAACTTTTTTAATAAGCACATCAGAGCTGTTTCTTAAAATAAGCTGAAATCAACTTATTTTCAGCTTCTGCTTATTTTTGAAACTTTAAACAAACACGTTAAAATTTAAAATAAGTGTTTTTTTAATTAAAAAAGCACTTATCTCTTAAAATAAGTTTAAACAAACGAGCCTAATATCAAACAATTCTAATTAATAACTGATGTATTTAGACCATTAGATTAAAATGAAACGGACAATTAGGATGGAGAAATTTGTTTCCTCCTCTTTAAACATTTAAAAAATAATCCCTATTATCACTAATTGAATGATTTTTGAAACTGAATTAAACCGGCTACGACTAGGGGTGGTAAAACAGGCTTATGGGCTGGGCCAAACCCCGCATAGGCCCGTCCAAATACGTGTCAGGCCAGAATAGGAAAACAGGCCAAAAACATTAGCCCGGCCCATTTTCTATGTGGCCTGCGGCGCAAAACAGGTCAACCCATTTTTTTAATAGAATTATACAAGTTATTTTTTGAGAGGTAGTTGTTCATCTTTTCTCTTTCTCGGTTCCCAGGTGGCTGTTCTGTTATGGATGAGATGAGAGAGAAAATCTTGTAAACATTAACAGAACAGGGTTATGGGATGAATCTATTGTTGAGTTAGAAGCAAACAAGAAACACATCTATGATATTTACCAAAATACTTTGTATGGAAAGATTATCACTACTAAGAGTGTTAATTTCACTGCTATTCAGAAAACTCTTGAAGCCTCCTGGCTGAAGTTTGGTAAGTTCCGAGTCACTGAAATGGGAAAAAACCTCATTATGATCAAATGGAAAGATGAGGGGGGTGTCCTCTGTTATGATAACCGTTGTCCTTGGCATGTGATGGGATATCTTCTCACTTTACAAGAATGCCAACCCAAGCAGCCTCTCAGTAATGTAGATTTTTCTAATGTCTCTTTTTGGGTACAGCTACATAATATTCCTTTGGAGTTCATGACTACAGAAAATGCTAGAAGATTGGGGAAAAGAATTGGTAATCTTATGGAGATAGAAGATCCTCTAGTAGATGGCATGTTCCTGAGAAGTTTTTTTTAGAGTTAGAGTTTCAATAGATATGACTAAGCCTATCCTTGCAAGTTTATTTTTCCCAGGATCAGAGGAACAACTTATTCCAATTTTTTTGAGATATGAGAAACTACAAGGCCTTTGTTTCAGTTGTGGCATTATTGGTCACGATTTTAAGGCTTGTACTGTTTCTAAACAGCAGTCAATTTTTTAAGAAGGAAGTAATATATTTGGCCCTCATTTACCAGTCCCTCCTGCTAAGTCCTTGGCCTCTATAGCTACCCAAAATTGGAATGGTTCTGGTTTAGGAACAAAGAAGATGCATGCTAATCACCCAGCTGGGTGTGCAGATACTCAAAAAGAAGATGATGGTAACCCCCTTGAGCCCACAAACTCACCAGATAGGTCACATCAAGGGGGGAGCAATCCTGTTAGAGAAAAAGAGGCAAAGCTAGCATCAGAAGATCTTGACTGCCCAATGACTACTAAAGAAAGCCTCAGAAAATCTCCTTTTGGGACCCACCATACCAACCATTGCCTAAATAAAACTACTTCCCAAGGTAGCCTTTCTTCTGACCATTCTCCTCAGCTATCCATCCATAGGCCTCTATCTCCCAAACGCCCTATACAAATCTGTTCCCACAACTTACCCAATCTTGTTCAGGAACCTTCAAAGATTACGATCCACATCCCAAGATTCGAGTCAGAAAATAACCAAACTCACCAAAACCTACCTTACCTCCAAAATAAACCTGATAATATTCTAGAAAGTATCCCTCCCCAGCATCCCCCTAGCTTAAAGAACAAATCCCAACCTATCTATTTTGTTGAGTTTCCAGAAGAAACACCCTCCCCTCTTTTACCTAAATCAATTCCTTCCCCATGTGAGGTCATTCTTAGCCGAGGGTTTCAGGATGTTCTTAAACTTAAAAGGAGAAGAGAAGAGTATGACGACAAGGGTTTTACTAAAAAAAGACTACTGCAGCTAACTGAGTCTAATTTCCAAGTGCTACAACTGAACCAGTATGGTTCAAACATCAGAGACCTTTCTTCTGAGGCTGAGGAGGCGGGCTAAACATGCCCCCCAAGCCAGTCATGAAGTTCCTAAGTTGGAACTGTCGTAAGATGGCCAATCCTACGACATTTAGGGAACTCAGGGCCCTGAAGAAAAAATTCAAGTTGGCTCTGATTTTTGCTATGGAAACTAAGGCACAATCTGATTGTGTGAATTCTGTCAGAAGTCAATTAGGCTTTAATTCCTATTTTGTTGTAAATGCTAATGGACTCTCGGGAGGTTTACCTCTTATGTGGGACTCTACTTTGGACGTGGTTATTGAGATGTCTAGTCCAAATATTATCCACACCTTTGTAACTTTTTTGGCTACTAATATTCAAATTAAATGCTCTTTTGTGTATGCTCCACCTGATAAAACTACTTCCCAAGGTAGCCTTTCTTCTGACCATTCTCCTCAGCTATCCATCCATAGGCCTCTATCTCCCAAACGCCCTATACAAATCTGTTCCCATAACTTACCCAATCTTGTTTAGGAACCTTTAAAGATTACTATCCACATCCCAAGATTCGAGTCAGAAAATAACCAAACTCACCAAAACCTACCTTACCTCCAAAATAAACCTGATAATATTCTAGAAAGTATCCCTCCCCAGCATCCCCCTAGCTCAAAGAACAAATCCCAACCTACCTATGTTATTGAGTTTCCAGAAGAAATACCCTCCCCTCTTTTACCTAAATCAATTCCTTCCCCATGTGAGGTCATTCTTAGTCGAGGGTTTCAGGATGTTCTTAAACTTAAAAGGAGAAGAGAAGAGTATGACGACAAGGGTTTTACTAAAAAAAGACTGCTGCAGCTAACTGAGTCTGATTTCCAAGTGCTACAACTGAACCAGTATGGTTTAAACATCAGAGACCTTTCTTCTGAGGCTGAGGAGGCAGGCCTAAACATGCCCCCAAGCCAGTCATGAAGTTCCTAAGTTGGAACTGTCGTAGGATGGCCAACCCTATGACGTTTAGGGAAGTCAGGGCCCTGAAGAAAAAATTCAATTGGCTCTGATTTTTTTGATGGAAACTAAGGCGTAATCTGATCGTGTGAATTCTGTCAGAAGTCAATTAGGCTTTAATTCCTATTTTGTTGTAAATGCTAATGGACTCTAAGGAGGTTTAGCTCTTATGTGGGACTCTACTTTGGACGTGGTTATTGAGATGTCTAGTCCAAATATTATCCATACCTCTGTAACTTTTTTGGCTACTAATATTCGAATTAAATGCTCTTTTGTGTATGCTCCGCCTGTTTTTAGTGATTGAAAACTTTTTTGGCAGGTCTTGCGACAAATTAACGTCCCTAATACTGTTGGTTGGTATTTGTTAGGAGATTTTAATGAATGTCTGCATGATTATGATAAAATCAGCCACATCCCTCCTCATCCTAGCAGGGTAGCTCTATTTACAGATCTCATTAACTATCTGAACCTTATGGAGATCCCTATTAAGGGTTGTAACTACACGTGGATTAGTAATCCCAGGAATGGAAGGGTTACTAAGGAAAAAATTGATAAAGTTTTCTCCAATACTCAGACTCTAATTCATTTTCCTCACTCACTTTGTACTGCTTTACCTGCTGCCTCTTCTGACCACTCCCCCCTTTTACTGGATCTTCATCCTAACAAACCAAGCAATTTCTATTTTAAATTCGAGGCATTCTGGACTGAACATCTTGATTGTAAGAGAGTCATTCAAGAAGGATGGAACAAAGCTGGAAGGATAAGTGATCCCTGGGAGCAGCTTTTGTAACATTACACTCAATGTTGTAAATCTTTGTAGAGTTGGAATAAAGCCACTTTCAGAAATTCAGATCTTGAAATAGCTAGACTTCAACATAAGTTTGAAAGTCTAATCAATGAGAGAACTGGAAATTATAATGGGGGACAGGCTGAAGCTATCAAATAGCAAATTGATCAAATCAGGGAGAGGGAAGAAATTTATTGGGCACAGAGGTCAAGAGTTCAGTGGTTACAATGGGGGATGCTAATACCAGATTCTTCCATGCTACCACTATTCAAAGAAGGGCAAGGAACAGAATCACAAGGCTCCAAGATGAGAATGATACATGGGTAGAAGGTCAAGAGGAGATTCTTAAGATGGTTACTAGATATTTCCAGTAGTCCTACATGGCTGAGCCAGTTTATAATCTAAATGATTGCTTAAAATTCATCCCTAAACTGGTCTCTCTGTAACATCTCATTTTCAACACAAATAGAAAATAGATATTAATATATCTTTAATGAGAAATACTTACTATTAGTTAGTTTATTATTATCATTTTTTATGAAATTTTGGTATTTATAAATAATTATTTATTTTTTAAAAATAATAATAATAATAATATTTATGAAGGAGAATTTTAAAATGAATTAATTAGTATGCAATGATTAATGAAATTATATAAAGAATTTTAAATATATTTATTATTCACAACTTTTATTTTATGTTTTTATATTTATGTTTTTACATATTTGTGATTTAACTCTTATTAGAATTTTAAAATAAAATTTTGAAGGAATTAGACTATGGTTCTTAGAACTTTTTGATCTACATAATATTTATGATTTTTTGGAAATTTTTGAAATTTATGAAATATTTTAATAAAATAATATATATTAAATAATTTTAAATTCATATAAAGTTAATTAAAATTAAAAATATTTACAAGAAAGTGAATTTAAATTATAAGAAAATTTTCTAAGATCCATTTCAAGTAGACTTATCTAAAAATTATCGGTTTGAGTAAAATTTTGATTTTTACCAATCGTAAAAAAATAAAAAACGTATCAATAAATTTTTATTAACACAAAATTTTAGATTTTAAAATTTAAACTTTATATTACTTATCATAAAGTTAGTGAGAACTAATATAATATCACTAAATTTTAAAAAGGACTAATTTTGAATATTTAAAATATACCGAGTGAAAGGTTACTATTTGGCTTAATAATTCGGCCGACATTTACCGTGTAAAACACTGTGCATGTACAAAATTTTCAAAACCCAGTAACTAGGATTTAAATTTTAAAAAATGCACAGTACTTTTATATTAAAATAATGAAATACATAATAATTTTCCTTCTTATAAATACTGAAGTAATTATTCTTTAGAATTTACAATTTTAGATTAAGTTTTCTTAATATAGTAGTGCTAGTGAGATAGTGGTGGAAGTAAGAGAGAGAAATAAATTTTTTGGAAAAAGGTTCTGCTAAAATCCTAAGGTACGAATACATATCTTTTATATTTTTTAGGGTTATTTTCATATCATTTTTAGAAATCTATTATTATACTGGAAATAATATTATTTTAAGTTACTATTCTAAATAGTAAAATACTATTTCAATAGTAAATTACTATTCAAATAGTAAATTACTATTTACTGTTACTATTTACCTTTGCTATTCATATTTTATTATTTACTGTTACTATTCACGATTTACTATTTATTGTTACTATTCATGATTTATATTTACTGTTACTATCTATGTTTTACTATTTACTGTTACTATTCATGATTTACTATTCACTATTCACTATTCAAAATTTACCATTTCTGCTTTAAGTAGTAATCTTAATTTTCATCTTGTAATTATATTAAAATGAAATTGGTATGTTTTAGAACTCAGAGACGAGACGCGCACGAATTTTTAATAACGAATCAGTATACAAGAGGTAAGGGGGAGTGGGATAGGAATATAATATGAAAAGACATAAGAATAATGGGAGGAGTCCCCTACTCCTTTAAAATTTAATAATATTATTATTTTAAATAATAACTGTTTAACTTAAAAAAAAATTTAATAAATTTTAAATTGAGTATCTTGTGTAACTTAATCTGAATACCTATGCAAATACCTAGATAACCTATGCGAACTGGACTAAACCTATGCAAGGACTTGGACTATTATGACCTGTATGGACTGAACTATACCTATGCGAGGATTGGACTATATGGACCTACATAGACCTATGCGAGGAATGGACTATAAAGACTTAAAATTAATCTTATTAATCTAAATAATTATTAAATTTTAAATTATATTTATGACTGATATTTAGTTGATTTGATTTGATTATAATTAATAATATTTGATTTTGATTAATGATATTGTGATTTATAATACTATACTGTGATTAATAAATTTATGATTTGATGATATTTAATTGTGATTGATGATATTACAATACTTGATTTTGAATAATGAATGATTGATGACCTTATGATATGGAGTTTGAGCATATAGCAAGCATGACGGAAAGTTAAAACTCACTATGAATTTTCTTACCTTACCTTTTAAATTTTTATTATAAGAGAAAGTATTTTATCATTATTTTAGTCTTTTATTTCTTCTTAGAAATAATTTTCATTGACTTTATTTTTAATCTCTAGAATAAAATCTAGGATTAGAAAGAAGCTATTTTATGAAAATCAAAGGTTGAGATAATTAATTCTTGAACTAAAGAAAATTTTTATAGTTTTAAGTATTCTTAGTTAATGATTTTAAAATATATATTATATATATATTTTTTTCTTTTAGAAATCAGAAATTTAAATTGATTTTCCCTAATGAAATAACTAAAGGATATTTTGTCATAGTCGAGATTTCTAAACTCAATCTAGTTAAGATTCAAATTTGGAAAGATTATGTAAATATGTAAAGTTTTTTAAGAGAAAGTTTTGAGATATTTAAGGCTTGAAAACTCAATTTTGGTGAGATCTGAATTTGAAGACTGTACTAAATTTGTTTCCGTATAACAGAAGTTCAAAGAAGAACTTATGGGAATGTACAGTTTATTGAGATGATTTTGTGAACCTTTATGGTATTTAATAATTGAGTTTCTAAAAGTCTTAACCAACTAAATATGCGAGTATTTTATGCATCATGAATCATTAAAGAGAAATGAGATGTGATATTGCCTGGGGACGGATTATAGAAACCGAGGATACATTAGAGGAGGCTTAATTGCGAGCCTTATGATGAGAGGGTGTGAAAGGGTGCTTCAGGTGACCTGGGGTCGCTCCCTAGTGTCAGGTACTTTCACAATAAAAACTTTCTCAGTCTGACTAGTCTCTAAGTGTTTCCACGCCAGTTGAGCTGTTCATATGCTACAAAGGCATTTATGTTATCATCCGGAATCATGGAACAATGTAAACTCCTGGTTGGCCCAATGCAAATTAAAACTTTAAGGACCCACATGCATAAACTAAATGAGATAGTATTAAAAGCATTACATGTCATACATGTGATTGTGATATTCTGTATGAATGATTGTGAATGAAAGTATGATTGTAAATGAAAATATGATTGTTATGTGTGTGAGAACCCTATATTTATAATTAATTGTGTATGAAATTTTGAATGATATTAATTTATTAGTTTGTGAAAACCCTTGTGCTTATGTCTTATTTGTAAAGTATTATATTCTGTTTCTCACTCCTTCTTGTTTGAATTTTGTGTCCAAAATATATGTTATGTGATATATAGCTAGCAGTTCAAGATGGAAGGATATGTAATTACAACAAGGTAAAGTGGTGTCATCCTCAATCAGATAGATGAAGAGATATGACAAGAGTAGGATTTCAAAACTCGATGATTCAAGGACTAGGAAATGATTGGTCACTATCTGGGTTTGCCAGCAGATTGGGGTTTGTCTAAAAATAGAACTATATCCTGGATAAAACGGAAAATCGTGGCTAAGGTTGTTGGATGGAAGGAATCTCTTCTTACACAAGCTGGGAAAGAAGTTCTCATCAAGGCGGTTTTACAGGCTATTCCTGCATATGCTATGTCCCTAATCTGACTGCCAAAGAAATTAATCAACTCCATCAATTCCATAATTTCAAATTTCTGGTGGTCGAACCAGGGCAGTAATAAAGGGTTACATTGGAAGATTGGAATTCTCTCACGATTAGTAAACATTCTGAAGGCATGGGTTTCAAGGAGCTTTTCTACTTAAATTCTGCCTACTTAGCTAAACAAGCCTAGAGGGTTCTGAAAAACCAAGATGCGCTTTGGGTCCAAGTATTGAAAGGAAAGTATTTTTCTGAAACTTCCTTTTTGGTTTATCAAAGGAGGAGGAATTGTTCATGGACTTGGAATAGCTTGTTACAAGGGAGGGATATCATCCTAAATCTTGGCCAATGGAATATGGGTAATGGAAAGCAAATCTCTGTTTTCAAGCATAGGTGGTTGTGGGATGGCACTTTGTGTCATGCTAACTAGAATCTTAATGTTGATCCGGGGATTAAATTAGAGTCTATTATCCACCAAGCTTCTCGTACCTGGGACTTCACTAAATTAAGGCAGCTTCTCCCTCCATAACAGTGACTTACTGCTATTCAAACTCCCTTTAGTTTATGTGAGATGGAAGATTCTTTGAGGTGGCCCCACTCAGTTAATGGGGAATACACTATCAAATCAGGTTATAGAGTAATCAAACAATCAACAGATAATTTGGCATCAAGACCCTCTACATCCTATGTGCCTACTAGGAATCTTTGGAAGTCTATCTAGGGTTCAAAAGTTCCTAAGAAAGTCCAAGTGTTTATCTGGAAAATGTGAAACTATTTACTTCCAGTTAAACAGAATCTGAAAAATAGAAGAGTCCTTAAGGAATCCATATGCCCACTATGCCTGGAACAGGAAGAATCTATTGAACATACTTTTCTTCTTTTCCCCTGGACTGCACCAGTCTGGTTTGGTGCCAATATTCAGTGTCATCCTAGGGATGAGCAGATCTCAGGAATAGTTCAATAGATTGATAACAAACTCTAGTTATTTGCTTCAAAAAAAGAGGACTGCCAACTACTTACTACCAAATTATTTTATACATTTTGGATAATATGGAAAGCAAGAAATAATTTTGTTTTTCAGGGTTGTATTCCAGATCTAAATCAGAGTATTATTACTTTACAACAGAGGGTGAATGAATTACTCAAGGCCAATTTGTGTGTAAATTTAAGGAGCCTAAGATACCTTCTCAGAAGTACCAATCGATTTAAAGACATCCTCCTCCTGGGAAAGTTAAATTAAATACTGATTCCTCTTGGTTGGACCCATCTCAGAGAGCTACATCAGGCGTGGTTGCTAAGGATCACCATGGGGATCTGATCTATGGTCAATCGGTCTCCTTCTGGGCTCCAAGTCCAATTCATGCAAAAGTTGTGGCGTTGAGAGATGCATTGATCGTAGCTCGAAATTTTGAATAAGAGAACATAATTATGGAGTCAGATAACCTGAACCTCATTCAAGCTTGCCGAGGAGAAACTAAGATTGGTGAAATTGAAACGATAATTAAAGACTTCATTTACCTGAAAAGTTTCTTTGTTAATTGTGGATTCACTTGGGCAAAGAAGGCTTCAAATGTTGCGGCTCATATGGTGGCTCGACTAGCCATGTTTAATTTGCTCGAACACCATTGGTGGATCTCGCCTATGGAGTTGAGGAGGGTCCTCGTCGAGGACAAGCGTAACATTCCTCCTCACAAGCCTTTCATGCAGGATCCTCGCTGACAGGCTCAAGGGTAGTCGTCGATAATGGATTCCCATTGTTCCTCTGTCCTGCGTTCAACTCGTCTAGGGTGCTTTTGCTCTGTCGTGGGTTCCCTTACCGAGTTGGGCTGCTAAGGGTGGTGGCTCTGGTGCAAGCAGGCCTATGTGTCTTTGGTATTATGATGGCCTTGTGTATTGTGCTGCTTTTTCTGGGCTTTCTAGGCCCATCTCAATGTATATGTTTCTCTCTTTTCTATCAAAAATCATTTGACCAAAAAAAGGCTATTTTTTGTTTTAAATTTAAACTATTTTTAAATATTTTTTAAGAAAAATTAGAAATAAAATTAGATTTCACCTTTCCAAAGCAAAGTTTCTATAATTAATCCAATTTATTTCATTAAATGGAAACAATAAATAGTCATCAAAATTAATTCCTTATCAAATAATCAAAATTACAACCAACCAAATATTAATATTATATATATAACATATTTATATATATTTTAGTAAAGGCCCACCGCCCGTGACAGACCAATTTTTTAACAGGCCAAAACGGATTAGGCCTATTCAAGAAAACATGCCTCAAAAGTTGACCTAGCCCATATTGTCATCCCTAGCTACAACTAGTTAGATGGGCAACCAATCCGGTTAGGAGTTTGAATTTTTGAATAAATGAAAAAGTTCAAAACAAATCAAAATCAAAAGGGCTGGGTATATTGGTATCGAGATTCAACCATTCTTCAAAAAACTTATTTTTCCAATTATTATTTTTTTAAAAGAATTTTTCAAAAATGTTTTCAAATAAAAAAACATACCCAATCCCCTTAAAAAATGTTTCGAGTTCGAGCTTTGGGAATGAAAGAAATTCTCATTGGGAAAGTTAGTTTTACCATGATTGGTCTCCAATTCTAAATCCTCAACGTGATATAAATGTTCCAACTCAAACTAGATTGCTAAAAAGACAAGAACCGGTTAAAACTCACTTGAATCAATCAAAAACAGTTGAAAACCAATCCTGAAAACTAAGGTTGAACTAAGTAAATTCTAAAAACAAATCTCATTTTTCTATTTTTTTTAAATTCTATTCTAAAATATTTTAAATAAACAAAAACTCTTATGTAATATTTACAAATTATAAAAATATCATATAACCCTTAGTTAATTTAATTTTTATATAATTTATCATTAATATATCATAAATTATATAATATTAAAAATATATATTATTATAGTTAAATTACAGTTTAACCAATTGGTTCAATTACTGTACCGATTTTTAACATTAATTAAAATAGTTTTTTCACAACCAATTTTCTTCACTACACTTTAACACACAAAAGTCCCGATCGGGAATTTTTTTAGTATACAAGTAAAAGCAATGGGATTTAAACCCATAAACTCTCGTAAACCA
This sequence comes from Clitoria ternatea, assembly GCA_037962975.1. Classification (NCBI taxonomy): domain Eukaryota; kingdom Viridiplantae; phylum Streptophyta; class Magnoliopsida; order Fabales; family Fabaceae; genus Clitoria; species Clitoria ternatea. The sequence goes on along the minus strand of CM075674.1, from coordinate 115,432,114 downwards.
TCCAAACTGCCACCATTAGATCAACATTAGCAGATTGTCTAGAATGTTGGAACAATTTTCCAAAGTAAGGGTGAACCAAAAGATGAACAACAATTTAGAGGACTTGATATGATCTTCTAGGCATGCAGAGCACTTTCCTAAAATTAGTATTTCGTCCCTATAGAGTGTGGGTATCACGAAATCCAATTTTGAGATACAAAGAAGATTCAACAACAATACTCACTCTTGTATTGTTGCAAAACAAGAACAAAGGATGAAAGAAATTTAATTTGTGTTTTATTTCTGTGTCTGAGTAATGTACTTGGATCCCTTTATATAGATGTTGATCAGACATCTTCTGAATTAAAGGGACACAAATTTATGAATTGTTATAACTCTTCATAAAAAGTTGAGACTCTTTAAATTTACTGAAAAGGCATGTAATTAATTACAACACAATGGTAATCAATTACACCTTTTGAAAAGTCATACCATTTGGCATTACACCTTTGAAGAGTCATACCATTTGGCGTCTCAAAATTTAAAAAGTTACTCAATCAGAGTTTTCACTCTTTGATAATCGATTACACACAATGGTAATCGATTATCAGAGAATTTAATTCTCAAATCTCAACAATCCTCCCCCATTTGAGAGTATTAAATAATTACTACACACAAATTTAAATTTAATATATACAATCTTACACGTAAATGAAAGTGTACATAGACTTGAACTTCCACTTAGTAGAGTATACATTCCAAGAAATCGTATTTTATTGGTATCGAAACGATTGAACCGATATAATACATAATGAAAACTTGAAGATACCACTACATATAAGATAAACTACATGTTCTTGTTGTACTTGACACAATAGGGCCATGCATCCATATCTATTCATAAGTGCATCAAAGTCATTGCCCTTTGACTTCTTGAAGCGGCCAAACTTCGCACTTACATAGGTTGATTTCTTAGGTAAAACATGTTCCTGCGATAAAACATAAATTCAAGAAATCAATTAAGAATTATTCAACCTCCTTACATCACAGGTCCAAAGCACCCTTGTGCTTTCAATCATCAAATAAGAGATTTAATCTTATTGAACTTAAGACTTAATGTCATATTAAGCGTTAAGTTAAGATTCCCTTACTAGTGATTAATTATGGGCTCCATTCCAATTTCAATAGACATTCTAGAGATGGAATCTTTAGCCACTGCCTTTGTAAAACCATCAGCCAAATTAAGCTTTGTTCGAACGAAATCAACGGTAATAATACCATCCTTGATAAGTCCTTGGACATAACTATGTCTCACACCTATATGTCTTGATTTTCCATTGTACACTTGACTATAAGCTTTAGCCAAAGTTGCAACATTGTCACAATGTATTGCTACAGGTGATATTGGTTTTTGTAACAGTGGTATCTCAAACATGAGGTTCCTTAGCCATTCAGCTTCCTTTCCTGCTGAAGCTAGAGCTATAAATTCTGAAGCCATAGTGGAATCAGTAATGCAAGTTTGTTTCTTGGATGACCAAGAAATTGCTCCTCCTCCAAAGAGGAAAACCCAACCACTAGTAGAAGAGTGATCTTCTTGGTTTGTAATCCAACTTGCATCAGAATATCCTTCCAAAACTGAAGGATAACCACTATATGTCAAACCATGATCAATAGTTTTCTTTAAGTACTTAAGTACTCGACGTACAGCTTGCCAATGTGATAAACTAGGGTTACTAGTATATCTACTCAGTTTACCTACCGCAAATGCGATATCTGGCCTTGTACTTGTCATTGCATACATCAAACATCCTATTACCCTTGCATATTCTAATTGTGAAATAGCCTTACCACCATTAGGTAATATCTTTAAACTTGGGTCCATAGGAGTTGAAACAAGAGAGCATTCAAAGTTATTGAACTTCTTGAGAACTTTCTCAATGTAATGTGATTGAGACAGGATAAGTTTCTCATTGTCTCTCTTAATTTTTATACCTAGGATGACATCAGCTTCTCCCATATCTTTCATGGAGAAATATGATGATAGAAATGTTTTGGTCAAATTTACTTGATCTAAATTTGTTCCAAAAATCAGCATGTCATCCACATACAAGCAAATTATGACACCATTACCTTTGTCATCAAATTTACTATACACACACTTATCTGAATTGTTTATTTTGAAACCATTTGATAATACAACATCATCAAACTTTTGGTGCCATTGTTTTGGCGCTTGTTTCAATCCGTACAAGGATTTAATCAATTTACAGACCTTGTGTTCTTGGTTTTCCATAACAAAACCTTCAGGTTGTTTCATATACACTTCTTCTTCTAGTTCTCCATTTAAGAATGCAGTCTTGACATCCATTTGATGTATCACAAGTTTATGAATAGCAGCAAGTGCTATTAATAACCTTATAGTGGAGATTCTAGCCACAGGTGCATATGTATCGAAATAATCGATTCCAGGTTTTTGTCTAAACCCTTGTGCCACTAAACGTGCTTTAAACTTATCAATAGTTCCATCAGCTTTGATTTTCTTCTTGAAAATCCATTTACATCCTATTGGTTTACACTTAGGAGGTAAGTCAACCAAAATCCATGTGTTATTTCCCATGATGGATTCCATCTCATCATTAATTGCTTCTTTCCAGAAAGCAGCATCTTGAGACCTCATAGCCTCTTGATATGTCAATGGATCTTCTTCTATATTATAACAATATGAGCACTTTGTTAAGATAGAATCTCTTGTACCTTCAACTAAGTACACATGAAAATCTGGGCCAAAGGATTTTTCTTTTCTTGCCCTTTTACTTCTTCTAGGTTGAGATGTGGAAGCATCATTCTCATCTAGAGTTTGAACATTTGATCCTTGATCAATCAAGCTTTGATCCAATTCTTCAATATTGGTATTAGGAGTTAAATCCTTTGAATGAGGAATTGAAGAAAATCTCCTTTCATCAAAAATTGCATCTCTAGATTCTATGATTGAATGTAGTGACACATAATCATTTTGTCCTATTACATAGAACCTATAGGCTTTGCTATGTTCAGCATAACCTATAAAAATGCATTCAATTCCTCTTTCACCCAATTTCTTACGCTTGGGTTCCGGTATTTTTACAATTGCCCTACAACCCCAAACTTTGAGATAAGTCAAATTTGGCTTTCTTTTATACCAAAGCTCATACGGGGTTACCTCATTCCTTTTTATCGGAACTCGGTTTAGAATATAACAAGCCGTTAACATGGCTTCACCCCAAAATCCATCACTTAGACCAGAATAGGACAACATAGAATTAACCATTTCTTCCAAAGTCCTATTCTTTCTTTCTGCTATACCATTTTGTTGTGGTGTATATGCAGTAGTTGTTTCATGGATAATACCCACAGATTGAAAATAAATTGGATCATAATATTCACCACCTTTATCAGTTCTCAACTTTTTAATTTTAGTATTAAGTTGCAATTCTACTTCATTTTTATAAACCTTAAACTTTTCTAAGGCTTCATTTTTCGTAAACAAAAGATAAACATAGCAAAAGCGTGTATGATCATCAATGAATGTTATCATATATTTCTTATTTCCTAATGAAGGTGTACTATGAAAATCACATAAATCACTATGTACTAATTCAAGCAAAGTTGAATTCCTTTCAATATTAGGAAAAGGTTTTCTTGTTATCTTTGTTAGCATGCATGTTCTACACTTTTCTATGTTCAAATCAAATGGAGGAATCAGATCAAATTTAGACATAGAATGTAGTTTTCGATAATTAACATGTCCAAGACGAAAATGCCATAAAGAAGAATCATGATTAATAATATAAGCAGAATCAATAACACGATTTATTGTACTTAATTTAAACATATTGTTATAGAGATATCCTAGACCAATAAATACACCACCTTTAGATAGTACAAACTTATCAGCTTCAAATACCAATTTATAACCTAATCGATTCAAGATTACTCCAGACACTAAGTTTCTCCTTAATTCTGGAGCATATAGTACATCTCTTAATACAAGTGATTTTCCAGAACTAAGTAATAATTCTACTTGTCCACAACCTAGGACTTTAGCCATAGAATCATTTCCCATGTAAAGAACTTCTCCATTGTCACCTTCCTTCAAGGATTTGAATAGAGACCGATCTTTACACACGTGTCTTGAAGCTCCTGAGTCGATCCACCAAGAATCATCAGTCTGCACACAGAAGATTTCAGAAACCATTTCCACAAAATTCAAATTGGAATTATGTGCAATGTGTGCAAAATTACCTTTTTTAGGTTGGTCTTGGCTAGAATTGCCTTGACCTTGCTTTCCACCATTCTTGGCCATTTTCCTTTTCCAGATTGTACAATCTCTTTTCATGTGACCGGAATTGCCACACTCCCAACAAGTTGCTTGTTGATTTGCCTTACCAAATTTAGGCCTCTTGTTCCTACTTCCTTTATTGAAATTAAAGGGCCTTTTCTTGAACTTTGGTATTGCCTTTGATTTCTCATCTTCCACCATATTAACAGTGGACAAATTAGGATTGCTAGAATCCTTATTACCATCTTGTAGACGGATTCCTTCTTCAATTCGAAGATGTGTTGCCAATTGTTCAACACTTATATCATCCTTGTTGTGCTTTAAAGAATTTCTCACATCTTTCCAATTGGGTGGTAATTTATCAATTATAGAAGAAACAATAAAAGTCTCATCCATAGCAATATTATGTTGCCTAAAACTTCCAAGGATTCTTTGGATTTCATGGAATTGTTCCATTATAGGTCTAGCATCACTCATCTTATAATTATTAAAATTACTAACAAGGAATTTCTTACTTGATGCATCTTCAGAAATGTATTTGCCTTCAAGTTGATCCCACAATTCTTTGGCCGATTCTACATACTGATACACATCGAATAATGCATCGGTCATGCCATTCAGAATGTGACCACGGCATATGTAATCATCATTCTCCCACTTGTGCCTCTTTCTTTGTTCTTCCAAAGTTTCCTCTTCTCTCTCCTTTGGTTGTGGAGTGCTAAGAACATAGGCCACATTAAGGGCGGAGAGGAGGAAGTGCATCTTCTTTTGCCATCTACGAAAACCAACGCCTTCAAATTTGTCTAATTTGTGGAAATTTGTAGACATATCACGGATTGTTGCCATTTTTCTTGGAAATACTAATTTTAGATTGTTGGAACAATTTTCCAAAGTAAGGGTGAACCAAAAGATGAACAACAATTTAGAGGACTTGATATGATCTTCTAGGCATGCAGAGCACTTTCCTAAAATTAGTATTTCGTCCCTATAGAGTGTGGGTATCACGAAATCCAATTTTGAGATACAAAGAAGATTCAACAACAATACTCACTCTTGTATTGTTGCAAAACAAGAACAAAGGATGAAAGAAATTTAATTTGTGTTTTATTTCTGTGTCTGAGTAATGTACTTGGATCCCTTTATATAGATGTTGATCAGACATCTTCTGAATTAAAGGGACACAAATTTATGAATTGTTATAACTCTTCATAAAAAGTTGACTCTTTAAATTTACTGAAAAGGCATGTAATTAATTACAACACAATGGTAATCAATTACACTTTTTGAAAAGTCATACCATTTGGCATTACACCTTTGAAGAGTCATACCATTTGGCGTCTCAAAATTTAAAAAGTTACTCAATCAGAGTTTTCACTCTTTGATAATCGATTACACACAATGGTAATCGATTATCAGAGAATTTAATTCTCAAATCTCAACATAGAATAGAATTAGTATCAAACTGGATAAAAAGTACTCGAGATTAAATTAAAAAACAAAACAACAAAAACAAAAACCCCATCCATATACACTATTATTTAGCACCTATGATACAACATGATAAGGTAATAGTACAAGATAAAAGTAGAATAAGTTCAAAATCTCATCCTATACAATATTTGATGTACACCTAAAATAGGATTTTAGGTATATAAGATATAACGATGATGATGCTGAAATAATTTATCTAATTCTTTTCAAATTTCCCCTAAAATAGGATATACATCAAGTCAACATAATATGATAAACGTGATAAACTCATTATATCATGTAGGCGTAACAAAGGCTATACTATTACTTGTATATGATATGATAGTTATCCTATTTTATCGGAACGGACCTTCTTTAAGTATAAAATGGCAGGTTTTAAGTATGGTGATGGTTTGTAAACATGACTCACCAAGCTATGCAATAATTGTTCAGTGAGAAGGATATGATACCTTATTAAACAAGTGCACTAGGACCAGTTTGATAAGTGGGATATGATATGATAAACTTTCAAGCATTGAGTTGTCAACAATCAACAAAAGAAAAAGAAGTGGCCCCCTGTCAGACTTAACTTTGAAGCATCAGATTTGAAGCCAAAATTCAACAATTACAACAGTAACCGTTCTATCTGACAGATATGACAATCTTCAGATTAGCCTTGTTCTCTCAAGGGCATAACCCCTTGCACTGACTTCACTTGCAAAATTGTGTTATTTTTATATTCATTGAAAATTTAAATATAAGACATTTTCAGTACATTTAAGTTTCCAGCGTATGGTTATAAACCTCAAGATTTTGCTGGGGATAGAAATCTGTAGCAGGTAGCATGAAGCAGTCTGCGCTGTTACCAACTTACCTTAAAACAAGTGAAGCATCTTCATAAATATGCAGTTGTTTCCTCTGCCTCCTCTAGAGCTCATCATTGCTTTGGCTCAGCATTTGCCAAGGGACGTTATATATTCATACAATTCATATGAGCCGCATCAACCTGACTGGAATTTCGGGTCAAAAGTCAAAATTACCTAATTTTGAATATTTAAGCTTATCAGTAGAGTTAGACTACATAATAAATATTTAATTATAAACTGGTGTCATTGCTGCTATAATTAGAGTCTTACAGCAAATGGGACTCAATCTTTACGATATCTTGCCCAAAAGCCTTTCTTCCTGGCAGTATCATTCTCAGACAGGGATCGGCCCCACTTGGACCCAAGTGAAAAGTGCCGCCTCAAGAAGGGCTTTCCAAATGAGTTCCTTGCACTGGAGCTAGGCTCCATTTTTGAAACTTTTCTTCCCAATTCAATATCTTTTTGGTGATCAAAAACATCAAAACCACCATCAAGGTAGCTATCAACCACACGGTTTCTGGATATCTTGTGATTCTTGGCCTTTATCTCTGATTCAGCACGAAGACCTCTTCTGGCCAACTTTGACAAGTGTTTATCTCCAACCATACAAATCGGACACGCTGGATCATACCTATCAGCCTCTGGTGTCATAGCCTCTAAGCATTCAGCATGATATGCATGACCACAGACCAGCACAGCAACAACTGAGAGGTCACCACTACCAGTAATAAACTTCTGGTGGCTCCATGTTGATCTCTCACTAAGAAGCTTTGAGCAAGCCCCACAAGATTGTAGATCCATGGAGGGAGAATACGAGAACCTGCTGCTGGATCCACTTATCTTGTGACGACCAGAGCCCAGACACTCACTGTCAAAAGACCATCTTTCCCTTTGGGATGAGGCAACCAACTCGGAAAAGGTGCGCATTGACCAGCCATCAGATGATCCACATTGGGATCCAGCTGCCATTTCATTGCTGCAAGTAGAGAGTACAAATGATAGCCTTCCTTCAGATATTGAGTTGTCTGGTGATTTCAGACCCATGATCCGACTATCAGAAATCTGCCTCACCAGTGGGTGTCCAGGAGATCGATGTGTCCATCTTGTTGGGGTAGAGTTGGGAAGATGATGATAACTAAGATTAGGTAAAGGATCTGTTGTAGGTGTCGAGAAAGTAGAAGGTATTGAAAATGAAGGATTTGGTATAGAAGATTCTGCCGGATTCTTCACCTAAAGAGAAACACAGATTAAGAGTGAGCCTAGTACTGCAGTAGAAAGCTTAAAAATCAGATTATGCACCACAAAGCTCATGGTCCAATTCAATTGCTCAAAACTAACCACTGTAGAAAAATTGCTTGACATGGACAGATCTGCAACAAACACATAGAGGGAGAAGAGAGAAAATCAATGCAAAACAGAGAAACGGCAACCAAGGAATCACATCAGGAACCAAATGTCAATAACAATATCAAGGACCATTCAACACAATAAACTGAGTTTGAAAACCTTATACCAGATGGGAAAACTGCAACTAAATGTGATGAACAAGGCAATATATGATATAAAGAAGACACATATAAGATAAAAATCCCTAGTATACAAGGGCATGGAATGGCAAAGATTTCATTTTTGAAAAAGATATATAAAACCACAACTAATGGTGTTTATGCATGGAACTGTTTTGTTGGTCACATGTAAATGTTGCTGGACTTTGATTTTCGGATAATCATCCTCCTCAAAGGGATTCAGTGACAAGGTTGAATAAGGGGAGGAGTATTTCTTGTGGCATAATTACTCCTCACAAAAGGTTTACACAAAGAGAACAGGATTTAAACTGTTGTAGTTATTTTTGGTATCTCCTTTTATGTGACCAGAAGTAAGAGTTTAACCTCCAAAAGAAGGGGGTTCTAGAGGCCTAAATGTTTTAACTAAGACCCATTAAGGTAAATGACAAAAGAGTAACAGAGGTCAAGGTATAGCATTTACCAGAAGATGGGGTCATCAGATTTGCAACCGATGCCTCATCAACAGGGGACTTCAGAGAAATAGGAGTTACAGAATTCTCCAGGATGCTTCCCCCATCAGATAAATTACATCTTTCAGAACTTAATGAACCTTTTAACTCCATGCTGACATTTCTACTGACCACATGAGACGTGTGACAGGAAGGACTCTCAATTTCACCAGCAACACGTCCCCGACTGTCCCATCGAAAGCTCCACGATGGTGAACACAAAACATCTCTATGCAGACTTCCACCTCCAGTCCTAGCAGGAAGCGTATGATCCTTTGCAGCAACACAACAAGCTGATCCCATGACAACTGCAAACAAATTAATGATTAATTAAACAACAGACATAAATACTGACTACCAGTAATAGTATATAGACAAATCCAAGACTTACAGATATTTTTTTAAAAAAAAAATAATATACCAGAAAATCACGATAGAACTCCAGAAGCACCTAATTCCCAGTGAGAAACCGACTTCCTCCTGACAAATAAACAAAAAGGAAATCAAACTCACACATCTCAAAGAAACATGCCTTATAAACCATCAAGAGGCCTTAGCAATAAACAGTGAAGAACGCTCAAATATTCAGGATTTCCAATGCTAATTCACTAAACGTTCCATCATATAACATCTTAATCATTTCCATTAACTCCACACACCAATTAGAAATCAAATATCACGAACCTCTCTGTGATTCAAACCATAAACGCAAGACTTTTAAAAATAAAAAGAAGAAAAACGCTAATTCACTTCAAGACTCTACTAACAGCCAATCATCAATTAAATTTTTCCAAAACTAGTTCGAGTTAAAGATTTCCATGAATGAAACACGAAGCAGTAATTAGCGCGCACACACACACAAACACAAACACCATCATTGTTCACACTCATTGCGTTCAGAAACACAAATCATTAGCCAATACTGAGAATTTTAGTTCCATTTTTTTTTTATAAAAAACTACATCCAAAATCTATGAACCTCACAAGAATAATTTTAATATATATATATATATATAGACACACACACACACACACACACACATATATATATATATATATATATATATAATACTAATATCTTTCTCTCCTAATTTTTTATAACTCGAATCTGAAAAGAATTTCTAGGGTTTCGAAACATCTGAGAAGAATGAAAAACGAGAGAGAAAAGGAAGAAGCGCGTGCGAATCTTACTTGGAAACTAGAACAAGCTGAGGCAAAACAATTCAGCACTGGTCATCGTCTCGCACGGAAAGGGACGGCGCTATATATAGCAACATCGCGTCTGTTTCACTGTTAAAAGGGTCGCGTCGCGGAACCACAAACCGTTATGACGGAGTTAGGGTAGAGTGTGTTGCAAAATGGGAATGGGAATGGTGCCTCTATTTCTATCACTCTTGTTGCATCTTCTCCTCTCTCTCTCCTTTCTTTTTTCTTCTGCTTCACTTCTTCCACCTTTACCTTTTTCTGCGTTACTTGCTCTTTAATAAAATAATAATAATATTTATTTTCTTAAAGAAAAAATAATAATAAAATGTCATATGGGTGTGGACTGTACTGCTAATTAACATGTGTCCAGGCGAAGCCCGTTTGAGAAATCTCAATAAAAAAAGGTTTTTAGGATTCCTCAAATCGAACAACCCATATAGACAACTCCGTTTAAAATGGTTCATCTCTAGAGTTGGAATTTGGTGCTTTTATTTTCCACCACGTGGACCCGCACTATAAACTCACATGGACAATATTTGGTTGATTGCGATAATAATACGATATCGTATTACTGATAAGTGTTATTTAAATAAATAAAAATAGTGTTGAAAATTGGACTAAATGTATTTTTATTATATTTTAAAGTCAAAATATTATATTTATATTTTTTGAATTTTGTCACAAAATTCCGCAACATAACTCTGACCATGGGGAAACCATTGACGATAATTGCAATGGAATGGTGGTCAATTTTGTGCTATACTCTGACTATGACCATTGCCAATAAAACTTCAACGTGATATTTTGTGTGCTTCTGTTTAGAAACAAATGCCTTCAATTTGGACCACGCCCATCAATGAAAATGACTTTACCTTCCCTTCAAATTAATTAGCTTTGGACTCCTTCTAAAATTTAATAAATGCACTTTTTATTTTAGAAAAAAAATTCATTTAGCTTTGATTCCTCAATTAATTAATTTGTCAACCTTGTTTTTGGTTACTCAACCTTTTACCTTTTGAAGTCAATGAAATCAAAATCATGAAGGCTGCCCTAACTCATACTGCAAGTTGAACTTGCTAAAAGGGTTTCGCGTTTATTTTTATTTATTGTGTTATTTATATATGTTGTTCTTGAATTGTATGTTTGTTAAAATTAGTAGATAAGGAAAACTGAAAAGCTAGTCTAAAATTGATAAACTAGTAGTTAAAAGTTGAAATCTAATAAACTACCTAATTAAATTAAAATCTATTTGGTAAAACTAGCATAATAACATAAAAGATATATTTTTTAGATATAGACATGAGCATTTTTTTAAAATATATATTGATAAAGATAAAAAGTATAAAATAAATAAAATAAATTCAAAATTTATAAGTTCAAAAGTTAGTAGTTTTAAAAAAATATATAAACTACTAAAATTAAATATGGTTATTTTATTTAATAAATTTTTAAGTTAGTAAAATATGTTATAAGTTAAATTAAATCACTACTCATCACCTTAAAAAGAAAAATTAAAAGTCACTTATTTTAAAATTTAACAAATGGATCGTAAATACAAAAACATTAATTATGTAGAGAAAAAAATGCTGATATAGGAACGAAACTTTTTGTAAAGCCCAGTTGTCAAATTTGATTGGGCTCGATTACAGTTTGGGCCTCTTTTGCTTTTTGGGCTTATAATATAACTTCACAGTCTTTCTCTTTGCGACAAAAAAAACAGATTATATTTCCTAAGGAAACATAACAAAAAATTACATGCATGTTTGATTCAGTATATTTTAAAAATACTTTCATTTCTTTTTGTCAATTTTCAGATATCCTTTACATAAGCTATTTGTTTCCTTAGATTCTTCCAAATTCATTAAAATACATGTAAAACTTATTTTAAAAAATTATGTTAAATCTGAAATTATTTTACCATAATAATAATATTATACCGTATCCAAGTTCATATTTATAAAAAAATTCAAATCAAAACACATAAAAATATATTGATGAATTAATTTTTATAAAAAAATATAAGATTTCAATTTTATTTTTATTAAAATTTAAATTTTACTTTAATATTAATAGTAGGATCTTCTAAGATGGTGATGAATATGAAAAAGCATTTACTATTTATTGGTATGTGAGCTTTGTCTTATAAATATGACTATTAAAATACTTTTTTATCTTATATAAACATTTTCTTTTTATTCAATTCAAGAAGTGTAAGGGAGAGAATAAATTAGCAAAAATGCATGAGTTGATTTTAATTGGTTGCTACTATTAAAATATTACATTAGCAGTGCATGATAATCAAAATATTTTTTTAAAATATCCATTTTTTAATCAAACCGATGATTTATTAAAAAACCATAAAATTTAATCAAACAATAATTATATTATTATTCACAATAAAGTAAGAATAGACATTGTCATAAAATTACAGGATTCAATTTATTTTCATGTTACTTTTGCATAATGCTTTCTTTTTCTGTTTCTCATAAGTTCTTTTTTTTTTCATTCATGTGAGCTAACAGTATTTATTGTTCTTTTAAGAGTTTAATGGTGATGTATTATAGAATTTTTATAACATAACCCATAACCATTAATGATTAAAGAATAATGTAAAAAATCTTTACACACTTAAATTCTTTCTTTAATCAAAAGGCGATCAAGTAAAATTCAGGAGAAGAGTGTCCTACTCATGTAAACAACTAAGACAAGTACCTTTTGGGGCAAGAAGCCAAGAACCAGCACCTTTTTTTTACATTTAAAAAAGCACACCCATAACATAACATTAATTTATAAAAAGTAAAAGCAGAGAATGCACATGATGCACTTACACACCGACATCCATTTTTCCAAAACATTGGACAGTGCAAGTAGTACCATGATTCATGACCTAACATTAACAACACAATCTCAAGTTCTGCCAATCTAGCTAACATCTTCATTCTTTTTAAATTAAACATTGCCTCACCCCCTTAGGTACTACTAATATCTACCCTTCCAACACAACACCAGTACAACATACCACAGGCAAGCACAGTCACTTTTTCTTTTTCTTTTTGCTTTTAAGATTCACCACTAACACATGTCTGTCAAAGGAATTAACTCAGTTGATTAAACATAATGTATGAATTGTTGTGAATCCTTAACACATGTTTGATTCCTACCACTGAAACATGTCTGCTGATGCCACCATTGGTTGGTTAAGATAGGCCATGTTGATGGAATTCATGAAATTGTTATTATAATTGTAATTATTATAATCTGCAGTTGATAGGAAGCAATCTGTTTGATGAGTTTGGTAGAAGCCAGTGGTGGTAGTGTTGCTGATGATGTGGTTGAGTGATTGGAGCCATTGGGTAAGTTCACCCATCTGGGTCCTGAGAATGCAATTCTCAACCTCAATTTTGAGATAGTGCTGTGTGGTCACATTCACCCTTGTGAGCATCTCAGTGTTCTCCTTTCTGAGCCTCTCCACTTCAGCAATGAGCTCATCCAAGTGCCTCTGTTTCCTCATCCGCGATCTCCTAGCCGATTCACGGTTCGATTGCTTCCTCTTCCTTTTCCTTTGATCCATCAAAGCCTGCAAATCCTCTTCAGACCCGGAACTCAGAAATTTAGTGCACGTGCTGGAATTTCCACTTGATGAGGCCATCATCATCATCGCAATTATATATTTACAGTAGCTATATGCTTAATTAACTTTATATATTTAATGCAAAAATTCTAATAGTGTTTTTAAGCTAAGATATAATAATCATATGATATAATAAAGAAGTGAAATGAAAGTAGGGGTTTTATGAGAAAACATAGAACCAATAGAGGAAGACAACAGAGAAAGATTGAACTAAGTGGGTTCTGCGCCTAAGGGAAGAATCTATGATAAACCCAGAACGAAGGATTTCACTGAGGACTGGAGACATTAATTTCAAACATGAACCATGTATGATAATGACAAATTAATTAATACAAAGTAGAAATGAGGGGTGGAAGAGAAGAGAAGAGGAAGTAAAAATTGTAGTATAGAGGGCAATTTATAGGAAGAGGAAAGGAGAATTGGGACAGTGGAAATAAATTAAGAATGAGGAAAAAAGGAAATGGTATCCGAATATCCTTCAAAGTTCAAAGTTTTGTGGGACAAGGAAATGTGGTGTGGTGTACAAAACTTTCACAACCCTCCAATTAAATCCAGCTATGGGGCACTGTGTTATTATAGTTTGGTAGAATTACGCTCTTAAAAAAATCTGTAGAATTTACTTTTAGAATTTGTAGATTTAACCAATCTTGACATTTAAATAAATACTCTCTGAACCTATTGTTATTATACTGCACGTTAAAGAGGTTGATAATTAATACATTGTATATTATTAATTTTTTATACTATTATATACAGAATATTATATAATTATAATATATATATTGAATCTAACACTGTAATACTACAGTAATCGATTGGGTTGGACATCACACTAGCCCAAAAATCTAGGTTAATTCGAATATAAGAGTATATACCAACAAAATTAATTAATCTAACCATATGATATATTTTTTAAAAATTAAAGAGTCAATTCGATTCTTTGCACCTGCCCATCCAAATATTCGATGATCTTTAAAATTGTCATTCTCTGATCATAGCCATTTTCATTGCTTTGGCACTGTCTTGGATTAATATATATACTATTGTTTAAAATATAAATTTTAATTTATTTTTGGTAAAAAAAATAATTATTGACTGTTTGGTTTAAACTTTTTCTCAACACAGACAGCAAATTAATTTACAATATTAACTTCACAAGATATTAGTGTAAGGAAAAATATTTTTCTTCGGTTAAATAGGTTTTTGAAAGCTTTAATTAAATAAAAACTCAAAACAACAAAACTTAGTAGTAAGTAATAAAAAGAACATTCCATCCATCCATCTATAAGATCTCATCAATCACGTAGCTTATTATTTTTAATTTATTTAAATAAATTTTACAATCAAATTTATAAAATAAGATTTTATTTAACAATAATTTATTATATAAATTTTTATGATCTAATTTGTACCAAATCAACAATAAATTGAATATGAAACACACTTCCCTTCTAGAAAAATAAATTATTCCTTGCAATTAAAATACTCCATAGGTAGGGATGGAAATGGGCTAGGCCAGGCCGGGCTTTGAAAGGCCTGAACCTGACCTACATCAAAATTTCAAGGCCTGAGTCTGGCCTATTAGCCTGTTATAGGCCTTTTTTTAAGGCCTGTAATGGCCTGTTTGAAGGTCTGGCCTGTTTAAAAGCCTGTTTAAAAAGTCTGTTTATAGTGAAACTTTTAAAATGCTAAAACTAACCTAAAAAAATTTGTGTTCTATTCCCTCCTAATTTTTTTAATTGTAAACTTGTAATATTAATTTATATTATATAAATGTAAATATGTACTATATATATAACTAATTAATAATTAATTTTATTAAATAGGTCGGCCTGTTGGACTTCAAAGGCTTTTCAGAAAGCCTGTGGCCTGGCCTGTTTAGTTAAAAAGGCATTTTTAAAAGCCTAAGCCTGACCTTTTAACCCGACAAGCCTGACCTATGTAGGCTTTAAACGAGCTGGGCCATAGGCCCTCGACGGACGGTCTGGCCCATTTCCATCCCTATCCATAGGATTTAAAGCAATTGAAAAGGTGATTGATCATTTTCGTAGCCACACCACATAGCGGACAAAGGGCCCATTATCTTGCCACACATTATGTTTTTGTTTGGTATTTAATTATAGAATTTAAGTTTGGTTGAATAAATTATTTAATAGTTAATATTAATATGTTATATTGTTTGAAAAAATTTAAATTTTATTTAACTAACAAATTAAAAATTTATTTCCGTTCAACTCTAATTAAAAAACATAAATTAGAAATCAATAAGACTTTATATTACTCACTATTCTCTAACGAGATCTCATTATAGCATGATTCATCATATAAATATACCTATTTTTAGTGGGATCAACCTGCTTGAAAAATGTTGAAAAGGTTTATTGACTTACCATTATATTTGAAAATTTGTTTATTTTTTTTATTTTATGAATAATGCAAATTCAAAAGCAATCTACATATTCAAGGCCATTTTGAGACAATTTTTGTGTCTAAGGTTGTTTTGTGTGTCACATAAAATGTTGACTAAAACATCCTTACTAGAAAACAAAGCTCGAAAACCCAAATAAATTTTTCATAAATTAATTTTAGTTTCAAACCAGGGTTTTAGGACCACACATGCATAAATAATCATTAGGGGTCAAGTGTAACACCCCTATTTTTATTTTTATATTAAAATTTTAAAGGAATTAAATTATGGTTCTTTAGAACTTTTTAACCTACGTATTATTTATGATTTTTTGGAATTTTTTGGAATTTTGGAATTTTTTTAATAAAATAATATTTTTTAAATAATTTTAAATTCATATACGTGACTTAAATTAAAAATATTTATAAGAAAGTGAACTTAAATTATAAGAAAAATTTTCTAAAATCCGTTTCAAGTAGACTTATCTAAAAATTATCGGTTTGAGAAAAATCTTGATTTTTTCCAATCGTTAAAAAATTGGAAACGTATCAATAAATTTTTATTAACATAAAAGTTTAGATTTTTAAAATTTCAGCTTTATATTACTTATTATAAAATTAGTGAGGACTGATATAATATCGCTAAATTTCAAAAAGGACTCATTTTGAATATTTAAAATATACCGAGTGAAAGGTTACTATTTGACTTAATAATTTTGCTGACAATTACTATGCAAATCACTGTGCATGTATGAAATTTTCAAAAGATGCACAGTAACCTGGAATAAAAAATTCAAAAATGCATAGTACTTTTATATTAAAATAATAGAATGCATAGTAAATTTTTTTCCTATAAATACCGAAGGATTTCTTCTTTAGAATTCACAATTTCAGATTAAGTTTTCTTAATATAGTAGTGCTAGTGAGATAGTGGTGGAAGTGAGAGAGAGAAGAAAAATTTTTGGAGAGAAGGTTCTGCCAAAATCCTAAGGTAAGAATACTTCTCTTTTATATTTTTTGGGTTATTTTTATATCGTTTTTAGAAATCTGTTATTATACTGGAAATAATATTATTTTAAGTTACTATTCTGCATAGTAAATACTATTTCAATAAGTAAATTACTTATTTAAATAGTAAATTACTATTCAAATAGTAAATTACTATTTACTGTTACTATTTACCGTTACTATTCATGATTTACTATTTACTGTTACTATTCACGTTTTACTATTTACTGTTACTATTCACGTTTTACTATTTACTGTTACTATTCACGATTCACTATTCACTATTCACTATTCAAAATTTATCATTACTGTTTTAAGTAGTAATCTTAACCTTCGTCTTATACTTATACTGAAATAAGATTGGTATTAATATTTCTAGAAATCGGAGGCGCAAAGCAAATCTCTTTTTGGTAACAACTCAAGGTGTAAAGGGGAGTGAGATAAGAGTATAATATGAAAAGACATAAGAATAATGGGAGGAGTCCCCTACTCCTTTTAAATTTAATAATATTATTATTTTAAAATATTAACTTTTTAACTTAACATTTTTAATAAATTTTAAATTAAATATCCGGTTTAACTAACTCTAACATACCTATGCAAGGACTTGGACCATTATGACCTATATGGACTGGACTATACCTATGCAAGGACTTGGACCATTATGACCCATATGGACTGAACTATACCTATGCAAGGACTGGATTATATGGACTTACATATACCTATGCGAGGAATTGACTAAAATGACTCAAATTGACTATATTAATAATCATTAAATTTTGTATTATGATATGTATTAATGATATTTAATTGATTTGATTATGATTTGATTATGATTGATTGATGATATTTAGTTATGATTGATATTGCTTGATTTTGATTGATGATATTGTACTGTGGAGTTTGAGCATATAGCGAGCATGACGGAAAGCACATTCAGTAAGAATTTCTTACCTTACTCTTTAAATTTTATTATCTTTTATTCCTTCTTAGAAATTATTTTTATTAACTTTATTTTCAATATTTAGAATAAAAAAATTAGTATTTATTTTAGAAAGAAAACATTTTATGAGAATTTATTTAATTAAATCTTGAGTTAAAGAAAAATTTTGTAATGTTAAGTATTTTTGGTTAATAATTATTCTCTTTTAATAAAATAAAATTTTTTAAAAGAAAATTATTTTATTTTTTCCAACTTAATAACTAAAGATATTTAAAAATAATTGAGATTCCTAAATTTGATTTTGTTAAGATTTAATTTGAGAAAGATTATGTAAAGTTTTATATGATAAAGTTTTTAGATATTTAAGGTTTAGAAACTCAATTTCAGTGAGATTTGAAAACTCTACCAAATTTATTTCTGTGGGACAGAAATTTAGAGAATTGAGAAAATGTACAGTTTATTGAAATGATATTGTAAACCTTTAAGGGATTTAATAATTGAGTTTCTAAAAGCCTTAACCAACTCAATACGCGAATAGTTCATGCATCATGAATCATTAAAGTGAAATGAAATAATATTGTCTGGGATGAGAGGGTGTGAAAGGGTGCTTCAGGGGACCTGGGGTAGCTCCCTAGTGTCGGGTACTTTCACAATAAAAACTTTCTCAATCTGACTAGTCTCTAAGTGTTTCCATGCCAGTTGAGCTGTTCATATTATTATTATCCGGACTTATGGAACAGTGTAAACTCCTGGTTGGCCTAGTGCAAATTAAAATTTAAGGCCCACATATATAGGTAAGTTATGATGAAGATATTGCATAACATTCATGCATTCATAATTGATTGTGTATGTGATTGTGATTGATATTATTATGTATTGGTTTGTGAAAACCCTTTGTTGCTTATGTCTTAATCGAGAATATTATATTCTGTTTCTCACTCCTTTCTCCGTGTTTTTGTTTCACATGTTTTAAATTGATGGTTCAGAGGGAAGGATCGAAGAATATCGGCAGTAAATATAGCACGTTCTAGAAAGGGAGCTCGGTATGAATACCGTGGTCCAATGAATAAATAATGTTAATAAATAACTGCTTCTGGGCCATGGAGTTTCCTCTATTTCTTATAATATTTAATGTTTATTTTCTCCGGATGAATGTACAAATACTTTATAAAGTTTTAATAATATTTGTGAGGTATTTCAGAAATAATGTATCTAATTTATTCCGATAGTTTCTTTTTAACAATCATATCTTTAAAAAAAATATGAATTTTTCTAGAATTTATTAAGGTGTAACAGAGGGTGTTACATCAAGTATAGTTATGAGAAAGGTCATACAACTTTAAAAACAAGAGTTGGGGTAATTTTGGGTTCTGGTAATCGATTACCACAATCTGGTGATCGATTACACCTGAGAGCAAAGTCCATTTCCAGTAAAAACAGCTCTCAGGTCTGTTAAGTCAGTTGTGGTAATCGATTATCACATTCTGGTAATCGATTACTAACAGCAAATCTACAACAGACAACAGAAAATGCATTACAAAGTTGAAAAGCCCAACTTCTAACCTCCCTAACTTCCTCATATGACCTCCAATCACTACCAAACTTTGACACCACTAACTAAACACCATTTATGATGTGTAGCCGCTGGCTATACTCAAAAATATCAAAAAAATGAGAAATCGATGCACAGAAACGCGGTTAGCCCATTTTAGAACATTTTTGTACAACTCAAGGGTCAATTCTCAATGGATTTAACCCGTTCTAGTTTCTACAAGTCACAAATCACATATTGATGTTATTGGAACTGTCTTACGTCATTCAAACCTTACAAATCTCTATTTGACCCACTCAATTACTCAATTATGCATAATAAGTCATGTAAACTATCATTTTCTTCACACAATATCATTCATTCAAGGTTCTAATGCATAACTTCTACCAACAACCACACATTGACAATTCCTGGATATTTCATACACATATAGTTCATGGAGAACTATAAGAGACAACTCTAACTCTACAACATCAATATGCATGGGCCCTTCTCAATTTCATAATTTCAAAAAGTGCTCGTATGTATAAGCAATACACCAACAATTTGGCTCATGTTAAAGACAATTCAAAATCTAAGGAAATTGTTTTATAGGTGTTCAACACTCAGAGGCAAAGGCCAGTGTGATTTCTTTAGGTGGGTTAAGGAAGATCAATTTACCTTAGTAGATTGAAGGGTGAAGAAGCTCAAGAGAAGTTTAATAGAAATTTAATGCTTATAAAAGTTTGGTTATTTATGTTTAGTTTGGTTTTTTTTCTTTGGATAACATTTTAGATTGTGTAGAATAATATGTTGTTTGATAAAGAAAAATGTCATATTAATCTTTAATCGATTATAATTTGTATGAGAAAAAATCCCTAATCTATTAGATGTTACATCATTTCATTCCCTACTGTTAAATTTAAATACATCAAACAAGACCTTGATATATATGAGCATTATTTACTTTATGCTAACATATCGATGTTATTTATAAACCATTTTAATGCAAATTAGTGTAATGCATTGATATTAAAGTGATACAATATGATGATACAAAAGGTTATTAAAACAAAGAGGAATTGAAATATACTTTGTTCCTAAAAGAATAACAATGCATACAAAATCCTACAAATTTCTTACTTGCCAAATTTCTACTAGTAACCTTATTTTTGAAGGACTTAGGAAACTGTGTTCAATATGAAAAGTCTTGATTTGGAAGTTGTTGGTTATATCCCTTTTTTTGTAAAAGAAAATCTTACAAATGCATCATTCATTCCTGCATATGGCTCTGTATTAAATGTTATCATTTTTTACAAACTTAATATATCTCTCTCTATTTGTTGATTATGTAGTCCCTTAGCACTTTCTTAAATTGTTCTAAGTTTGCAAACTTTATCCTAGCTTCAAGGATTGCATTCCTAAAAACAACATATACATATAGGGACACTAACTTCATTGAACTTTCCTTATTAGAGTCGTCTGTATGAGGTATGCAACTTCTTAGATTGGTTACTTTCAATAACAACCTCATCGTCAACATTTACTCTATGTTGACTCAAATAGTGATCTGCATACCGGCCATCAATATCCATGTTAACAACATTATCTTCCTTTTCCACGCAGGTTAGATCCTACAAGAATGTGAGGAAATATGTGACCCTTTAAACACCTCTAACGTTTAAGTCAATAAAGGCTGAAACAGGTAATGTGTGATATAAGAGATTATAGAAAAGTGCACCTTCTACATTCATGAGGGATGTATTAATTATAGTAGATATAAAGGTGATGATTATTGTGTTAGTACATACTTTTTTTTTCAGATTTGTATGGATTATGTTTGATGATACGACAGATACAGTGTGTATATACAAATCATACAATAAATATGTGTCAATGTTGTTTCAAATTGTATGCAACTAAAGGCATAAGATTGTGTACCCGCAGTATCCATGGATCTCGGTGGTTCAGTCAAGTTGTTAGCATTGCAAGAAATCACACCTTTAGCATGGGAGAGTTATGTTGAATAGTGACTCAGACACAAAGTTGCATAGGACTATTAAGCGTTACCATGAGCTTAAGTCTCACGCAATAACACACATAAATTTAAAGAAAAAAACGTTGCCCATTAACATGTGCTAAACCTTCATGCAACAGCCATTGTGGTCGTCATGTGAAACAATGGTCAACACTATGTTTGAATTTAAATTGTGTGCATGAAATAAGAGAAGGAAAATAAGATAAATAGATAATCAAGCAGAAAACAAGGGAAATATTAAGAGAAGAAGAAAGATACTAAGGAGGAGGAAGAGTCGCCCCCAAAAAAAGGTTGTTGCGTGGGACCCTTCATAGACAACATTGCGTTGAGCCCCCTTCCTCCCATGTAATTGTTGTATGGGGCAATTTTACTTGGGACCTCGACTCTGATGCAACAACAATTTGTTGTGTGATTTTTTTGTCTTATGCTACAGTACATGATTCTTGTAATGCAAGCCATATCTAAATCAAATTATCATTTAGAAAAAAAATCAATTCATCCATTTTAATTTTGTGAAGGGGTACATCTATTTAAATGTATTAAATCTTTTTAAATTTTAACATTTTTATGTCAATAAAATCTATTTTTCTAAATTTTCTTTCCTTATTGTTTTTAATTAGAAAGAACCATCATTTAATATCTTATTTGTTAACCTAATGATTTTTTTAAAATATAACCACCCAACAATTACTAACCACCTAATCAATCTCTAAATTAATTTAGTCTATACTTGGACAAATTACATGATAAGTGAATACATGCACATAGTCAAAATTTAAAGTTAACTCTTAGGAGTGTACATTCTAACAATCTAACTCCAAACATAAATTAGCTCTTAGTTAAAATCTGAATGTAGTTAGAATCGGTAGAATCTCTCCTTAAATTGATAAAAATTGTTAAAATCTTCTAATTCTAAAGACTCTAACATCTTTTGTGCATCTTTTTCACACTTTAGTTTTCTATGTGTGCCACCTATGTCTTTCACTTCATTCCGTGGACTCATGTTAGACTTACATTTTTTTAAAACTTAAAATATTGAATTGATATATATTGTGTTTTTTCTATCCACTATCTATAATATTTTTAATGTTATTTTAATTTTAATTAGAATCTTACTGTTTTAACAGAAATCTCGGTTTTACAAATTTATAAAGACTCAATAATTCTATTTAAAAGCTTGATTATTACATTGAATATACACGTAATTATCTCTCCTCACCTAAGTATACATGTTCGTTCTTGACTCATCTGACTTCTAATTAATGAACTAGCTTTATACGGGTAATAATAAAATCGGTTCCCTAGAAGAGAAAAATGACGTTTTCATGCACAGACCAACTTTCCATTCCTGTAGATTTCCATTTCGCTAAGTTTCATATCAGAAATCCAGCAAATAATTATGATGGAAAAATTGAGTATTTTACACCTCAAGAAATGTAATATGAACAGAGAGAAATAATAGCTATATATGAAAACGATATGTTGAAAAAAAGAAAAAAGAAAAAAAGTCAGAGATAAAAAGAAGAAAAAATAAGATATAAAGTGGGTGTAAATTTTTAAATATGCAAAAAAAAATGATAAAACTATTAATATGGTTATGATATGCAAGTAGCCATCAAGATGAAATGACTTTCCTGTGTAATTTGGCCACAGACAATAATAAAAAAGTTTGACCACGAGCATGAAGAAAAGTGAATGACTAAGCTATGGTGCCCAAAGAATATACCCAACAATTACACATAATTTAAAGTTGTGATGAACTTAATCAAGTAATTGGAAGTATCTCGTCAGCCCCTTTATTTATTTTTTTATTTTAAATACAAGCCTCCAAATTATATTTAAGAATGAAAAATCGATTGTTTCTTCATATATACGTGTGACAATTTTATTGATTTGAAAGCAAACTTTACATGAATTTTCTGGAAACAAGAAGGAAAAAAATCAAATATATGTGGATCTTCGATCAATCACAAATTCAGAGTCCAATAATTGCTACCATGGATCTCTTTATGTTTCTTTCTACACCTACACGAATTATTTGATTGAGAGTTGTTAGGTTTTTCGTTAGGGTTGGTTAAATTTTTTTAAAAATCTTATAGTTAATCAGAGTTTTAAGTATCTCGAATCACATAAAAAATCAATATTAATCTTTAAATTTTTTTATTTTTATAACTTTGTTTCCCTAATATATACCAAACAGACTCAAAACACTTAGAAAAAAAAGACACGCTGTGGAAAAGGGATTGTTGGGCCAACTAAGTGTCTTTCTTTCCACTTTCCACTAAGGGCTCTCAAATCTAATTTTAGTCTCGTTGTATCATTCATGAAAAAGACTCATGCTAATCACCCAATAATAATAATAATAATAAAGAAAAAAAATTAGAACACTCATGTTTGCTTTATTATAAACTCTATTTGAAAATACATAACACCAACTGAAGACAATATATATAGGATTTAAAAATTAGTGACAAGAATATCCAACCAAATTGAAAGAATTAAAATACTAGTAGCATTGTGTTGAACAAATAGTTAATGACATAGTTAAGAAATAAGTTAACATGTATAGATCAATTAATTTACTAGATTTGTTTTCTTTTTTGTGAAGTGCATTTGCTTTTACAGATAAGTAGTTGATGTATGTAACGACCAAATTTCAGTTTGTACAGCATGCATCCATGTGCTGCTGCGTTTTGCATGGCTAAAAGTGCCACTCAGTTGTCACTTCTTTATCTTCTTTATTAAGGGCTACTACTACCTCTATGCCTTTCATTTCTAGTATTGTTACACAAGAATAATGAACAAGTTTTTAGGTTTATTATTTGTTTGATATCTACTTTATAAAACGAAATTATGAAAATAGAAAAATTTAAAAGTTAATGTTGATCTTTTATACTGTTTGAGACAGTTAAAACTTTATTTGACCGTGAATTTTTTTAGGTTGGTTAATAAATAATCAAATGGGACCTAAATTTTATTTAAATACACTTTTTTATATGATGATTTAACTAAAACCAAACTTTGAAAAAAACTTGTTTCTAAAAAAATACAGTTAACGCTTAAAAAAAGGAATCTCCATGTAAAAAAAAAATGCAGTGTACCTTGTTAACTTTTTCTTTCTTTACTTTACTTTTCCTTCTTTGAACCGCAACGAATTAAACTGAATACAAACCACTGTTCAATTGGTAAGAAAATTAAGAGAGGGATTTAAAAATATAAAAACTTGCTGCACGTGGCCAGTGGATGTTGTCATTTCATAATTCATGCTGTTTAATTTATGTACAACTTGATATCGGTATCATATTTCAGTTTCGTTTTCCTTTGTTTCCTTAATCATGAAGGAAAATTAATTAGCCCATGTGATAAATTTTTAGTATAAAGGTATGTACCTATGTGGGGTTTAATGTCTCCTTAGAGTGGAAATGAAATAGGAAATGCAATATGCAATTCATGTCTTCGGTAGTCAATTTCTTACTCCCACTAGGTAATTAAAAACTTCTCCTTCCTACATTATTTTTATGTCATGTTGACCCCCCCTCTAGCTCCTTCTACCCGATTCATCAACCCTCTAGGGCAATGGCACTACTTGCCCTTTAGGTAAGCCTAATTTCATATGCAGTTAAAGATAAGTTTAATGGGAGTTAAGAATATGATCGGAATATTTTTTATAAGATTTGAGATAATTTTTAACTAATGAATTAAGTTTTGGATTGGGTTAGCTTCATTATTTTCTAATACGATACTAAAATCTGACCACTATGAATGTTGGATAACCCGTATACTAATGTTTACATCCAGGTATGAGGAAAGGGTGTTAAGATATAATTTATATCATCTAAAAAGATGACTTAAACACTCATTATATAAATTGAGATAACTATTAGTTTATAAACTAACTTTTTAAGTTGATCAGTTAAATCTGTAATTTTTTAATAAGATAAAAGACTTAAAATTCATTGCTTGAATTTAATTCAAAAAAAATAAAAATAGTGATAGAAGGATACAGTAGATGCATATGTGTGCATTCCCGGTTGCAGAATCAAAGAAAGAATTTGGGAGGTCTGGCAAAAGCCGAATGGAACAAAGGTTAAAGGGTGGCCAAATCTATCGCTGCTGAATATCAAAGGGATAGAAAGAAAAAGTGATGAATGAATAATAATAATAATAATAATATCTATCTATCTTCTATCTATCTATCTATGTAAAACAAGGCCCTGACAATCCACATGTCAACCTGTTACTTTTTTTTTTAAAAATAATTTATTAATAATCATTCATCAAAGTATAAGACTTTTCTTCTCAGTTACTACACACTTCTTTTTGCTGACAATGTCACCTCAGAACCTATTAAAATAATTAAAAAAGTACAAGAGTTGGGCCTCTGTTGCTATACACTTCTTCTTCCTAACAATGTCACCTCACCTGTTATTTTTTCATATATGTATGTCACCTCCGTTGATATCCATCCTATATATATGACATTCTATATTTTATTTTTTATATATTACATGATATATTATGTTACAAATATTATAACAATTAATATAACATATTAGCTAATAATTTTAATCAAAGGTCATAACCCGTGCGTCCGCACGGGTACATAGCTAGTACTTACTAATTATCAGGCATGAGAAATAATTTTTATAGCTTTTTTCTTAGGCACGTCAAAGTTTTTGAATCTAGCCACACGCGTCATTTTACACACTGAAAAACAAACGGTGTCGTTTGTTTAGATGAAGAGATTCAGAAATTAAGTAGCTAAAAAAAACATAACAAATGCGCAGAAAGGTGAATCGTGAAGAGAAGGTTTGAGAGAAACCAACCTTCGTTTCTTAGAACTCGCCATCGCGATTGAAACCAGGTTCGTGAAATCCTGATATGATTTTACATCGTCGTTTATGGTAGCTGTTAATGCGTTCTTCCCCCAACGCTGTGTTGTTGAATAAACTTGCTGATGATGCTCTTCATTCTTCAATTTATCAAAAAGAAAACAACGAAACTAGAATTTGTGTGGGGAGGGTAAAACATCGTCCAGAAGAAAACACAAAGGAAGAAAATTCATAGGAATTAGAGTTATCAATGTGGAATTTTCAATTTGTATTCCATTTAGCCCTAACTTATTTAATGGATGGAAATATCTTAGGTTTTCTGATTTTGAATAAATGTTGATTGGCTTGAAACTCAACGAAACTTAATTGTTCTGTTTGAAATAAATAATATAGTGGTTTTGATTCTCTAATGTTTTCATTTCCAGGTTCGACAAAGATTGCTTTTCCTTCAACTGATTTTACCCAAATGGCTGCAAACTTAGCTCGGAAATCACTCCTTGCTCTTCGTGCCCGCCAACTGGTGAGATTTGCCTGATTTTAATTCTCTGTTGTTTGTGAGGAAGTGTTGGAAATGGAAGAAAGAAGAAAAAACTCTTAAAAGCAAACCTTCAAATTGGCCGTTGAGATTGTATTATTAGTCTGATAATTTAGTTTTGATATTTTAGAAATACTCCATTGGTCTTGGCCACTGACTTTCCAATGTTGCGTTCATTAGTCCCTTTTTTCACTTTATTTTTCTACTGTAGTTTTGTAGCTTTTCATCGTGTTATACTGAAAAAAGACTGAACTGAATGTAGGCTTAAAAAATCTGGGACTAATGAAGTGTTTTTAAAATGAGAGACTATGTGCTTGTTTGTCTTTGCAGCACAATAGAGGAAAGCTCTGTTCTCCTGAATTTCAATGCAATTTGTGAGAGCAAACAAATAAAAGTGAAAAATCAATTCCCTCAAACGCAGTTCCAATTGAAAAACTAACACAGCATAAATTGTGTGACCCAAATAATCTCAAGACCAATTAAATGGTTTACTTAAATCTTAATTAGATGTTGTTGAAGGAGTTGAGTTAGAGCATCATATGTTATCTGAATTGCCTATATTTCGCCGCCGCCGCCATTTGTCTCTCTTTGTTGTAGTACAGATTACAGATCCTCCAAGAGTTTAAGTATTCTGATCTCTGATTTTCTAGATAGAAAAGCATGTTATGAATATATGGATCCTTTCTATTGTAGGATGCCAAATGTTTAGCTTAATAATACTATCTCTCTTCCTGCTTGTTTAGGCTGTAAGCGGTCAAGGAATGCACAGCTCCCAAAATTATTGCCTGCGATTAAGTGCACAGTCCTTTTCTACCAAAAGAGGTATGCCATTTCTCTTACCTACTATTACCCAAAAGAGAAAAAAAAAAGCTTTAGACATCTCAGTTGGTTGAGCTGCAGATCATGCAAAGAGAATGCAGAAATTGAGACACCAAAGTGCACTCACCACGCCACCACACACACACTGTTGGGCTGCCCCTGTGAGGGACCACCCCAGCCCCTGAATACCTCCCCAAATCTCCCCCCAAAAAACATATAAAAGGCAGATTATTGAGCGGGTCAAAGGAATGACTTTTGAAAGAATGGTTACAGTAAACAAACATGGAACCTCCTTAACTTCACAAAATACCTTGAATAGAATTATTATTTGTTACTGTAAATCGAGATATCTACTGGATCTCCTTTTACTTTTCACATGCATCCGTTACATATGTATGCCCCCTTGATCTATATAATAATTTTGTGGTGCGCAAACTGCAGAGGATGAAGAAAGGGAGCAACTTGCGAAGGAAATTTCAAAGGATTGGAGTTCTGGTATTTATTTGGGGGCCTTCCATTTTAAGTTTGGTTGTTCTATTTTTTCTATTATGTGACTAAACCATTGCTGATGTTTTGGATGACAGTTTTTGAACGTAGCATTAATACTCTTTTTCTCACTGAACTGGTTCGAGGTTTAATGTTAACACTGAAATACTTCTTTGAGACGAAAGTTACAGTAAGTGTCTTCTAAAACTGTTTGCTGGCCAACACTGTTGTAGCTTCTAGTAAAATGCATGATTTCTTTAATGCAGATCAATTATCCATTTGAGAAAGGCCCTTTGAGCCCCCGTTTCCGTGGTGAACATGCACTCCGACGATATCCAACTGGGGAGGAACGTTGTATTGCCTGTAAACTTTGCGAAGCTGTAAGGCTTTTGATTTTTTACCCTATAATTTTGGTTTAACAGTGATCCTCAAGAGCATGCATGCTACCAAATGGTATATGACTGCATGGCAGCATTTTCCTGCTGCTTTCATGAACCAGACTACCACTAAAGCATGCCAAGCTAACTATTTTTTAAGACTATTTTGTGTATGCCAATTGTATGTAGATGTGATGTGCAGCTGTTTTTCAAATTGAATAACACATTGTTTTAAGTATATGTCATAAAACCCAAGTAGGTTTACGAATCTCTGCCACATCAATAGTTGAGTCAGGTCAGGTGCAGGAAAATGTGCTTGCAAATTGCAATCATTAAAAGGTACAAATATGTCTAATGAAGCTGCCCAAAATAGAGCTGCCAAACCCCTCTCATCCCTGGAGACTGTAATAAGTTTCCCTATACTCTGAGAATAGCAGGTTTATTTACTCTGAAGTCTTTTCCATATAACTGGTACAGTGGTACTACTGTGCTAACATCATCCCTCTATTGGAGGGCAAACAGATAGGGTTAATGAAGAGGGGATTTTTTTTTGGGGGGACGGGGGGAGTGATGGTGTTAAGGAGAATGTGTGGATAACAATTTGGTCCCTAAACCTAGGGTTGAGCCCAAAACAAGTAGTATTCCCAAGTAGTGAAAATTCAGTTGGTGCAAAAAAGTACTCCTGGATAGGCAAGTTATTATAATTTTGGTTAAATTATCCTATCAACCCCTGTAAACTATTTGGAAATATTTAAGCTGCCACTGGTACTTCTAAAATTTGCAATTAGGTCCTTTGACTAAATAACAATTCATAGACCCAATTTACAAACAATTAAATAGTTTAGGGACCTAGTTACAATTTACAACTAAAAGGATATGAACTCCCTTAAAATTTTTCAGATAGTAAGTATAAGTTAACCTATAAGTTTGAATTATTCCTTCATTTACAAAGATTAAGAATTAGTTGATAGTCTTGAATTCATAAAAATACTTTGACTTCTCAAACTTACCAATATTTAAGCATCTTACTATTATTGGAAAAGTAAAAAACTTCAGATAGTTTACACAAGATCTAATTAATGATCAAGGATAGACTTGAAAAAAACATTTAATGCTTTGTAGATTCTATAAAATGACTTGTATAAAAGAATAACAATAGCTTCTAGAATGTGACTTGTAATAAGGGAGGGGTGTAAAACTTTCATTTACTCGAAATCCTGAAGTATCAGCTAAGCCCAAATAACTGATATATAATTTGTTAGTTAATACCCCAAGTAATATTTACCATAATCAGTGTCCACTATATATTTCCATTGTGCTGATATTCCCTTTCCTTGTTTGATTTCATGTTTGTACCTTCTCTGTTCCTTACCTTCCTGTCAGTAGATTCAGCAGCTCTATCATTATTATTTTCTCGATATATGTGTATATATATATATTTTATCAGGTATGTCCTGCACAAGCAATCACAATTGAGGCTGAGGAACGAGAAGATGGTAGCCGTAGGACAACTCGGTGAATTACCTTTCTTATTTGCCTCCACTTCTCCTTCCTCCGTTCCATTTTTGTTCCTTATTTGTTGAATCTTTCAGGTATGATATTGACATGACCAAGTGCATCTACTGTGGATTTTGTCAAGAGGCTTGCCCGGTTGATGCCATTGTTGAAGGGCCAAACTTCGAGTTTACTACAGAGACTCACGAGGTTCATTTTAATTTCCGTTATATTGAATTATATAACTACTATCTGGTACCTGTTTCTGTTCCTGTCTCTCTTATTACCTACATGTTCAAGCACCATCTTATAGAAATACCAGTAATTGTTTCTCTGCTTGTTTATTTATTTCGGGTTGTATGTGTTAACCAATTGCAGGAGCTTCTATATGACAAAGAGAAGCTGCTTGAAAATGGGGACCGATGGGAAACTGAAATTGCAGAGAACCTGAGATCTGAAAGCCTTTACCGTTGAATATTTCCATGTTGATCTTTGCCTGTTGCTTTCCATCTAATTAAGGGATGATAAAATAAAATGATCAGTGAACGGTTTTAAAGAACTGTGTGGAGTCAGGGAAGTACTGATGCAGTGCAGCTTAAGGGCCCTAAATGAGCCTGATTGTCTTTTACTTCATTTAAGACACTGAAGATTCAATTATTGCTAGCATGTTCATTTCTTGTGTAGTATTTTTGTTAGAAGTATTTACATTATGGTGCAGGGTTGCACGAGAGAAAATTAGCTCAAATATATGTTTATTACACTGTGCTGGCATTGAATAATGAATACGGTCCCCTTGGGAAGGGTCAATAGAAAGGAAATGACAATGTTGATCCCGAAAAAGAAGAAAGAAAATAACAACCGGCAAATTAAAGGGAAAATGAAATATAGGCTGGTAGAAGAGAGCGATAGATATACCCAGCCTATCAATTGAAGAAATTCGTGAAGCGTTATTCAATTTGATATTTTGATTTGGTCAAGCTGTAGTGTTGAGGCATTGGATTATTGAGTAGGTTACCCCATGCGTTCTTTTTTATTAAGAAAAGGGTATTTTCTCCGCGGCAACTAAATACTAATCCTTTGAAATAGAGAGATCACCTTGTGTTTATGCTCGGTGATTAGTTGATACAGTAGCAATTTAAGTTATATATTTATTCTATTATCGATAGTTTTATTTAAATCTGTTGAATGATGAGTATCTATTACTGTCTTTTTGTTTATGTTAAGTTTTATCAAAATTGGAAAATGATAATATAATTAAATAATTAAATTTGTAAATATATTTCAAGTGTATTATATTGATTTTAATACACAGATATATATATATATATATATATATATATATATATATATATATATATATATAACACTTATTATTGGACAACCATGATATTTCCCAAAAATTGAAATTGTGAAATTTAAATAATTTTGAATTAATTTATAGTTTTGCAGGCTTAATTTAATGATGCATTTTATTGTACAAATCGATGCATATCTAAAAACTATTAAGTACTTCACATTATTAAGTTTAAACATAAGGACATTTTTTTGACTAGATTGTGGAAAAGCATATGCGTGGAGGTTGTTAAAGTAAGTTTTTCCCCCTCAACTTTTGATTGACAAATGTTGGTATATATTTGAATTCATGATCTTTTCTCCCTTCTATCTTCTTTTCCTAATTAGCAAAATATGTTAAACAGGATTGATTGATTGAATTTAGCTTACTATCAACCTCCCGAAAAGAGGAAACAGGATTTGAGCACATGTTAAACAGGATATATACAAAATAGGCTAAGAACTTACCATTATTTATACAAAATATGCTAAGAAAGCATCATACTGTTGACTGTTAGTAAAATATACAAGCACCTGAGAGCATCACCAAGTTAGGGAAGATGGAATTATGTATCTCCAAAAACAAGAATGAAGACAAGAAAGAATAGAAGACTGGTCGTTATAATATGTACTGAGCTTTCATGCAAATCTGCACGATTCAATTACCTCACAAACAGTTTTATGAGTCTCTGGAGAAATCATGTTCAAGGTCGAATGAAATTCCTGAAGACAGATATGAAATTATGGGTTAACAAAAATAATGAAATGTCCAATATTATAAAATAAAGGTATATCTTAATCTTATTCAAAAGTATCAACATACATACCACGAATCTGTTCAACACAGGCACAAGAATAGACAAGTTCTGATGTGGAAGATTTCCAGCTATTGCTTCTCGGACGCTCTTGCTGTAAAACAAAATAAACCATATGAACGAAAAATGGTCAAAAGGAAGAGAAAAGGAATAAAACTTGGGCTAACCTTTCAGTGGAAAGAAAAGCTAGAAGCAGGGCAGAATAAGCTTCTAGTATCATTTTCCCTGCTTCTTTTTCACCATCTTCCTGCATAATGAAACTCACAATGCATCAATCACAATCATATCATTGTAAGTGATTCTAGGCTTGGCAATATAACTATAACTAAACAAAAAACCAATGGCTAATTTTTTTTTGGGTTTAACCATGCATTCTTCACTGTGGGCAATACTGTTCAAGCCAATAACATCTATATCCTGGCTCCAAGCAAAGATTTTCCTCATATTCGAACCCGAGACCATACTGAAATCAAACATGTACCATCTAAACCAACTAATCGTTGGTAGCTAATATTAATTTGATTTGGCATTTTCTTTTCATATTTTAATTTTAATGCATGGCATCAGTTTTGAGGGAAAATCAAAAGATATTAACCTACCAGTAGCAAATATTGAGCTTCCTCTCCTTCACCTTGGTTAGCTAAGAAAAGAGTGCATAACAATTGAATAACATTAACTGCTGCAAGCCGTGATCTGCAAAATAAACACTAGCAATTATAAGCCGAAGTATGGTATATTGATTGTGCACTATTATTATGAGAAAACGAATAACAGTATAAGATTAACAAAATCAGCAACATTTCCTTTGCTTTTGTCAAGATTGAAACTGAGGAAAAACATAAAAAAACTATTGCTAGTATAACACTTTTAATTAACTTGTCAAAATACCTGTTATGAGCATCCTTCTCTATGAGGTTGACAAGCAGACCCAAAATAGCAACAAGAAAATCTAGCTCGTGATCAGTGAGGTGTCTATTTTCTATTATACGGGCAAAGGAAGGTGATGATGAACTGAAAGAAGGAAAATGACCAACAATTAAAAAAGGCATAATCTCCAGTCCTCCATTTGCAGCAATTTGCTGGCAGCCAACAGGGTTGTCATTAGTCAAATTAATCAGCACCTGCAAATGCAATAATAAGGAAAACCTCATAGGTGTTTATATGAAAAATAAAATGAAAATTTGTTAGATAGTTCCATCTGATATTCATCTAGATCATGAGAAAATACCTTAACAGCAGTAAGAAGGCAATCACTGAGAAGACAGGAACTTGCTTCATCACCAATGTAAGAGTTTGAACAATTAACATTCACATTATTCAATTCTCTGTTAGTTGCCTTATAGTTAGAAGGAGACCTTTTTCTTTTTCCTGATAGTAGGTCCCACTTAGAGGGTTCAATGTCATCCTCATAGAATGCAAATGAATCTGGACCCCTGGAAGCACCACTGTATGAGTTACATGTGGAAGAACTGAATATCATATTTTGTGATTTTTTCGACTTGGTACTTGTCAAGAGTTGGCACTTCTTAAAATGATTAAAACTCTTTACTGGAGGGGCTTTCTCCAGATAACGGTACATTGTATTAGAATTAATGAATATAGTTTCATTCTCTGCAAAAATTCAAATAAAATAGCATCAGGACCCACACATTGCTAATCTTGATTAGTTAAAAGCAAACAATGATCCCCTAGCAGAAAAAAAAAGAAAAAGAAATAAGTTCAAATTGTAAATGTTATACAATTGTTTGGCGAAGCTCTGCATGGAACTCCACCAGATATAACTATAATGAGAAAGAGTTTAAGAAAAGTACCTTTGTCGTCTGTGAGCAGCAGATCCTGTTGCTTATTGTCATTTGATGTGGCAGAAGCATTCTGACTTGAAGATACATCTACAAGTTTGGAGATTTCGGGAGAAAGGAGGGAAGAAAAGTTGTGGTTAGAATTATAAAAGATATGTGACTAAAAAGGGGGGGAAAGGTAAAGTACCATATTGGGAAGTTATGTGACTATTACCTGAGAGGAAATTTATCAGGGTTATAACCAGCTTGACAAAAGAAAATGAGGTTGCCTGAGAACTCAACTTTCTTTTCAGTCCAAGAAAATAAGTCTGTTATGAAATATGATGAGTGATAAGTTAACATGTTCACCAAGTTAAGAATTCAACAAAACTTGCAATAGTAAGTGGGGCAAAAGACTAGAACAAGTTTATAAGTGAACCTGATTTTCTTTACTTAGGAATGTAGCATTTTCCATGATCTTCAGGCATTTGAGAAGCAGGGTGAGGCTTTTAAGCTGATTGGCATGTCTTAGATCTTTGGTATACATAAAACCACTCTCCATCCAGCACTGAAACAAAGATTCGTAGTTATTAAGATAGCTACAATCAGATGACATTTAGCAAACAGTATACATAAAACCACTCTCCATCCAGCACTGAAACAAAGATTCATAGTTATTAAGATAGCTACAATCAGATGACATTTAGCAAACAGAAGTCAACAAGAACAAACAAAAGGTTCACACCTCCAACTCTGATTGACATTTCAAGGCGATTTCAAAGACAGCATCAAGTCCCCCAAGCTCCCTTAGTTTTTCCTTGAAATTTCCACTAGTCTTCCATATAGGACCAGAGGTTTCTGAGAAGATTTCCCCACAAATCAAAATTTCAGAATAATAATCGGCATGGGTTTCAACTACAACAAGCAAATTGGTTAGTTCTATAAAAGAACATTTAGAACTCAACAACACTACTTTTAACTTCCTAGAAATTTGTAAATAAACAAACCAGATTCCATGTAATTAAGTAAAAAGTTCTTGTTAATCTTGATTCCATTTCAATATCATTCAGGCACCTTCAAACCTTTAGAAGCAACACAAGCAAACAAATATGAGACCTATTGCATGAGCTCTTAATCAATGAGTTCTCTTTTCACAATTCATTGTTATAAGAGAAAACAGAAACATCTTCAATCAATAGTAAGTATAACACAAAACATAGAAGTTGATATTTCTGAACAATACCATCAAGTGAAATGGCAGAAAAACAAGCCTTTTCAATAGTCAGCAATGCTAACCATTTTGGACATAACTCCGGTCTGTCTACCCTGCTGTCATTCAGGCAAGTAGATTTAAGTACTTTGCAATTTACTAGAATTTCTTCAACTCTAGAAAGAATTGCAACAGAACTAGAGTCGAGTTTTTCCTTTGTTCTTTTGAACGTTCCAGCCTTCTTTTGCAATGCTACTAGTCTAGACCCAAATGTTGGCTCTTTTTCTTCACTAACCACAGAGACAGTTTGTCTCATTCTCAACAACTTTACAAGAAACCGAATAGAAGCAGATGATTGAAGGAGGTGAGAATCTTGACCCTGCAACAGAAGCACAAGTGGAACTTCGTAGTACACAAAAAGATTATTTTTTTGAAAAAAGAAATAGTCTTTTTTTTTTAAAATACCTTCTACAACAATTATATTCCTACACCAATCATGTCAGATATCATCTAACAATTGACACTGCCTTTTACTTTCTATCCTTCTCTTCTTTTTCAATCTATCAGAGACCTGTCACATTTCTTATTTCTTCTCTCTCTTTCTTCTGTTTTCTTTATCTCTCTCATCAAAGATAACTAAAAATGGTGTACCCTTATCGTTTTCCTATTTTTTTTCTAAGAGACTTTTGAAAAAGAAGAAAAACTCTGTGAAACGTTACCTTGTGAATGGTGAAAAGGTATAAAAGGGTTGCAGCAGCGAGATTGGAGGGAGCATCACTGAGAGTGAGGCCCAGAATAGCATGGATGATGGTTTTGACCATCCTACAAAGCAGCACAAAGGAATGAGAGAAAACCCATTTGGAAAGAGAAGAAAAGAAAGAATCTTTATGATGTTACGGACCGTTGAGAATGGAGAAGGGAGGGAGAAAGGGATAAGAGAGAGAGGAAGGTGGCCCTTTTGGTTGTCAGAGAGCGGCCTTTGCGGAGGCTGGTGAGTGCGTCGTCGACGATCTCCGTCACGGTGGAGACACCGCAGTTGTTGTCGGAGAAGCTCATGTTTTTGTTGGGTTCTTGAATTCAAACAGAAAACAGTGAGTTTCAGGTTTCTGTTAGTCGTTATTTATAAGTTAAAACAAAATGAGTTGTTCATATATATCTACATAATAACAATAACAATAATAATAACAATAATAATAATAAAAATAATAATAAATAATAATAACAACAATAATAATAATAATAATAATAATAATATATTATTATTATTATTATTATTATTATTATTATTATTTCAAATGTTCTGTTTACTTTTAAACTTGTGTCATTTGTATTTTTATTGTACAAAATATTGTGCTGCTTTCGTTGTAGAGTGTAGTCTATCATTAAATCGTAGTATAGTCTTAAAGGAAAAAAAAAGTTATGGCCGCCTTTGAGTTTCTGATTTTTAATTTTTGGTTTTGGGTTTTGGAAAGCAAATTTAAAAATAAAATTTGTTTAACAAAAACAATGTCAATTTGAATTTATTTTTTAAATAATTTTTAGTTATATTTAAAATAATAAAAAAATAGTTTCTTTAATTTTTTTTAAACTTTATAAATCTGTGATTCTAAACCTAAAACCATCACTACTATCATTTTCCCCTGACTCTCTACTGACACCACCACATGACAAAAATTTTTAGTTATTGTCATTGTCGTCACTATAATCACCACCTCTGTTACTGCTGTTGTTGTCGTTACCACCATCATCATTGTTGCCACCATCAAAATTATATTATTGTTGTTAATTCTGTGTAATGTAATTGAGATTTTTAAAAAACTTTGTAACAACTTTTTAAAATTTAAAATTTTGAAAACTAAAACATCAAATTATAAATTATAAACAAGTTTAGGTTTTCTAAAACTTCGAAACTAAAAACAACCACTCCAACATTTTTAATTCAATTTGTAATATGTAATGTTTTTGTTTTTAGACCATTTTTGTTGTTGTTTTTATTGTGATTATTTAAGTAATTTTATTATCTCTAATTAATTGTGGATTAGCATTTTTCATGAAAAATATTATTAACTATACTAAATAAATTCTTTGCTGATTAGTTTATGAATTAGTTACGAAATGAAATTAATTTTTATCTTATTTAAAGAAATAATCAATTTCTATTTCTCATATAAGAGATAAACTAAATTGCATAGTAAAATTATGTATGATAAAGGAAACGTTTTATATATTTTTTAAATATTTTTTTGTTAAGTATATCATGTTTTATTAAATATATGTTATAGATTCATTTTCATCCTTATTTTTATCACGTTTATTTATGAATAGTTATGCGACATCCACTTAGTTAAAGCAATTAGTAATAACAATGTTTGTTTAAATTTATTTTAAGAGATAAGTACTTATTTTAAATTTTAACGTGTTTGTTTAAAGTTTTAAAAATAAGCAAAAGCTGAAAATAAGTTAATTTTAGCTTATTTTAAGAAGCAACTCTGATCTACTTATTAAAAAGTGATTATAAAGAAAACATTTTTTTATAATCATTTTTTAATAAGTTTAAACAAACGGGCCCAACATGTGATTTCTTTCTTTTACTAGGATTGATCTCTTTATTAGGATAATTTGGCTGATTTGTTTGTATAACTGTCTAGGAGTAATGGTAGGAGATTTTGTAGACTCTAGTCCTTGTTTTTAGCCTTGATGGCCTCATGTTTTCTGTATAAATGTCTTTCCTTTTCTTTAATGTAAACATATCTCTTCTAGCATATATCCTCTTGTTATTTCTTTCTTGGTATCAAAGTTCTATAGGCTAACGCCATAGAAAACCAAAAATCCTCTTCCACTTTCGACGTTCTCAATCAACTTGTTGTCAAGTTGGACAGAACCAATTTTCTTCTATGGCAATCCCTCACCCTTCCAACAATTCAGGGACACAGGAGCCAAGCCATGTCCTAGCTAGTTTCTTGATGAATCAAATAAAGAGATCAATCCAAACTATGAAGAATGGATGGCTCACGATCAACTGTTGCTAGGATGGTTATTTAACTCCATGACCATCGATGTGGCATCACAACTAATTCATTGCAAGACCTCCAAAGATCTCTAGACAACATCTAAAGAAATTTCTGGTCTGAATCTTCCAGCAAGAATCACACTACTCAAAGGAGAATTTCAAAGAACCAGAAAAGGAAACATGAGAATGGAAGAATACCTCTCCAAAATGAATGGCATCGCTGACGGTTTGACATTAGCAAGAAGTCCTCTTTCTAATCTTGATCCCACTTCTTAAGTCTTAGCTGGACTAGATAATGATTATAATCCTATAGTGATTCAGTTATCTGATAAAGAGAGTCTAACTTGGGTAGAACTGCAGGCTACCCTGTTAACATTTGAAAATAGGTTGGAGCAACTCAACATATTCAACAATCTTTTTGGACAACCTTTTGCGAACATGGCAATAGAAAACTAACAAAGGATTCAGCCTTGAAGGAAACCATAGTGCATGGAAAGGACAAAGAGCTTTCAGAGGTGAAGGTGATCCCTTCAGAGGTATGGATGGCCGATCAAATAATAGACCTGTGTGTCAAGTATGCAACAGAACTAGGCATATGGCCCTTAATTGCTTCTACAAATTTGATCATAAATATACAGGATCTGAGAAGTACCAAAAATCATTAGTTATTGGCTACCTTGGACATAGTAAAGGATGCTTCATGGTATCTTGACAGTGGGGCGAGTCACTATGTGACAAGTAATAAACATCAATTACAAAACGGTATAGATTTCCATGGTAAGGAAAAAATTACTGTTGGTTCTAGTGAGAATCTAAAAAATAACCAAAATTGGATCTGCTATTTTTCCATCAAATCTGTAACTAAATGATATGCTATATGTGCCAAAAATAAATAAAAATCTTTTATGTGTTTCAAAACTAACTGGAGATAACTGTGTTTATGTTGAATTTCATGCAAATGAATGTTATGTAAAGGACAAGGCAACCAGGAGAGTTCTGCACAAAGGGAGACTTGATGAAGGTATTTACAAAATGCAGCTATCTGAACCTATGGTAAATGCTACTGTTATGACAGAAGAAGAAGCAAGAAGTTCCAATAAAGATATATGGTATAGAAGATTAGGCCATCCATCAATAAGAATTCTTGAATTGGTCCTAAAAAGTTGTAATGCTAGTTCTAAAATTAATGAAAAGACCATTTTCTGTGATGCCTGCCAATATGGAAAGTCACATTTACTTCCTTTCCTTTATCTCAATCTAGAGCAACAGAACCACTTGAATTAATACATAATGATTTATGGGGACCTACACCTCTAACCTCTACTTCTGGTTTTCGTTATTATATTCATTTTCTAGATGATTTTAGTAGGCATACGTGGATCTATCCTCTCAAGAATAAAGGAGAAGCACTTGAAGCTTTCAAACAATTTAAAACACTTGTGGAAAACTAGTTTGACAAAAGGATAAAGATCCTACAGAGTGACTGGGGTGGTGAGTTTAGAAATTTTACAGGCTATGTTCAAGAACATGAAATCTTATTCAGACATTCTTGTCCCCACACTTCACCGCAGAATGGAAGAGTTGAAAGAAAACACAAGCACATAGTTGAGATGGGCTTGACTCTTTTAGCACAAGCAAGTATGCCTTTGTACTTTTGGTGGGAGAGCTTTAATTCAACAGTTTTTCTCATAAATAGACTGCCCACTAGAGTCCTTGACAACCTTTCTTTAGTTGAAGTTTTGTTTAAACAAAAACTAGATTATAGTGTCCTAAAAAGTTTTTGGATGCGCATGCTTCCCTTGTTTGAAACCATACAATCAACACAAATTGGATTTCCATACTTTTGTTAGAGTGCCTCGACTAAGTGATAAAAGAGAACCGGACATTATAAAGCAGTGGAAGTTGGTCCCCTATAACAACAACTACACTGTTAAAGGTTCCATCCCAAAACCAATTGGCAATGGTTGGATTACCCAACAGGTATTTAAACCATGCGAAATATAATGAGGCAGACAATGTGGGACTTCCAACACGTCCCCTCCAATAAAGCCTGTCGGACCAGGCAAAGGGTAACTTTTGACCCACAATAAAAGGGCAACTCTTGGCTTATAAGAACCAAAAAGAATGTTTTAGCTCTGATACCATGTTAAAGGTTCCATCCCAAAACCAATTGGCAATGGTTGGAGTTGCCCAACAGGTATTTAAACCATGTGAAATATGATGAGGCAAACAATATAGGACTTCCAACATACACCATTGTAGATTCAAAATAGGTTTTCAAGATCAAATACAACTCAGATGGGTTAATACAAAGAAGAAAGGCGATACTTGAGGCAAGAGGATTTTAACAAGATCCTGGGATAGATTTCAATGAGTCCTTTAGTCCTATAATCAAAGCTGTCACAATAAGATTGATGCTTAATATAACAGTTCATTATGGCTGGAATGTGAGGCAGTTGGACATAAACAATGCCTTCTGAAATGGCTACCTCAATGTGTTTGTCTACATGAAACAACCTAAAGGCTTTGAAGAGCCTCAATAACCAAACCATATTTACAGGTTAAACAAGGCACTTTATGGATTGAAGCAAGCTCCAAGAGCTTGGTTTAAAAGACTTAGCAAGGCTTTGATTAAACAAGGTTTTCAAAACACTAAGAGTGACAATTCCTTTTTTACTTATAGGACTCAAAGGTATGTTATATTCATTCTAGTATATGTAGATGACATTCTCATTACTGGAAACTATACAAAATTGCTTCAAGGGCTAATCAACAAGTTAAATAGTGAATTTGCCCTTAAGGACATGGGTCCAATACACTATTTCTTGGGGATTGAAGTACATCGTGACAAGGTCGGACTATGTGACATCCCGGCGCTGTTGAGGGCGGGGAGGGATCGCCGGTGCATGGACACGGACAAGGAGCGGCTCCTGGCAGGCTTCCAGCGGGGAATGTGACATCCCGGGCACTGTTGAGGGCGGGGAGTGATCGCCGGTGCATGAGCACGGACAAGGAGCGGCTCCTGGCAGGCTTCCAATGGGAGGGACACATGAATGAATCGAATACATACCAGAATGAGAGGGATCCAAAGACTGTATAGGTATGGAACTATACAGTCGAGGATAGCTTAAAGAAATGAATTCGTACTACCTATACCAACAAATGCATTAGCCTTTTCGGTAGCCTATCACTTAAGAACTCCAAAGCTAAGCGTGCTTAACTTGGAGTAATTC
The DNA here is from genome assembly GCA_037962975.1 of Clitoria ternatea. Lineage (NCBI taxonomy): Eukaryota > Viridiplantae > Streptophyta > Magnoliopsida > Fabales > Fabaceae > Clitoria > Clitoria ternatea. Next base: position 115,390,780 of record CM075674.1, on the reverse strand, counting down.
TGGGATGAGTGACCTCCTGGGAAGTTCTCAGGAAATGTGTGAGTGAGGACAAAAAGCACATTGAAAAGGTCTCGTGTTGGTCTGTGGGGCGTTACAGTGGTATCAGAGCCTAGCCTCTCCTAGTACGGTATGGTTCGAGGACGAACCAGGCAGAAGCTGGTGGGCATGTGACATCCCGGCGCTGTTGAGGGCGAGGAGTGATCGCCGGTGCATGGACACGGACAAGGAGCGGCTCCTGGCAGGCTTCCAGCGGGGAATGTGACATCCCGGGCACTGTTGAGGGCGAGGAGTGATCGTCGGTGCATGAGCATGGACAAGGAGCGGCTCCTGGCAGGCTTCCAGTGGGAGGGACACATGAATGAATCGAATACATACCGGAATGAGAGGGATCCAAAGACTGTATAGGTATGGGACTATACAGTCAAGGATAGCTTAAAGAAATGAATTCGTACTACCTATACCAACAAATGTATTAGCCTTTTCGGTAGCCTATCATTTAAGAACTCCAAAGTTATTCTGGGATGGGTGACCTCCTGGGAAGTTCTCAGGAAATGTGTGAGTGAGGACAAAAAGCACATTGGAAAGGTCTCGTGTTGGTCTGTGGGGCGTTACAGACTATACCTCAATCAAGGGAAATATTACTGATCTCCTCAAAAGGTATAACATGGCAGAGGCTACTCCTTGTCCAACTTCTATGGTAACTGATCCAAAGTTTATGGTTGAAGTAGGAGATTCATTCGATGATCCTACTAAATACAGAAGTGCAATCGGAATACTTCAACATCTCACCACCACTAGACCTAACATCTCTTACTCAATCAACAAGTTGAGCCAGTATTTATAAACTCTTACAGTTCAACATTGGCAAGAAGTAAAAAGGATTTTTTGGTATCTCAAGGGGACTGCATCTTATGGCTTGTATATCAAACAGTCTCACGTATTGCATATAAATGGTTTTTTTATGCTAATTGGGTAACAGATCATGAAGATAGAAAATCTCGGTTAGGTTATTGTGTCTATGTTGGAGATTCCTTGATATCATGGTCTTCTAAAAAACAATCTATCGTTGCTAGATCAAGTACAAAATTAGAGTACAGAGCTTTAACAAATTTGGCAGCTAAAGTCATCTGGGTCCAGAACCTCATTAAAGAGATAAATGTTCCAGTTAAGCTTAAACCAGTATTGTGGTGTGATAATCAAAGTGTCGTTACTCTTACTTCAAATCCAGTCTTTCATGCACGCACCAAGCACATAGAAATTGATGTGCATTTCATCAGTGATTTAATTCTAGCACAAAGACTACAAGTATGTTATGTTCCTTCTTTTGACCAAGTAGTAGATGGTTTTCCAAATTCCTTGCCACACTCTAAGTTCTGGGTGTTTAGAGACAAACTTGGAGTACACATTACACCTCTTCGTTTGAGGGATGAAGTTAAAGCAATTAGTAATAATAACTAATAACCTGGGATTCCTTTCTTTTACCAGGGTTGATCTCTTTATTAGGATGATTTAGCTGATTTGTTTATACAGCTATCTAGGAGTAATTGTAGGGGATTTTGTAGATTCTAGTCCTTGTTTTTAGCCTTGATGGCCTCATGTTTTCTATATAAATGTATTTCCTTTCTCTAATGCAAACACATCTCTTCCAGCATATATCCTCTTGTTATTTCTTTCTTCCTCATAAATCCCACACGTTTATCCTTAAAGGTTTGTAAAACAGGTAATTTTTTCACGTACGTGTACACCTTTGACAATAAACACTGGAAAATATAAGGGTTATCTTAAAATAAAAAACATTAATAAATATCATCAACATTAACAATTGTTGTTCATATTCATCATGCCCGTGAGCCATGCGCAACAGGCATAACTACATAATTTTTAGCTTAATCTTAAGCCGGTAAAGTATCAGATATTTCAAAACCATTATCATCTATAATTACTCAATATATATATATATATATATGTGTGTGTGTGTGTGTGTGTGTGTGTGTGTGTGTGTGCACATATTTACACAATTAAGCTTTCTCAAAACAATAACAGAATACCAAAAATATCAACAATAAGATTATCATACATTGGATTCCATTTCATGGCACACTTCACACTCCAGCTCACCAGGTGGTAACATCATCACCCTCTTACAATTTTACTGAAAACCACAAATTGAGGGGTGAGTACCACTTAAAGCAATGAATAGGAAATAATACCCATCATTATACAATCATCAAACATACATATATTATCAAATATTTAGTTTATTATATCATATAATATCATATATTTAGGTCCATATGCAACAATACAACCATTATGCATAAAAAAATTTAATTCACAATTCACACACACAAATCACATAAATCACCCATCGTTAATATTAATAAGTACTAGGCTTCCAAGATCAATATCATCTATCACTAAATGTATAGATATCACCAATACTCCATCACTAAAATACTAAGAGCTCTCAAATGTAATAATGAATGCTCTAGACTTTGAAATTCATTATTTTAGTGCATAAAAGATGTCATGCAGATCCAGCTTTTCAATACAAATCATAGTACCAAGGATAACTCACTCAATGAATCGTAACACTATAATTGAGGGGCATCTAGGTGACCACACGGTGAATCATAGTACTATAAGCAGTGGCACCCTGAGTAACCATACAGAGAATTGTAACACTATAAGCGGCAGCCTCATTGGTACTCGAGAACTGATCAGTGAATCATAGCGGCAGTCTCATCGACAAATCATAGTGTCTGACAAATCGTAGCGCTAATAATGCATATGATGTCATGAGATGCAATAATGCATATGATGCAAATTATAGCGCTATCAACAAATCTAAATTTGATATCATAGCCTAGCTCCACTAAACCATTCCATATCCTCAATCAACATTCATCAATCATCACTCAATATTAGTCAAATCCATATCATGGAGCTAAACAAGACAACTCAACAACAATCACTATTTAGTACAAAGACCATCAAATAAGTATTCAACATCACAAATAGGTTCTAATAGTGGTTTCGTTCATAAGCATATTCAGAGAGAGACACAATTGCTCATCAAAATATCAATATCCACATATAAGTAATATCATCATTTTATCATACCATAATCAAACATAAATCAATCGCCACTTGGGCCAGTTAATAGTAAATCAAATTCCATCATAAGAAATACAATCCAAACAACATAATTTAAAAGAAACAATTCATGGTATAAAATTTTAATTAATATCATTCACTTCAAGCATAGACCTGACCCCGGTATTTAAATCATTATTCGTTACTCAAGTAGTAAACCCCCTCGTACGTATAAAGGTACCTTTTTAGTGATCATGCTTTAAATTTAACCTTCCGATCAGTCGAACCTTTAAGTGGAATTTCCAAAATTCACCGACGGCACCCCGAACGCTTCCGACACCAATTTTGCTTAATTAAAATTTTTGAAAATTATAAAATCACTGATGATGCCAAAAACGTCTCTGGTTACTTCTGAAATAATTTCTGAGGCACTTTAATGCTCTGATCCTTCGCTTTTATATGCCATCTTACACTGATTAGTGCATGCATGACAGAGACGGGTACATGCAATAAGAGAGGTGGGAGTGGAAGAGATAAAGAGAGTGTGCACAAGAGGGGGTGAGGGATCCGAGAGAGGAAAAGAGAGCTGAAATAGGGAGATGGATTAGAGAGGGTACGAAAGATAGAGGGCTACAAGAGATTAAGAGTATGTTATGAGGTGAGGGAGCGCGTAAGGGATTGAGAGCAATTGAGAGATAGAAAAATGAGAGAGTTAGCGTAAAAAGAGAGACGGGAGAAAAATAAGAGTGAGGGGTTGTGAGAGCTGAGAAAGCCAAAGAAAGATAGAGACAAAATATAGAATGAAAGTAAAGAGAGCTCGGGTGAAGGAAAAAGATGAATGGGAGCGTGTGAGCATGAGGCGGAGAGAAGGAAATTGAGAGTTGAAAAGAGGGAGTGGTTGACAGGTGGCAGAAAAGAGAGATGGGGGTGAAACACATGAAAAGAAGGGAAAAAGAGAGAGGGACATGTAACACCCTTTGTTAACTAAGATAAATAATCCCTTCCACTCGACCATCCTACTTAACTAAGAGGTTACAAGTTATGAAAAAGTGTGGAAGTTTTTTTTATACATAAAACAATGGTGGATCAAGAAATAACACGTTGCACATTACATGGTTGTAATAATAACTTACATTACTCTGAATGGTAGGGGCACACAGACTCCCATAAGACACAAGGAACGCAATCCTACTGAGGACACTACCTTATTGTTGTTATCCACTTTGCCACAAATCTTTCTTCCCCTTCTTCTCAAGTTCTGTTTTTACAAAATTGTAAAGGTGGGATCTTCCATCCCTACTTGCTCCTCACACAATAGGAGGTTCATCATTTCTGATGTCTCCCCATACAATATCATCAACATAACACATAGGGAAAATACATAAGGTCGGGGAAGTATTACCCTACATATATACATGTCCTAAGTGTTACTCAATATCTAGCATTTTATAATCATATGAAACACATGCCATGTCTCAACTATGACTAACATTATTATGCATCATATGACTCTAGCCCATCATTTAATCATTACCTACTTCATAGATGACAATACTACTTGTCAAACGCAATCATCGTATCTGTCAAAGTCACAGTCATTACATAGCCTGCAACGTTAGTAAATTCTATCACAAGCCTATCCTATATTATCACACTCAGTATCATATAAATCCCAATAGACACAGTACCATCATGTTTTCCACAACTATTACATCACAACATAGGCACCATATAATTCATGCACAACATCGTAGTATATACTATATAGGTTTCAGTCATAAATATAACTATCCTAGCATATCGTAGTTATCACACAAATTCCAATCATAAGTACAAATACCGCTACTTAACATTATAGTTCACATACATATATGTATATTACTAACAAAATCATCATACATCACAGTTCAATCCATTATCAACACATCGTCACACATCATGTGTCGTTAGTCAATCAGGATTCTATGGATGAGTTAGGTGTATTTGATTATCTTTTTGTTAAATATTCCATGAATATGAATGAGGGCCCTTACAATAGTATACTCATCAGAATCGTCTTGCCTCAGTCCCACTGGGCATAACGCTTTTATACTAGAGCGACCAAAGCTCACTAAGTCCTGTAACAACCATGGGTAAAAAAAGACATACTGGTCCATTATATCATATTATAAATATGATCACCATTAATAGGAACTTGGCTCTACACGACTATAGTAACACTCACCCTAATCAGGGTATACCTAGTTGGCCAGTGAACACTCGACACTGGATTCACTTCTAGGTCTCCTAGGCATTCACCCTCAGTTATACCCCTAAGATCCCGTTATGTGGATTAGGACGATTCGTCCTCCTAGCGTACCCCTCGTTGCATGCTCTATTATGGAGTTTCCTAATATAATCCCAAATGATCATGATGCATGAATGCCAACACTTTCATTATTTTTATATTTCTTTTTCATATAGTCACGAAGTGGGATCCCTGTGTAGATAAGCCATTGTCCTTAATCTGGAGAACTAGTGCTAATTACCAATAATCCAAACTCATAAATAAATTCCCCAAAAGTTATTAAGGTACTGAAATCATATTTGTAATGTGTATATATATGTATTGAAAAATAATATCCTTACTCTTCAAAACATAATGTATGAAAATACTATATCCTAAATAAAATACTTAATATTAGATATAACAGAAAACTTCTAATTATATGCAGGATTGGTAGTTAATGTTTGCTTTTAAACCATATTTGGATTGTCAGCATCATCACAGGAATTGCCTCAAACTAACCATTTTAGGTGCATCAGTTGACACATTGTTTTGAATTGTCTATGTGACTGAAAGGACTATCTACTCTATTTTCAGCCTGTTGAAATATGGGAGATGATTCACATGATAGCGACAACACGGATCATAATGCCAAAAGCAATGGTAACGTTATCAGCTGGCAGAGTTCGGTTCTCCATGCCAGAGCAGGCACTATGCTTTCTTGCTGGCGCTAATTCTATATTCACTGGTGAAAAGCTTCTCACTACTCCTAACAATGATTTTGATGCTGATCAACTCATGTTTAAAGTTCTTGGGCTTCTTCCAAAACCTCCAAGCTTACATGAAGGCCAAACCTGTGAAGCAGAGGACTATAAGGAAGTTGCTTCTTCTAGTTGAGTTAGAAAACTTCAACTTCTGTAACTGCCATTAGGACGCACTCGATGTTAGGTGTCACTGAATTTGCCTATTCTCCGACTAAAATTCTAATTAAACTTTGATATTGAAAATATTTATTTTCCCATAACTTAGCTTACTCAAGCTTAAAATGAAGAAGTGCCAAACAAATTCGAGAAAATTATCACGCCGTTCTAAAATTTTAAGGTTGTGTGTGGTACAGAGAATGTTTAATGCTAATGCTACTTGTTAAGAAGTTACAATACTTTCTTATACTTGTTAATTAATCCTAAAATTATTAACATGCTGTCGTTAACATGTTGCTTACGTGGAAGGTATAATATTTTATCTAGAGCTACTAAATCTTAATACAATACTAGCTATGTACCTGTGCGGACGTACGGGTTATGACCTTTGATTAAAATTATTAACTAATATGTTATATTAATTGTTGTAATATTTGTAACATAATATACCATGTAATATACAAAAAATAAAATATAGAATGCCATATATATAGGATGGATATCATATATATGGTATGTTATATATGTATATCAAAACATATAACCATAGATTTTATACATGTAATGTTTATCCAAAAACACATGTCTGATGATGCTTCAAAAATGTCAATACCACAGTCCCTGAAATTCAAGACTTGTTGTCAGTGAAGGGTTTCATGTAATTGTATTTCTCTCTACCATTTTTGGTGTTAGAGAATAAAATGATAATTTAATAAAGTGTAAATTATCAAATTGTAAGTTTGGTGCAATCATTGGAATGAAAAGTATAATAATAAGTATAATAATAATAAATTTGGTCCATACTTCCGAGTGGGGTGTATCCGAGTGAGAAATTTCCGAGTAGGTCATTTTCGCGGGAAGTACTTCCGAGCGAGGAAAGGCTCGGATTTTGAATGAATGTTTTTCAACCAGAGATATTTTTGAGCGAATCACCTCCGAGTGAATCAATTCTAAATGAAAAGAGGCTCTGACTTCGAATCTGTACTTCTCGGGCAAAGATATTTCTGAGTGAAAAATTCTTGAGTAAATCAAATCTGAACGAAAAGGGGCTCTAACTTCGAATGAGGACTTTTCAGGCAGAGATATTTCTGACTGAGATATTTCTGAGTGGGTTTCCATTCTTTCGAGTGGGTTGTCTCTGAGTGAGACATTTTCGAGTGGGTCACTTTCGAGGGAAGTACTTTTGAGTGAAGAAAGGCTCAGATTTTGAATGAATGTTTTTCAACGAAAGACATTTTCGAGCGAATCACCTCCGAGTGAATCAATTCTGAATGAAAAGAGGCTCTGACATCGAATGGGTACTTCTCGGGCAGAGATATTTCCAAGTGAAGAATTCCTGAGTAAATCAAATCTGAACGAAAAGGGGCTTTGACTTCAAATGAGGACTTTTCAAATAGAGATATTTCTAACTGAGACATTTCTGAGTGGGTTTCCATTCTTTCGAGTGGGTTGTCTTTGAGTGAGACATTTCCGAGTGGGTCACTTTCGAGGGAAGTACTTCCGAGCGAAGCAAGGCTCGGATTTTGAATAAATATTTTTCAACCAAAGACATTTTTGAGCGAATCACCTCCGAGTGAATCAATTCTGAATGAAAAGAGGCTCTGACTTCGAATCTATACCTCTCGGGCAGAGATATTTCCGAGTGAAGAATTCCTGAGTGAATCAATTCTGAACAAAAAGGGGCTCTGACTTCGAATGAGCACTTTTCAGGTAGAGATATTTCTGACTGAGATATTTCTGACTGGGGTTCCATAGTTCCGAGTAGGTTATCTCGGAGTCAGACATTTCCGAGTGGGTCACTTTCGAGGGAAGTAATTCCGAGCGAAGAAAGGCTCGAATTTTGAATGAATGTTTTTCAAGCAGAGACATTTTCGAGCGAATCACCTCCGAATGAATTAATTCTGAATGAAAATAGGCTCTGACTTCGAATGGATACTTCTCGGGCAGAGATATTTTCGAGTGAAGAATTCCCGAGTGAATTAATTCTGAACGAAAAGGGGCTCTGACTTCGAATGAGCACTTTTCAGGCAGAGATATTTCTGACTGAGATATTTCTGAGTGGGTTTCCATTCTTCCGAGTGGAGTATCTCCGAGGGAAGTACTTTCAAGCGAAGAAAGGCTCGGATTTTGAATGAATGTTTTTCAACCAAAGACATTTTCGAGCGAATAACCTCCGAGTGAATCAATTCTGAATGACAAAGAGGCTCTGACTTTGAATGGGTACTTCTTGGGCAGAGATATTTCCGCGTGAAGAATTCCTGAGTAAATCAATTCTGAACGAAAAGGGGCTCTGACTTCGAATGAGCACTTTTCAGGCAGAGATATTTCTGACTGAGATATTTCTGAGTGGGTTTCCATTCTTCCGAGTGGGGTGTCTCCGAGTGAGACATTTTCGAGTGGGTCACTTTCGAGGGAAGTACTTCCGAGCGAAGAAAGGCTCGGATTTTGAATGAATGTTTTTTAACCAGAGACATTTTCGAGCGAATCACCTCCGAGTGAATCAATTTTGAATGAAAAGAGGCTTTGACTTCGAATAGGTACTTCTCGGGCAGAGATATTTCCGAGTGAAGAATTCCTGAGTGAATCAACTCTGAACGAAAAATGGGCTCTGACTTCGAATGAGTACTTTTAACGCAGGGATATTTCTGACTGAGATATTTCTGAGTGGGGTTGCATAGTTCCGAGTGGGTTGTCTCAGAGTCAGACATTTCCAAGTGGGTCACTTAGGAATTCTTCACTCAGAAATTTCTCTGCCCGAGAAGTACCCATTCGAAGTCAGAGACTCTTTTCGTTCAGAATTGATTCACTCGGAGGTGATTCCCTTGAAAATGTATGCTTGAAAAACATCTATCTTTATATGTAAAACAAGGCCCTGTCAATCCACATGTCAACCTGTTGTTTTTTTCTAAAAAAAATAATTTATTAATAATCATCCATCAAAGTACAAGACTTTTCTTCTCAGTTACTACACACTTCCTTTTGCTTGAAAATGTGAATTTTAAAAATGTGAATTTTAAAAAAATGATAAGCTTATTAAATCAATCATAACCAAATAAGAGATTAAATAATATATTTACTCAACTTTTGAAAAATCTTCTTGAAATATGTTATAACTTTTCAGAATTGTTAAAGTTTAGTATTAATAACTTAGTTGCTTGAAATATCTTATAAATTTTCAGAATTGCTAAAGTTTAGTATTAATAACTTAGTTATATTCTCTCAACACAATTTACTTAAAAAATTAAATATTTACTAATTATATTTACTTAATTGATTATGGTTCCTGGTATGCTATCCATTTCTCTTAAAAAGGGGTTAATGGGGGATGAAACGACATTTAATAGCCATACATAAGGCTTTCGTATGAGCTTAGTTTGAAGAAAATTAGCTTTTGAAAAATTAGGGGAAAAGCTGATTGGGGCAACTGGGTGGTTACATGAAGTAGGTGGAGTGGTAGCCACTACGCTAAAATCCTGAAACTCCCAGCCCAAACGGAACCAACACCCAAAACATAAACAAACTTTCACAGATCTTGGAACTACTATTTCCCATTTACATTACATTAAGGAAACAAAAAAAAACATGTTTTTGCTGAGACCCATTTTCCGAACAACACAACCAAGACCCTCCCTTTGGGCATTTCGATATGCTTCTTCTTCAGCAGCTGCAATTGAAGCAGAGAGGACGATCAAAGAAGGTTCCAAAAATGATTGGAGCAGAGACCAAATCAAATCCATCTATGACTCCTATCTTTGTTTTTCTCCTTCCGCTGTTTCTAATTAACTCTATTTTATTATTGCTTTATTTCTGATCGGTTATTGTTATTTTAAGTATGCTTTTATTATTTTGAATGTAATTAAGAAAAGTAAATATTATTTTATATTAAGACCAAGTGATTTTTATTAAACGTGAAAAATTATTTTGGAAAAATGATTAAATTGATGCAGGTCGTCACAATTGGTATCAGAGCGGTTCTTTCTAGAGCCGGGTGTATGGGTGAACCTAGTGAATTGTGTAAGTCCTATATTGGGCTGTTTTGCATTCTATTGCATTGTGCTTGTGGTTGTTTGTGCAGCTTGGCATCATTCCCTTGGCACTCCAGCGGCGTTGTATATGTGTATGAGGTAAATATCCGACTCCCTAGTAGAGTATTGGTTAATGGTGAAGTGTTTATTCATTATAGAATTATTTTATGGCCGGGAAACTAATTCTGGTGGAGGAGATGATTTCTTCTCGAGGTTTTCCAAATTGATGAGTAGGACCGAATCTGGTCCCACTCTTGATAAATTCCTGAAAAGAAATCCCCCTGCTTATAAAGGAGGGCACGATTACGATGGGACGTATATTCGGATAAGGGAAATCGAATAAGCTTTTGAGTATTCCGAGTGCTTGGAGGAGCAGAAAGTACAGTTTACGACTTATCAATTAAAGGAGAGGCTAGGATATGGTGGTCTCGGACTAAGGTACAGATGAAGGCGGCGAGTGAGTCGCTAGTGTGGGTGAATTTTCGAAAGTGGTTTCTTGTCAAGTACTTCTCGGATAATTATAAAATCTGAAAGGAGATGGAATTTGAGGTTGGAACAGGGCCGAGTGTCAATGGCCGAGCACACTACTAAGTTTGACGAGCTGTGTGACTTCTATCACTCTTTCTCACTGGAAGGAACTGAGAGTAGTATATGTGCCAAGTATGAAGCGGGATTGTGAATTGGACTTCGCAGTATGATTATGCCGATTGAGATTCGGGATTATTCGACTCTGGGGAAACAAGGATATGCTGACCGAGGAAGTGCAATTACAGAAGACCTTTCAGTCGAAAGATAAAAGGTCGTGAAGGCAAGAGGATCCAGTTTCAAGAAAATGGGTCAGTTCTTTCGTGGCGGTAAGTTTTCCGCTACGTCTTCTTCCTATTCTAGTCGGAGTTCTACTGGCCGATCTGGTACTCAATCGGGTAGCCGAGTGTGCTATAATTATGGCTAGGAGAGCCATATTGAGAAACACTGTCCGGTTGGACAAATCGTTTGTTTCTAATGTGGACAACCAGGACACCTTAGGCCCGATTGCCCACAGAGGCAGCAACCGAGTGGGCGTGGTAACCGAGCCAACACTTCTGGGACTCGAGATGCTAATTTTCCGAGAGGAGGTTAAATCCTGTGGTGAAATGAGAATAGTAAGTGCGTTGGTAGCTATAAGTTTGTTTGAATAATGGAGTTTGATATTACATAGAATTCACTCGGAATAATTAAGAGAATGTATTGTGTGAGTGATGATCGAGTGAAGTATATATATTGAACTATTGTGTACATGATAAGGAGAAGTAGTGAATGAAGGACATGGGACAAAGTAATTAAAAAGTGGTTGAGCAGGCAAATAATAATAATGAAGAGAAGTTTTACCTAGTCGTTGGACTTTGCACGGATATTAATGTTACATGGGAATCATAGCGGCTGGCCACCGTGGGTTCCTTTTAACATTAATTCATTGTGAAGTTGCTAATAGGCATCGGTGAATGGATTATGATGTAAACAGCTTGTATATCGATTGTTGGACTGTATACCCGACTTTCACCTGGCTTAACTATGAAGTGTTGAACTACTGAGACTGATCACCTCAGGTAGTTGCACCAGTGGTTGAGGTCGTGTGAAGTCGAGGAGACAGACGTGTTTTAGCCAATCTTGGGCAATCAGATTTAGGAAGAAAGGTGTATGAGTCGTATTTCTGAAATTGATGAGTGATTAGAGATAAGGAGTAAATAGAGATGACCTTAAAAAGAAATCTGATGATTTGAGTTTCTACTAAGGTACATTGAGTGGAGAATTTCTGAGTGAATTATGTCTGAGACAAGACCTTCCGGGTGAAGAAAAGCTGATTTCGAATGAGTACTTCTCGGGCCGAGATATTTCCGAGTAGTGAATTTCCGAGTGGGGTATTTGAGTTGAGTGCGACACTTCCGAGTGGGATGGCACCGATTAAGATATACCGAGTGACCCTTTTTCCAGGAAAAGTACTTCTGGACAGAGAAATAGGAACTTCGAATGAGTATATTTCTGAGTGAATAGTTCCCGAAGGAAGTAAATATCCGAGTGGTGAATTCATTTAATTCGTGCTCGGGTCCATAATCAGAGTTACTGAGTCTTTGCTCGGTTTCATCTTTGAGATTATTTTCGACTCTGAGTGATATTCTCAAGAGGTAAAGATGTGGAATTAACTGAAGGTAATGATGGAATTTGGAGATTCTGAGACCGAGTGGTGGTGCCTGCAAAAGGTGATTTTAGGAAAGTCGTGCTAACTGAAGCACATAGGAGTTCTTTTGAGTATTCATCCCGGTATTACCAAGATGTACCACGATTTGAAGAAGGAATTCTGGTGGTCGGATATTGAAGAGCCAAAAGCTTAATCCGAGATACATCGGACCATATCAAATATTGGAGAGAATCGGTAATGTTGCTTACCGACTGGATCTTCCCAGTTCGTTAACTAACATCCATAATGTTTCACGTGTCACAATTCTGAGCCTATATTCTGTGTGATTCCATGATTGTGCCGAGTGACTCTTTTGAATTGGACCTGACGGTGGAAGTACACTGATCAGTATTGGGGAATATCAGGCCAAACGGCTAAGGAACAAGGAAGTGCCATTGGTTAAGGTGAAGTGGCAGAATTTGAATGGGGTAACTTATACGTGGGAATTGGAATCAGACATGAGACGGGTGTACCCTAATCTTTTTCAATAGGTGCGTTGATTTCGGGGACGAAATCCCTTTTTAGGGGGGTGGATGTAACATCCCAGATATTTATAGAAAAATTTTGTGAAGTGGAAAATATTAAAAATTGTTTTAAGGATTTATTTGATATTTTATGAATTATTGGTTAATTATAAAAGGTGTGATTAGAAGAAGAGAAGTTTAATTAAAACCTTTAATGAAATTGTAAAGAAAATAGGGGAAATGACCGGTTGGAGAGGTGACCGGTTGGAAGTGACTGGTTGAGAAGGTAACCGGTTGCCATGAGTTTAAATAAAGGTTTCTTTCTCTCAATCATTAACTTCTACGAGAACCTTCTTCTTCTTCATTTGTTTCTTTTCTTCCTTTCCTTCCTCCATTGCTGCGAGTTGCATGCTCTGAGGGGAGGTCCATTTTGCATCAAAACCTTGAAATAATCACATTTTCGTGACAGTAGTTTCAAGGTATGTCCATCGGTACCATTAATTTCGCCTTTTCCCTTCTCTTTTCTCTTTGGCAAATTCGGATTTCTTGGGGTAACGAAGAAAAAGCTGCGTAGTTTCCATTTTTATGGCATTTTAAGCATGAAGATGAAGCTTGGTAGCATGGGTGATCCATTTATGCATTCTTCCTTTTCTCCCTCTCTTGGCTGAACCATGTACATGTATGAGGAATGCTTACTTTCATTTTTCATGGTTATTTTGGAGCTTGGGAATAGCTTTTAGATCAATGGGTTTTTCAATTTCAGTATTCCCTTTCTTTCCTCTATTGGTCGTGATTAGTGTTGTAAGACGGAGGTACCGTTTTATACTTTGCTAGCAAGTCGGAGCTTAATCAAGAATCTTGAGATGATGGGTACATAAAATTTTTAATAAATCTTGTGCTTGGGGTACTCGTAGGTATCAGAATGGGCTTCGAAAAGGTTGTTGAGTGAAGTGGGTGTCAAAATCAGAAGCGAAGTGGCAAATACGCGAGTCATTGGGCGTGATCGACATCTAGAACAGTTAGCAAAAGCTTGGAATCGAGGTAAGGGGGTGTTCGGGTTATGATTAATTAGAATAGGACATACTGTCCGAGTCGTTGGAATGATTGAGAACCAGGTAAGAAATGATGCTGAATAAAAATTATGAATGTGTATGAATGCATGTATGAATGTGAAAACCGATCAGTTTATGATCGGGTATGTGTGTGTATGACTTAAGAAATATATGATGCTGTGATAATAGAAATGATGATGGATGAGTTATATGTGAATGTGTGTATGATTGCATGTATGTGTATGGACACTGATCGGTTTAGGATCGTGTGTGTGGTTTAAGCCGATTGAATTTGAAATATTTAACGCCGTGACAATCGGTGTTTAGTGGCAATGTGATGTCGGGCTTGACAAGCAGGTCGCCCGAGTGATGAGTATGTGATGTTGTTAATGGCCACTATTTGATGAGAAATGTGAATTTTATAAGTATGATGTGTTTGCCGTGTGAAAACATTATATTGATGGGCTTGACAAGTCGGTCGCCCTACGTTGTGAGCACAAGTCAGTTTCTGACAGTTGTAATAATGATCGTAATGAAATGGCTGTTTATATAATAGAGTATATGATTATGTGGTAGAGGACGACCGACGGTATATGTTACCCTCGTTTTTGGCTTTAATGGTCAAGTCGGGCCCAGTTGAGCTACCTAGAGGTCTATGACCCAGTGGTTGAGGGGGAGTCAAGCAGGACTCGGTGAACCAAGCAGGGATCACGGGGTGTCAAGTAGGACCCCCAGCTGAAGGTCGATCCTTTTAGTATCCGGATACTAGGTCAATTTTATATGAGAGTCAGTTGTGACAATTGATGAATTTAGTATTGTGATGAGTATGTGATTAATTATATTTCCCGAGTGCAATTTACTATAATTACGAGTGTAGTTTGTTATGATTACCGAATGAGAATTGTTATATTTGCTGAGTATGATTTGATATGTTGCCAAGTGCAATTTGTTATACCGAGTGGTAAACTGTTATACTTGCAGAATGAGTTTCTTGCTGTGTGAATGGCTATAATTGTTGAGTGATTTGCTAAAGTGGCCGAATGAGAATTGTTATATTTACCGAGTATGATTGGTTATATTGCCGAGTGTGAGTTAATTGCCGTGTGTAATGTACAGTTTGAGGATAAAGCAATCGGACGGAGTTTATACTCGTATTTGTTATTTAAATTTCGTTCTAGATTAATTATGATGCTAAACACTCACCCTTGCTGTGGTTTTCAATTTAGTAACCAGTGACAGGGAAGAGGTCGGAGCCATGGAAGTGTGCCAAGCGGAGAATTGATGCCAAGGCATCGAGAGATTTTGAATGAAGTGTAATACATGTATATAATAAGTTTTCCGAGTGTGTAATGCTACATGTTGCTTGTATGCTGAATTAAATTTGAATCGGTATGCTGATTGACGTAAGTATAAGTTTTTGGTGTTGTGATGGGTGTTTATTTTGAGTGAATTTGCATTGTTGTAGCATAGTCGATTACCGGGCGAATCTTGCCGAGTGGATTCATTCTTGTCCGAGCGAGGGCCGATTGATTTGGCTTCAATTTCACTCAACTGAGTATCCATTGTTCCTTTCCGAGTGAAGAATAACCGAGAGATCCACTTCCAGGTGGAAGGTTAAGATGTCTCCGAGTGAGTTGTGGTCGAGAGAATCTCTTCCGAGTAAAGAAAGATTAGAGTACTTCCGAGTGAAGATTAGAGTGACTCCGAGTGAAGGTGAGAAGGTTTCCGAGGGAGTTATGCCTGAGAGTCTCTCCCGAGTAAAATAAGGTTAGGGTATTTTCTGAGTGATACCTGACCGAGAGAAGGTTAAGTCATTCCCGAGTAAGAAATGACCGAGTGGATCCCATTCCTGAGTGGAATTAGACTTGTTGACTTTCCTTGTAGGCTTTGTTCGCTCAGGTTTAGAATGTACCATTCGCCCAAGGGAGTCGAAACTCGCCTAAGTGACCTTCTCAGTTTTCGTCTAAGCGCATTAGAGTTTCGCTCAGGCGAATGACTCCTATCTTTGTTTTTCTCCTTCCGTTATTTCTAATTAACTCTATTTTATTATTGCTTTATTTCCGATCAGTTATTGTTATTTTAAGTATGCTTTTATTATTTTGAATGTAATTAAGAAAAGTAAATATTATTTTATATTAAGACCGAGTGATTTTTACTAAACGTGAAAAATTATTTTGGAAAAATGATTAAATTAACGCGGGTCGTCACAGGTTCAGTATTTTGGGCATATCTCTTTTCGAGAAGAATTCATCAGAGCCTCTTTTCGTTCAGAATTGCTCCACTCAGAAGGAAATTCGCTCGGAAATATTTCTGCTTGAAACACTCAGTCATAGCTTTTCTTTTCGAGTGAGTGACCCACTCGGAAATGTCTCACCCGGAGACACCTCATTCAAAAATATCTCACTCGGATATATCTCTGCCCGAAAAGTGCTCGTTCAAAATCAGCCGTTTTTGTTCAGAATTGATTCACTCAGAAATTCTCTACTCGGATATATTTCTACCCGAAAAGTACTATATTCGAAGTCAAAGTCTTTCTTCACCCGAAAGTATTTCTCTCGGAAGTGCGTCACTTGGAAATTTACAACCAAAAGAATCATTCGGAGTCGAAGTTCAGTCCTCTATCGGAAATCTTTCCACTCGGGAATATCACTCGAAGTCGAAGACAATCTCGAAGACGAACCCGAGCACAAGCTCTCGGCAACTTTGAATATGGTTCGAGCACAGGCTCTAGGCAACCTTTATGACATCCGAGCACGAATAGAATGAAGGGGTTCACTACTCAGATATTTACTTCCCCCAGGAACTTTTCACTCAGAAACGTATTCATTCGAAGTCAAAGTCTTTCTCTGTTCCAGAAGTACTTCCCTTGGAAATGACTCACTCGGTAGTCTCGATCGGTGACATATCACGCGGGAATCGGAAAGGTCTCACTTGGTGTCATCCACTTGGAAATGTCTCACTCGGTACCATCCCACACGGAAGTGTCGCATTTGGGGACACCCCACTCGGAAAGTTGTATTTAAGTCGGAGATACCCCACTCGGGAATATCTCGGCCCGAAAAGTACTCATTCGAAAACAAAGCTTTTCTTTGCTCAGAAGTACTTCTCTCGGAAACGTTTCACTCGGAGACGTTTCATTCGGAAACGAGTCACTCAGAGACGTTTCATTTGGAGACGTTTCATTCGGAAACAAGTCACTTGAAGATGTTTCATTCGGAAACAAGTCACTCGGAGACGTTTCATTCGGAAACGAGTCACTCGGAAACGTTTTATTCGGAAATGAGTCACTCAGAGATGTTTCATTCGGAAACGAGTCACTCGGAGACGTTTCACTCGGAGACACTCCACCCGGAATTATGGAACTTGTAGGCGTCTTTGTCCGAAAGGTGCTCATTTGAAGCCAGAGCTTTCCTTCAGTCGAAAGTGTTCATCTCGGATTTTCTTAACTCTGAAATGTCTCATTTGAAGCCAAAGCTTCCTTTCACTCAGAAATGGTTCTCTCGGTCATGCCTTACTCAGAAATATCTTAACTTTCCTTCACCCAGAAATAGTTCTCTTGATCATACCTCACTCGAAATCAGATCCCTTTCTTCACTCGGAATATCTTATCTCCGACATGATTCACTCGGAATATCTTATTCAAAAGTACTTCATTAGGTAATCTCCAAATCAGAACTCTACCAGAGGTTAATATCAAAGGAAGCTATTTGAACGAATCAAAAAGAAGCTTCGATTCACAACCAAACTTATGTAGAAAGTTGATATAAATAGATAATATCATTAATGGTCTAAATAAAATAATGATTATACATGAGAATAAAATTTTGGGATGATACATGAACAAATGATGATACAGGACACAAAAATAGGGTGTGTCTCACGATGCATCTTTGTGACGTCCTTCTTCATTTTTACATTTATTTATATTCGTTTAATAAATTTTCACAATAATTTTTTTTTCACAATTTATAATAATTAATTAAGTTCTAATTCAAAACGATATTTATTTTCACTAAACATATTCAAAAGGATAAACAGTAATAAATAAAATAAGGAAAAGTAATTAGTTAAAAGAAGAAAAGGAAAAAATGGAAACAGGGGCTACTCGCTTGAGCGAGGCCCCTACTCGCTTAAGCGAGATCAGGAATTTTCGCTTGAGCGATGTCCCAGCTCGCTTGAGCGAGTTCCACATACCACTACTGAGCGAGCCACTAAGCGCCTGAGCGAAAAGCCTGTTTGCCTCAGGTTTCTATTTCGCTTAGGCGAGATGTTCTCGCTTGAGCGAAATAGCTCCAGTGATATCACCAACGCGACTCGCTTGAGCGAAGGGTCTAGATAACCAACTCGCTCCAGTGAAAACACTCCAGTGGCTAACTCCCTCTTACTCGCTTGAGCGAGTATATCTCGCTTGAGCGAAGACAATCCAGAATCTAATCCCATGGCCCTCGCTCGAGCGAGGCTCAATCCGCTCGGGCGAAAATCATCCAGTAGTCCCCCCTGATACTGCAAACACATCTCGCTTGAGCGGGAATCCTCCCCGCTTGAGCGAACCTGATACAGTGGCCATTTTCTCTAGCCCTCGCTCAAGCGAGACTGAATTCACTTAAGCGAAACTGGGCCAATAACTATATTGAAGGTACAGAGCATTCTCGCTTGAGTAAGAATCCAACTCGCTCGAGCGAATTATGCAGCATAGACGTGGTAACCTATAATTTTTACACAAGTGAGTATGCCTAAATATTCATATGCACTATTTGACCTAATTTGTCCATTTACATACATTCAAACATGCAACTAGGATTGGTTTCAATTAGGCATGCACTTCACTTCTAACTCCATTCCACTAAATACACACCAATCATCAAAACACTAAACAATTCGCATAATGTGCATCATCCATGACTCACAATTATATACAAGACCTGTCTATATCAATTCATCATCCACACTACTATTGGCTCCATGCTAATATACATCATATTTATGAAATCAACATTTCACATTAATATTACCACCATGCCACTCCATCAACATGAATTCATAATCCTTTTGTTCATATTGTAACTTAATCCAACACACATAAGGACATGTAAATATAACACACATAGAATACAATACACATTGTATACAGAAAACACATTAAACATTACACACAACATTATATTCTTAATTCACTTTACTCCTTGGCATCAATTCTCCGCTTGGCGCACCTTCGGGGCTTCGACCTCTTCCCTGTCACTGGTTACTAAATTAAAAGAAAACCACAGCAAGGGTGAGTGTTTGGTATCATAATTAATCTAGAATGGTAATTGACTAACAAGATACATATTTATTAACTCTACATTATGCAATTAGTTTCGCCTTTCATCATTAACCTATACTTACCACTCATGAACTCGATTCAAATTCATCATTCTCAAGATGCAAATCACAACCAACAAATATGATAGAACACATGCACATCATCACACAATGCCAATAGTTTCATCAGTCATCACCACTGACTCTCACACAAAATCGACGCCTAGTATCCGGATACTAAAGGATCGGCCTTCAGCTGAGGGTCCTACTTGACACCCCGTGAACCCTGCTTGGTCCATCGAGTCCTACTTGACTCTCCACCTCAACGACTGGGTCCTACTTGACCACTGGGTAGCTTAACTGGGCACAAAAACCACGGGAGTCAGAAACGAGAGGCTATACATACCGTCGGCCATCCCACACCACATAATCATACATGTATAACTCACATTCATCATATCATATAACAAGTGGCCATCAACAACAGCTCATGCTCATCAAATGGGCGACCTACTTGTCAAACCCGTCATCACAATGCCACTATACACATCGATTTATCACAATGTAAAACACTTTATTCTCATAATCATCATAAACCATACACAATTCACAATCATACATACATACACATACAATTATCATCTAGTAATCTTTCTTACCGTTTTAATATTTCGTTCGACGACCTGAACCCAAAATACGCACCTATTCTAATTAATTACAACCCGAACACCCCCTTACCTCGATTCCAAGCTCCGACAGTTCGTTCTTGGTGTTGATAACGCTCTCTAAACGCTGTGTTCAAGGTCCTACTTCCGAATTCAACACCCGCTTTGCTACTCGGTCCTCCGACGTCCGTTTCGCTACCTACGGAGGTCAAAACGCAAAACCCATTAACGTCATACCACCCTCATTGCTCCAAATACCGTTTTCAAGCTCCCATGCACTGGAGGAGTGGAAAACGGAGGCTCCTCATACCATGCATTGTAACACCCTCTGTTACACCTTAATAAAATATATAAAAATTCGTAATTTTTTAAAAAAAAAATATGATTGTTAAAAAGAAACTATCAGAATAAATTACATACATTATTTCTGAAATACCTCATAAATATTATTAAAACTTTATAAAGTATTTGTACATTCATCCGAAGAAAATAAACATTAAACATTATAAAAAAGAGAGGAAACTCCATGACCCAGAAGCAGTTACTTATTAACATTATTTATCCATTGGACCACGGTATTCATACCGAGCTTCCTTTCTAGAACGTGCTATATCTACTGCCGAAATTCTTCGATCCTTCCCTCTGAACCATCAATTTAGAATATATGAAACAAAAACACAGAGAAAGGAGTGAGAAACAGAATATAATATTCTCGAATAAGACATAAGCAACAAAGGGTTTTCACAAACCAATACATAATAATATCAGTCACAATCACATACACAATCAATTATGAATGCATGAATGTATGCAATATCTTCATCATAACTTATCTATATATGTGGGCCCTTAAATTTTAATTTACACTGGGCCAACCAGGAGTTTACACTATTCCATAAGTCTGGATAATAATAATATGAACAGTTCAACTGGCATGTAAACACTTAGAGACTAGTCAGATTGAGAAAGTTTTTATTGTGAAAGTACTCGACACTAGGGAGCTACCCCAGGTCCCCTGAAGCACCCTTTCACACTCTCTCATCCCAAGGCTCGTAATTAAGCCTCCTCTAATGTATCCTAGGTTTCTATAATCCGTCCCCAGACAATATCATTTCATTTCACTTTAATGATTCATGATGCATGAACTACTCGCGTATTGAGTTGGTTAAGGCTTTTAAAAACTCAATTATTAAATACCTTAAAGGTTTACAATATCATTTTAATAAACTGTACATTTTCTCAATTCTCTGAATTTCTGTCCCACAGAAATAAATTTGGTACAGTTGTCGAATCTCACTGAAATTGAGTTTCTAAGCCTTAAATATCTAAAAATTTTCTCATATAAAACTTTACATAATCTTTCTCAAATTGAATCTTAACAAGATCAAATTTAGAAATCTCAATTATTTTCAAATATTCTTTAGTTATTAAGTTGGAAAAATAAAATAATTTTCTTTTGAAAAATTTAATTCAAGATTTAATTATCTCAACTTGTTATAAATTAATTTTCATAAAATGTCTACTGTCTAAAATAAATACTAATTTTTTATTCTAAATATAAAAATAATTTCTAAAAAGAAATAAAAGATTTTAAAATAATAAAAATTTAAAGAGTAAGGTAAGAAATTCTTACTGAGTTTTAGTTTTCCGTCATGCTCGCTATATACTCAAACTCCACATTACAATATCAAAAATCAAATACTATCAATCACAGTTAAACATCATCAATCACAAATATAATCAATCATAATCAAATCAATTAAATTAAATATCATTAATACATATCATAATACAAAATTTAATAATTATTAATATAGTCAATTTGAGTCCTTTTGGTCAATTCCTCGCATAGGTCTATGTAAGTCCATATAATCCAGTCCTTGCATAGGTATAGTTCAGTCCATATGGGTCATAGTAGTCCAAGTCCTTGCATAGGTATAGTCTAGTTTATATAGGTTATAAAAGTCCAAGTCCTTGCATAGGTATGTTAGAGTTAGTTAAACCAGATATTTAATTCAAGATTTATTATAAATTTTAAGTTAAAAGGTTAATATTTTTTAAAAATACTAATATTATTAAATTTAAAAGGAGTAGGAGACTCCTCCCATTATTCTTATGTCTTTTCATATTATATTCTTATCTCACTCCCCCTTACCTTGAATTGTTACTCAAAAGAGATTTGCTTTGCGCCTCCAATTTCTAGAAATATTAATACCAATCTTATTTCAGTATAGGCATAAGATGAAGATTAAGATTACTACTTAAAACAGAAATGGTAAATGTTGAATAGTGAATAGTGAATAGTGAATAGTAAATCGTGAATAGTAACAGTAAATAGTAAAACGTGAATAGTAACGGTAAATAGTAAAATATGAATAGTAACGGTAAATAGTAAATCGTGAATAATAACAGTAAATAGTAAAACGTGAATAGTAACAGTAAATAGTAAATCTGAATAGTAACAGTAAATAGTAAAACATAAATAGTAACGGTAAATAGTAAAACGTGAATAGTAACAGTTAATAGTAAATCATGAATAGTAACAGTAAATAGTAAAACGTGAATAGTAAAGGTAAATAGTAACAGTAAATAGTAATTTACTATTTGAATAGTAATTTACTATTAAAATAGTAATTTACTATTGAAATAGTATTTTACTATGCAGAATAGTAACTTAAAATAATATTATTTCCAGTATAATAATATATTTCTAAAAACGATATAAAAATAACCTTAAAAATATAAAAGTGAGGTATTCGTACCTTAGAATTTTAGCAGAACCTTCTTCCAAAAAAATTTACTTCTCTCTCCCACTTCCACCACTATCTCACTAGCACTACTATATTAAGAAAACTTAATCTGAAATTGTGAATTCTAAAGAAGAATTCCTTCGGTATTTATAGGAAAAAAGTTTACTATGCATTTCATTATTTTAATATAAAAGTACTGTGTATTTTTAAATTTTTTATTCCTGGTTATTGTGCATCTTTTGAAAATTTTATACATGCACAATGTTTTGTATAGTAACTGTCGGCAGAATTATTAAGCCAAATAGTAATCTTTCACTCGGTATATTTTAAATATTTAAAATGAGTCCTTTTTGAAATTTAGCGATATTATATCAGTCCTTTCTAATTTTATAACAAGTAATATAAAGTTTAAATTTTAAAAATCTAAAATTTTCTGTTAATAAAAATTTATTGATACGTTCCTAATTTTTTTAACTATTGGAAAAATAAAGATTTTTCTCAAACCGACCGATAATTTTTAGATAAGTCTACTTGAAACGGATTTTAGAAAATTTTCTTATAATTTAAATTCACTTTCTTATAAATATTTTTAATTTTAGGTCACTTTATATGAATTTAAAATTATTTAAAATTTATTATTTTATTAAAAAATTCAAAAATTCCAAAAAATTTTCCAAAAAATCATAAATAATACGTAGATTAAAAAGTTCTAAAGAACCATAAGCTAATTGCTTCAAAATTTTAATATAAAAATAAAAATATGGGTGTTACATGCATGGCCATCGGCTAGAGGGAGAGAAAATGAAAAGGAAAGATAACTCAATTTTAACGGTTCCATTGTACTCATCTCGAAGCCACAATCCCAAAAACGTGGTTACTTTGAAGTTTCGACGCCAAATGGACCTCCCCTTGAGGCATGCAAGTCACGACAAGGTGGAGGGAGAAAGAAGAAGAAAACGCTGGTGTGAAAGGGGAAGAAGAAGAAAGATTTTTCATTTTAAGGCTCAGGGGTAAAACTGTTCTTTCCTTATTTCTTTTATATTTTCTTTAAAGTTTTAATTAAACTTTTACCTTTTACCTCCATCGGTAACTTTTAAATTTACCTCCTTCTAATTTCACCTAATTTAACATTTTGTAATTAATCAATCAAGTAAATTTATTTATCTCCACAATATTTAATTATTTATAATTGTATTTATATTAATAATAATTTCCAAAATCTCAAATAAATTCAGTTGGGCAATTATTAATATTTTCCGTCAATTAAAATTTTGCTAAAATATTAGGGATGTTACATTCTCTGGTGCCTATGTCAACAATGAGTTTAAAGCTAACATAGATGGTATCTCAAGAGGGAATCAAGGAATAATTATACAATAAATGCATATTTTTCATTGTTTCCCAAGTGAGTATATACAATGAGGGCTCATGTATAGTAACAATGATGTGATTGTCAGATACTTTTACAAGTTTGTTAGTGATGCGGTCGTTGACATGACTTTTCCCGTGGACGATGTCACATTGACGAAAGCTTGGTATCTTGTCCACTATAAGACGAGTTCCCTTATTACGATTTAGACTAGTATGTCATTCAATTATAATCTGAGCTTAAATGATATGTCTAGTTAATATCAAAATAAAATACTTTTTATATATCTACCAAACACATTCTTTAATATGTGGAATGAAATTAGTAGGGCTAACTATTTGATAAAGCCAAATATATATTAACGAATTTATAACAACATAGAAAAAATCATGAATAAAATAGAAATGGTAGTAAAAAAAATAAAAAAGAGAGAACAGAAAATGTTTATTCACACACACCTTGAACACTTGAATAGAGAAAATGAGGAAAGTAGGGCAAATAGGAAAGGCAAAATGAAAGAGCGATAAAAGGGTAATTACACCTTCATAAATTAAAATTAAAAGGTATAATCATTTTACGCATAATTGAAAGCAATGGTTCCTATATAAAACTTGGGTTATGTAACCAAGAATAATATCTCAGTGAGAGAACACTACTTTAAGATTTGATTTATAGAATTACTAAGTAAACCAAAATCTTGCTACTTTAAAATGGTATACCAAACATGTCATATTGCAGTTTTATGGTATATTAAAATAATAGTATTTCATCACCGTATTTTTGAGTTTGTTGAAACATTAATGAATAATGAGTCTAAAGATCCACATGCTTCAAGCAAATATGTCCATTATTATTACAGTCCTATTAAGAATGATAAAGTTTATTTGGTAAAAAAAATGATAAAGTCAAATAGGCCTTTGTGGCTTTGTCAATGTATTGTTCTTCTCACCAATTTTAACGGGCCTGCCAAGTCCATTACAGCCCACTTTCTTAACCTTTTCTGTTCTCCTATTTTGCTTATGGATTTGATGAGATTTTAAGTGGGTTTTGTTTTACTAATTTAAAAGTTTATTATGCAAAATAATTATGTTTAGTAAAAAAACGTATTTTAGTAAATTGTTGAGTTTTTTAAAATGTTATTTAAAATACTGTTTACTTTTTTATATTATTCTTATTGAGTTTATTGAATCACTCGTATTTATTATATATATTATGTCATTTTAAATTTAAGAACTAACTTTACTAAAAATATTTCAATTTAACCAACTAATTTACTAATTTTCAGATAGCTTATAGTTTTGCCAAACAAACCCAATAACAAACTTAGATTCTTCACCCAACAAAACAAAAGAAATCTGGCACCGGCTTTTTTATTTAATTTTTAAGTATAAGTTATTTTAATATTTTTTACATAAATATTAAAATAATCGGTATAATATATATATATATATATATAAAGAAATGGTACTCTCATGCACCACCCGAGAGAATCACAATTCTTAAATAAAGTGAATATTTTTTATGCATTAAATGAAATTATAGAACTCAACTCTCTCTTTATACATGTTTGTTTGTGTTAAAATTGGTTCAACGGTGTAAAGGATGTTTTATCATCCCTTAACTCAACTTGAATGTGAACTTTTTCAAACATTGTTGTCTAAATATCACCCGTTGGATCATATGTTTAGTTTGATTAGCTTTATTTGATTTTGACCCAAACAAGCATTGAGTCCCTTAAGAGTTTGGTTTAATTATTTTAAAAAATTAAAATATATTTTAAAAAGTCTTATATATTAACAATAAATTATAACTCAATTAGCATCACAAAATAATATTGTGAAAAAATACTGAATATGATTATCGCTAAATATACTTTTTAACTATTACTAAGTTTTAAACATGATAAATTTTGATAGATGATGCATGTGATAAATAAAAAAATCTTATATATTAAAGTAATAAAAATAATATATAAAAATAAGCATAAAGATTGTTTTGGGGATAAACCCAAAAACAATTATATTTTTTTTATTTGACTATTAATTTTTATATGTATATTTCAACAGGAGGAGGAGCTATAGATGGTGAGAGTATCTAGTTCGAAAATTATATTTTTGATTAGGGCATATCTCGTGGAAATAAAATGCATCTCGTCGAAAGTGTGGATGTTCAAAGGGAGAAAGATAAAAGATTTGTCTTTAGAAAAAATGGGAACCCAAATTCATTCATTGAATTGGAATGGAAGAAGTGGGAGAATTTATTCGTGTTTGACCAGAATTGGGTTCACTTGTTTCTCCCACAAGTCAAAAAGGAGAAAAGTGAAACACTGTTATCGAATACTATTATGTATCTGTTTGGTCAGTAGTTAAAAAAATAAAGTTATGAAAATATAAAAATTTAATAATTAGTATTAATCATTCATACTGTTTGAGACAGTTAAAACTCTATTTAATAAACAATTTTTTTTTCCGTTAATCAAATTGAGATAATTTAACTGACCTACTACAAATTAGTCTAACTAGTGTTTATCTTTTTTTTTTCTTTTTAACCAGTGTCATTAGGAATACACCAATACTAAAAGAATTAAACGTAATCAAATTTTATAAAAAAATATAGGACTCCTTGAGAATTTAAGGAATCAATGTTGATATTTTAGAAGAAAAGTTTCTACTATCTTTTATTTATTAACCATTATCCTTAAGGCCTAAACCTTTCCTTAACTTTTAAGGATACGTTTCAAATCCTTTCATGAGCTACTAGTAATAGAGTAACTTATCCTTGATTCTTATAAAACAAGTGAATATGTTTAAATGTTCGATATATCATATGTTTTTTTTAATATTTTACATTGTTTTAAAATTTATTTATGATTTAATTAGTGTCTAACTATTTCGACTAAGAAATTCATATAATTTTCCCACGGATTGTGAATATTCAAAGCCATTTAATTAGTTTCATCCACGTTGTTTTATGACCGAAAAACTTCCTTTTTAAATTCTGACTTTTTACTTTTGGCTAAAAGTTGTTTGATTTAGTGAGTGTGTCGGAGATCATAAAATTAAAAATTTATCAGCTTTTCGTAATTTAATTTTTCATTCAATATAATAAGACGTTAAGGAATATAGTAGGAAAGCATGAATTTATTTTTACATAAAAGATAAGTTATTTTTTGTGAACATCAAAATGTGTTTTGTATATACATGACAAAATTTAAACATGGGATTCTTAAAATACTTAGTTATTTATCAACTATGTCCGACTCTGTTAGTTAAAAAATTAAGTTATTTGTAATAAAAAAATAAAACCTTGTATAAATACCAAATTAAAATTTTATTTTATCAATTTGTGTCTGTCCTATCTTATTACATTTTTTGTTAAATTATTATTCTCTTCTTTTATAGATAGGTAATTTTCATTCAATTTTCACTAATTAACTTTGTTAATTGAATCATATCATGACAGACAAATATCATACGTGATCATGTCTTTATTTACTGACTATGCAATATTATCATACATTACAGATGCTACTGATATGGTTTATCAATATGTCAAATGTTCATTAGTCGGAGAGTAAATGTCACTCGAAGTCACCAAATAACATTTGACATGTAAAGTCTCTACATCAGCAACATATTTTTCCTTTTCCCTCACTACTTCCCCTTTCATCCTCTACCATTTATCTGGTGGCGTCATCAACTTGACATAGGTGATGTAAACGCATTGTAACATCCCAAAAATTTCATTCTCATGTATAATCATTTTTAATTTAGACCATTAATGATATTATCTATTTATATCAACTTCCTACATAAGTTTGGCTGTGAATCGAAGTTTCTTTTTGATTCGTTTAAATAGCTTCCTTTGATATTAACCTCTGGTAGCGTTCTGATTGGGAGATTACCGAGTGAAGTACTTTCGAATAAGATATTCCGAGTGGATCATGTCTGAGATGAGACTGTCCGAGTGAAGAAAGGAATCGTTTTCCAAGTAAGGTATGACCGAGAGAACTTCCGAGTGAAGGTTATGTTTTCGAGTGAGGTATGACCGAGAGAACTTCCGAGTGAAGGAAGGTTAAGATGTTTCCGAGTGAGTATGACCGAGAGAACTACTTCCGAGTGAAGGAAGGTTAAGGTGTTTCCGAGTGAGGTATGGCCAAGAAAACTACTTCCGAGTGAAGGAAGATTAAGGTGTTCTGAGTGAATCATGTCCGAGATAAGGTTAAAAAGCGCCAGACATCCGTTGCCCAAATCAGGGATCAGTGAAGAATTTTCGAGTCTGACTACGGACGAGTGCTTTTCTCGGAAAGGAATATTCCCAAGTGGATTGATTCCGAACGAAAAGGGGCTCTGACTTTGAATGAGCACCTTTCGGACAAAGACGCTTCCAAATTCCATACTTCCGAGTAAAACGTCTCCGAGTGACTCGTTTTCGAATAGAAGTCTCCAAGTGAAACGTCTCTGAGTGACTCGTTTCTGAGTGAAACATCTCTGAGTGACTCGTTTCCGAATGAAACGTCTCTGAGTAAAATGTTTCCGAGTGAAACGTCTCTAAGTGACTCGTTTCCGAGTGAAACGTCTCTGAGTGACTCGTTTCCTAATGAAACATCTCCGAGTGAAACGTTTCCGAGAGAAGTACTTCTGAGCGAAGAAAAGCTTTAATTTCGAATGAGTACTTCTCGGGCCGAGATATTTTCGAGTGGGGTATCTTTGATTTAAATACAACTTTCCCGAGTAGGGTGTCCCCGAGTGCGACACTTCCGTGTGGGATGGTACCGAGTGAGACATTTCCAAGTGGATGACACCAAGTGAGACCTTTCCGATTCCCGCGTGATATGTCACCGATTGAGACTACCGAGTGAGTCATTTCCAGGGGAAGTACTTCTGGAACAGAGAAAGACTTTGACTTCGAATAAATACGTTTCCGAGTGAAAAGTTCCCGGGGGAAGTAAATATCCGAGTGGTGAACCCCTTCATTCTATTCATGCTCGGGTGTCATAAAGGTTGCCTAGAGCCTGTGCTCGGGCCATATTCAAAGTTGCCGAGAGCTTGAGCTCGGGTTCGTCTTCGAGATTGTCTTCGACTCCGAGTGATATTCCCGAGTGGAATGATTTCCGAGAGAGGACTGAACTTTGACTCCGAATGATCCTTTCGGTTGTAAGATTTCCGAGTGACATAACTCCGAATGATCTTTTGGTTATAAGTTTTCGAGTGACGCACTTCCGAGAGAAATACTTTCGAGTGAAGAAGAGCTTTGACTTCGAATAAAGTACTTTTCGGGCAGAAATATATCCGAGTAGAGAATTTCCGAGTGAATCAGTTATGAACAAAAAAATGGCTTTGAACGAGCACTTTTTGGGCAGAGATATATCTGAGTGAGATATTTCTGAATGAGGTGTCTCCGGGTGAGACATTTCCGAGTGGGTCACTCACTCAGAAAGAAAAGCTATGACTGAGTGTTTCAAGCAGAAGCATTTCCGAGTGAATTCCCTTTCGAGTGGAGCAATTCTGAAAGAAAAGAGGCTCTGATGAATTCTTCTCAGAAAGAGATATGCCCAAAATACCGAACCAGTGTCAGAATTAATAGTTTACTCCAATCATATCATCTTGTACATATTTTAATATATTTACTTCAATCATACAAGCTCCATTAGGTAGGCGGTGGAAATGGTCAACAATACATCTCATTTTCTTATCTAAAATCTTCATTATCACCGCAGTTAATGCACCTAACATCCCACTACAATCCAATTACGAAAAGCTTGTCCCCCACTTGTCTTTTGCATTATTAAATCGACACTACATCATCGTTCCGAAGTCTGAAATTCTTAGAACAAACTAAAATTAGTAAAGTCTCTCTCTCATTTTCTTTTCTCCGTCAAGTCGCCTTTGATTTGAAGATAGGACAGTAAGAAGAGAACATTTTTCAACCAATCTAAGATCCTCCATCAAGGTAAGAGGAGATAGGGTTGTGAATAAATATGGAATGGGTAGAATTGTATGCTGTTCTAGGATTTCCAGATTTATTTTCGTAGCTTGTTACTTAATTTTGAAGCTGAAAATGTGTGAATTTGACTCTGACTTCTTCATCAACGTTGTAGATCTTTTCGTTATGTGAATTTTGAGACTGGAACCGACTGATTTAGATATGTATAGCCTGAGTTATAGTCAAAATACTACAGTATGTCTGTTCTGGAATATGTACCTTCTATTTTGTGTAAATATTAATATTCTGGGAATTATACATACATATTTAGACTTTGATGTCTTCATAAAAGTTGTAGATATTTATGTTATGGATCTATAGAAAGTGGAATTGCTTAAAAAGGATTTGATTTGCTCACGTTATGGTCGCTTTACTAATGTATGTTGCTGTTGTAAATTTCTGAAATTACCTATGATGATTATTATGGATGAAAATGATATTTTCCATGTGGGTAATGATTTAATTTTGAATTATTGAGGGATTATTGAGTATTATGGATGCTATTGAGTGTCCTATGAATGTCATACAGTATGTTTATCTTTGTAATGAATAATTATGAATGACTAAATTAATGTATACATGAATGCCTGGTGGTTTATTAAAATATGTTGTTGAACTGTAAATCCGTGATTTTAAGAATTAATATATGTGATGTGTCCTTTGAGGACTTGTGGTTTTCCAAGTGATTATGGAAGTATTGATATCATGATATGTTAAATCGATAAAGAGAATTAAAGGCATTCATGCATCATAAGCATTTAGACGCACCATGGAATTTAGGGGTTCCATGATTGCCGACCCTGGTGGGGGGTTACTCTATGATGAGTTAAAGCCCTATTTTCTTTGAGCGCCATGGAGTATATGGATTCATGGTTTATGCTAAGTCCTACGTACTTCGGTACTTGAGCGCCATGGAGTGTAGGGATTCATGGTTTATGCTAAGTCCTACTTGTGTACTTCGGTACTTGAGCGCCATGGAGTGTAGGGATTCATGGTATATGCTAAGTCTTACTTGTGTCTCTATGAGACTTTTTACTGCAGTAATCCCACCAAACTAAAATGGATTCAGCATGACATCATTTGACTAAATTAAAGACTATTAAATGTAAATGACCTTGTTTGACATATTCATCATATCATTATGGTTTGTTGATTGTGTTTGTGCAATTTTGCTTATTTTATATTTATTCTATATTATGTCTCACTCTTACATTATTTTTACAGTGCATGCTTCACAGAATAAAGAGTGGTGCAATTAATGAAGCTTTTATGTTTTAGTGCTTGGACTTTGATTTCATTTGAACTTTAATGTGTTGTAATAATATTATGTACCATGTACTGCAATTATATTCATCGTTTCCGCTATATAAATATATTGTGTTTTATTCGTTCACGACTAGCATGTATGATAATATTCTGCATTTATCAATTTTTACGTGACCCTAGAATTTAAATTATGAATTTCAAAATGATTCTTTAAACGCGAAAAATTTTTATTTCGAAAAATTTTTGGGCGTCACACACATAACCAACCATCACTTTCTCCATCACATCATTTTTCTCTAGCATTGTAACAAACCTATGTTTGCACCACCCATGCCGCATTAGTGGTGTCACCAAGTGAACCATGGGGCAAAGAAGGAAAGGGGATGCAAATGAGGAAATAAGAAGGAGAAGGAGAACATGACATTGAGAGATGACAAGAAAGAAAAGATGAGTAATAGAAATAAGAGAAAAAATAATAAGATGGATATGACTTGAGTGATATTTTTAAAATATTAAATAAATAAGTTTCAATGTTAAGCAACACTTAACTGGCGAAAAGTTAATAACAGAGCTTAATCATAACAAAAAATCGAATGTGAAATCCTATAAAAATCTTAGAGATTTAATCATAGCTTTAAACTTTTGTATGGGCTAATTTTATATTTAACCCTAAAATTTGTTTACTATTGATTGATGATAATCCTTTTAATGTTTTATAAGTTGGATTATACAATACAAATTTAGGTTATTCACACTAAAATAATACCATCATTCACACTTAATAAATTATGTTATTTTAAACATCAATAGATATTCAACCCCACCAATTTCAAATATACTTTAAAAAATTCTATTAAAAACTAGTTTAAAAAATACATTTTTAATAAGGCCTTTTACAATGGGTAATAGTGAAATTGATTTAAAAATTATATTTTAAATCGATTTTCAATAAACGATTTAGAAATGTAAACTTCCGTTAACTAGGACAATTTTAAAATTGTTTTAAAATGTAAAGAACTAAATTGAAATAAATAAAACATTAGTGACCAAAATGATATTTAAAAAAATACAATGGACCACACATGTATTTTAACCCAATGTTTATAATATATTAAGTTATAGTTACACGATTTGATAATGATTTATATTATTCTTAATAAAATAATTTATACTTATTTTTTCTTTATTATAATTATTTGAAACATTAATAGATACTCAAGATTTTCTTATTAATTAGTGAAAATATTTTGGTGAATGTGAAACTTTGAACCAATATCATAGTTGTTTCTTTTTTCTCTAGTAGACCAGCATTATTCTTTTTGAATTGCGTCCTTTGAAATTGGTGGGTTGATGTCTTGATGATACCCAAAGGACCAACCAATTAAAGTTAAGAGAACCTTTTAGTTAACAAATAGGTCCTACACCTTACTCCTTAACAAAGTTTTTCTTGCCCCTTTTCTCCGTTTTTAGCAACCCGTTGACCACTCCCCACCCCACCGGAACAACCATAAATGTGATTATACATTTTCCAAAAAACAAAAATATTTATAATTATTTTTTCTTAATTAATTTGGGTTGATTTGATCTTTCAGTTTGATAATACATAAAAATAGAATTATCTAACGGTTAATATCAATCTTACATAGATAGTGTTTGAGACTTTTTACCAATTTATTAAAAATTAACATTTAACTAACCAAATTAAAAATTCTCACAAACTAATACATCTTGCTCATTTAGAATTGAATTTCCTGTAATGTTAAAATTTTTGTATTATTATTTTATTTCACAATTCTTATCTTTCTTAACTAAAAATGAATATAGAAAGATGTTTTGTCAATATATGATATATGTATATATTTTTTAGCTCAAATGGAATTGAGCTTATAGTTGACTAGAAGAAAAACTCTCAGTTGGAAGAACTAGTTTCATTGCTCAAATACATTATGGTTGAAAAAATAGAAATTTTGATTGTAGTTGATTTTGTGTAATCTGGACAGTGAACTGTAGGTGTTGTTTAGAGTGGTGATAACTTTTTCTTAAAAAAAATATAAGTAGGACAAACAATTAATTCATTTTTTAAGTTATGATGATACTAAAATTTTAATTACAAAGTTTTAAAATTGTATGAGTGAAACACTTTAGTCCTTAAAATTTTAACATGTTAATTTAGTTCATGAATTCACAAAATAATATTCAATTTGAATACAGGGTCAGAGTAAATTATTAGAACATATTTTGCTTAATAATTTATAATAAAGTATGAAATAAATAAATTTAATTGTTAAATTATATCATTTTACATTGATGATTAGACACGTAAAAGTTTTATAAAATAAAAATATTTTCATAAATATTAATGGTAAAAGTTTATCGAATCATTAACTTTACAAACAGTGTTAACGGAAACAAAATTTTCTTAAGTATTAATGGTAAAAATTTATAAAGATTTTTGAAGACCTCTAAACAAAATGTAAAGAACCAAACTGAAACTAAATCATGAGTTAAAAGGATCAAAATGTTATCGTAATCTTAATTTATTAATTGTTTTTTAAAACAATGATTAAGCGTTAAGTAAAATATACATGCAGTCTATAAAAGCTCTCATCTCGTCCTCATCTAACTTGGACTTCCGTAACGGAATAAACTAGTGGTAACATCAAAATTCTTACTTTTAAAAGTTTGTCGTAGAAATTTTATGACCATTATCTTGAATGAATTTTGTAAAACTTGTACTCATAGGAATAGGAATAGTAAATAATTACATTAGTCATAGGTATTAAAATCGGATATATCCGGTTGAATTATGAATAGGTAGCTAATTAATTTCAATCAACTTATTATTATTATTGAGATAATTATGATTTAATTTTTAAGTTAATTATAATTTATTTAAACTGATGTTTATTATTAATTTTATTCAAAGAAACATCAATAATAGTGACATAATAACGCAAAATATACAAAATTTAAACAACATTGCTATTATATTATGGTAATAATGGTAACATAGTACAAGATTAGATATGAACTCATTCAAGACGGGACATGTTGGCAAAGAGATCAACGCGTGGATTGAATTACAGCCATTTTGAATTTTCGCGAC
The DNA here is from genome assembly GCA_037962975.1 of Clitoria ternatea. Taxonomy (NCBI): domain Eukaryota; kingdom Viridiplantae; phylum Streptophyta; class Magnoliopsida; order Fabales; family Fabaceae; genus Clitoria; species Clitoria ternatea. Next base: position 115,356,300 of record CM075674.1, on the reverse strand, counting down.
ACTACGGGCTGCTTCGGGTCACATACGTTTCAATAACATCAACCAACTTATTCTTTTTTAAAGAAAATCCAAATTATAACGGATGCTAATTTTATGTTAAAAATATATTTTCTTTTTAATTCCTGATTTGACTATTTCTGAAATGTTCGATATATAAGAGGTATTCTGGTACTCTCATAATCGATATGAATTCTCATTCTTACTTAGTTTAGCGGGAATTTAGGTTCAGTGAAATTATATAGGGCATGTTTGGTTTGTAATCGGGGAAATGAGGTTGAGGAAATAAAAAAAAATAAAAATTAATATTGATATTTTACACTGTTCGAGATAATTAAAATTCCGTTTCACTAACCAAGTTGAATATTCAAACACATCCTTGTAAGACTAATCAATCAAACCAATTTTAATAATAGTGAGTATAACATTATAGTTATCCTGCCGCCCTTTATGAGATGAAAGTTGGGTTGGCTTTCCATTTTTGTCTTACCAAAATTGAAGTAACTAGAATATATTCTATGCAATTAACAGTTAAAAAGGAGCACACATAATTTATGATGAGTCTGTCCTCACCTTAGCCTTCCTTTTACTAACAAGGAATCTCATGGTACTACTCTCTTAACCAGAGTACACTCCTTCTCTGTTCTTCTCTACCAAAAATATAAAAACCTCTCTCTTTTCCTACTGTGTCTCACCTTTCTTTTTTTAATTTTTATTCATTCACTAATTTCTCTCAACTCTATATAACAACTAGCCAGCACAAATGGAACTTGCATATATGTATATATCAAATTGAAAAAAGCCCACAAATTATATATTAAAAAAATGTCAAAATCTTTGGAACTCCCAGATTGTTTGTATCCTAGGCCACCAATTAGAGTACCCCCAAGTGCCCCAACACCAAAGATTACACTCTACCTATCTAATCTTGACGACCAAAAGTTCCTTAGATTCTCTATTAAGTATTTGTACCTCTTCAAGAAATCTGTGAGCTTGGACATGTTGAAGTCTTCTTTGTCTAGGGTGTTGGTGGATTACTACCCTTTAGCTGGGAGGTTGATGAGGAGCAGCATTTATCATGAGGATGATGATCATCACAGTAAGCTTGAGGTGGATTGCAATGGTGAAGGTGCTTTGTTTGCTGAGGCTTTCATGGATCTCACTGCCCAAGAATTACTAGAACCTTCTAAGACACCAAATGACTCATGGAGGAAACTCTTGTATAGGGTGGAAGCTCACAGTTTCCTTGATGTTCCTCCCCTTGTAATCCAGGTTAGATCATGTTCTCCTTAATTTACTATATATATATATATATATATATATATATATATATATATATATATATATATATATGAATCTTTGTTTTATAGCCAAATATTACTTGCTAGATTTTATTAAAAATGTTAGCATTTGATTGATCTAACTTATATAAATACACCTTATATATGAATTCTCAGTGATGGACTAATTTTTCTTACCAAGTATAATTCGATAAAACAAAAAACTAGGTTTTTATAGTAATTTCTCTCCATTATTGATTTTATTATGCAATCTTATTAACTATGAAAATCTTAAACGATATAAAATCAAAGATAGTGATTCAACTAGAAACATATATAAGTTGTAATCGTGAAGAGAAAAACAAAATTAAAGATGTATAATGAAAGATTAAGATATGTTTTTTTTGGTCTAATACATGATATCATAAAGTTTACATTGGAATTCGATACTATACTTGCGATCACATTGTTCTTTTAATAAAACCTTGAATAAGGTAGGCAATGTATAAAAGTTGGCAAAGTGTGCATATTTTTTTATATTGACTTTAAATTTTAAAACGAAAAAGCAAAGTGCTATCCCTGCTTAGTTGTTACTTTCAGAAAGCATGGTTTAGTGGACAGAGTGCTTTCAGTCATTGGCCCTTCACCCTTTTTTCTATTTAAAATACAAATTTTATATATAAAATTGACCAGATTATCCTTAATTGCCTTTCTTTACTTTACGATTTTATATGCTACAAATAAATAAAAAAGGAATGATTTGTCGATCCAGCATTGAACTTTTGTGCAAATTGAATTCATTGCGGTGGAGTTCACGCATTTGCTGGTTCTATAAGATTTTTACACACGTTAATTTATCAATGTAATACAACACTTAATATCTACCGTGCAAAATAAGTTTTTATATCGATTTTTTTAAATAACCTGTATAAAAAGTAGGGATTGTTATAGGTAGAGAATCCAATTTTTTCTTAAAAAAAATATTTAATTTTAAATTTTAATTTGTCAATTATTTTAGGTGACGAGTCTTCGATGCGGAGGAATGATCCTATGCACGGCGATAAACCATTGCATATGCGACGGCATTGGCACGTCACAATTTCTACACGCGTGGGCCCAGTTCACCAAAGACCAAAAAATCAATCCAACAATGACACCATTTCACTGGCGACACGTGTTAAGATCACGAGACCCTCCACAAGTAAAGTTTACCCACCCGGGGTATACCAGAACAAAACCCACCCCTCAAGTGGACTTGCGTAAGTTGATGCAATCGCAACCACTTGTGGCAACGACCTTCACATTCGGACCCTCCGAAGTGGTTCGGTTGAAGAAACAGTGTGTGCCGTTGCTGAGAAAACAAACCACGACTTTTGAAACCATAGCGGCTCACACGTGGCGCTCGTGGGTGAAATCACTAAACCTAGACCCCACACTAACTGTTAAGCTACTTTTTTCCGTTAACGTTAGAAAAAGGATGAACCTTCCCGAAGGGTATTATGGGAATGGATTTGTTCTAGCATGTGCCGAGAGCACCGTAAAGAATTTAATAACCGCCAATAACAACCTTCGACACGGTTTGAAACTAATACAAGAAGCTAAATCAATTTTGGATGAAGATGGGTACATAATGTCTATGATTGATTTGTTGGAGGATGAGAATATGAACCTTGATGTTTCTACGAGTTTGGTTATATCACAATGGTCTAGGCTAGGGTTAGAGGATTTGGACTTTGGGGAAGGGAAACCAATGCATATGGGTCCTTTAACTAGTGGAGTTTATTGCTTGTTGTTACCCGTTGTTGGTGATGCTAATTCGGTAAGAGTGCTTGTGTCGGTTCCAGAGAGTGTTGTGGAAAGTTTTAGGCATCACATGATGATCAAAGAGAGTTGGGATAAAGATGATGAAAAAAATAATATTGGTGGGTATCATGCGCAGCAAAATGGATGCATCTAAATTATATGTATGTATATCAACTTGCATTTTTATATACACTCTTGATAAGAATCGTGTGGGGGCCGAATAAATGTATTGAAATTTTAGTGTGTGTACATTAAACAACAGCAATTCTCTCTCTCTCTCTCTCTCTTTTTCTTTTGATTAAGATTTAGGACTCCATTAGATTAATTACTATATATATTTTTGTTTGGAACAAGATTGCCCGTAAAATGTATAATGATGATTTCTTGCAGGCTGATTGGCGCATTCTAGAGCTAGTTATCACTTAAATTGAAACACAAATCATTTTTTAAGCATATGAAAAGAATGTTAATAATTTTTATAAAAAGATACTAACATTTTAAATTTATCCTTATTTAAATTTAAATTTCATTTTGATATTAATAGTTACATTTTTCAATAGTAAACTTTTAAAAAAATTAAATATTTTTAAATTAATTAAATTTATCTCATAAATTGAAACCCGATATATAAATAACAACGAAGTAAGTAAGATATACTTGGTCTAGCACTGAGATGGAATCAGAATACTCTGGAAATTGAAATTAATTTGTAGTAGTGTGGTTGATGTATATGTGAACCAACTCCATCATTATATCTTCGCATATTCCAAATTAGGATTTTGTTCATTTTCTAAGTTCTTATATATATACCTGTCCCATGTCACATTTTTCTTCAAATCGCGTGTGAATGTGCTAGATGTGTTCGAATTTCAACGATGTTTGTCTTCAATTAAAGAAATGTTCCGATAAATATACATAGAATAATGATGGGTCAAGTTGCGGTTTAATCAATTCAGCTAAATGTTGCTGAAGCAGTGGAAAAATGAAAGCACAGTCTTCAAATCTTGTTATTAAATATTCTGGTAATAATAATAGCCATAAGAGAATAAAGACATATTTATCTATATATATATATATATATATATATATATATATATATGTAATTTGTTATTAAAAATGAGACTGGATAATTTATAAATGTTTGTTTGTTTCGTAGTCAAAACCTCTGTTCACCTACGAACCTTCGTTTTACTGTGTCTGTGTCGTGTCTTCAGCGTTTGGGTCTGTCAACTAGGGGTGTGCAAAATTTAGATTAGCTCAAATCCAATCCAAATTTATCTAAAAACCATTTATAAAGATTTGGATTAAATCCAATTTTAATAAACTGGATTTGAACTAAATCCAGTTTTTAAAAAATGGATTTGAACTAAATCCAATTTTTAAAAAATGGATTTTATCCAAATCCATTTTTAAAAAAATTGGATTTGACAAATCCAGTTTATTAAAAATGGATTCAATCCAAATCCAGTTTTAATCCAATTTTTTTAAGTCAAATATAATTTTTTAAAGCTAAATATATTTTTTAATTTAAGTATAGTTATTACTACATCAAATATAAAGTAAGTTAAAGAATTAAATTATATCATTTAAAGAATTAGATTTTAAAATCAATCCATTTTTATTATGTTAAACTGGATGAATCCAAATCCAATTTTTAAAAAATGGATTTATCCAAATCCAATTTTTAAAATTTGGATTTAATCAAATCCAGTTTTTTAATTTGGATTTTATCCAAATCCAAATATAAAGTATGTCTTGATATCTAAATTCATGAAATCTAGTTTTTTCTTATTTGGATTAGGCTTAAATAGGATTTAGATTTAAAAACTAGATTTTTTGCACACCCCTACCGTCGACAATCCTCCGTCTCCGTACCGCATTTGCCGTTGGTGGGTTCTTAACGTCGTTCTGTAAAAGGAAGCTCATAGAGGCCGTTTGAATCAATTCCTTGCTCTTAATTGTTTAATCATAATTCAATTCTTAATTTATTATGAACAAAATTAGGGGAAGGGTCCAACTAATTAATAGATAGCTTAGTGCAAATTTTTTAATTTCCCTTTTCCTATAGTAGACACTGTATAATCTTTTTTATACATAGAAACTATATAAATATGTTACTATTATTATTATTATTATGGTGGGTTATGACTCTAGACATTTATAGATTTTTAGCATACCATAAATATTTGGTAACTTTTAAAATATAAATAAAAATACTCTACCGTATATTTTGATATTTATGCATCGAAAAATTAAAATAATTAAAAAGATATTATATGTAGCGTCAATTTTTTTTAAAATGTTCAAATAATACTGATAATAATACTGTTTCAAACTACGTGACTTTTTTTTTGTTGTTGTGAAATCAGCTTCTCAAAAGGGGCCGAAGTTGCTTCTTTTGGTTTTGAATGGATATGGGCCTTAATTCTAGTCCCTCTAACGGGCCTGTAAATTACTGTTAGCTTCATTCAGTTTTTTGCATTTATTAGTTTCATACCAATGTTATTAACACCCTCTATTTTTTAAAATAAAACCCTTTAAATTTTGCATACTTTTCAGTTCATATTTATACAATAAAAAAAATTAAAAGTCTATGTTTATAGGATAAAACTCATCTTTGTGAAAATATTTAATGTTTTTTCTCAAATTTACTCTTATTTTAGAAAATGTTATTATTAACATTAAAGTAACCCATGATTTAAACTCTAGGATTTTGTTGACGTTAATTTACATGCAATTTCCATAAAATTTTCTAGTTTTTTTCCTGTCCAAATTGAAATGCCTTGGATGTCGCATGATACCAAAGAAATGGAAGAAACTGAATCGAGCAGCATTTTTAAAAAAATATTATTATCATATTAATTAGTTGCAAAGTTTACAGGTTTAGGATGAGGTTAGGTGAGTGTGAGAAAGATTGGAGGGGTGAAAATTATGAAGTGAAAAGGAAGATAATATCAGGGACGATATAAGAAGAATATTTTAAGAATAAATTATTTAAAAAATTCAAAGGGGTCTATTTTAAATAAATAAGATGTTAATAACATTGTCCTTAGTTTCATTCTTACTTTATCTCCAATTAGCTTCATTCTTTTGACCTAAAAGAAAAGCCTCATTCCTTTTGCAAGGTAAATTAAAGTTGAATGCTAATTCTGGTATTTTTTTTTTATTTTTACACAAAAATGAAAAAAAATTAGTCTTGTTTATATGTTTATTAGTAATTTTAAAATATTAATAATTATATTTCTTAGTTTATCCCTTATACTAAGAGTGTGTTCGATATATACTATGTATAGAAATTATTTCAATAATTGATTATAGTTATAATCGATTATTGTATGTATTTGAATGTGTTCTGTATAAAATAATTTTAAAACAATATATTTCATTTAGATTGTTAAATAATCTATTATTTTTTAAAACTACAAAAAAATTATGAAATTATTTATGGTAGTTGAATATGCATTTAAATTTATTGATTGATGAAGACAAAATATGGAAATAAAAATGAGTACAAAATAATTTATTAGCTTATAATTATATTTTACAAAAGTATACTTATAGATTATAATATGAAAAGTCAAATTATAATATGATTTTTAAATTATAATTAGATTTTGACTAGAGTTATGAAACATATAAGAATCAATTTGTATTCTAATTTATAATCTATACTAAGCATATTTAATTAATAGTACTAGATCTTCCGTTAACGCACTTATATCGTTATAATAACAAATATATCAAAAGGATAAATATAATTAGGGACCAATTCTTACATTTATTTAAGGTTTCTAAGGAATTGTATGAGATGAAAAAAAGTCATGTGAGAGGAATGAATCTGAATTGTACAACTATATATGTGAATTTTTAAAAAAGTCATGTGACCTTTTAAGTGATTATGTGACTTTAAAATTTTTTTAATCTCAACCATTCATTGTATGGTTATACATCTCAGATTCCCTCCTCTCACTCTCACATAAAAGAACCTTTCTTATAAGATACATTTCCCAATTCTTACATTTATTTAAGGTTCTTAAGGAATTGCATGAGATGAATTTTTTTTGTATAATTAAATAATAAATGTGTAAACAATAATATCTTCAATTTAAGTTTATCAAAATGTTTAAGGATAATGGGTATAATTGATGTCCAAATTAAATATGATTTTTTGGGATGGAATTTAGGCGTCAATTGTTAATTGACAATTTTAGGTTTTTTTTAATATGTAAAACTAGTCTTTAATTTGATAATCAATCGCTTATTTAACAAGAAAATTAGTCATCATTTTTCTTAAGTTGAAGCATGTCAAAATTGTCAACTTACAAATTATTTTTGAAACATTTAGACAAGTTTTGGATCATGGAAGTGGAAGCCAAAGCAAGAAACGCAGTTGTGAAATTCTAATTGCAAAAAGTGTAAATTGGTCTAGGCGAACAAATTCGCGCTCAAAACAATTTCCCTTTTTCTTTTCGAGAGACATATAAAAGGATTTAAGTCATTTTTTTTACATCTTTAGTTGCGAGAAACTAGGGAGACACTATGAAGAGGCATCTTGACACCATAAGGAGACTTGAAGACAATGAATCTTTTCCATTTTCCTTTACTTTTCTCTTATTTTTATTTATCTTTGGGCAGCCATCATGACAATGAGTGGTTAAACTTATTTTTCATTAATATTTTCTGGTTTCCTTTCCTTTCCCTTGTTTTCTTTTTCCTACTCATTTTTTATCTATCTATTGAATGCTCTTGTATAAATTATGTATTAATGTCAATGTTAGTATCCTGTTCTTACTCTTAATATTTGTTTCAAACGGGGGAACGATTCATTTATGTGTGTAGGGTTGTCATTGGGAGATGCATATCGAAATGGGAAATAGAATGAGATACCTAATGGGTTATGTGTCTATGGATAGAGCGTAATGCATTGGTTGCCTATAGCCACACCATAATTGAAGTATTTTCATCAAATAGTCAAAGGATCGATATTTGAGGATCCGGTTTAATAATGTTTCGTGCCTATTGACTTGATATTTAAATGTAGACATGAAAAATAAGATAACATATGTGTGGGAGGTAGGATAGTGAAACCTAATAAGAAGCTAAGTTAGAAGAGGTTAAATGCGTAGCTGATGTCATTTATTGCATGGTAACAACCACTTCAATGGCTGAATAAGGGTTATAGATAGGTTATCATGGTGATTGTTACCCAAAATTATTTAAATGTTGATGAATGTTTGTTAGAGAAAGACATTAAGTTTTTGCCACGCTGGTGTAAAAATCTCCCTCTAAAAAGCAAGTTAAAAGGGATGACTTTGAAACTGACAAATAAGAAAAAAGATCAAAGTAATTTCTTCTCCCTGTATTTTTAGGGGCATTTATTGGGGTGTTGTAAAAATTGGCTAAGTATGAAAAGTCATATCTAATTTAACCTCAAAGATACACAAACTATAATTTGATTATGAACATAGAGAGATGTTGGGAAACTTATCGCAAAAAGCGGAAAAACTCAAAGTTAAGCGCGTAAAGGATGGTCGAACAAGTGTGAAAATGAGAAAGATACCTAGAAAATCATCCTAGGAACCTTCATACGATCTAGTCTTATGTTTCTTATGAATGAAACCGTATGAAGTATTATATTATAAATATACATATTTAATAAGCTACCTAAACACGTCAGCACCATAAAAAATTAATCCAATTAATTAGGGGTTGAACTTATGTCCAAAAAGTTACGAATTTAAATCCTAACAATATAAAAAACTAAATAACTAATCTAATATGTAAATATCTATATATAAACTAACAAAACTCAAGTTATCTAATATCTATTTTTGCCAAAATAATTAGACAAGTTGGTCTAATAAACCTTATATAGATTTTATTAAAAGACCATTCCTTAACCTTTTTAATCAAATAAAGTTTCTAAAAAGGCTTAAATACAGTATTTTAAGCCTACAAACTTCTATAGAGACCTTAGAAGAATCACAACACATCAAGCCAGATGGTTTAACTGGTTGAATCAATATCCCACGTCACCATTGTACTATGCGTTGTGATTGAATCACACGCAATCTCCAGTCTAGTTGTGTCCCTCACTCACTCCATATATAAAAAATGTTTACTTCTTCGCTTTCTCAAAGAATCTCTTATCTTCTCCATCGCCCTTTCTTCATCTCTTACCCCATTTTCCTTTCTCTCTTTCCTTTCACCATCTCATTCACTATTTGCAAATAATAATAATAATAATAATAATTCAAATCCTCAATCGATTCCGTTTCCCTCCAATTGAAACTCGTTGCGACGATCGTGTTCACCTTTTGCATCCTTTCTCTTCAGGTGTGAATCAGATTCTTCATAATCGCTAATTTTAAGGTACTACGAAAAAAAAAACGTAGTATCGGGTCGATTTTTGTGATTATAGTAACTAATTAATAAATTCATTTATTTATTTTCCTAATCTAGGATCATGTTTATCTAATTTCAATGGAGCCTTGTTTAAAGGGAATTAATTAATAATTAATGCGTTTGGTTCATTATCTATTGGTGTATGATGTTGTTTAGGTTTGGTGAATGGGTTCTCTGCAAGGACCGGTTGTGTGCCCCTCTGTTCGTGCCAAGCTTGCAGGTTTTTGCAGCGTTCCCGTGGTTGGGGCAATGAAAACGAACGTTAGAAGTGAATTTTGGGGTCTAAGTGCAACAAAGGCTAAACACAGTTTTCTCTCTTGCCGTGTAAACACGAGAAAGTGCAGGAGTGTGCATTGTAGTTTTAACTCGTCTTCTAATGATAGCGGAAGCACCGCAGAGAATTTCGATGAAAATGATGAAGATTATGTTAACTCTAGTGTAATTGAAGCTGGTATGTTTAGCTTTGACAATTTGGATATCAATAAAAACTAAAATTATGCATTAAGCTCTCTTACTTGGTTCTATGTTAGCATGATGAGAGATTGTATGACTCGTATACTTTAGCCTCTGAAAGTTTAAAAACTTCAAATAGTCTCTATGATTGCAAAAGGTCTAAATTCATTGTTTTATACTAAAACGACTAAATTGGAAATTGCTTTGTAAAGTGAGGGACTAATTTGAGATTTCACAATCTTAGAGATTAAAATGTATAACTCATACAATTTTAAGGACTAACTTAAAGGTTTTCTTATGATCAATAGGATTGATTCATCAATTTAGTACCTGAAATTACTAGCACATATCAATTTAGTCCTTAAAAGTACAAAATTGTTATTTAAGTCTATGAAAATATCGAATGGCAGTTATTTTAGGTAATTTCAGGGTCTAAATTGACCCATGTTCACGATTCCGGATTAATTTGGAGTGGTACTGTAATCTCAGTATGACGATATTAGTGCATTGTTTCTAGATTGAATGTCTGCATGTGAACTGAGATATAAATGTGTGTTTATTGAATGGTGGATATGGGCTGACTGAATATGTGCATAATGCTAGTGCAAGAAGCTTTGGCAAAAAGTGTCTCATCCCCCATTGTCTCTTATGAAATAGATTTGTTCTGTGGTTTTATTGATTAGTTGAGGTGAAGAGTGGAGCAGATGGTTTCATAATTAAAATGAGGGATGGAAGACACATGAGATGCGTCCATAACAACCCTCAGGGCGGACATCTTCCAGATTATGCACCACACCCTGCTATTGTACTGAAGATGGAAGATGGGACCGGTCTACTTTTCCCTATTATTGTTTGTATGTGCCTCTTACTCGCTACATGTACTCAAATCATCATGGAAACTTAATGATCTAATAAGAAAAATTATCATGGAAACTTAGTTATTGTATTTGCCTTTGATAATTATATATCCATACCATTGTAAATTACTGTAATGTATTTATTTGCAGTGGACATGCCAAGTGCCCTGCTAATTGCAGCAATACGCAATGTACCAATAGTATGTCATTTCTGAATACTTCTTTTCTTGTTCGTCCAAGACGTGTAATAATCTAACGTTTGATGTAAAAAGATTTTGGTTTAATTTTGCACAATATGGCCACATGGATACTAACCAGGAAATTGTTGTATCAGGCTAGACCTACTCTATATCAAGTAGTGAAGGAGATGATTGACAAAATGGGTTATGAAGTATGATTCTGTTTATCTTTATACTCTTCTAATCCCAATTGTATTGTGATCTTTCGATCAGATTTCATGATGATATTAAGAATCAAATTGTGTCATTCACTCATTTGCTGCTTCTACAGGTCAGGCTTGTCAGAGTTACCAGGAGAGTTCACGAGGCATATTTTGCTCAGCTTTATCTTACCAAGGCATTTACGCTGTACTCTTTCTCTTGGCACCCCCCACACCCCCACACAAAATAAACTTAATTGTATTTGGTATAGGTTGGAAATGAACAAGAATGTGTGAGCTTTGATCTTCGTCCCTCAGATGCTATCAATATTGCAGTAAGGTGCAAGGTAATATTTGTACATTCATGCTTATCAGTATTTCATACAGACTGACTTTTCTTATTACTTTGCTAGGAAGTTGTTCTTTTTTGCATTGGTGATATTAGAAAAATCTAGTGCTGGCTTTTTTTTAAAACATCTTTATTTCTCAAAAATGTTCATTGTTGATGCAAGTTTAATAACTTGGATGTACCGTTGGCTTGTTTTGGCTGAATGCCAAATCCTTGAGTTATATTACCAGTAAAAGAATACAACTTGGTTCCTCTGAGATTTCACTTTTTTACGAATGATGTAGGTTCCGATACAAGTCAACAAATATTTGGCTTACAGTGACGGTATGGGAGTAATTGAATCAGGCAAATTATCAACACAGTTTCCTGGTTTCGATGGCCAATTATTTATTGAAATGGACAGGTATTTTTGCAAAATGTATATCCTTTAGTTACAAGGCTACATGACTTTGTCTGTAGACTATGGTATGTGTAGTTTTTGCTCTTGATTTTTGTAATAAAAAAAAAATAAAAGAATTTTGGAATCACTCATTATTAATATCTTTTTCACTTGAAAGGCATCTTCTAACTAAAAGTGACATAGCTGCAGGCCAAGTGGTCAGCCTTGTTCTGAGACCATGGAGTTTAATCTTTTGCACAACATGTTGAAAGCTGCTGTTGAAGAGCGCTATAAAGATGCTGGTAATAATCGTCTCATGACTATTTCTTTGATCTATTGATTCTGTTCTCATGTTTTCCAGCTTTTACTTTTCATCGGTGCTGACAAAAGTGCTTTGGATATATTCGTCTTTATTAGTTGGATATTGAAGTAGCATCAACTTGTTAAATTTCCTCTTGGACGAGGACCCTGACATGTTCTTAGTATGAAGAGTTAATTATATGAGTCCACTATTATTTATGCAGGGTCTATTAATTTAGTTTTTGTGTGTTTCTCTCTTAAAACCCGAATTTTTCATTTAGTGACATGGGAGGATCCTACGTGATCCTTTGAATAGTTTGTAAGCATTTGGTATCATCCCTTCTAATCATAACAAATTTGTATGAAATATTCCCGGGCATTATGTAGGAACACTGTGACTGTGATAGATGAGGTCATTTAAATTATCATCATCAGAGCATACTTCTGCATCAATAGGTTTCATTTTTGTAGAGCTTAACATGTTCTAGGAATCAAGTTGTCTAAATAAGAGACTATTAGGATGTATGTATTGTCTTGCAATATTACATTTGTTTCCGACTACAGTATAAATTTTACGGCTCATGTTACTACTCTGGCATCTCATGTTTCTGACAAAACTCCAGCATTGTGGAGGGACAAACTTAATCAACTTAGGGCTGGAAAAAATGTGAATAACAGGTATGAAGTTTATTTGATATGACTAGTTAATGTTTATTGCACTGTCGTAAGAATTGTCTAGCTGTGTCATTTTACCCCATCCTTTGGTCCTTTTGTTCCGTTGGACAGTTTTTTATGCATGTTAACAACTTCTACTTTGTTGCAGATCCTGAACAATTTAATTATACTTACAATCTTATATTAGAATTTCGATGGGGTTCAGTACAGCTGATAACAGCGTATCTTCCTTCCTCGGCTTATATCTATATATGGTTACATTGTCTGTGAATATTTGTATATATTTCTAAACATTAATATACTAATGCATCATCGGATGCTTGTTCCAAACTTCCAAGCCTCAAAAGCTGTTTATATGTAATGTGATCTTTAGATCTAGTATGTGACTGGTGGTTGTGTTTGGTTGTAATGTCAGAATATTTGGGTGGGTTAGATAAATTGCTGTAAATTCATTACTTGTTCCAAATTTTATTTTCTATAGGTATACGTATTTTTTGGTTAGAAAAAATATCTTGTTTGTGTTTGGTGTTTGAATGTGAATCAAACTGAAGTTGTTCCAATTGAAAAAGTTGTTTACCTAATAAAAATATTGTCTTAAACGATGTACATAATTTAATATTAGCTATTAAATTTTTTTAGTTAGTTATCAAATGGCAGCACACTATATCAGATTTTAATGCAACCACAAGTGTTATAATGAGGCGAATCAAATTGACGGGGTGCCATAAGGTTAAAGGAAAGTCCATTGTTGCATTTGCAACTCGCGTGGATTAGTAGACGTGTTCATCTTTACTTGGTCTTCAGAAAATAAAGAACTTTGCGTGAACAGAGAACATTGCAGTTTCTTATTTCTTAATAGAAAAAAATGGGAGTTGAGTTTGCACTCAATTGAAAAGTGTTACATGAATTATTTAGAAAGCTTTATTCTGGTCAATGGAATGATACACGATAGAGGTAAAATAATGGCAGAATCATAAAAAGAAGGAATAAGAGTTGATTGAGGAGCATGGCACCAACTAACCACCCCACCAATGTCGAATTCCCGCCAAGTTTTAGGGAATAATGGTGGGTGGACCGACTTAATAATAATGCAATACTTGTAGGACCCCAAAATGTAACGATTTGGTTGTTCTTTTCTTGCTGTAATTGGTATTTTACTTCAATAATGTGTCTTTTCTTTGCAAGGGAGCTTTGCAGGTATCTCTACAATCAGAAGTTATAAGGTTAATTTTTGATGGGCAATGTACTAAGTGTTAAGTTACTGTCACTTGATTTTTTTTTTTTGATTCACAATAGTAAACAATCAAATCTCTTACCACACCAATCTAACATGGTTAATATAAATTGATATTTAAGATTTCCATTAAAAAGTTATATTATAAACATTTGTAATACTGTTGTCTTTTTTTTTTAAGAGTAAAATAAGATTATTCTTTTACCAACAAGTCTCACGTCAAGTAATAAGTAAGGTTATAAACACTTGCTCTTCTCAAACCACTAAAACATATTTTACAAGGACAAATCATAAAGTTTAAGATAGGAAAAATAGACAATACTTTATACATGGTGACTCTAGCATTCTGAGGAGACCAGAACAATACTACATTTATGTCCAATAATTCAAAAACCAACCATTTCAGTAATTATCTATTTTTTTTTATTTTTTAGGTTAAAATTTATTTTGAAGTTAGTTGCATGTTTCATTAAGAGCTACTCTATCTGACCTCTAAGAAAAAAAATCTTCACACTTATTAACGTATTAGTCAAGCTTATAATTTTTTTGAATTTATTTAAAATGCTGATTTGATTCTTAAAATTATTCTTACTATTTTTAATGAAAATAAAGATAAATCAATTGAAAAGTTACATTAAATAAAAATATTTTAGAGATGATAATATTTAATATGATAAAATTAGTCAACATTTTTTTTATAGTAGAGATAAAAATTTAAACTTTTTATTTATATTAGAGACTGAAGAGAATAGTGAATAGCGTAAAATGATTTGAGTACCAAAAGTTACAGAATAAGGTATGGATAAGAATATTGTATCCTTTGGTTGAGAGGGAAAAACGCAAACGAGAGAAGGAAAATTAAGAAAAAACGAGAGAAGCGTAAAGCTCGTGAGACCCGTTTGAATATTCTATCGCCTCCCATGTGATTGTCGCTCAATAATTGAAAACCAAATTAAGCATATTTCCACCCTTCTATTCACTCATTGTTCTGTAAGATGGATTGTTTTATTTCATATAAAAATATATATAAGTTTCCAAAACTGGGTCATTTTAATTAAAATGAATTGTCCCAATATTTAAAGACGAAAACTAATGTCTTCAAAATGATAACAACAATAATGGTGGAATAATACTTAATTATGATAAACATCTGATTATTTCATTTTCTTGTTAATGAAGAGAGACATTTAAGAATCTCATCTAAACGATTAAATTATACTAACAGATCTAAAAATTGAACTGTAATCAATATTATTAGATATTACAATTAATAAAACAAATATACACTGAATTCTTACGATTTAAATCATGATTTCACTAATGTCTTATTAATAATTTTTTTTACCTTTCGGTGAACCAATAATTAAAGACTAATTTATTCAAGTAGTAAAAAATATAAAAAAAGCTTTCTCTATACTAACAACATATTTTACTACTAGGATTGTATCTCTAACATACAACAACTTTTTAAAAACGAAATAGAGAACAACTTTAACCTTTCTCATTTTTTATTTTTCTCAATTTAAATAACAAAATAAAATCTCGGGGTCGCCTATAGCCACCCACCAAAGCATATAGTAAATAATAATAATAAAAAAAAAAGATTCTGTTTCACCGGCGAGAGTGACAGTTAAAGAGACGAGGCTACCATCTCTGACCCCGTGAATTACAGTTTTGAACCATTTTTCGTTTCTTCTTCTGCCGACATCTTCTATCTTCTCATTTTACTTCTTTCTCTTCCACTGAATTCGTTTTCTCTTTCTTTCTCTTCAACGACGCTTTTCAATTTCATGCTTTCTTTCTTCCGCAACTTTCCTATTCATTCCACACTTCTCTTGACATGTCCGGTCCGCTAGATCGCTTCGCACGTCCCTGTAAGTCTTCCATTTCTCTTTTCCTCTTCTTCTTTCTAGAATTATCACTAAATCATCTCGAATTAAGGTTTAATTCAGCTGAATTTTAATTTAATACGAATGTGTGTTTTCTTAGATTTGATAATTAATACTAATCAATATCAATTTCAATAGTTGACCTACTCATAGTCATAACTCGCTCAATATCTTGTTCATTGAGATGCTTTGGATTTTATTGTGATGGAGAAATTTAAGTATTGGAACTCGTCAGCTTTTGCATTTGAATCTTATTATGAGTTTTGAGATGTAATTGAAATGGATTATTGTATTGTGTGTTGTTGAAACTAAAACTTCAATTTGTTAGGCTTTGAAGGCTTTTCTGGTCATGATGAAAGGAGGGAGAGGAAATCGGATTTCGAGAATTTGGAGGATGATAGGAGAACCAGAATTGGTAGTTTGAAGAAGAAAGCAATCAATGCGTCCAGCAAATTCAGGCATTCTCTTAGGAAGAAAAGCAGCAGGAGAAAGAGCGCGGCCAGAAGCAACTCCGTTTCCATTGAGGATGTTCGGGATGTTAAGGAGCTCCAAGCTGTGGATGCATTTCGGCAGGCACTTATGTCTGATAACTTGTTGCCACCGAGACATGATGATTATCATATGTTGTTGAGGTTACTGCCTCGTCTTCCTTCCTATTTATATTTAAACATGTATATGGAAGATAATAGATAGCATGCTTTGTCTCTATCTAATTAGAAACATTTAATGATTGCAATGGATGCATCGTTGATAATTTGTCATGCCTCTATTAATGAACTATGCATCATTGATAATAGATTGATTATAATCATGGCCTTCAGTATTTCAAACTACTCACATAGGCAGTGTTAAGATAAAGTCCCACATCGGTTAGGAATATGATCAGTATACATCTTATAAGACTTTAGACAATCTTTAACTTTTGAACTAGTTTTTGGGCTGATTAGGCCTGCCAATGATATTAGAGCTTAACTAGTATGAATGTTTGGTTACCCACAGATGTCTAACATGCTTCTTACACAGATGATTTGTTTTTCCTGGCGTATAATATAAAATAGTTGATGGTATTGTAGATTCTTGAAAGCGAGGAAATTTGATATTGAGAAAGCAAAGCAGATGTGGGCGAACATGATCCAGTGGAGGAAAGAGTATGGTACTGATACAATTATGGAGGTGAGTCATATGATTTGAAAAACATATTCTACTTCTTATCTGGTTTTCTTCTTTGGTGGATCATCTGTAAATTTTAGTTTGCTGAATTTGTTGCTTACACTATACTACCTTTGGTTTCCTGTCCTTCTCTCTAGGATTTTGAATTCAGTGAGTTGAATGAAGTCCTGAAGTACTATCCACATGGTTATCATGGTGTGGATAAGGAAGGGAAACCTGTTTATATTGAGAGGCTGGGGAAAGTTGATCCCAGTAAGCTTATGCAAGTGACTACCATGGAAAGGTATGTGAGATACCATGTACAGGGTTTTGAGAAAACGTTTGCTGTGAAGTTTCCTGCATGTTCTATTGCTGCAAAGAAACATATAGATTCAAGTACAACCATTCTGGATGTTCATGGTGTGGTATGTTGTCTGTCTAAATGGTCGTGAGACTTTCCTTACTCCATTTTAACTTTAGTTTAGTCAATAATTGCTTTGGATTACTATGCTGCATTGTACTTTGAAGGGTTTCAAAAACTTAAGCAAAACTGCACGGGAACTCATCATGCGGCTGCAGAAAATTGATGGTGACTACTATCCTGAAGTATGTTACCTCAGTCAAAATTTTGTTGTTAGTTTTCAATTCTTCATGTCTGAACTTACTGTTCTTGTATCTTTCCTTACGGCCTGTAAGTGATTTTGTGCAGACACTGTGCCGAATGTTTATAATCAACGCTGGTCCTGGTTTTAAGCTGCTTTGGAACACAGTGAAAACATTTCTTGATCCCAAAACTACTTCAAAGATAAATGTGTGTTACTTATTTAAGCTAACAATTTTTTCAAAGATTTTTATAGGATTTCAATGAAATAATGGTTTTTCACAGCTAAGGTATAAGATTAATTGATACTTCAATGTTCCATTAGGTTCTTGGAAACAAGTACCTGAATAAATTACTTGAAATTATTGATGCAAGGTACATTAATTTTTTTTTGATGGTATTATTTATCAGTCAACTTGTATTGTTATTTGGAAGTTCTTCTGACTATCTTTGTGGTTTTCAGTGAGCTGCCTGAATTTCTAGGTGGTAGTTGCACTTGTATAGATCAAGGTGGTTGTATGAGGTCTGATAAAGGACCATGGCAAGATCCAAACATTTTAAAGGTTTGTTGCTTAACATGTAACTGTTAGACTCGTGTTTCAGTAAATAGTTTCCTATGCATCCGTGACTCGATAGAACAGTTGTGTGTATGCAGATGGTTCTTAGTGGTGAAGTGCAATGTTCTAGACAAATAGTAACGGTTTTAAACGATGAGGGAAGAGTGATTGAATGTGATAAGGCATGTTTTCCAACGGTACAGCCATCTTAGATTCTTCATGAATGAGAACTGTCTGATTTTATAATTCTTATAAACTTTGTTTGGATTTTTGGAACAGATAAGAAGTAGTGATACATCAACAGCCGAATCTGGATCTGAAGTTGAAGATATTACTTCTCCCAAAGCAAGTGGAAATTATATAAACCCTAGGTTGACTCCTGTCCATGAAGAAGTAAGTGGTCTTGACATTGATATTGATGTTGCAGAAAGAAAAAGATAAATAAAATACAACTGCTTTGATGTTTGTCCAGGCAAGATTGATTGGTAAGGCTGCACATGCTGGCGGTTTCTCTGAGTATGATGAGTATGTTCCCATGGTTGACAAGGCTGTTGATGTTGGATGGAAGGAGAAACCAATAACAGCTCAAAATTCATATGGCTCAACAGGTTAGCTACTTAATGCATATTCCCTGAAGTTATTGATTCTGATATGCACCCTTTATTAACTTGCCTAGTTACGGGGATGGAGGGGGGAAGGGCCACATTCTTTGCTAACACTTGAACCTAACTGACCATGAAATATTCAAAATATTTAAGACTCCCGATTAATGCTTTAAAAGAACTGTGCTTTATATTTTTTTTCCGCATATTTGGATTGTTGATGGATATTTACCAATGCTAAAGAAGACATACACAAATATCTAACACTTGTATAAGAAAGTAAGATTTCTTCATAAGGAATTTATACATTTTCATCCAAATAAATTGAAAAATTTTGCAAGCTAGTAGATTTTAGATTGCAATCTTACTATCCCTGACTTATTGGCATCCAAGAAAAATATGTTTGTGATGTATATGTTATTTATTGCAGAAAATTTCCTATTGAGGCTGGGAAAATCTGATGGTTACTGTGCATATATCTGGGCTATTATCTTGGGCTTCTTTATTGCCATCTTTACCATTGCTCGTTCAATAGCATTTCGTGTGACCAAGGGAAAACATAGCACAGAACCTGATTCTGCCAAAAGTATGCCTAACATGACTGTTGATACAGTAACAAAGGAGGAAACTCGTCCCCCGTCACCTGTTCCCAGATTAACACAGAAAGAACTCATCTCATCTGCTTTGAAACGCCTTGGTGAGCTAGAAGAGAAGGTTGACATGCTACAGTCAAAACCTATTGCGATGCCATGTGAGAAAGAGGAGCTACTGAATGCTGCTGTTTATCGTGTGGATGCATTGGAAGCAGAACTAATAGCTACAAAAAAGGTAACGGTATTTCATTTAAAATCATATTATTTTACTTCTGGCCAAACAGACAGCAATTCCTGCTGTTATACTAAGTCTTAAATTTTAAGAAACAGGTTTGATTGATTTGCTATTATTTCCATCAACTTGTCCAGTCCACCAATTGCCCGCTCAGGTGTAATTTTGTGTTTGTGGATGTGAAGTTACAACAAATGTCAGTTGTGGCTCTTCATATCACTATATTTTGATGGTGTTAGTATACACCTGTGGCTGCAACCACTATAGCTATAGATACTTTCAATTCAATGCTCGATGTTGTAGGTAGATAACTGCTTACGGCTTAGAGTTGAATCCTTGACACTGAACTTCAGAGCCGCTGCTTGCTTTCGATTATGTATCCTCTTTGTATACGCCATTGTAATTCACTTTTTACACTGTCATTGAGCAGCTGACTCTTTGCCGATTACACTAAAGATTCACTGTGTGTTAGTTAAACTGTTCAATAAATGTCGGTGCATGTGTTTATATAAAGTAATGTATTCCATTTCCTAAACAGGCATTATACGAAGCATTGATTAGACAAGAAGAACTTCTGGCATATATAGATAGTCAGGAAAGACGCCAATTCGAGGTATGTAAACCATATTTGCATTTCTTTTGTAGATTCAAAAGGTAAAATCCAAATAATTGTGTTACCATCTTGCAAGGAAACTCTTAAAAGTATGTATGTCCAATCTGTTTGTAAAACAGAAAAAGAAGTTTTGCTGGTGAAGAGATAACTGTACATGACGGAGCTGTTCGGGAGATTGATGGAAATTACTTCTTTTCTGCTTGTATATTTGACTTGCACGGTAGTCTGTCTCAAGATGGCTTGTCCATTTTCGTCATAAATTTCCTGTATGATGGAATTCTATGTAAATGACTACTTCTATCTATCTCTGCCCCAAAATTTTATCAAAGATGAATTTGGCGGCTGGATTATGCATAATATTATCCGTCTTTAAGTATCTTGTTAAAGTGGCTGCATGGAAGTGATGGCATAAAACTTGTTCCTTTATTTTTTTTTCCTCTGTAAAGGCATATTATCTCATTCATGTTTCTTGATCTCAGTTTGGCATATTTTTACGCAGTAGTGCGCATTCTGTCATTTACTTAGGATAATTCTGGTGAGTAACTTGTTAAGGCAATGAACAAGAGCAGTAAACAAGACTGTACATCTCTAGTGAAACTGTATCCTGTAAATGCAATGGAATTTGTCCAATTTGAAAACATTTTAGATAGTAGATATAACTTGGAATGAAGTTATTAAATAACTTTAATTTTTTTTAATATGACAATTTATAATAGGATGATAATGTAAAAAAATTATATATCCTTTTAACTCTATTTACTATTGATTTTTATCTAGTTATATAAGTGAAATGATGTTAAAAATAAAGGAAAATCTAGTGCAATTTCTTTAGGGAGGTGAGAGTACGTATAATTTTGTTTAAAAATTATTACAGCTATCAATGTATTATTATCATTGATTAGGATAATCGCTAGAAGTTTCATATTTTAACCTCTGAAAGGACATGTTATCATGTGGACGTACGGATCTGAAATATGAAACCTTAGAGATGATTTTGGAGTCTATAGTTAATTAGATGCCAGAGCAAACAGCTACAGAATCAAGAATTAAGAATCAATTTGCTTTATTATCATCCGTCTATAATTACAATGCCAGAGCAAGCAGCTAGATATATTTAAGGGCACCATTTCCTCATGTTCTACTGAAGAGGTTTGGTCGAAAAGTAAATGGAGTGTCTGCTGGTAGGTAAAATGCAGGTCAAATAATTTAATTGCAGTATCACTATCACCTATGTCCCCCCCATCTGAACTAAATGTAGGCAGTAAACAAAAAAAAAAACAAGTCTCATGCGTTACTTCACATCAAAATTAGATTAGAACAATTCAATCAGTTAAAATATAAACTGACTAAATAATTAATTCAGATTAATTTTTTTATTACTACTAGTTTAACTATAATTGATGTGACGTCCTGTGTCAATTTACATTTATTTTTACTTGCTTTATTAATTTTCACAATAAATTTTTTGACTTTTAAATAATTAGATTATATCGCAATTAGAAAACATGTCATTTTAATAAAAGTACCAAAAATATAAATTAATTGATCCATTTAGAAGTTTCGAAATCATTTAGATTGAAAAGAATTCAAAAACCTGAAACAGGGGCCTGACGCTGCGCGCCAGCCCCACGCGTAGCGTTAGCCCTGCACTGCGCACCTCACGCTACACGTCAGCCTCACACGTAGCGTGGGCATGACAGTAACAGACCTGATTAGGCCATTCAGCCAACTTCTAACCTACCTCATTGATCCGTTTCAAGTCTGAATAGCACGAAGCTTCAGGCTACATGTTTTTCCCATTCTGGAACTGCTGGCACTGTGCGTTTGCCAAAATTTCATCATATGCGCAAGTTATGCGTAAAATATAGTTTAACTCAATTAGGTGCAAAACCCTTGCACCAAACATCTTAAATGGATTCCAATTGACCAAAAGCCAATGCATACAAATCCTAAATGTTCTAGAGGACCTATTGGTACCTTCCGGGGGTCCCGAAACCCTCCGGATCTTAAAACCACCTATTCAGTTTCTTAATTTCATATTGATTCACTATATTCATGACCTTTAATCAATCAAATCATCAACCAATATATCCATCTACCATTCTACACATCACACACAACATTCATACAATCCCACAGAACCTGCCAATCTCATTCCACATTCACACAATATCGTCTCCGTGCCGCAATTCATCATAATGCAATAATTACCTACAATTTATCAACCTCCTCATCATCAACTCATCTAAATCATCATTATATCCCTCATTATTACGTCATGCATTATCCATCTCAATATATTCATGACACATATTCATCATTATCAATAATTCATCACACCATATTGATTTAACCATCACATAAACAGAATTAGAATTAATTCATCAAACACACTTTAGCAACTATTAACTATTCAGCATATTACATAAACTCATTTATCTCACAATCTTCTAATTTCCTTGGCATCAGTCCTCCACTTGGTGCACCTCCGGGGCATTAGCATCCTTCCTGTCATTGGTCATTGAAATTAAACAACAGCAAGGGTGAGTGTTTGAAATATCATAATTAATATAGAATGAAATAACAAATCTATCAATACCTACAACTCGCATTACTTAATTTCTCGGGCTTCCTGCATTATCACATTATATACACATATACATATCCAAATGTATATCGCACTCTTTCACAATTTCCACACTCGCACCAGTCATATGCATTTATTTTCAATTCAATTAATATCACAAAGTTCACATAGTCAACATAATACCTCATATACATCAAATGCACATGTCATACCATATATCCATCACCAATCATGCGTCAATTATCAGTTCACATAATTCACAATTGACTCACATGCATCTGACTCTCTAGTATCTGGATACCTAAGGATCGGCCTTCAGCTGGGAGTCCGACTTGACGTCCCGTGAACCCGATTTGGTTCACCGAGCCCGACTTGGCTCTCCACCTCAACCACTGGGTCCGACTTGACCACTGGGTAGCTCAACTGGGCACAAAGACCACGGGAGCCAGAAAACGAGGGGTATACATACCGTTGGTCGTCCCAAACCACATAATCACATATCACATAGCATAAACATGGCATATCAATCAATAATCAACATACGCAACTGCCAAAAACTAGTGTGTGCTGACAACACAGGGCGACCGTCTTGTCAAGCCCATCTGTACAATGTCATCACATGTATATATACACATCTATATATTCATACATACATCAATTTCTCATCATTCGATCGAACTCATCTAAGCATATATCCATTCAATATGAAATCATCACACACACATGTTAATCTCATTATTCAAGTCA
Source organism: Clitoria ternatea (assembly GCA_037962975.1). NCBI lineage: Eukaryota > Viridiplantae > Streptophyta > Magnoliopsida > Fabales > Fabaceae > Clitoria > Clitoria ternatea. The sequence goes on along the minus strand of CM075674.1, from coordinate 115,332,619 downwards.
TCGTTCACACCAATCAAAGTGATTATCAATTTACATAATTAACTCAATCAATATATTTCTTCGTTTAACTATTTAATCTCACTTATACATACTTATATAATTATAACAATTATATTTAACTAATCTACATTATTTCTAATAACATAGAATCAAACTCTAAACTTCCCGTACTTTGTTCGCATATCGGTTCTAATTAATTATGACCCGAACACCCCCCTTACCTCGATTCCAAGCTTCTAAAATTTGCTCTTGGTGTCAGTTGCGTCCTCCGACCACTTGATTCATCGCTCCACTTTCGAATACGATGCCCGCTTCGCCGCTCGCTCGTCCAGCGCTCGTTCCGGCACCTACGGTTACCGAAACATAGAACCGGTTAATACATTAGCTCCCTCACACATCCAAATTCACCATTTAAGCTTCTCAAGTCACTGAAACTCAAAATCACAGCTTCCTACATCACATGCATGATTTAGCTCTTGAAGGAAAAGGAAGAAAAAGAAAAGGATCATGCAATTGAAGGTTCCCCATCACTTACTTACCTTTGCCTCCAATTGCCCAAAACCCTTGAAAATCAAAGCCTCCTCCAAGCCCTAGTTGAAATCGCATCAGAGAAGGAGAAGAAAATGAGAGAAAAGCTTACGGGTTCTGTTCCGCATGCCTTCATTTAAAACTGATCGCGACGCTGACGCTATGCGTCAGCTCATTAATTCATACCTTACGCTACACGTCCCAACCACACTACGTGTCAAGGTCCTGATTCCATCTCCCATAAAATTCCATTTTCCACTTAATTTTTCATATACTATTATAATTTTAATCCAAATAATACTTTTATTTATTTCTCATTTATTTTCTAATATTAAAACATCAAGGATGTTACAATTGAACTATGAATGAATTAGATGACTTAGTTTGATGTTGGTAATGTTTAGACAATTTATTAATATTTTGTATACAACCTATAACAAAAGTTGGGAATATAAAAATTACTCCCTCCACTTTAATTTAACCATCACTATAGAAATTGTTTTATTTGAACATATTTATCACTTTAGTCAATCAACATTAATATTATGAATGAATTTTGTCATATATTATCTTTTTTATTAGTCCCTCACCTAATCAATGGCTTTCCTGTAAATAAAGAATGAAAAAGGCCAAGCATGAGGTGTATTTATCATGTTTCTAAAGTCCAAGCATATTGCAGATGCATTTATCACTAAAATGTGTAGAACTTGATATCTAACCTCTACAATTGCCTCTTGATTAAAAGAAAAAACTCAATGCTATTATCTCGGTGAGTATAAATATTGACAGGACATTAGAAATAGTGATGAGAGACTTCACCATAATAACAGTCAAACTTCCACAAACCAATGAACCAAGCAGATTTCCACCACTATATATTTTGAGATATCAAATTTCAAGTGGACTCGAAAAATAGCAAAAATACAAACACATATTTAACTACATAAACAGGTGATTCTTCAGACAGCCCCAACATACAGCAAAATTGGAAGTAGGGTACAGCAAGTGAGGAGGATAGTGAAGCAAAATTCAAGCAATCTCCATCTTCACCTTTCAACTAGTATTACAACTTTTGGGAAGGAAGAAAAAAACACCATCAAACTAAAATTTATTAAATCTCAATTTGCAGCTTTAGAATTAGATGCCTGTAAGCTGGTCATTTCATTTCTTCCTTGATCCATTTTGATCACTTGTCTGTAGCAGCTCACTATCTTCTTATCTAACTCATAGTAATCTTCCATTTTACTCAAACGCTTTAAATCAAGGTCGATAAAATACACCTAATAAGATCAAATTACAAGCATTGGAATTCATTTTTCTAGATAAAGATAAAAAGAATATAATATTTAAAAATGACAATGATGTACTTTCCTATGGCTAAAGGGGACAATAATAACTCAGAGCTATATCAAATAAATAGTGATATTCATGTTGAGAACTTTTGCATGGTACTATTACTTTTACTTTAATAAAGAAATGTTAGTGCAATGATTAATAAAGAAATGTTAGTGCAATGATTACAAGATAATATTAGCTTTTTTCCCAAGTAATGCATGTATTTAAAAATAGACCATCAAATCATGAGCAAGGAAAATTTTGTTCAAAGGTGTAGACATCCAAATATAAGTCACAAATTTATGTTTAAAATAAAAAAACTCTCAAAAACCATGATTTTATAATAAAAACCAATAAAAAAAACTACCTTAAAATGAACTGAACAGATTCCTGCAAGCACCATATGCCAAAATATCAACCAATAATAACTGTAAAGTTCCTCCTACCTTAACATCAAAGGATTGCTTAGTTGACTCAAGATATACATTATTGTATACAGATCCAGAATCGTCCTCATTCCTTGGTCTAAAACACAACATCAAACTGCAGTCTTTTGCAGTTGCGGCTATTAGGTAGTCCTTTACAATTCTCAAGCTTTCATCCAATGAAGCAGAATGCAAAGCCGTATATCTTTTTGCCTGTTCTTCACCCAATTTACTACACACAATGCACTGTTGAGAAGTAATGTCATAATACGCATGGATGACTCCTTCTATGTCAACATTATCGAGCATCTGAACCTCCAGGAGCTTATCAAGGACTCCTGATTGTTGCAAAGCCTCAGTAACAAGAGTAAATAAGTTCTCTGTACATAGACCATCATCGGCTTGAATGACTGACTTAAGTTCATCTTCAAATACTTCAGCAATACATACATCTGTATTTTTGGCAACACCTCCGAGTCCTCCAAGGATGAGAGAGCCATTCAAAAATACACGAAAATTGTTTTGAGGAGTTGTAAAGAGACCCTTAATAGCTTTCAGAATTCTTTCCTTGGATCCAGAGAACAGATCAAGTGGATTGTACTCACTTTGCTGTGATATCTACAAACATATCCAAAGAATTTCTAACTCAGATTTAATACTAAAAAAATGAATTATGGCTGTTATGACATCAATCAAAATCAGGATTAAATGCTGAGCTACACATGACAACAGGATGTATTCACTATGTAGCCACTGGATCACCACAAAAGGTTAAAATTTGTGGGACATACCTCTCCTTGATGCAATTTCAGAGCTTGGTGCATTTCAAATCGAGTTATTCTCCTTTTGATAGCAGTTCCTTCAGATATGAATCTTGAAAGTGGAAGAAAACCGCATTTGGGCTACTTTTTGTGGTAAAATAGAAGTTACTGTTAATACCAAGCGGAAGAGAAATTTTGAAACAGGAAGGGGGCACAAATGAGACAGAGCTATTCAATATAAATTAAAATAACCTTTAGTGAGTGAAAATAAACTAAAGAACAATAATGTGTGACATAATGGAGACTGTACCTTGATCTCAACAGATATACAGGGGCCACATCCTTGACTACCTGAAATGAACAGGAAGCTTAGTACAGAACCTCCACAAGTCAAACAAGTTTGTATACAAGAGTGGAAAAACTTCAACAATCAGTTTAATAGTTCAATTCAGCCATTGACAGCACTGAAAGTGTAAGATTAAGTGCCTTAATGAAGTACTTGAATGATTGATAGCATGTTAGACTTCACCCCAAAGTAAGTTCGCTTCCCTACGTTACTTGTTCTTGTTAAAGTACACATACAACATTGCACCGGCCAGTATTGCATGTTCCTATTCCAGATGAGGTAAATAAAGTAATCTAAGCACTGTAGTCTGTAGGTAGTTACAACTTACAAGCTTAAATATTAACTTCTCACACTTGTGCAATTGATGATTTATCAATAAGGTATGGCACAACATTAATACTTATTAGGTACTTAATTTTAATAATAAAAATAACAGACAAATCTTAACCAGTAGAAACAAGTCAGATGATATGCATCTCAATACCATTAGCAAAGAGTGAATGATCAGACATGAGAAGGCCAAAGTCACAATGTGTATCTACCCGAGCAGCATCAACTCTACATGCAGGACGTTGACTAAGAACATTATTCTCAACCAATTCAAGGAACTCCCTGGTCACCAGGACATGCATCTAATAAAGCATCAAAAAGACATAAGTCAAATCAGTTAATGGGTTCTCAACACAATGATAAAAACAACAACTTCAACTCTTTTCAGTTGACGAGTATCCAAAACCAAATCTGGAACAATGACAAGTATGACAACACAACATTTGACACACATACTCCGGCATCAACATATTTGGCACCAAGCAAGGGCTTCATAACATGCTGGACATATAGTTGACCAGCGATTTCCTTGTCAGATGAGGAAATTAGTTCATCAACATCTTTCCAGAGAAGTCTTTCTTGTGGAGTCAATGCAATGCTATTCCTCACACCACCCTTTGACTCTGATCCATTCCTTGGAGCCTTGCGTATCCGCAACACTTTGCCAATCTACACACACACACACACGCAATACACAATAAGCTAGGGAAAAAAACTGCAGGCGGTTCATCTATAAACTACACTGAAAGACCAAATACACATTAAGCTATAGAAGTCCTTCTCGGGGTTCATCTATAAATCATTGTTTATCAAAACCACTTGGATCAGTCTTGTCAACTCGATTGAACCTTGATCCAACTAGGAGATCAATCTGGTTTTACTCTTTATTATCATCACTGTTCAACCAAAGTTTACCTGAACCGGTGGTTCGATGACCGGTCCATTTTAAAAACATTGCTATAAATACACTGAGTTGCTACATACACAGAGAGAGACCCAATACACATTAAGCTATAAAAATCCTTGCTTCGGGTTCATCTATAAACACAATTGCGTTATTACACATACAGAGAGAGACCCAACACACATTGAGCTATGAAAACCCTTGCCTGGGGTTAATCTATAAGCACAATTGCGTAAAAAGAAAGGAACATACATAAGAGGAAGAGGATCCAGTGTAAGCGAGAACAAGATTGACAGCTCCTTCTCCTCTGTAAACCCAGTGAGGTGCATCTTCTTCTTTCAAAGTCAGAGCCATCTGTTTCAAGTGGAAAAAGTTGTTAAGCATTTCATCGAACAGTGACAGGGCATATACAGAAGAAGAAATGGGTAGGGAACCTTTAACCCTGTGGTTCCAATGGGTAAAAAACTGCACGTGGCTATTACTTCAAGTTGCAACAACGAGCGAGAAGAGGATTGTTGGGAAGGATACATTAGAAAGTAATGGAAGAAGACAAAAGGGTGCTACTATTGAATTGAATTGAAGGAGAATAGAATATAATATATTCAGGAAATGAAAGGAAAGGAAAGGAATCTTATGCTGTTTGCCACTCTAATTATTTATTTATTTTTTATCTTATTAGATTTGAAATCAGATAGAATGGTGGAGGATAATATTTTATCAATATTCAATGATACTGAACTCGAAAGAAATCACATCTAAACTAGAATAATCTTTATCAATTGGTATACTTAAAATAACAGCTTTTTAAAATATTATCAAAACAATTATCATTATGATTATATATTATATACATATCAATTACTGTATATAATTGGATGTCGTGGATGAAAATCAACTAATAATCTAATTTAATTCGTTTGCATTGTTTGAAATAATTTATTATTGATTATTTGGTAATAAAATTATTAAAAATATATATGAAACTATCAATAATAATTAAATATATATTTAAATTAATTAATTAAAAAGGATAACAAGAGAGGTAAAAAAATAATCTATAACTGCAAATAATCTATTAACTCCTAAACATTCATCTAAATATTATTAATAGATATCAAATTTATTTTAATAGATTAATCGATATATAATATTAAAATTACATATAAGGTTTGTCTAACTTGTAAATTCGTGTATAGGATTTGTTTAAAAAGTAAAAGTGTTTTATTAAAAATTATATAAAAAATGCTTAGAAATTAAAATAAAAGAATATTAATTCACATATACTTATTTAAATAGATTAACATGCTTAGCTTAAGATGTTTTTAGAATGGCTTAAAGTCTGTTATGTTTAATTAAGTAAACTTTAAAAAAAAAATCTAAATCTAGTTTGTTTGGCAAATTAATTTGACTTTACATGGCTTTAATATACGTACCTATTCCTACCCATATAGGAGTACAGTTTGAACCTGGTCTCAAGTTTAAACACTTATTTTCCTTTCTCTTAGGATTGTTTTAATTTCTATTAAATGAAAAAGTAGTTTCTATAATAAAATGAAGTTACTTCCTCCCCTTTCTTGTTAACGTGAAAGATACTTGGCTCGTTTGTTTAAGTTTATTTTAAAAGATAAGTATTTTTTAATTAAAAAAAGTACTTATTTTAATTTTTGATGTGTTTATTTAAAGTTTTAAAATTAAATAAAAGCTGAAAATAAGTTGATTTCTGCTTATTTTAAGAAGTAGCTCTGATTTCTTTATTAAAAAAACGTTTTTTAAAAAACACTTAAAAATAAACTTAAACAAACGGATCTATTATGAAGAAATTTTCTTGAGGCATGCCTAAGTGGTAAGAAAGGTGCTATGGTCAACGCTAGTTACAAGATGGAGGAACTATCAGAAACATTTGCGATATTCTGAAGATAAGGAGAGTTGATTCCTTTGCTAAATACCTCAGGGTCCCTATGGAAGATGTTAATGGCCGAGAGAATTACCTTTGCTCCATTCATGCAACTCACTCCCATCCCAGAAGCTATATTCCCCTCCTTCATCATTATCCCCCCACATTTGTTCTCAAGAGAGTATCAACCAAGCATCTGAATTAGGTATTTTAACACCGGTTTCTTTCAACTTTTTACACCAATTCTATAATCTATGTAGAAAACTTAATTTTATTTATCTACTTAAATAAATGAATTTTAGGAAACAATATTGTAGATAAGCATGAATAATTAGTTTTCAAATTAAATTTTAGCTGAAATAGTTTTTTTTTTATGATTCTGATTATGTTATGAAAACTTTCATTAGGATGTGAATAAAATAAAATAATAAGTTTTGAAGGTACGATAGTACCAAAGATTGTTTAACTATGTAATGTCAAAATATATCTAGACCAATAACTTTTTACAATTGAAATTATTTGAACATGATTATGAATAGTTTGTGATTCCTTGTTGAGTTATTGTTTTATTAATAATGTGATTCTAAGTTATTCCCAAAATAATAAAAAAATAATTCTAACTTTAGTGTTTTGTTTCCACTTCAATAGGTCTTTATGAATTAATCGTTACCAACATAATTTCTAATGTATTTCGTGTAAAATTAAATAAAAAGCATATCAAAGTAGTAATATGATAATCACACAAGATACAATATTAAATTTCTTAACATTGATAGGTAAAACTTTTTTTAAAATAAATACTGGTAACAATATTTGAGTCTTATGCATGGAATTCGGCCTTTTTATAGTAATGTCATTTCAAAAGGTATTTATTGAAATGTGGTTGTTTAAAAAGTAATTTGCTCTCTAATAAAAAATATATATTTTAAAAAATTTAATATATCCTATTGAAACATATTAAGATCATTTCTGGGTTATAAACCGTTAAAAAATCTCTTATTTTATATAGAGACTGGAAGTTGCTACTCATCTTTTTTGGCGGTCATTTGCTGAGTTTTTAAACCCCAAAAAGTATTGCGCCATCCTAAAAACTATCCCAAATATCAAATTACTTTTCAAACAACCTAAATTCAAAGACAAGGTAATTCTATGAAAAGCACCAACTTTCAACATGCCTACTCTCAAAAGGTATTATCTAAATTCATTGGTGAGGTTAAGAAGACCTTTAATGTAACTTTTATGTGAATGAAGATGGGGTAAAGAAAAATTTTCATTCTATCTGTCTCGAACAATGTAAAAACCTAATATCAACCTTTAAATTTTTTTATTTTTCTAGCTCCGTTTACCCATCTACAAACCAAATAAGGAACTTGGAATGAGCTAAAGGTCATTTGCCTCATTGAAGGTGTTGCGTTGAGTACTGTTACTCATTCTGGCACAACTAGCTGGGGTAGCTAAGGTTATGATCCTTAGAGTAGCCTGATCAAATTGGCCCATCTTTTTTAATACAATTTTGAATCCCTGCAAATGCATGAGAAGAAAAGATCACGTTTTCTTTTTGTTTTTCGTGTGTTTTGCTTACACGTGAAAATCCTTTTTCACGAGTTATGTCGTGAGACAGTAACAGTAATACGAATGCTTATGTAGGCGATCACGAAGTTATGTCGTCGGGCCACGTTGCGAATCTTCCATGGTGATGACAATAGTTAGACGCACAACAAATAAAAAACATTTAAAGAGCATGCATATCTTTTGAAGAGTTTTAAGCATTGTTTTCTTTCATATATTTTTAGAATCAGATTCATCATTAAAGTGGTGAAAATATTAGTTAATTGTGATTAAATTAGAGTTAAATTATGATTAAACCGTTAATATTAAAGAATTGCAGCACGTTTGGCGAACATGTTAAACGGAGCTTTTCTTCGTTAAGTAGAAACAACTTTTTGATCATACGCGTCAATAGAGTTTTGATTGTCTCAAACGATGTAAAAAACTAATATCAACCTTAAAATTTTTCATTTCAACTCAACTCCGTTTTCCCAACTACAAACCAAACACCCTCTTGACCTGAACCAATTATCTAACCGGTTCATGGTTCAATCAGTCACACCGGTTTATTTCTTCTAATGGAAAAAAATATAATATTGTATTAATTTAAAAATTAATTGTGGAGAATCATAATTAAACATACGTATACATACATCTATCCTATCACATTTGTGATGAATGATAAATAATTTTTTTTTATTTTACAAAATTATAACGGATGAGTAATTCAAATAATGCGTACTTGATTCTTATAAAATAAAGTTTAAGTTTCAGAGATGAAAAAAAATTCAAGTTAAAGATAATTAACTTAATTATGATGTAAATGTTTCTGATTCGAATAAGATTTGTTTCTAGTTGGAGATAAGTGTGGTTGAACAAAAATATATATTATATTTCCCCAAATATAGCCTTACATTTTGATGTGTCAATTTTGACAAACAAAAATATCATTTGCTAAGGGAATTAACTTGGTTAGTTAAACATGATGTGTTAGTTGTTGTTGTGAGTTTTTGATATGTGATCGATTTCCTAAAAAAATCATTTAAAAATTATAAATGCTGTTTTCTAATTATAAAAATATAATCAACTTTAGTTATATAATTTATATGATTTTTTTTGGGAAATTTATATGAATTAATATAGTTAATTTTAATCTTACATAATTTGTATGTAGTGTTTTTTAAACTGAAAAATTGATACAAAATCTAAATATATTTTCACAAATTTTCATACTTTTTTAAAAAATAAAAAATTTAAAAACTTCTTTAAATCTTGAAAATAAAAACTGAAAGATGATATCCTAACTAAATACACCGAATCTATTTTAACGTGGATGCTGGGGAAAAGAAAAACAGCGTCGACTTTAACATGGATCTTTGAAATTTAATTTGCAGCGGTTCTGCGTTCTGTTACAAATTTAAATTTGATCCGGTCTAGATACCGGCCCCCATACTTGTGACGTCAGACTGACCTCATATAAGGAAAACCGGTGTCCAGGTTCAACGATACCACACCGGATATCCGTTGTCTGGTCATCCGCCCTCACTCCATGACAGCATCATTCATTTTCGCTGTAACGGTTCTATGTTCATTGATACGGGATATTTATATAATTGATAGCTTTTCCCTCATAGCAAGAGAAGAGCCTTTTGATAACTTATCAACGAAGACACTGTTTGTAGCAAAATACGTCACATCAATGGCTTCAGAAAGTAAGGGGGCGTGTCAGCAGATTATGCGGAAAAGGTGATTATCCCCTCCTCTCTCTGGAGGATTGTACTCTGATAATTGACCTACCCTCCTGACACATTCTGAAAGTCGAGCCACCTTGATTGACACAATATACACGCAATCAGAGATAAGGGACCCACCTGCATCCAACGTCTCATTTTTTCTCTTACGTTCAACTATAAGAAGCCATATCAACACACATGCATGGTATCGTTATTCTGTCTCACATTTTACTGTTATCACGCTTGAGTATTCATTCAGTTCATACACTCTTCTGACTTGAGCGTCGGAGAATCTTCGCAGGTGGCACCACCTTTCGCCCTCCTACAACGCGAATCGTTGGTGTGAAGGATCTCCAGGACAACAAGACCGGCCTCTCCCACTGAGAGACCGGATTAATACATCGGATATACACAGTTCCGGTGTGCAAACCCTAAAAACACCTGCATCCTTGTGGCTGGTCCCACACCGGATCCTAGACCCCGGTCCAGACCAGTTCATTGGCACGCCCGGTGGGACTCGATAGAGTTATTCCCATTTTCGCAGAAGTTAGGTTGGCATAATGGAAGGTGACGGGAGAGATTTCGTGGAAGGTCACGTGGAGGATGTGACCCATCAACAGGCTGGGAGGAGACTCGTCTTCGAATCTCCTGCAACTCAAACCCGGAGGATGGTGCAAGTGCAGACGCCTGACCCTCGCGATGAGGTTATCAGGCAACTGAAGGAGGAGTTGATGGAGCTGAGGCGAGAGAGAAGAGGAGCTGGAGACAGAGTAGTATCCCATGCAGAGGATGCTCACCATACATCAGCGAGGGATAGATCCACCACCCTCCAGTATTCGAAGATCCCCACATATGAAGAGAGGGAGCAAACGCAGGACTCTGGTGATAGAATCAGTATCAGGAGAAGGGAGCAGGCGGTGTTAACTTCAGGGACATACAAGCTTAATGTCCCTTTCTCAAGGAGGTTGATGAGTATTGTCATTCCAAAACATTTACAAACAACTCAGCCATTGTCGATTGGGAAGTATAATGGAGAGACCGACCCCACTAAGCATTTGGATGCTTATGTTTATGAAGCTATGTATCTGGGAGCAGACGAAGATGTCATGTGCAGAATGTTCCCAAGGACGTTGACGGAGGAAGCTCTCAGCTGGTTTAAAAGTTTGCCTTCAGGATCTATAGACTCTTGGGAGGAAATGGCTGCTGCATTCGAAAGCCATTTCGTTATCTCCAGGGATATCCCAAGAACTTCTCACACCCTGGCCCAGATAAGACAGGGAGAAACTGAGACTCTTAAGGAGCTCCTGAAAAGGTTTTACAAGGAGGCTGCGTTGGTCCCTAACCTCACGGAGGCCATACAACTCCATATTGTAGTGGAAGCTCTTCAGCCAGGTTCAGCCTTTGCCCTATCTTTGGCAAAGAGCCCACCTACAACCTTCGAGGAGTTTCGAAGGAAAGCTTCCAAATATGTGGGCATAGAGATGCATCTAGAGGCAACTGCAGCAAGAGTAAAGCCTTCTATACCCGCTCAGCAGCCACGGAGAGAAAAGGAGAGAGCTAGGCCCGAGAAGCATGCCTTTAGAGAAGACTTTGTGAATGCTCGTCAGCATCCACGAGATAGGCGCGTATCATCGTTTGATCACTATGCTCCGTTGAACACCAGGCACTCACAAATCATGAGGGAAGTTGGTTGGCCAACTCTGAACGTCTTTGGTATAAGGAAGCCAGCCCCAGCCAAGAGGGGTGGTAACCCACGTAAATACTGCACTTTCCATGAGCAGACAGGGCACAACACTGATGAGTGTAAGGCGTTAAAGAATACGGTGGAAACTCTCATTCGGGAAGGAAAGTTGAAGCAGTATTTGTTTAAGGAGAAATCTATGGATGAGCCTCATAGGATGGAGAAAAGGAATAGAGATCCTGATGATGAAGATGATAATACGCGCAACCCAGCAAGGAAGTTCACGGCGGCTGAGAAGCAGAAAGGGGTAGTGATTGCTGAGGGTGCCCAACAAAGTAATATGCCCCAGCAGCAGAGACAGGGCAGACGAGAAGTGATTGAGATGATAGCTGGAGGATTCGCGGGAGGAGGAACATCAATCACAGCACGAAAGAACCACCATAGGATGATTCTGTCAGTCCAGGGTAAACCAAGGAATAACCGCCCTTTCAGGGACGGAGTGACAGCCCCGACGGTGTCGTTTACAGATGATGATTTCGGCCCAACAATTCCAGGAGGTGATGATGCAGTAGTGATTGTGGCCGTCATAGCCAATAAGGACGTCAAGAGGATCCTCGTCGATCAGGGAAGTTCTTGTGATGTTATCTTTTATAATTGTTTCAAACGAATGGGTTTCAGTGATGCAGATTTACAACCATACACACAAGAACTCACAGCGTTTAACGGAGCTAAGCAACCCACTAAGGGATACCTCGACACTTTGATTTCTTTTGAAGGGGAGCCCGGTGCAAGAACGGTCAAGTCAAGAATTCTGGTGATTGATGTGGAATCCCCGTACAACGGTATCATAGGTCGTCCAACATTGAACGCTATGGAAGCAATTGTATCCACCCCTCATCTCTTGATCAAATTTATCGACAAGGACAACGCTGTGTCCTCACTCCGCGGAGATCAGGAGATGGCTCGATATTGTTATAACCTGAGCCTCAACATGGTTAAGCTGGATGCATTTAACAAGAAGAGGAAGTTGAACGACGGAGGAACAGCGGCAGGATCTGTCAGTCTTATTGACCTAGACCCCAGAGCGGAATTGAAGATTGATCCACTCAATCCATCTAAGCCCACACCAGATGGTGGCTCCAGGGATGTCATATTGGGAGATTCCCCAGAGAAGGTCACGCACATCAATGATAAGCTGGAGTCTGCTATGGAGCAACGCTTATTAGCCCTTTTGCAGGAATTCAAAGACCTTTTCGCATGGACAGCAGCAGACATGCCGGGGATGGATCCTGATTTCTGTTGTCACAAACTTGCAGTGTATCCTGAAACCAGACCGGTGGCTCAGAAGAAGAGGAGGTTGGGACCGGAGAAGCAGAGGGCGGCTTGTGAGCAAACAGAGGAGTTGTTGAAGGCAGGTTTTATAAGGGAGATACGCTATTCATCTTGGCTTTCTAATGTGGTCATGGTGCAGAAGGCTAACGGCAAATGGAGGATGTGTACTGATTATGTGGATCTTAACCGTTGCTGCCCTAAAGATCCATATCCCCTGCCCAACATCGATCGCATGGTGGATGATTCATCTGGTTACCAATATCTCAGTTTCATGGATGCTTATTCGGGGTACAACCAGATTCCGATGTGGGAGGGAGACCAGGAGAAGACTGCATTTATCAACGACCGCGGTGTTTTCTGCTACACCGTCATGCCTTTTGGACTGAAGAACGCCGGCGCTACCTATCAGCGCATGATTAACAAAGTCTTTGAAGGGATGCATACAAAGCTGGTCGAAGTTTATATCGATGATATCATAGCCAAAACGCCCGCTGGAGGAGACCACATTGAAGATCTACGCCAAGTTTTCACTAGGCTTCGGCAGTACAACATGAGGTTAAATCCTTTAAAGTGCACTTTCGCCGTTCCAGCAGGAAAATTCTTGGGATTCATGTTGACTCAACGAGGCATTGAAGCTAACCCCGGGAAATGTCAAGCAATCCTGGACATGCAGAGTCCTAAATGTTTGAGGGAGGTCCAGTCATTGAATGGGAAAGTGGCCGCTTTAGCTCGTTTCATGCCTAAGATGGCGCACAGGTCCCTCCCCTTGTATAAGGCGTTGAAGAAACACAAGAGTTTTGAATGGGGAGAGGAACAAGAGCAAGCCTTCCAGCAGCTAAAAGCCGTTCTCTCGAGCCCGCCAATTCTTGTTAAGCCTGATCCAGGCGAAACGTTAATCTTATACTTGGCAATATCCGATGAAGCTCTAGGCGTGGCCTTGGTGAAAGAAACCCCTGAAGGACAGAGACCGGTGTACTTTACTAGTAAAACGTTTCAGGGGGCGGAAGGAAGGTATCAGAAGATTGAGAAAGCCGCCCTGGCAGTTGTGTGGGCGTCACGACGGCTGAGGCCTTATTTCCATGCGCACCCAGTATTGGTGAAAACGGATTTGCCACTCCGTTCAGTGCTCAGCAAACCAGACCTCGCTAGAAGGATGATAAAATGGTCTATTGAGCTATCTGAATTTGAGATTTCATATGAGCCTCGAGGAGCCATCAAGGCACAAGTGTTGGCCGATTTTGTAGTGGAAATGACTGGGGCAGACCCGGCTACCCCTCGAACGCATTGGACCATCTACGTTGACGGTTCATCAAACAGCAAAGGATGTGGAGCAGGTGTGGTGGTAGAAAGTGATGACGGCGTACACTTAGAAATTTCCCTCCGATTCAATTTCAAGACCTCCAACAATCAAGCTGAATACGAAGCATGCTTGGCCGGCCTCCGTGCGGCAATTGATATCGGAGCATCAGCAGTTACCCTCTGCAGTGATTCTCAGCTGGTGATTTCGCAAATCCAGGGAGAGTACCAGGCGAAGGAACCACAACTTCAATTGTACTTGAATTGTGTTAATGAGCTGAAGGGAAGATTTGAAGTTTTAGAGTTCAAGCATGTGCCCAGGGAAGAAAATACTAGAGCAGATATCTTGTCAAGATTGGCAAGTACAAAGTAGCCTGGTAGCACAACAACGGTGGTTCAGAGCACTTTGACATCACCCAGTATACCTATGTATCCTTCTCTGAATGCCGTCATGGTGAGTTATCCATATGAGGATTCTTGGGTCATCCCCTATATTCGTTATCTGGCTGATGGTCAACTTCCCACTGACGAGAAGGAAAGGAGACGAGTAAAGAGGGAATTGCCATATTTTACTATGGTCGATGGTGTTCTCTACAAAAGGGGATTCTCTGTCCCATATCTTTCATGTTTAAGAGAAGACGAAGTTCAAGCGGTCTTGACTGAGGTACACGAGGGGCAATGTGGGCACCACGCTGAAGGCCGAAGCCTAATGAGAAAAGTCCTCAGGGCTGGATACTGGTGGCCCACTGTGAAGCAGGATTCCGCAGACTTCGTGAGGAAATGCGACGCTTGCCAAAAATTCTCCAATCTCCACCATACACCGGCCCAAGAATTATCTTCATCTGCTGTGCCTTGGCCGTTCTACCAATGGGGCCTTGATATTCTGGGACCGTTTCCCACTGCGCCAGGAGGTATCAAATACTTGATTGTGGGGGTAGACTACTTCACCAAATGGATCGAGGCAGAACCAGTAGTGCATATCACTTCTGCACGTACAAGACGTTTCATGTACGAAAATATCATTGCTCGGTTCGGGGTGCCAGGGCGGATTGTGACTGACAACGGCACCCAGTTTACAGACAAAAAGTTCACGGACTTACTTGAAGGACTGGGGATAGTCCAGATATTTTCATCTGTTGAACACCCCCAGACCAATGGGCAAGCAGAGGTAGCTAATCGAGAGGTGCTAAAGGGGTTAAAGAAGCGTCTGGGAGAAGCGAAGGGAGGATGGACTGACCAGTTATGTCATGTTTTATGGGCATACCGCACTACGCCTCATTCTTCAACTAACGAATCCCCATATCGGTTGGTGTACGGGGTTGAGGCAATGATCCCAGTTGAGTTACAAACAAGATCGGCTCGTGTTGAATATTTTTCAGCAGAAGATAACAATGCCCACTTAGCATCAGAGCTGGACGTCCTCCAAGAGTTGAGGGAAAAGGCTTTCGTCAGAGATCAGGCAATAAAAGCAAAGGCTGCACTCCGGTACAATAAACGTGTCCAGTACAGAGCTTTTAACACCGGAGACCTTGTTCTGAGAAAGGCCAGTGTGGGGAATAAGTTCGCTCACCAAGGAAAGCTAGCACCAACGTGGGAAGGACCTTATAGAGTTTCGGAGGTGACTGGAAAGGGATCATACCGATTGGAAGAACTTGATGGAACCCCAATCCGCAACAAATGGAACACTCAGAATTTACGAGTGTATTACAGCTAGTTGGTAAGACGGCGTGTACTCTTTTTCCTTACTTGAGTTTTTTCCTATTGGGTTTTCTCAAGAAGGTTTTAACGAGGCATGACCCCAACTACGCTTTTCATGTAATGTACTTTCAATTTTAATGAGAATACATTTTAACCGCCCTATCATTCTCACGTTTCTTATGTGTTGTGATTTATAGCCGTAGTTTAATACGCATACACCTCAGGACGGATGAACTCAACTACCAATTCTGTAGTTGATGATATAACTCCTCGAGGAACTGATGAAGACCCCTCAGGATGGATGATCTCAGTCACACATCGTGTGTTTTGACGATGTAACTCCTTGAGGTGGAATGGGTTGTAGGGCTGGTCCTTTTTCAAGGCCACAAACCGAACCCCATTCGAAGATTACACGGGTTGTAGGGCTGGTCCTTTCTCAAGGCCACAAACCGAACCCCATTCGAAGACTACATGGGTTGTAGGGCTGGTCCTTTCTCAAGGCCACAAACCGAACCCCATTCGAAGACTACATGGGTTGTAGGGCTGGTCCTTTCTCAAGGCCACAAACCAAACCCCATTCGAAGACTACATGGGTTGTAGGGCTGGTCCTTTCTCAAGGCCACAAACCGAACCCCATGCGAAGGCTTGGGCGCAGTAGGCCGGTTCACAGAGAAAACCGCGCTGAACCCCGAGTAACGGGCGCAGTAGGTTCAGGATTAGCCCTGATCCGAACCCCGTGTTGAAGGCTTGGATTGTAGGATTGCACCGAACTCCAAGTACGGTTAGTAGGATCGAACCGAACACCGTGTGAAGACTTGAGGTGTAGGACCAAACCGAACCTCAAGAGAAAGGCATAAAGCTTACCCTTGCCAAAGCTATACAAGATTCTAAGGCAATATCCGTCCTCAATTGTGGAATATCCATCTCAGAGCGGTTGAAAGCTAATGTACCCGCTCTACATCTTCGAGGACAGATAAGCATTTCTATCCTGTGAGAATTTAAAAGGTAATCTTTGAGATAAACTCTTCCTTCCCAATGAACTTACACTTGGGGACAGGGCGTGCTTTAACTTAATTGTTATTTATTCATTACTATTTGTTGTCTTAATCCGGTGTGATAAGTACGCGTTAAGCAGCTAGGTAACCACACAGAACGGATTCGTAAAGCATTAAAAACAATAAAGTGTTTGGTACAACACTAAGTTATCCAACAATCATACATTCGACGCAAGCAGTTGAAGAAAAGCAACAGTGAATTTTATTTCCAAGAATAAAGAAATTATTCAGGTAGTTAAAGCTGGAGCCGATCCCAGAACACGGCTATGAATGAACGTATAAATTTAAGAGGCTGGCGTTTGATCCTCCACAGTGGGCATTCCTCCCTTCTCCGCTTTGTCCTCCATTCCAGTTTGGGCACCTTCTTGTGCTTCAGCTCCAGAGGCAGCAGTGGACGTTGTAGGCTCCATACTTTGGCCTTCTGGGAGAGGAGGCAGTTCGTACAGAGATGCATGGGGCTCGTGGTGCGATCCGTCCTTGTGAACTTCAACAAGTCTTCCCCCATGGAACTCAAAGAACGGATCTAATCCGTACAAATTCAGCTTTATTCCAGGGTTACGATAGTAGACTTGACGAAGGGCCAGGCCGAAAGATTCATACGCCACATTTTTGCATATATCCAAGGCTTTGGCAGCCTTGGCCTTTGCAGCAGCTAGCCTTCTTTGAACTTTGGCGTAATCCTCTTCTGAAGGCCCAGCACTCGCACCACCCTTTTTGAGTTCATCAATTTGGGCTTGCATCTCCTTCCGAATAGACTCCCACTCCCTAAGGTCCTTGTTGCGACCATCCTCCATAACTTTGAGATCGTCAGCAAGCTTAGCCGATCTCTTTTTCTCCAGTTGTAATTCTTCTTCAAGGAGGGGTATGGATTTGTTCTTATTTTGGAGGTCGGCAACTTCCCGTTCTAGGGCCTTATTCGCAAAATGAACTTTGCTTGCCTCTTCCGTTTTCCTCTGGAGTGTTTCTTTAGTTTTTTCCAATTCTGATTCCACTCCCCTGCGAGCCTCAGCTTGCTTGGCTGCCCATTTCTCCTTCACTGCGAGTTCGGTCTCAAGTTTTTCAACCTGATCCATATAGTCAGCTTTCTCGCTCAGGGACTCAAGCAGGCCAGACAGTTCATCAAGTTGCCAACGCCCAGCCTTGCAAGCACCTCGGACCCCAGCAGCGTCGAGGGAAGGGCGGAGGCAATACCGTGCCTTTGGGAGAGTAGGAGGCATAGATCCTTGAAACCACAAATAAGGAGAAAGGGAGGAGTCACGCGGAGGATCGAACGCCGGAGGAGGACCGTTCCCAGAATCCGGCTCTGAAGCATTTTGAGAAGAAGGCGCAGAGAACTCAGGAGCGGGTTCCTTTCCCTTGTTCTTCTTTAATTCGGTTTCTTCGGCCGTCCTCTGACGCTTCTTCACAGGGTCATCAGAGGAAGGCTTCTCTTGATCGGCCTTCTTTACAAGATGCCTCTTCTTTTTCTTTTTCTCTGGGACGGCCTCCTCGCCACCCGCTCCAGTGGCCTCAGTTGTTTCTTCGGCTTCCACCTCGTCAAAGAGAGGAACCTCATCTCCTACTGCAGAAGTCAGAGGAATGAGGGGAGTTTTGGTGGCGTTCCTCTTCGCCTGGATTTCATTTTCTTCAGAAGAGGAGTCATCGTCAGCCAGCATAGACCTTAGCGACAACATTTCTGGGCAGGCCTTTTCAATTTGTTCTGCAAAACAAAAAGAGTTGAATAAGCATACAGGAAGGAAAATAACTAGAACGGTACAACCATACAATACAAGGAGAATAAGAGCGAATATTACGGAGGTAGGTGTTTTTGATGTCTTCCTCGGCCAAGAGAAGGCGACTGGAAAACCCTTTGAGGGTCTTTGAGGCCGTCTGCAGGGCGCTCAAGACCTCGACAGAATGAGGGGAAAGTTCACTCTCATCTGTATAGTAAGCACGGCTCATAAGAAGAAAATGCTCGTGCGTCCAGCTAAGGGGAAACTTGGTAAACCCCTCTTTATTCCGCCAGAAGACCGGCTTATTTGGTTGAATCCGGACTCGCGTGTAGTAGTGCTTGAAAGAGCGCCCATCTACCTTTGCGGATTCCGTATAAGACTTGAAATTTACAACCCTTGAGTCACTACGGAGTGTAATGAACCCAAGGCCGCCCTTCTTATTAGCTCGGCGGACTACTTGGCAATAGTAAAACAGCTTGGCCACAGTGGCGGAGAAGCCAAAATGCTCCCCCAAGACTTCCAGAGCCCGGACAAGACTCCAACCGTTGGGATGTAATTGTGAGGGAGCACAGTCCAAGAAACGCAGGACGGCCATCTGGAAATCCGTCAGTGGAAAGCGTACCCCCAGCTTTAAGAAAACGAAGTCGTACATGTAGACCGACCTCGCGTCAGGGACGTTGTGGCATATTCTTTCGGAAGGATGCGGAGCCATCACAGCGTATCGTGCTTTGTACTTCTTATCCGAGTATATCCTACAGCGGAAAGAAACTGTGCGCTCCTCCTCACTTGCATGGTGCGAAGGGATCTCTAAGAACTCCTCTTCCACCCAGCAATAAGGTTTTTCCCTGTTGAGTTTCTCCCAATCAAGCCGGTGTGCCACAACGTTGACACACCCTTCAGCAGAGCGGAGAAACGGCGTTTTTCCACGTCCTGGAAGATCCATGGTTGTGCAGGCGCGGTGGAATGCGTAGGTGCTGTGATAAAAAGCAACATCGTCAGAGAGATAACCCTCAGCACTTGACCCCTCATCAGAGCGGCTGTTAGCCCTCGAACCAAGGGGAACCTCAGAGCGACGAGATGAAGAAGACGCTCGTGAGGAAGAAGCTTCGGCTCTCTCTGAGCGATGGCGCCCAGCCACAGGAGGATTCGCTGGAATCCTCCCACCACGGTGGCTAAGGGGGGCACGAGAGCCAAACCTCCCTCTATTTGAAGGACCAGCGTGTCCAGCTCTAGGGCGCATGATGGAAATAGAATGATTAAAATTGCAAGGAGTTGAAGGGAAGGAAGGTTACCTAAAGGAAGAGGATCTTTGAGAAGTTGAAGACGACAAGGAAATTCCAAGGAAATTTGAGCAGAGTTTCACTAAGTTTGAGTTCAAGTGGATTCCAAAATCTGCTAAGAGTCCCTTTTATAGGTAACGAAGAGGCATAGTGTTCCGTCGAAGGTCACAAGGCTTGCCTCAAAACGCAACCTTTCAAATCAAAACGACTCCGTCGTTTCGTCACGAATAAGCGCGAAAATGGTAACGTTTCAGTAAACGTTTTGGCAAAATGGGGCCCCCTTTCAGTTTGAATCCAGGCCCAATAAGCCCAATCGACGGTTACACACTTGGGTAATGATGTCTCGTGCGTAAAAAATGCATTTAATGTCCAATCATACTGAGCGCATTTAATGCCTACTAACCACTTTTCGAATACCAAGAGTTTCGATTTTCAAAAACTCTTGGGATTTCCGCTGCTTATTTTTATGCTGTCTGAATCCGTTGTACACAACGCGAAGAGGGCGGTCACTTGCTTAGTAGAGCGGACGACACTGAGTTCCTAGAGACTTACAAGAATGTACTACCGGCATCTAGACTTCTCTCGAGAATTGCGTAGCTCATATGAGCAACTTAACAGTCCCTCATACAAGCTAGGGGACAGATGATCCGGTCTAGATACCGGCCCCCATACTTGTGACGTCAGACTGACCTCATATAAGGAAAACCGGTGTCCAGGTTCAATGATACCACACCGGATATCCGTTGTCTGGTCATCCGCCCTCACTCCATGACAGCATCATTCATTTTCGCTGTAACGGTTCTATGTTCATTGATACGGGATATTTATATAATTGATAGCTTTTCCCTCATAGCAAGAGAAGAGCCTTTTGATAACTTATCAACGAAGACACTGTTTGTAGCAAAATACGTCACATCAATGGCTTCAGAAAGTAAGGGGGCGTGTCAGCAGATTATGCGGAAAAGGTGATTATCCCCTCCTCTCTCTGGAGGATTGTACTCTGATAATTGACCTACCCTCCTGACACATTCTGAAAGTCGAGCCACCTTGATTGACACAATATACACGCAATCAGAGATAAGGGACCCACCTGCATCCAACGTCTCATTTTTTCTCTTACGTTCAACTATAAGAAGCCATATCAACACACATGCATGGTATCGTTATTCTGTCTCACATTTTACTGTTATCACGCTTGAGTATTCATTCAGTTCATACACTCTTCTGACTTGAGCGTCGGAGAATCTTCGCAGGTGGCACCACCTTTCGCCCTCCTACAACGCGAATCGTTGGTGTGAAGGATCTCCAGGACAACAAGACCGGCCTCTCCCACTGAGAGACCGGATTAATACATCGGATATACACAGTTCCGGTGTGCAAACCCTAAAAACACCTGCATCCTTGTGGCTGGTCCCACACCGGATCCTAGACCCCGGTCCAGACCAGTTCAAAATTTAAGATCGTTTTTTTTTAAATCATCACTAAAAAAAATAGGGTCAACTTTAGCGTCGATCTTTGACTAACACTGGATTTAACTTCGTTGACATTGCCGACTATTGCTGCACTGTAATCGGTTGTTATCATTTAGCATTTGGCTTTTGATTAATTAACCTAATACTATCTCGAAATTGGTTATAAATAAATTTTTAAGAGGTATTTTTTTATTATTTTAAGTATAAGTAAAAATATTTTTTTCAATATCATTTAAAGGTTTATCTAACGTGTATAACTTTACATAAATTAAGAGATTAAGAAATAAAAAAATTATTTAAAAACATCATTTACACACCCACTCACACAACTTTCTAAATGATCTTTACATAAATTTTAATAAAATTTTATTTTTTTATCGTTTATCCTATATACTTCAAATATATCATTTTCGAATACATTTCCAGTAAGCCAACTAAAGACTTTACATGATAAATGAGATTAAAGTACTTTAGACAAATATATCAAATATTTGATAAATTAATGTCAATACAACTTTTAGTAAACTTTTGAAATTTGTTACCATAATGGGAATGAGTACTTTGTTTGGCTAGTTTGAAAAGAGTACAAACAAATATTTCATCCATTTCATATTATAAGTCTGTCTCTAATTATAAGAGCACATGATTGTAATAAAATAATTGGGTTGTCTTGATCTCGTAAAAAAATAATTTTATGTTTCTAAATTTTTCATTATATAAAGTCAAACTTCACTATTATCTATTAATTGCATAAATATAAACAAATTTAATACTTAAAGATAAAATAGGAAAATTTTAATAAATATTCTTAATTTTTTATAAAAACTTTATAAAATGAAACACTCAATTTTTGTTTGAGGGACTTGTAATATGAAATAGATGAATTATTATCTACAGTGGTCATAGTTATACAAAGGTGGGTCTTTCAAGTCAACTAAACTATTTTATTAAATTTTTATTTTAAATTTGTTTTTTGAGCTTTGATTTTATTTTAAAAGATTTATAGTTTTTTAAGATGTAAAATTATTTATTAATGTATCATAACTAATTTTATTTAAGATTTATTTTCTCAATTGACAATAAAGTTAGTTTATTTGATATTTGTTGAGACATTATTAATCTTTTTTGAGATTTAAGAACAAGAATAAAGTATACTTAGAATCAATCTGGTGGATAGGATAAGTAACAATATGATAGGATAAACAAATAAGATATGGTAGAATAATGGTTAAATAAGCTCTTATCTTGTCTAATGTTTGGTATGCACTAGGATAAAGGTTGGATAAACTCAACAACAACCCTAAACCCTAAACAACAACAACAACAACAACAATGATGATGATGATGATGATGATAATAATAATAATAATAATAATAATAATAATTATTATTATTATTATTATTATTATTATTATTATTATTGATGTGTTCAATATTGGATGGTAGACTTTCGGTATGGGTGCTGGACTTATGTGTTCATCATCATTTTTATATCAGTTTAATAGGAATCTGGTATTTATATCTTTAAGTTTATAGTGAATCTCAATGTATCTCGTGTTTTGGGGTGAGATAAGGTGTCACCTACAACGACACTCTGACACTCAAATCAGTCTAATATCAATATCAAAACTCAAACCTCAAACTTTAAGGTTAGTTGAATGTACCTTAAACTTAAATGATATTTATAAAAGTTGAGTAATGTTTTTGTCTAACATAGTTTGTGTCAATATTTTTTCTATAACATACAAGGAAAGCTGACATATCTATAGATGTTAACTAATATGCCTCAGTATGTTCCTTAACATTTATCCAATACTATATTGTGTGGGCTATCTTAACATCAGGTATAGTTATACGAGTACTAAGATGGAGCGACATCATGCCAGATGTAGCTCTCTCACTATCGGTATGGGTCCTAGGATACCAGGTGAAACATCCTTAATTTTTAAAATAAAATTTCAATAATCCAAATAAATTTTTCACAATAAATTTCAGATTTAAAAGAGAAGTTGGATTATCATAATAATAATAGTCATTATTACATCAACCGACTCATATTTGTATACATACATGTAACAAGAACCAATATACACAGGAGCCAGCCAAGGCTTCTACAAAATAACTATGTGCACTATGTACAATACATATAAATACATAATGCTCTGAGCAGCTGAGTGACTTCACATATCATCGCTTAGTCCTATATCCACTGTAAAAATAACAACAAGTAGGGGTGAGCATAAACATGTCAAATGATAGTTATTGAATCAGATTAAGTATCCAATTCATAACCACACATAAATCAAACTCATATTACACATTCTCATCATATATCAGCATGTTATTTTCAATAATATATATCAATGCATTCTTATGCTCAATCAAATGGATCCATTATTAAGTCTTTTAATTTGTGTTGCAACACTGGCTCCCAGCCATAACTCAGCTCTCAGCTGATCCGGCCGTTTTACTGGTACCAAACCGTTTGCCCTCTCACGTGACACAATCACTCCCAGCGACAACGGTAGTGCCACGGGCTAAACCCCGAGCCCCGCTCAAGAGGTTTGCCTTGAGTCCCACCTAAGGTCTTTTTGTGGAATCCTCGAAACCACAACAATATTTCATGTTTGTTCATCACACAAGCATCCCATGCTTATCAATATGCATCACATGCATTTATATATCATGAAAACTTCATGAATATCATTCACATCATCAGTCACATATTCTATAGCATCTCATTCATAGAATTTATCACAAATACATACTTCACATATACAATTCATTTGTCATACCAAATTCAATATCTCAACATCAATATCATATGAACGGAAATATCACAATCATCACAAATATGTCACACATAACATATATATATATATTCAAGATTTATCATTAAATACAACAATATTATCCTGAATCCGTTCATAAACTATACATTTAAAATGTAACGCTTCCCCCTACCTGGAAATAAAGAGTTCCAGCAGCTTTCAAGCTATATCTAAATCACTGCTCACGAATCCCGACTGGAATTTACAGATCTAAACCAGTCCAAAGTTTCTTCGTGAAGAGAAGAAATGAAGATTGATTTTCTTCTTTGTTTGATAATTTCCAGTAAAGATTAGAAAGAAAAGGATAGAAGTGATGTTTTACACTTTCAAAGTTTCTAAGTTGATTCAACAGTAGAAGTTGGTATATATATCGTTCATGCAAAAGAGACGTGAACGAAATGAAGAAGTCTGCTACACGTATCTTTAAATGATAAGGAAGAAACAAGATATTTAATGAAAAGAGAATAGGACAAAATAGAGAGGGTCCCATGTTTAGAAAAGACAAAAAGAGAATCTGCTAGAATGTAGAAGAAGAGAGTGACGTGGAAGAGCATTAATGACTGAAGTAATTATCAGTTCTGACTCGGTTTCGGTATCTTGTGTGACGTCCTACGTCAATTTACCTTTATTTATATCCATTTAATTAATTTTCACAATAAATTTTTTCGCATTTAATAAAATTTAATTATTTCTCATTTCAAAATAATATTTATTTTCACTAAACATACTCAAAGTAATAATTATATAGTGTGACAAGACCTTAGAGTATCTCTAATTTAGAAAAGAATCAAAAATATGAAACAGGGGCCTGACGCTGCGCGCCATTCCCACGCGTAGCGTCAGCCATCTGCTGCGCACCTCACGCTACGCGCCAGCCTCACGCGTAGCGTGGGCATGACAGTGACAGCACCTGATGCTGTTACACATTTAAACCATTTTACTAACTTCTAACCTATCCAATTGGCCCGTTTTAGATCCGATTGCCACGAAACTTCACGGGCCACCTGTTTTCCCCATTTCGGAACTGTTGGCGCTGTCCGTTCGCCAAAATTCCAACATATGCGCAAGTTATGCGCGGAATGCATTTTAACTCAATTAGGTGCAAAACCCTTACACCAAACATCCTAAATGGATTCCAATGGATCAAAAGCCAATGCATCTAAATCCTAAATGTCATGGAAGACCTATTGATGCATTATGGGATTTCTTACACCCACCGAATCTTAATTTCACCTATCTGGTTCCTTAAACTCAATATCCAACTATATGCATAACTTATCTAAATCAATCTAATCATCATCCTAACATCAATCACATAGCACACATAGCAATCATGCATCAATGCAACACCTACCCATCACATTCAACATTCACACATGTCAATGGCTCCGTGCCATAATTCATCCTCATCAAATAGTCATCAAACCACAACATGCATAATCATGGCAAGTTCATCACACATACTTTATCATCTACCACACACTATATTAATACACTACTTATTACACACTTAAACACATACACTCAAACTATTACATTCATTATATACATCTTCATTCCTTGGCATCAAACTTCCTCTTGGCGCATCTCCGCAGCATTAGCATCCTCCCTGTCACTGGTCACTAAAATTTAAACAACAGCAAGGGTGAGTGTTTGGAATATCATAATTAATATAGAACGAAGTATTAAACTTAACAATACCTACTACTCTTTGTTATTACATAATCTCTTTCGATTTCCTGCACTTATCCACGTCAATACAATTACACACATACACATCAATCTTTAACTTATGCAAACCATGCTTTCATTCATTCACATTTCACTTTCAATTCATAATTCATTTTCCATCATCAATCAATATAAGATTCACATAAGTCACAACTGACTCTCATGTAATTTGACGCCTAGTATCCGGATACTAAAGGACTGGCCTTCAGCTGGGAGTCCGACTTGACATCCCGTGAACCCGACTTGGTTCACCGAGCCCGACTTGGCTCTCCACCTCAACCACTGGGTCCGACTTGACCACTGGGTAGCTCAACTGGGCACAAAGACCACGGAAGCCAGAAAACGAGGGGTATACATACCGTTGGCCATCCCATACCACATATTCACATATCATATCTCATAATCATAACATATCATCAACAAACCACATGTGCAACTACCAGAAACTGGCATGTGCTCACAATACAGGGCGACCAACTTGTCAAACCCATCCATACAATGCTATTGCATATGTCATCAATAATTCAAAATTCCACATTTTTATTCATAATCAAATATACATACACCATTCAAAGTGGAAATATTACACATACATTTCACTTCCATCATTCCAATCTTTATTTCATCATATAATCAATTCAATCAATATATTTCTTTCATATTCAACCATTTAATCTCATTCCACATACTCATATATTCACAATTACTATATTCAGTTACTTTGTAGTATTTATGACAACTCTTATTAAATTCTTAAACTTCCCATAATCTGTTTTCTTATCAATTCTAATTAATTATGACCCGAACACCCCCCTTACCTCTATTCCGAGCTCCGACAGTTTGCTCAAGGGGTGGATAGCGTCCTACAGCCGCTGGATTCACCGTTCCTCTTTCGCTTCCGACGTCCTCTTTGTCAATCGCTTGCCTAACACTCGTTCCGGCACCTACGGTCACCGAAACATCAAATTAGTTAGTACGTTACCTCCCTTATACTTCCAAACTCATTACCCAAGCTTCACAAGTCACTGAAACTCAGAATCAAAACCCCAATCATCACATGCAAACTCGGATTCCATGAAGGGAAGGAGAAAAAACTAAAGATTAGAGGTCCTAGATGCCTTACCTTGGTTCCAAATTGCTTAAAACCACCAAGAATCCAAGTTTCCCTCAAAACCCTAGCCAAATCGCCTCAGAGAAGAGAGAAAAATGAAAGAAAGGGTTTACAGGTTCTGTTCTGTGTGACCCTGTTATAAAACAGATCGCGACGCTGGCGCTACGCGTCAGCTCACTAAATCACACCTGACGCTACGCGTCCCATCCACGCTACGCATCAGGGTTCTGATGCCATTTTCCTTAAAATTTCATTAAAACTCCTTTTTCCCCACTTAACATTTCATATACCATTTTCATTATAAGCCAAATAATAATTTACTCATTTCCAATTTATTTTCTATTATCAAAACATCTGGGATGTTACATCCACTCCCCCTAAAAAGAGATTTCGTCCCCGAAATCAACGTACCTTATTGGAAAAGATTTGGATACAACCGCCTCATATCAGATTCCAATTCCCATGTATACGTCACTCCATTTATATTTTGCCACTTCACTTTTACTAAGGGTACTTCTTTGTTTCTCAATCGTTTAGTTTGATAACTTTCAATACAAATAGGTGCGATCTCCACAGTCAAATCTTCTTTCAACTCAATGGAATCTTCAGGTACAATCATTGAATCACAGGGAACATATTTTCTTAATTGTGAAACATGAAATACATCGTGAATGTTTGTCAATGCACGGGGAAGATTCAATCTGTATGCTACTTCACCAATTCATTCCAATATTTGGTAGGGTCCAATATACTTTGGATTAAGTTTCTGGCTCTTCATCACACGGCCTACACCTTTAGTAGGTGACACCTTCAGGAATACCCAATCTTCCACCTGAAATTCAAGTGGCCTATGACGATTGTCATAGTAACTCTTCTGACGGTCTTGTGCAATTTTCATCTTTTCACGAATCATTATTACCTGATCATTCATTTCCTGAATTAATTCGGGTCCCAAATGGATTGCATCCCTATTTCATTCCAACATAAAGGCGTACGACACCGTCTTCCATATAAAGCTTCATAAGAAGCCATCCCAATGCTACTATGATAGCTATTATTATAAGCAAATTCCACCAATGGCAGGTATCTCTCCCATGAGCCACCTTGCTCTAGTACACAAGCCCTAAGCATATCTTCCAAGGTCTGGATTGTACGCTCAGACTGGCCATCTGTCTGAGGATGATAAGCTGAACTCAACCTCAGTTCAGTACCCAATTCCTGCTGTAAACTCCCCCAGAATCTGGAAGTAAACCGAGGATCACGATCCGAAATAATACTCACAGGTACACCATGCAACCTTACCATCTCCGTAATGTACAGTCTAGCCAACCGGTCCAATGACCATTTCATATTCATAGCCAAGAAGTGAGCACTCTTGGTCAACCTGTCCACAATTATCCATATTGCATCACAACCAGAACGAGTACGAGGTAACCCGGATACAAAATCCATAGTAATGCTTTCCCATTTCCATATTGGAATCTCCGGGGGTTGAAGTAAACCTGGGGGTCTCTGATGTTCGACCTTACACTTCTGACATATCACACAAGATCTTACATATTCAATTATTGCCTTCTTCATTCCCGGCCACCAGAATTCTTTCTTTAAATCATGGTACATTTTAGTGATACCAGGATGGATACTTAAAGAACTTTTATGCGCTTCAGCTAATACAGCTTGTCTGAAATCACCCTCTGTGGGTACCACTACACGGTTCTTAAACCGCCAAATTCCATCCTTACCTTTAGTTAATCCCATATCTTTGCCTCTTGCTTGAGTGTCAAGCAACTCCAGCAACTCTTCATCTTCCTCCTGAGCCACGGCTAAGGATTCTAAGAATTCATTGGAGATTTTTAGCATTCCAATTACCATCTGATCTGGGGCTTGAATGGCAACCCCAATATTCATATCACGAAAGTCTTCTAACAATTCTTGTTCCTTGCCCATCAAGAAAGCTGCATGTAATACTTTTCTACTTAAGGCATCAGCCACAACATTCGCCTTACCAGGATGGTATTTCAAATCAAAATCATAATCCTTAAGGTATTCCACCCATCTCCTTTGCCTCATGTTTAATTCCTTCTGATCAAACAGATACTTCAAACTCTTGTGGTCACTGAATACCACAAAACGAGATCCATACAAGTAATGTCTCCAAATCTTCAATGTGAATACCACAGCAGCGAGTTCCAAATCATGAGTAGGATAATTCTGTTCATGCTGCCTTAATTTCCTAGAAGCATAAGCAATTACCCTATCATTTTGCATCAGTACACAGCCTAAACCAAACTTAGATGCGTCACAGTATACCACAAATTCTTTCGTTACATCTGGTAATGCAAGCACAGGTGCAGTAGTCAAACACCGCTTCAGCGTTTGAAAACTCAGTTCACACTTTTCTGTCCACACAAAGGGATTCTCCTTTCTTGTCAATCGAGTCAAGGGTAGTGCAATGCGGGAAAATCCTTCAATAAAACGGCGATAATAGCCAGCTAATCTAAGAAAACTCCTAATTTCAGTCACTGATTTAGGCCTTTCCCAAGCCATAACTGCTTCAATCTTGGATGGATCAACAGACACACCATCACAAGAGATTACATGCCCCAAAAATTTCACACTTGCTTCCCAGAAATCACACTTCGACAATTTAGCATACAACTTCTTTTCACGTAGCACTTGTAAAACAATTTGAAGATGTTGTGCATGCTCTTCTACAGAATTTGAATATACTAGAATGTCATCAATAAACACCACGACAAATTGATCCAAGTAAGGTTGGAAAATCCGATTCATATAATCCATAAAGATAGCTGGAGCATTGGTTACTCCGAAAGGCATTACAACATATTCAAAATGTCCATATCGAGTCCGGAACGCCGTTTTCAGAATATCTTCCGACTTCACTCTAATCTGATGATATCCAGATCTCAAATCGATCTTAGAAAATACCACAGCACCTCGCAACTGATCCAACAAATCATCAATTCGTGGTAAAGGATATTTGTTCTTAACCGTCAATTTATTCAATTGTCGGTAGTCAATACACATTCTCATACTACCGTCCTTCTTTTTCACCAACAACACCGGAGCGCCCCAAGGTGAAGCACTCGGTTGGATAAACCCCTTGCTTAGCAACTCATTTACTTGTTTCTTTACTTCAGCCAACTCCACTGAAGACATTCTATAAGGTGTACGGGACACAGGTTCTGCCCCAGGAACTAAATCAATAGCAAAATCAATCTCCCTGTTTGGAGGCAATTCCGGAATGTCTTCCGGGAATACATCAGGAAAATCACACACCACTGGAATATCTGCAAGTTTAAGATTATACCGCCCTTCTGAAGTTAACAGAATAACATAAATTACAGAAACATCACTCACCACATTTTTAGTGTCCAATTCCTGAGAGAAAATTATAGTCTTGCGATAACAGTCCACCATAACATGGTTAACAGACAACCAGTCAAGACCCAGAATAACTTCTAAATTCTTCAATGGCATACATATTAAATTCACCAGGAAAGATCGGTCCTCTACTTGCATAGGTAATTCCTCACACATAGTAGTCGCTCGAAATGTAGAACCAGTAGGAGTGGAGACATTAAGAGTATCCTTCATTAATACCACCGGCAAACCAAGCCGCCGAACACAACTCTCAGAAATAAAAGAGTGGGTTGCACCAGAGTCATAAATAACATTTACAAGATAGTCATGAATAAGACACTTACCCTGTACCAAATTATCATTTCTTGAGACTTCAGAAGCATCAAAAGCAAACACACGTCCAGCCATAACATTCTGAGTACCACTGGACTGAGCATCAGATCGCCTATGGTGTTGGCCTCCACGGCTACCGCCGCCTCGGCCTCCACGCTGAAAATTCCCACCACGGACCATAGAAGCACTCGCCCGATTACCACGTCCTCCCTGCTGCTGCCTCTGTGGACAGTCGGGCCTAAGGTGTCCAGGTTGTCCACACTGGAAACAAACAGTTTGATTTATAGGACAATGTCTAGAGAAATGACCTTCCTGACCACAATTATAACAAGCACGACCACCAGAACGACCAGTAGATCCACGTCCAGAAGAAGAAGAAGATGTGGTAGAAGACTTGCCACCATGGAAAAACTGACCCATCTTTTTAAAACTGAATCCTTTAGCCTTCAATGGTCTCTTGTCCCTTGACTGGGACGCTCTCTGTAACTGCACTTCCTCAGCAAGTCTGGCCTTATTTACCAGAGTAGGATAGTCACGGATTTCTATAGGAACAATGACACTTCGGAGTTCAATTCTTAACCCGGATTCATACTTTGCACACTTACTACCTTCAGTTCCTTCAAGAGAAAAAGGATGATAGAAATCACATAGTTCATCAAACTGTGACGCGTATTCAGCCACTGACATCCTGCCCTGCTCAAGTTTTAAGAATTCCATCTCCTTACGGATTTTATAATTATCTGGAAAGTATTTAGCAAGAAATCTCCTCTTGAAATTCATCCACATCAATGGTTCATTCGCCGCATTCATCTGAATTCTAGTCCTTGACCACCATACACGAGCTTCATCTTTCAATTGATAGGTAGCAAATTGCACTCTCTGTTCTTCAGAGCATTCAAAGTATTCAAATGTTTGCTCAATGTCACGCAGCCATATATGCGCCCCATCATAATCATGTCCTCCTTTGTAAATAGGTGGATTCCTCTTCAAAAATTTATCAAGGGTGGGACCAGAATCAGTCCTCCCCATCATTTGAGAAAACCTCTCAAAGAAATCATCACCACCAACAGAACTACTTCCTTCCATCATATTTTAGTTCTACAATATCCCAAAACACATCACCATTAATAACCAATAATTGACCAGGGAGTACAAAAATTACCTCATGTATAAACACATAACAAGACGCTGCCCGGAGTGCCAAGAGAATGATGCCAAGTCAACCTGTTAATATATAAACAATCACAAGCATAATGCAATAAATGCAACACAGCCGGATATAGGACTCAAACAATCCCCTAACTCTGCCCATTTTCCCGGCTCTAGAAAGAACCGCTCTGATACCACCTGTGACGTCCTACGTCAATTTACCTTTATTTATATCCATTTAATTAATTTTCACAATAAATTTTTTCGCATTTAATAAAATTTAATTATTTCTCATTTCAAAATAATATTTATTTTCACTAAACATACTCAAAGTAATAATTATATAGTGTGACAAGACCTTAGAGTATCTCTAATTTAGAAAAGAATCAAAAATATGAAACAGGGGCCTGACGCTGCGCGCCATTCCCACGCGTAGCGTCAGCCATCTGCTGCGCACCTCACGCTACGCGCCAGCCTCACGCGTAGCGTGGGCATGACAGTGACAGCACCTGATGCTGTTACACATTTAAACCATTTTACTAACTTCTAACCTATCCAATTGGCCCGTTTTAGATCCGATTGCCACGAAACTTCACGGGCCACCTGTTTTCCCCATTTCGGAACTGTTGGCGCTGTCCGTTCGCCAAAATTCCAACATATGCGCAAGTTATGCGCGGAATGCATTTTAACTCAATTAGGTGCAAAACCCTTACACCAAACATCCTAAATGGATTCCAATGGATCAAAAGCCAATGCATCTAAATCCTAAATGTCATGGAAGACCTATTGATGCATTATGGGATTTCTTACACCCACCGAATCTTAATTTCACCTATCTGGTTCCTTAAACTCAATATCCAACTATATGCATAACTTATCTAAATCAATCTAATCATCATCCTAACATCAATCACATAGCACACATAGCAATCATGCATCAATGCAACACCTACCCATCACATTCAACATTCACACATGTCAATGGCTCCGTGCCATAATTCATCCTCATCAAATAGTCATCAAACCACAACATGCATAATCATGGCAAGTTCATCACACATACTTTATCATCTACCACACACCATATTAATACACTACTTATTACACACTTAAACACATACACTCAAACTATTACATTCATTATATACATCTTCATTCCTTGGCATCAAACTTCCTCTTGGCGCATCTCCGCAGCATTAGCATCCTCCCTGTCACTGGTCACTAAAATTTAAACAACAGCAAGGGTGAGTGTTTGGAATATCATAATTAATATAGAACGAAGTATTAAACTTAACAATACCTACTACTCTTTGTTATTACATAATCTCTTTCGATTTCCTGCACTTATCCACGTCAATACAATTACACACATACACATCAATCTTTAACTTATGCAAACCATGCTTTCATTCATTCACATTTCACTTTCAATTCATAATTCATTTTCCATCATCAATCAATATAAGATTCACATAAGTCACAACTGACTCTCATGTAATTTGACGCCTAGTATCCGGATACTAAAGGACTGGCCTTCAGCTGGGAGTCCGACTTGACATCCCGTGAACCCGACTTGATTCACCGAGCCCGACTTGGCTCTCCACCTCAACCACTGGGTCCGACTTGACCACTGGGTAGCTCAACTGGGCACAAAGACCACGGAAGCCAGAAAACGAGGGGTATACATACCGTTGGCCATCCCATACCACATATTCACATATCATATCTCATAATCATAACATATCATCAACAAACCACATGTGCAACTACCAGAAACTGGCATGTGCTCACAATACAGGGCGACCAACTTGTCAAACCCATCCATACAATGCTATTGCATATGTCATCAATAATTCAAAATTCCACATTTTTATTCATAATCAAATATACATACACCATTCAAAGTGGAAATATTACACATACATTTCACTTCCATCATTCCAATCTTTATTTCATCATATAATCAATTCAATCAATATATTTCTTTCATATTCAACCATTTAATCTCATTCCACATACTCATATATTCACAATTACTATATTCAGTTACTTTGTAGTATTTATGACAACTCTTATTAAATTCTTAAACTTCCCATAATCTGTTTTCTTATCAATTCTAATTAATTATGACCCGAACACCCCCCTTACCTCTATTCCGAGCTCCGACAGTTTGCTCAAGGGGTGGATAGCGTCCTACAGCCGCTGGATTCACCGTTCCTCTTTCGCTTCCGACGTCCTCTTTGTCAATCGCTTGCCTAACACTCGTTCCGGCACCTACGGTCACCGAAACATCAAATTAGTTAGTACGTTACCTCCCTTATACTTCCAAACTCATTACCCAAGCTTCACAAGTCACTGAAACTCAGAATCAAAACCCCAATCATCACATGCAAACTCGGATTCCATGAAGGGAAGGAGAAGAAACTAAAGATTAGAGGTCCTAGATGCCTTACCTTGGTTCCAAATTGCTTAAAACCACCAAGAATCCAAGTTTCCCTCAAAACCCTAGCCAAATCGCCTCAGAGAAGAGAGAAAAATGAAAGAAAGGGTTTACAGGTTCTGTTCTGTGTGACCCTGTTATAAAACAGATCGCGACGCTGGCGCTACGCGTCAGCTCACTAAATCACACCTGACGCTACGCGTCCCATCCACGCTACGCGTCAGGGTTCTGATGCCATTTTCCTTAAAATTTCATTAAAACTCCTTTTTCCCCACTTAACATTTCATATACCATTTTCATTATAAGCCAAATAATAATTTACTCATTTCCAATTTATTTTCTATTATCAAAACATCTGGGATGTTACATCTTGGGCATATCCTTCTTTCCGAAAAGATTCATCATAGCCTCTTTTCCGTTCAGAATTACTTCACTCGGGGGAAATCCACTCGGAAAGGTTTCCACATGAAACACTCAGCTTTTCTTCCTCGGAAATGACCCACTCATAAATATCTCACCCGGAAATACCTCATTCAGACATATCTCTGCATGAGTCAAAGCCTTCACTTGCATCACTCGGAAGTCTTATAACTGAAAGATCACTCAGAGTTCAAAGTTCAGTCCTCTCAGAAATCTTTCCCCTTGAAAGGATCACTCGGGGTCGAAGACTATCTCGAAGATGAATCCGAGCACAAACTCTTAGCAAATCTAAATATGGACCCAAGCATGAATTAAATGAATTCACCACTCAGATATTTACTTCCCTCGGAAATTATTCACTCAAAAACATACTCATTCGGAGTTGAAGTCTTTCTCTGTCCAAAAGTACTCTCCCTGGAAAAGACTCACTCGGTATATCCCAATCGGTGTCATCTCTCTCGGAAGTATCATACTCAGAGACACTTCACTCGGAAAGTCACACAACTCGGAAATACTCCACTCGGTCACTATTCAAAAATACCTCGGCCTGAGAAGTATTTATTCGAAATCAAAGCTTTCTTTCATTCGAAAGTACTTCTCTCGGAAAAGATCTATTCGGAAACGTTTCACTCGGAGACGTTTCACTCAGATTTGCCTCACTCAAAAGTGTCATTCGGACAGTTTTTCTTAACTCAGAAATAATTTTCATTCGGAAACATATTAACCTTCCTTCACTCGAAATTATATCCATTTTTCACTCAGAATTTCTTTACTGATCATACATTTTTCACTCGAAAATTCTTTATTAATTCTTAAATGAATTATTTTTCTAAAATTCTAAATTTTAGGATGTTACACCAGGGTTGATATGAAGCTGGATCATTTGGACCTTACCTTATTCGAGTGAGTTAGAAGTTGCTTCAATAGTCTGATATATGTGTATTTTATATGGTCTTCCAAAACCAATGTGATGAATTTGGTTCAGAAAATTCCACAATACCCTTTTTACCTCACTCTTTTAGGGTTGAACTATAACTTTGAAACATGCAAGTTGTTAATGGTTGTAATGTTTTGATTTTTATGCAACCTCATTTGGTATATGAAGCGATGCACATGCACTAGTCATCATTGTGTCTAATTGTTCCTTCCTTTTCCCCCCTATAAAAGAGGGTTAAGTTTTCATCATTTTTCACTCCTCTCTAACAATCTTTAAGTGCTCTGATTTTAAAAATTTAGGATCATTCCACTGGTCCCTAGTACGTAGGAGGCAAATCGTTTGCATTACTCCACATGATTCCTCCCATCCCATCCTTTTTTGTAAATTGATGCACTTAATCATTGAAAATCGACATATGAGGATGACCACGTGAGTGATAAATATATTGAGATTCTTTATGGGCCACCATCATGGCCGTTAGTAGGACCTCGATGTAAGTTACAGGTTTCACAATAGGACATATGTTGGTATAATGTGGGGGAGTATAAAGAGTCTCTTAGATTGTATGTCGACTCCTCCATGTAGTTTTACCAACTTAACTGGTGAGACGTTCTGTCTATATATGACTCATACAAAAACCTGATATTTTTAGATTCATAACAAGGCTGAATCTTTTGTCAAAGTATTCAACAGAAGAAGATGATGTTAAGATTCCACAATTCTTCATTCATACTATTGAAGAAATTAAGGATCAACCTCACTGATGAGAAAGAAAATAAAAAAAGATTTATTGAATTGTTTCATTGAATGAAAAATCATAGAAGAATTATTTTTTAATCTGATAAATTTACAGTTACTTAAATACTATTGAAAAAGCATCCGCACAAATGTTGCTATGATTTACAATTTTAAATCGGTACGTTATTTTAGAAAGCTTAGTTTTTCATAAAAAATATTTAACTTGTGTAATTTAACAATTAATAAAAAATAATTTGTTTTTAGATCAATCATTAATGTGAAGTCATCTTAATTCTTAACTAATCCATACATAATATTTAATAAAATAATTTTATTATTTATTTTTTTGAAGGTTGGTGATGTCCCAAAATAATCGTTTTATTAGAATTTCACATGTTTCCTGTCAATCGTAATAAGCCGAGGGTCATTTCTCATGTTTTCTGTCCATTCCCGTATCATACAACTTTATGAGATGTATGAGCTTTTTTCTTCCTTATTAATCAAACATTACTTATTCTTTTTACACTCTTTGTATGCTTATATATACAATTTGAAAAAAACAAAATTATAAATATGAAAAAATTAAAGATTAATATGAATCTTTTACACTATTTAAACCAGTCAAAATTTTATTTAACCGTAAGATTTATAAAACTTCATTTGTCATTTTCTAACATTTAAACAAACAACTACTCCATCTTTTTTAGATTATCTATCTTCAGTCTTTGATTTATTATAATAAATAAAAAAGAGGGGGAAAACATGTTATATCCATTTTCGGAAATGTTATAATCCCGCACGCTACACCTACAGCTACAAGCACATTCAATTTGCTTGGTTGCTTAACTGTTTAGCTGAAAGTGGTATGGAAATTC
Organism: Clitoria ternatea; assembly: GCA_037962975.1. Classification (NCBI taxonomy): domain Eukaryota; kingdom Viridiplantae; phylum Streptophyta; class Magnoliopsida; order Fabales; family Fabaceae; genus Clitoria; species Clitoria ternatea. Next base: position 115,295,340 of record CM075674.1, on the reverse strand, counting down.
CCTTCCCCAAACCAATTTTTTAAATATTAAATACCAAATATTATTAACTATAAATACTAAACACTGAATATTATGCATAAATATAAAATATAAATAATTATATATTATATATAATATTAAATACATAAAAATATAGAATATTAAGGATATATCGATAACTTTAACTATATATTAATAATTTTTTAATGTTTTACAATATTTTTTAAATAATCAAACAACAGAAATTTTCTCATAATCATTAAACTCCTGAAAATGATTGCACGTGTCAGTAAAAGAACACCGTGTTTGGTTTGTAGTTGAGGAAACAAAGTTGAGTTGAAGTGGAAAATTTAAAGGTTGATATTAATTTTTCACACCGTTCGAGATAATCAAAACTCCGTTGACCCGGATAAAAATCTCCTTTCATTTAACGAAGGTTTTCTCCGTTTACATATGGGTCCAAACGTGCTCGAAATCAAGAGTTGTCAATTTTATGTATGGTGAGTTGAGGCTTGGCCATTAGTCTATATATATGGACATCTTTTCGTCCAATCTCCTAAGCACTTTTTAAGGTAGTTTCCCAGATTTTAGGCCACACTTCCCCTTTCATAAACACTGCAGCCATGCAAACGTCCCAGAGGAAAGAAATGCAAACCATGGAAATTCTCCACATGAACAAGGGAGTAGGCGAAACTAGCTACGCCATGAACTCTGCTGTTCAGGTTAGCTCTTTTTTTGACTCATTCACTCATCTTACTACTAGTAGAGAGGTAACAGAACAAAAAGAAAAATGCCAGATCTGATAAATCAAATATTTTATAGTATGTTGAAGAAGAATATATGTATGGTGGTGCAGGATAAGATAATATCTGCAGCAAAGCCGGCAACGAAGAGAGCCATTGTGGAGATTCTGTGCTCATCATCAAGTTGGCCAGAGAAGATGGGCATTGCGGATTTGGGGTGCTCCTCTGGTCCAAATGCATTGAGGGTGATTTCGGAGATAGTGGATTCTGTGTACGCAACCACGCGTGCGTTGGATCGAGGAGTGGCGCCAGAATTGGTGCTGTATCTGAACGATCTTTTCAGCAATGACTTCAACAACATATTTGGTTCCTTGCCATCTTTCTACAGAAAACAAAGTCAAGAAAAGGGAATTGGGTTTGGGTCCTGTTTCGTTTCTGCTGTACCTGGCACTTTCTATGGCAGGCTCTTCCCCTCCAAGACCCTCCACTTTGTGCACTCTTCTTCCAGCCTCCATTGGCTTTCTCAGGTTTATACATATTTCTATATACTATATATTAGTTAAAGGTACAATTTACTTCACTTTACATCAACCTAAAAACAAATGAAGTTTTGATTAAGAAAAATTAATATTAATTTCTAGATTTTTATATTTTTATAACTCTATTTTTTAAATGGACACCAAACAGACACTTAATGCATGTTTGATATTTAATTAAAGAAACAGAAATATTAAAATGAAAAAATCTAATTCATCATTCACAAAATTTAAAATAGTCAAAATTCGCATGAACCAGCATTTATTTTTTCATCCAACCCTTCAATTTTGTTGAAACCCAGCTACTGACGTCTAAAATTTATGGCTGAAACTTGGTTAAAAGGAGAAGGTGAACGTGTTTTGAGGAAACCTGTCAAATCGAGTTCCCAAAGCTGTCAATTTATTTAACATATGGCTTTTTTTTGGATAACATATGGCTTTAAAACTTACTTTTGACATAACGTCAATTTTCCTCGCTTAATTCACACGCGGTAGCCCAATAACTTAAAAGGTGAGTACTGTTGCTTTATTCGTTTATGTTTTAACAGGTTTTTTTTTATCTCATACTATATATTTTTAATATTATTAAATATTTATTTATCAAATATAATTTTATATATATTTAAAACAACTAATTATTTACATAATAAATAACATTAATAGTATTTTAATAAATTACATCAAATATTTAATATAATTAATACAAATAACCATTTTTAATATGCATGTATATATTATTATTATTCAACCACATCTATCCTCCATGGAAATTAATCGTGTTTGAACCAGAGCTTATACATTATTATAGAATTAACTTTCTTGACGAAAATTTTTTAATCCATAAGACTTGAAATGATACCTTATTTAAAAGGAATCGAACCATCTAAATCAACAACGTTAGTAATCTAATAATTTATAAAAATAAAATTAAGATAAAAAATTCAAAATTAATATATAAACGTGATATTTTAATTATTTGTGTTTAAGTAGTGAAATAGTAATTGCAAAAACACCTATGACTTTTTGTGTTTTCAACGGAAGAAAAACCTTATACTTTTTTAAAGAACTTTCAGTGACCATCACACCTTTTTTTAAATTATGCAAGTCAACCAATACAATTGGACTGAGATTTTTTTTGGCTTTCCAAATAAAGTTGGGTTGATATTAAAGTTGAACAACATAATGGACATTGTAGTACGTTAAAAACTTTCATTTTAAAACACGAATAATATGTAGTTTATATATGTCTAACTAAAGATAAGGAATTAGAAATATAAAGTTTTTACTAAACTTATATTGGATTTACCTTAAAAAAATTATGAAAATTTACACTAATATTACATTTAAATTAAAAAGTCTATTTTTTTTAATTTCTTGTGCATGTTAGAAAAATGAAAATAAATTATAAGGTTTTAGTATTATGAAAAGATAAAGATTAAGGAATGGTATATATCCGTGGAAAACAGAAATAGAATAGATGTGTGGAATTAAATGAAGATGAATGTAATGCTTTTAGAATCGAACTGATCATTAAATCGGTTAAGACGCCGGTTCAATAAATTCTAATCAAACTAAGATCTAATCGTGATTGAACTAATAATATTAAATAATTGACCTAATTGTCTAATTGGTTTATGGTTCAACCGGTCGAACCGGTTTAGTTTTGATAACTATGGTTGAATGTATATGATTAGTGGTGAAGAAGAATGAATATATGAAAAGTGATGGAAATTATTGAACGCATGATATAGGTTCCTGAGGGATTGGGGGGTGGATTGAACAAGGGGAAGATATACATATCAAAGAGCAGTCCAAAGTGTGTGGTGGATGCTTATTCGGAGCAATTCAGGAGTGACTTTTCGGTGTTTTTAAAGTCACGTTCTCAAGAGATGCTACCTTGGGGACGCATGGTCTTGTCTCTTATGGGTAGGGATTCAATGGACCCAACAACACCCAATTGCTGCTACCAGTGGGAACTCCTTGCTCGTGCTCTCATCACCATGGCTTCTGAGGTACCTACCCTACACTACACACATTAACTGCAATCTCCACCTTTAAGTCAACATTTTGAAATTAATGTTACTGTACCGTGTTTTGTGTCACGTACATGAAAGGAAAGGGAAAGATTAGGACGTACTGCCAGTTTAATATCAACCACTTATTACTGACTAGTCCACTACTATTCTTAGAAAACTTTTACAATGTTTTTAGAATTGAGTTAAACATTGAACACCAATTCAAATCAACCGTGATTGAACCGGTAATATTAAAAAATTGACTCGCCGGTTCACAGTTCAACCGTTAAATCAACCAGACCGGTTCGGTATAAATGGATTTTTGTGAAAAAAACATAAATATACTTGTACATTAACGAGGGAATTGAATAAAAATGTTTGTGTTTATAGGGTCTTGTTGAAGAGGAAAAAGTGGACTCATTTGACGCTCCATACTATGCGCCATGTTTAGAGGAGGTGAAATCGGAGATTGAAAAGGAAGGGTCATTCATGGTGGATGGAGAAGAAGCTTATGAGATTGATTGGGATGATGGAATGGAAATGCAAAGTTTAACGAGTGGTGAGAGAGTGGCGAGGACCATAAGGGCTGTGGTTGAATCAATGCTGGAATCACATTTTGGGTGTCACATTATGGATGAACTATTTCGTAGATATGCCCACCTTGTGGACCAACATTTGGCCATTTCTAGGACCAAATACATCAATTTAGTCATTTCTCTCGTCAAGCAACCCTGAATTTCTATGACCACATCTTATTTATTGCAACTGCTTATATGCATGTTTTCCTCCATTGTATTTCTATTTTATTTTACATTTTGTTGTTTATATATCTTTTATGGTTCTTAATATCTAAAGTGACATGTGTCACATGATAATATGTTTAATTTAATCACAATCATTAATAAATCCGGTTAGAACCTTTGAGAGATCCCAACGGTTTATATTTGAATAGACTAGAAAAAAAACGCATACAATCTTGACAAACACCTTGTTTTTTAAAATACACAATTCATGCTCCTTTAGGCATGGTCGTTGATGATCTTTTTGAGGCTTGAGATGCAACAAGAATGAGGGGTCCATGGAAAAATAAATATATTTCATTGAATTAAAGAATTCAATAATTTAAATAGAAGTAGTTATATTATTTGAAACCCAGAATCTTTAAAGGTATACTTAATTACAAACTTTATGCTCGAACAATAACAATAATAATATTTTAAAATACTAAAAATGTAACAATAGTCTTAGTAGGCTATAATATTTCTAGCAAAACCGTTCATTAATCTTTTTGTTATCTCTTATCCTCTTCATTATTTTTATTCTTTCTTAAAATTTGATTGGGAACTCAATGGTAAGGTCATCTCATTATTTGATGCAGACTATATTTTTATGTCTACCCTATCCTATTTTATTCTGATAGTTTGTGTAAAAGCTTGATGTACATTTAAACCATTAAAAAATCAATAAACAAATATTAAATATCAATGCATTCATCTTTAACAAACAAATAAGTCTTTAAAAAGTTAACAACTTATAAAAAAAAATATGTATTTAATTATCAAATTTACATATTAAACTTAATTTTAACATATTTTAATCTTATAAATTTTATTTTATATATATATATATATAATATCATATGTATTAATGAATTATAATATATCATAAATTATGATTTATTTCATAAAATAATGAGTTATTAAAACCAGACCTAACAGATTCAAAGTGTTTTTTTAAAAAGTCTTGACCTAATCTTGTTATTAAAACTAGACCTTAAATAAGTTTAGCCTAAGGCCATAACAAACAGTCTAACCTATTCTCACATTTAATAAGTGTCATGGTAAAAATTATTTACATGTGCCATGAGATTCTTAATCTAATGGAAATTCTAATTTTTTTTACGAATATACATGATAACTTTCAAAATTGAGTATCATTGCAAAGACATGTTCTTAACATTCTTTGAGTTATGTAGCTATAGAGATCAATATAATCATATATGTCACTTCTAGTCATGGGTTCAGAATAGTGGCATTGAATTCTCCTCCTTTTGCCTTATGATTAGTAGTTCTATTTCTAAGGTAGGGGAAGAGATTTAACTATACAGTAGTGTCAAACAATACATGTGTATATGATAGAAACCTATGAAACATGCCTGAATTTTAGTCTTTAAAACGAGTGTATTACTCTCGCATCTGATGGCTTAAGTTTCCTTCATGACTAGGGGTATTAAATTAATCAAATTATTTATTAGGTTTCTAATTCATCCATGTATAACTCATCTAATCTATCCAATTATAAAATAAAAAAATGATGGATTTAATAAATGGAATCTTATTTTTTTATTGGATGAATATAGATGAAGTCATCATAATTTTTAACCTATCAAATTTTACTTTTATTTTTTTAAAACCCATTAGATTTTTAAAATTAAAAAAAAACAAAAAGAAAGTTTCTTTCCTTTCCCTGTCTCTCACTCTTACATTGGACCAGTCCGGTCATTCATAAAGAATTACAGCGTGTTTGGTAGAGTGCTTCAATGGACTTGAACGGAGAAAACCTTTGTTGGTTCATGGGAGATTTTTTTAAAATTAAAAAAAAACAAAAAGAAAGTTTCTTTCCTTTCCCTGTCTCTCACTCTTACATTGGACCAGTCCGGTCATTCATAAAGAATTACAGCGTGTTTGGTAGAGTACTTCAATGGACTTGAACGGAGAAAACCTTTGTTGGTTCATGAGAGATTTTTGATCCTACGGGTTAACGGAATTTTAATTGTTTCGGACGGCGTGAAAAATTAATATCAACCTTTAAATTTTTCACTTCAACTCAACTCCGTTTACCCAACTGCAAACCAAACACCCCTTAATTAACTTAATATGAACACATGGAGTGATTTAACCTGAATTTTACTACTGCAAATATCTTTTCCGTTGGGTCCCTGTGTTTCCTTTTTCTCTATTCTCCTCTTCTGATCTGAATGACAGAAGATAATCTCACTTTCTCTGATTTTCCCAGCAAATCCCTCCAGAATTGCCAACGCATTATTCGAAAGGCTCTCCTCTGTGCGTTTTTCCAATTCTTCATCTTTTCATTATTATTATCATATGTGGGTTTGATTTGATTATTCCTTGACATGTCAGCTCCACAGGTTCGGTTCTTGAGGGAACGCTTGGAAAAATCTGGATGTTCCACAGGTGATAGTTTCATCAAAGCGGTTAATTGCCACGAGGAGGGTGCTGTAGCTGCTGGTTACTTTCAGGGTCAAGGGGTACTACTTTTTTCTTCTGCATACTCAATTTACTAACGCTATCTTTATAATCTTTTTTTAGTAATTTTAACGATGTCGTTAAGACGTGAAATAAGTCTTAAATCAACTAGGAATATCACTTGAAAGTTTTGTGATAATTCTTAATTCATAAATTAATTTTTAAGTTGAACTAAGGCTATATTTTCTAATAGATGTAGTCTCCAGGTGCTTCCATTTATTGGTGTGGTTTTGTCTGTTTGCATCAGATAGTTGTGTGCTGGAACAAGTGGAAAGTCAACATGATGTTAACCAGGCGATAAAGCCTACACAAATTAATATTACTATTTGTATCATATTTGTGTATAAAGTTTCTGTCATATTACAAAAAAGTGTGAAATGAATAATACAAATTAAAAGTTATGATGCTCATTTTTTATATGTTGTGGGAAAGTATAAAAAATAAAACCTACAAGATTTATTTTCTTATCATAAGACAAAATCACCAAATGCGACTACACTCTTAAGACAACAAACTAACAGAATATGGTACAGCATCAGCATGCAAGTTTGTGTCTCCCAGGAGTTATACTAGTTACTTTCGCTGTCAATAATTGGCTTTTATGACGGAGTAAATTGCACAACAAATGTATCCACCACCTAAATAAACAACCCTTGGAGCTGCAACAATGTTACAATTCGACAATAAAGCGAAAAATCCCGAGGAGACGCTTTGTGCTCATAAATAAGCTTCCCAAATTATACAAATTCTAAGGATATATAGAACCTCCCTGCTTGAATCAGCCACAAGCTTCTCTACGAAACTCATGCTTGAATGTTGTAATCCAATTACAGTATACTCCTACCATCTAGAATCTTTCTACAATGTATCAGTCATCCACTAAATTTCATCATCATGATTAAAATATGCATCCAAATTCCAAATTAACCTCAACCTTCATTTTTACTGGGATTTATGTTTACTTAATACTACGAGGATTTTCAACTATAATTCTTTCCCTTCACAAATAACATCCCGCAAGTTTCATCCCTTATCATCTATTAATAGATGTTCATTATCTGATAGAACGAACAAAACTTGACCGTTCCAAAGTAACCAAAAATCAATCAAAGTAAAATACAACAAAAAAATCACATTATGTGTGTGATTCGAATCGAATTTCAAATCTACCTCAAAAAACCAAATCAAGTTCAACCGAACCGCAATTTTTAATATATTACTATTATATTTATATTACCTTACTAAGTTACATACAGTGGTGATTTGTGAGACTTAAAAGACTCTAAATAATGATTTGTGATTTTTTGATTATGTTGAAATTTTATAAAGTGATGATTCTATTTTTAAAGTAATTATTTATTGAGTTGAAATTATATATCATGTATTTAATTTTGTAAAAATTATAATTAATATAAAACCGAATAAAACAATCCAATCTGAACAGCAAACACCCATATCTAGTAATAAAGATAGAATAGTCATCCAAAGGCAGAAATAGCAGGTAACAAAAATACAAAACTTTGGTATAGTTATTCATGAAATATAACATCGGTATCAATGATCAAGAAAATTCTCATAATAAAGGACTGAGTCTAACTCCTTCCAAAAGCCAACTTAATGAAAAAATTGCTTCAAACCTCATAAGAAGTATTTAGCCATATTCCTAGTATTGTTGAAGGACTAAACAATATGAATGATCCAACATATAATACCGATGAGACTTTGATATATCGGTGACTAAACCAAGTCCAACTCCTCTCAACATAGCCCGAGAGAATAGATTGTCTTAGGTTTTACAATGAGTCATAGTCCTAGTAGAGGTGAGATATCTTCAGTCTTAACACACCTCGATCATGTATGAGATCTAAAAGTATTTGGAGCACATTTCTAACAAACACGAAACATCTAAATCGACTCATCCTTGAAATGCCAATACTAAATAGGTAACAACACCCTATGAAGTGAATATCTGGCCCCAACTAGAATTCGCTACAAGCAAATTTTTAATTGGTTGAATCAACATAGTTAAATCATACCACCAACGATGTGTGTCCTTAAAACTAACTATTGGATAGTGCTTCTTTCATAACTGAATTATCAAAGGTACTAAAGTAACTCTTAGAACTTAATCCTATCCTAAAAGTTAATTCTTAAAGACGAAGATTCCCCTAAAGGACCTGGTCAACAAGGGGCGTTGACCAGTTACTTCAACTAAATTTTATCCTAAGAAAATGATGGTAACATATGTGGTTGTGTTTCCCCCCTCTTTTAATCACAATTAACACAACATCACCAAATCAACCCCATTGCAATTTCCCTACCAATAAACATACAAGAAGTAAAAAATAAAGAACGTTTCATAAGAAAAAAAATGAAGTAAAGTTCATAGCGGCACAGTGACAAACATGACGTAAACATTTGATAATTTTAGAGGAATTTCAAAGAAGCAGAGAAAATGAAAGAGACTACTTTTTCTTGCCTCCTTTGGGAACACCCTTGCGCCTGGAGGGAATAACAATCTCTCCTTTGAGGACAGGAATCTCCATAATCTCCGAAAGGCCACCGAATTTTTTGCGGAACTTCTCGACCTGATCATCGCTAACCATAACGGCGGAACGGTTACCGAGGTAGAAGGGGTGGTTGCCGGACCACACGTCAACCACGTACTCCTTGCGGGTCCCACCGGTGGTCATCACCAGTTCACCGTTGCAGTAGACCTTCGCATCTTCGTAGAATTGCGGGTGTATGTCTTTCTTCCTGCACCACACCCCGCACTGAACCACTCTCCTCACAACCTGCCACCAACACAACACAACACCGTCTGTTAATTCTTAATCTAAACCGATTCGAGAATGTTCTGTAAAATTGGAACCGATTCCGTTACGTTTTTTGTGGGAACTGGAAACAAAGGTTTTCCTTGCGCGAATGTGTTGGTTATGCACTGTGCCATTTTCAGCTCTCTGGATTTCGGATTGGGAGAGAGACGAATGTGATGTTCTGGATTAGATTATGCTCAGTCGACATATGTGGTCGCTACCAAATGGGCCTGGCCCAATTTATTATTTACGTAAATAAATATTATTTAACTTAATATCCTAAAATACTCCTAGAAATATATATATATATTGATCCGGTCTGGATACCGGCCTCGATCTTGTGACGTCAGAGTGACCTCATATAAGGAAAACCGGTGTCTTGGTTCAACATTACCACACCGGATATCCGATGTCTGGCCTTCCATTCTCATCTCACAACCGCCCCACTTATTTTCTCTATAGCGGATCATTGTTCATTTTCACAGAACACTTATATAACTGTTAGTTTCTCAGTCACAGCGAGATAAGAGCCCTAATAACTTATCAGCGAAGATACTGAATGTAGCAAAATATGTCACGTCAATGGCCTCAGAAAGCAAGTACATGTGTCAGCAGATTATGCGGAAAGGTGATTATCCTCTCTTCTTCCTATGGGATCGTACTCTGATAATTGACCTACCCCCTGACACACTCTGAGTACTGAGCCACTTTGATTGACACACTTCACATGCTATCAGAACCAAGGGGCCCACTTGCACCCAACGATTCATTTCCTACGTTCAACTATAAATAGCTCATTTCAAGACACATGCAAGGTTATGTTGTTCTAACTTACACTTTACTATTACATCGCTTGAGCATTCACTGAGTTCTTACACTCTTCTAACTTGAGCGTCAGAGAATCTTCGCAGGTGGCACCACCTTTCGCCCCCCTTGCAACGCGAAACGCTGGTGTGAAGGATCTCCAGTACAACAAGACCGGCTTCTCCCACTGAGAGACCGGATTAATACACCGGATACTCACTGTTCCGGTGTGCAAACCCTAAAAACACCTATATTCTTGTGGCTGGTCTCACACCGGATCCTAGACCTCGGTTCAGACCAGTTCATATATATATATATATATGACGGCTATATTTTACATTAAAAAAATATAATTTTACTTTTATTTATAAATTTTTTATTAAACTTTACTTATATTTAAAAATTAGATGTAGGATTATATTACAATTTCTTAAGATTTAGTATTTTAAATTTATATAATTAATATACAGCAACAGTTTGATTTTAAATGGAAGTAAATTTAAAAAGTTAAAATTATCTTCTATAAATAGAAAATCAAAAGAATAACTATTGTTTTATTTTATTATACAGTTTGGAGTTTGGACTCCAATCTCATTTTTGAGGTTCATGGTTTCTTATAAAATAAAAGTTGAAGGTTTATGGGAACATACTCATAACAAGTTATTAATGTTATCAAGACACGTATACACATACCAAGGTTTAAGTATAGAAATAAGTCATTCCTACTTCAAGATATTTCCTGTGGAAACGTTCAAAGACAAAATGTTATTTTGTAATTTTTTTCATATTTATCATTCAACTTTCTATTAAATAATGTATCAACACAAATGTAAAAAAATATTTTAATACTTAGATTTAGGTAAAATTGTCCTAAATTCATGAACTAGAACAACCAAGAAAAACAACATAGCCATAACATACAAGAATGAAAGAACACGTCAAAATTAGGTGCAAGCATTTTTTAAACTCCTTTTTTTTCTTATGAAAATCATAGCTAAACTTGATTACCTTACTCTTATTTAATGACTAATTTCTTCAAGTTCCTTTTTATTAAGTAAATTTTTAATGAATAGTTGTCCAACATGAATAGCAATTTAATCATTTCCATTCATCCTGTATATTTGAATATTTATTATTAGCCTCTTATATCAACAAAAAATTTGCTTCTTCTTTTAGACGTTCATATTCTTGACATTGGAGATCCTGTATATCAATGTGAACATTACAAGGCATTCATGTGGTCAGATGAAAGATTGTCTAAATCAAAAAACTCTAAGAACCCAAAATTTTCCCTTTGTTGTATGGAAGGGAAGGTCCAACTTCCATTGTTAAAAGAACCTCCTCAATTACTTATTGATCTACACAACGGCAATGATGAAAGAAGTCGTTATTTTCTAAAAAATATTCGATCATTTAATGCAATGTTTGCGTTCACGTCGATGTTTGGGAAGATCAATTATGGTATTAATGATGGCTCTGCTCCTCCTATCTTTGTCCTTGGAGGACAAAATTTTCATTTCGTATGAAGCCTTCTCCCAGCTGATTCTGAAAGAGCTAAGTTTGCCCAGTTGTATATTTATGACACCGACAATGAAGTTAACAATAGAATCAATGCTTTTAGGTATTTCATAATTTGTAGTGATAACACTTTTGGACTATTAATTTTTTTGTTGTGTTTACATTTTTCTCACAGTTTGTATTTTATTTTGTAGAGTTAGCATAGATTCTTTTAATATTGATGTCCAAATTATCACAAGCTTGAGAGACATGCTCAACAATCATAATGTCTTGGCAAAATCATTTAGACATGCGAGAGACCGATTTAAGGAAGGAAATTTTAATGATGTCAAATTGAAGCTAATTCGTAAGAGAAATACCGATGGAAAAACATATAATCTTCCAACAGTTTCAGAAGTTGCGGCATTGATAGTTGGGGATATTGATGAGTTTATTATTGAAAGGGACATTATATTTGAAACCAAGTCCCGTGACTTATAGCGAGTTGATGTTCTTCATCCCCTATACCTTGGATTGCAATATCCAATGTTATTCCCATATGGTTAAGATGGATATCGACCTGACATCCCATGTCAAGTCTCTAATCGGAGTAGAGCAAATGCAAAACGTTTAAAGGTTACAATGAGGGAATTCTTTGCATACAGGATTCAAGACAGAGAAGGTGATTCTCCTTTGTTGTTATTGTCTAGGAGATTGTTCCAACAGTTTTTGGTTGATGCATACACTATGGTTAAATCTGAACGATTAAAGTACATTCGTTTTAATTAACCTAAATTAAAGGCGGATCAATATAAAGGCATTCAGGATTCGTTATCACAAGGTCATGGCCGAGCATCATCTACGGGGAAACGGATAATTACTCCAAGTTCTTTTACTGGGGGTCCTCGATACATGTTTAACAACTGTAAAGATGCTTTTGCCATATGCAAGCATTACGGCTATCCTAGCTATTTCATTACTATGACTTGCAATCCTGAATGAGATGAGATTAAAAGATTTGTTGCTTCAAAAAATATCAAAGCTGAAGATCGTCTAGATATTCTTTGTCGGGTTTTCAAAGTCAAGTTAGACCACCTAATTTGGGATCTCAAAGATGGACTTATTTTTGGAAAAATTGTTGGTTGTAAGTGCTTTTGTGTACTTATTATTCATTATTATTATTGTTTATGTCTACTGGTATAAAATGGATGACATATGATTACCATTTAAATACTTTGCTTGTCTACATTTTTTGCAGATGTTTGCACTGTTGAGTTTCAAAAAAGAGGATTGCCTCATGCCCATATTCTGTTATTCATGCAACTATCTGATAGACCATGGTCACCGGAGGATATTGACAAATATATTTCTACAGAGATTCCAGATAAACAAGCTTACCCAAGACTTTTTGAAGCAGTTCAAAAGTATATGGTACATGGACCATGTGGTGCATATAATAGAAAGTCTTCGTGTATGAAGAATGGGAGATTCTCCAAGAACTTTCCTAAAAGGTTTTATAATCGCACAATCTTGGATAAAGAAGGGTTTCTAAAGTACAGAAGAAGAGATGGTGGACGTACTGTTAAAAAAAAAGATATTGATTTGGACAACAGCTTTATTGTTCCTTACAATGTGAATTTGCTTCTAAAATATTCATGTCACATCAATGTTGAATATACATGCCAATCAAGCTCTATTAAATATTGGTTTAAATATGTTTATAAAGGGAGTGATAGAGTCACATCGGCATTGCTTAAAGAGGACGTCGCAGATGAAATTAAGGCATTTTATGACTACAGGTAGATCACTATCTTCTAATCTTTTACAGGGCTCATTTCCTATTTTTTAACGAAAAGTTAATTTTATTAAAGGGATTTCGTTCAGATATTGTTGTCTCAAATAATTTGCTCTATGATTTACTAATACAAGAAAATGGTTACAATTTTATTATTACATTATTTAATATGTTTAACTATATTTGAAGATTCATAATGTGAAGCCAAGGTTTCATTAAACTAATCTATATGAAGGAATTGAATTTTTTTTGTAGATATATTTCTGCATGTGAAGCTGCATGGAGATTATTTGGATTTGACATACAATACAAAGAACCTCCAGTTATCCGTATGAATTTTCATTTGCCTGGAGAGCAAACAGTTGTGTACGAAGATGCAGAGATGCTTGAAAATGTCCTTCTACGAGCAAATTTAAAGGACACAATGTTTCTTGGGTGGATGACAGCAAATACAATGTATCCCGAGGGGAGATCTTTGTTATACGCTGACTTTCTAACAATGTTTGTATGGAAAGAAAATATAAGCATGTGGATGAGAAGGAAGCAAGGTCATGCTATAGAAAGGATATCTCATGTACCCGCTGGAATTGGAGAACAGTACTACCTACGTCTTTTGTTAAATGTACAAAAAGGATGCCAAAGTTTTGAGGATATTCGAACAATAGATGGCAAGGTTCAAACAACATTTAAAGAAGCTTGCTATGCTTTGGGGTTGCTACAAGATGATAGGGAATTTATTGATGCAATAAATGAAGCTTCCTATTGCGCTTCTGACCATTATCTTTGCAAGTTGTTTTCAATACTACTCCTTTCAAATAACATATGCAGTCCAAAAGTTGTTTGAAATACCTGTTGGAAACAATTATCCGAGGATATTGTTTATAGGAAAAGAAGATTTATGGAGTGTGATGGTAAGTTAACTTTCACATATCCAAAACAAAGATATTATTCATTTACTTAATGTTATAGTAAGTTTGAATAAAACTCACAATTGCATACATGTTATTTTAAATCTCTATGTTACTATCCAAATATATATATATATATATATTTAAAAAATTCCTTTATGTTATTTATTCTTTTGTCTGATAAAACAAATATTTTCATATGTTTGTAGCAATCAACTTTGGAGATGCAGAGATAAAGAATTTATGCCTTGCAGAAATAGAGCAGATCCAACAACATAATGGGAGAACTCTTAGAGAATTTCCTACTATGCCTTTCCCATTGGGTGATTTAATTTCGAATCTACAGGACAAAATTATTGTTGAGGAGCTAAACTTCAACCGGGACCATTTGTCTATGCTTCTTGCTAAGTATCTATCTTCTCTTAACAGGGACCAGAAAAATGCCTATAAAGTTATCATGGAAGCAGTTCATCAAAATAAAGGGGGTTTCTTTTTCCTTTATGGATATGGTGGATCTGGGAAGACATATGTTTGGAACACTTTATCTGTAGCTATAAGGTCTAATGGTCAGATATGCTTAAATGTTGCTTCAAATAGGATTGCATCATTGTTACTTCCAAACGAACGAATAGCTCACTCAAGATTCAAGATCCCTCTTATTGTTAATGAAGATTCAACTTGCAACATAAAGCAAGGTTTTGTCCATGTCAAACTATTGGAGAAAGCAACATTAATCATTTGGATGATGCTCCAATGATGAATAAGTTTTGTTTTGAAGCTTTACACAAAACCTTAAGAGACGTTCTAAGATTTTCTGCTTCATATGATCCTAATCTTCCTTTTGGAGGGAAGGTTGTTGTTCTAGGGGGCGACTTTAGACAGATTTTACCAGTAATCCCAAAAGGATCAAGGCAGGACATATGTCAAGCAACAATCAACTCCTCTTACCTTTGGTCTTTTTGTAAAGTGTTGACTTTATCTGAAAACATGCGACTCACTCAAAGTAGCACCCCACATGTGTCATCTGAAATAAAGAAATTCAGTGCTTGGCTTCTTCAGATTGAAGATGGTCTGATTGGAGACTCGAGTGAAGGAGAATCTGAAGTTGAAATACCACAGGATATTTTAATATCTCCCACTAATTCTGCATTAGATGATTTGATTTCCTTTGTTTATCCATCAATCTCAACACAAATGTCCACTGAAGGATATTTCAAAGAAAGGTGTATTCTTGCTCCTACCTTGGACATTGTTTCTAATGTCAACAACTATATAATGGATCAGTTTCATGGAGAGGAAAGAATTTACTTTAGTTCAAATAGTCTTTGTATAGAGGAAAACCATTCCAGTTTTGAATTAGAAACTTTTACACCTGATGTTTTGAATGCAATTAATTGCTCAGGATTACCCCCACACAAGCTCTCTTTGAAAATTGGGGTGCCTGTGATGCTGTTGAGAAACATAGATCAATATCAAGGACTATGTAATGGTACGAGATTGCAAGTAAAACGAATGGGGAACCATGTTCTTCAATGTCAGGTGTTAACTGGAACCTATGTTGGAGATGTAGTTCATATTCCTAGAATGACACTGAGTCCTTCCACTGAAACTCTTCCTATTAAATTTAATCGAAGATAATTCCCTATCATTGTTTCCTTTGCAATGACCATAAACAAGTCTCAAGGACAAACTCTTTCCAGTGTCGGGGTTTACCTAACCTGACCAGTTTTCACCCATGGGCAACTATACGTTGCATTGTCAAGAGTGAGGTCAAAGGAAGGATTAAGAGTCCCGTTGGAAAATCATGAAGATGTCACTCAACGACATACTATTAATGTTGTCTACCGGGAGGTCTTTACAAACTTGATTTAGGTATAACAAATTACTAATAAAGCTATCCCTTTTCTTAAATGCTTATAATAGAAATGACTTTCATGCTCTATTTGTATTGTTAATAGATGGTTCAAACTTTTGATTGAATATTTTTAGCTTTTTCAGGTCATCGCTTCTTTGCATTTGTTTAGCTTACTATAGCATTTTCATGATATGCACAACCTATATTTTACAGGTAGAACGTCCTCTCATCAAACTATTCTATTTCATATATATTGTTAACAATACATACAACCTGACAAAAGAATGACAAATAGGTTTAATATTTGTTTAATTGACTCATAATCAACCATTTTTTTAGTTTTAAAGTCTTAATTTATCTTTTTTCTATTAATTAACCTATTTAAAATTTGCAGGTCCTTCAAATGTTGGCTTCAATAAATTCTTCATTTCATGTTTTCTATAACATCCTTAATTTTTAAAATAATTTCCAATAAATCAAGTAAAATTTTTCACAAATAATTTAAATTTCCAAACAGGAACCGGATTCAGCCATTAAAAATACCGGTTATACATCAATCCGACCGCCCCATTTAAAATACAAATAAATACACATAAACTTCTCACAAATAATTCCAAGATTAAAACGAAATCTGAATTAAATAAGATTATTATCTCTTTACAAAAGCCGACCGACTACTTTATAATATAAATAAAATACAACACTCGGTAATCACAAGAGCCGGCCAAGGCTTCTACCCAAATAACTATGTACACTATGTATTGTGCATACTACCAATACATAATGCTCCAGTCAGTCGAGTGACTTCAAGTGCCATCACTGTGTCTTCTATCCACTGTAAAAATAAGTAGGGGGTGAGCATAAACATATCAAATAATAGTTATTGAATTGGATTAAAAGTCCAATCCATAACTATGCAAATAACACAAACTGAGTCATATAGCACAATATGAACAACATTTTCTATCAATAACACATAGGTCAGTGCGTACACACAAAAGTTAGTGTATACACATGTTCAAACAAATGGATCCATTAAGTCTTTTAATTTTGTGTTGCAACACTGGCTCCCCGAGCAATAATTTAGTACTCAGCTGATTCGGTCGTTTTACAGGTACCAAACCGCTCTACGCCCCTAATGTAACACTGAGTACCACTCCCAGAGTGATAGCGGTCCTCTACTCAGTGCTACGGGCCAAACCCCGAGCCCCGCTCAAGAGGTTGCCTTGAGTCCCACCCAAGGTCTTTTATGAAAGTCACATCATATTTCATAATCATTCATTACATATGCATTTCATGTATATACATAAATATCATGAAAAATTCATGAATAACATTCATTTATTCATCATCACTCTCATATCACTGTCGATATCAACATCAGAAATATGAATGGAATATATATATATGAAAACATAAAGCATCATATAAACGGGGTCTCAATAACAATTATACACACAACATATATACACAGTAAATGATACCCCTCATCCATTCATAAACTATCTATTTGAAATGTAACGCTCCCCTTACTTGGAATAAAGAGTTCTTGCAGCTCTTAAAGCTATATTCCAATTCACAACTTGTAAATTCCGACTGGAATTTCAGCTTCATGTCAGTCCAGAGATTTCTTCATAAAGAGAAGAAATGGAGTTTGATTTCTTCTTTGTTAATGGCTTTTAGCAAGAGTTTGAAGAGAAAGATTGTGGATGATGTTTTTCACTTTCCAAAAGTCTTTAATTGATCTAACAGTAGTTGATATTTATATTGTCCATGCAAAAGAGACGTGAACAATAAAAAGACTCTGCTGTACGTTTTCTTCAGATGATGAATAAGAAATAAGCATTTAATGAAAAGGGATAGCACATAAGAAAGGGTCTCATACTTAGAAAATATCTTGAAAAGTGAAGCTGCTAGAAAGTAGAAGAACAGATTGACGTGTAAAGCTTTAGTAACTAAAATAATCGTTAATTCCGACTCAGTTTCCAGCCTTCTTGGCATATCTTTCCGAGAAGGTTTATCACAGCCGCTGTCCGCTCGGAATTCCTTCATTCGAAGGAAAGGTTCCATCCCATGGAACTCTCGGCTTTCTTTCCTCAGAAGTATCCCACACGATAATATCTCATTCAAACATACTCAAGTATATTTATGTCCGAGTCAGTCCTTTACTTACGTCACTCGGAAATCTTCCATCTAATAATCACTTGGAGTTTGAAGTCAACTCTCTTTCTCGGAAGTCTTTCCATTTGAATGAATCACTCGGGGTCAAGGACAATCCTGAAGACAACCCGAGCATAAATTTAATGAAGTTCACCACTCGGTTACTCATCACTCGGATATTTACTTCCCTCGGGAATTGTTTACTCGGAACTATTTATTTGGAAACATACTCACTCGGAACCGTTTCACTCAGTTTTTCCTTATTCAAAAGTGTCTCATTCGAACATTATTTTCTTAACTTAGAAATAATTTGCTTAATGATGTTTCACTCGGAAACATCTTAATTCCATTTGGAAATAATTTCCTCGGTTTTACTTCACTCGGTGTTGCACCATTTTCACTCGGAATATCATATTTCAAACGGGATTCACTCAGAATTTCATTCAGAATTTCTTCATTAATCCTTAATAAATGAATTCTCTAAAATTACAAAATTTGGGATGTTACATTTTCTATATGGATCATTTTTGATAAATAGGTATAATATTCATTTTATGTTTGTAATTATTAAGTTCATCAATCAAAAGCAAATGATGTTGTCTATCATATGGTTCCATTGTATGCTTGGTAATCAAATATCTCTTAGAGTAATTTTTGCTTTCTTCATTCAGGGTTATCATTATGTTGTAGTTGGTACTATTAAGCATGTTTTGGATGGAACTATTTAGTGCCACACAGCTTGCAGTTGTAATAGAGTTGTCCATGTACTTTTCTAATAGTGGCAACGTAAGTTAAATGTTTTACTCTCAAGATTGAGAATAATTTAGTTATATTGGTTATTGAATTCTCACTTCAGGTTCATGTTATCATCATCGCATTAGGGTTCAAATCATTGATGATACTGATTATGCTACCTTTGTCATTTTTGATCAAGATGTGACTTTTTCTAATTGACAAGTCACGTGAACAACTGCTGTAACATTAGAGTATGACTACTTTAAAAATGTATATTTGTATATCTAAAATGTTATTTTTGTAGGCTAATACTATTACTTATGCTTTAAAGGATGTAATGGAGTTGGCTCTAAAGGTTATTTTATTCAATATTGAGTTGAAAACTTCTACTAATCCTAATTTTGAACCTTTGTCCTGTGTAAAAAAGATATCCAATGATCTTGATCTTATATGAAAATTCAAAGATGCAGCTCCTAAAAAGGTAGACATTATAATTTTGATTGTTTATATCATGTTTTATATGTCTACCTTTCGTAAGTAAGTAGACTAGGGATAATGTTAACTAAACTTTTGTATAGGCAATTGTTAGTTCTTGCGATTCTATTTCTAACATAAATAAGTCAGCCATGTGATCTGTTATATTAATATCTCTTTAAAAGATTTAAAATTTCTATTTCATTGGAGTGTAAGTTTATCTCATTCCTTAGTTGTTCCATTTGTAAATTGGTAAGTCAGCCAACAACATAGAAATATAATTATTCTAATGCATTCTAATATGTAATTGTAGGTCATGTAATAATGTTTATGTAGTCTAAACTCAACATTTCAATTGCCTCTTGGAATTATTAATAGCATATTGTCACATCGATTTATCACATAAGCCATAGTAGTTAACAACGTAGCAATAAAGTTAATGATCAAATATCATGTTATAGTTTTTCTAACCATTAATTTGGTTCATATTGATTACATTTAAACTTAGATTAAAGAAATGACTTTTCAAATTAATTATGTTAAATCTATAAAGTACCATGTGATCTATATATTGATAAAAAATAAGTTACTAAAACAAATGTTAAAATATGAACAAAAAATAAAAGTCGTCGCAATTAAGTATGCGACGTTACAATGTCTTCTAATAGGCATACTATTAATGTTGTCTACCGGGAGGTCTTTACAAACTTGATTTAGGTATAACAAATTACTAATAAAACTATCCTTTTTCTTAAATGCTTATAATAGAAATGACTTTCATGCTCTATTTGTATTGTTAATAGATGGTTCAAACTTTTGATTGAATATTTTTAGCTTTTTCAGGTCATCGCTTCTTTGCATTTGTTTAGCTTACTATAGCATTTTCATGATATGCACAACCTATATTTTACAGGTAGGACGTCCTCTCATCAAACTATTCTATTTCATATATATTGTTAACAATACATACAACCTGACAAAAGAATGATAAATAGGTTTAATATTTGTTTAATTGACTCATAATCAACCATTTTTTTAGTTTTAAAGTCTTAATTTATCTTTTTTCTATTAATTAACCTATTTAAAATTTGCAGGTCCTTCAAATGTTGGCTTCAATAAATTCTTCATTTCATATGGATCATTTTTGATAAATAGGTATAATATTCATTTTATGTTTGTAATTATTAAGTTCATCAATCAAAAGCAAATGATGTTGTCTATCATATGGTTCCATTGTATGCTTGGTAATCAAATATCTGTTAGAATAATTTTTGCTTTCTTCATTTAGGGTTATCATTATGTTGTAGTTGGTACTATTAAGCATGTTTTGGATGGAACTATTTGGTGCCACACAGCTTGCAGTTGTAATAGAGTTGTCCATGTACTTTTCTAATAGTGGCAACGTAAGTTAAATGTTTTACTCTCAAGATTGAGAATAATTTAGTTATATTGGTTATTGAATTCTCACTTCAGGTTCATGTTATCATCATCGCATTAGGGTTCAAATCATTGATGATGCTGATTATGCTACCTTTGTCATTTTTGATCAAGATGTGACTTTTTCTAATTGACAAGTCACGTGAACAACTGCTGTAACATTGGAGTATGACTACTTTAAAAATGTATATTTGTATATATTATCTAAAATGTTATTTTTGTAGGCTAATACTATTACTTATGCTTTAAAGGATGTAATGGAGTTGGCTCTAAAGGTTATTTTATTCAATTTGAGTTGAAAACTTCTACTAATCCTAATTTTGAACCTTTGTCCTGTGTAAAAAGGATATCCAATGATCTTGATCTCATATGAAAATTCAAAGATGCAGCTCCTAAAAAGGTAGACATTATAATTTTGATTGTTTATATCATGTTTTATATGTCTACCTTTTGTAAGTAAGTAGACTAGGGATAATGTTAACTAAACTTTTGTGTAGGCAATTGTTAGTTCTTGCGATTCTATTTCTCACATGAATAAGTCAGCCATGTGATCTGTTATATTAATATCTCTTTAAAAGATTTGAAATTTCTGTTTTATATTTCATTGGAGTGTAAGTTTATCTCTATTCCTTAGTTGTTCCATTTGTAAATTGGTAAGTCAACCAACAACATAGAAATCTAATTATTCTAAGGCATTCTAATATGTAATTGTAGGTCATGTAATAATGTTTATATAGTCTAAACTCAATATTTCAATTGCCTCTTGGAATTATTAATAGCATATTGTCACATCGATTTATCACATAAGCCATAGTAGTTAACAACGTAGCAATAAAGTTAATGATCAAATATCATGCTATAGTTTTTCTAACCATTAATTTGGTTCATATTGATTACATTTAAACTTAGATTAAAGAAATGACTTTTCAAATTAATTATGTTAAATCTATAAATTACCATGTGATCTATATATTGATAAAAAATAAGTTACTAAAACAAATGTTGAAGTATGAACAAAAAATAAAAGTCGTCGCAATTAAGTATGCGACGTTACAATGTCTTCTAAATTAAATCAAATAAAAAGATTCACAATAATACCTTTGTAACAATTTACTTTAGAAACAATTTACTTTTTAGTCAATTATAAATTTTTTTCATATTTTTTTTCTCATCATAATTTAATTATTTCCCGTGCCTTAGAAACTAGTAAAATAAAAGTTGAAGGTTTATGGGAACATGCTCATAACAAGTTATTACTATTATCAAGACACGGATACATACCAAGGTTTAAGTATAGAAATAAACCATTCCCACTTTAAGATATTTTCTGTGGAAACGTTCAAAGACAAAATGCTATTTTGTAATTTTTTTTAATAAACCATTCCCACTTTAAGATATTTCCTGTGGAAACGTTCAAAGACGAAATGCTATTTTGTAATTTTTTTCATATTTATCGTTCAACTTTCTATTAAATAATGTATCAACACAAATGTAAAAAAAATATTTTAATACTTAGATTTAGGTAACATTGTCCTAAATTTATGAACTAAAACAACCAAGAAAAACAACATAACCATAACATACAAGAATGAAAGAACACGTCAAAATTAGGTGCAAGCATTTTACGGACTCTAATTGGAAGTAACATGAATTTGTAGCATATGCTGACTAATGATACAGAGAGACTTGCCAGGTTTCTCGTTGGTAACGACATTTCATTTGGCCAATACTGTCACTTTCACCACACATTTTGCTTCTGATTTTCATTTTTAATTCAATCCACATGTCAAATCTTAAAAAACTACATGGTAATATCAAAATCTCAGCATTCCCATTGTTTGCTTGTCCCAACTCTGTGTCCATCAGTGATAGTGAAAGATCATGGATGCAACCATTGCAACCTTGAATGCCAGTGCCAATGTAGTTACTAAGGGAATTGGAAGAAACACATGTTCTGGGTTTTGGGGTGAGGATACAAGAGGAAGTCTTAATTTCAAGTTTTGTAATATTCAATCATGCAAGATATCAAATGGTAGAAAGTTCAAGCCTGCCACAGCATACGCTGTTTACATACCCGATATTGACAAAGACTCTCTGGTAATAACTAATTGCAATACATTTCCCCATGAGTATATAAAATGACAAAAAACTTGGATACATTAATCATGTATTGAAAATTTCATTGTCAAACTCCAATTCTGTTTATCTCTATTCATAGTGTTTCTATTTTTCAGTCTATTTGCTAGTTTAACTTAACATTATTTCCATTGTTCCCTTATATTAATTCTCATGCAGTAACAAATGTTTTGTTATTAAGGACAGATAATTTAAAATAGATGGATGGTAACCAATGAGTTGTGACACAGTTGGAATGCAGATTAAGAGTCTAAGATTGTGGGAAAGAGCTTAACTGTGACTAAGTTTGTAGTTAACAAAAAAAAAAGACGGGTGATATAACAAGTTCCAAAATAACTTATGAAAATAATGTCATTGATTGCATTTTGTAATCTGTGTTTTGTTATCTCAGTATGTAGATAAACAGTACCAGGTTGATGCCAAAACCCAAAATTCTTTCCCTTTTTATTTTGTAAGTGTTGCTTAGTTTGTTATTGGTCCATTTGGATGCTTAATAGCAATGCTACCTTTGGATTTTGTTTTCTCAGGTAATCCAGGGACCAACTATTCCAAGTCCAAAAGCAAAACCTGAAAATGTGGCTGCTATCATATTGGGTGGAGGAGCTGGAACTAGACTTTTTCCTCTTACTGGCACAAGGGCTAAGCCTGCTGTATGATTTATTGATTTGTATAATTTTCTTTTTAAGGTTGTTAATTCATTGCTATAAATGGTATAGGAGTTGTTTCTTTTGACTAATGTTATAGGTTCTAATGATTGTATTTCCTTTATGCACGTTTTTCTGAATGTAATGAAAAAATGCCTTGTTGTTAATCATTCGATCATGTTTGCAGGTTCCAATTGGAGGGTGTTACAGACTCATTGATATTCCTATGAGCAATTGCATCAACAGTGGCATCGGTAAAGTATATGTTTTGACACAGTACAACTCTTTCTCCCTCAATGGCCACTTGTCTCGCACATACAGTTTTAGAAATGGTGTGAATTTTGGAGATGGTTTTGTAGAGGTAAGCTAGGATAGTATTTTTAAAAGAAAATAATATATTGAGATTAATTATCTTCTAGAAAATGGTATTTATGAACAAATTTGAAGAAATTTACCATTGAAGCTATGTTATTCTAAGGAGACATAATTTACATGGAAACAGGTATTGGCTGCTACTCAAACTCCTGGAGAGGCTGGGAACAAATGGTTCCAAGGGACAGCTGATGCAGTGAGACGGTTTACATGGGTTTTTGAGGTAGGTATTTGTATGCTACATATAAACTTATGTTACCTTTTTAGTAAGTACCAATGAGTACCATGAAATGAATGTGTCTGGATTGCCATGCAGGATGCCAAAAACAAGAACATTGAGCACACACTGATAATTTCTGGTGATCATCTTTGCCGGATGGACTATATGAAGTTTGTGGAGGTATAACTAGGATAGTTTTTCATCTAAGATGACATGTCATATTACATTAAGGACAAAACTTATGTGAGATGTGCTTGTACTTTTTTGTTTTATTCTTCGATCAGAATTGGAGTTTTGGAGTTTTACATTGGTAACTCACAAAATACTAGTTGGTATTAGTGGTCGACCTGTTTACTGAGATGAAACTTCAATTTTGATGTGATTTTAAAAGTAATACTAATTGATGAGTATTGTACTTGCAGAAACACATTGCAACAAATGCTGATATCACGGTTTCATGTGTACCTATGGATGAAAGGTATATACAAATATCTATATGCAAAATCTGTATGATTTGGTTATGTGCAAATGATTTCTCCAACAAAGGCTATTGGACTTGATCAATGTTTGTTATGTGGCAGCCATGCATCAAACTATGAGTTGATGAAAATTGATGGAAAGGGAAGGATTATGATGTCTGCACAAAAACCAAGGGGATCAAATTTGAAGGCAATGGTATATATATTATTGGTCCCTCAGATCTTACATTTCACACCCCTTTATCTTAATAAATATGGATTGTAGAGAGCTAACTCATTGTCACATTTAATGATTACAGCAAGTTGATACCACTCTCCTAGGTTTAACTACAGAAGAAGCACAAAAATATCCCTACATTGCATCCATGGGTGTTTACGTATTTAGAACTGAGATCCTGCTGAAACTATTGAGATGGAGCTATCCTTCTTGTAATGACTTTGGATCAGAAATCATCCCATCTTCTTTTAAGGACCACAAAGTCCATGTGAGAGGGAACTCCAACCATGTATTTGAATGCTATTGAAAGTAAATTACTTCGTGTTCTTTACGTTTTATTTTCCTTTTTGTTTCTGTTTGTACTTACAGGCATATTTGTTCAAGGACTATTGGAAAGATATTGGCACTATAAAGTCCTTCTTTGAGGCAAATCTAGCCTTAACAGAAAAGGTTTGTTTAACTATCCTGCAAATTTCTACTACATTTGATTCGAAATTTTAAAGGTTACTTTGGTGATTATTTTAGCATTCAGCCAATTTGAATTTGTTTAGTACAACTTGAAGCCAGATGAAAGTTAGTCATAATTCAATTTAGAAACAAATGGGATCTTCAAAGATGATAAACACATCATATGTTGCAGGAGGACTTGGGAATCTTTCTCTATTTACAAGACCCCAATTAGTATAGTAACCAACTTTGAGCTTATAGTTTTGAAAATTAATAAAAATGATAGAACTAGCTCATCATAAAAGTTAGATCATTTGTTGAAGGTTTCTACAAGTCTTATAAAGAGAATGTTGATGTAGAACATCTTAACATACTTCTTACACTTAAGATTGAACATCATTTGGTGCATGAAATTTACAAGATTGAACATATACGAGTAACTTAATATTTAAAATCGATCAGACTTTAATACCATATTAGAAATAACAACTTAACTCATCCCAAAAACTATCTCATAAGTTCAGGGTTGAAACAAGTCTTATAAAGTTTATGTTGATATAGAAGTAGAACATGTTAATAATAATAATAATGGACTTGATTATATTTGAGAACAATAATGTTAGTAATACATTGTTTTTTGCCATTGCGGTGGGAAAAATCTAGAACATTTTCTGATCAATACTTTACTATTTTGCAGTCTCCAAAATTTGAATTCTATGATCCAAAGACGCCTTTCTACACTTCCCCTAGATTCCTACCGCCCACTAAAGTAGTGAAATCCAAGGTAAGATAGAAAGATTTATATGATTTGCTTTGTTGCTTTGTTGATTTTGTACCATAGATGAATGCTTGATTGATTTTTTTACAGATTGTGGATGCAATTATCTCTCATGGTTGCTTCTTGGGTGAGTGTCATGTTCAACGTTCTATTGTCGGTGTACGCTCACGTTTAGAGTCTGGTTCAGAGCTTCAGGTAAACTTAATACCAATCTAGTACTTTGCTCTACCTCTTTAGTGGGGATGGATGAGATGAAGATCTAAATTTGAGTTATATGTAATAATACTAAGTACCTGTGAATGTTTGTTGGATGAGCTTACCAATGAATTGGTATGCCACCTAAAATTGAAAACTGGTGGGTAGAAAGAAATTTTATTCTAAACATCTTTAGTCATGAACCTCAAAAATTGAATGTCCACATTTTGAATGATTGTGAAGTGTGCACCATACAACACGTAATGTGTTTTTCTTCCTATGTAGGAATAACCGCACAACACATGTTATATGGTGCACAACACACGTTATATGGGCATATAAAGTATATAGGATAACACATTAGTAAAGGAATCAGGGTGCTTGTGTGATTTTGCAACTAAAAAAATCATGTTCTATTTTGGCAGAACTTTGATGAATGTACTTGTTATGGGTTTTGCTATTCAGGATACCATGATGATGGGTGCTGATCACTATCAAACTGATGCTGAAATTGCATCTCTGCTAGCAGAAGGAAAGGTTCCAGTTGGTGTTGGAGAGAATACCAAAATCAGGTGCCATATTATCTCTTAAATAAACCCTTTCACATTCATATAGAATTCCTTCATATCTATATGCTTGTACAACACGTAATAGTCCAAGTTATAGTCACAAGTTATAACTTCAAATTACTTAGTATCACAAATTATAACTTCAAATTTCCTCATTTCTAATTTCTTCTGATTTCCTGCTCCATTGAAGGAACTGTATAATCGACAAGAATGCCAAGATTGGAAGAAATGTGATCATTGCAAACCGTGATGTAAGTGGCGCTTTTAAAAACTTAACTCTTCTGGCTATTGGTATTTTTATTTTATTATCTAACCTTCCCTTGCTGATTTAAACGTGTTGAGTTCACAGGGTGTTCAAGAAGCAGATAAGCCTGAGGAAGGATTCTACATAAGGTCTGGCATTGTAGTTATAGTGAAGAATGCAACAATTAAAGATGGAACAATCATTTGAAGAAGCTCATGGCAGAAACTATAATTAGTTCGCTGATATATTAATGAAACCATTGAAAAAAAATTTCCTTGTATATTACAAGTCACTCTCAGTGTAAGAACTAAGACCAAATTAGCTTCTGAAAAATAATATTTCCTATCCGCTTGTTCTATCTAGATCATTCATGTATGTTGAGTAAAATGGTGATAAAACCATACCACAAACGTAACAAAAATTAGCAACTAGAAAACAGAAGGAAAAATAAAGAAAAAACGACAATGTAAGAAAACACAAAAGGGAGAGAGAAAGAAACATAACAAGATTTACTAGTTCACCCCAAGACTTTAAGGGCTACATCTATAGACAGCAACATACTCTACTATGATAATTAAAACAGATATAGAGGACTTGCAACTTGTGCGTTGGAGTAATAAATCATAATCTTACTCACTCAACTTCTGATGCCCTACTTATGCGTTTCAGATACCCCCGAAACTCTATCTCTTCCAGCTTCTCACAAAAGTTCAGCATACCCTCTCATTCTTTTACAACTTTATAGATATTACACTATGTTCTATATACACATTTATGAATAAAGAACTATGATGACTCATAATTATAAAGTTTCTCAAAAAAAAAAAATTAAGAACTTTATAAAAAAAGTTGTTACACCACAAAACAAAATTTATTACACAACAAAAGAGTTAAGACCATAGAGGTTCAAGACACTTTATCTACAATATACTTTTAAGAATGATATGTTATACATAAGACTAAAGGCATTATATTTATTTCACAACATAATGCTTTTTACGTTTCTCTTCAACTATAACTATTAGAAAATGAAAAATAAATACATTAAAAAGTATAATTAATATTGTTAATTTTCATAAAACAACTATTTATTTTTATACTTTATCTCTTTTTTATCTATTACTCTTGATATTTTCTCGACTCTTAATATCAACATAAAGTTATTATTGGAAGAGCAATTAATATTCTCTAAGTGAACAAATATATGAAACAAACTTTTTCTCCCTAAGGCTGTCACATGTACTGTGGTGTCCCCTTGGATTTCCATAACACATCCTGTGAGGCACAAATGAGATTACAAAGTCTTCAAGACTTGTCTCAGTTTCCTTCATTCCATTGTGAGCTTCTAACCTCCCTTGCTTTTTTCCACTTGTTAAAATTTCTCACTGTTGGGTACATCTTCCGGATTCGGTTTAGCTTTTGAGATTCTTGGGCAATCAAATTGGTGGTTGAGGAGTTTTCATTGAAGATTACTTCATAACCATCTCGAAAAGAATCCATTCCTTGAACCAAGAGTTGCCAAAACAAGCCACCAACAGCTGCTCCACCATCACTTGCAGATGAATAGATTACAGAATAGACCATGTTGAAAAACTGGTCCCTGAATGCTGAGTCAGAACTTGCATGTTTTATTGGTACCCCAAACTCTGCAAACAGAACTGGTTTCTGAATGGTATTCTGAGCATCTTGTATGTGCTCATTGAGCCAATGATCTAAAAATGAGATCTGGTCTTCATAACTTGAACCTGGTAGCCTGTTCATGGAACATAAACCAATTCAGCATTACCATGAATGAAATGATAAAACCTTGCCCACACATAAGAAATTCAGAAGGTCAAATATCATTTGGTCCCATTAGATGACCCTCATTTAAGGATTTGTCCTTGTATGTAAAAACATAAATTTTAGTTCTTTTGTATTGTTTTTTTGTGTGACTTTGTGATGTTCTCTTTGGCTCCTTTAGTTGTCTAATCAAATGTATAATTACTGGAGTACAACATGAGTATTTTTTCATTTAATCCAAAGTTTCCTCCACAAGAGATAATTTTATTTAAATTAGGAACATTACATCATGATAGGGTTAAGTACAAGAAACAATTAAAAAGGACCAAAATTTTAAGTACAAGGACCAATCCTTAAGCAAAACTATAGGGACCAAATGATTATTTTAAGCAATTCAGAATTAAGATTAGCATCTTGAGAAAGATATTTATACACATTTACACCTTATTACACTTGTCAACTTTGGAAAGTGAAAAATAAATGAGTGTATCAGAAAGCATGTTTTTCATGTTTTATAATCTGAAATTATGATGCGAGAATGGCTTAAGAAAATGGTGCATGGATATTATTTATCATTTATATTGTTGTGAGGCTTTATAAAGAACAGAAATAAAATTTCACACCATTGATCAGGGTATGAATGAACTGTGGCAAAATCAATGTCAGGGATTTGGTTGTTTGCAATGAAATCTGTTCCAACTAGGAAGTTTGGATTAGACTCTTGCTTTGACTGCCCATAGAAGCCCTCCAGACCAGCTTCCAGCAAGTGGTTTCCATCTATGGATTTCAAGTAAGACGCCATCTCAGTAATCCAAGCCTGCCAAAAGGGGTAAATGAAACTCATTTATCTCTCAATGTTTGACAACATTTTCTGCATCTTGAAATTCTAAAAGTCCATTTGATTGGAGATAATATTTATTACAATGCTTTCTCAAAAAATTATTCCCTCAAAATTGGTTTCAGTTTCCATTTTCTTGCTACCTAATGCTTACATACAAAGTCAAATAATGAAAAGAGATGTTAACTTTCTTTAGGTTGCACTAGTACAGCCACTCACATGTGCATTCATTTTTAAATATGACTTTCCCTATTATATGTTTCACATTAAATCAGGAGCAAAAGCTATTTTGCATGAGTGATGCAGAGTGTATGCTGTGGAACTGTAATTAGAGAAGAAATTTATTAAAAATACTAACTAACTTTGCTTTTGCGCCATTAAAGTTGAAGAACTAACCAAATATTAATGGCTGTGGGACATGAATTTGTTATTTTTACTCTACTTTGCATGTAATAATTGCAAACCTACTCGTCACTCTTAAGTGGTTCACTTGGTCATAGTAACCGTAATAGGTAGAAAAATGATCAACGGAGGACTGAGGATGAAAATTTTAAATGTGAGTGAAAATTTAAATATCATGTTAACGGTTTCATCCCAAAACCAATTGGGACTTTTAGTAGTATCATCCTACCTACTTCACGTATTTGGATATAACAGTAGTAAGGAAATACAAGATCTCGAAACTAAGACTTTGCTTAAGCAATAACGTATCTTATGTTACTTGAGTTTGTAGAGGGTTTTTCAAACTTAAAAAAAGAAAAATAATAGTCACCTGAACTGTGTTTCCTGATTGATCTGACGAGCATCTAATTTCGTTCATGAGCTCCCAAGCCATTATAGTTGGATCATCTTTGTAAGTAACTCCAGTGAAGTTATTACGCCTTGTGAGTATACTCTACGATAACACAAATGAAAATTCCAATGTAAGGCCAGTAATATACCTTATTAACTGAAAATTATCTGGTACCAATGTTGAAATTAGGAGTAGCTGAGTTAATAATAACAATGTTATAAAAAATGACTATAAAGCTCGCGCTAGAATTAGTTTAATATTTTGATTAGTTGTACTTGAATGCACATTATTCTAATTAATCTTAGCTATAGATTTTAAAATGTATGCATAGCAGGAAAAATTGATACTGGGGATAAAACAAACCTATGCAATATGATTCATTAATTATTGGCAGCTGGAAGTTAATAGGTGGGAAACATTTAAGCTCTCAGAGCAAGTTCAACCACAAAAGCTGGTGAGTCTCATTTGCATTTACATTTTACCAGCTATAGCAAACTGTAAAGCAGAATAATATTTAGGAAAGCAATTAAACTGGAGCAACTTGTATGATCCCTAATTCAACTTTTTTATTTTTATATCGCAATATGACTTTATCATGCTTGTTTCTTCCTAGTGAAAGAGAATCCTAATTCAAAAGTTTTTTTTTCTATTTTCCAATCAAAGATATGTTTTTCATCATACCATTCCTCCAACAAGGAAAAAAGAGGCATAATATTGAAAATCAAATTATGACACATGAAAATATGGACAACAAGATATAATAGCTAGAAATGAAAGGTTTACCTTGATGTGGTTTTTGAAGTATCCCTTCACAACATGGTTTGTGAAGAAATCATCTTCAGAGCTTATGGACTGGCCCTCACTTCTTGCCCAGTCCACATATTGTTTCTTCCCTCCAAAGTCATCATAGTTATTCACCAAACTCAACATCAACTTGGTCCCATATTTTCTGGCTTCAGATATTACAAAATCCAACCCCTATCATTGTCAATTTAGCAAAGCAAAAGTATAATCATTACAACACTCCTACCAAAAATGTAAATCAATTGGACCATGCTACAGACACATAAGTATGCTTATACTACCCCTTCCCTCTATTATAAGAAGGTAGATTTTTTTTAGAAAAATTAATATAAAAAATCCATTAAAAAAATTAACATTAATTAATTTTTCACCCAAGTACTTTTATTAATCATTAATAAAATAAATATTAATTAAGGAGAATGAGAGTAAAATTTATGAATTATAATACATATAGAATATTACTTTTGAAAAATTAGTATATAATTTATAGGTAAATTTAGTGATTATAATTGTATTAACAAATTTTTAAAAAAAATTAAATTAGTTAAGAGGTTTTTATAATAAAAGAAAGATGTAATATACAAGAAGCAAGCATGCTTTTAAGAAAAGAATTTTCCCTCTAACTTAATCATACAATTAATATGGAGGACAAAAGAATTTGTAAGAAACAATTGTTACTCTAACTCAATGCCACAATAAGAGAGAAATATCAAATATGGTGTGCTCAACAAATCAAATAATTAACACATTGAGATTAGGAGGGGGAAACAACACAAAAGCAGAAGATCAATACTAACCAGGAACATGTCTTCATTGTATGATCCAGGAGAGTGTTGAAGGGGTTTATAACCACCATCACTGAAAGCCCAAATCCTTGCTAGGTTAAGTCCATGATTTGTAGCCTCTTGAAATGCAGATGACACCTTGTTTCTTTGAGATGGATCAGAGGCCATATACATTAGCCAATAGGCATTGTAGCCATTAGCATAGTATGGTTTTTCATTCAACAAAAGCTGCACCCCTCTTGTTTTCACAAACCCATCATCATCACCTTCTACTTGGGCTAATACCTCTCCTTCTATTATCATATAGAGAACAAAAAAAACCATAAAGAATCTATACATCATCATTCTGCTTTCAACTCTTCACACTTCCTCCTCTGCTAAAAAATGTACTAATGCAGTGTAGGACAAGGGCCAGGACGTTCAACTCCTAATATGGAGTCCTGTCTTGTTTATAATGGTAAAGTGCTTTTGTGCATAGGAAACACATATATTTATATATGATAGTATGTGTTTGAAAGAGAGAGAAAAGAGATGTTATGAATATCAGGACATAATCTCTCTAGTGAATGATGATGAGGGGAAATGGCAAAAGAATACACTATAAATAAGCGTGGTAGTGAAGCAAAGGGAAAGGACTGAAGGGTAGATATGTCCGAATAGTAAATGTTTATTTGATAATTCAGTTATGAAAATTGATTCTAACCAACAAAATAACTTAATGATTAGTGTTGATAATACATGTTTCATGATACTCTCCAATTTAATTAACACAGATAAAAAAATTATCTTTAACTGAACTTGATTAGATAACTCCAACCTGAACTAAAACAGTCAAGTGGGCCTGGTGGATGGCAGTAGAATTGTATGCAACCACAGGCTCATCAGTCACTGTCACACTATTTTGTTGCATGTGACATATACTTGACAAGAAGCATTTCTTTTAGGTTTTTATCTGTTTTCCGTTTTTGGTAACAGGTTTTAATCTGTTTAAGATTTGATCCGAGTTTAAAAGTTTGTTCAAAAACTTACTTTAGACAAAGATCTATCATTTATATTCAAGCCAATAAGTTTAGCACCTTATTTGTTAAACTGTAGAGTGTTTGAGCTCTATTTACCTATATCTCAGTAGTGGTTGAGTGGCTTTAATTTATTTTTTTTTCTCAAAAGTCAGAGAATGGAATTTGAGCCAATCAAAAATACCTAAACAAACACATATTATTGACCAGCAAACCTAGCTTTATTTTACTACAAGTTATTGAAATAAAAATTTAATTCTAATTAAAAAAAAGGGTACTAAAATGATGTGAAACTGTTGCCCCGTGATGTGAAACTGGATTTTGTGATAATATGATTCAATTCAAAGGATTTGGAGATGCATGGAATGATGGACCTATCTATGAATCCGACCAAATAATCGATACATGTCAATTACTGATTTTTGAGGAGGCGTTTGTTTAAATGTATCTAACTCTAAAAAATATCATACGATCAAATGGAATTTTAACTATTTTAAATGGTGTAAAGAATTAATATTAACCTTTAAATTTTTTATTTTCATAACTTTGTTTCTTCAACTATGTACTAAAGAAACACTAAATTTCTTCAAGGGACACCACTCCTTGGCATACTATACGATACATCACTGCAAGCCACCGGTAAAGATGATATGTTTGGTATAGATTATTTCGATAACCAATTATTGTATATGTTTAAATATGTTAAGGGAAAATAATTTTAAAATAGTTTATTTCATTTAAAATATTTAAAATAATCGATTTTTTTTGTTAAAATTACAAAGAAGGGTATGGACTGACTTACCTTAGAAAGTTAACGTGAACATGAGGTGGTCAATGAATTCAATCCAATTGCAATCGATTATATAATTGAATCAAATTAATTGTGCAAAAATCACAATTACGAAAAATCATATATTATTATATGGTTCGGGTTTTGACTCTATTATGTAAAATGAACCAACCTAACCAAATTGCACTTATATCAATAGTATGCAATTTTTATTAAAACAAATATTTTATCTTTAATTTTTGTAAGTTATTTTGGTGGGTGCATTCTTCATGCAGTCTTATGGGAAAATTTATCCAGACTAGGCCATACCATTTGGCACCACATGGTTTGGTTTAATTAAGCATTGAGTTTGAAAAAGGATAAAATGAAAATCTTAAAACAGTTATAAGGACGATTTTCTAGATTTTATTCTCCATTAATGAAACTACTAACCTCTAAGGTGGTTGCATAGTAAAGAGATAACAATTTCAAAGGTGCAATCCATGACCACAACGCACAGGGAATAAAGAAGCAGAATTAATATATATAACGTAGAATCAAACCCTTTCAACAACATTTGACTACTTCTTTCTACGGTCATAAAGTTATTGTTTTAAAATTCCAACTAGACTATTTGCTTCAACCAAACATACAACAATTCAATTATGTTTTGGTTTTAATTATTTCTAATATTTGGTGTTTTTCCTAGTTTTATCGTAAATTCAATTGTACATAGAGCTCAAATTTTTACATGTGTTTTTTGCTGTAATGCTTAGGAACATACTATTTTCTTGTTCTTAAAGTTTTATAATTTAATTTTTAATAAAATTTTAAAGGTATACGAAAAAAATGACCATACCGAACGGTTGAATTTTTACATCATTTTTTGTGGTCATGCTTCAAAAAGCATTCTAAGGTTGTCCCTAATGTTTCATTAGTTTTTTGTCAAGGAAATCGACAGCTTCTTTTTTAAAAAATATTCAATGTAAAATCTCAACAAATGAAAAATGGTACTCAGAGTGTGAATTTTTGTATGGCTTTTTGAAGTAATGCTCAAAAACACATTATCTTCTTGTTCCCAAAGTTTCATAATTTTTCTCCAACAGATAAATTTTTAATTAAATTTTGAAGGTTAATGCCCATGAAAAAAATGATCATACCGATCGATTGAATTTTTGCATGATTTTTTACGACTATGCTTAGAAAGGCATTATAAGGTTAACCCTAAAGTTTTATTAGTTTTCTCTAAGGGTAGGGATAAATTTTGTAAAAAAATATTCAGTGTAAAATCCCAATAAATGGAAAATGGTAACCAGAGCTCGAATTTTTGCATGATTTTTTTTTGTAGCAATGGTTAGAAACACACTGTTCTGTTCTAGAGCCGGGGTCAAGGGTTAATGTCCTTGACCATAGTTACCTCTCTAACTCTCAATTTTACACCGTCTTAGTGGAGTACAGTATTTTATACCTAGGTTCAGTGGGAATCCAAGGTTCTTCAAGTATAGGTGCAATTGATGTTCTTATCCAAGCCGAAGTCCAACAAACCACACCGGAGGTGTACCTGCAGAAGATTCTCTGATGCTTAAGTCAGTACGGTGATTAAGACAAGATAGGGTATTACAGAGGTAACTCACTAGAATTAGATTAGATCCTTCTTCAGTAATAAATGAGTGGTATTTATAGTGTTTACATTAACTTGGGAATTGATTTGACCTGCTTCCTAACTTACTATTGTTACAATTGTTGTAGGGATACTGCCCATACTGATTATGACTCATTGCCTGGTTGTCAGCTGTGGACCGGGGTTGAAGTGTAGGACCGTAGTACATCAAGGGTTAAAACTACGATTATGGCCTTATTATGATGACGTTACACAGTAAGCTAAGACCCGGTCTGGTTCTGGTTACCACCCCGGATCATTTGCCCCTTAGTTTGTTGTTGTAGTGTTGCTGTGATAATAAACTACTCCCAACTCCAGCCTCAAAAACCGTCGTGATGTATACCGTTGCGCTGATGTGTCCGAGGTTAGGTATGCTATGGGTTAAGTGAGAAATTTAATGCGCCTCACCTGAAAGCTGCCATTTCATGCAGATCGATGACATGTCATATCGCAATTGGTCATCTTCCCCACGCGCCATCAGGTGACGACACCTAAAGGTGAAACGACGCTCCTTTTGGGTCGTGACGCTTCGTCTTCCACATCGTCCATGGGCCGCGATGGTTAAACTTCGGCCCATGGCGTTTCGACGCCTATATAAGGTAAGGAGTCTCTGCCTTCTTCTCACTTTGCATCCTTCCTCTCGAAACTCTGTCCGTCCGTAGTTTTAAACTCTCTCTTGACTTCGTCCATGCCCGTACTAGAAGAACAGTCCGTACCGTAAACACAAGTAGCCTTCTATCCTCCTTTTTTATTTTACAATGTCCATTTTTTCACTAATAACGATAAAGGTCAAGATAGTTCTTGTGAAATAGTGTCGAATCCTTCCATCTCTTGGCCTGCTGGGGTTCCTCGTAGTGGACCTCAGCTTACACAAACGGACATCCGTAGGTGGGTGACTCCAGTCAACTGGAGTAATCCAAATCCTCTGGAACTGGAGTCTTCTTCCTCCGAAGTTCTCGAACCTAAATCACCTTTGCCCCTTGTGTCTCCAGACCGGGGTGAAGATTCCAGTGTAGTGTACTACTGCGCTGATGATGCTGACTTTTATTCTGCTGTCCCATTTTTAGCTCATGTAGTTACCATGGACACCGTCAGATCTTCTGTTTTGAGGAATGACCCCGATGAAACCTTTATGATTGCTGGCAAGATAAACTGGCTAGCCCAAAAAGCTGAAGACCCATATTTTTAGGTGGCCAAAGACGTGGTTGCCACCCACAGCTCTCATGCCGTTGAGGATGACGATGTTTAGCTTGACGCGGAGTCTTTTTAGTGGAACAAAAAGTATGAGAAAGACTTTCGCCTTATCCACCCTACCTTCACGGATCGGATTTGTCATATTCCACAGGATCATTTCCTCTACTTTTATGATTTTACTTTGCTGAAGGTGGGCGTCCGGTTTCCCCTGAACCAGTACGAGATGAGAGTACTACGATTCCTGGATGTCGCCCCTAGCCAACTTCACCCAAATGGATGGGCCTTGGTGATGGCCCTCCAAGTTCTTGGAAAACACTTTCGCTTCACCCTGATCATCGCCATGTTTTTTAGGTATGCTTGGGTGATGCGTCAGGCCAGCACTGGGATGGGTTTCATCAATCTTCGGTGTCAAAGCGACATCGTCAACTTTGAAGCCTATGCTAATTCTTGCAAGATGTACGGCTCTTCCTTCAAGAGTGTGTTTTTTAAACTTTTTGTTGAGAAGACCGTATCTCCTTTCTAGAAAGATGAGCACGACAATTTTTTGCAAGATGTACGGCGTACTCTGTCGACGAGAGCTCTCTTTCCGAGACATCACGCACCGTCATCGATACCCTCCATACCCTCTCCCAAGGTGCTCCTCTCCACTGTCGCTCACTCCTAGGATCCTTGGAGACACGGAATGAGTATCTCACTCTTCTAGGTATCTCTCTTTTCTCTTTCCTTAAACCTTTCTTGTACCTCGGTTCACACTAACAATTGTCTTTTTCAAGAAACATGAGTGTTGATGCTCTGGAGGCACTCCAGAAACACCTCGAGGAATCCGAGGTTGATGTTTCTGGGGAAAACCAGGTCGCCCCAAAAATAAAAAAGTCTTTGAAACTTCCCATCCCTGGTGGTACGGTTGCTTTGGAGACCGGCCCTGCCAAGAAAAGGGAGAGGAAACAGGACACTGGAGCTTCCAAGAAACAGAAGACTAACCCCATCTAGAAGGCTTTGGACAAGGGGAAAGGGGGTCGCTGTTGAGGAACCGATCAATATGGACTCCTCAGTTCCTATTTCCAGCATGGATGCCCTGGAAGAGCTTCTCGTCAAAACCACCCCTCCTGACACTGGAATTGTTCTCCCATGGCGTCTTAAAGAGGGATTGAATCCTCAGGATCTTCAATTCGCTTTATAGACCACTATGTGGTACAATGTCAAGACTCTCTCCGCCCTTTACTCTGCTGCTACCGACGGTCCTCAGAGAGAAATAGAGTGACTAAAGGAAAAATCATTCCATCTCTCTGAGGACTACGAGAAGGCTCATCAATGGGTCAAGGTCCTAAACAAAGAAAATCAAGCTCTTCGAAAAATCTGAAGATGACTTGAAGAAGAAAGCTGACGGACTCCGGTAAAAGATGGGCGACATGGAGAAGCGCATGGCCGATCTTTAAAAGAAAAATGATGATCTTACCATTGCGGTCCAGGATGAACGAGCGAAGTATAAGAATGATAGGACTAAGTTCACCTGGGCCGCTATGAATTCATTCAGCCATGTCGTTCGCCAAGTCACCTTTCGTAACCAAGGCCTTTAACTGAACTTGAACGGGATCGGTTTCTTTAACAGATTCCGGAATGGGGAGTTGGTAACTGAGGTTGGCGGGAAGTCCTATGCCCCTGTTGATAAACCTTTTAAAGTTGCACCCTTGGCGGAGGGAGAAGATGACACCCCGGCAGAGAAGGGTCAACATGAGGACAGGGGGATGATGCCAGTTTTGAGAGGGAGGAAAATGATGGTGGCCCTTCCAACCCTTAAATCATTTTCAACCTTCGCTCTGTAGGTGGAATGAGCTTCGCCCTCTTTTTTGATTATTATGATTTGCTTTGTAGGTAGGATAAGCTCTGCCTTTTTTTATTTTTGATTACCTTGGCCGTTGTGCCTTTTTGTAACTACTCTTACTTTTAATGATATCGATGCTTTTTATCCACATCGTCTTTACTCGATTTTCTTTTTTGCATTTGTCGTTATAATGTATATATAAAATCTGAAGTTCGTATAGAAATAAGTTATTCATTCATTTCGTATTTATTAAATTTAGCATTTAAACTACTCCGGGGTCTTTAGACCATTCCGGGGCTTAATAGAAACTTAACCACTCTGGGATCCTTAGACCACTTCGGGGTTTAATTAAAACTTAACCACTTTGGGGTTTAATTGAAACAACCACTCTAGGGTCCTTAGACCACTCTGGGGCTTAATAGAAACTTTACCACTCTGGGTCCTTAGACCACTCTAGGGTTTAATTGAAACAACCACTCTGGGTCCTTAGACCACTCTAGGGCTTAATAGAAACTTAACCATTCTAGGATCCTTAGACCACTTCGGGGCTTAATAGAAACTTAACCACTATGGGCTTTAATTGAAGCTTAACCACTCTGGGGTCCTTAGACCACTCCAGGGTTTAATTGAAACTTAACCACTCTGAGGTTTTTAGGGTGATTGCTGGAAAACGAGTGTTATCATACATGTTCAGAAATCTGTATTTTATTAATAGAATAGTACCCTGGCTGCATACCTCCCAAGTAAACCCCGTGGGAAAAACCTTGGGTAGGGAAAAAGAGTGCATGACTCATGGCGCCAGTTAGTTGTAATATACACGGAGGTTCTTTACATTCCATTTATTTTTAAACACTTCTCCCTCTAAAGTTTCCAACAAATACGCTTCACCTGGTGTGACTTTATTTACCCGGTATGGCCCTTCCCACGTCGGTGTCAGTTTTCCTTGATGCACAAAGCAATTCCCAACTGATGCTTTTCTTAGGACGAGGTTGCCTACATTGAATCTTCTCTGCTGGACCTTCATATTATAGCGCAATACAGCTTTAGCTTTAGCAGCTTGATCTCAGACAAAAGGTATTTCTCTGACCTCGGGTAGTAGATCCAACTCATTCCTCAACCTTTGATCATTATCCGTTGTATCAAATTGTTGAATCCCTGGTGATATTAGATTTATTTCCACTGGTATCACTGCTTCTACTCCATATACCAATCGGAATGGTGCTTCACCAGTAGATGAATGAGGGGTTGTCTGATATGCCCATAAAACATGACATAACTGGTTGGCTCATTCTCCTTTTGCTTCACCAAGGCTTTTCTTTAAACCTTTAAGGATCTCTCTATTTGTAACTTTGGCTTGACCATTGGTCTTGAGATTAACTAACAATTAAACTCAGGATGTTAGAATAACACATTAACACAATCGACTCTAAGAGTAGGTATTGAGCTATGAATGAAAGGGCTCCAAAAAAATATTTAACTTTGGTATATTTTTAGAAAAAATCATGAAGCATTTGGATCCGTGAAAAGGCCACAAAAATATAATGATATTTTTAAAATAAAAAATTGTGAAGTTCATAAAGATTTCAACATTTTTATAATGATGAAATTATAGATTTAGTGTCTGTTTGGTATACAGTTGAAGGAACAAAATTATGCAAATAAAAAAATCTAAAAATTAATATTAAACATTCACCTAATTCAAAATAATTAAAATTCTACTTAACCATAAGATTTAAAACCTATATTTTCTGAACCTCTATTCTAAAAACAAAAGGGATAAAGAAACACATGGTTAAAAGAAAGAAAGAGAGAGAGAGAGAGAGGTGAGTTGCTACTTGACTTGGTTACCGAACAATCTAAGCTTAGCGGTTAGTGGCTTCCAATACGGCCAACTGTTTGGTGCTCACGTGTTCAACAACATAACTTAACTCATGATACACTTTTATTTTGTATTCATTTATTCATAGAAAATTAATTAAAAATTATAATTTTAATATTATTAATTAGTAGTCCACTCTAATAATAATAGCAATATAGAATTAATTTTATTGTAGGATTCATCAATAAAAAGCCCTTTGAATATTCAAGTTATTATAATATATCAAAATAGGTTTGAATAATTTAATATGACTAGCATTAATGTATATAATTTGGGAATTCTTAAAATTAATATCTCTACAAAAATATTATGAATCTTCTGAAAATATTTCCACTGTTACAAGTTTGAAGTCCGTTTGAGGTGCTCTCTAGTTAAGATTTTTATTTCTTAAAAAAATCAAAATAATAATTTCAAAACTTAAAACTGAGGTGTAGCTATAAAAATATATTAGAACATATTTTAAAAAATATATTAAAGCATATTTTATAAAAATATATTAAAACATATTTTATTTCTTATTAATGGTGGTTATACGGTTCGCGCCACCGTACATGACCCAGGTACTTTTAAATATCTATTTTATTTCAGCAAGAATCAAACATATTTTATAAACTCTGTTCAACTCATTGTTATTAAAATCGAATTAGTTTGGTTGGTCCGATTGGTTAAATTATGGATCAGTTAGGTAATCAGTGCAAATCAATTATTATCGATTCAATCACAGTTTGATCTCAATGTTTAATTAAACCGGTGTCTTCACCGGTTCAATAATCGGTCGAGTTTTAAAAATATTGAATCAACTAGTTAAACTATACTAATTAATATATATATATATATATACACACACACACTCACTCTACTCTGTTATTATTTTTATAGTTTAGTTAGATTGATGTCTAACTTATAATAATTTCAAGTTTATACTCTATTTTTTACCCATTATATTAAGCTCATAGTTCATTTATTTTAAGTAGGTGTTGATGTATTGTTCTGGAGTATGAAAAAGATAAATAAGGAAGTAGTTTTCAGATTTTAGTTGTTTTCTCTCTTGCTCTTAACCATTTCTGGAATTTCTCTTACTCAAAAGGAGAAAACTCATTGTTACTAAGGGGATTCTTTGTTTGGGAATACGACCTGCTATCATCTCTTCTTCAGGACCTTGAGAAGTTTGGTGGTACTCGCACGACATTGCAAGACTCTTGGATATGGATGGGAGTTTCATCTAGTCAGTTTTCTGTGAAGTCAGCTTACAATACTTTGATTTAGTCTTCAGCTTTATGGGAGTCACATTTTGTAAGCATGTTTTGGAATAATATTGTGCCTCTAAAAAGCATAAATTGTCTATCCGTGGGATTGAGTTTGCAAATACATCTGATGTGTGTGTATTATGTGGTGAGTGTGTGGAAAGTGGTTCGTACCTATTCTTTACTTATAAAATTTCCTACTTATTATAGCAAAATTGCTTTGACTGGTTAGGTTACTCCTCTGTGATGCATTGTAATACAAAGGAACATTTTGTAAGTACTTTGGATTA
This sequence comes from Clitoria ternatea, assembly GCA_037962975.1. NCBI lineage: Eukaryota > Viridiplantae > Streptophyta > Magnoliopsida > Fabales > Fabaceae > Clitoria > Clitoria ternatea. The sequence continues at coordinate 115,253,143 of CM075674.1, read as the reverse complement.
TGGGGTTAAAAAAGATATTCAACTTGAGTTAGTTGTGTTGTGGTTTGCTACAGTGTGGACTATTTGAGAGACTTGAAATGACATCATTTTTAAGGGTGAAGTTGTGAGTGCTGGGAAAATGATTGAGCTGGTTCAATATAGGTCTTGGTTATGGTTAAGGTTTCGAATGACTGGTTTTTTTAGGAGCTTAGTATAGGGAACCTCTGTTATATCTATCAGGATAACCTTATTGGTTAAGTAATTTCTTTTTGTATATAGGTTAAGTTACCCCTTGTATCTTTTTTAATATATTATTTCTTTTTTGTTGATAAAAAATTCAACATAATATCAAATATATTAGTTTACTTACAGTTTTTTTTAGTTTATTTCATTTTATTCATATTTGACTATAGTGAGACTATACTCTGTAGCGGGCATATTCCTTATTCTCTTCTTTTCCTTCTCATCAGTAGGCAACTGCTCATCGGCCAAATAACGGATGTAGGGGGCCATCCATGTATCACCATAAAGGGAATTGGTCATTATGGCATTTAGAGAAGGGAAAAGAGGAATGTTGGGCGATGTCAGTGTACTCTGGACCAACGTTGTGGTGCTGCCTGGCTTTTTGGTGCTTGCCAATCTGGAGAGTATATCCGCTCTTGTATTCTCTTTGCGTGGAACATGTTTGAATTCCATTTTTGAGAATTTCTCTCTCAACTCTTTGACACAGTTTAAGTACAGTTGGAGTTGGGGCTCACGAGCTTGATAATCTCCCAGGATTTGTGAAATCACGAGTTGTGAATCACTACATAGCGTCGCCTCAGAGGATCCGATGTCAATCGCAGCTCGTAGTCTGGCCAAGCAAGCTTCGTATTCAGCTTGGTTGTTGGAAGTTTTGAAATTAAAACGAAGGGAGATCTCTAAGTGTACTCCATCGTCACTTTCGAGAACTACACCTGCTCCGGAGCCCTTTTGATTCGATGAACCATCGACATAGATGGTCCAATAGACACAAGGTGTATCTGGATCTATCCCTGTCATTTCCACAATGAAATCGGCCAGGACCTGAGCTTTAATAGCGCCTCGAGGTTCATAGGATATATCAAACTCTGAGAGTTCAATGGACCATTTGATCATCCTACCAGCGAGGTCAGGCTTGATTAACACAGAGCGGATTGGCAGATCCGTTCTTACCAAGATTGGGTGTGCGTGAAAATACGAACGTAGCCGTCGAGAGGCCCAAACAACAGCGAGGGCGGCCTTTTCAATTTTTTGATACTGGATCTCAGCACCTTGTAATGTTTTACTGGTGAAGTAGACCGGCCTCTGTCCATCAGGAGTTTCCTTTACTAAGGCTACGCCCAAAGCTTCATCTGAAATAGCCAAGTATAGGATGAGTGTGTCCTCGGGGTCAGGCTTCGTAAGAATAGGAGGTTTTGACAACACCTCTTTAAGCTCTTGGAATGCTTGTTCTTGTTCCTGTCCCCACTCGAATTTCTTGGACTTTTTCAGCACTTTATACAGAGGAAGTGACCTGTGAGCCATCTTTGGCATGAACCGTGCCAAGGCTGCTACTTTGCCATTCAGGGATTGGACTTCTCTCAGATTCTTTGGACTCTGCATGTTGAGAATCGTTTGGCATTTCCCTGGATTGGCTTCGATACCGTGTTGAGTTAACATGAAACCCAAAAACTTCCCAGCTGGGACAGCAAAAGTGCATTTCAATGGGTTTAGCCTCATGTTAAATTCTCTTAAGCGGATAAACACTTGGCGTAGGTCTTCAATATGATCACCCCCAACCGATGTCTTGGCTATGATGTCGTCAATGTACACCTCAACAAGTTTGGTGTGCATGCCCTCAAACACCTTATTGATCATTCGTTGGTATGTGGCCCCAGCATTTTTCAGGCCGAAGGGCATAACGGTGTAGCAAAAGACACCACGATCATTGACGAAAGCTGTTTTCTCCTGATCCTCCTTGCACATCGGAATTTGGTTGTAACCTGAGTACACATCCATGAAGCTTGGGTATTGGTAACCAGAGGAATCATCCACCATCCGATCTATGTTAGGAAGAGGATAAGGATCTTTTGGACAACAACGGTTGAGGTCCACATAATCAATGCACATTCTCTATTTGCCGTTGGCTTTCCGGACCATTACTACATTTGATAGCCAAGAGGAATAACGGATTTCTTTGATAAATCCGGCCTTCAGCAATTCCTCGGTTTGTTGGCAAGCTGCTTTCTGTTTCTCTGGTCCCAATCTTCTCTTCTTTTGGGTAACCGATCTCGTCCCTGGGTAGACGGACAATTTATGGCAACAGAAAGTAGGATCTATGCCAGGCATATCGGCTGCAGTCCATGCAAAGAGGTCTTTGAACTCCTGTAGGAGCATCAACAGTCGCTGCTCTATTTCTGTATCTAGCTTGTCATTAATATGGGTGACCTTTTCTGGAGAGTCTCCCAATACGATGTCACTGGAACTTCCATCCGATGTGGGCTTTGATGGGTTGGACGGATCAATGTGTAAATCCGCCCTAGGGTCCAGGTCGACAAGGCTCACAGAACCAGCAACTTTCCCATAGTCATTGAGTTTCCTCTTTTTATTGGAGGCTTCCAACTTTGTCATATTTAGGCTCAGGTTGTAACAGTACCTGGCCATCTCTTGGTCACCTCGGATGGATGAAACAGCATTGTCCTTATCAATAAACTTGATAAGGAGATGTGGAGTTGATACGACTACCTCCATAGCATTCAGGGTGGGGCGTCCTATGATGCCGTTGAATGGTGACTCGACATCGATTACCAGCACTCGGGATTTAACCGTTCTGGCTCCTGGCTCACCTTCAAAGGAGATAAGGGTATCAAGGTATCCCTTTGTTGGTTGCTTTGCACCATTGAAAGCTGTTAGTTCCTGTGTGTAAGGCTGTAAGTCTGAGTCATTAAAACCCATCTTTTTAAAGCAATTATAAAAAATAACATCACAGGAACTTCCCTGGTCAACAAGGATTCTTCGGACGTCCTTGTTGGCTATCACTGCAATGATAACTACAACATCGTCTCCACCAGGAATGGTAGGACCAAAATCCTCATCAGAGAATGAAATTATTGGAGCTTCAACCCCTCCTCTGTAAGGACGATTGTCTTTAACTTTTCCTTGTACAGACAGAATCATTCTATGATGATTCTTTCGGGCTGTAATTGAAGCTCCTCCCCCAGTGAACCCTCCAGCGATCATATCAATGACTTCACGCCGGCCTTGACGCTGTTGCTGAGGCATGTTATCTCTGTGTGCGGTATCATCAGTCATTGCACCTTTCTGTTTCTCCGCAGCAGAGAATTTTCTAACCGGATTACGGTTATTGCCATCCCTATCGTCTGGATCTCTCTCTCTTTTCTCACTCCGATCTGCCCTGTCAAAGGATTTTTCTTTGAACAGGTACTGCTTTAATTTGCCCTCTCTAATTAACGTCTCGACTGCGTTTTTTAGAGCTTGACATTCGTCAGTATAGTGACCTGTCTGTTCATGAAAATCGTAGTACTTACGGGGATTCCCTGGTCTCTTCACAGGGGCTGGTATCCTAATGCCATAGATGCTGAAAGCTGGCCATCCAACCTCTCTCAAAATCTGAGAAGGCCTGGCTGACAGTGGTGCATAATGGCTAAAGGAATTAACACGTCTTTCTCGAGGTCGAGGAGAGGAGTTATTAACCTTGGGGTTATTGAATGGTCTCTCCATGCGTTCTGGCCTCATTTTCTCCTTATCCTTCCGCGATTGTGAAGGTGGTGTTGGTGGCTTTTTCTTTGCAGCCATAGCCTCTAGGTGCATCTCTATACTCACATATTTTAAGGCTTTTTTCCTGAATTCCTCGAATGTTGTTGGTGGACTTTTTGCTAGTGAGAGAGCAAAGACTGATCTTGGCTGTAAAGCCTCGATAACGAGATGTAGCTTAATGGATTCTGTGAGGTCAGGAACCAGGGATGCTTCCTTGTAAAACCTCTTCAGGAAATCCTTTAAGGTTTCATTTTCACCCTGCTTAACTTGGGCCAAGTATGAGATGTCCTGGGAACATCTCTAGAGATGACAAAGTGAGTTTCAAAAATAGCTGCCATTTCAGCCCAGGAATCTATGGATCCAGAAGGTAAACCTTTAAACCAACCGAGGGCCTCTTCTGACAATGTTCGTGGGAACATTCGACACATCACATCTTCATCAGCCCCTAAGTACATGGCTTCAAATACGTAAGCATCAAGATGCTTAGTAGGATCAGTTTCGCCATTATACTTTCCAATGGAGAGTGGCTGAGTGGTTTGAAGATGTTTGGGGATGTGGATACTCATAAGCCTCCTTGAAAAAGGAACTTTGAGTTTGTAAGTTACCGGGGGTGTTGTAATTAGCTCCCTCTTCCCTCGAGTAGCTCCATCATCAGAATCGTGGGTCTGTCCTCTTCCCTCAAACGTGGGAATGTTTGAGTATTGGAGAGTTGTGGATTTTTCTCCGTTGGTTGTATGGTGTGTCCCACCAGTTTGGGATGTTGATTTCTCTTCCATGTTCTGTCTTTCGCGTTTTAACTCCACTAACTCCTCCATCAATTTCCGTATCATCTCATCTCTTGGATCGGGTGCAGATACTTGCACCATTCTCCTTGAACTCTCGACAGGTGACTCAAAAACCAAGCGTCTGTTCGCTGGTTGTTCTTGGGCCGTCACATCTTCTACATGTCCATCAGATATGTTTCTTCCATTGCCTTCCATGACGCAAGGTCAGACTTTGTAAACGAGAGGTGGGAATAACTTTATCGAGTCCCACTGGGCGTGCCAATGATCTGTCCAGAACCAGGGTCAAGAGATCCGGTGTCGGGTCAGTCATAAATAGTTAGATGATTACGTCTCTGAAGACCGGTTATATGAGTATCCGGTTTACGTATCCGATGTCTCTGTATGATGAGAGCGGATTGGGCGTCCTGGAGGTCCTTCACACCGTCCTTACGCGTTGATGTGGGCGAAAGGTGGTGTCACCTGCAAAGATTCTCCGACGCTCAAGTCAGTGATGATATTCCAAGTGAGGAATGTTTTCAGAGAGTAATTGTAAGTTGATAGGGTCAAAAAGATCCCTCCCTTCGTTGATGAAGAGAGTTCATATACCTGATTGGCTCGATATTCGAGGATCCGTTAGTGGGGAACCACTAACCTCCAATAACACCTTAAATTATTATTTTATTGCGCATTTACCAGTATGATTGGGTCAAGTGGCCATTTTATATTGAGCGTAGGGAGTATAGGCTAGAATTAAGGGACAAATTGATCATTCCTGTGAGCAGATTTTGGCTTGTAGTGCAGGGAATTATTGATTGGTCCCTGTAGCAATGCCTTTTGTCTTCTGCATAGTGACGTATATGTTATCCGGTGTCATGGTGTTATCCTGGACAACCGGTATAGGGAGAGCGCCTGATACGGAATTAGAGTCCGGATGTATACCGATGACACCGGTTGCACGTTGACGAATTGACAAAGACGTTGAAATATGTCTTGTAGATCGGATATCGGTATCAAGACCGGATCATCTATCAGGATAACCTTATTGGTTAAGTAATTTCTTTTTGTATATAGGTTAAGTTACCCCTTGTATCTTTTTTAATATATTATTTCTTTTTTGTTGATAAAAAAATTCAACATAATATCAAATATATTAGTTTACTTACAGTTTTTTTTTTAGTTTATTTCATTTTATTCATATTTGACTATAGTGAGACTTACTATCTATCAGGATTATAGTATACATCTACCACTAAAATCTGCACAAAAAAAAAATTATACATATGATTGGAAAAAAAAAGGTTTATGTAAATAGAAAAATTATAATATTAATGTAACAGTAATATAATATATATATATATATATATATATATATATATATATATATATATATATATATATATATTACATGGCTGTAGGTAACATGAAGAAGGTGAAGCATTTACTGGAACTGCCAGGTGCAAAAAACAAGTTGTCTTTTTGGAAGGCAGACCTAACTGAAGAAGGGAGCTTTGATGAAGCCATTAAAGGGTGCATTGGAGTTTTCCATGTTGCCACTCCCATGGACTTTGACTCCACTGACCCTCAGGTATACATGCATCAAAAAATTTCACATTTCATTTCTAAAAATTAATAACCTCTAGCTTTAAAGACTAATATTATATACCAAAAATAATATTCTTATATTATCTCATGGTTAATTTTTTAAATTGAACTTTCAATTACATGCTGCAAGATCGATCTCAATATGGTCCAAAGAGAAGGATTAATGTGAATTGCTAAAACATTAATGTCGAGAATGAGGTATATGAAGAAAAAAGGATACAAAATCATTCGTATTAATTAGAATCTTGAAATGTGCATACATAACATCATTTAATTATGAAGATTGAATCTGATATGACTGGAAAATTTGATTGCAACTTCAGAATGAAGTGATCAAGCCTACTATAAATGGATTAATAGACATCATGAAATCATGCCTGAAAGCAAAAACTGTGCAAAGGCTGGTATTCACATCCTCTGCTGGAACTGTCAACGTTACTGAACACCAAAAGCCTATGTATGATGAAACATGTTGGAGTGATGTTGATTTCTGTAGGAGAGTTAAAATGACTGGTTGGGTAAGTAATTTCATCTCATTTACTCCTTCAATATATCGTGATTAATTCATAGTATTAATGTTTTCTAAATCGAATCAACTATTAAATTGGTAAAGAAATGAATTTAAACAAATCAATTTGAGTGAGAATTTTATCAGTAATTGTATGCATTATTTTTTAACTGTGATGTGATTGTGGGGATTATTTTATATATATACATTTTCATATTGCAAATACAGCTATAATATTAAGGTTCTCATTATATCATCACATCATAATATAATTGTGGAAATAACAATATTTATAATCATGATCCAATTCAAATTTTAATTTATTAATTATGTAATTTTTTAAATTTCTTTTACTAATAATGAAGAATGCATGTTGTTCCCCATAGGATCAGGGGGTGGCCCCACCACCTCCAGACATGTCTCCACATCATTGGGAAGTTAACTAGCGTAGAATATAACCTAATGGGTCAAGTCCATATTGTAACTTAGATATAAAGATATCTGTTGTACGTATGTGAGGACTAAGAGACACATATTGAAAATAATATACATGATCCCTAGAGGATTTCTCTAGGATTTTGTGTCTGCTTTATGTGTATTGAAAGGTGTAAAATTTATAGGTAAAGGTAATAATGAAGGACAAAAAAACTAAATTATGTGTAATTCCTAAGGTGTTTTAATTAGAACCTCTAATTTTAATGATGAAAAACAACAACAACAAAAAGACTCTCTCAAGTACTTTACTTAAGTTTTTTGTCCAAAATTATTATTGACATGATATTATTGACATGATATAATTGGAATGTGAATTTGAATTTCAGGAAATAAGTGACAGCCTTGCATCGCATTACCATTTTCCCGCAACGCATTATGGAGATAATGGACCACTAAATAGACATACGCTCCATGCTCCACTACGCAAGTTAGAATTAATTAAGAAATTAATGGCAACGACACCATACTTCTTGAAGCCTATAAATAGAGAGGAATTTGAAGAAGCAAGAAACACCAACAGCAAGCATTTCTTCTCTGCTTTCCTTCCTTCTCAATATTCCTCATTGCTCTTTGTTTCTTTTATTTGCAAATTATTTCTTAGAAAGTTAGTAAGAGGGAAAATATCTTGAGTGCTTAAATTTACATATCCTCTCTGTGAGAGTTATTATTTTGTGAGAGCTTAAATTTGTGTATCCACTCTATTGAGAATTATTCTTGTAAACACTATCACTAAAATTCTGAGAGTTTTAAGGTTGGGTTTCAACCTTAGTTATTGAGAGATTGTGAGATTGTGTGGGTTGCTTGTGAGGATTGGGTTCTTGAGTGTGGGACACTAGGAAGCTGCAATTGCTCAAAGCTTGTAATCTCAAATTCTCAATAGTGGAATCCTCACTACAAGGAATTCACTTTTTAGCGGCGGTTATTACTGGCGACTCATTAAACCGCCGGTAATATATTTTGGGTAAAAAATTCAGTGTCGCATTTCTCAACCGCCGGGAAGGTATTTAGAGGCTCATTAAAGGCTTTTGTGTCTTTGTTTTTTTTTTGGACCAGGCTTTTGTGTCTTTGTGAATTAAGTTTTCTGTTTCTTTTCTGAATAACGGGCTGCAAAGATGCACATACGTGGCTTGTAGGCCCATATTGTACTAGTAAGTGGTCAAAACAAAAAAAAACAAGAGAGTTTTAAGACGCGATACATGATGCTCTATGGTGAAAATTGACTTATGAAATCATGTAACCTGCAAAGTGATTGATGGGCAGGTACAATTGGTAGGTAGCGTCACTGATACATGTCATCCTTTTTGTAATGATCAGAATCATGTTGACATTTCGTATGGTAAACACCTACACCTACCTGAAATGATTTTTCTACTGATCTAAGGTATAAAAACTTACAAACTTACGTTCAAGACCTTTTATTCTCTCTTAATATACCACAATAGGAGAGACGATATCAGATCCCTATTGGACCCGTGTAAAACATACATGGCATTAAATTTAACCATATATAATTTTTTAATGTATTTCTAGATTTATGAGATATATTTTTTTTATAGAAAAGAAACATGTATGTAATTAATATGAAATTATGAGGAAAAAGTCAACTAGTACATATAATTTCTTTATAAAAGGTAAAATTGATTCAGTAAATTTTTTTGATTAAAATGATAAAATTTTATTATCATGTTATCCATTGTTACTATATTAACAAATTATATAACCATATCTTAAATACTTAAATATAATTACTATATGACTCTAAATGATAGTTAACATATTTGTATTATTACAAATTATTTAGTAAAATTAAATATATATATATATTAAGAATAAATGTTAAAAAATTACAAATTGATATTATATTTTATATTTCATATTTGAATAATTTGTACAAATAAATCTCTAGATATACTTTTTTATTTTTAAAAACAAAACAATAAACAATAGAATGAATAAAAATAAAATGTGAAAATAAAGAGTCTTAAAATTTTTTTTCTCCAGCTTAATCTATACATGAAGTTTCTTCTCAAAGCATTTATTCATTTTAAATTCTACATTATATATGAAAATAAATTAAGCAACTTATTAAAATATGATACATAAAAAAAGAAAAAAACAGAGTAAATACTAAAAACATGGTAAAGCAAATAACAATCCGTAAAAAAAATTTGGTTTTTACTATTTCACACAACTAAACAAAGAAAAAAGAATCACTAAAAAGGTGAAACAAATATTGAAAATAGGAAGAAGAAAAAAGTACAATTTTCAAAAAAAAAATCCAATAAAGACAAAAATATAATAAAAGCAAATACCTATCAATGATCGAATGTTATCATTCTTCCTTTAATTCCAATACTCCTAAACCATCAAACTAAGGAGAACAACCTGCAAAGAATAAAAAAAGAAAATTAATGTTTATTTTTTAAATTAAAAATGAAAAATTAAAAATAATAAACTACTACACTAAACACTAAATGAGAGAAGAGTAAAAAGACTAGTATATGATGAAACAGAAATAGGATGATAAGTATTTATAAAGGAATATTTGAAAGAGAAACAATAAGAAATATAAAATTAGGGTAAAAATGGTGTTAGAAATTTTCTTCAAAATAGTATATTATATTATATAATTAATTAAATCGCTATCTAACTATGATTGTTTCTACTTTTTAATTACGGTAACATATATTAAAATCAAATTGTTTAATTTTGTATTTTTTAAAATTGCGGCAACATATATAATGATTTGATTCCTGAAAGGTGATTATGGAATATGTATAAATAAGGATTCGATTGTAATAACAATCAATATTTTAATTTGATTTAAAAATAGATTGTTTAATTTTAAATTTCTTAATTGCGGTAACATATATAAGGATTTGATTTCTAAAAGGTGATCACATAATATCTTATATAAGGATTTGATTATGATGATAATTAATATTTTAATTTAATTTGAGAACAGTTTTTATTATGAAATTGAAAAAGAAAATAAATAGGATCACACTTCATAAGATGCTAACATGTACCAAATATTGTTTAGAAAAGGATTTAAATTTTTCACAAATGTATATATATATATATATATATATATATATATATATATATATATAATATTCTGAATATATTATTAGTCATAATAAGTAATATATCGTTTAGAATATATTAAAATCTAAAACGGTTGAGAAGCTAGTTAGCAAGGATGACAAGTAGCTCACACTGATAGTCACATATATAGAACTGGTTGGTGATCACATGCTGTTGAATGATGGAAATCAACCATAATCCATATGAAAAGTCAACCTTTTCTTTTATACACATTTCTTAATTTTAAACTAATTTTATTCCCTTCTTCCACCTTATATAATTGATATATGATTAAGAATATTATACAATTTATTGTTTATATTGATCTTTTACATAATTTAAAATAATTAAAATTTTAATTAACTGTAAGATTTAAAACTCATATTTTCTGAACCTCCATTCTAAAAACAAAAGGGATAAAGAAAGACATGGTTAAAAGAAAAAGAGAAAGACGGGTGGGTGAGTAGCTACTTGACTTGGCTACCGAACAATCTAAACTTAGCGGTTAGTGGCTTCCAATACGGCTAACTCTTTGGTGCTCATGTGCTCAACAACATAAGTTAACTCATGATACACTTTTATTTTGTTTTCATCTATTTATAGAAAATTAATTAAAAAATTATAATTTTAATATTATTAATTAGTAGTCGACTCCAATAATAATAGCAATATAGAATTAATTTTATTGTAGAATTCATCAATAAAAGCCCTTTGAATATTCAAGTTATTATAATATATCAAAATAGGTTTGAATAATTTAATATGACTATCATATTAATGTATATAATTTGGGAATTCTTAAAATTAATATCTCTACAAAAATATTATGAATCTTCTGAAAATATTTCCACTGTTACAAGTTTGAAGTCCGTTTGAGGTGCTCTGTAGTTAAGTTTTTTATTTCTTAAAAAAATCAAAATGATAATTTCAAAACTTAAAACTGAAGTGTAGTTATAAAAATATATTAAAACAAAATTCAAATCATAAATTTATTTTAAAAATAAAAAATTAGAAACTCGAAACCAAAATTAATAAAATCAATCAATCAAGTTAATATAATTGGTTAATGATTCAATTTGTGGTTATAATATCATAAGTTAAAATGTCTCTCGTTGATATGATATAAAATTATGAGAATGTATTTTATGAGAAATGTTCTCTTATGTAAGAGCAAGAGGAACGAACGTGAGCCGTATAATAATACAATAGATGATTGATATTAAAAGGTTTTTAAAGTCATGTGATCACATAAAAGCTCACATGACATTTTTAAAAACTCACATAATTGATCTCAATCATTCATTGTATAATTGTACGATTTAGATTCGTTTATTTTATTTTCACAGGGTCTTTCTCATATAATAAATCCTTTAAAATCATCATCCTTATATCCATTCAGTATATAATTTATAAATATCTTTTGAAAGTTAAGACATGTGTACTTTTTAGAACAATAACAATGGTAATTAATACCATTTCCTTGGCTTGAAACACTTTATGTCCATGTGAAGGGATCATTCCAAAATCTGAAATTGAATTGGGTAGGTGATAGTTAAGGTACACTCCAATGATTCTTAGCAAGCCATGACTATCTTTACTCTTTCTGGAAACCTATATAAAAAGGACCAATTGCCTCGTTAGTTTAGTTAACCTATGTTTCTCTTTTCATTTGCAAGAGGAACAAAGAATATTTTATTTCATTTTCTCTTTTCGTTAAAGAAGATAAAATAAAAAACCATGGGTTCAGAGTCTAGAATCGTTTGTGTTACTGGAGCCGCCGGTTTCATTGGGTCCTGGCTTGTCATGAGACTTATCAAGGATGGTTATACGGTTCGCGCCACCGTACGTGACCCAGGTACTTTTGTATATCTATTTCATTTCAGCAAGAATCAAACATTTTATAAACTGTTTACTCACTCTATTCAACTCATTATTATCAAAACCGAATCAGTTTAATTGGTTCGATTGATTCAATCATGAATCGGTTAGGAGACTGGTCTAAATCAATTATTTAATACTACCGATTCAATACAGTTGGTTCCCAGTTTGCTTGAATTGTATCTTCACCGGTTCAATAACCAATCCAGTTCTAACAATATTTATTCAACTAATTAAGCTGTATATACACACACTTATACTTTATACTTGGTTGGCATTTAGGTTCCAACTGTAAATTTTTATTATTGAATTTCAGTGATAGTATTGGATTATAGCTTAGTTAGATTAATATCTAAGGATCCATATTTCAAGTTTATATTTTTGACCCATAATATTAAGCTCATATTTCATTTATTTTAAATAGTTGTTGATGTATTGTTCTGGACAGTGAAAAATATAAAGAAGGAATTAGTTTCCAAATTTTAGTTGTTTTTTCTCTTGCTCTTAACCGTTTCTGGAATTTCTCTTACTCGAAAGGAGAAAAATCACTTTTACTCGTATTATTCAACATTATTTCAAATATTATTAGTTTATTTACAGTTTTTTTAGTTTATTTCATTTTATTCATATTTGAATATAGTGAGACTTACTATCTATCAGGATTATAGTATACATCTACCACTAAAATCTGCAAAAAAAATAAAATTGTACATATGATTGGAAAAAAAAGGTTTATGTAAATAGAAAAATTATAATATTAATGTAACAGTAATATATATATATTTACATGGTTGTAGGTAATATGAAGAAGGTGAAGCATTTACTGGAACTGCCAGGTGCAAAAAACAAGTTGTCTCTTTGGAAGGCAGACCTAACTGAAGAAGGGAGCTTTGATGAAGCCATTAAAGGGTGCATTGGAGTTTTCCATGTTGCCACTCCCATGGACTTTGACTCCACTGACCCTCAGGTATACATGCATTAAAAAATTTCACATTTCATTTCTAAAAATTAATAACCTCTAGCTTTAAAGACTAATATTATATACCAAAAATAATATTCTTATATTATCTCATGGTTAATTTTTTAAATTGAACTTTCAATTACATGCTGCAAGATCGATCTCAATATGGTCCAAAGAGAAGGATTAATGTGAATTGCTAAAACATTAATGTCGAGAATGAGGTATACGAAGAAAAAAGGATACAAAATCATTCGTATTAATTAGAATCTTGAAATGTGCATACATAACATCATTTAATTATGAAGATTGAATCTGATATGACTGGAAAATTTGATTGCAACTTCAGAATGAAGTGATCAAGCCTACTATAAATGGATTAATAGACATCATGAAATCATGCCTGAAAGCAAAAACTGTGCAAAGGCTGGTATTCACATCCTCTGCTGGAACTGTCAACGTTACTGAACACCAAAAGCCTATGTATGATGAAACATGTTGGAGTGATGTTGATTTCTGTAGGAGAGTTAAAATGACTGGTTGGGTAAGTAATTTCATCTCATTTACTCCTTCAATATATCGTGATTAATTCATAGTATTAATGTTTTCTAAATCGAATCAACTATTAAATTGGTAAAGAAATGAATTTAAACAAATCAATTTGAGTGAGAATTTTATCAGTAATTGTATGCATTATTTTTTAACTGTGATGTGATTGTGGGGATTATTTTACATATATACATTTTCATATTGCAAATACAGCTATAATATAAGGTTCTCATTATATCATCACGTCACGAATATAGTTGTGGAAATAACAATATTTATAATCATGATCCAATTCAAATTTTAAGTTATTAATTATGTAATTTTTTTTAATGCATGCAATTTATAATGGTTGGAATGTAGATGTATTTCGTTTCAAAGACACTAGCAGAGAAAGAGGCATGGAAATTTGCAGAAGAACATGGCCTGGATTTCATCACTGTGATTCCACCTCTTGTTGTTGGTCCCTTTCTTACGCCAACAATGCCACCAAGCCTAATCACTGCTCTGTCACCCATCACTGGTACATTTATTATATATCAGTAAACATATGTACCACCACAATATATGTTAATATACATAATTCTTGTATGAACTAATTAAACAATTATATATTGGTTTCAAGAAATTTAACAATTAATCATAGGCATGCAAATAATTTTCAGGAAATGAGGCCCATTTTTCGATCATAAAGCAAGGCCAATTCGTCCACTTGGATGATCTTTGTCTGGCTCATATATTTTTGTTTGAACAGCCAAAGGTTGAAGGGAGATACATATGCAATGCATGTGACGCTACTATTCATGACATTGCAAAATTCATCAATGATAAATACCCTGAGTACAAGGTCCCCACCAAGTAAGTCTATATTTTAAGTATTGTACATTATATTGCTTTCTGTACAATTTTTATACAACAACAAATAAAACAAGACAAAATTTAATGTGATAAAACAGATAATATCTATAGTAAAGGTATATTAAGATTAAGATAAGTTTCATATATATATATATATATATATATATATATATATTATAAAATTTAAGATAATTTTTAACTCATAAGTTAGTGTTTTGGTTGATTTAGATCAATGATGTTTTAATAAGATATCATAATTTGACCTAATTTGAATACTGGGTCATCTATAATTGTTTAATCAACCAACTTTTAAGTTAAGTTAAATTTATCATTATTTAATAAGACATCTAGAATAAAATATATATTATAAATTTTTTAATGACTAAAATACCATAAATAGATTCTAATCTTTTTTGGTAAACTAAATAAGTACTAATCTGGTATTGAAAGGTGTAAAATTTATAGGTAAAGACAATAATAAAAGGAAAAAAAACTAAATTATGTGTAGTTCCTAAGGGGTTTTAATTAGGGGTGTGCAAAAAATCTAGTTTTTAAATCTAAATCCTATTTAAGCCTAATCCAAATAAGAAAAAACTAGATTTCATGAATTTGGATATCAAGACATACTTTATATTTGGATTTGGATAAAATCCAAATTAAAAAAACTGGATTTGATTAAATCCAAATTTTAAAAATTGGATTTGGATAAATCCATTTTTTAAAAATTGGATTTAGATTCATCCAGTTTAACATAATAAAAATGGATTGATTTTAAAATCTAATTCTTTAAATGATATAATTTAATTCTTTAACTTACTTACTTTATCTTTGATGTAGTAATAACTATACTTAAATTAAAAAATATATTTAGCTTTAAAAAATTATATTTGACTTAAAAAAATTGGATTAAAACTGGATTTGGATTGAATCCATTTTTAATAAACTGGATTTGTCAAATCCAATTTTTTAAAAAATGGATTTGGATAAAATCCATTTTTTAAAAATTGGATTTAGTTCAAATCCATTTTTTAAAAACTGGATTTAGTTCAAATCCAGTTTATTAAAATTGGATTTAATCCAAATCTTTATAAATAGTTTTTAGATAAATTTGGATTGGATTTGAGCAAATCCAAATTTTACACACCCCTAATTTTAATTAGAAACTCTATTTTTAATGATTAAAAACAACAACAACAAAAAGACTCTCTCAAGTACTTTACTTAAGGTTTTTGTCCAAAATTATTGTTGACATGATATAATTGGATTTATAGGTTTAAAAATATTCCAGATGAATTGGAGGTGGTGAGATTTTCTTCGAAGAAGATCACAAACTTGGGGTTCAAATTTAAATACAACTTGGAGGAAATGTATATTGAAGCAATTGAGACATGCAGAGAAAAAGGGTTTGTTTTGAAAGAAGCAGAAACTCAAGTGAATGTTAGTGACACCATGCAGTAGTGATTTGCACCGCACACAAATAAAAAAGGCTTTTGTGTCTTTGTGAATTAAGTTTTCTGTTTCTTTTCTGAATAACGGGATGCAAAGATGCATATACGTGGCTTGTAGGCCCATATTGTAATAGTAAGTGGTCAAAACAAAAAAAAACAAAAAAAAAACCAAGAGAGTTTTGAGACATGATACATAATGCTCTATGGTGAAAGTTGACTTATGCAATCACGTGTTTTAGAAGTAACCTACAAAGTGATTGATGGGCAGGTACAATTGGTAGGTAACGTCACTGATGCGTGTCACCCTTTCTGTAATGATCAGAATCATGTTGGCATTTCGTATGGTAAACACCTACACCTACTCGAAATGATTTTTCCACTGATCTAAGATATAAAAACTTAGGAACTTACGCTCAAGACATTTTATTCTCTCTTAATATACCACTGGATTAGGAAAGACAATATCGGATCCATTTTGGATCGGTATAAAACATATACAGACAAGCATCATTTGAGGGTTAGTTGTCACGTCGTACCTGCACCCCTACATAAACCAGTTCAACTATAATTATATATTTAATTCAAAATAAAATAAAATAATATCCTTATTGTGACTTTCTAATTTACCATAATTGTGAAATTATATTTAATTTTAGTTGATTATTTTAATATTTTAAAACTATGAAATTGTATATATTTTGTGTAAATTTAACCATACATAGCATTATATTTAACCATATATAATTTTTTAATGTATTTCTAGATTTATGAGTATTTTTTGTTATAGAAAAGAAACATGTATGTAATTAATATGAACTTATGAGGAAAAAGTCAACTAGTACATCTAATTTCCTTATAAAAGGTAAAATTATTTAGTAATTTTTTTTGATTAAAATGATAAATTGTATTATCATGTTATCCATTGTTACTATATTAACAAATTGAACTGTTCTTTACAGGGGGTGTAGAAGTATGCTTGTAGAACAACTCAAAATATACATATAAATGTGTTCTTGATACAAAGCACTATGCGTATAAATGTGTATACGGAGAGTCTTTGTTTGCTGAGGCGGAGTGTAATATACTGCGGGGCGGTGTCGCGGTCCGCCTGGCGGGATCTGAATTGCCTTGACCCAATTGGGGATTGTACCTGCAATCGTTCTCCGACGCTCAAGTCAGTATTTCAGAATACTTAGAGACTTATAAAGACAATCAGAGAGAATTATGCAAGTAATAGAGTGTAAGGTTTAGAGAATGGAAAAAGATCCCTTATACCTTTTCGAGAGAGGTTTATATACCTGTTACTGGTGCTGCATTATTGGTAGGACCCGCTCCTTGTCTTCGGGCATAATGCTGAAAAGGTTGTGGGTCCCTGCGCCGTTTACATGCACCATTATTGTAGTAGGTATCACAACTTGTCTGGAAAGCGTTAGTGTTTTAATATTTTATTGTTATTTCCCTTTATGCGTGACAGCGTGATTCCCATTATTAACCTCTCAAGACAGAGTCAATCTCGTGCCGGGGTTGTAAGTATGGGCTCGCTACGCAGTGTGGGAAATTCAGTATTCCGCCTGAGTTGAGCCTATGGCTTGGCGGAGTAACAATTTTGGCGAGGTTACATTCCTTGACGGAGTAACATGCCTGGACGGAGTTACATTCCTTGGCGGGGTAACGTGCCTGGGCGGAGTCATGAACCTTGGCGGCGTTACTTCCCTGGCGGTATGCACTCCGTATAGTATTTGTAGTGTATTTGAAGAGTACTTCTCTTTATTCAAAATGCTGATCTGGCAAGGCATTGAAGCCATGCTCTTGGCGGCCGGTGTTAGGACCGGATCATATGCCCCCTAGCTTGTTATAGTGACTGGCGGGGTCACTTTAATAAGCTATAACACTTAAGTTTAGCTTTTGTAGGCATGGGTTTAGGCGGTATTTGCTAGTCCAGGTTTTGTGGACAAGTGCTTTCGTGCATTTATTAGCTGTCATCACTTGACACGCCTGTCATTAATGCGCCTCGTAACCACGTTTTTTATTCTTCAGTCTCTTATTGCCACGTATGCCCTCGTAACGGTTGCCATTCCAATGATGGGACGTAAATGCGCGTGATGGCAATGGAGAACCGTTTTCGAGGTTATTACCGTGGGCCTTGGATTTTGAAAACGTGGCCCATGAAATATCTGCCCTTAGATATATCTATCGGTTTCAGCAAAACAGGAACCGTCATTGAGACAAATCCAACAGTTGTAATCGCATGTTTCAATTTTAGAACCGTCGATGAGATTTATCTAACGGCTGCAAACACATCTTCGAAATTTCTGAGGATTCGCTTATTTTTCCCCCCAAGCCATGCCTATAAATAGGTAAACTCTCAGAAGGGAAATGTTTTGCTGCATTCCTCGCTTCATATTTGTTTGCTGAAAGTGTTTTTGCTACCCTCTTGCAAGTTTATTGGTGTTTGGAGTTCTTCTATTTCTCAGAAGCTTAAGGTACTTGCTTCTTCTTTTTCTTTGCTTCTCCATTTTCACTGGGTTGGTTTTGTTTTCCCTTATTGTGTGTTTGTGAAAAGGAAGATGAGAGGAAAGAGGTCAGAGTCACGTTCTAGGGTTTCTGTTCGTCCCATGTTTTCTGACATTGAGAGTGGAGATGATGCTTTTTATACTGGGAGGGACTCGACGTTTTATAGCAGCGTGGAGTACTTTAGTAATGCTGTACATTCATTTGTGTCAGGAGGTGTTTCCCATACACAAGTGCTGACTATGGCAGAGTGCAGAAATGTTGTATTGCATGGGTTGGATTGGGAGAAAACACTCGAAAATGACCCTTACTGTTGGGTTGAGGAAGATGTCAAGGATGCTTCCTCTCGACATGCGACGACAAGCGGAGGGGTAGTGGAGTTGCCTGTCCCGGTTTGGAAGGACGAGAAGTATGAGGATAGGTTCATCGTCCGTTCACCCAAGACGTATGAACGGGTCTGCCATCGTCCTCAGGATAATCGTACCATATATATGTACGACATTTTATTTACCCAGTTAGGGGTGCGTTTCCCATTGAATAAATTCCAGATGGGTGTGCTTAGGTTCTTGGATTGTGCCCCTTCCCAGTTGCATCCTAATGGTTGGGGAATAGTGCGCAGCTTTGAGGTGATGGCTGAACATTTGGGGTTTACACCTACAGTGGCGTTGTTTTTCTCCTTCTGCCGCATTATGAGGAGAGTAAATATGAAAACCGGCGGCATGGGTTTTGTGACTCTCCGGGCGGAGCCAAAGATTTTAAACTTTAAGGCGTTTGCTGACTCCGCCAAGGAAGGCGGACTTCACTTCAGGATGAGTTTTGTGAAGGTATCCGTCAGGAAGGACAAACCTGTTTTTTGGCGGAATAAGGAGGGTGTTGATAGATTCCCAGTGGCATGGACGCATGAGCACTTTCTCTTAACCAAACGAGCATATGAAGTTGAGGAGGGTGCTCTATCGGCGGCGTCTGTGGAAGTACTCCGGATGTTGAAGGAGTACAACTCCGTCCACAAGCTGATTCTTTGTCGAAGGCTGCTTGGGCGGGATGCTCAAGGATACTTGAGTAATATTATGAACAATTGCAATGTGATTGAGTATTTCCTCTATCTTGCATTTTCTAACTGAATCCTCATCTTGTTATTTCGCAGGAGAAATCGCTGAGTTCCCTGGGATGGATCGTATTAAGCAGCTGCAAATGAGCCGCAGGGAAATGAACGCGGAGAATAATGTGCAACCCAGGAGGAATCTGGGTGCCGCCCTGACAAAAACTCTCCCCTTCCCTATATCCACCAACATAGTAAATTTTGAAGGTGGTGCAGGATCTTCAGCAGCTACTGTTGAAAGGCGTTCTAAAAAACGTCAAGAACCAGAAGCTGCTGAAGAAGAAGAAGAAGTAGATCCTCATCCTTTGCAAAGAAGGAGGACTAAGGGCAAGAAGAAGGCTGAGGCGGGGACGTCAATTGATGCCGCCATTGATTTGGAGGAGACTCAGGAAGTACCTGTTACGGGTACTTCTGCTGGTATGGGCGGTGTTGAAGGCATCCCCGAAGAAGATGTTGCAGGGGGAGAAACAGAGGGATTCCAAGCTTCTTCTGACCATGAGAATGGGGACGAGGCAGGAAGAGTTCAAGCTTCCCCAGTCCGCCAGTCTGAGGATCCCGCCCTGAGCTTGACCACCCGAGGGACAGCCGTTTTTCCAATTGATGTACCAGGGGAAACATCCAGGCGGCTTGTTTCTTTGCCTGAGGCGGGGTCTCGCTTGAATCCTTTTTTATACTTTACAAATACGGGATTCCGCCAGTCAGAGAGGCGTGACCCAGAATTCATTCTCCGCCCTGACATCGACTTCGAGGAGGTACCGGAGGCCGCTGCAGCTGCGAGGTGGCACCTTTCTGAGTTAGATGGTTTCTTGGCTTCTGTTCCCCGGATAGCTGACGTTGCTGCTGAGGCGAACATGTTCCAAGCGTCTTACCACGAGTCAGTGGAAAAGATTCGTAGCTTGGAGCATGACAATGAGCAGTTGTCCGAGGTGATCAAGGCCAAGGACAAACATCTGGACACCGCCGACTCCAATATCAAGAAGTTAACGGAGGAGTTGGCTAAGGTGAAGGCTGAGAAAGCCCAGCTAGAACAACAAAATAAAAAGCTGGGCGAGGTGGTGAGTGGACTTTCCCAGGTCAAGGCTGATAATATTCTGCTGAAACAACAAGTTTCAACTTTAGATCAGCAGTACCAAGTTTTGGGCGGAGACGTGAGCATTCTTCAGCAGAGGCTGGTTTCCATAGAAATAAATAAAACCATTGCTGAAGATGCCTGGGCAGCGGAGTTGAGCGAGGCAACAACCGCATATGGAAATCTTGAAGTGCGGGTTCAAGAGTTGGAAGCTGAGAAGACTGCCTCAGATGCTACCAGTGAGAGGCTCGACAAAGAGTTACAAAGAGTTACAAATTTGTTGCCAATGTTGGCCCTTCTCAGGACCAAATCTCCCTCTTTGAAACGGCGTTCGCACATGCGTGCATTATACCGTTTGGCGGCCTTTGCTTTGACAGCTTGATCTCTCACAAAGGCTTCCTCTCTCAACTCCGCCAAAACCTCCAATTCGTGTGCGAGGTTCTGTTGATTGGCTTCCTCATTGAAATAGAGGACTCGAGCTGAAGGGGCTGTTAATTCAATGGGAATGACCGCCTCGACTCCATATGTCAGCCGATATGGAGATTCATTCGTAGTGGAGTGTGGGGTGGTTCTATATGCCCATAAAACGTGGCATAACTGATTTGCCCAGTCTCCCTTTGCCTCACCAAGACGTTTTTTGAGGCCCTTCAAGATTTCTCTGTTGGCGACCTCTGCTTGTCCATTGGTTTGAGGGTGTTCCACAGAAGAGAAAATCTGCGTGATGCTGAGATTTTCTAAGAGTTCAGTGAACTTGCGATCTGTGAACTGGGTGCCATTATCAGTGACTATGCGTTCAGGGACTCCGAAACGTGCAATGATATTCTCATAAACGAATCTTCGAGTCCTGGCTGACGTTATGTGCACCACTGCTTCTGCCTCAATCCATTTGGTGAAATAATCAACACCAACTATCAAGTATTTGATACCGCCGGGAGCAGTTGGGAATGGACCTAGAATATCCATACCCCATTGATAGAAAGGCCAGGGCGTTATTGATGATGACATTTCCTCAGCTGGAGTATGGTGAAAATTCGCGAATCGTTGACATTGATCGCATTTTTGAACATATGAGGCGGTGTCTTGCTTCATAGTGGGCCACCAGTACCCCGCCCTGAGGATTTTTCTCACTAGACTTCGTGCCCCTGGATGATGTCCACACTGCCCTTCGTGGACTTCTTCCAAAACAGCTTGCACCTCGTTTTCATTTATGCAAATTAAGTATGGGACAGAAATTCCTCGGCGGTATAGCTGCCCATCTAGGAGCGTATAATAGGGTGCTTCCCTTCTTATCTTCTTTCGCTCAAGATCATCCGTGGGTAATTGTCCATTAACAAGATAACGAACTATTGGTGTTACCCAGGAGTTATCATCAACGGGGCGGCTTTTAATCATATGAATTGAAGAGGGAAGGGATATACTTGGCTCCGCCAGAGTACTCTGTACAACCGTGGTTGTGCACCCCGCCTTCTTTGTGCTGGCTAACCTGGACAGGATATCAGCACGTGTATTTTCTTCGCGAGGTACATGCTTGAAAGTTACTTCATCGAAGCGCTGTTTCAACTCGTTGACGCAGTCTAGATATTGTTGCAGTAGAGGTTCTTTAGCCTGATACTCACCAAGAATTTGTGAGATGACTAGTTGAGAATCACTGCATAGGGTGATAGTTTTGGCCCCAATATCTTGTGCTGCTCTGAGTCCGGCTAAGCAGGCTTCATACTCCGCCTGATTGTTAGACGTAGTGAAGGTAAAGTGCAATGAAATTTCAAGATGTACCCCGTCATCACTTTCTATAACGATTCCTGCCCCACATCCTTTGGTGTTTGAAGACCCATCGACGTATACTGTCCAGTGTGAATGATCTGCATCTGGGCTAGAGCCTGTTAATTCAACTACGAAATCTGCTAGGACTTGTGCCTTAATAGCAGTTCTTGGTTCGTAGGATATGTCGAATTCAGAGAGCTCTATGGCCCATTTGATCATTCTTCCTGCCAAGTCTGGCTTGAACAATATAGTACGGAGTGGTAAGTCTGTGCGAATCAGGATAGGATGTGCATGGAAATATGGTCTTAGACGTCGTGAGGCCCAAACAACTGCAAGTGCTGCCTTTTCAATCTTCTGATAACGGCACTCCGCACCATGCAATGTTTTACCAGTGAAGTATACCGGTCGTTGGCCTTCGACTGTTTCTTTGACCAAGGCCACTGCCAGCGCTTCATCTGAAACAGACAAATAAACGATGAGTTGCTCACCTGGGCTTGGTTTTACCAGGATTGGAGGGCTGGCTAAGACATTTTTCAAGCTCTGGAAGGCCGCCTCTTGCTCTGGGCCCCAATTGAATTTTTTATCCTTCTTCAGCATCTTGTACAAGGGAAGAGAGCGATGAGCCATTTTTGGCATGAATCGTGCTAGAGCAGCGATTTTGCCATTGAGGGATTGTACCTCTTTCAATGTTTTGGGGCTCTGCAACTCTTGTATCACACGACACTTGTCAGGATTAGCTTCTATGACTCTTTGCGTTAACATGAAACCCAAAAATCGTCCACCAGGTACAGCAAATGTACATTTTAGTGGGTTGAGTCTCATGCTGTATTGCTGCAGGCGTTGAAAAATGAGGCGTAGATCATCAACATGGTCTCCTCCCTCTGGAGTCTTGGCGATGATATCATCAATATAAACCTCCACCAGCTTTGTGTGCATGCCCTCAAAGACCTTGTTGATCATGCGCTGGTAGGTGGCCCCAGCATTCTTCAGCCCAAATGGCATGACATTGTAGCAAAAGACTCCTCTGTCATTGATAAATGCTGTTTTCTCCTGATCATCCTCACACATTGGAATTTGGTTGTATCCAGAGTAAGCATCCATGAAGGATAGATACTTATATCCTGATGAGTCATCAACTAGTCTGTCAATGTTGGGGAGAGGATAAGGATCTTTGGGACAACATTTATTCAAATCAACGTAGTCTATGCACATGCGCCATTTGCCATTGGCTTTCTGCACCATAACCATGTTGGACAGCCAAGAAGAGTAACGAAGTTCCCTGATGAACCCCGCCTTAAGGAGTTCTTCGGTTTGTTCGCAAGCAGCATTTTGCTTAGCAGGACCCATACGCCGTTTCTTTTGTGCCACTGGCTTAGTTTCAGGATACACCGCCAGGCGGTGGCAACAGAAGTTAGGATCCATACCAGGCATGTCTGCGGCTGTCCAGGCAAAAATCTCCTTGTACTCATGGAGGAGTGCAATCAGTCTTGCTTCCATGTTAGGCTCCAGCTTGTCATTGATGTTAGTTATTTGCTCCGGGGTGCTGCCCAAAACAATAGACTTGGAACCACCATCAGGAGTTGGTTTCAAAGGGTTCAGTGGGTCTATAGAAGACTCCGCCCTAGGATCAAGATCCACCAAGTTGACGGATGCCGCCGCACTGTTTCCTCCGTTCAGTTTTCTTTTCTTAGACATGGTTTCGAGCTTCACCATGTTAAGACTTAAATTGTAACAGTAACGAGCCATCTCCTGGTCACCCCTGACGGATGAGACTTGATTATCTTT
This sequence comes from Clitoria ternatea, assembly GCA_037962975.1. Lineage (NCBI taxonomy): Eukaryota > Viridiplantae > Streptophyta > Magnoliopsida > Fabales > Fabaceae > Clitoria > Clitoria ternatea. Next base: position 115,229,018 of record CM075674.1, on the reverse strand, counting down.
ATCAATGAACTTGATTAACAAGTGGGGAGTTGAAACGATGGCTTCCATGGCATTCAAAGTAGGCCGCCCAATGATGCCATTGTATGGAGATTTAACATCAATGACAAGAACCCTGGATTTCACAGTCCTTGCTCCAGGTTCACCATCGAAGGTAATCCTTGTGTCCAAGTAGCCTTTAGTAGGCTGTTTGGCGCCATTGAAAGCTGTAAGGTCCTGTGTGTAAGGCTGCAAATCTGTGTCAGACAGTCCCATGCGTTTAAAACAGTCATAAAAAATAACGTCGCAGGAACTTCCCTGATCAACTAGGATGCGTTTTACATCCATATTAGCGATCACCGCAATGATCACTACCGCATCATCTCCTTCAGGGATGGTTGGGCCAAAATCATCATCTGTGAAAGTTATAGGCGGAGTCTGAACTCCGTCCCTAAATGGGCGATATTCTTTGTTCTTGCCCTGCACAGATAAGATCATACGATGATGATTTTTCCGGGCGTTGTTTGAGGGTCCGCCTCCTGCGAAGCCTCCAGCAATCATGTCTACCACCTGTCTTTTACCTCGTGATCTAGGTTCAGGGCTCGGCTCTCGCTGGGCGGACTCCAGAATAATGCCTTTTTGTTTCTCTGACACCGTCGTACGTTTTGGTTCCCGAGTATTATCAGGATCCGGAGAACGATCACGATGTCGCTTTTCAAACTTCTCGGGCTCATCATGAGATTTGCCTTTGAACAGGTAATGTTTCAGTTTACCTTCTCGAATGAGCACCTCAATGGTATTTTTGAGTTGCTTGCATTCTTCTGTGGTGTGGCCAACTGATTCATGGAATTCGCAATATTTCTTTGGGTTTCCACCACGCCTGATTGGGGGTGGACGTTGAATTCCATAAACATTGAGGGTGGTCCATCCTATCTCCCGCAAGATTTGCTCGCAAGTTGTGTTCAATGGTGCATAGTGAGCAAAATTGAACACGCGTCTGTCTTGCTGTTTGAAATGCTGGTTCCCTACTTTGTCCCTTTGGTGGGATTTGTCATTCTTCAACAATTTATCTTTCCCTTTGTCTTGAGGTGGAGTTGCAGGGAGTGGTTTGCTGCGAGATGCAGTGGCTTCCAGATGCATCTCAATACCCACGTACTTGGACGCCTTCCTGCGAAATTCCTCCATCGTAGTTGGAGGTCCCTTTGCCAAAGACAAAGCGAAAGGTGACTTTGGTTGCATAGCTTCTATGAGAATATGCAACTGGATTGCCTCAGTCAGATCAGGGACCATGGCTGCCTCTTTATAAAATCTCTTAAGGAAATCCTTCAGAGATTCTTTGTCGCCTTGTTTGATCTGAGCCAAGGTATGAGAGGTTCTGGGTGCATCCCTGGAGATCACGAAGTGGCTTCCAAAAGCTGAGGCCAGCTCCTCCCACGAATCAATGGAACCTGAAGGTAAGCTCTTGAACCAACTAAGAGCTTCGCCTGTAAGAGTTCTGGGGAACATTCTGCACATGACATCCTCCTCAGCTCCTAGAAACATGGCCTCGTAGATATAAGCATCTAAATGCTTAGAGGGATCTGTTTCCCCAGTATATTTCCCTATAGAAATGGGCTGCATAGTTTGCAAATGTCTGGGTACATGTACATTCATGAGCCTTTTGGAAAATGGGATGCTCATCTTATATCCTGAGGGGGATGCGTTTGAGCCTGCTCTCCTTCCTTCTTGATGCTGAGCATTCACCAGTGGGAGGCTTCGTTGCTCCTCCATGTATGTAGGAATGCGAGAGTAGTGAGGAGTACTTGATTCCTCCTGCATGTGTGATTCATGATGTGGTTGTCTTGCGGGACCAGTTTTCTCATGCGTTGGGTTTGCTTTTTCACGACGAAGTTCCGCAAGTTCTTCTCTCAACATTCGAATCATGTCATCTCTTGGATCTAGAGAATCAGCTTGCGTTGCTTTTTTCTGAGCACCATCGTCGAAGTTAAGACGTCTGGGATTGCGTGGAGGAGAATCCTCGTTCTGCATCTCTGGTCCCTGTCTCTCCATTGATGATGAAGATTGATCAAGATTGTGGGATTACCTAGTTTACAGGTCCCACTGGGCGTGCCAATGAACTGTTCTTTACAGGGGGTGTAGAAGTATGCTTGTAGAACAACTCAAAATATACATATAAATGTGTTCTTGATACAAAGCACTATGCGTATAAATGTGTATACGGAGAGTCTTTGTTTGCTGAGGCGGAGTGTAATATACTGCGGGGCGGTGTCGCGGTCCGCCTGGCGGGATCTGAATTGCCTTGACCCAATTGGGGATTGTACCTGCAATCGTTCTCCGACGCTCAAGTCAGTATTTCAGAATACTTAGAGACTTAGAAAGACAATCAGAGAGAATTATGCAAGTAATAGAGTGTAAGGTTTAGAGAATGGAAAAAGATCCCTTATACCTTTTCGAGAGAGGTTTATATACCTGTTACTGGTGCTGCATTATTGGTAGGACCCGCTCCTTGTCTTCGGGCATAATGCTGAAAAGGTTGTGGGTCCCTGCGCCGTTTACATGCACCATTATTGTAGTAGGTATCACAACTTGTCTGGAAAGCGTTAGTGCTTTAATATTTTATTGTTATTTCCCTTTATGCGTGACAGCGTGATTCCCATTATTAACCTCTCAAGACAGAGTCAATCTCGTGCCGGGGTTGTAAGTATGGGCTCGCTACGCAGTGTGGGAAATTCAGTATTCCGCCTGAGTTGAGCCTATGGCTTGGCGGAGTAACAATTTTGGCGAGGTTACATTCCTTGACGGAGTAACATGCCTGGACGGAGTTACATTCCTTGGCGGGGTAACGTGCCTGGGCGGAGTCATGAACCTTGGCGGCGTTACTTCCCTGGCGGTATGCACTCCGTATAGTATTTGTAGTGTATTTGAAGAGTACTTCTCTTTATTCAAAATGCTGATCTGGCAAGGCATTGAAGCCATGCTCTTGGGGGCCGGTGTTAGGACCGGATCACAAATTATATAACCATATCATAAATACTTAAATATAATTACTATATGACTCTAAATGATAGTTAACATATCTGAATTATTACAAATTATTTAGTAAAATTAAATATATATTAAGAATAAATGTTAAAAAATTACAAATTGATATTATATTTTATATTTCATATTTCAATAATTTGTACAAATAAACCTTTAGATATAATTTTTTATTTTTAAAAATAAAACAATAAGCAATAGAATGAATAAAAACAAAATGTGAAAATAAAGAGTCTTAAAAAAAATTTTCTCCGGCTTAATCTATACATGAAGTTTCTTTTCTCCCCATTTATTCATTTTAAAGAACTCATTCTACATTGAACTTATTAAAATATGAAAATAAACATATAAACAAAAAAGGAGAGTTAAATACTAAAAACATGGTAAAGCAAATAACAATCCATAAAAAATTTGGTTTTTACTCTTTCACACAACTAAACTAAGAAAAAAGAACCATTAAAAAGGTGAAACAAATATTGAAAATGGGAAGAAGAAAAAAGTACAACTTTCAAACAAAAATCCATTAAGGATAAAAATATAATAAAAGTAAATACCTATATCCATGATCGAATGTTATCATTCTTCCTTAAATTTCAATACCCCTACACCATCAAACTAAGGAGAACAACCTGCAAAGAATAGAAAAGAAAATTAATGATTATTTTGTAAATAAAAACAGGAAAAAATTAAAAATAATAAACTACTACACTAAACATTAAATGAGTGAAGAGTAAAAAGAGTAGTATTGATGAAAGGATGATAAGTATTTATAAAGGAATATTTGAAAGAGAAACAATAAGAAATATAAAATTAGGGTAAAAAATGGTGTTAGAAATTTTCTTCAAAATAGTATATTATATTATATTATTAATTAAATCCCTATTTAACTATGATTGTTTCTACATTCTAATTACAGTAACATATATTAAAATTAAATTGTTTAATTTTGTACTTTTTAAAATTGCGGTAACATATATAATGATTTGATTCCTGAAAGGTGATTATGGAATATATGTAAATAAGGATTCGATTGTAATAACAATCAATATTTTAATTTGATTTAAAAATAGATTGTTTAATTTTAAATTTCTTAATTGCGGTAACATATATAAGGATTTAATTTCTAAAAGGTGATGACATAATATCCTTATATAAGGATTTGATTATGATGACAATTAATATTTTAATTTAATTTAAAAACAGTTTTTATTATGAAATTTGAAAAAAGAAAATAAATAGGATCACACTTCATAAGATGCTAACATGTACTAAATATTGTTTATAAAAAGACTTAAATTTTTCACAAATTAGTCATAATAAGTAATATATTGTTAAGAATATATTAAAATCTGAAACGGTTGAGAAGCTAGTTAGGCAAGGATGACAAGTAGCTCACACTGATAGTCACATATATAGAACTGGTTGGTGATCACATGCTGTTGAATGATGGAAATCAACCATAATCCATATGGAAAGTCCACCTTTCTTTTCTTTTATACACATTTCTTAATTTTAAACTAATTTTATTCTCTTCTTCCACCTTACATAATTGATATATAATTAAGAATATTATACAATTTATTGTTCTATGCTCCTTTGTTTTCTGACAGTAATAAACTTTCATGAGTTAACTATTTTTCATCTAACAAAGTGTCAAATATATTGGATTGTGAACATTTACCTAAAATATTTTATTGGAACAAGAAGACCACTTGGACTGGTGATTGCTTTGCACAATAAGCTCTATAAAATCACTCACATGATACACTATATCTTCCATTCGAATTTCAAATTTCAACTTTGAAGCTAAGACTTATAAGAAAGAAACTGATAGAGAGAATATGGATTCAGCAGCTGAAGTGGTTTGTGTTACAGGAGCATCTGGTTTCATAGGGTCATGGCTTGTCATGAGACTCTTGGAACGTGGCTATACTGTTCGAGCCACTGTACGCGACCCAGGTCCAATATTATTCATTCATTTTTCACACTAATATATATGTTACTAATACAACTTAGTGAGTTATAATAATTATTATTATGCAGGTAACATGAAGAAAGTGAAGCATTTGTTGGATCTGCCAAATGCAAAGAACAAGTTGTCTCTATGGAAGGCTGATCTTGGGCAAGAGGGAAGCTTTGATGAAGCCATTAAAGGGTGCAATGGAGTTTTCCACGTGGCCACACCTATGGATTTTGAATCCAAGGACCCTGAGGTTTAATTCATATTTGTGTCACTCCTAATGTAGGATTAAAATTGATTTTCTTAATTGTCAATTTTCATTGCATATGTTTTTGTCAAAATCTTACTTCAATTGTTACATTAGTAATTTATTAAAACAATTATTTATTTATATGAAAAGTCTCCTGTGCTAGCCTCTTATCACTTTAATGAAGTATGAATCATAAAATCTTATAATTAATACATTCAAATCAGTATAAAACTATGTTTTTTTTCTCTCAAAAAAAATCATATAGAAGGTTAATTGTTGGAGATACATTTTTAATTGAAATAGTTTTACTATTTTCAACAATTTTTTTAAACCCCACTCAAATTAGATATTTTTTTTTTCTCCATCAAAAAGAAACTTACAAAATTGTTTCATTTTCACTTACTAACCTTTGATAATTATCCCTAAGAAATGAATCAATTTAAACCCATCATGTATTATTATTTACATGATCAATATTCCTCACGTTCTCAAAACAATAAATTCAAGTGGAACAAATCAAACAATATCGAGTAATGATATTTTAAATATATATATATATATATATATATATATATATATATATATATATATATATATAAAAGAGAAAATAAGGGATGAAACAATCTATAATAAATTTATCTTTCAAGTCGCACATTTTTACCACATTGTTTCAAAGGAAGTTATGCATAAGTTTTAATAACTTTTTTAATTTTTATATTATTTAAAATGTGTCTTGAAAAACGTTAAAAATTGATATTTAAATTGAATATTTGGATTTGCCATTTTTTTATATGGACAAAACTTGTTGACTTTTTGAGTGTGTTACTTGGTAAACCTAACATTCTTAAATTAAAGTAGTAATTAGGTGTATATTAATATCATTGTAATATTTGAGTTGATGGGAAATGTAGAAGGAAGTGATAAAGCCAACAATAGATGGATTACTTGACATAATGAGAGCATGCAAGAAAGCGAAAAGTGTGCGAAGATTGGTATTCACATCCTCAGCTGGAACTGTGGATGTCTCAGAGAACTCAAAGGATGTCTTTGATGAGAATTGTTGGAGTGATGTTGACTTCTGCCGAAGGGTACAAATGACTGGTTGGGTTAGTTTACTTTAACCCTTTTTTTTTCTCAACCAAATTTTAACTTAGTCAATATTAATTGTTTCCAAAAAGAGTAATTTAAAAAAATTGTTAGTGTCCTAGTATTATGTTTTTTCTCTTTGGAGCAGCCGGTAAAAGAAGGGAATTGTTAATTAAAGGGTGGTTAAAAAGTACCAAAGCATTAGAACCATAAATGAAAGGGGTTAAGAGAAAAGTTAGTTTTGATATTATTATTAAATCATTTTATTTGAGTAACACTATCTAGCTCCTTCTAAATTAATCATCTTTATATTCAATTGCACTCATAGTTTTTCTCATAACATTATGCTCCATTATTACTTTTTTCATTTTTCTAACTTGTTTCCTGTCACTTTTCCTACATAATAATTTCCAAAATAAGTAATGATACTTTTTATGAAATTATTTGTATATTTCTATAGGAGATACATTTAAATATTAAAATTAAATTTGTATACATAGGGTCCCTATATATCTTATTTTTTTTTATAGATCTGCAAAATGTAAAGAGCCCAGCCGTTATAATATGAATATTTTCAAACTTGAATGAAATTTCCCTTAGTTGTAACAAAACAAGGATGATCAAAATAGGTAGCGTGAGAGAGAAATAGTTAAATTAAGAAAGAATTCTTACTTATATAACTAGCATTTGCCTATGAGAGTCTAAATTGTGTTTGTTAGGTGAGAAAAGTAGGAGAATATTTTGGTGTGTTTTTTAAGGACTCTTGTCATTTTTTGGAATGATCTCCTTAGAAATTAATAAGGAATCAATGAATACGATGATTTAATCTTTTTCTATATAGATGTATTTCGTTTCAAAGACTCTAGCGGAACAAGAAGCGTGGAACTTCGCAAAAGAGCAGAATATAGACTTCATCTCAGTGATTCCACCCCTTGTGGTTGGCCCCTTTCTTTTGCCAACAATGCCACCAAGCCTAATCACTGCTCTTTCACTCATTACAGGTGCATTAATAACTATACCTTGACCACTTCAAAAGTTCTAATCCAAGAATGTGAGAGAATGTTACTTTGTTCCTATTTGCTAATTGGCAGGAAATGAGGCTCATTACCCGATCATAAAACAAGGTCAATTCGTCCACTTAGATGACCTTTGTCTTGCTCACATATTCTTGTTCCAGCACCCACAAGCCCAAGGGAGGTACATTTGCTGTTCCCACGAGGCCACCATTCATGACATTGCAAAATTACTTAACCAAATATACCCAGACTACCATGTCCCCACAAAGTAAGTACAAAACTTTAGTAGTTTTGTTTCCATAAATTGTATATGTTTTGTTGCTAATTCTACGAATTGCATTTTTAGGTTCAAAAATATTCCAGTTGAATTGGAAATTATTAGATTTTCTTCAAAGAAGATCATGGACATGGGGTTCAAATTCAAGTACAGCTTAGAGGACATGTTCACAGGAGCCGTTGAAACCTGCAGAGAAAAAGGACTTATTCCTAAACCTGAGGAAACTCCACTTAATGGCACCACGAACGAATAATTCGAATCCTTTGGTCCCGCATCATAATGTCTATGGATTTAATTTCCTTTATTCTTTTCTTTTCTAGTTGCTTTCGGCTTTGTGAACTAATAAATATATTGCCTTGGGATTTAGTTTCCGTTTTGAGAATTAGTGTGAAAAAAAATTGATGAGAAAAGAATATATGTGAAAGAGAAAAGTGAGAAACTATTACATCATGCCATCAAGGTGGATTATTGTACGGTTTCTGACAGGCATGGTTAACTCATCATCAGCTAAACTTCAAGCAGTTTCTCGTAAGATTTTATGTGTTATTATTGTATGAAATGAAATTGATGGTTTAGCTTGAGTACATATTATTTCTGACTCTTTTTTACAGCGATAAGGATTGTGACTTGGAAACTAGTAGGAAAGGATAATTCACCCCTTACATGTAAATACTGTTAAAATACGTTAAATGTGATATAATAATTCTATTACCATTTAAGTCAGAGTCAACATTTTAGTTATTTCCTTCCAAGCCAGTTTTACCTGTCTTCTGGGCAAATTATTCTGTGATTAACTAAAGGCCTGTTTTTAGGTAGAAAGATTTGTTTTTTAAAAAAAATGTAGCACAGTACAACAAGTTGAGCTATATATACTGAAAGAACCTGAAGGTCATCCATATATGTTGACTTCTTTAACTTACTTTCACACAATCACTTTAAAAGAATCTGACCCACCGTGCCCGTTGGCATCAGGCAGCCCTACAATGAGTGTTTACCGTTCTTCCATGTTGAATCTGTTCCAAGCTTCCTGGAGACAATTGAAAAACAGGAAATTTAAAATTTGATTTCTCTAGCAATCATAAACATCTTCCGTATATTTGAATCATGACTCATTAGTATATTAAGAAAGATAATAATGCTTCAAAATCCAGCCGTCTGATTCCTAACATCCACACCTCCATCTTACCTTACAACATAAGAAACCCAACACACAAATATAATTGCTCCTTTTTTTTTCAAAAGCATCACTTCCAAACACCATCTCATGTCATTAACATGGAAGGATCCAAATCCTAACCACAACTATGTATAAAGTTTAACAACAAAAGGAGTAAGCATTTAGAAGTGAATATAACAATCGCAGGTTGAAATTATTGCATCGATAGTATTACTATTACTCATTAAGGAGAAGTGAAAAGAATAAAATGTTGACTATTTTTGGATCAAAAGAAATTTTCATGTTGTTTAATGATCGGGGATGAAGGCCAAACCTTTAGAAGATCAAAGACCTTCTCACAAATGTACTTTTGTTGAATGCTTGCTCCCCGCTGTTGCAGCTTGTCAGGATGCACAAAAAGAGTAGCTTTACGGTAAGCTTTCCTTACAGCAGTGGTGGTTACTATATCTGTCAAAGGAATCGGTTGCCAACCACTATCAGGCCCAAGGATCTGCAAAATACAAGAATTAAATCCAAAACAACAGTCGTCCAAAGAAAGGAAGTTCAAAATTACAAATTTTACAAGCAAAATGGATCTGCCAAGCAAAGCCAATGAATAAACTAGAAGGCATGATATTAAAATAAGTAACTAAGTTTTGGAGTTAAAGCAAGCCCACATTTATTCAATCCATTAATGTGTATTTTCTCAATATATCAATCAAAACAAAAACTCAAATCATCTTTCCAGGAAAAATGAGCGCTTCGTACAGATCAGGTCAGCCTAACAATCACACTTCCCAGATTAGTATGTAATTGCAAAAGTAGTATATTCCCACATTTGTTCAGTTTAGCCTCAAAATAATAGAAAGCTAATGATATATCTTGTCATCATTCTCCCCATTTAACAGGGATCAAGAGAATATGGAAAAAACAGATTCGTGCCAAGTTCTGGAGTAGCAATCCCAAAAGATGCATCGAGCTTAATTTATAAAAAAGTATATTTATGATGCTTAGACGTACATATTGTAATGTTGAAAGCAGTGCTCTCAAGTTTCCTGCCTTCCCACTTGACCACCTTTTAACATCAGCATCCAGAGCTTCAGCTATCCTCTGCACAAAATAAAATTTTGTAAGAGACAAATGAGAAACATGTGGAATGCAAATTTTTGATAAAAAGAAAATTACATTTCTATCCTCCTGCTCCTTCTGCACAAGCCAATCGCGCATATTCTTCTCTGCAAGAGCTTTTGCCTGCGTCGTCCAAAACAACGAATAAACAAAACATTTGACATGTTAACAAATTCGTAGAAAACATATGGACAAAACCAGGAACCATACCACCCGTTCCCCAATTCTCTGATGCCTCTCAGACCTGGCTTTACACCTCTGAGCAGAATCACCATTAGCTCCATCAAATACATCAGTAGAATCACGAACTTCTTCAAGAAAATACAATTTGAACAGAATCAATAGAGATTGAAACTGGAATACTGTAATAAAGAGTCTATGAAATAAAAAAAGATAGTAAAGTTCAGGTCAGCAAACATCACATACCACCATAGCTGAAAGATTTTGAATGGAAATTTTGCTTCATTCCATTATCTCGCAAAGCACCCCTCTCTGCATCAGATTTGTCATATTTTCTTGCTTCAGAGGCAGCCTTCTCAGAGAGTGCCCTTTCCAGAGCACGTGCCCGTGCCTCTGCAGTTGCCCTCTCCACGGCAGCGCGCTCAGCTTTAATTTTTGCATTCATAGCAGCCTTCTCTGCTGGTGTCTTCTCATTTACCTGACTAGTTTTTCCTATTCTCTCTCGTCCATCAGAAGTGTTTTTCTGACGTGCTTCTGTAGCAGCTCTCTCTAGAGCCGCCCTTTCTCTGGCATCAGCAAATGCCCTTTCACGAGCTTCACGAATCGCTCTTTCTACAGCTAATTTCTCCTTTTCTCTTTCTCTTTCCCTCTCTTTTGCTTCAAGTTTTTTGAGGTTTTCCCTTCTCAGCTCTACCTTATGCATATTACCATCGGCTTCCTGCTCTTCCATCGGCATGGATGCTTGACAATTCTCCTTTATATTGCTATGAATTGGTTTAATCTCCTCTTCATTGAAGGGAATTGGTTTCCATTCAGACGTACTAGGTATCTGAGACACTTCTGCATTGTGTTCATTGTCAAACAAATTTTCCTCACTAGAGAAGTTGGATTGATTCTCGTCTACCTCTTCATTTATTGCAACTGTAGCTTCCTCTGCATCCTCACAAATTTCTACCGACTCAAGAATTGTTTCTTCAATAAGCATTGTTGGGCTGCAGTCATCTTCAGCTTTTTCCCAGCGCTGATCTTGATTTGGCCCAACCTCTTTATCAGTTTCATCAATATTTCTAGCAGCATCTTCAACGGTATCGGTTTCAAATATGTTTTGCATTTGGTCAACTACTTCATCAAATTCAAGGGCACCCTGAACAGACACAGAAATCTTACTTGCATGTTTATCTTGGAAATCATTTGTCACTTGAACAGAGCTCATATCTTCATATTGATGTTGAAATGAAGCAGCACTTGCTACCATTACGTCATCGTGCAGATCACATGAATGAACCTCTGGAGTTACTTCGGGAATTTCCTCATTTGCAATAACTGTATCAGCTACCTGAGTTTTGTCCGACATCTCAGTTGCATCAGCCTCATTGCTTGAACTGATTTCTGTGGTCTTGCCAGCTTCCTCTACTTTTATCTCCTCATAACTAGGATCAGATTGTATCACCGTGATTACTTCTACTGGCTCCTTGTTATCTAACCTTTCCCTCGTGCTTTCTTCCATCGGATGAGTAGCTCCTTCAAGTTCATTCTCACTTGCTTGGGCATCTGGAACCCTATCATTTCCATCTGATTCACTATCTTCTGTATTTCTTTCAGAAAATTCTTCTTCACTATGAATATGGTCCACATTATCCTTCAGTATGTCCTGCACAGGGATATTACTAAATGTATTGTCAGTAGCTTCTCTCTGACAGGAATTTTCTGTCTCTTGATTTATATCCAGAAAACCTGATTCATCACTCCTCTTTCTATCTTCTACACACTCCAAGATCTCTGTTTCATTCTCCATGTTCATTAAGTCTGATCCATGTTGACTGAACACTCTCTCATACTCATTGTTAATTGGCTCCAGAAGCTCTGTCGATTCACATTCTCCCTGCTCACATGACATTGCAACTCTATCTACACTTCTTTTAAGCTCTAAGGCAATGTTCTTCTCAACCTCACCCTGTTCCTGAATAGCTCCCATATTTATTTTGCACTCATCCAGCTCATAAGACCCTTCAACCTTTTTACCACCCTCATCAGGCTTCTTATAAGCAACTTTGCTTTCATTTCCTGTTATTAAACCTGGCCAACTCAGGTTGCTTTCACAGTCTCCTAGTTGATGAAAAGGTATAACCTTGTGCTCAACTTCCCTACCTTCATTAACCTTCAATTTCTTATCTGTTTTTCCATTATCAAGTGTCTCCTGGATCAGTTTTGCTTCATCTACTACTTGACACCTATGTTTAGTTTCTTGGACAAGTTCTTCACAAGCACTTGTTTCATTATCTGCATGGATCTTTCCTCCATAATTCTCCTGCGCTCGATATTCCTTAGCCACTTCTATTTTATGATTAGATTCTTCTGGTTTATCAGAGGCATCCCTACCTGTGTTATTAATATACAGCTCTTCCTTATTATTTTCTGCCTCTTTATGTTCAAGAACTTTTCCTTTGTGATCAGCTTCTTTCTGTTCAACCACTTCCTCATCTTCTGCTTGGGTCAATTTCATTTTCTTCTGTGAATCTTGTACAGCTTCTTTAGCCCCAAGATCTAGCCTTGCTTGCTCTACTCTCATCGTTGACTTTGCTACCTCGAAAGAAGCTTTTGGCAAAGCATGCATTTCTCCAAACATCTGCCTTGTATTAGCCTCTTCGAGTTTCACTGTTCTATATGCAACTTTAGCCTCCTTTTTCCCCTCAGCTTTCAATTTAATATTAGACTTATGTTTAACACGATCAGGAAAACCTTCTTTCTTTCTTCTCATTGATTCTTTTGCAACCTTTAATCTAACTTGAGCCTCTTCTATTGCCCTTGTTAAAGCAGCTACTGAAGCAGCTGCCTCTGAATTTGAGTCTACCATGTCATCCAAGTATGGTGGTGAATCAGCACCAACAATACCTTCAGGTGTGCCGCTTTTAAATGCCTGGTAATTGACTGGCATTGATCTCATAGCATCACCAGTACTCAAGTTACCCGCTGAAGTCTCTGATGGGGGAACATTGACATGATGTGTCCCATGACTTCCATCACATGCATCAAAAAACAGATCAATAGAATCAGATCTTTTCTTAACTTCCACTCCATTGTTAGAAGACTGTTTCTCAGGGTCATCAAGTGAAGTACCAGTGAATGATTTGGTAGAATGTACACCTTCCTTTATTCCCTCATTGCAATGAGAACCAGAATAAGTATCCTGTGCCACTGGGATAGCCTTATTAGCTCTGTTCATCTTGACTGGATTGACTTCTTCAATTAGTCGAGTGTAAGCAGGGACTGCATGGAGTTGAGCTATATGTGTTGTCCCGTTTGTTCCATTTTCACTTCCTGGGTTAACTCTATTATATGACATATTAATCCTTTTGGCACCATTGGATGACTGTGATGCCACCGGAATTTCTTTTGAATCATTACGGCAATCTTCCTGGAAAGATTGGTTTTCTTCTTTGACTTTGCTCCTACAGAATAACAAAAGTCAAGAACACCATTAAGGTTGATGGCAGCATTCTAACCAGCCTATTAGAGCTCGAGACAGTTATTAATGCTACAAAATTTGTCAGTACAATATAGCTATTCCCAAAAGATATCCATCTATAACAGAACAGAAACCCAATTAGTAACATAGTAATGTCATAAACTAAGGTCCCTCTTGTAACCAAAAGTGTGAAACAAAGAAATATAAAAGTACAATCGAAGTTGTTCCCACAAGAAAGACCTTTAAATTCACATTCTAAGTAATTTGTGTATTTGAGCAGCAACGTAAATCTAGGGTCCAACTCCGTATACAAAATTAGAATCTTAATGTAATCGAAACCTTAGAGGACCAGATCACTGGTGAAGTAGAATGAAAGGAATGTCGAAAGGGATCAAGGAGTCCCATGAGGCAGTAGATTCTATTGATTCCATTATTTTTTAAGGAAAAAAAAGTTACCAAAAAGGTGAGGTATTGACTTTGCTGTCCACTTAAATGCTCGAGAGCACAACACAAAATTGATTAAAAAAAAAAAGAAAGTAAAAGAAAACGTAGATTCTCATCTCACAGAAAGAAATCACATGACCGACAAAGCAGTCAAAGGGGGAAAATGGCATAAACAAATAAGAAGTTCAGAAAACCAACATTCTCGAATCGAATCTGGATTTCAAGTAAGACACCAGCACTCATACACATTCATGATTCCAAGTCCTTATTGAATGAAAACCATAAAAATTAAAAATAAAATAAAATAAATAAACTCACCGTGTCGACGCTCTGCTGGTGAAACTATCTTTCTCTTTAGGCTCAGCCGTAAGAACTAGCTCCTCAAAAGGCACAGCAGCTTCTGGATTCCCGAACCCGCCGAAGACCTTGGAGTAATCGAGCTTCGAGCGTCGAACATCGTTCATTTTCTTCCTCTCGTTGAGCTCGGGAAGCTCGAGAATCGGAATGGAGGAACCAAGGGAAGCTCCGGCGGCGCCGCCGAAAATCTCGCGGTAATCGTCGAATTGAGAGGAGAAACTCTGCGCTCTGAGCTTAACAGGAGTGGCGAAAACGCCGTCGTACGCGGATCTCCCAGAGACGCCATAGCCGTTCGATAGCTTCTTCGTGAGAGTCGCGGTGGCGGCTCCGAACTCCATGCGACGGCGACGGCGAGGTTCTTCTTCTTCTTCTCTTTGTTTCTTTTTACTGTGCAAAACTGATTCAGCAGAGTCAGACACGGAGAAGAAGCACGAAACGTTAGAGAGAGAGAGAAGAAGGAAAAAAGTGTGAAAGGGACTTCTCCAACGGAATGAGAGGGAAAAAAAATATCGCGGTCTAACCGTCAAAAAAACACAATCAACGTGAGGGAAGCCAACCTGCAACCGGCTATTCTGGTCACTGATTCGTAGCTGTTATCCTCTGTTTCTGACGGTGAGGTAACCAGGAGGACGACGGATGACTGGGAGACTCGGTAAGTGTTACAAATATAATATAGTATAAAGGATTTAATTAAGTAATCGGCTACTTAAGTATTCTTTTGTTCGGATTCTTCAATGTTCCCCAGTATTTTAAAATGTTTCATTAATAATTGATCTAGTTAACAAGCTTATTTTTTAAATGAATAATACAATTTTTAAATGTGCATTTATGTTGTATTTTACTGTTGTTTTTTTAAAAAAAATGTTATTCATCCTTTGTTATTTTTAGTTGGGTTATTTAATGGTTTTATCTTTGTTTTTTACGCCTTGTTGTTTATAGTTTTGTTACTTAATGATTCTAATTTTTTCATTTATGTTTAGTTATTTAATTGGTTAGTTATTGATTGTTTTATTTTTGCTATCTATGTTTACTTATTTCTTCATTTTAACTTTCATTTAAAATTCTACTAATCACTTTAGTTTAGTAAACCAAAAAGACACCTTGGATACATAGTTGTAAACAAATGAACAATATTACATATTGTAATGTGCATTGGGAAAACACCATTAGATACTATAATAAAAAAAATTAAGAATATTTTACATTGGATACTAGTACATTGTAAACAAATTAGGAAACTAACATGAAAATAAATATTTATTACATCTTATTTTTTTATTTTTTCATTACACTTTTAGCTTCTTCTTTGAGATAACTAACTTCTATTATCATATCAAAATTACGAGTCTTTAATTTTTGAATTTACTCTTAAAGTTCTATAACTTTTATGTAGTTGTAGCCAATGATGATTTCCTCTCATCTCTCCCGTAGGTACTTCAGCATTATGTAAGCAACATATTTTCTTACAATGTTTTCACGAAATACAAATCAATCAAATCTCATGTGTCAAAATTATGATTGGTTATGTGAAATGAAAACATGGTATCAGTAATATGGCATTCCATCACACAAACCATATAGTGCTTATCCCATATTGGTTCCCCTAGCCTTGAATAATCATATGCTTTATTCATTGCCAAACATATGGGAAGTGTAATGCGGATGTTATTAAGATGAAGATTACAAGGGACCCAGTCTAATTGTGATCACGATTCATCAAGGCAGTAAGATCTACGTAAAACAGAGAAAATCTTATTAGTTTATGTTAAATAAAAAGTGTAACTAAACAACAAAATATATTATCTCAAAACTTACAATTTTTTTGGTCGACTCTCCCTTATTTGGTATTCTCATAAAAGCATTCTAATGTTGCCTCATGTTTCGACAATAGTTATACTCATATTGTACCCTTTTATCATCCATGTCTCCAATAAGCATGTTGAACCTTTAGCAATTGGTTGTTTATGCTTAAGCCAGTACGATAAAAAAGAACACATGACTTCCTACAATCTCCAAAGACTTTAACAATCACCTTTTGTTTTTCTCTCTAGGTCTTACAATAAAAAATCGTAAATCCAATTACGTCTTTAATTCTTTCTTAAACTAAGGAAATTGACATAGAAAGTTTATTATTAACCACGCCTTAAAAATCATTAACAAAGTTGAAAATTTGATAACTTTTCATAAATAAAATATTTCATAATACATAGTTTTATCGAACAAATTAGATAAGAGTCTAATTTTTTTGTGATATTATGAAAGGGTGGCCTTCACATAAGATTGTGTCTTACCATATTAAGTAATAGCTCATTTGTTTGATTTTTTTAAACAAAATTGTCTACATTCACTAGCCATTATCCCATACAATCTTGCACATGGTACAAAAATCACATATTGTATAAGAACTAGAAAACCATTTTAGAGAATAAACTAAAGAGTGTGTTAAAAAGAATTTCTTGCTAGTATTCCTCCATTCCTCACTTTCCAGTAACTGATATGCGAATGCAACATGAAAAAGCGAAAGGGCTTGTGAAAACTGTAGTGTGTGAATTGATGAAGCATAACCACCTGCCTTAATGGATCTTCTTTTCTCAAGCTCTATAAGAAAAACTGCAGTTCCAGCTTTGGCTTTGTTTGCAGGACCACTTCCATTCTCTAGATCCTTTGAATTTACTATAGGCGTAACAAAGGAGAGGGAAAAGGCCAGCATTTATCAAATAAAGCAATCCCAATAAATAGGAAATCAAATATTGTTACCTTCACTTGTGGCTTTCAGAGTGGATAAACTAATGCCCCTGGATAGAGAACAAAATTTGATGGTAAAATCTCAGACTTGGTTTAGAAAACAATACACTAACACACTAAAATCAGAATCAAAACAAGCTCAGCAGCAATCAAGAAACAATGATAACATTCCAACTAGAATCCAAAACTAACTCAAATGGTTTGGCTCCTAAAATTGGGGGAAACAATTTTCTTATAAGAAATAAGGTAGAAACAGAAGCAAGAAACATTTTTCCCCTTTTATTCTTAACATTTAAGCAGTGATGAAATTTGCAGAAATTAGGAGGAGTATGAACTATAGTTAAAATTAGCAGTGAACAAACAACACATACTGAGCTGCATCGTTGTAATCACTTGAAAATTCATTGAGCTTGGCCTTATTATCAGCAGTATTAGATGAATGAACAGCAGAACCTAGACAAACCGCAATCAGAAAGCAACCAACTCCTGGGAAAAGAATCCCAGCTTTATTGATTTTGTCATCCAAAAAGTAATTTTTGTTCCTGTTATAATCAAAAAGCAAAAACAGTGCGATGCCAATCAGATCCAGAGAATCCACACCAAGCTATAGAATAATCATTGCAGATAATGACACATCTCTTTAACAAAGAGTACACTACATAGCACCAGAATAAGTAAATACTCAAAGTTAATCCTTAAACCAATACAAAAAATATAGGACAGACCACTTGAGTATGTCGCATGGATACGGATACGGTACCGGGTACAGGTACGGGTACAGGGGTAAGGGAAATCTTAAAAATACAGGGTACGGGTACGTTAATAAAATAAAATATTAATTTAATAATAAAAATAAAATATATGCAAAAAACACTAAATTAAATAATAAAACATAGTCATAACTCATAATGTCAACAAAAAGTCATAATACATGAATTGTTTGTAGAACCAGTAACTATGTATGAGGAAGACATCTGTAAAAAAAAGTCATTGTATTTAATTTCTAATTCTTATTTCTATTTTTTATCATAATAAAATATAGTGCCCACAATAAATAATTTCTATCACAATAAATAATTCTTGTCAACAACAAATAATTTCTATCAAAAATAATTTCTATAACAACAAATAATTCCTTGCCACTTCCTGAAACTAGCAACATAATATGACAGACACATATATGATAAAAAATATGAAATCAAATCTCAATACTTCATATTTTATTTAACAGTTTAAAGTTTAAACTTCACATTAAAAAAAAAGGAAAATTAATAAAAAGAACTCCCTGTCCATTACTTACGGTTCTGCCACAAAATCAAAATCAAAATCCTAATATTTATGAGGAAGGGAATGTAACCTGGAAGAGGAGGAAGCAGAGCTGCCACGGTACTGCCACGGTGCTGCCACGGTGAGTGAGACAACCAGCGACAGAGAAGCAAGACACTAAAACAGAGAAGCACGCACGAGACAGAGAAACTCGAGATTGAGAGAAAGCAAAAGACGAAGGAGACTGAGAGAAGGGTAAGTTCACTCAAACCTAAGAAAACCTCTTGGTACAAGGTACAAGGCTGTCGATGAAGAATGGCCAGAAGAGTTGCGTGGTTTCTCCCAGACAGAGCCTTCTTCTCTTCCACACCTGAAATCCCAACCCTTTACTCCTTCCTTCAACCATCAGTATTTTCCCTCAACAAGAAACAACAACAACCCATTTGTGAAGAACCCCAAAAGATCCCAACTTGCCCACCACAACACTCTCTCTCCCTCACCCCTCACCAAGTTTCCACCTTGCAAACCACCCTTCACAAGTCCCTCATCACTAACAACACCGATGAGGCTTGGAAATCCTTCAAGACCCTCACCACACACCATGCTTTTCCTCCCAAACCTCTCACAAACTCCCTCATCACTCACTTGTCCTCTCTTGGTGACATCCACAACCTCAAAAGGGCATTTGCCTCTGTTGTCTTCCTCATGGAGAAAAACCCTTTGGTGCTTCAATCTGAAACCCTCCATTCCATGCTTTGTTCCATGAGGGGTGCCAACACTGCCCCCCCTGCTTTTGCCCTTGTTAAGTCTATGTTCAAGAACAGGTTTTTTGTCCCCTTTGGTGTTTGGGGACATGTTCTTGTTGACATTGGTAGGAACAATGGTAACCTTGCTGCTTTCTTAGGGATTTTTTATGAGAACTGTAGGGTTGCCTTGGTGGAGAAGCTGGAGTTCATGAAACCTGATGTTGCTGCTTGTAATGCTGCTTTGGAAGCTTGCTGTTGTGAGCTTGAATCAGTGAGTGATGCTGAGAGGGTTGTTGGGACTATGTCAGATCTTGGTGTTAGGCCAGATGAGTACAGTTTTGGGTTTCTTGGTTATTTGTATGCACTCAAGGGGTTGCAAGGGAAGATAGATGAGTTGGAGGTTTTGATGGGTGGGTTTGGTTGCTCTAACAAAAAAGCCTTTTATTCTAATTTGATTAGAGGGTATGTTAAGTCAGGGAATTTGGATTGTGTGGAGTCAACTGTTGTTAAGTGTCTGAATGATGGGGATGGCAAAGATTGGAGTTTTGGTGTAGAAACTTTCTGTGAAGTAGTTAAGGCATATTTTCAGAAGGGAAATGTTAAAGGGTTGACTAATTTGATTATTGAAGCTCAAAAGTTAGAGCCTTCGGATATTGTTGTTGATAAGTCTATCGGTTATGGTATTGTTAATGCATGTGTTAGTGTTGGATTATCAGACAAAGCACACAGCATTCTTGATGATATGAATGCCCTTGGAGCCTCTGTGGGTCTTGGTGTCTATGTACCTATCTTGAAGGCTTATTGCAAACAGAATAGAACTGCTGAGGCTACTCAATTGGTGATGGAGATTAGTAATTCGGGTCTTCAGTTGGATGTGGAGACCTATGATGCTTTGGTAGAAGCGTCCATGAGCAGCCAAGATTTTCAGTCAGCGTTTGCCTTGTTTAGGGACATGCGAGAAGCAAGGATTGCTGACTTGAAAGGGAGTTACTTAACTATAATGACTGGTTTGATGGAGAATCATCGGCCCGAGTTGATGGCAGCTTTCTTAGATGAGGTGGTTGAGGATCCTAGGATTGAAGTAGGTACTCATGATTGGAATTCTATCATCCATGCTTTCTGTAAAGCTGGGAGAATAGAGGATGCAAGAAGGACTTTCAGAAGGATGGTATTCTTGCAATTTGAGCCAAATGATCAGACGTACTTGTCAATGATCAATGGATATGTCTTGGCGGAGAAATATTTTCTTGTGCTGATGTTGTGGAATGATGTTAAGCGAAAGCTATCGGCAGATGGGCACAAGGGGATTAAGTTTGACCACAATCTGGTTGATGCATTCCTGTATGCTATGGTCAAGGGAGGTTTCTTTGATGCTGTTATGCAAGTGGTGGAGAAAGCTAATGAGATGAAAATATTTGTTGATAAGTGGAGGTACAAGCAGGCATTCATGGAGACCCATAAAAAGCTCAAAGTAGCCAAGTTAAGAAAAAGAAATTTTAGAAAAATGGAAGCACTTGTTGCTTTCAAGAACTGGGCTGGCTTAAATGCATGAACTTTACACACTGGTGGCTACTTCTTGTCATCAAACCATCATGTCTGGACTCTGGAAGAAACAACTCAAATGACAATTGAGAAAGGATTCACCATTGAATATTCTTTGAAGAAGTGAGCTTCGATTTCACAATCCTTGGAGAACTTTAATTTTTCGATCACTTGAATATTAACAGTCAGTTCGGGCTTGGTTGGTTCTGCTCACTAATTCTTTTTTGTAAAAAAAAAAAAAACACTTGATGTTACTGACACATAGCAAAGCAATTAATTGATACAATTTTGATATGTTTATCTATCCGGCTATTTCTTGCATTTTGGGCTAGTAGTATTCAATTCTTCTTTCATTTTGTTCTCTGCCATCCCCCTTTTTTGGTCCTTGATTGCTGTCTGCAGCTGTCTTTTACATAAGATAGAAAATTTAAACACACTGAATCAGAGAACTACTTATGCATGGTCATTTTGGTATTCCTTAAAAGAGAAAAACATGGTTACAGGTGGACTGCTTCTTGCTAACCATATGAAATAACCTGTAAACCTAGGGCACAAATAATACTTGTGGTAGAGGCCAATATCACATACCCCAATCTTGTATTAGTATGAACTATGAAATTCTGTACTTTTAATTTTCTGTTTCCTTGTTTTCTGCATTTGAGTTGTTTTTAATTTTTTTTATTGTCTTTATTTGAACCACTTAGGCATTAAATACAAGAATTTGAACCTGGTTTGGAGCTGAGATTGTTCTTCCCACCAAGACTCTATTTTCAGGTTTAATATTTCGGTCCAGCCTCATAATTTATTTACAGGAATAATAGATCAAACTGTTCGACACAGTTTAGACTTTGTGTTTCATGCTCCCATCAGTACCAACTGTGGGCAATGATTTTACCTTCATCTTGTAATTCTGTGCATATTACCTATTTTATATCACATATTGTAATTATAATAACATAGACTTGTGATATTAGCAAACTGTGAGAGGTGATTCACCTTAAAGTATCGGGTTTTAAATGTATAATGAGATTTTTAAGAGGGAACAAGGTTTTGATTATTTTTGAGAAAATAATTACTTTCCTCAAAAGCTCTCTTTGGAAGCTTTGTTTATATAAGCTGTTGTGAAAATAATTTAGCCATGCACTGAGAGTCATTCATTATCCCTTTAATATAAGCTTCTACGGTTTAAAAAAATTAGGAATAGGCATTACACATTATTTCTATGTACTGATGTTATTATCATTGATGTAAGTGACATTCAGTGATAACATAATACGTGTGTAATATAAAGAAAAATATGGGAGAATTTATGGAGTTTTGTGCTTTTAAGGAGCATGTCATATCTATTAGTTGTTTAGCAAAAGTATATGTTAAGAATGAAGACATGGCCTCAATTTGTTTGTTTTAATATAGATAACTCGCTTTCAACATCAGTTGCATTTTTAAGGTAAGGCTCTGCAATAATTGAAACAATGTGAATGTTTAATACTGTTAAATTTGTCTCTAAAGGTATGATCGAAGAATGTGATCAAGCAGCAGGAACATCCATAATCCATTTACTAAATCAATGCTACTTAAGTTAGGTATCTAAATGAATCAATCAGAGGATGGCATGGTACCATGAAGCATAACATAAACTTTGAAAATATTGCAAGTATTGCAATCGGAACCTTGGGAGAACCACACTACAAAAGCTAACTGTTGTGGTGTAAACCTCACACGAATCTCATGGTGTAAACCTCACACGAATCTCATACTTCCAATGGTGGGACTCTGCGCTCTGAACTGGTCTAGTCCGAGGTTAAGGATCCGGACTGGGGACCAGCCACAAAAATCTGAGATTTAAGCGTTTGTACACCGATACAGTGGGTATCCGGTATTATAATCTGAACTCTCAATGGGAGAGTCCGATCTTGCTGTCCTAGAGATCATTCACACCAAGCTTTCGCGTTGATAGGGGCAAAAGGTGGTGTCACCTGGGAAGATTCTCCGACGCTCAAGTCAGTAAAGAGAATGAAAACTCAGAGAAAACTTGAGCAATGCAATAGTGTATTAAGAGTAGGAACAACGTAACCTTATGTGAGTGTGAAAATTGACTATTTATAGATGAGTGTAGAAAATGAATCGTCAGGCACAAGAGGGGCCAGGAGACTCTGACGCAGTGCTTAGTGTACGATTAAGAGTAGTTCAGTGCTCAGCGTACGATTCTGATGCAGGAATGGGGAAGATCCGTATTTACCGCGTATCACTCTTATAGTTGTACTTTGTACCTTCTGATGGGTGACGTAGATACTTTCCGCTATGCAGATATCAATCATGGGAAGTGGAACAGTCACTTATCCTCTCAAAGTATAGGTGGACGGTTATGTATAATAACATAGGAAGAGCGTAGATGTTGGGTCGAGAGTCAGGAGGTGCGTGGCGTAGAGTAAGTTTCCGACACATGATATGGGAAGAACGAGGTCTTTACCAATGTCCCTGTGACCACAAAATGGATCATAACCGATGTGCGAAGTGTTGTCTTGGACATACTGGTATAGGAAGAATGCCTATACGGTCTAGTAGTCCGGTGACCAACCTATAGCTTCGGTAGCAAGTCGAAAACAGATAAAATGACACATTTGCCCTGATACTAGTATCTAGACCGGATCACTATAATAATAAAAAATAAGAATATTTTACATTGGATACTAGTACATTGTAAACAAATTAGGAAACTAACATGAAAATAAATATTTATTACATCTTATTTTTTATTTTTTCATTACACCTTTAACTTCCTCTTTGAGATAAGCAACTTCTGTTGTGATATCAAAATTACGAGTCTTTAATTTTTGAATTTGCTCTTGAAGTTCTATAACTTTTGTGTAGTTGTAGTCAATGATGATTTCCTCTCATCTCTCGTGTAGGTACTTTAGCATTATGTACGCAACATCTTTTCTTATAATGTCTTCATGAAATACAAATCAATCAAATCCCATGTGTCGAAATTATGATTGGTTGTGTGAAATGAAAACATGGTATCAGTAATATGGCATTCCATCACACAAACCATATGAGTGCTTATCCCATATTGGTTCCCCTAGCCTTGAATAATCATATGCTTTATTCATTGCCAAACATATGGGAAGTGTAATGCAGATGTTATTAAGATGAAGATTACAAGGGACCCAGTCTAATTGTGATCACGACTCATCAAGGCAATAAGATCTACGTAAAACAGAGAAAATCTTATTAGTTTATGTTAAATAAAAAGTGTAACTAAACAACAAAATATATTATCTCAAAACTTATAATTTTTTTTGTTGACTCTCCCTCATCTGGTGTTCTCATAAAAGCATTCTAATGTTGCCTCATGTTTCGACAATAGTTATACTCATACGGTACCCTTTTATCATCCATGTCTCCAATAAGTATGTCGAACCTTTAGCAATTGGTTGTTTATGCTTAAGTCAGCATGGTAAAAAAAGAACACATGACTTCCTACAATCTCCAAAGACTTTAACAATCACCTTTTGTTTTGCTCTCTAGGCCTTACAATAAGAAATCGTAAATCCAATTATGCCTTTAATTCTTTCTTAAACTAAGGAAATTGATACAGAGAGTTTATTCTTAACCACGCCTTAAAAATCATTAATAAAGTTGAAAAATTGATAACTTTTCATAAATAAAATGTTTCATAATACATAGTTTTATCGAACAAATTAGGTAAGAGTCTAGTTTTTTTGTGATATTATGAAAGGATGGCCTTCACATAAGAATGTGTCCTACCATATTAAGTAATAGCTCATTTGTTTGATTTTTTAGACAAAATTGTCTACATTCACTAGCCATATCTATTGAATTGGTTTAGACACTTGATAACTAACTTTGTCGGCTTTGACTAAACAACAATGTAGGTTTGGTGTAGCTTTAAAAAATAATGTTTGAAGGGAATTTTGCACTTTGTTTTTGTCTTTCAAATTTTAAATCAACAAACAGCTCATCCCCAATATTCCACTTATTACCCTCTTCAAATTCCATTTCTTAATCTATATGGTCTCAATTAACATTTTAAAAATATGGTGCATCATTCCAAAACAGAGCTTTAGGAATACCTATATAATGTTAAGCACAAAACGGGAACCAAAATTAGTTACAAAAAATTGTCTAAAATTTAAATTGTAACAAAAGTATTTTTTTATCGGGTGGGTTCAACGATTGTTGACGAGTTAATTCAACGAAAATGGTATCGACGACCTTTCAAAATTCAACAAGGCTTCAAGGTCGCTGTCATCATAACTAATTAAATTTTCCATCAATAACTTGTTGCCATTACATGAATCTACTTTAAACGGTAAAGTGTAATAAGAATCTTCATTGAACATGTAACTCATTTTCCTAAAAATAAAGGAAACAGGTCTGTAGCTTCTTTTACGCCTGGAAATCAAATTTGTGTGGACTTAAATAACAAAATACAAGGCATAAAAAGTTTTCAATCCCTAAAGAGAGTCGCACCAACACCAGGCGACACCAATTTGTTGTCATCTGAAAAGAATGCAACATCACTATTATGTCGCTAGAAATGCTATAATACATGCATGTCATATAACCCCAAGATGACTTATTAGGCTGTGTTGTCTGAATGTAATGTGACACACCCATGTATCACTCCCCTAGTATGTCATCTTGCATCCATGCAACATTAAAGTTGCCCATATTTCAACAACATATAAAAGAACCTTATAGTTAGAACTAGTCTTAAATCGGGTGAAGGCAAAGGTGGACTTGTGAAAATTGGGTGCACCATGGACCAAGAAGTTTTCAGTCGTTCAATTTGCATCAATTGTCAATATTAAAAATAGGATAACGGAAGAATTGGTTACAACCCAACAACCCTTAATATTTTCTCTAAACTTTACCTCTTATCTGTTTTCCTATTTTGCCATCTTTCTTTACTCTACCTTCACTCCTACCGTTAGTTGTCTACTTATCGAAACCCCCACCCACCCATATGAACCCTTCACCGCAGCCCACCTTTAACCCTAACCTACCTCTTTAGCACCAAGCCAAACACACATACGAGAAATCTCAAACATAAGACATTTTGATGCCTTTCAGAAATTGACTAATTTGAATTCAAGGTTTTTTGTAAATCCAAAGTCTCAAACACAAGACATTTCACTTGACAACTCTATCAAATGGCCAACTCCACATTGATTGAAAGTGTGTTTTGTGTGAGTTTATTTTTTTAATTTTTGGTTAACAAATCTCAAACAAACTAGGTTAGGGGTCTTTGAGGGTTGAGACTTAATTGGAGATCTTTATTGAAAAATTAAACCCTTTTAGTATTTGTTTAAATTCATGCCATAATCATATTTTAGTATTTTTAAAAGTTGACAAATTTAATTATTTACAAATTAATTGAGCTACCATGAATGTGATATTTTTAATGTTTTGTAAATTTAATTAAAAATAAACTTAATTTATTAAATTAATTTGATATTTTGTAAATTTCGACATAAGTAATGAGGTTTCAAGATAAAACTTTAGTATTTAAGAATGTAATTAAACTTTTCTAGGTTGAATAAATCTTTTAAGATGAGAAATCATACACTCGTTAAAATGGGTTACCACATGTTGAGGTTATTAGCAAATCAACCCAACTCAATTCAACTTCAAAGTAGATTGACTTACTGATTGACCAACCCTTTTTAAAAATTTGAAAGAAAATTAAACAATTAAAAGTTTTAAAAAAATCATTTACATACTATTCTTAAATTATTTTTTCTGCTAAATTAGTTTTTTTAAAAACATAAGCATGACCTTTGGGCCAACTCGGTTCATCACATGTTAGCTTATATTTTCATTAGGTTAGGTAAGAAGGGTTCAAATTTGCCAAAAACCTAAAATAAGTTGAGTTACAAGTTGTTGGATTCTTTCTATAACCCCTCTCACAAAAAATTCAAAGTCAGGTTGATCCACGCATTGAGACCTAAGTTGACATATTAAAGTAGATTATACCTTATTTCAAAATAGGTAAATATTATTGAATTTTTTATTTGTATCGGTATTAAAAATGCGTGTTTGTCCCTCCTTTATATATATAAGTTTGAAAATATAATTTTTATGTTATTTCACTCAAATTTTAATTATTCAAAACTACTATGATCTTAGTATTTCTATTACTTACTGTCAAATTAATATTGATCTGTCCTGGACCGGGGTCAAGAGAACCGATCTCAAGCCAGTCACGAATAGTATGTCAATACCGTCTAGTAGACCGGATGTATGTGTATCCGATGTAGGTATCCGTTGTCCTTAAATGAGGAGTGCGGATTGGGCGTTCTGGAGATCCTTCACACCGACCTAACGCGTTGAAGTGGGCGAATGGTGGTGTCACCTGCAAAGATTCTCCGACGCTCAAGTCAGTGATTATATTCCAAGTAAGGAATGTATTCAGAGAAGATTCAGTCGTAAAAGAGCTGAAGAAGAGGATCCCTAACTTCAATCATGAAGTTAGTTCATATACCTGATTGGCTCGATTAACGAGGACTCGTTGGTGGGGAACCACCAACTCCCATTAGCATTATTATATTGCGCACTTACCTGCATGATTGGGTCAAGTGGCTATTTTATATTGAGCATAGAGAATGTAGACTAGGATTAGGGAACAAGTTGACCATTCCCGTGAGCAGAATTTGGCTCGTAGTGCAGGGAATTATTGATCGATCCCTGTAGCAACAATCCTTGTCTTTTGCATAGTGACGTGTGTATTATCCGATGTCATGGTGTTATCCTGGATAACCGGTATAGGGAGAACGCCTGATACGGAATTACAGTCCGGATGTATACCGATGACACCGGTTACACGTAGATGTCTTATCAAAGACGTTGAAATATGTATAGTAGATCGGATACCGGTATTGAGACCGGATCATATGTCCCCTAGCTTGTGTGAGGGACTGAATAGTTGTTCACATAAGCTACTCAACCTGCGAGAGGTCTTAATATCGGTAAGCTTACGTGTGTAACAGTTCTTTAGCATCTGTTGTCATTTATAAAGAACCGCTCTGAATTTAATAGAAAAGACCTTTCGGTACCATCACAACGGATTCAGACAAAGATTCGTTGTGTGAGAATCTCAAGAGTTTATTGGAATTGAAAGCTCTTGAAGTTCGTGTAACGGCTGTAAAGCGTAAATTGCGTTGCATGATTAGACATTAATGCTTTTAATCACGTGGGCAAGCAATTATTACGTCTGAGATGAAAATCTCATTAACCGTCGTTTTGGGCTTAATGGGCCTGAAGTTTTCAAAACTTTTGGGCCTAGTGGATAGCCCTTTACTGAGTCGCTATCGTTTTGGCGCCCAAGAATTTGGAACGGTTGTGTCGTTTCGCTTGTGAACAGGTGCGTTTTATCGAGAACGACACAACTTCAAGAGGAGGTAACCGGTCCTCTTTGTTTCCTATAAAAGGAATACTTAGTGGATTCTGGGTTCCACTTGCTTTTGCTTTCTCAACGAAACTCTGCAGAAATTTTGCAAGGAAGTTTATCGCCTACATTGCGAGGGTCTCTTTGTTCCTCAAATTCATCACAGTTATCTGAGGTAACTATCTCTTCCTTGTCGCTTTAGTTTCGCTTTGACTTGCTACTCGTAGTTATAGAAAGTAGGCTTCACCTAAAGGGGGGGAAATCAGTTTCCCTCAACCCTAATAGTCGTGGGGAAGAATCCTTGTGATTCTTCCTAAGACTGAACCGCGTCGCTCAGAAAGGGGATCTTATTCACTGCGGGAAGTGACTTTTCCCTTCTCAGAGTCGCCCTCTGATTGTAGTTGCTTTAAAAATGCAGTGAGTAATGATTGCAACTTTCTGACGACATTTTATTCCTTATCGTAGATTAAGGAGTTCGGTCTAGATATTTCCAATGGCAACTGGAGAAGGATCTTCTGGAGACAGCGCCATTTCAAAGACAGCAGAAGGTCTCTACAGCGTAGTTGCTTCGAGACTAAATTGGGAGGAGGTTCAGGCTAAATGGCCTTTTTGTTGGGTGTCCAGCGAGTTTAAGGAATTGGCCTCCCGACATGCAGATGAGGAGGGATCTCGAATTCAACCGAGGTTCACGCTGAGTTCGGATGAAGAGACGAAAAAGTGGTACAGGGTTTACGCACCACTTCCGACAGAGCGGATATGTCATGTCGTCCCCAACGATCGTTCAGTGTACATGTACGACTTCATCTTTCATTATTTGGGTGTCCGCTTCCCATTAACCGAACTTCAGATGGGTGTCTTGAGGTTTTTGAACTGTGCACCCTCTCAACTTCATCCCAACGGTTGGGGCCTTATCCGAGCTCTCGAAGTGCTTGGGGAGCACTTCAATTTCACGCCTACTGTAGCAATGCTGTTCTACTACACTCAGGTAGTTCGAAGGGCGAATAAGCAGGGCGGAGTTGGTCTGGTGACACTCCGGACTCTCTGTTCTTTTGTGAACTTTGAGTCTTATACTGATTCGGCCAAGGTTGATGGGAAGTCCTTCAAGACTTACTTCACTCGCATCTCCATCAAGAAGGGCAAACCAAAATTTTGGAAGGACGAAGAGGATGTTGACAAATTTCCTCTGAGCTGGACACACAAGCATTTCCTCTTGAGCTCGCACGCGTACTACACAGACCAATCCGATCTATCTCGTGAGACGTCGAGAGTGTTGTTCGCGCTTGAATCGCACACTACAGGTCGTCACGTCTTCTCGTGTAGGCGTTTGCTAAGTAGCTCAAGCGGAGTCCGGGAGGAATATTTGCGTACTTCTCGTTTGATTCTATCTTTTCTCCTTTATCAAATATGTATAGAATATTTGTAGTTGCTGACATCTTGTGTTTGTTCATGTAGGTGAAATAGAACAGCAAACTCCGGAGATGGATAAATTAAAGAAATTCAAAGCGGCTGGTAAATCCGTCTCCCGTGAGAATGAAGTGAAGCCCAGGCCCTCAACCAAGGATCGTCCTGAGTTAATAATACTGACCTCGGATGCTGAAGGGGACGTTCCGTTGGTTGAGGGCGGTTCTTCTGCCGCTGATGAATCCACGGGTCATCCTCCAGTCTCTGAGAGGAGAAGAAAAATCAAGAATGACTCAGTGGGAGGCCCGTCCAAAAAGCGCAAAACTTCGGAGGGTAAGCTTGTTGAAACCTCGGAAGCAGCTGGTGCTCCCTCTAGTCTTAATAAAGAAACTGCTGCTGGGGCTTCTGGGTCAAATCCGACCTCCTTCCCTACGACCTCGTTTCTCACCCCCTTCCTCTCCTACGAAGGTTCTACTCCTGCCTCTCTTCCACCACCGATGTACAAACTCCGGCCTACGCTTAGTGTTAAAGAAATTGAAGAAGCGTGTGAGGCCGGAAGGTGGCAGCTAGCCGAACTTGCTGGATTGCTATCTTCCGTCAGCGAGTTGGCTAAGAACGTCGACAAGGTTGAGGAGCTAACTGACAAATTAGAAGAGCTCAACCTTTCCTCAGACAAGGACAAAGCCGCCATGAAGTTAATGGAAGATCGTCTTAGCAAGTCTAAGGAGTTTGGGGATCTCGTAACTAAAGAGAATCTCAAGCTCAAAGTCGATCTTAAAAACTTGGAAGGCAAGGTGGCAGAGAAGGAGGAAGAACTCCGCAGCAGCCAGGATAAAAATAAGGCTGATGCTGAAGAGTGGTCTCAAAGGGAGAAGAAGCTCCTTCTTGAGATAGAGGGACTGAAGGCTAGGAATGCGGAGTTCGAGGTGTCTAGTGAGGAGCTGTCCAAGTTGCGGGGAGAATTGGCTACAGCGAAAGCTGAGAGAGAAGAAGCTGTTGACATATGCAGCCGGGCTGTCGAAGAATCCTTCGGCCTAGCTATACGCCAAGTTTTCTACCGCAACCCCACTGCGAAACTTGACCTTTATGGAATGGATCCGTTCTATGAATTCCATGGGGGAAAGTTAGTCGCAGTGGTGGATGGTCGTCACGAAGATCCACCGATGTCCCTGTATGGTTTGCCTCCTCTTCCTGAGGGTCAAACCATGGGACCGGATTATATCTTTCCTGTGTCCGAGGTTCCCTCTTCTGAAGAAAGGGCTGAGGCTCCTGGAGGTGAGACTCCTGCGGAGGTTCCAAAGGAAGGGGGACGAGAGCCTGGTGCTGAGGAGGCACAAAAAACTGAAGAACAGATTCCTCCTCAGTAGTTTTGTTTTCATTTATATGTATAGTTGTGTACCGGGATCAACTCCGGATTCTGAACTATTGTATGTAATTTCATTTCAATGAATGAATTTTAGTTGAAGAAATTTGTCTTCATTGTTTCATGTATATATAAATCGTTACTAATCCGTTCAGTGTAATTAATCTTAAGGCCGGATTGAAATAATAGCCTCGGAAGATTAAATAACAAATAAAATTTAGAACGGATAAATATATACATGTCCCCAAGTGCGTATTAAGAAGAAGGTGCCTGTCTCTGGGGCATGATCCTTAATTCTTTTGGGGAAAGATGGGTCGATCCGCTGTTTAGCAAAGTAGTGTAACAGGACGGATGACTGCTTCTAACCCGTAATATTCTTACAGGAGACGATAATATTGTTCCAAGTTTAGGGAACTGCAAGGAAGTGGTGTTTGAGTCCTTTATCATAAGGAGGATAATGGGAGTTTTTTCTACGCCAGGAGTTACGTCGTTGTATCACAGAATAGGTGATAAAGAGTATCCGTCCTGGGAGAATACCACTAGAAAGCGAAAGTGCGGACTGACTTTCAGAATTTTCCATCATAAAGATGATTGAGTATTGATCATGCCAGGTGTTTTATCATTAAATCACTTCATAAGTGATTGAGATCATCCGTCTTGGGGATGTGTATGATACCAGGAACTACATCATCAGGTCACATATTAGGTGATTGAGATCATCCGTCCTTTGGGTGTGTATGGCGCCAGGAGTTACATCGTCAGATCACAGCATGGGTGATTGAGATCATCCGTCCTGGGCAGGTACACCGCGTTAGGAGTTACATCGTCATATCACATGATGGGTGACTGAGGTTATCCGTTCTGGGAAAGTACATATCGTCAAGAGTTACATCGTCATATCACATATTAAGTGATTTAGATAATCCATCCTGGAGACATTTTTCAATCGTAGGAGTACAGATTGAATGAGTGTTTTCAGAATGATGATGAGAATTGTTCATACCAGGAGTTACATCGTCGAATCACTGAATAGGTGATTGGGATCATCCGTCCTGGAATGATTAGTGGAGCTCTTCGTACCAGGAGTTACATCGTCAGATCACTGAATAAGTGATTGAGATCATCCGTCCTGATGAATTTTTCCAATCAAGGGAGTGCGGATTCAATTGGCAATTTTCGCTCCATCCGAAATCCGAGTCTTACCTACTAGCCCCCTAGCTGATGTGAGGAAGCAGTTGACTTGCTCATATGAGCTATATTGATCGTAGTACGTCTGGATTTCGGGTTTGTACCGAAGTGTAAATATCCGCTCTGGGAACCATGATCCGTAGTGGTGAAATTTTAAG
This sequence comes from Clitoria ternatea, assembly GCA_037962975.1. Classification (NCBI taxonomy): domain Eukaryota; kingdom Viridiplantae; phylum Streptophyta; class Magnoliopsida; order Fabales; family Fabaceae; genus Clitoria; species Clitoria ternatea. The sequence goes on along the minus strand of CM075674.1, from coordinate 115,196,860 downwards.
GGCGGATTCGACAATGGGAATATCAGAAGTTTATTGAATTTCGCAACCCTTGGTATTCGAGTAATGGTGGCCACGTTTCTAATGATTGGACATTTAATGCCTTAATTCACGTGGGCGCGCCATTATTGCGTTAAATGCGCATGTCTTAATAACCGTCACGTAGGGGCTTGTTGGGCCTAAAATTTGGATTTAGTAGGCCCATTTAGAAAGCTCTGTGACGAAACGATGGCATTTTCGCGCCTTGATGTACTAAACGACAATTTTGGTCCACTAAACGGGGAGTCGTTTGGGGGCAAACGACAGGTTATGTTTAGTGGGTATTTGAAAAATTTTGGTGCCCTGATATAGGCATATTTGGCAATCTCAGTTACCATTTCTTCTAATTCTCTTGACGAACTTCTGCAAAAGTTTCGAGAAGATTATCGTGTCTGCCTCTGTGAATCTTAATTCACTATCCTCATCCATCCTTAGGTAACCACTTTCTTTCCATACTTTGTGTCTTGTTTCAATTTCTGAAAATGTCTAGGAAAGGCGTTAGTTTTAGTGGTATCAGCCCTAGAGGAAGAGGAGGAAGGGCCTTCAATCAAAACCCCACAGTTCGTGGTGGGAGGATTCCAGTGGTCTTTCAATCGAAGCCACTAAGCTCAGAGAGGGAGGCGTCGCCGTATCAGAGGCGAAGGGCGATTATACCCTCTTCAGAATCCTCCTCTAGTGAGAGTGCTGAGAGCGGTGACCTGTATGTATCTGACGATGTGGATTTTTACCGCAGTGTAAAAGCTTTTACAATGGTGACAAAGAAAGCCACCGGGAGGAAATCGTCTGAAGGGGGGTCTTCTTCCGAGAAATATATCTTGAAGACCCAGTCCGGCCTCTGCAATGTGGTTGCACACCGGATAGACTGGGTGAAATTCCAACAGAAACGCCCATTCAGCTGGGTGGCTGAGGAATTTCGTGAGACACAGTCCGTCCACGCTCGGGAGGATGAAGGGGAGCTGGAGCCGCGGTTTACCGTATGGAAGAAGGATAAATACAAATGGTGTTTTAAAGTATTTGCTCCCCTTCCATCAGTACGGATATGCCACACACCGGACGAGAGGTCCTTATTCATGTATGATTTTCTATTTCTGAACTTGGGTGTGCGTTTCCCCTTGACGAAGTTTGAGATGGGAGTCCTGAGATTCTTGGACTGCGCCCCCTCGCAACTTCACCCTAACGGATGGGGATTGGTCCGCTCTCTTGAAGTGCTTGGGGAGCACTTCAACTTTAAACCGACGGTGGCCATGCTTTTCTACTTCACTCAAGTGGTCCGTCGTGCGAATAAGGAGAAAGGGGGAGTGAGCCTGATATCCCTCCGGACTATCTCCAAGATCATCAACTTCGAGGCGTATACTGACTCCGCCAAAGTTGATGGGCGTTCATTCAAGTCCTATTTCACAAGGATTAGCGTCCATCCGAGTGAATCAATTTTTTGGTTAACCGAAGATGGGATTCCGAGGTTCCCACTGACTTGGACGCACGAACATTTTTTATTGACCTCCCAAGCGTACTATACCGAGGAGGACGAACTGAGCCCAACTTCGATCTCAGTTCTTTCGGCTCTGCAGTCCTACACAGCCTCACACCAATTTTTCTCCTGCAGGCGTTTGTTAGGACCAAAGTCTACTCGCGAGGAGTATTTACGTAATTTCCCTGCCATTCTTCATGCGTTATTATGTCATTTGCCTTGAAAATTTTACGTCTCTGATTATGTCTTTTGATTGTGCAGGTGAAATTCAGGGCGAGTCACCAGAGATGAATAGACTAAAAGGTCTCAAGGCCGGAGAGACTTCCGTTGCAGCTGAAAATGACATTCAGGCAAAGCGGAACTCGAAGAAGGCTACTGCTGAGACGATAATATTAACTTCATCTGCTGGTGACGATATTCCTCTGGTCGAGGGCGGACCTGAGAAGGTGGTCGAGAAAAAGAAGAGGACCAAGCGTGATCCTTCGAAGGCCTCAGACCGTCAATCCTCGCCCAAAAAACCAAAAACTTCAAGAGGGGCTGCTGAGCTTGTGCCCTCTAAAGAGAAGAGAGCGGAAGAACCCACTCCGGATGCCCCCGGTAGTGTAATCACTTGTGGGGCGAAGCCAATAACGACTTACTTCGCGCCCAAAGCCCCCTGCTCTCTTGAAGGTAATTCCGGTCTTGTTCAACATCCGGTGTACGAGGGCTCTGTTCCAGAGGGCGTTCCTGAATCCTCACCCAAGGTGAAGCCCTCGTTAAAGAATGAAGAACTGATCAGAGCTTGCGACGACGGACAGAAGCACTTGGCTGATTTATCCGAGCTCCTCAAGTCGGTTCGCGAGCTCACAGAAGAAAATGAGAGGCTCACCTCGGTGGTTGGCAAGGACAAGGCAATCATCCTCCAATTAGAAGGAAAATTAAAAACTTCCAAAGAAGAAACTCAGAAGAAGGATGAAGAAATTGCCAAGTTGAAGAAGCTTGCCAAGGAGCTGGAGGGTCAAGTTTCTGATCAGAAGAAAATCAATGCTGACCTCCATGCCACTTTTTGTGTGGAGAAGGAACGCTCTTCAAAGCTGGAAGAGGGGTTGAAGGAGGCTAAGGTCGTCTATTCCCAAGGAGCGGATGATTGGTCACGTAGGGAAAAGGAGCTGCTATCAAAGCTGGCGGATTCGAATGGCGAAGTCAAGACCCTGAAAGCAGACCTGGACGATGCTGTAAACATGTGTGACCAGGCAGTCAAGGAGGCTTTCGGGTTGGCAATTCGTCAGGTGTTATACCGGAATCCCAAGGTGTCACTTAATTTGAACGGTATTGATCCGTTCTATGAGTTTCACCAAGGGAAACTGGTGGCCATCGTTGACAATCGTCAAGAGAGTCCGCCTAGAACTCCTTATAAGTTTGCTCCTTTACCTAAAGGTCAATCAATGAGACCTTCCCTCCTGAAACCCATAAGTACAGGATCGAGCTCTCGCACTGAAGGAGGCAAGACCGGAGACAAAGGCGAAGGGAAGGAGGGAGACTCAAGCCAGAAAGAGTAGCGCCTTTCTTGTTTTCTTTTTCGTTTTATCGATTCGAATTCGCTGTGTTCCGGGATCAGCTCCGGATTATTACACGAATTGTAATTCTTATTGAATCAATAAAAGAGTTTTTTACCTCCATTCTTGTTTAGTGAAAAACAACTTTAATAGAGGGATTGCATGTGTATTGTATTATTCCGGATTTAAGTAATGAAGATCGGATTGTAAAACAAAATCTCCATACCGGACATATACATGCGAAATGAATTTCATAATAAGATCACCGCTGATGAGGGAACACATCATCGCCACAAGGACGGCTTAAGGGGAATGATTGTGAGATCGTTTAGACGAGAGTTCATTCCTCAAGATATTCGTTAAACCGTTGATGTTGTCCCCCAGTATCATTGGGTGATTATCACTTTGAATAAACTCTGAGTAAAATTTTCTCGTGAGAGTTTTTAAGAGTGAGGATTTAAAATAGACATTCCTCCTCAAATATTTTCGACTGAGAGATTTCAGGTGAATATGCCTTAGATTGTGGCGTACCCGAGTGAATTGTTTGTGTCGGAGTTTACGAGTCAGGTCTCAATTGAAGAATTGATGACTCAGAACTATAAGCTATAAAACTTCCAAATAAAGAACTTCATGAGAGTATTAATTTGGAGTTCAGTATAACTTACTTGTTGTGTTTGGAGTTCGGTTTGATCCTACTGTCCATGTAATATTTGGCGTTCGGTTTAATCCTACCAGCCGTTCTTCAATTGGTCTTTGGTTTTATCCAATGACAATGCTTCACCGACGTTCGGTTAATCCTACTAGTCGTACTCAGAGTTCGGTTTAATCCTACAATCCGAGCCTTCGATACGGGGTTCAGATCAGGGCTAATCCTGAACCTACTGCGCCCGTCACTTGGGGTTCAACGTGGTCTTAGAAGAAAAACCAGCTTACTGCGCCCAAGCCTTCGCATGGGGTTCGGTTTGTGGCCTTGAAGAAGAACCAGCCCTACAACCCATGTAGTCTTCGAATGGGGTTCGGTTTGTGGCCTTGAGAAAGGACCAGCCCTACAACCCATGTAGTCTTCGAATGGGGTTCGGTTTGTGGCCTTGAAGAAGGACCAGCCCTACAACCCATGTCCTGAGGTTCGGTTTAATCCTACAACTCAGGTCTTCACCGACGTTCGGTTTATCCTACTAGTCGTACTCAGAGTTCGGTTTAATCCTACAATCTGAGCCTTCACCGGTGTTCAGCCAAACTTACTAACCGTACCCAGAGTTCGGTTTAATCCTACAATCTGGGCCTTCAATATTTACACACTCGAGGAGTTACATCGTCAATTACAGAATGGGTAATTGAGATCATCCGTCCTGAGTATGTTTTTGTACACCGGATAAACTGAAAATCACAGCATAAGAAAAACTCGAAAGAGTTAAATCGTTATGAGAGATTCTTATTAAATCAAAAATAAGAATTACGAGGAGAGCGTAGCTGTGAAAATAAATTCTCCAGTATTCAATCCAAAATAAGGATAGGAGAGTGTAGAAACAGCTAGCTATAGTAGATGCGCAAGTTTTGGGTGTTCCATTTGTTTCGGATTGGAGTGCCATCAAGGTTTTCAAGGCGATAAGAGCCTTTGCCAGTGACCTCGGATACTCTGTATGGGCCTTCCCAGTTTGGGGCTAGTTTGCCTTGATGGGCGAATTTGTTCCCTATACTTGCTTTCCTCAAAACCAAATCTCCAACGTTGAAAGTCCTTGATTGGACTCGTTTGTTGTATCGGAGAGCAACTTTGGCTTTGATGGCTTGATCTCTGATGAAAGCGTCTTCTCTGAGTTCTTGTATGACATCCATTTCGGATGCCAAGTTAGCATTGTTGGTTTCTTCAGAGAAGTACTTAACCCTGGTGGAAGCAATTTGCAGTTCCACAGGTATCATTGCCTCGACCCCGTATGTTAGGCGATATGGGGATTCATTGGTGGATGAATGAGGCGTTGTCCGATATGCCCATAGGACATGACACAGCTGGTCTGTCCATCCGCCCTTGGCTTCGCCAAGGCGTTTCTTTAATCCCTTAAGCACCTCCCTGTTGGCCACTTCAGCTTGACCGTTAGTTTGGGGATGTTCGACGGATGAGAATATTTGGGTTATTCCTAACCCTTCAAGCAAATCTGTGAATTTTCTATCCGTGAACTGGGTGCCATTGTCTGTGACAATCCGTGCTGGGACCCCGAACCGTGTTATGATGTTTTCATACATGAAACAGCGAGTTCGGGCTGAAGTAATATGCACCACCGGCTCTGCTTCTATCCACTTAGTGAAATAATCGACCCCTACAATGAGATATTTGATGCCCCCAGGAGCAGTTGGAAAGGGGCCCAGAATATCCAATCCCCATTGATAGAAAGGCCATGGAACAGCGGATGTGAAGAGTTCTTCCGCCGGTGTGTGGTGTAGGTTAGAGAATTTTTGGCAAGCGTCGCATTTTTTGACGAAGTCAATGGAGTCTTGCTTCATTGTGGGCCACCAGTATCCGGCTCTGAGGATTTTTCGCATTAAGCTTCTTCCTCCGGCATGGTGTCCACTTTGTCCTCCATGCACTTCCTCCAATACACCTTGCACCTCATCCTCTTTGAGACAAATTAAATAGGGCACAGAGAGTGCCCTTCTGTAGAGATTACCATCAATCATAGTGAAATACGGTAATTCTCTCCTTAACCTCGTCTTTTCCTTCTCATCTGTGGGTAGCTGTCCATCAGCCAAATAACGGATGTAAGGAGCCATCCATGTATCTCCGTAAAGGGAGTCAGTCATTATGGCGTTTAGAGAAGGGAAAAGAGGGATGCTGGGTGACGTTAGCGTGCTTTGAACCAGAGTAGTGGTGCTACCCGGTCGTTTAGTGCTTGCTAACCTGGAGAGTATATCCGCTCTCGTATTCTCTTCACGTGGAACATGCTTGAACTCCACTTTTGAGAATTTCTCAGTCAACTCCTTGACACAGTTCAAGTATAATTGGAGTTGAGGTTCGCGAGCTTGATAATCTCCTAAGATCTGCGAAATCACCAGCTGTGAATCGCTACAGAGTGTCGCCTCAGAAGCTCCGATATCAATTGCAGCTCTTAGCCCGGCCAAGCAAGCTTCGTACTCAGCTTGGTTGTTAGATGTTTTGAAATTGAAACGGAGGGAGATTTCCAGGTGTACTCCATCGTCACTTTCGAGAACTACACCTGCTCCAGAGCCTCTTTGGTTTGATGAACCATCAACGTAAATGGTCCAATGGACTCGAGGGTAGTCTGGATCAGTCCCTGTCATTTCCACAATAAAGTCAACCAGGACTTGAGCTTTAATAGCGCTGCGGGGTTCGTAGGATATATCAAACTCAGAGAGTTCAATAGACCATTTGATCATCCTCCCAGCAAGATCGGGCTTGATTAAGACAGAACGGAGTGGCAAATCCGTTCTCACTATGATTGGATGGGCGTGAAAGTACGGACGCAACCGTCGTGAGGCCCAAACAACAGCGAGGGCGGCCTTTTCAATTTTTTGATACCGGATTTCAGCACCTTGCAAGGTCTTGCTAGTGAAATAGACCGGTCTTTGTCCATCAGGAGTTTCTTTTATCAAGGCAACGCCCAAAGCTTCATCTGAAATAGCCAAGTACAGAATGAGTGTGTCTTCGGGGTCAGGCTTTGTGAGAATGGGAGGTTTGGACAACACCTCCTTAAGCTCTTGGAAAGCTTTTTCTTGTTCCTGTCCCCACTTGAATTTCTTGGACTTTTTCAGTATTTTGTACAGAGGGAGCGACCTGTGAGCCATTTTCGGCATGAATCGTGCCAAAGCTGCTACCTTGCCATTCAGGGATTGGACTTCTTTGAGATTCTTAGGACTTTGCATGTCTAGAATCGTTTGGCACTTCCCTGGATTGGCTTCTATACCACGTTGAGTTAACATGAAACCCAAAAACTTCCCAGCAGGGACAGCAAATGTGCACTTCATTGGGTTCAGCCTCATGTTAAATTGTCTCAAACGGGTGAATACTTGGCGCAGGTCGTCAATATGATCGCCACCAACCGGTGTCTTTGCTATTATGTCGTCGATATATACTTCAACAAGTTTGGTGTGCATACCTTCGAAAACCTTGTTGATCATACGCTGATATGTCGCCCCAGTGTTTTTCAGGCCGAAGGGCATGACTGTATAGCAAAAGACACCACGATCATTTATGAAAGCTGTCTTCTCTTGATCCTCTTCGCACATCGGAATTTGGTTGTAACCAGAATAAGCGTCCATGAAGCTCAGGTATTGATAACCAGAGGAATCATCCACCATCCGATCTATATTAGGAAGAGGATAAGGATCTTTTGGACAGCAACGGTTGAGGTCCACGTAGTCAATGCACATTCTCCACTTACCATTGGATTTAGGGACCATCACCACATTCGAAAGCCAAGAGGAATATCGGATTTCCCTGATGAATCCGGCCTTCAGCAATTCCTCAGTTTGCTGGCAAGCTGCCTTCTGTTTCTCTGGGCCCAATCGTCTTTTCTTTTGGGCCACAGGTTTCGTCTCTGGATAGACGGAAAGTTTATGACAGCAGAATTCAGGGTCTATGCCTGGCATATCGGCTGCAGTCCATGCAAAGAGGTCTTTAAACTCTTGTAAGAGAGCCAGCAGTCGCTGCTCTATTTCAGCATCTAGCTTGTCATTGATATGGGTGATCTTTTCTGGAGAATCTCCCAAGACAATGTCCCTGGAACTTCCATCCGGTGTGGGCTTTGATGGGTTGAACGGATCAATGTTCAAATCCGCTCTAGGATCCAGGTCGACAAGACTTACAGATCCAGCCGATGTTCCAGCATCATTAAGTTTCCTCTTTTTATTGGAGGCGTCCAACTTTGTCATGTTGAGGCTAAGGTTGTAGCAGTACCTAGCCATCTCTTGATCACCCCGGATAGATGACACAGCATTATCCTTGTCAATGAACTTGATAAGGAGATGTGGGGTTGATACAACTGCCTCCATTGCATTCAGAGTAGGACGGCCTATGATGCCATTAAATGGTGATTTGACATCAATCACTAGCACCCGAGACCTAACCGTCCTGGCTCCTGGCTCGCCTTCAAACGAGATAAGGGTATCAAGATACCCTCTAGTTAATTGCTTTGCGCCATTGAAAGCTGTTAGTTCCTGCGTGTAAGGCTGTAAGTCTGAGTCTTTAAAACCCATTCTTTCAAAGCAATTATAAAAAATAACATCGCAGGAACTTCCCTGGTCAACAAGGATTCTTCGGACGTCCTTGTTGGCGATCACAGCAGTGATGACTACAGCATCGTCACCACCAGGAACGGTTGGGCCAAAATCCTCGTCAGAGAAAGAGATTATGGGAGCCTCAATTCCTCCTCTGTAAGGGCGATTGTCTTTGACTTTCCCTTGCACGGATAGAATCATTCTGTGATGATTCTTTCGGGCTGTAATTGAAGCTCCTCCTCCAGCGAACCCTCCAGCAATCATGTCAATGACTTCACGTCGGCCCTGACGTTGTTGCTGGGGCATGCTATCTTTCTGTGCTGCATTATCGGTCATTACACCTTTTTGCTTCTCTGCAGCAGTGAACTTTCGAACCGGACTGGGGTTGTTGTCATCCCCATCGTCGGGATCTCTTTCTCTTTTCTCATTCCGTTCTGCCCTGTCAAAGGATTTTTCTTTGAACAGGTATTGCTTCAATTTGCCTTCTCTAATTAGCGTCTCAACCGCGTTCTTTAGAGCTTGGCATTCATCAGTGGAATGACCATTTTGTTCATGAAAATCACAGTACTTTCGTGAATTTCCTGGTCTTTTCATAGGGGCTGGTCTCCTGATGCCATATGTGCTGAAAACTGGCCATCCGACCTCTCTCAAAATCTGAGATGGTCTGGCAGATAACTGTGCATAATGGCTGAAAGAATTGACATGCCTTTCTCGAGGTCGAGGAGGGCGGTTATCCACCTTAGGATTGGTGAATGGCCTCTCCATGCGTTCTGACCTCGTCTTCTCCTTACCCTTCTGGGTTTGGGGAGATGGTGTTGGTGGCTTTTTCTTTGCAGCCATTGCCTCCAAATGCATCTCTATGCTCACATACTTTGAGGCTTTTTTCCTGAACTCCTCAAAAGTTGTCGGGGGGCTCTTTGCTAATGAAAGAGCGAAAGCTGATCCTGGCTGCAATGCCTCAATCACGATATGCAGCTTGATAGATTCTGTGAGGTTAGGAACCAGGGCTGCTTCCTTATAAAACCTCTTCAGAAAATCTTTTAAGCCCTCTGTTTCACCTTGCTTAATCTGAGCCAAGGTGTGAGACGTCTTGGGTACGTCTCTGGAGATGACAAAGTGGGTTTCAAAGGCAGCTGCCATTTCCGTCCAAGAATCTATGGATCCAGAAGGCAGGCCTTTAAACCACCCGAGGGCTTCCTCAGACAATGTTCGAGGGAACATTCGGCACATCACGTCTTCATCAGCCCCCAAGTACATGGCTTCAAACACATAAGCATCAAGGTGCTTAGTTGGATCAGTTTCACCATTATACTTTCCGATGGAAAGTGGTTGAGTGGTTTGAAGGTGCTTGGGGATGCTGATGCCCATAAGTCTCCTTGAAAAAGGAACCTTAAGATTGTAAGACAATGGGGGTGCTGTTATTGAATCTCTCTTCCTTCGGGAAGCTGCATCCTCAGAATCGCGAATTTGTTCTCCCTCCTCAAAGGTTGGGATCTTTGAGTACTGAAGAGTGGTGGACTTTTCACCATCAGTTGTGTGGGGAGTGTTTCGCGTGCGAGATGACTCTTTATCCTCACTTTGCCTTTTTTCTCTTCGCAATTCAGCGAGTTCCCTCTGAAGTTGTTTGATCAACTCATCACGAGGATCAGGATCAGACACTGTTACTATCTTCTTTGAGTTGCCCCCATGAGAATCAAGGTTGAGTTTTCTGTAGGCATTAGGATTGGTTCTGCCTTCAGCTTGATTCTCCATGTAGTCTTGTGCTTCGCCTTCCATGGTGGATTACCTGCTCTGTCAAAGGATATGGGAATAACTTTATCGCGTCCCACTGGGCGTGCCAATGATCTGTCCTGGACCGGGGTCAAGAGAACCGATCTCAAGCCAGTCACGAATAGTATGTCAATACCGTCTAGTAGACCGGATGTATGTGTATCCGATGTAGGTATCCGTTGTCCTTAAATGAGGAGTGCGGATTGGGCGTTCTGGAGATCCTTCACACCGACCTAACGCGTTGAAGTGGGCGAATGGTGGTGTCACCTGCAAAGATTCTCCGACGCTCAAGTCAGTGATTATATTCCAAGTAAGGAATGTATTCAGAGAAGATTCAGTCGTAAAAGAGCTGAAGAAGAGGATCCCTAACTTCAATCATGAAGTTAGTTCATATACCTGATTGGCTCGATTAACGAGGACTCGTTGGTGGGGAACCACCAACTCCCATTAGCATTATTATATTGCGCACTTACCTGCATGATTGGGTCAAGTGGCTATTTTATATTGAGCATAGAGAATGTAGACTAGGATTAGGGAACAAGTTGACCATTCCCGTGAGCAGAATTTGGCTCGTAGTGCAGGGAATTATTGATCGATCCCTGTAGCAACAATCCTTGTCTTTTGCATAGTGACGTGTGTATTATCCGATGTCATGGTGTTATCCTGGATAACCGGTATAGGGAGAACGCCTGATACGGAATTACAGTCCGGATGTATACCGATGACACCGGTTACACGTAGATGTCTTATCAAAGACGTTGAAATATGTATAGTAGATCGGATACCGGTATTGAGACCGGATCAAATATTTAATAAAAAAATGATTATATGTCATTAAATTTGAGGGAAATATATTATCATCCGCATTACTTTGATTGATAATTTATAGGATGATAATGAGGCTTGAATTCTTGGGTATTCGCACCCATCTCAACTTTGACGATGAAAATCTATTTTGACAAAGTTTAAAGGAAATCCAACCCCACCAAAATTTGGTGGGGACGATCTGAATTTGAGAATACAAATACTGCCTCCAAACCCGTCATGTTATAAAAAATTAAGTAATTTTAATTATAGTTATAGTAAATAATGATAAATTAATATATATTTTAAAAAATATGATGTAACTCTTAAGTTTATTATTATGATTTTATGATCCGGTCTAGATACCGACACATGGGCAAGAAGATAATTTCACCCGATCACTCGCTTATTGGTGTCGCAGGTGAACCTCCGGATAGTAAACCTGTATCAAATACCTTTCTATATTGGAAGTCTAGGTCAGCACCATGCACATTGGAAAGCATCTCTGTCACCCGACAAACGGTACAAGGTACAGTCACAGGGGAATGTTCACAGGCGATGCGGAGGCACCTGCGTTGTGTGTCAAAATCGTATTGACGTATTATACGAATAGTCCCCTAACCCTAGGAGACTCTCCATTCTTCGCATGCACTCATATAAATACCAACATTTTCATAACTTTATGTTAGGTTCATTCTAAAACTTACGCTCATCAACCTTGAATTCTTTTTTCTGGTTACTGATTTGAGTGTCAGATAATCTTCGCAGGTGACACCACCTTTCGCCCCCTATCAACACGAAAGCTTGGTGCGAAGGATCCCCAGCACTCCAAGACCCTTATTTCCCACTGGAATAGGGACATAATATCGAATCCACATTGGACCGGTGTACAAAACACTAGAATCTAAGAACATTTGGGGTTGGTCCCACATCGGATCCTTGACCCCAGTTCAGACCAGTTTATTTTATTTTTAAGATATTTTTAATTATTAATTAGATTATAATATATTAGATATATATATTTTTTTATTAAAAATATATATTTATATTATTAAAATTAATAACAAATAAAAAAATATAGTAAAATATAAAACTCACCAATTTCTCTAAACACAATGAAACTCATGTAAATAAATATTAATTACATAATTTCAAACTTATTTTTTTTAGACCTCAACCATACTCACATTGACTTCTACAAGATTGAAGTCGAGAAGAGTTAAACCCATCCCCTTGACATCAAATCCTTTAATGGAAAATTGACATATAACTAAATAGTATTAAATCTGATATCATGTCAATCGATACCATAAAAGTAAATGAATATAAAATATCCGCACCTCTACTTTATTCTTCCACTTTTTGATGATTTATTTTGAAAAATGCTTACAAATGTTTTTAGAATACCGGTAAAGAAGGTAAAAAATACTTAAAAATATTGTTAAAACTTACTAATTATTATTGTTCACACACAGAGCTTGGAGCACAAAACCCTAGGAAAATCTTCCTAGGAATTATGTCTATTAATCTCTATAATGTGTTATAACATCCTTAATTTTTAAAATAAATTTCAATAAATTAAATAAATTTCCAAAAACAGGAGTCGGATTCGGTGAGCAACATGCTCGGTTTTTCATCAATCCGACCGGTTATTTAAAATACAATTAATGTACTTAAATTTCAAACAGATTTTGAATTAAATAAAATTTCAATATCTATTTTATATAAGCCGACCGGCTCTTTTGAAATATACAAATACATAATTTCACTCGGTATTCTCATGAGCCGGCCAAGGCTTTCACTAACATAAACTCTGAGCTGCTGAGTGTCTTCACATATCATGGTCGGCCCTTCATTCACTGAAAAATAAATGCAGAGGGTGAGCATAACATATCAAATAACAGTTATTGAATTGGAATAAAAATCTAATTAATAACTATAAAACCAATACTGATTATACTCGGCAATTCTAACTTACTCGGTAAATATTTAAATTTCCACTTGGCAATTACAGCCATGTTACCACTCGGTAAATAAAACATCACTCGGTAATTCAATCAAACTGCACTCGGCGAGTAAAACATTTCGCTCGGCAGAAACAACACATCATACTCGGTAACATAACAATCCACTCGACAGATAATAAATTATTCATTCTCAAAACTGAGACATATACACATACTCATCATAACAGCATGTTCTTACAATAACACATAAAATAGTGTATACACATGCTCAACCAAATGGATCCATTAAGTCACATACTTAATCAATGACCAACCAAAACAGGATCATGATTAAGTCTATCAAATTTTGTGTTGCAACACTGGCTCCCCGAGCCATAATTCAGCTCCTCGCTGATTCGGCCGTTTTACAGGTACCAAACCGCTCTGCGCCCATAATGTAACACTGAGTACCACTCCCAGAGTGATAGCGGTCCTCTACCCAGTGCTACGGGCCGGCCTTGAGTCACACTCAAAGGCGTCCGTGGTATATAGGAACCACTCTATCACAATTCATATTCAAACATCACACATGCATCCCATGCATATAAATATCATGAAAAGTTCATGAATCATCATTTATAACATCATCAACTCATATCATTCCACTCAGCATAATAACAATATACATAAACTCAATATGAATGGAAAATATGAAACATAAATCGTCATATAGTTGGGGTCTCATAACAATTCATACATATATCATATATAGCATATCAACAATATCCCAAATTCATTCATAAACCATGTATTTGAGATGTACGCTCCCCCTACCTGGAAATAAAATCTTCCAGCAGTTTTAGAAGCTTAACCAAGTCACTGTCCACAAATACCGACTGGAATGGCACTGCTACACCAGTCCAAGCTCTTCTTCGTAAAGAGAAAGAACGAAAATTTAATTGTCTTTGTTGTCTAACAGCTCCCAATAGTGAATTAGAGAGAAAAGGATTATGACGATTTCACTTTTAACAACTTCTCTATTAATTCAATGGCAGAAGTATTTATATGCCTTCCACATGAAAGAGACGTGAATATCTTAAAATACTCTACCACACGTTTCTTTAGTAATTAATGAAGGGGTAAGATATTTAATGAAAGGAATACAACACATCAAAATGGGTCCCAACTTAGAAAATATCTAAGAAAGGAATTTGCTAGAAGGTAGAAGAACATAATGATGTAGAAAGCATCCATCAGACCTGATTCTCGCTTGAGCGGACCACTCTCGCTTGAGCGAGAATTACCCAGCAACTAATTTCCATGCTTTCGCTCGAGCGAGACTCCCTCATACTAGCTACTCGTTCGAGCAAGAATTGTCCAGTAACGAATTCTACTATCATTCGCTTGAGCGAGGCACCTACTCGCTTAGGCGAAATCCAACTAGAGGCTGTCCTTTGATTCTGCACTCGCCCACTCGGCAAGGCTTCCTAGCACTCGGGTTTTTCACTCGGCAGTTCAGAGTCCATTTACTTTCTCAGAAATCATTTCTCTTGAAAGGATTACTTGGAAATCTCCTCGGGATTTCTTACTCAGGAAACTTAATCAATCAGAGTTGAAGTCTTTGTCCAGAAGCACTCTTTCTAGAAAGACTTACTCGGAATATTTTACTCGGAAGTATCTCTATGACACTTCACCCGGAAAATCACTTCACTTGGCAACTTAATCGGAAACGTTCCTCTCGGAATTGTTTTACTCGGTTTTGAATGTGTCTCAATCAGACACAGCGTCACTTCACTCAGAAATAGTTCTCTTAATGATGTTTCACTCGGAAACATCTTAACTTCACTTAGAATTATTCTCTTCTATCTTATTTCACTCGGAGTCTGATCCTTTTCACTCGGAAAACTTTACCTCATTCATTTTCCACTCGGAATTTTATTCAAAAATTCTTCTTTAATCATTTCTTAAGTTATTTTTATAAAAATTATAAAAATCAGGATGTTACATTTCTCCCCCTCTTTTAAAAAATTTCGTCCTCGAAATTTAATAAATTACTTAGGCACAAACTGCACATGAAACCGATAAGTATAAATATAACTCTCGTTTTACATAACAAGTATTTTCAAAATATAACGGAGTATAACATACTTTTTAGAAATAAAAAGTTATATGGCATTCGGATTTAAAAAATTTCCTATCACTCTTTTTGTACTATATCATCAGCTTGTTCAGCTTCTTCTGTGTGAATGTTAAACACTCGACCAACAGCTTGTGGATTAACATCCCTTTCCTGGTCATCTCTTCCAATCATCAGATTACTTCGTCCACTATTTCCTCCTCCGACTCCTCTATTTCCGACTCCCTGACCTCTTCTTTGAAAACTTTCTTGATTCATGCTAGCATTAGACTCGGTCGTTTGCAAAAGAGGGCAATTTGGACGAGTGTGTCCTTCTTTATTGCATTGGAAACAAACAATTTTGTTTTGGTTACAGTCACTCGTAAAATGATCACCATCACACTTGTAACATTTAATGTTCCTCGGAAAATTCATTGATCGGCCGCCAGAATTCACTCGGCCTCGAGATTCAAAGGATAATTCACTTTTGATCGTCTTTCCATGTTTCTTAAAATTAATCGGGGATAATTTTGAAGAAACATCCGATCGGCTACTTGTTCCAGAGGAAACTTTATCATCTTCCTCATATATCCGGCACTTGTTGACAAGAATCGGAAAACTCCTGATTTCTTGGTGTCGGAATGCCTTCTTAATATTTGGTCTTAGTCCACTTTCAAATTTGATGCACTTGGAGCCCTCAGTGCCCGACATTTGAAAAGGAGGGTAAAATAAACAGAGCTCCTCAAATTTAGCTGCGTACTCTTTGTCGCGACCGGAGTCCCGGCGCGCGACGCGGACTGGTTAAAGACAAATAAAAGAAAATTGAAACTGCATTGAAGTGAGGCTCTTGAGAAGCCTAAAAAATAAAGGGTTCAAGGAGTCGTCACCAATATTTATTAAGGAAAATATTAGGAAAACCTTTAAATAGCACTGGTTTTTTTTTGTTTTAAAAAAAAATGAGATTCTGTTTAGTCCGGGAGTCGAATTACAGGTGGGGAAGGTATTAGCACCCCACACTGTCCGTAAAAAACGGTTACCCAAATTGATCATGCGTAATTTAAAAAAATAATTATCAAATATTTCATCCTTCATAAAACAATCATAAATAATATACACAATAAAAAAATATATAAATATGAATAAAACAAAGATAGTAAAAGAATACATCCCCTAAGTTTGTTGTTTTTTTTTAGTTCTAAAAAAAATAAATAAACAAATGATTAAAAGACCATAAAAATAAAAGGATAAAAAAACAATAAGACGTCTTGTCTTAATTATTTTCTAGTAAAAAAAATTGATTTTTATTGAGAAATATAAAGTTTAAAACAAATAAATAAATAAATAAATAAAAATAAGAGAAAAAAAATAGAATTAAACACATCAACATGAAGATAAAGAAATATAATACACTTAATTAATTAAAATTGACAAGGAATATTATTTAATTATCTTTTAGAAAAAATAAGATTAATAAGATGTCTTATCTAAATTAATCTCATCTTAAATTTTTTTAAAAAAAATGAATGAATAAATAACACACTATTTATTAGTCTTGACCTTTTTTATTATTTTTTTTTACTTTTTTATGAAAGTGATTTTTCTTAATTATTAAAAGGTTACTAAGAGAAAATAATAGGAAATCATGACCATAATAAAAAAATAGATAATTATGTATACATATATATACATACTTATAAACTATTAAAATGGTTAAACATAAATAAATAAATAGAAAGTGTAGAAAAATAAATAAATAAATAAATAAATAAATAAAAGATGAATAACTAAAAATAAAAGTACAGAGAATAAATAATAAAAATAAAATATAAAAATAAAGGTACAAAAATAAATAAAAGTTCAAAAATATAAAAAAATAAAAATAAAAATAAATAGACATAACAATAAATACATTAAAAATAAAAGAGCGGAAAAATAAATACATAAAATAAAGGGGCAGAAAAATAAATAATAAAAAATAAAGGAGCAGAAAGGTAAATAACAAAAATAAAGGGGCGAGAAAGTAAATAACAAAAAAAAGAGACAGAAGAGTAAATAACAAAAATAAAGGGGCAGAAAAGTAAATAACAAAAAATAAAGGGGCAGGAAAGTAAGTACATAAAAAATAAAGGGGCAGAAATGTAAATAACAAAAATAAAGGGGCAGGAAAGTAAATACATGAAAATAAAAGGGCAGAAAAGTAAATAACAAAAATAAAGGGGCATGAAAGTAAATACATGAAAATAAAGGGGCAGAAATATAAATAACAAAAATAAAGGGGCAAAAAAGTAAATACATGAAAATAAAGGGATAGAAAAGTAAATAACAAAAATAAAGGAGCAGAAAAGTAAATACATGAAAATAAAGAGACAGAAATATAAATAACAAAAATAAAGGGACAGGAAAGTAAATAAATAAAATAAAAGGGCATAAAAATAAATAAATAAAGATAAAAATGTAAAAAATAAAAAAAGAAAAAAAATAAATAAACTAATAATTGCAGAAATATAAAGTGCAGATAAATAAAGTACAGAAAAATAAATTAACAATAATAAAAGTGCAGAAAAGTAAATAAAGAGAAATAAAAGTATAAAAAAAATAATAAACAAAGAAAAATAAAGGCACAAACAAATAAATAAAAATGGAGATGCATAAACAATAAATAAACAGATAAATAACTACAAAAAAAATAAAGTGCAGGAAAATAAAGTGCTTGAATATAAATAAAGAAAAATAAAAGTGTAGAAAAATAAATAACAATTAAATAAAGACGAATAAATAAATATAAATAAACAACTTTGTATTAATAAAAAATACCTTGGTACAAGATCAATTACAGAGAAATTAGAACGGAAGTCGGGAAATCAATTTTGTGTGGATTTCCTTTGCTTTTGGCTTTGTTTGGACTTGATTTGAAGGTATTTGGATACCGGTTACAACACTTGGACAGTATTTTAGCTCACAAAAACTCACATACTAAGACAAACTAGAGTGGTGCACTCATTTTCCTAACTAAGATTACACAAAGAAATTTTTGAGAACCAAAACTTCTAAAAATTCTCACAAAAATTTAGCACTCTTTTCCCTATTTTTCTTCTTCTCCTCCAAAATGCCTCAATATCACCTTCTATTTATAGAAGGAAATTGGCATTGGATCCTCCCTAAAAGACATCACTTTCTTACTTTTCCAATTTGTCCAAATTCCATGTCAATTTCCCCAATTTTCTCTAATTATCCAACCAAACTGGGGCCCACCACTAAAAACCACCGTAACCCCTTTTTCTTTTTCTTTTTTTTTAATTTTTATTTTTTTTTGGACTTTTTTTTTGGACTTTTTTTTTGGACTTTTTTTTGGGCCCATTTCTTTTTTTTGTTTTTATTTTTTTTTTGGGCTTTTTTTATTTTGTTTTTTTTGTTTGGGCCCTTTTTTTCTCTTTTTTTCTTTTTCTTTTTTTTTTTTGCCCCTTTTATTTATTTTTTTTTATTTTCGTTTTTTTATTTTTTTATTTTTTTATTTTTTCTCTGATTTTTTTTTGGGCCTTTTATTTAAAGGTACAAATGGAAACATAAATTATTTATTACATATATGGAAATATATAAAATATCCAATAAATATAAATTACTACCCACATTATAAGGAGTAAAAAGGTAGTCACAAAACATCGTCTTCCCTCCCTTATTCTTTCCTCTTGGCTTCGGCATCCATCAGCCATTGCTTGAGAGAAATGAAGAGAATTGATGAAATGAGAGGTGTGGTAGGAAATGAAGAGGGATTGAGTATTTATAGAGATGGGGAAGGGTTACTATTCCAACGGGCACTATGCAATTTTTAATATTATTTTTTTTAATATGATCCGGGGTGGCAACCTGGACTGGGTGGGGTTCTAAGTACTGTACCGCGTCACCAACGAGAACTGGTAAGTCATAACCGGGGTCTGAAATCATTGGTCAACTATAGACATTTCTCTTCACCTCGGTTAAATATTAAGCATTGGGGAATCTCCTGCAGGTGTACCTCCGGTGTGTCTTGAAGTTCAAGTACGGATTAACACATCAGTTTTAACTTGAAGAACCTCGGATTCCCTTCGAACTGAGGTGTAAAATACCGTACTCCACTGAGGCTGTACGAGCTTAGAACTAATGAGGTAACACCGGTCATGAAACCGTGCTAGGACCCCGGTTAATGCAGTCAACATTGACTCCGGACTCTAGGACAAAAAAACTCTTTTTCTTCTCTTTTTTTTTCTTTTTCTTTTTAATATATATCACCGGACAAAAATAGGTGTTCACACTCTTCAACACTCAGATTTCCCTGTCGGAGTTCCATAAATTCCAACTCCTTCTGGCTTCTTACAGTATTCGGAAAATACTTTTCAAGGAAACATTCCTTGGAATTTTCCCAATTCAACTCGATTCCCATGGCTTCCATTCGGTTTTTAGCCATCCTCCACCAGTTCTCTGCCTCCTTCCGAAGCATAAATGCAACGTATTCAACCTTCTGAGCCTCGATGCATTGTAGGCTGCCAAAGATCCGTTCAAGATTCTGGATCCAGGCATACGCTCGGTCGGGCTGAAATCCACCATGGAATTCAGTCGGTTTTCTCTTGAGAAAATAATCAATACTATGATTGTCACTCGGTTGAGGGGTATTCTGCCTTTCTAAAATGTCAGCCAAACGCTGGAAGGCAGCAGCCATGGCATCCATACCATGAGGGTCTATTTTCCAATCCTGAAACAGTCATCATATAATTTATTAATCAAATCATCTAATCGTTCTAGAAAATATCCGGCATTACAAGGTAATGATCCAGTTTGGTAATACATAAATCTCTCACACCAACACATGAGGCCGGTGCGAAGAATCAAAACTGGTTTCTCTCTCAGAGAATCCAAATTACATAGACCGGATACACAGAGCCGATCTTCAATTTCACCCAATCCTTACACTTATAGCTGGCCCAACACCGGATTACAAACCCCGGTTTTAACCATGATTTCACTCAGCTCATAGTATTTAGTAGCTACACCTTGGCCTTGGACTTTTCAAGTCTTGCTCTCATACCAAAATATAAAATCCTTAATTTTTAAAATAAATTTCAATAAATTAAATAAATTTCCAAAAACAGGAGTCGGATTCGGTGAGCAACATGCTCGGTTTTTCATCAATCCGACCGGTTATTTAAAATATAATTAATGTACTTAAATTTCAAACAGATTTTGAATTAAATAAAATTTCAATATCTATTTTATATAAGCCGACCGGCTCTTTTGAAATATACAAATACATAATTTCACTCGGTATTCTCATGAGCCGGCCAAGGCTTTCACTAACATAAACTCCGAGCTGTTGAGTGTCTTCACATATCATGGTCGGCCCTTCATTCACTGAAAAATAAATGTAGAGGGTGAGCATAACATATCAAATAACAGTTATTGAATTGGAATAAAAATCCAATTAATAACTATAAAACCAATACTGATTATACTCGACAATTCTAACTCACTCGGTAAATATTTAAATTTCCACTCGGCAATTACAGCCATGTTACCACTCGGTAAATAAAACATCACTCGGTAATTCAATCAAACTGCACTCGGTGAGTAAAACATTTCGCTCAGTAGAAATAGCACATCATACTCGGTAACATAACAATCCACTCGGCAGATAACAAATTATTCATTCTCAAAACTGAGACATATACACATACTCATCATAACAGCATGTTCTCACAATAACACATAAAATAGTGTATGCACATGCTCAACCAAATGGATCCATTAAGTCACATACTTAATCAATGACCAACCAAAATGGGATCATGATTAAGTCTATCAAATTTTGTGTTGCAACGCTGGCTCCCCGAGCCATAATTCAGCTCCTCGCTGATTCGGCCATTTTACAGGTACCAAACCGCTCTGTGCCTATGATGTAACACTGAATACCACTCCCAGAGTGATAGCGGTCCTCTACCCAGTGCTACAGGCCGGCCTTGAGTCACACTCAAAGGCGTCCGTGGTATATAGGAACCACTTCATCACAATTCATATTCAAACATCACACATGCATCCCATGCATATAAATATCATGAAAAGTTCATGAATCATCATTTATAACATCATCAACTCATATCATTCCACTCATCATAATAACAATATACATAAACTCAATATGGATGGAAAATATGAAACATAAATCGTCATATAGTTGGGGTCTCATAACAATTCATACATATATCATATATAGCATATCAACAATATCCCAAATCCATTCATAAACCATGTATTTGAGATGTACGCTCCCCCTACCTGGAAATAAAATCTTCCAGCAGTTTTAGAAGCTTAACCAAGTCACTGTCCACAAATACCGACTAGAATGACACTGCTACACCAGTCTAAGCTCTTCTTCGTAAAGAGAAAGAACAAAAATTTAATTGTCTTTGTTGTCTAACAGCTCCCAATAGTGAATTAGAGAGAAAAAGATTATGACGATTTCACTTTCAACAACTTCTCTATTAATTCAATGGTAGAAGTATTTATATACCTTCCACATGAAAGAGACGTGAATATCTTGAAATACTCTGCCACACGTTTCATTAGTAATTAATGAAGGGGTAAGATATTTAATAAAAGGAATACAACACATCAAAATGGGTCCCAACTTAGAAAATATCTAAGAAAGGAATTTGCTAGAAGGTAGAAGAACATAATGACGTGGAAAGCATCCATTAGATCTGATTCTCGCTTGAGCGGACCACTCTCGCTTGAGCGAGAATTACCCAGCAACTAATTTCCATGCTTTCGCTCGAGCGAGACTCCCTCATACTAGCTACTCGTTCGAGCGAGAATTGTCCAGTAACGAATTCTACTATCATTCGCTTGAGCGAGGCACCTACTCGCTTAGGCGAAATCCAACCAGAGGCTGTCCTTTGATTCTGCACTCGCCCACTCGGCAAGGCTTCCTAGCACTCGAGTTTTTCACTCGGCAGTTCAGAGTCTATTTCTTTTCTCAGAAATCATTTCTCTTGAAAGGATTACTTGGAAATCTCCTCGGGATTTCTTACTCAGGAAACTTAATCAATCAGAGTTGAAGTCTTTGTCCAGAAGCACTCTTTCTGGAAAGACTTACTCGGAATATTTTACTCAGAAGTATCTCTATGACACTTCACCCGGAAAATCACTTCACTTGGCAACTTAATCGGAAACGTTCCTCTCGGAATCGTTTTACTCGGTTTTGAATGTGTCTCAATCAGACACAGCGTCACTTCACTCGAAAATAGTTCTCTTAATGATGTTTCACTCGGAAACATCTTAACTTCACTTAGAATTATTCTCTTCTATCTTATTTCACTTGGAGTCTGATCCTTTTCACTCGGAAAACTTTACCTCATTCATTTTCCACTCGGAATTTTATTCAAAAATTCTTCTTTAATCATTTCTTAAGTTATTTTTATAAAAATTATAAAAATCAGGATGTTACATGTGAATAACATGTGCTTTTATACAAAGGTTATAGGGTATGTTTCGGCCCATTAAATTAAGATATAAGCTAATCTATTATCTGATATTAGAGAGAGATTTGAGGGATTGGTAGAGACCATCCCTCATCTCGAGGGGGAACAGGAGCCCCCTAGTCACGAGCTTTGGTCGCAGGACCGAGTGAAGTGGCTAGACAATAAAGCATGATAGGGTCTTTCGAGTTGTAGATCAGCGAATAGTCCTTAGTTCCGAGTGGGCGACAGGGGTCCTAGGAACCGGGGGGAGGATGATCTTCGAGACTGCATAGGATCAAGTATACGAAAAGTTCTCGATCCATGTGGAGGGCTGGAAATAATTGTTATTTCACTACCTGTGGGAATAGGGCCTATTTACTTGTTATGATTATGCTATTTTTACACCATAAATGCTCCTCTTAAGATGCACTGTTTCACTTTAGGGT
Organism: Clitoria ternatea; assembly: GCA_037962975.1. Classification (NCBI taxonomy): domain Eukaryota; kingdom Viridiplantae; phylum Streptophyta; class Magnoliopsida; order Fabales; family Fabaceae; genus Clitoria; species Clitoria ternatea. The sequence goes on along the minus strand of CM075674.1, from coordinate 115,174,026 downwards.
GCCTTATAGTACCGTGCTCGTTGATAGAAAGGTCTCTTACCCTCAACTGTTGGATTTGTGTTAGCATTGATTATTGAAGTCTCGTGCCTTTTGACATTTCATGTCTGTCTGCCCACCAACCGCTGGATTAGTGGTAGCATAAGGTTGTAACTCTTGCCTTTAAATTTGAATTTCTATTCAGTTTTACATTTTCTAGACTTGCTGAACTTCATTCCTCTATTTCTTTACAGTTTTGTTTGCTTGGATCCTGTCGCTTTCAGCTTTTCCTTCTTTTTTCTTACTTTAGCATCTCGCAAGGTTAGATTTCTCCCCCTCTCTTGTTTCTTTGTTTCGAGGGTTGTGATGGCTTTACTTAATAGGGCTGGTTACGAGTTGTAACATCCCTGTTTTTAGAAACGATTTCATCCTTGTAAATTTTTGAATTATGGAAGGTTTGAAAGAAGAATAAGTCAATATATATACCCTGTTGATGGTCTGTGGTATCTCATAAGTATCATTTTATGCATAACAATGTAGATTATAAGGACCATTAGCTAAATTAAGCAAAAACCGAGTGAAAAGAGCTCTGTTCCGAGTAACAGAGAGGAATTCCGAGTGAATAATTGGAAATTCCGAGTGAAGGATGGAATTCCGAGTCAGTGTCATGTTTTCTGAGTAAAACATGACTGAGGGGACTACCACCGAGTGGAATCCTGACCTGAGATACAATTCTGAGTGAAGTGTGTTCAAGAGAACACCTTCTGGATAAAATTCCGAGTCAAAACACCCTGGAATGACTCGTTTTCGAGTCAAACCTTACCAAATACTTCTTTTCCGAAAAAAAAACTGCTCTGATTAAAGTATTCCGAGTGAAAGAAAGCTTAAATACTCAAGTTTATGTTGATTTGATGCTTCTTACCGAGTGAAACGTGTTATGGAAGTATTCCGAACGGTTTCTTATGTATTTGCTTAGAAAACCGAGTGGAAATGGAAGAAGGAACCATTCCGAGAGAAATATAGAGAGGCTGAACCATTACCGAGTGTGAAAGCAAGTGGAAGAATTCCGAGCTAGGTATTCATCAAAACCTACCTCTTTCACAGACGGTGTCCATCAAATCCCTCACATACCGTCCTCTATTTCTTATTTCACACCGGCTAGAGGAAGCTGTTCTTGAACCGATGTGCACACCAAACAATTCTGAGGCGGCGTTCACCAAAACCGATCTCTTTGTAGCCTCACAACAACCGTCCTTCCATAACACAACACCGCCTGTCACTACACACCGCCCATCACTACACTCCGCCTCACACTGTACTCCGCCCTCACTCAATACCGCCTCACATTGCACTCCGCCCTCACATTGCACTCCGCCCTCACATTGCACTTCGCCCTCACATTTCACTCCGCCCTCACACACCCAATACCGCCCTCACATGTGATACCGACCTTCTTGCCAGCACTGAATATCTTTTTAATTCCACTTCAGATAGTGGTCAGCCCACTTAATCATATAAAACCAAGAATGATTGGCACAATGAACCAATCAAAGGAGAAAGTTGCCTCCATTACAATAACTTTATATATTTTATTCCAATCAAATGCAAAGCTGACTGTGAAAAGAGTCAAAAGGCTCTATTATTCCACCTAATTCTCCAACCGATGTTTCCACTTAGTTTCCCACTAACTCTCATTATTTAGCCCAGTACTATATCTCTAAGAACACACACATACACGAAACATAACCACAGATATACTTCTGTTATTCTTTCCTCTTCCTGCAAGCTCTCTCTCTCTATTTCTTTCCTCTCTCACTCGGATTTGAAGCAGGACAGTGAGGGGAACCTCTTTCTTTTCATCCAGGAACTTCATTGAGGTAAGGGGGTATATTCTTGGGTGCTCTGTGGGAAAACCGAGTGGAGGACAGATTCAATGTTATGTGAATTACATGCTTTAATTATATACATATATATATCTGTTACTAAATGCTTATAATCAGTTCAGAGTTGTTTGATTAAATGTTATGGTTATTGTTTTATATTTGAATATATGTGTAACTAAATTGATAAAAAATACATGCTGGTTGTTGGACTGTGAAGATATTAAGGAACCTGGGTGTTTATGTGAGTTCCAGCAAGGATTTATAAAATAGAAGTCGGATTCAGTGAGTAATAAGCTCGGATTTTATGAAAAACCGACCTGAGCATTCGGATAGAACATTTTACTCGAAAAATACATTATTTTCACTCAGAAAGTTACTTTCACCCTAATTTTACTCGGTATTTTATTTTATTCCACTCAGAACAATGTTTCATCATTATGTTTCACTCGGAAGACACTTCTGAGACTGATTGTACTCGAAAAACATCCTATTTCTCTCGGACAGCTTAGCTTCATTCATGAAACCCTCTCCCAATGATTTAACTCGGTAAACAACCTTATTTCATTCAGAGAATATTTCCTTATTTATTTTCACTCGGACAACACCTTCTCAGTTTCAAGTTACTCGGAAAACAATTTATTTTTACTCAGCAAACAGTTATTTTCACTAAAAGAACTCCCTTCAGTTTAATGTAACTCGGCATATAAATTTAATTCACCAGAAAACCTTTCCCAACCTGATTCCACTCGGAATCAAGATTATCTTACTCGGAATTATTTTACTCGCATGTGTCTTATTCAGACAGAACCTTTCTCAACTAAATTCACTCGGTAAACTCATGTTTTAGTCGGAACTTATATTGAATTCACTCAGAAAACTCCTTTGAGACTGATGTCACTCGGAATCGTATTTTATTACACTCAGAAATTCAATTTTTACTCGGTTTCATCAACATCTTTCACTCATGAAATTCTTTCTTACTGATTTCACTCGGATTGATGCTTATTTTATCCAGAAACTCACTTCAGCCTGAATTTACTCGGTATCTAAACTCATTTCACCCAGAAAATTCATTTTTCACTCGGAATCAGACCTGTTTCAATCGAAAAACAGCTTTCCAGTACAATTTCACTCGGATTTTTAGCCAGATCGCTTGGAGAACCCTTCTCTATATGATTCCACTCGGAATCATACTTATTTCACTCGGATTCACCCCTGTTCCACTCGGAAAACTCTGCTTTTAGTGTTTTTCACTTGAATTTTCAATTGAAAACTAATCTTTACTACTTTTTAAGTTATTGGTAAGTTATAATTATCATTCTTATTCTATTTATTGTCAAACTTAGTATTGTTATCATTATTATTAGTTTTATTATTATTATACATTGTTAATCCGGTCTGGATACCGGCCCCTATTCTTGTGACGTCAGACTGACCTCATATAAGGAAAACCGGTGTCCTGGTTCAACATTACCACACCGGATATCCGTTGTCTGGCCGTCCGTCCTCACTCCACGACAACATCATTCATTTTCTCCATAGCGGTTCTATGTTCATTTTTATAGGGTGTTTATATAACTGTTGGCTTTTCAGTCACAGCAAGAGAAGAGTCCCTGATAACTTATCAATAAAGACACTGTTTGTAGCAAAATACGTCACATCAATGGCTTCAGAAAGTAAGTGGGCGTGTCAGCAGATTATGCGGAAAAGGTGATTATCCTCTCCTCTCCCTAGAGGATCGTACTCTGATAATTGACCTACCCTCCTGACACATTCTGAAAGTCGAGCCACTTTGATTGACACAATATACACGCAATCAGAGCTAGGGGACCCACCTGCATCCAACGACTCATTTCTCTTACGTTCAACTATAAGAAGCCCATATCAATACACATGCATGGTATCGTTGTTCTATCTCACACTTTTACTATTACTTCGCTTAAGCATTCATTGAGTCTTACACTCTTCTAACTTGAGCGTCGGAGAATCTTCGTAGGTGGCACCACCTTTCGCTCCCCTACAACGCGAAACGCTGGTGTGAAGGATCTCCAGGACAACAAGACCGGCCTCTCCCACTGAGAGACCGGATTAATACATCGGATATACACTGTTCCGGTGTGCAAACCCTAAAAACACCTGTATTCTTGTGGCTGGTCCCACACCGGATTCTAGACCCCGGTCCAGACCAGTTCATTGGCACGCCCAGTGGGACTCGATAGAGTTATTCCCATTTTCGCAGAAGTTCGGTTGTCACAATGGAAGGTGATGGGAGAGATTTCGTGGAAGGTCACGTGGAGGATGTGACCCATCAACAGGCTGGGAGGAGACTCGTCTTCGAATCCCCTGTAACTCAAACCCGGAGGATGGTGCAAGTGCAGACGCCTGACCCTCGCGATGAGGTTATCAGGCAACTCAGGGAGGAGCTGATGGAGTTGAGGCGGGAGAGAGGAGGAGCTGGGGACAGAGTAGTGTCTCATGCAGAGGATGCTCACCATGCATCAGCGAGGGATAGATCTACAACCCTCCAGTATTCGAAGATCCCCACATATGAAGAGAGGGAGCAGACGCAGGACTCTGGTGATAGAGTCAGCACCAGGAGAAGGGAGCAGGCGGTGGTAACTTCAGGGACATACAAGCTTAGTGTCCCTTTCTCAAGAAGGCTGATGAGTATTGTCATCCCAAAACACTTGCAAACAACTCAGCCATTGTCGATCGGGAAGTATAATGGAGAGACCGACCCCACTAAGCATTTGGATGCTTATGTTTATGAAGCTATGTATCTGGGAGCAGATGAAGATGTTATGTGCAGGATGTTCCCAAGGACGTTGACAGAGGAAGCTCTTAGCTGGTTTAAAAGCTTACCCACAGGATCCATAGACTCTTGGGAGGAAATGGCTGCTGCATTCGAAAGCCATTTTGTCATCTCTAGGGATATCCCAAGAAATTCTCACACCCTGGCCCAGATAAGGCAAGGAGAAACTGAAACTCTTAAGGAGTTCCTGAAAAGGTTTTACAAGGAGGCTGCTTTGGTCCCTAACCTCACGGAGGCCATACAACTCCATATTGTAGTGGAAGCTCTTCAACCTGGTTCAGCCTTTGCCCTATCTTTGGCAAAGAGCCCACCTACAACCTTCGAGGAGTTTCGAAGGAAAGCTTCCAAATATGTGGGCATAGAGATGCATCTAGAGGCAACTGCAACAAGAGTAAAGCCTTCTACACCCACCCAGCAGCCACGGAGAGAAAAGAAAAGGGTGAGACCTGAGAAGCATGCCTTTAGAGAAGACTTTGTGAACGCTCGTCAGCATCCACGAGATAGGCGTGTATCATCGTTCGACCACTATGCTCCGTTGAACACCAGGCACTCACAAATCATGAGAGAGGTTGGTTGGCCAACTCTGAACGTCTTTGGTATAAGGAAGCCAGCCCCAGCCAAGAGGGGTGGTAACCCACGTAAATACTGCACTTTCCATGAGCAGACAGGGCACAACACTGATGAGTGCAAGGCGTTAAAGAATACGGTGGAAACTCTCATTCGGGAAGGAAAGCTGAAGCAGTATTTGTTTAAGGAGAAATCTATGGATGAGCCTCACAGGATGGAGAAAAGAAATAGAGATCCTGATGATGAAGATGATAATACACGCAACCCAGCAAGGAAGTTCACTGCGGCTGAGAAGCAGAAGGGGGTAGTGATTGCTGAAGGTGCCCAACAAAGTAACATGCCCCAGCAGCAGAGGCAGGGCAGACGAGAAGTGATTGAGATGATAGCTAGAGGATTTGCGGGGGGAGGAACATCAATCACAGCACGAAAGAATCACCACAGGATGATTCTGTCAGTCCAGGGTAAACCGAGGGATAACCGCCCTTTCAGGGACGGTATGACAGCCCCGACGGTGTCATTTACTGATGATGACTTCGGCCCAACAATTCCAGGAGGTGATGATGCGGTAGTTATTGTGGCCGTCATAGCCAATAAGGACGTCAAGAGGATCCTCGTCGATCAGGGAAGTTCCTGTGATGTTATCTTTTATAATTGTTTCAAACGAATGGGTTTCAATGATGCAGATTTACAACCCTACACACAAGAACTCACAGCGTTTAATGGAGCCAAGCAACCCACCAAGGGGTATCTTGACACTTTGATTTCTTTTGAAGGAGAGCCCGGCGCGAGAACAGTCAAGTCAAGAATCCTGGTGATTGACGTGGAATCCCCATATAACGGTATCATAGGCCGTCCAACACTGAATGCGATGGAAGCAATTGTTTCCACTCCTCACCTCTTGATCAAATTCATTGACAAGGACAACGGTGTGTCCTCTCTCCGCGGTGATCAGGAGATGGCTCGATATTGTTATAACCTGAGCCTCAACATGGTTAAGTTGGAAGCATTCAACAAGAAGAGGAAGTTGAACGACGGGGGAACAGCGGCAGGGTCAGTCAGTCTCATTGACCTGGACCCCAGAGCGGAATTGAAGATTGATCCACTCAATCCCTCTAAGCCCACACCGGATGGTGGTTCCAGGGACGTTGTGTTGGGAGATTCCCCAGAGAAGGTCACGCACATCAACGATAAGCTGGAGTCTGCTATGGAGCACCGTTTATTAGCCCTTTTGCAGGAATTCAAAGACCTTTTCACATGGACAGCAGCAGACATGCCGGGGATGGACCCTGACTTCTGTTGTCACAAGCTTGCAGTGTATCCTGAAACTAGACCGGTGGCCCAGAAGAAGAGGAGGTTGGGACCGGAGAAGCAGAGGGCGGCTTGCGAGCAGACAGAGGAGTTATTGAAAGCAGGTTTTATAAGGGAGATACGCTATTCATCTTGGCTTTCTAATGTGGTCATGGTGCAGAAGGCCAACGGTAAATGGAGAATGTGTACAGATTATGTGAATCTTAACCGTTGTTGCCCTAAAGATCCATATCCCCTGCCCAACATCGATCGCATGGTGGATGATTCATCTGGTTACCAATACCTCAGCTTCATGGATGCCTATTCGGGGTACAACCAGATTCCGATGTGGGAGGGAGACCAGGAGAAAACTGCCTTTATCAATGACCGCGGTGTTTTCTGCTACACCATCATGCCTTTTGGATTGAAGAACGCCGGCGCTACCTATCAGCGCATGATTAACAAAGTCTTTGAAGGGATACATACAAGGCTGGTTGAAGTCTATATTGATGATATCATAGCCAAAACGCCCGCTGGAGGAGACCACATTGAAGATCTACGCCAAGTCTTCACTAGGCTTCGGCAGTACAACATGAGGTTAAACCCTTTAAAGTGCACCTTCGCCGTTCCAGCAGGAAAATTATTGGGATTTATGTTGACCCAACGAGGCATTGAGGCTAACCCCGGGAAATGTCAAGCAATCCTGGACATGCAGAGTCCTAAATGTTTGAGGGAGGTCCAATCATTGAATGGGAAAGTGGCCGCTCTAGCTCGTTTCATGCCTAAGATGGCGCACAGGTCCCTCCCCTTGTATAAGGCGTTGAAGAAACACAAGAGTTTTGAATGGGGAGAGGAACAAGAGCAAGCCTTCCAGCAGCTCAAGGCCGTTCTCTCGAGCCCACCAATCCTGGTTAAGCCTGACCCTGGCGAGACGTTAATCTTATACTTAGCAATCTCTGATGAAGCTCTAGGTGTGGCCTTGGCGAAAGAAACCCCTGAAGGGCAGAGACCGGTGTACTTTACTAGTAAGACGTTTCAGGGGGCGGAAGGAAGGTATCAGAAGATTGAGAAGGCTGCCCTGGCAGTCGTGTGGGCGTCACAACGGTTGAGGCCCTATTTCCATGCGCACCCAGTACTGGTGAGAACGGATTTGCCTCTCCGTTCAGTGCTTAGCAAGCCCGACCTAGCTAGAAGAATGATAAAATGGTCTATCGAGCTGTCTGAGTTTGAAATTTCATATGAGCCTCGGGGAGCCATCAAGGCACAAGTGTTGGCCGATTTTGTTGTGGAAATGACTGGGGCGGACCCGGCCACCCCTCGAGCGCATTGGACCATTTACGTTGATGGCTCGTCGAATAGCAAAGGTTGTGGAGCAGGTGTGGTGGTAGAAAGTGATGATGGTGTGCACCTAGAAATTTCCCTCCGATTCAATTTCAAAACCTCCAACAACCAAGCTGAATACGAAGCATGCCTGGCCGGTCTCCGTGCGGCGATTGACATCGGAGCATCAGCAGTTACACTCTGCAGTGATTCCCAACTGATGATTTCGCAGATCCAGGGGGAGTACCAGGCGACGGAACCACAACTTCAATTGTACTTGAATTGTGTTAATGAGTTGAAGGGAAGATTTGAAGTTTTAGAGTTCAAGCATGTGCCCAGGGAAGAAAATACCAGAGCGGATATCTTATCAAGATTGGCAAGTACAAAGCAGCCTGGCAGCACAACAACGGTGGTTCAAAGCACTTTGACATCGCCCAGTATACCTCTATATCCTTCTCTGAATGCTATCTTGGTGAGCTATCCATACGAGGATTCTTGGGTCATTCCCTATATTCGCTATCTGGCTGATGGTCAACTTCCCACTGACGAGAAGGAAAGGAGACGAGTGAAGAGGGAGCTGCCATATTTTACTATGGTCGATGGTGTTTTCTACAGAAGGGGATTCTCTGTCCCATATCTTTCATGTTTAAGAGAAGACGAAGTTCAAGCGGTCTTGGCTGAGGTGCACGAGGGGCAATGTGGGCACCATGCTGGAGGCCGAAGCCTAATGAGGAAAGTCCTCAGGGCTGGATACTGGTGGCCCACTGTGAAGCAGGATTCCGCAGATTTCGTAAGGAAGTGCGACGCTTGCCAAAAATTCTCTAATCTCCACCATACACCGGCCCAAGAGTTATCTTCATTTGCTGTGCCTTGGCCGTTCTACCAATGGGGCCTTGATATTTTGGGTCCGTTTCCCACTGCGCCAGGAGGAATCAAATACTTGATCGTGGGGGTAGACTACTTCACCAAATGGATCGAGACAGAACCAGTAGTGCATATCACTTCTGCACGTACAAGACGTTTCATGTACGAGAATATCATAGCTCGGTTCGGGGTGCCAGGGCGGATTGTGACTGACAACGGCACCCAGTTTACAGACAAAAAGTTCACGGATTTGCTTGAAGGGCTGGGGATAATCCAGATATTCTCATCTGTTGAACATCCCCAAACCAATGGACAAGCAGAGGTAGCTAACCGAGAAGTGCTAAAGGGGTTGAAGAAGCGTCTGGGAGAAGTGAAGGGAGGATGGACTGACCAGCTGTGTCATGTTTTATGGGCATACCGCACTACGCCTCATTCTTCAACTAACGAATCCCCATACCGGCTGACGTACGGGGTTGAGGCGATGATCCCAGTGGAGTTACAAACAAGATCAGCTCGTGTAGAGTATTTTTCAGCTGAAGATAACAACGCCAACTTGGCATCAGAACTGGACGTCCTCCAGGAGTTAAGGGAAAAGGCTTTCGTTAGAGATCAGACAATAAAAGCAAAGGCTGCACTCCGGTATAATAAACGTGTCCAGTACAGAGCTTTTAACACCGGAGACCTCGTTCTGAGAAAGGCCAGTGTGGGGAATAAGTTCGCCCACCAAGGAAAGCTTGCACCGACGTGGGAAGGTCCTTATAGAGTTTCGGAGGTGACTGGAAGAGGGTCATACCGGTTGGAAGAACTTGATGGAACTCCAATCCGCAACAAATGGAACACTCAGAACTTACGAGTTTATTACAGCTAGTTGGTAAGACGGCGTGTACTCTTTTTCCTTACTTGAGTTTTTTCCCATTGGGTTTTCTCAAGAAGGTTTTAATGAGGCATGGCCCCAACTACGCTCTTTGTGTAATCTATTTTTAATTTTAATGAGAATACACCTTAACCGCCCTATCATTCTCACTTTTCTTATGTGTTGTGATTTATAGCCGTAGTTTAATACGCCTACACCTCAGGACGGATGAACGCAACTACCCATTCTGTAGTTGATGAGATAATTTCTCGAAGAACGGAGGAAGACCCCTCGAGACGGACGATCTCAAACACACAATGTGTGTTTTGACGATGTAACTCCTTGAGGTGGAATGGGTTGTAGGGCTGGTCCTTTTTCAAGGCCACAAACCGAACCCCATTCGAAGATTACATGGGTTGTAGGGCTGGTCCTTTTCCAAGGCCACAAACCGAACCCCATTCGAAGACAACATGGGTTGTAGGGCTGGTCCTTTTTCAAGGCCACAAACCGAACCCCATTCGAAGACAACATGGGTTGTAGGGCTGGTCCTTTTTCAAGGCCACAAACCGAACCCCATGCGAAGGCTTGGGCGCAGTAGGCCGGTTCATACTGAAAACCGCGCTGAACCCCGAGTAACGGGCGCAGTAGGTTCAGGATTAGCCCTGATCCGAACCCCGTGTTGAAGGCTTGGATTGTAGGATTGCACCGAACTCCAAGTACGGTTAGTAGGATCGAACCGAACACCGTGTGAAGACTTGAGGTGTAAAACCAAACCGAACCTCAAGAGAAAGGCGCAAAAGCTTACCCTTGTCAAAGTTATACTAAAACTCAAAGGTAATGCCCGTCCTCAGTTGTGGAACATCCACCCCGGAGCGGTTGAACGCTAACGTACCCGCTCTACATCTTCGAGGACAGATAAGCATTTCTATCTTTTTAAGAAGTTAAAAAGTAATCCTTGAGATAAACTTTCCCTTCCCAATGTACTTACACTTGGGGACAGGGTATGCTTTCAATTAATTGTCAATTGTTCGTTATAATTTGTTATTTTAATCCGGTGTGATAAGTACGCTCTTAGCAGCTAGGTAACCACGCAGAACGGATTCGTAAAGCATTAAAGACAATAAAGTGTTTTGTATAACACTAAGTTATTCAACAATCACACGTTCAACGCAAGCAGTTGAAGAAAAGCAATAGCGAATTTTATTTTCAAAAATAAGAAAATGTGCAGGATACAAAGTGTTTTAAAGCTGGAGCCGATCCCAGAACACGGCTATGAATGAAAGCATAAAATTAAGAGGCCGGTGCTTGATCCTCTGCAGTAGGCACTCCTGCCTTCTCCGTTTTGTCCTCCACTTCAGGGTGGGCACCTTCTTGTGCTTCGGCTCCAGAGGCAGCGGTAGACGTCATGGGTTCCATACTCTGACCTTCTGGAAAGGGAGGCAATTCATACAGAGATGCATGGGGTTCATGGTGCGATCCGTCCTTATGAACTTCGACAAGTCTTCCCCTATGGAACTCGAAGAACGGATCTAATCCGTACAAATTCAGCTTCACTCCAGGGTTACGATAGTAGACTTGACGAAGGGCCAGGCCGAAGGATTCATATGCCACATTTTTGCATATCTCCAAGGCTTTGGCAGCCTTGGCCTTTGCAGCAGCTAGTCTTCTTTGAACCTTGGCATAATCCTCTTCTGAAGGCCCAGCACTCGCACCACCCTTTTTGAGTTCATCAATTTGGGCTTGCATCTCCTTCCGAATGGACTCCCACTCCCCAAGATCCTTGTTGCGACCGTCCTCCATAACTTTGAGATCGTCAGCAAGCTTAGCCGATCTCTTCTTCTCCAATTGTAATTCTTCTTCAAGGAGGGGTATGGATTTGTTCTTATTCTGAAGGTTGGCAACTTCCCGCTCTAGGGCCTTGTTCGCAAAATGAACTTGGCTTGCCTCTTCAGTTTTCCTCTGGAGCGTTTCTTTAGTTTTCTTCAACTCTGACTCCACCCCCCTGTGAACTTCAGCTTGCTTGGCCGACCATTTCTCCTTCACCGCGAGTTCGGTCTCAAGTTTTTCAACTTGATCCATATAGTCAGCTTTCTCGCTCAGGGACTCGAGCAGGCCGGACAGTTCATCAAGCTGCCAACGCCCAGCCTTGCAAGCACCTCGGACCCCAGCAGCGTCGAGGGAGGGGCGGAGGCAATACCGTGCCTTTGGAAGAGTAGGAGGCATGGACCCCTGAAACCACAAATAGGGGGAGAGGAAGGAGTCACGCGAAGGATCGAACGCCGGAGGAGGACCGTTCCCAGAGTCCGGTTCTGAAGCATTCTGAGAAGAAGGGGCAGAGGACTCAGGAACGGGTTTCTTTCCCTTGTCCTTCTTCAATTCAGCTTCTTCGGCCGTCCTCTGACGCTTCTTCACAGGGTCATCAGAGGAGGGCTTCTCTTGATCTGCCTTCTTTACAAGATGCCTTTTCTTCCTCTTCTTCTCTGGGACGACCTCCTCGTCATCCGCTCCAGTGGCCTCAGCTGCTCCCTCAGTTTCCTCCTCATCAAAGAGAGGAACCTCATCTCCTACCGCAGAAGTCAGAGGAATGAGGGGAGTTTTGGTGGCGTTCCTCTTCGCCTGGATTTTATTTTCTTCAGAAGAGGAGTCATCGTCAGCCATCATGGTCCTTAACGACAACATCTCTGGGCAGGCTTTTTCAATTTGTTCTGCAAAACAAGAAAAGTTGAATAAGCATACAAGAAGAAAAATAACCAGAGCGGAATAACCATACAACACAAGGAGAATAAGAGCGGATGTTACGGAGGTAGGTGTTTTTGATGCCATCCTCGGCCAAGAGAAGACGGCTGGAAAACCCTTTGAGGGTCTTTGAGGCCGTCTGCATGGCGCTCAAGACCTCAACAGAATGAGGGGAAAGTTCGCTCTCATCTGTATAATAAGCACGGCTCATAAGGAGAAAATGCTCGTGCGTCCAGCTAAGGGGAAACTTGGTAAACCCCTCTTTATTCCGCCAGAAGACCAGCTTATTTGGTTGAATCCGGACCCGCGTGTAGTAGTGTTTGAAGGAGCGCCCATCCACCTTTGCGGATTCCGTATAAGACTTGAAATTTACAACCCTTGAGTCACTACGGAGAGTAATGAACCCAAGGCCGCCCTTCTTGTTAGCACGGCGGACCACCTGGCAGTAATAAAATAACTTGGCCACAGTGGCAGAAAAATTGAAATGCTCCCCCAGAACTTCCAGAGCCCGGATAAGACTCCAACCGTTGGGATGTAGTTGTGAGGGGGCGCAGTCTAGGAAACGCATGACGACCATCTGGAAATCCGTCAGGGGAAAGCGTACTCCCAGCTTTAAGAAAACGAAGTCGTACATGTAGTCCGACCTCGCATCAGGGACGCTGTGGCATATTCTTTCAGAGGGATGTGGTGCCATCACAGCGTATCGCGCTTTGTACTTCTTATCCGAATATATCTTGCAGCGGAAAGAAACCGTGCACTCCTCCTCACTTGTATGGTGCGAAGGGATCTCTAGGAATTCCTCTTCCACCCAGCAATAAGGTTTTTCCCTGTTGAGTTTCTCCCAGTCAAGCCGATGTGCCACAACATTGACACACCCTTTAGTAGAGCGGAGAAACGGTGTTTTTCCACGTCCTGGAAGATCCATGGTTGTGTAGGCGCGGTGGAACGCGTAGGTGCTGTGATAAAAAGCAACATCGTCAGAGAGATAACCTTCAGTACTTGACCCCTCATCAGAGCGGCTGGTAGCCCTCGAACCAAGGGGAACCTCAGAGCGACGAGGGGAAGAAGACGCTCGTGAGGAAGAAGCTTCGGCTCTCTCTGAGCGATGGCGCCCAGCCACAGGAGGATTCACTGGAATCCTCCCACCACGGTGGCTAAGGGGGGCACGAGAGCCAAACCTCCCCCTGTTTGAATGACCAGCGTGGCCTGCTCTAGGGCGCATGATGGAAATAGAATGACTAAAATTACAAGGAGTTGAAGGAAAGGGAGGTTACCTAAAGGAAGAGGATCTTTGAGAAGTTGGAGACGACAAGGAAATTCCAAGGAAATTTGAGCAGAGTTTCACTAAGCTTGAGGACAAGGATGGATTCCAAAATCTGCTAAGAGTTCCTTTTATAGGTAACGAAGAAACACAGTGTTTCATCGAAGGTCACAAGGCTTGCATCAAAACGCAACCCCTTCAAATTGAAACGACTCCGTCGTTTCACCATGTACGGGCGCGAAAACAGTAACGTTTCAGTAAACATTTTGACAAAATAGGCCCCCATTCATTTTGAATCCGGGCCCAATAGCCCAATCGACGGTTACACTCTGGGGTAATCATGGCTCTTGCATAAAAATGCATTTACTGTCCAATCATGCTGTGCGCATTTAATGCCTCCCAACCACTTTTCGAATACCATGGGTTTCGATTTTCAAAGACTCTTGGGATTTCCATTACTTATTTTATGCTGTCTGAATCCATTGTACGCAACGCAAGAAGAGCGGTCACCCGTTTATTAGAGCGGACGCCATCGAGCTCCCAGAGACTTACTAGAATGTTCTACCGGCATCCAGACTTCTCTAAAGAGTGGTGTAGCTCATATGAGCAACTTAACAGTCCCTCATACAAGCTAGGGGACAAATGATCCGGTCTGGATACCGGCCCCCATTCTTGTGACGTCAGACTGACCTCATATAAGGAAAACCGGTGTCCTGGTTCAACATTACCACACCGGATATCCGTTGTCTGGCCGTCCGTCCTCACTCCACGACAACATCATTCATTTTCTCCATAGCGGTTCTATGTTCATTTTTACAGGGTGTTTATATAACTGTTGGCTTTTCAGTCACAGCAAGAGAAGAGTCCCTGATAACTTATCAACGAAGACACTGTTTGTAGCAAAATACATCACATCAATGGCTTCAGAAAGTAAGTGGGCGTGTCAGCAGATTATGCGGAAAAGGTGATTATCCTCTCCTCTCCCTAGAGGATCGTACTCTGATAATTGACCTACCCTCCTGACACATTCTGAAAGTCGAGCCACTTTGATTGACACAATATACACGCAATCAGAGCTAGGGGACCCACCTGCATTCAACGACTCATTTCTCTTACGTTCAACTATAAGAAGCCCATATCAATACACATGCATGGTATCGTTGTTCTATCTCACACTTTTACTATTACTTCGCTTAAGCATTCATTGAGTCTTACACTCTTCTAACTTGAGCGTCGGAGAATCTTCGATGGTGGCACCACCTTTCGCTCCCCTACAACGCGAAACGCTGGTGTGAAGGATCTCCAGGACAACAAGACAGGCCTCTCCCACTGAGAGACCGGATTAATACATCGGATATACACTGTTCCGGTGTGCAAACCCTAAAAACACCTGCATTCTTGTGGCTGGTCCCACACCGGATTCTAGACCCCGGTCCAGACCAGTTCAATTGTTAACATCCAAATTATGCGTAATTACATAAAGGATATATATTAATTTACTCTTTATGAAAGAATATATATATGATAGATATATTTCTAAAAATTAATAAACGAATATCTTACAAGGATTAAATGATATGATGAGACTGGAAACACATAAGATACCCAGGGATCTAATGATAAGAATAATGCATTTCGCATCATGAAAATATGTTTTGAAGAAGAAAAACTAGAGCATACACCTGGTACGCTGGAGGACATTCACGTTCGATCTCAGTAGAAGAATCTTGGGAGTACAACTGGAACGGCAACCCAATGGCATCAGAGTCGCGCCTGATAGCGGGTGAGACGATGCAATTCTAGTGTACTTCGACTAAATGACGGGATGTATCTATGATCGTGAAGAGCCAAGTCCCAAGATGAAATGATATATATAATGATGAGAACCTGTGAGTTCATTCGTACCATATGATAAAAGAAAGGGGACTTGGTGAGCTCCGATCGCTCTAGAATGGAAACATTGTGCCCAAGAAATAACTTGAGCAGGATGGAATCCAAAGAATGAAAGGATGATGATGGATTGATTTATTGGGCCCACATGCATCATGAGACTTAACCAAAGATAAATCATAATAAATCCAAACTCATGCATTCATTACAGCATATTTGATTGTTATAATTGTGAACATGCTAAATATACGATTATGTGATGACAACATGCTTGATTGTTATAAATATGCTAAATGTATGATCTATGTGACATTGTATGTTAATTGGATTATGTCCGCACCGGATGAACCAATCAGGGTCTTGGGTTATACTCACCCTTACTGTTGAACATTTTTCAGAGGAATTAGAAACTCAAGAACCCGAGTGTGAAGATCAGCAATGCGCTGAACCCATTGAGAACAATCATTAAGGATAGAATATTTATAATCAGACACCGGATGACTGTATAATATTTAAGGGTGCCTACGTGCCCCATTCTATTAAGAGTACAATTACTTACAGTTTGTGAATGACTATGTGATATATACAATATTACTTCCGCTGATCTACCACGTATTCATAAAAAAATATATATATATATTCACTTTTTCTAAAAACTGTTAACACTCTCAGTTAAATGGGATGAATCTACAGAAGGATTTGTCTTATCTAACCGAGGGTGTTATAAAAGATGGTATCAGAGCATAGTCGATTCATTAAGCTTGTGGAGTGGACCATTAGGTTTCCACGTACTCTGATAGAAATATTGAACAGTGCATAACACTCCTAAGACTAAATATCCTATGTGGAATGCTCCACATAACGCATACCCTAAATCTATTTGTTGATATTCTTTCAGCAAATTCCTAATGGCACGCCAAAATAACAATCACGTGATGGAGAATCTTCTTACCAGAATTGTGGAGGTAATAGAACGACAAGAGTTACCTCATGCTTCTGCCAGACAGGGATTAGCTGATTTTCAAAGGAACAACCCTACTCAGTTCAAAGGAGGCTTCAATCTAGAAGGAGCACAACTATGGATTGAACACCTTGAAAAGATTTTTGTCGCTATGCGATGTTCTGATGAGGATTGTGTAACCTTTGCTGTCTTCATGCTGGTTGGAGAAGCAGAACACTGGTGGACTCATGCTAGAGTCAGACTAGCTACTGATGGGCATATCATTACTTGGGGACGATTTAAGACAGAATTTCTCACTAAATATTTCCCCGAAGACATAAGGAGGCAAAAGGAGCAGGAATTATTTAATCTGAAACAAGGCAATATGACTGTTGGGGAGTACGCTGCTAAGTTTGATGAACTGGCAAAATGTTGTCCCTACTACACTCACATGGGAGAAGCATCAAGATGCGCAAAGTTTGAAGCAGGATTACGGCAAGAAATTCGCCAATTCATATGTTGTCAACAAATTACACAATTCACTACCTTGGTTGACAGATGCCGCATCTTCGAAAATACCTCTAATCTTCGACGACCTAGAACGTCCAGTCATGGCCCCGAGCGACGGATGCCAGACCAACAACAAAGAAGGGATTTTCGAGGAGATCAACCATATTCCCGACCACCTTACTCAGCCAACCGAAATCCTTCAAAAGATCAAGGGAACAATCAGAACCTGAAATGCTATATTTGTGGAGGACCACATATGGCAGTAAATTGTAGAGCCTGCACAATTTGTGGACGGACTGGACATCGTGATGCTGACTGTTGGTTTAAAAATACTAACAACCAGCAACAAGTAACTCAAAGACAGGCAGTACGACCAACAGGTCAAGGAAGTGGAGGATCTACTGCAAATGTCCCTACCAACAATGCCCCGAGAATGCAAAATGTTCCCCGCAACAACAACTTCAGACAGAACAATAATCCTGGAAGGCCCGGAAACAACCCAACCGGAAGGCCAGGGGAAATGCCAGAGTTTTTACCATGAATGGTGCAGAAGTATCACAAGAGAACGATCTTGTGCAAGGTACATGCTTTATAGGAAGTACTCTATTAAATGTATTATATGATTCTGGAGCCACTCATTCTTTTATATCTGAGAATTGTGTAAAACATTTAAAGCTTCCTACAACCTCTCTGCCCTATCAAATGATTGTCACAACTGCCGCCAATAAGCCCATTTGCTCTACTCGCATATGTCTAGAATGTCCTCTCAACATCGAAGGGAAATCTTATCAAGTAGATCTGATATGTTTACCTTTGATTGATCTAGACATTGTTTTAGGGATGAATTGGCTTGCTGCCAACCATATTCTTATTGACTGTCATAATAGATCCATCTCTCACGGGTCTATTACATCTGAATGTGATCAAGTCACAGATTCTTGCCTTGTTAGCTCAGAAAAGGTAATCTCAAAAGAAGTCCAACTATACATGATCCTTACTGAAACTGAGAGTAAGGCCACTTCTCAACTTGAACAGATTCCTGTTGTTCAAGAATTTCCAGAAGTATTCCCTGAGGACATACGAGAGCTACCTCCAGAGCGAGAAGTCGAATTCAGCATTGATATTATACCGGGCGTGGGACCAATCTCTATTGCTCCTTATCGGATGTCACCCAAGGAACTCAGTGAACTCAAAGAACAATTAGAAGAACTTCTAGAGAAAGGAATGATTAGACCCAGTGTCTCACCTTGGGGAGCACCAGTTCTTCTAGTCAAAAAGAAGGATGGCAGTATGCGGTTATGTGTTGACTATCGTCAGTTGAATAAAGCTACGATCAAGAACCGATACCCTCTTCCAAGGATCGATGATTTGATGGACCAATTACGAGGAGCCACTATCTTCTCGAAGATTGATCTGCGATCAGGCTATCATCAAATCAGGGTAAAGAAAGACGATGTACCCAAAACGGCATTCAGAACACGATATGGGCACTATGAGTATCTTGTTATGCCCTTTGGAGTTACAAATGCACCTACAGTCTTTATGGGATACATGAATCGAATCTTCCATGAGTACTTGGACAAATTCGTGGTTGTATTCATTGACGATATTCTCGTCTACTCCAAGAGTCATAAGGAACACGAGGAGCATCTTCGAATTGTTCTAAACACTTTGCGTGCAAGGCAATTGTACGCCAAGTTTTCAAAATGTGAATTCTGGTTGACAGAAGTGAAATTCTTAGGACATGTCATCTCTAAGGAAGGAATTGCTGTGGATCCTACCAAGGTAGAAGCTGTACTAAATTGGGAACAACCCAAGAATGTGACGGAAATCCGCAGTTTCCTTGGACTGGCTGGATATTATCGTCGATTTATCGAGAATTTCTCTCAAATTGCAACACCTTTAACTAAGCTGACTCGTAAAGATCAACCATTCGAATGGACTGACAAATGCGAAAGCAGTTTTACGGAGTTACGCCAACGACTCACTAGTGCACCTGTCTTGATTTTGCCAGATCCTGCCAAGCCATATGAAGTCTACTGTGATGCGTCAAGACAAGGACTAGGATGTGTCCTAATGTAAGAAAGAAAGGTTGTTGCTTATGCTTCAAGACAGCTAAGAACGCATGAAGTTAATTATCCCACACATGACTTGGAATTAGCTGCAGTTGTGTTTGCTTTGAAAATCTGGAGACACTACTTGTATGGTACATACTTTGAAGTCTTCAGTGATCACAAAAGCTTGAAGTATCTATTCGATCAGAAGAAGTTGAATATGCGACAACGTAGGTGGATGGAATTTATCAAAGATTATGATTTTGAACTCCGATATCATCCTGGAAAAGCTAATGTTGTGGCTGATGCACTCAGTAGAAAGGCTTTACGTCTATCATATATGATGACAAAGGAGTTAGAACTGATTGAACAGTTTCGCGATTTGAACCTAGCAGTAACACCAAAAAGGGGAAGCCTTATGGTTGGAATGCTAAGGATTTCCAATGATTTCCTGAAACAAGTCAAAGAAGCTCAAGCCAATGACCAGGAATTACAAGATCTAGCAGAAAAGACAAAAGACGGAGTCTCAGAGTTTAGCAAAGATGAACATGGAGTGATCAAGTATCAACAGAGGCTCTGTATTCCAGTCAACGCAGATCTTAAGAGATCTATCCTAGATGAAGCACACAAAAGTAAATACAGCATCCACCCAGGATCAACCAAGATGTACCAGGACTTGAAGAAATTATTCTGGTGGCAATGAATGAAAAGGGATATCGCTGAGTACGTAACAGCTTGTCTGATGTGTCAGAAGGTAAAGGCGGAACAACAACGACCAAGTGGGACCTTCGTCCTTTGGATATTCCAGAATGGAAATGGGATGAGATTGCTATGGACTTCGTGAGTGAATTTTCCAGAACATCAGCTGGATATGATGCTATTTGGGTAATCGTGGATCGATTAACAAAGACCGCTCACTTCATTCCTGTCAATATGAAGTATTCCCTAGAGAAACTCACCCAGATCTATATCAATGAAATCATACGATTACATGGAACTCCCACTACGATTGTGTCCGATCGAGATCCTCGTTTCACATCACAGTTTTGGAAGAGCCTGCAACAAGCTCTAGGAACTCGTCTGAAGTTAAGTTCCGCATATCATCCACACACAGACGGACAATCGGAAAGGACGATCAAGACTCTTGAAGATCTGTTACGTCTTTATGTCTTGGAACATGGTGGAAATTGGCAAGAATATCTTCCACTTATTGAGTTCACTTACAACAACAGCTATCATGCAAGCATCGGAATGGCCCCTTATGAAGCTTTGTATGGAAGAAAATGTCGTACACCTTTATGTTGGTGTGAGACTGGTGAGAAGACAATAATTGGACCAAAGATTGTTCAGAAGACAACAGAACAAGTTCAGAGGATTCAAATGGCAATGAAGGCTTCGCAAGATAGATAAAAGAGTTACTATAACAAACGTCGAAAGCCATTAGAATTTGAAGAAGGTGACCATGTATTTCTCAAAGTTACCCCTACCACTGGAGTAGGAAGAGCTTTGAAGGCCAAGAAGTTAAGCCCCAGATACGTAGGACCCTATCAAATTCTGCAAAAGATAGGAACTCATGCGTACCGTATCGCTCTGCCACCCGAGCTGACAAACCTTCACAATGTCTTTCATGTCTCTCAACTCCGTAAATATGTACCAAGCCCTGATCATGTTCTAAGTCTCGATTAATTTGTTCTGAAAGAAAACCTTACTTTAGAAGCATCGTTAGTGAGGATTGCTGACCGACGTCTCAAACAGCTAAGAGGCAAGGAAATCCCTTTGGTCAAGGTAGTTTGGAGTCAGACAGATGATGGGGATGCTACTTGGGAAATTGAGGAAAAAATAAGGGAATTGTACCCTTAATTGTTTTAACTTTAAATTTCGGGACGAAATTTCTAAAAGGAGGGGAGAATGCAACATCCCTGTTTTTAGAAACGATTTCATCCTTGTAAATTTTTGAATTATGGAAGGTTTGAAAGAAGAATAAGTCAATATATATACCCTGTTGATGGTCTGTGGTATCTCATAAGTATCATTTTGCGCATAACAATGTAGATTATAAGGACCATTAGCTAAATTAAGCAAAAACCGAGTGAAAAGAGCTCTGTTCCGAGTAACAGATAGGAATTCCAAGTGAATAATTGGAAATTCTAAGTGAAGGATGGAATTCTGAGTCAGTGTCATGTTTTCCGAGTAAAACATGACTGAGGGGACTACCACCGAGTGGAATCCTGACCTGAGATGTAATTCTGAGTGAAGTGTGTTCAAGAGAACACCTTCTGGATAAAATTCCGAGTCAAAACACCCTGGAATGACTCGTTTTCGAGTCAAACCTTACCAAATACTTCTTTTCCGAAAAAAAAACTACTCTGATTGAAGTATTCCGAGTGAAAGAAAGCTTAAATACTCAAGTTTATGTTGATTTGATGCTTCTTACCGAGTGGGACGTGTTATGGAAGTATTCCGAACGGTTTCTTATGTATTTGCTTAGAAAACCGAGTGGAAATAGAAGAAGGAACCATTCCGAGAGAAATATAGAGAGGCTGAACCATTACCGAGTGTGAAAGCAAGTGGAAGAATTCCGAGCTAGGTATTCATCAAAACCTACCTCTTTCACAGACGGTGTCCATCAAATCCCTCACATACCGTCCTCTATTTCTTATTTCACACCGGCTAGAGGAAGCTGTTCTTGAATCGATGTGCACACCAAACAATTCTGAGGCGGCGTTCACCAAAACCGATCTCTTTGTAGCCTCACAACAACCGTCCTTCCATAACACAACACCGCCTGTCACTACACACCGCCCATCACTACACTCCGCCTCACACTGTACTCCGCCCTCACTCAATACCGCTTCACATTGCACTCCGCCCTCACATTGCACTCTGCCCTCACATTGCACTTCGCCCTCATATTTCACTCCGCCCTCACACACCCAATACCGCCCTCACATGTGATACCGACCTTCTTGCCAGCACTGAATATCTTTTTAATTCCACTTCAGATAGTGGTCAGCCCACTTAATCATATAAAACCAAGAATGATTGGCACAACGAACCAATCAAAGGAGAAAGTTGCCTCCATTACAATAACTTTATATATTTTATTCCAATCAAATGCAAAGCTGACTGTGAAATGAGTCAAAAGGCTCCATTATTCCACCTAATTCTCCAACCGATGTTTCCACTTAGTTTCCCACTAACTCTCATTATTTAGCCCAGTACTATGTCTCTAAGAACACACACATACACGAAACATAACCACAGACATACTTCTGTTATTCTTTCCTCTTCCTGCAAGCTCTCTCTCTCTATTTCTTTCCTCTCTCACTCGGATTTGAAACAGGACAGTGAGGGGAACCTCTTTCTTTTCATCCAGGAACTTCATTGAGGTAAGGGGGTATATTCTTGGGTGCTCTGTGGGAAAACCGAGTGGAGGACAGATTCAATGTTATGTGAATTACATGCTTTAATTATATACATATATATATCTGTTACTAAATGCTTATAATCAGTTCAGAGTTGTTTGATTAAATGTTATGGTTATTGTTTTATATTTGAATATATGTGTAACTAAATTGATAAAAAATACATGCTGGTTGTTGGACTGTGAAGATATTAAGGAACCTGGGTGTTTATGTGAGTTCCAGCAAGGATTTATAAAATAGAAGTCGGATTCAGTGAGTAATAAGCTCGGATTTTATGAAAAACCGACCTGAGCATTCGGATAGAACATTTTACTCGGAAAATACATTATTTTCACTCAGAAAGTTACTTTCACCCTAATTTTACTCGGTATTTTATTTTATTCCACTCAGAACAATGTTTCATCATTATGTTTCACTCGGAAGACACTTCTGAGACTGATTGTACTCGAAAAACATCCTATTTCTCTCGGACAGCTTAGCTTCATTCATGAAACCCTCTCCCAATGATTTAACTCGGTAAACAACCTTATTTCATTCAGAGAATATTTCCTTATTTATTTTCACTCGGACAACACCTTCTCAGTTTCAAGTTACTCGAAAATCAATTTATTTTTACTCAGCAAATAGTTATTTTCACTAAAAGAACTCCCTTCAGTTTAATGTAACTCGGCATATAAATTTAATTCACCAGAAAACCTTTCCCAACCTGATTCCACTCGGAATCAAGATTATCTTACTCGGAATTATTTTACTCGCATGTGTCTTATTCAGACAGAACCTTTCTCAACTAAATTCACTCGGTAAACTCATGTTTTAGTCGGAACTTATATTGAATTCACTCAGAAAACTCCTTTGAGACTGATGTCACTCGGAATCGTATTTTATTACACTCAGAAATTCAATTTTTACTCGGTTTCATCAACATCTTTCACTCATGAAATTCTTTCTTACTGATTTCACTCGGATTGATGCTTATTTTATCCAGAAACTCACTTCAGCCTGAATTTACTCGGTATCTAAACTCATTTCACCCAGAAAATTCATTTTTCACTCGGAATCAGACCTGTTTCAATCGGAAAACAGCTTTTCAGTACAATTTCACTCGGATTTTTAGCCAGATCGCTTGGAGAACCCTTCTCTATATGATTCCACTCGGAATCATACTTATTTCACTCGGATTCACCCCTGTTCCACTCAGAAAACTCTGCTTTTAGTGTTTTTCACTTGAATTTTCAATTGAAAACTAATCTTTACTACTTTTTAAGTTATTGGTAAGTTATAATTATCATTCTTATTCTATTTATTGTCAAACTTAGTATTGTTATCATTATTATTAGTTTTATTATTATTATACATTGTTAACATCCAAATTATGCGTAATTACATAAAGGATATATATTAATTTACTCTTTATGAAAGAATATATATATATATGATAGATATATTTCTAAAAATTAATAAACGAATATCTTACAAGGATTAAATGATATGATGAGACTGGAAACACATAAGATACCCAGGGATCTAATGATAAGAATAATGCATTTCGCATCATGAAAATATGTTTTGAAGAAGAAAAGCTAGAGCATACACCTGGTACGCTGGAGGACATTCACGTTCGATCTCAGTAGAAGAATCTTGGGAGTACAACTGGAACGGCAACCCAATGGCATCAGAGTCGCGCCTGATAGCGGGTGAGACGATGCAATTCTAGTGTACTTCGACTAAATGACGGGATGTATCTATGATCGTGAAGAGCCAAGTCCCAAGATGAAATGATATATATAATGATGAGAACCTGTGAGTTCATTTGTACCATATGATAAAAGAAAGGGGACTTGGTGAGCTCCGATCGCTCTAGAATGGAAACCTTGTGCCCAAGAAATAACTTAAGCAGGATGGAATCCAAAGAATGAAAGGATGATGATGGATTGATTTATTGGGCCCACATGCATCATGAGACTTAACCAAAGATAAATCATAATAAATCCAAACTCATGCATTCATTACAGCATATTTGACTGTTATAATTGTGAACATGCTAAATATACGATTATGTGATGACAACATGCTTGATTGTTATAAATATGCTAAATGTATGATCTATGTGACATTGTATGTTAATTGGATTATGTCCGCACCGGATGAACCAATCAGGGTCTTGGGTTATACTCACCCTTACTGTTGAACATTTTTCAGAGGAATTAGAAACTCAAGAACCCGAGTGTGAAGATCAGCAATGCACTGAACCCATTGAGAACAATCATTAAGGATAGAATATTTATAATCAGACACCGGATGACTGTATAATATTTAAGGGTGCCTACGTGCCCCATTCTGTTAAAAGTACAATTACTTACAGTTTGTGAATGACTATGTGATATATACAATATTACTTCTGCTGATCTACCACGTGACAGGGCCCGCAAGCGCACGGGTTATGTTGCGTAATATAAAAGATTATCGTTCTCCACAGGGACTGTGTTCAAAGTACCAACATATTGAAATTTAATTATCCACACAATTGATTTTTAATATTTTTGTAAAATAAAACACAATTTAAAAATCCAAATTTAGAAACAAAATTTACTTGATACTTAAAA
The DNA here is from genome assembly GCA_037962975.1 of Clitoria ternatea. NCBI lineage: Eukaryota > Viridiplantae > Streptophyta > Magnoliopsida > Fabales > Fabaceae > Clitoria > Clitoria ternatea. Next base: position 115,149,045 of record CM075674.1, on the reverse strand, counting down.
AAAATCAGAGTTGAGAGTATCTTGGGATTTCAGGGGATTAAGATTCTATTTTATGTTTAATGAATTTTAACTTTTCATAAATAAGAATCGAATTAAGTTTTCCAAGGCGAATTTTCCAAAAGCTAATTAATATGTTCCTTTCGGAATCCTATTAATGTACCTAACCTATGGAAAGCGCTGCTTAATCCTCAGAAAGGCCCATTATCGTTTTATGAAAATCCCTTTTATTTCCTCAAAAGAATTTTGATTACTTTCACGGTTTTACCGAGGTCACAAAAAGCATTTCAAAAATCTTAGGTTTAGTTCAAAGCTTTCTGGTAAAAATAAATCTCTCGATTCTATTTATTACCTAAACTTACTAATATACTCGTAAGTATACAGTTTTATCATTTAGGTTCTTGTTAGGAATTACTAAAAGCATTAAGCATAATTGAACTAAATGGAAAACAGAAATTTATTTAATTCCAAGTCAAAATAACATTAAAATAAAATATTATCATACCCCCTTTATCCCAAGATAATTAATTTAGCTACTCATGAAATAATTTTAAATTCATGTAAATAATGGAAAAATAAAACATACAAGACATGGTAAAAATAAAGACTTACGGGTTTCTCCAAAAGCTCAGAATAATTTACCACTGTATTTCCTTGTTGCAATAATTTCTCCACCAATTACAAATTTAAATTCTCACTTTTACAGCCCTCACACTCTTACAAAATAAAAAAAGGAAAAGAAAATAAAAAGAAAGAGAAGAAAACGGACAGAGAAAGAAGAAATGGAAAAGAATAGAACTAAAGAAAAAGAGAGAGAAGTAACGAAGAAAAGAAATCTGATGTGGTTGATGGAAGTGATCGCTTATTTGCTCCTGGTTGCTCTTCCTTTTATAGGCGAATGGATGAATGAATCCAGCTAAGGAAAACACGTTTAAATTTGCAAGTGGGAGAAACTTTCGGTGCATGTGACTTCCAACTGTCCCAAATTGCATTATTTTAATATTTCCAATAATTCGGTGCTTGGATTTTAGTGAAGATCGGTGCAGAATAAAGAAATTCAGAGTGGAAAAACGTTATTTTCCCACAAATCCGGGTGAAAGCTTGCTGGACGGTGTGGTGGATGAAGCCGGTGTTGCTGGGCGGTGTTGTGTTGAGTGAGTTACTGGGCGGTGTTCAATTGATCTGGTGTTGGGCCTGTGAAGAGAGTCTGGGCGGTGTGGAGAGTACTGCTGGACGGTGTTGTGGTTTAAGAGTCTGGGCGGAGTTGAGAGGGTTACTGGGCGGTGTTATGTTTGAGAGTCTGGGCGGAGTTGAGAGGGTTACTGGGCGGTGTTATGTTTGAGAGTCTGGGCGGAGTTGAGAGGGTTACTGGGCGGTGTTATGTATTAGAAGAAGAAAGGGAGACGGTGTTGGGAAGTTAGGCGGTGTGTTGAGGTGAGGACGGTTGGGCGGAGTTGTGGATTAGGAGCCTGGGCGGTGTTGGAGAGAAGTCTGGGCGGTATGGATGGAAAGGAAAAGTGAAGTGGGACGGTGTGTGGTATGGAAAGGAGAGGAGTCTGGTTGGGTGAAGAATCTAGGCGGTGTCATGGATTAGGAGCTTGGGCGGTGTCATGGATTAGGAACTTGGGCGGTGTCATGGATTAGGAACTTGGGCGGTGTCATGGATTGAGGACGGAGTTTGTGGAGTAGGTCGGTTTTCTCTTGTTTTTGACCCTTTATTTCCTTAATTCCTGCAAAATAACATACCCAAGTAGAATAGAGTGGAAAGAAAGTAAAAATCGCAATAAATAAAAGGAAATACAGTGGATAATGACTAAATTCTAAGCAAACTAAATCTATTTTATTGTATTAAAAAGCACTTATCACCACGTATTCATAAAAAATATATATATATATATTCACTTTTTCTAAAAACTGTTAACACTCTCAGTTAAATGGGATGAACCTACAGAAGGATTTGTCTTATCTAACCGAGGGTGTTATACGAGTGGGTGAAGGATGAGGTATTACTCATTTCTTCATCTTTCTAGGATAAAGAGTCCATTGCTAGGTTGTGGGAGGGAGAGTCATTTTCACATTCCTTCATTGCTTAAAATGTTGAGTGCGTTAGTTGTTCTGCATCCGATAGGGTATGCCATGATCGCGCAGCTCCGAGTGAGTTGGACTTCACTTTTGTATACGAGACCTTCTCATCTCGACTATATTTATCCTTTCCTTTCTCTGATTTTAAGATGGGGATGTTGAATGCCCTTAACGTTGCTCCCACCCAGTTGCATCTGAATGGGTGGGCTTTCATGAAGGCTTTTGGGGTTTTATGTGAATACTTCGGTCATGTCCCCGCTGTTTCTCTCTCTTTTTATTTTTTTAAAGTGAAGATCCCCAAGGGTGAGGCACCGGTAGGTTGGGTTTCCTTGAGTGAGATTGTTCACTGTAATTTGATTAGGGCGTTCGACTAGTCCTATAAGAATTTTAAGATGGGGTTTTTTAAGGTCCGCGTTGGGCTAGACCCCCCCCCCGGGAGAAGATTTCTTGCATGGTGATGATAACCATCCCCGCTTCCCACTTTATTGGACTCGAACACCTGTTCAATTCCGCGTGTCATGGGATGACTTTTCTTTGTCGGAGAAGGTTGATGCCAAATTCTTAGTTGAGGACGTGGGAATCTATTTTAGTTCGCAGGCGTTAATTGCTTTTTCTCCATTTTCAGGTTCTCTAGATGTCTGGATAGGTGAGGGAAACTTTACCTGAATTATTATAAATTCCGACTTGATATTGTAATTGACTGTATTTATTTGTGTAGTTGATATGGGTCTGGAGAAATTGTTTGTGAAGGATCTAAAGAAGAGATATTCGGCCGCACGATCCAAGGTGGTCGGGAAGTCGAGGGTTATGAAAGAGGGTTCTGCTGCTACTATTACTGGTGGAGTTGTTGGTGTTACGATCGCCACACCCATCTCGGTGGTCCTTTCTTCTGGTCAGTCGGGAGAGGAATCGGATCAGACATCGAAGAGACCTCGTCTGGAAAAAACTGTGGCGGGGAAGGAGGAGGTTTTAGGAGATGTAGGATCAGTGCCACCAGAGGTTGAGTAAGTCGGGTCCCCTCGTGCTGAAGGGAAGGGTGAGGGAGAGCCTATCTCAATTTCTAACAGCCCTGACCGTGTTGTGAATTCGTTGGGGGCTCGGACCCATATTCCTTTTGAGGTTGTTGTCGATGAGAAGATCACTGCTGAGTGGATCACCCGGTCCCTTCCCGACAAGTTGGAGCTTGAGAATCGACGCTGGGAAAACTTTGCAAACGAGTCCATGTGTGGGGTGAACAACCCCGCTCAGTCGCTATGGGATTTTCGTTTTCCAGTCCCTAGCTTTGTTGACCACACAGAGGTCTTTCAGGAGGATGAGAAGAAATTTGAGGGGTCATCATCAGTGGCGATGAGCCAGGCGGTGGAGATGTTTGGCCTTCAAGCGGCCATGCTGGCACGGCACCTGGAGAAGCGTTTCGCAGTGCAAGAGAAGGAGTTGGCGACTCTGCGAAAGGAGAAGGCTGTTTTGGAGCGCGAGAAAGATATATTGAAGGAGGACAGGAACTTTATTCATCTGCAACTTGGGGATGCGTTAAAGGCCATTGGGGGGTTGGCTGATGATTTGAAGTTTGTCGAGGCTGAATTGGAGAAGACTCGGACTAAGAAGGAGGAAGTAGAGAAAGGACTGGCCACGACAGAAGAGCAATGTGCCAATTTAGGGCATCGCTTGAATGCTATCGAGGAAGTGTATTCCCTGGTGTGCATGGGCAAAAAGGACGTGGAGGATAAGCTAAAGGTTGTGGAGGAGGAGCTGGGGAAACAGAAGAAAGAGAAGGCGGAGCATATCCGTTTTCTGGAGGAGGAGCTATCGAAGAAGTACATGCTTGCCTTCATTTTGAGCCAAAAACAGATTGAGTTGTTGAACCCCACGATGAAATTGAACGTGGATGGAGTCGGCCTCTTCCGTGTCATAGTGGACGGTAAGCTGGTGGATGTTTTCGACTCAGAAGATTCAGAGGAAGGAGCAGCAGGTGGAGAGGGAGGCACTGGTTCTCCATGCCAAGCTCCTAACTAGTGTAGGTTTTATTTTTGTAGTTCACCTTTTTGATGTAACCTATAAAACTTTGGAATGAAATAAAATATGTTTGTCTCTGTTTGGCCTTATATTCTGGGGTTCCCCTTTGATTTATGAGCGGGGGTTGCCAATTTTCTCAATTTTTCTTCTAAGTTTGGGAACTCGTGCGTTCTGAGGAATCGTAAAGTCATCTCAGATCTTATTTTGTTGCGGTAGTCGTTTAGGCTCCGGGTGAAGGTTTTGTTGCACAAGTGCATTGTAGCTGTGTTATATAGATTGTACGTGTTTTGATATTGGCTCCATGTTGTCTTTTTATGGACATGTGATATGGCTCCGTGTAAGTTGTCGTTGAAGGATTTAATGAAGCGGTACCAGGAGGCGGATTCTCAAGGGGCCGAGAGAAGGGTTTTTAAAAAATGGAGATCTTTTTCAATGGCTGTCGGTGATGACTTCCGGGCCACAGAGCCTATAGCGGTAATTCCCATCACTACCGCTGTGGGTCCATTGACGCCTACCCAATCATGCTTGGGGGAAGAAATGAGTCGCTCGATGGGATAAACCTTATGGGAAGCCAGTGTTGTCGAAGGCAAGGGGGAGGAGAAAACAATAGTTCCTCCCTTGATAACTTGTAGGGAGACTTCAGGATTAGTTGGGGGTCTGTACTCTCATCCTGTGACCACAGAATTTATCGCTGAGTCTTTACAGAGTGCTACCAGCATATCCAAACTTCCTTGGGAGACGTTTGTTAATGGGTCATTGAGCTCTGCCCGATCTCCTATTCTCTCCCTTTGGGACGCGCAATTCTCTGTCTCACAATTTATGGACAGTGCGGTCCTCTTTAAAGAAGGAGAATGAGCTGCTGAGGAAGGGGCAGAAGAAAGATGCTACCCTATCGAGGGTTCCCGAGAGTTGATTGCTTCCATGAAATCAGTCATGGGGTAGTTAGAAGGAGAGCTAAAGGCTGCTCGGATGGAGCGGGATTCGGCGAGGTTTCAATTGGATTCTGCTAAAGAAGACCTAAGAATTGCCAAAGCAGGGTGAGATTTGGTGGAATCGCATTTATCTGTCGCTGAAGAGAGATGTTCCTATTGGGACCGGAAGGTCTTGGAAGTTGAGGAAATATATAATGTATTGTCTCTCAAAAAGCATGTTTTAAAGAAAGAGCTTCAGACGACTCAGTTAAATTTGGAGGCCTTTAGAAAGGAGGTAGAAGAGGATCACCCAACGGTGAAGTGGGAAATTTTTATGAAGTATTTTGATGCCTTCCGCCTTTGTCAGGAGCAGATTTATGTTCTAAACCCTTCCGTTGTGCTGAATTTTGAGGGTCTTAACCCTTTTAAGGTAGTTGTAGGTGGGTAAATTATGGACTTACCCGATTCCGAGGAAGAGCGGGTGGAAAACACTACTGAGGAGAGACGAGAAGCCTTTAAGGCGGGCGCTGCTAAGGATGGATCGATCTTAGAGGGTCTGAATATCAAGTTGTCGGAGGTTGCTCCTTGAGCGAATTTCTTGTGGTTTTTAGTTCCATGTTGTATTTTCCTTTAATCTTGTAAATATAGCTATCAAGTGTCTTAATGAAACATCTGTATCTTCTTTGTTACCTGGGGTCTTTTGTTTGCTTTGCTGTTTCGTTGGTTCTGTTTGTGCGTTCTTGAAGTAGTGTCGAGTCTTAAAATTGAGTCCTGAGCGAGTGATCCCATGTTTAGGTTGTTTTGTGTACTTGAACGAGTTCAAACTTAAAAAAACGTGTGCCGAGGGATCGCTTCCGCGCTCGAACTTCTCGTGTACTTGAACGAGTTCAAGCCTTCAAAAACGTGTGTCGAGGGATTGTTTCCGCGCTCGGACTTCTCGTGTACCTGAACAAGTTCAAGCCTTCAAAAACATGTGCTGAGGGATTGATTCCGCGCTCGGGCTTTACTTGAACGGATTCAAGTCTTCAAATCGAGTGCCGAGGGATTGATTTCACGCTCGGGCTTTACTTGAACGGATTCAAGTCTTCAAATCGAGTGTCGAGGGATTGATTATGCGCCGGGCTTCACTTGAACGAATTCAAGTCTTCAAATCAAGTGCCGAGGGATTGATTCCGCGCTGGAGCTTTACTTGAACGAATTCAAGCCTTCAAAAACGTGTGTCGAGGGATCGATTCAGTGCTCGGGCTTTACTTGAACGAATTCAAGTCTTCAAATCGAGTGCCGAGGGATTGATTCCACGCTCTGGCTTCACTTGAACGAATTTAAGCCTTCAAAAACATGTACCAAGGGATCGATTCCACGCTCGGGCTTTACTTGAACAAATTCAAGTCTTCAAATCGAGTGCCGAAGGATTGATTCCGCGCTCGAGCTTTACTTGAACAAATTCAAGCCTTCAAAAACGTGTGCCTATGGATTGATTCCGTGCTCGGGCTTTACTTGAACGAATTTAAGCCTTCAAAAATGTGTGTTGAGGGATTGATTCCGTGCTTGGGCTTTTTATGATGTTAGTTCTATTTTTACTGAAAAATATGAAAGTCTTTATTAAAGGATAAGAAGGGGCCTCATTAAAACCTCCTGAGGGAAAAACCCAATGGGAAAAAGCCTTCAGGTAGGAAAAAGAGTGCCCAAGTGTACAAAATGGTTAACTGAAATAAAAATTTAAATGAGTTGCATTCCAAGTTCTAGGCAATTCCTTTCTTGACAATTCTTCTATACGGTATGCGCCTTTTCCGAGTGCTTCCTTGATTCGATATGGTCCTTCCTAGGAATATGCAAGCTTTCCATCTTCTCGTGCTTTCCTGTTGTTGTCTGTAGTACGTAGGACAAGGTCACCTTTCCTGAAAGGTCTGGATCTGAGGAGGGAATTCCATTTCTGAGCAGATTTATGCTTGGATGCTTGAATCTTAACATAGGTAATATCTCATTCTTCTAGACTGAGGTCTAGGTCTTCTCTCCTTTTTGCATCGTTCATATCTTCATCATAAGTAAGGCATCGGAGAGTGGGTTCTCCTAATTCGACGAGTATCATGGCATCAGCTCCATAAGTGAGTCGGAACGGAGTCTCATGGGTGGAAGAATGCGGAGTGGTGTGGTAGGCCCAGAGAATTCCATGTAGTTCCTCTGCCCATCGGCCTTTAGCATGCCCAAGCTATTTCTTGAGTTGCTGAAGGATGACCTTGTTCGCTGCCTCTGCCTGACCTTGGTCTGTGGGTGTTCTACGGAAGAGAATTTTCTTTTAATGCCTAAGTTTTCACAGAAATTCACAAAGCTCTTATTTGCGAATTACCGACCATTATCAAAAATGAGGGTGTGGGGGAGTCTGTGTCGGCAAGTGATGTGATAGTGGCCAGGGCTTCTACTTCTGCTTTAATCCACTTGATAAAGAAATCAATGGCTATAAAGAGGAATTTGAGTTGTCCTTTTTCCTGGGGGAAAAGGACCTAAGATGTCCATCCCCCACGTATTAAAGGGTCAAGGTGATAAGATTCCATGTAGTGGTTCTGGATAATTGTAGATCCGATTGGCGTTGCACTGACAGGAATTATATTTCTTCACTAGTTCAGAGCAGTCAGGTCGATGAGTGGGCCAGAAATATCCTGCTCGGAGGACGCGGGTGGCCAAGGGTCGACTCCTCTATAAAGACCACAAATCCCTGAATGTAATTCCATCATGACGTAATCAGCCTGTTCTTCATTCAAACATTTTAAGAAAGGCATTGTGAAACCCCTTTTATAGAGATGTCCACCTATGAGAGTGTAATTGGCCGCTTGAACTTGTAATTTCTTGGCTTGTTACCGCTCCTCTGGCAGAATTCCCTGCTTCAAAAAATTAACTATAGGGGTCATCCATGTATTTTCAATTTGGATTTCACTCACCTGGAGAATCTGTTGTGTTTCTTGGATGGTAAGTTCTTTTAGGACAACCTGGACAATTGTCTTAAGATTCCCTGCTTTGACCGTGCTGGAAAGCTTGGCCAAGATGTATGCCCGCTCATTTGCTGCTCGCGGGACATGAACGACTCGGAAATGTTTGAGGTTCTAGGTTATTTCATTCACTCAAGCCAGGTACTTCGCTAGGGTTGAGTCTTTAGTTTGGTATGACCCTTCAATCTGTTGAGCTACTAGTTGGGAGTCGGCCTTTGCCTGAATGCATCGGGCGCCCAGGTCAATGGCTATCTACTAGCTGGGATCGATGCCTGGCATGTCGGCAGGGTTCCACATAAATAGATCGGTGTTTTCCTTCAGTAGTCTAATAAGGGCTTCTTCCAAATGTAGGTCAAGAATCGCACTAATTTGTGTGAATTGGCCAGGGGAAGATGTGACTTGGACAAGCTTGAATGACTCCACTAGTTGGGGCCACCCATATTCCCGATCGTTGCGAGGGTCAAATCCTGTCTCTATGTCTTCCTCGATTATGAAGGCTGATTTGGGGTGGAGGCTTTCATGGTAACATGCCTGTGCTACTTCAAGGTCAGCCCTGACAACTCCCACCTTTCCATCTCCAAGGGGGAATTTCATGGTCAGGTGCATGGTTGAGATGACGACACCTAAGTCGTTGAGCGAAGGTCGACCCAATAGAGCATTGTAGGAACTGGGGAAGTCTACAATCAGGAACTTGACCCATATCGCACGACTGTCTCTTCCATTCCCAAAGTTGGTCCTCAAGTCAATACATCCCAAAACCTGCATAGAATTACCCGAGAAACTAAAAAATGCATCATCATACCTTTAAAGTTGTTTGAGAGGGAGGTCCATCTTCCGATACACTTTCCAATAGAGTATGTCTACTGAACTACCCTAGTCTGTGAGTACTCGTTCGATTACAAAGTCTTCAATTTCCATGGTCACCACCATGGGTTCATCTCGGTTCGGTCTGTCCCTGGGGAAATCTGACCTGTCGAACGTGATAGGTTGGAGTCGTGGTGTGCCTGCAACAAATTTATCTAATCCGACTGACGTGATAGGCATGCTCGGGGTCCTAGGAATCCACCTGAAATCGTATGTATGACTCGTCGTGGGCCTCCCCTTTCTTCTGTGGGCCTGGAAGAGTGGGAGCGAAGGGCTCATGAGCGTTCTCGAGTCTGGGGTTCCAGATGGTCGGGGCGGTCCCTTTCTCTTCCTTGAAAACCTTCTCGGGGATTGTCACCCCTCCTTGCGACAAACCTTACGAGGTGCCCCTGCCGGATTAAGTGCTCTATCTAATTGCGAAGGGATCGACAACTCTCAGTAGCATGGCTGAAAGCTCTATGGAATTCACAAAACTTTGATGTATCTGACCCCTTAGGGCCTTTTCCTGGGGGTGGCAGAGCTAAAAGTCCCGTGTTGTAGACCTCCTGCAAAATTTGGTCATGACGGTCCTTCGGTGGTGTGAAGTTTATGTAGTGGGGGGCAGTGTAAGCCTCGACATCCTGATTTCTTATGGGGCTTTTCTTTTTTTGCTCGGGACGAGGATTTCTCTGATCTGCATGGTTAGCCCGATCGATCACCTTGGTTCGATCGGCTTCACGCCCATCAACAACAATGTACCTTGAGGCTCTCGTACGGAAATCATCCATGTCTAGTGGTGGCTTCTTCGCCAGGGAGTCAGCGAATTTGCCCAGGCGTAAATCTTTTTGAGTAACATGTAGAGCCACCTCTGGGCTGAGATCTTGGATCTGGATGGCTTGTTCGAAGAAACGCGCCATATATTGTTTTAGTGATTCTCCCGGAACCTGGCGTAGATTAACTAGGTTGTGCGACGTCTGTTGCACGGTCCTACTGGTGGAGAATTGGCTGAGAAACTTCTTGCTTAGGTCGGGAAAATTGGAGATGCTCTTCGGAGGGAGGTGGGAGAACCATCGTAACACCGATTTAGTCAAGGTGGTGGGGAAAGTTCGGCAGAATAGGGAATTAGACGCCCCTGTCACTAACATGGTGTTGGTGTAGATAGTGACATGGTCTTCAGGATTGACACTTCCGTCATACTTTTCAATCATCGGAGGTTTGTAATTGAGGGGGGTAGGTGCCTCCATAATCGGGTCGGTCCAGGGATGTGCGGTGAAAGGTAGTTCAGGGTTGTATTTGGCAGTCTCCGTCTGGTATGAGGCTTGACCAACGGTCTTATGGCGAGTGGATCATCCGGCATTGTGATTGGAGGCTTCGTGTTCCCCTTTTTTTTTGCTCTCTGAGTTCTGCATTCTCCTGTTGCAGATTGGCAACCATCCTTTGTAGGGTTTCGACGATGTTAGTAAGGTGTTGTATCCGATCGTCGTGATCGGATGAGGCTTGGTGTCCGTTGTCTTTTTCCCGTCGTTGTGTTACGAGTGTTCACCATGGTTAGGGCTCGTCTGGCTTTAAAATCAGGATTAGGGTTCTGGTGGTGTAGGATCCGTTTTACCGAGCCCCACGGTGGGCGCCAAAATGTTCACACACAGAGCTTGGAGCACAAAACCCTAGGAAAATCTTCCTAGGAATTAGGTCTATTAATCTCTATAATGTGTCACTTGACCACAATATGTGAATAACATATGCTTTTATATAAAGGTTACAGGGTGGGCTTCAGCCCATTAAATTAAGATATAAGTTAATCCATTATCTAATATTGGAAAGAGATTTGAGGGATTGGTGGGGACCACCCCTCATATCGAGGAGGAACAATTATTTTAAAGTTATTTTTATTTATTTTTTTTAAATTTAATTTTACTTTCTTAAACAATATCTTTAAATATCTTTAAAGAAATAATTAACAAAACTGTTATAATCATTTTGAATGATTAGAAAAAACCATATATGATCGGGTGGGAGAAATTTAATAAAAGCATTTTTTTAGTGTGAAGACTTTTTACATTATATAGTAAAACCAAAGGTATTACAATATTCGTTTTGAATTATATGTCATAAGAAAGTTGATCCGGTCTCAATACCGGTATCCGATCTGCTATACATATTTCAACGTCTTTGATAAGACATCTACGTGTAACCGGTGTCATCGGTATACATCCGGACTGTAATTCTGTATCAGGCGTTCTCCCTATACCGGTTATCCAGGATAACACCATGACATCGGATAATACACACGTCACTATGCAAAAGACAAGGATTGTTACTACAGGGATCGATCAATAATTCCCTGCACTACGAGCCAAATTCTGCTCACGGGAATGGTCAACTTGTTCCCTAATCCTAGTCTACATTCTCTATGCTCAATATAAAATAGCCACTTGACCCAATCATGCAGGTAAGTGCGCAATATAATAATGCTAATGGAAGTTGGTGGTTCCCCACCAACGAGTCCTCGTTATTCGAGCCAATCAGGTATATGAACTAACTTCATGATTGAAGTGAGGGACCTTCATCTTCAGCTCTTTACGACTGATTACTCTCTGAAGACATTCCTTACTTGGAATATAATCACTGACTTGAGCGTCGGAGAATCTTTGCAGGTGACACCACCATTCGCCCACTTCAACGCGTTAGGTCGGTGTGAAGGATCTCCAGAACGCCCAATCCGCTCTCCTCATTCAAGGACAACGGATACCTACATCGGATACACATACATCCGGTCTACTAGACGGTATTGATATACTATTCGTGACTGGCTTGAGATCGGATCTCTTGACCCCGGTCCAGGACAGATCATTGGCACGCCCAGTGGGACTCGATAAAGTTATTCCCATATCCTTTGACAGAGCAGGTAATCTACCATGCAAGGCGAAGCACAAGACTCCATCGAGAATCAAGCTGAAGGCAGAACCAATCCTAATGCCTACAGAAAGCTCAACCTTGATTCTCATGGGGGCAACTCAAAGAAGATAGTAACTGTGTCTGATCCTGATCCTCGCGATGAGTTGATCAGACAACTTCAGAGGGAACTCGCTGAACTGCGAAGAGAAAAAAGGCAAAGCGAGGATAAAGAGTCATCTCGCACGCGAAATACTCCCCACACAACTGACGGTGAAAAGTCCACCACTCTTCAGTACTCAAAGATCCCAACCTTTGAGGAGGGAGAACAAACTCGCGATTCTGAGGATGCAGCTTCCCGAAGAAGGAGAGATTCAACAACAGCACCCCCATTGTCTTACAATCTGAAGGTTCCTTTTTCAAGGAGACTTATGGGCATCAGCATCCCCAAGCACCTTCAAACCACTCAACCACTTTCCATCGGAAAGTATAATGGTGAAACTGATCCAACTAAGCACCTTGATGCTTATGTGTTTGAAGCCATGTACTTGGGGGCTGATGAAGACGTGATGTGCCGAATGTTCCCTCGAACATTGTCTGAGGAAGCCCTCGGGTGGTTTAAAGGCCTGCCTTCTGGATCCATAGATTCTTGGACGGAAATGGCAGCTGCCTTTGAAACCCACTTTGTTATCTCCAGAGACGTACCCAAGACGTCTCACACCTTGGCTCAGATTAAGCAAGGTGAAACAGAGGGCTTAAAAGATTTTTTGAAGAGGTTTTATAAGGAAGCGGCCCTGGTTCCTAACCTCACAGAATCTATCAAGCTGCATATCGTGATTGAGGCATTGCAGCCAGGATCAGCTTTCGCTCTTTCATTAGCAAAGAGCCCCCCGACAACTTTTGAGGAGTTCAGGAAAAAAGCCTCAAAGTATGTGAGCATAGAGATGCACTTGGAGGCAATGGCTGCAAAGAAAAAGCCACCAACACCATCTCCCCAAACCCAGAAGGGTAAGGAGAAGACGAGGTCAGAACGCATGGAGAGGCCATTCACCAATCCAAAGGTGGATAACCGCCCTCCTCGACCTCGAGAAAGGCATGTCAATTCCTTCAGCCATTATGCACAGTTATCTGCCAGCCCATCTCAGATTTTGAGAGAGGTCGGATGGCCAGTTTTCAGCACATATGGCATCAGGAAACCAGCCCCTATGAAAAGACCAGGAAATTCACGAAAGTACTGTGAATTTCATGAACAAAATGGTCATTCCACTGATGAATGCCAAGCTCTAAAGAACGCGGTTGAGACGCTAATTAGAGAAGGCAAATTGAAGCAATACCTGTTCAAAGAAAAATCCTTTGACAGGGCGGAACGGAATGAGAAAAGAGAAAGAGATCCCGACGATGGGGATGATAACAATCCCAGTCCGGTTCGAAAGTTCTCTGCTGAAGAGAAGCAAAAAGGTGTAATGACCGATAATGCAGCACAGAAAGACAGCATGCCCCAGCAACAACGTCAGGGCCGACGTGAAGTCATTGACATGATTGCTGGAGGGTTCGCTGGAGGAGGAGCTTCAATTACAGCCCGTAAGAATCATCACAGAATGATTCTATCTGTGCAAGGGAAGGTCAAAGACAATCGCCCTTACAGAGGAGGAATTGAGGCTCCCATAATCTCTTTCTCTGACGAGGATTTTGGCCCAACCGTTCTTGGTGGTGACGATGCTGTAGTCATCACTGCTGTGATCGCCAACAAGGACGTCCGAAGAATCCTTGTTGACCAGGGAAGTTCCTGCGATGTTATTTTCTATAATTGCTTTGAAAGAATGGGTTTTAAAGACTCAAACTTACAGCCTTACACGCAGGAACTAACAGCTTTCAATGGCGCAAAGCAATTAACTAGAGGGTATCTTGATACCCTTATCTCGTTTGAAGGCGAGCCAGGAGCCAGGACGGTTAAGTCTCGGGTGCTAGTGATTGATGTCAAATCACCATTTAATGGCATCATAGGCCGTCCTACTCTGAATGCAATAGAGGCAGTTGTATCAACCCCACATCTCCTTATCAAGTTCATTGACAAGGATAATGCTGTGTCATCTATCCGGGGTGATCAAGAGATGGCTAGGTACTGCTACAACCTTAGCCTCAACATGACAAAGCTGGACGCCTCCAATAAAAAGAGGAAACTTAATGATGCTGGAACATCGGCTGGATCTGTAAGTCTTGTCGACCTGGATCCTAGAGCGGATTTGAACATTGATCCGTTCAACCCATCAAAGCCCACACCGGATGGAAGTTCCAGGGACATTGTCTTGGGAGATTCTCCAGAAAAGATCACCCATATCAATGACAAGCTAGATGCTGAAATAGAGCAGCGACTGCTGGCTCTCTTACAAGAGTTTAAAGACCTCTTTGCATGGACTGCAGCCGATATGCCAGGTATAGACCCTGAATTCTGCTGTCATAAACTTTCCGTCTATCCAGAGACGAAACCTGTGGCCCAAAAGAAAAGACGATTGGGCCCAGAGAAACAGAAGGCAGCTTGCCAGCAAACTGAGGAATTGCTGAAGGCCGGATTTATCAGGGAAATCCGATATTCCTCTTGGCTTTCGAATGTGGTGATGGTCCCTAAATCCAATGGTAAATGGAGAATGTGCATTGATTACGTGGACCTCAACCGCTGCTGTCCAAAAGATCCTTATCCTCTTCCTAATATAGATCGGATAGTGGATGATTCCTCTGGTTATCAATACCTGAGCTTCATGGACGCTTATTCTGGTTACAACCAAATTCCGATGTGCGAAGAGGATCAAGAGAAGACAGCTTTCATAAATGATCGTGGTGTCTTTTGCTATACAGTCATGCCCTTTGGCCTGAAAAACGCTGGGGCGACATATCAGCGCATGATCAACAAGGTTTTCGAAGGTATGCACACCAAACTTGTTGAAGTATACATTGACGACATAATAGCAAAGACACCGGTTGGTGGCGATCATATTGACGACCTGCGCCAAGTATTCACCCGTTTGAGACAATTTAACATGAGGCTGAACCCAATGAAGTGCACATTTGCTGTCCCTGCTGGGAAATTTTTGGGTTTCATGTTAACTCAACGTGGTATAGAAGCCAATCCAGGGAAGTGCCAAACGATTCTAGACATGCAAAGTCCTAAGAATCTCAAAGAAGTCCAATCCCTGAATGGCAAGGTAGCAGCTTTGGCACGATTCATGCCGAAAATGGCTCACAGGTCGCTCCCTCTGTACAAAATACTGAAAAAGTCCAAGAAATTCGAGTGGGGACAGGAGCAAGAAAAAGCTTTCCAAGAGCTTAAGGAGGTGTTGTCCAAACCTCCCATTCTCACAAAGCCTGACCCCGAAGACACACTCATTCTGTACTTGGCTATTTCAGATGAAGCTTTGGGCGTTGCCTTGATAAAAGAAACTCCTGATGGACAAAGACCGGTCTATTTCACTAGCAAGACCTTGCAAGGTGCTGAAATCCGGTATCAAAAAATTGAAAAGGCCGCCCTCGCTGTTGTTTGGGCCTCACGACGGTTGCGTCCGTACTTTCACGCCCATCCAATCATAGTGAGAACGGATTTGCCACTCCGTTCAGTCTTAATCAAGCCCGATCTTGCTGGGAGGATGATCAAATGGTCTATTGAACTCTCTGAGTTTGATATATCCTACGAACCCCGCAGCGCTATTAAAGCTCAAGTCCTGGCTGACTTTATTGTGGAAATGACAGGGACTGATCCGGATTACCCTCGAGTCCATTGGACCATTTACGTTGATGGTTCATCAAACCAAAGAGGCTCAGGAGCAGGTGTAGTTCTCGAAAGTGATGACGGAGTACACCTGGAGATCTCCCTTCGTTTCAATTTCAAAACATCCAACAACCAAGCTGAGTACGAAGCTTGCTTGGCCGGGCTAAGAGCTGCGATTGACATCGGAGCTTCTGAGGCGACACTCTGCAGCGATTCACAGCTGGTGATTTCGCAGATCTTAGGAGATTATCAAGCTCGCGAACCTCAACTCCAATTATACTTGAACTGTGTCAAGGAGTTGACTGAGAAATTCTCCAAAGTGGAGTTCAAGCATGTTCCACGTGAAGAGAATACGAGAGCGGATATACTCTCCAGGTTAGCAAGCACTAAACGACCGGGTAGCACTACTACTCTGGTTCAAAGCACGCTAACGTCGCCCAGCATCCCTCTTTTCCCTTCTCTAAACGCCATAATGACTGACTCCCTTTACGGAGATACATGGATGGCTCCTTACATCCGTTATTTGGCTGATGGACAGCTACCCACAGATGAGAAGGAAAAGACGAGGTTAAGGAGAGAATTACCGTATTTCACTATGATTGATGGTAATCTCTACAGAAGGGCACTCTCTGTGCCCTATTTAATTTGTCTCAAAGAGGATGAGGTGCAAGGTGTATTGGAGGAAGTGCATGGAGGACAAAGTGGACACCATGCCGGAGGAAGAAGCTTAATGCGAAAAATCCTCAGAGCTGGATACTGGTGGCCCACAATGAAGCAAGACTCCATTGACTTCGTCAAAAAATGCGACGCTTGCCAAAAATTCTCTAACCTACACCATACACCGGCAGAAGAACTCTTCACATCCGCTGTTCCATGGCCCTTCTATCAATGGGGATTGGATATTCTGGGCCCCTTTCCAACTGCTCCTGGGGGCATCAAATATCTCATTGTAGGGGTCGATTATTTCACTAAGTGGATAGAAGCAGAGCCGGTGGTGCATATTACTTCAGCCCGAACCCGCCGTTTCATGTATGAAAACATCATAACACGGTTCGGGGTCCCAGCACGGATTGTCACAGACAATGGCACCCAGTTCACGGATAGAAAATTCACAGATTTGCTTGAAGGGTTAGGAATAACCCAAATATTCTCATCCGTCGAACATCCCCAAACTAATGGTCAAGCTGAAGTGGCCAACAGGGAGGTGCTGAAGGGACTAAAGAAACGCCTTGGCGAAGCCAAGGGCGGATGGACAGACCAGCTGTGTCATGTCCTATGGGCATATCGGACAACGCCTCATTCATCCACCAATGAATCCCCATATCGCCTAACATACGGGGTCGAGGCAATGATACCTGTGGAACTGCAGATTGCTTCCACAAGGGTTAAGTACTTCTCTGAAGAAACCAACAATGCTAACTTGGCATCCGAAATAGATGTCATACAAGAACTCAGAGAAGACGCTTTCATCCGAGATCAAGCCATCAAAGCCAAAGTTGCTCTCCGGTACAACAAACGAGTCCAATCAAGGACTTTCAACGTTGGAGATTTGGTTTTGAGGAAAGCAAGTATAGGGAATAAATTCGCCCATCAAGGCAAACTAGCACCAAACTGGGAAGGCCCATACAGGGTATCCGAAGTTACTGGCAAAGGCTCTTACCGCCTTGAAAACCTTGATGGCACTCCTATCCGAAACAAATGGAACACCCAAAACTTGCGCATCTACTATAGCTAGCTGTTGGAACCATCTACACTCTCCTATCCTTATCTTGGATTGAATACTGGAGAATTTATTTTCACAGCTACGCTCTCCTTGTAATTCTTATTTTTGATTTAATAAGAATCTCTCATAACAATTTAACTCTTTCGAGTTTTTCTTATGCTGTGATTTTCAGTTTATCCGGTGTACAAAAGCATATTCAGGACGGATGATCTCAGCTACTTATTCTGTAGTTGACGATGTAACTCTTCGAATATGCGCAACGCACAAGAACATACTCAGGACGGATGATCTCAATTACCCATTCTGTAATTGACGATGTAACTCCTCGAGTGTGTAAAAATTGAAGGCCCAGATTGTAGGATTAAACCGAACTCTGGGTACGGTTAGTAAGTTTGGCTGAACACCGGTGAAGGCTCAGATTGTAGGATTAAACCGAACTCTGAGTACGACTAGTAGGATTAAACCGAACGTCGGTGAAGACCTGAGTTGTAGGATTAAACCGAACCTCAGGACATGGGTTGTAGGGCTGGTCCTTCTTCAAGGCCACAAACCGAACCCCATTCGAAGACTACATGGGTTGTAGGGCTGGTCCTTCTTCAAGGCCACAAACCGAACCCCATTCAAAGACTACATGGGTTGTAGGGCTGGTCCTTCTTCAAGGCCACAAACCGAACCCCATGCGAAGGCTTGGGCGCAGTAAGCTGGTTTTTCTTTAAAACCACGCTGAACCCCAAGTGACGGGCGCAGTAGGTTCAGGATTAGCCCTGATCTGAACCCCGTATTGAAGGCTCGGATTGTAGGATTAAACCGAACTCTGAGTACGACTAGTAGGATTAACCGAACGTCGGTGAAGCATTGTCATTGGATAAAACCAAAGACCAATTGAAGAACGGCTGGTAGGATTAAACCGAACGCCAAATATTACATGGACAGTAGGATCAAACCGAACTCCAAACACGACAAGTAAGTTATACTGAACTCCGAATTAATACTCTCGTGAAGTTCTTTATTTGGAAGTTTTATAGCTTATAGTTCTGAGTCATCAATTCTTCAATTGAGACCTGACTTGTAAACTCCGACACAAACAATTCACTCGGGTACACCACAATCTAAGGTATATTCACCCGAAATTTCTCAGTCGGAAATATTTGAAGAGGAATTTCTATTTTAAATCCTCACTTTTAAAAAGCTCTCACGAGAAAATGACACTCAGTTTATTCAAATTCATAATCACCCAATGAAACTGGGGGACAGCATCAACGGTTTAACGAATATCTTGAGGAATGAACTCTCGTCTAAACGATCTCACAATCATTCCCCTTAGGCCGTTCTTGAGACACTGATGTGTTCCCCCACAAGCGGTGGTTTTATTATGGAATTCATTTCGCATGTATATGTCCGGTATGGAGATTTTGTTTTACAATCCGATCTTCATTACTTAAATCCGGAATAATACAATACACATGCAGTCCCTCTATTAAAGTTGTTTTTCACTAAACAAGAATGGAGGTAAAAAACTCTTTTATTGATTCAATAAGAATTACAATTCGTGTAATAATCCGGAGCTGATCCCGGAACACAGCGAATTCAAATCAATAAAACGAAAAAGCAAACAAGAAAGGCGCTACTCTTTCCGGCTTGAGTCTCCCTCCTTCCCCTTGCCTTTGTCTCCGGTCTTGCCTCCTTCAGTGCGAGAGCTCGATCCTGTACTCGAGGGTTTCAAGAGGGAAGGTCTCATTGATTGACCTTTAGGTAAGGGAGCAAACTTATAAGGTGTTCTAGGCGGACTCTCTTGACGATTGTCAACGATGGCCACCAGTTTCCCTTGGTGAAACTCATAAAACGGATCAATACCGTTCAAATTAAGTGACACCTTGGGATTCCGGTATAACACCTGACGAATTGCCAACCCGAAAGCCTCCTTGACTGCTTGGTCACACATGTTTACAGCATCGTCCAGGTCTGCTTTCAGGGTCTTGACTTCGCCATTCGAATCCGCCAGCTTTGATAGCAGCTCCTTTTCCTTACGTGTCCAATCATCCACTCCCAGAGAATGGACGACCTTAGCCTCCTTCAACCCCTTTTCCAGCTTTGAAGAGCGTTCCTTCTCCGTGCAGAGATGAGCATTGAGGTCAGCATTGATTTTCTTCTGATCAGAAATTTGACCCTCTAGCTCCTTGGCAAGACTCTTCAACTTGGCAATTTCTTCATCCTTCTTCTGATTTTCTTCTTCGGAAGTTTTTAATTTTCCTTCTAATTGGAGGATGATTGCCTTGTCCTTGCCAACCACCGAGGTGAGCCTCTCATTTTCTTCTGTGAGCTCGCGAACCGACTTGAGGAGCTCGGATAAATCAGCCAAGTGCTTCTGTCCGTCGTCGCAAGCTCTGATCAGTTCTTCGTTCTTTAACGAGGGCTTCACCTTAGGTGAGGATTCAGGAACGCCCTCAGGAACAGAGTCCTCGTACACCGGATGTTGAACAAGACCGGAATTACCTTCAAGAGAGCAGGGGGCTTTGGGCGCGAAGTAGGTCGTTATTGGCTTCGCCCCACAAGTGATTACACTGCCGGGGGCATCCGGAGTGGGTTCTTCCGCTCTTTTTTCTTTAGCAGGCCCTGGCTCAGCAGCCCCTCTTGAAGTTTTTGGCTTTTTGGGTGAGGATTGACGGTCTGAGGTTTTCAGAGGATCACGCTTAGTCCTCTTCTTTTTCTCGACCACCTTCTCAGATCCGCCCTCAATCAGAGGAATATCGTCACCAGCAGACGAAGTTAATATTATCGTCTCAGCAGTAGCCTTCTTCGAGTTCCGCTTTGCCTGAATGTCATTTTCAGCTGCAACGGAAGTCTCTCCGGCCTTGAGACCTTTTAGTCTATTCATCTCTGGTGATCCGCTCTGAATTTCACCTGCACAATTCAAAGACACAATCAGAAACGAAAAAGTTTCAAGACATGACATAATAACGCATGAAGAATGGCAGGGAAATTACGTAAATACTCCTCGCGAGTAGACTTTGGTCCTAACAAACGCCTGCAGGAGAAAAATTGGTGTGAGGCTGTGTAGGACTGCAGAGCCGAAAGAACTGAGATCGAAGTTGGGCTCAGTTCGTCCTCCTCGGTATAGTACGCTTGGGAGGTCAATAAAAAATGTTCGTGCGTCCAAGTCAGTGGGAACCTCGGAATCCCATCTTCGGTTAACCAAAAAATTGATTCACTCGGATGGACGCTAATCCTTGTGAAATAGGACTTGAATGAACGCCCATCAACTTTGGCGGAGTCAGTATACGCCTCGAAGTTGATGATCTTGGAGATAGTCCGGAGGGATATCAGGCTCACTCCCCCTTTCTCCTTATTCGCACGACGGACCACTTGAGTGAAGTAGAAAAGCATGGCCACCGTCGGTTTAAAGTTGAAGTGCTCCCCAAGCACTTCAAGAGAGCGGACCAATCCCCATCCGTTAGGGTGAAGTTGCGAGGGGGCGCAGTCCAAGAATCTCAGGACTCCCATCTCAAACTTCGTCAAGGGGAAACGCACACCCAAGTTCAGAAATAGAAAATCATACATGAATAAGGACCTCTCGTCCGGTGTGTGGCATATCCGTACTGATGGAAGGGGAGCAAATACTTTAAAACACCATTTGTATTTATCCTTCTTCCATACGGTAAACCGCGGCTCCAGCTCCCCTTCATCCTCCCGAGCGTGGACGGACTGTGTCTCACGAAATTCCTCAGCCACCCAGCTGAATGGGCGTTTCTGTTGGAATTTCACCCAGTCTATCCGGTGTGCAACCACATTGCAGAGGCCGGACTGGGTCTTCAAGATATATTTCTCGGAAGGAGATCCCCCTTCAGACGATTTCCTCCCGGTGGCTTTCTTTGTCACCATTGTAAAAGCTTTTACACTGCGGTAAAAATCCACATCGTCAGATACATACAGGTCACCGCTCTCAGCACTCTCACTAGAGGAGGATTCTGAAGAGGGTATAATCGCCCTTCGCCTCTGATACGGCGACGCCCCCCTCTCTGAGCTTAGTGGCTTCGATTGAAAGACCACTGGAATCCTCCCACCACGAACTGTGGGGTTTTGATTGAAGGCCCTTCCTCCTCTTCCTCTAGGGCTGATACCACTAAAACTAACGCCTTTCCTAGACATTTTCAGAAATTGAAACAAGACACAAAGTATGGAAAGAAAGTGGTTACCTAAGGATGGATGAGGATAGTGAATTAAGATTCACAGAGGCAGACACGATAATCTTCTCGAAACTTTTGCAGAAGTTCGTCAAGAGAATTAGAAGAAATGGTAACTGAGATTGCCAAATATGCCTATATCAGGGCACCAAAATTTTTCAAATACCCACTAAACATAACCTGTCGTTTGCCCCCAAACGACTCCCCGTTTAGTGGACCAAAATTGTCGTTTAGTACATCAAGGCGCGAAAATGCCATCGTTTCGTCACAGAGCTTTCTAAATGGGCCTACTAAATCCAAATTTTAGGCCCAACAAGCCCCTACGTGACGGTTATTAAGACATGCGCATTTAACGCAATAATGGCGCGCCCACGTGAATTAAGGCATTAAATGTCCAATCATTAGAAACGTGGCCACCATTACTCGAATACCAAGGGTTGCGAAATTCGATAAACTTCTGATATTCCCATTGTCGAATCCGCCCTTAAAATTTCGTCACTACGGAACATGGTTCCAAGAGCGGATATTTACACTTCGGTGCAAATCCGAAATCCAGACGTACAATGATCAATATAGCTCATATGAGCAAGCCAACTGCTTCCTCACATCAGCTAGGGGGCTAGTGGAGGTAATACTCGGATTTCGTCTCGGATTTCGGATGGAGCGAAAATTGGAAATTGAATCCGCACTCCCTTGATTGGAAAAGATTCACCAGGACGGATGATCTCAATCACTTATTCAGTGATTCGATGATATAACTCCTGGTACGAAGAGCTCCAATAATCATTCCAGGACGGATGATCTCAATCACTTATTCAGTGATTCGGTGATGTAACTCCTGGTATGAAGAACTCCAATAATCATTCCAGGACGGATGATCTCAATCACCTATTCAGTGATTCGACGATGTAACTCCTGGTATGAACAATTCTCATCATCATTCTTATAATGAAAGTATTCACTCAATCCGTACTCCTACAATTGAAAAATGTCTCCAGGATGGATTATCTAAATCACTTAATCTGTGATCCGACGATGTAACTCTTGACGATGTGTACTTTTCCAGAACGGATAACCTCAGTCACCCATTATGTGATATGACGATGTAACTCCTAACGCGGTGTACCTGCCCAGGACGGATGATCTCAATCACCCATGCTGTGATCTGACGATGTAACTCCTGGCGTCATACACACCCAAAGGACGGATGATCTCAATCACCTAATACGCGACCTGATGATGTAGTTCCTGGTATCGTACACATCCCCAAGACGGATGATCTCAATCACTTAGGAAGTGATTTAATGATAAAACACATGGCATGATCAATACTCATAATCATCTTTATGATGGAAAATTCCGAAAGTCAGTCCGCACTTTCACTTTCTAGTGGTATTCTCCCAGGACGGATACTCTTTATCACCTATTCTGTGATACAACGACGTAACTCCTGGCGTAGAAAAAAAAACTCCCATCATCATCCTTATGATAAAGGACTCAAACACCACTTCCTTGCAGTTCCCTAAACTTGGAACAATATTATCATCTCCTGTAAGAATATTACGGGTTAGAAGCAGTCATCCGTCCTGTTACACTACTTTGCTAAACAGCGGATCGACCCATCTTTCCCCAAAAGAATTAAGGATCATGCCCCAGAGACAGGCACCTTCTTCTTAATACGCACTTGGGGACATGTATATATTTATCCGTTCTAAATTTTATTTGTTATTTAATCTTCCGAGGTTATCATTTCAATCTGGCCTTAAGATTAATTACACTGAACGGATTAGTAACGATTTATATATACATGAAACAATGAAGACAAATTTCTTCAACCAAAATTCATTCATTGAAATGAAATTACATACAATAGTTCAAAATCCGGAGTTGATCCCGGTACACAACTATACATGTAAATAAAAACAAAACTACTGAGGAGGAATCTGTTCTTCAGTTTTTTGTGCCTCCTCAGCACCAGGCTCTCGTCCCCCTTCCTTTGGAACCTCCGCAGGAGTCTCACCTCCAGGAGCCTCAGCCCTTTCTTCAGAAGAGGGAACCTCGGACACAGGAAAGATATAATCCGGTCCCATGGTTTGACCCTCAGGAAGAGGAGGCAAACCATACAGGGACATCGGTGGATCTTCGTGACGACCATCCACCACTGCGACTAACTTTCCCCCATGGAATTCATAGAACGGATCCATTCCATAAAGGTCAAGTTTCGCAGTGGGGTTGCGGTAGAAAACTTGGCGTATAGCTAGGCCGAAGGATTCTTCGACAGCCCGGCTGCATATGTCAACAGCTTCTTCTCTCTCAGCTTTCGCTGTAGCCAATTCTCCCCGCAACTTGGACAGCTCCTCACTAGACACCTCGAACTCCGCATTCCTAGCCTTCAGTCCCTCTATCTCAAGAAGAAGCTTCTTCTCCCTTTGAGACCACTCTTCAGCATCAGCCTTATTTTTATCCTGGCTGCTGCGGAGTTCTTCCTCCTTCTCTGCCACCTTGCCTTCCAAGTTTTTAAGATCGACTTTGAGCTTGAGATTCTCTTTAGTTACGAGATCCCCAAACTCCTTAGACTTGCTAAGACGATCTTCCATTAACTTCATGGCGGCTTTGTCCTTGTCTGAGGAAAGGTTGAGCTCTTCTAATTTGTCAGTTAGCTCCTCAACCTTGTCGACGTTCTTAGCCAACTCGCTGACGGAAGATAGCAATCCAGCAAGTTTGGCTAGCTGCCACCTTCCGGCCTCACACGCTTCTTCAATTTCTTTAACACTAAGCGTAGGCCGGAGTTTGTACATCGGTGGTGGAAGAGAGGCAGGAGTAGAACCTTCGTAGGAGAGGAAGGGGGTGAGAAACGAGGTCGTAGGGAAGGAGGTCGGATTTGACCCAGAAGCCCCAGCAGCAGTTTCTTTATTAAGACTAGAGGGAGCACCAGCTGCTTCCGAGGTTTCAACAAGCTTACCCTCCGAAGTTTTGCGCTTTTTGGACGGGCCTCCCACTGAGTCATTCTTGATTTTTCTTCTCCTCTCAGAGACTGGAGGATGACCCGTGGATTCATCAGCGGCAGAAGAACCGCCCTCAACCAACGGAACGTCCCCTTCAGCATCCGAGGTCAGTATTATTAACTCAGGACGATCCTTGGTTGAGGGCCGGGGCTTCACTTCATTCTCACGGGAGACGGATTTACCAGCCGCTTTGAATTTTTTTAATTTATCCATCTCCGGAGTTTGCTGTTCTATTTCACCTACATGAACAAACACAAGATGTCAGCAACTACAAATATTCTATACACATTTGATAAAGGAGAAAAGATAGAATCAAACGAGAAGTACGCAAATATTCCTCCCGGACTCCGCTTGAGCTACTTAGCAAACGCCTACACGAGAAGACGTGACGACCTGTAGTGTGCGATTCAAGCGCGAACAACACTCTCGACGTATCACGAGATAGATCGGATTGGTCTGTGTAGTACGCGTGCGAGCTCAAGAGGAAATGTTTGTGTGTCCAGCTCAGAGGAAATTTGTCAACATCCTCTTCGTCCTTCCAAAATTTTGGTTTGCCCTTCTTGATGGAGATGCGAGTGAAGTAAGTCTTGAAGGACTTCCCATCAACCTTGGCCGAATCAGTATAAGACTCAAAGTTCACAAAAGAACAGAGAGTCCGGAGTGTCACCAGACCAACTCCGCCCTGCTTATTCGCCCTTCGAACTACCTGAGTGTAGTAGAACAGCATTGCTACAGTAGGCGTGAAATTGAAGTGCTCCCCAAGCACTTCGAGAGCTCGGATAAGGCCCCAACCGTTGGGATGAAGTTGAGAGGGTGCACAGTTCAAAAACCTCAAGACACCCATCTGAAGTTCGGTTAATGGGAAGCGGACACCCAAATAATGAAAGATGAAGTCGTACATGTACACTGAACGATCGTTGGGGACGACATGACATATCCGCTCTGTCGGAAGTGGTGCGTAAACCCTGTACCACTTTTTCGTCTCTTCATCCGAATTCAGCGTGAACCTCGGTTGAATCCGAGATCCCTCCTCATCTGCATGTCGGGAGGCCAATTCCTTAAACTCGCTGG
Organism: Clitoria ternatea; assembly: GCA_037962975.1. Lineage (NCBI taxonomy): Eukaryota > Viridiplantae > Streptophyta > Magnoliopsida > Fabales > Fabaceae > Clitoria > Clitoria ternatea. Next base: position 115,123,583 of record CM075674.1, on the reverse strand, counting down.
ACACCCAACAAAAAGGCCATTTAGCCTGAACCTCCTCCCAATTTAGTCTCGAAGCAACTACGTTGTAGAGACCTTCTGCTGTCTTCGAAATGGCACTATCTCCAGAAGATCCTTCTCCAGTTGCCATTAGAAATATCTAGACCGAACTCCTTAATCAATGATAAGAAATACAATGTCGTCAGAAAGTTGCAATCGTTACTCACTGCATTTTAAAAACAATTACAATCAGAGGGCGACTCTGAGAAGGGAAAGGTCACTTCCCGCAGTGAATAAGATCCCCTTTCTGAGCGACGCGGTTCAGTCTTAGGAAGAATCACAAGGATTCTTCCCCACGACTATTAGGGTTGAGGGAAACTGATTCCCCCCTTTTTTAAGTAAAGCCTACTTTCTATAACTACGAGTAGCAAGTTAAAGCGAAACTAAAACGACAAGGAAGAGATAGTTACCTCAGATAACAGTGATGAATTTGAGGAACAGAGAAACCCTCGCAATGTAGGCGATAAACTTCCTTGCAAAATTTCTGCAGAGTTTCGTTGAGAAAGCAAAAGCAAGTGGAACTCAGAATCCACTAAGTATTCCTTTTATAGGAAACAAAGAGGACCGGTTACCTCCTCTTGAAGTTGTGTCGTTCTCAATAAAACGCACCTGTTCACAAGCGAAACGACACAACCGTTCCAAATTCTTGGGCGCCAAAACGATAGCGACTCAGTAAAGGGCTATCCACTAGGCCCAAAAGTTTTGAAAACTTCAGGCCCATTAAGCCCAAAACGACGGTTAATGAGATTTTCATCTCAGACGCAATAATTGCTTGCCCACGTGATTAAAAGCATTAATGTCTAATCATGTAACGCAATTTACGCTTTACAGCCGTTACACGAACTTCAAGAGCTTTCAATTCCAATAAACTCTTGAAATTCTCACACAACGAATCTTTGTCTGAATCCGTTGTGACAATACCGAAAGGCCTTTTCTATTAAATTCAGAGCGGTTCTTTACGAATGACAACAGATGCTAAGGAACTGTTACACACGTAAGCTTACCGATATTAAGACCTCTCGCAGGTTGAGTAGCTTATGTGAACAACTATTCAGTCCCTCACACAAGCTAGGGGACATATGATCCGGTCTCAATACCGGTATCCGATCTGCTATACATATTTCAACGTCTTTGATAAGACATCTACGTGTAACCGGTGTCATCGGTATACATCCGGACTGTAATTCCGTATCAGGCGTTCTCCCTATACCGGTTATCCAGGATAACACCATGACATCGGATAATACACACGTCACTATGCAAAAGACAAGGATTGTTACTACAGGGATCGATCAATAATTCCCTGCACTACGAGCCAAATTCTGCTCACGGGAATGGTCAACTTGTTCCCTAATCCTAGTCTACATTCTCTATGCTCAATATAAAATAGCCACTTGACCCAATCATGCAGGTAAGTGCGCAATATAATAATGCTAATGGAAGTTGGTGGTTCCCCACCAACGAGTCCTCGTTATTCGAGCCAATCAGGTATATGAACTAACTTCATGATTGAAGTGAGGGACCTTCATCTTCAGCTCTTTACGACTGATTACTCTCTGAAGACATTCCTTACTTGGAATATAATCACTGACTTGAGCGTCGGAGAATCTTTGCAGGTGACACCACCATTCGCCCACTTCAACGCGTTAGGTCGGTGTGAAGGATCTCCAGAACGCCCAATCCGCTCTCCTCATTCAAGGACAACGGATACCTACATCGGATACACATACATCCGGTCTACTAGACGGTATTGATATACTATTCGTGACTGGCTTGAGATCGGATCTCTTGACCCCGGTCCAGGACAGATCAAAAGTCATTAATTATCTTAATTGGATAAAATAACTTTAACTAAAACATTACTATTGAAAATATTACTACTATAAAGAAATTCTAAATTCTAAAGTGATAAATAATTTAAAATAAATCAATATCATAAAAATAACATGTAATATAAGATGAAGGTAGTAAAATATATTACTTCCGTCCTTAAATATAAAACATTTTTTTTTAAAATTTTTTTGTCATTTAATATAAGACCATCTTTCAAATTTCAATATCATTAGTTATATTTTTAACCTAAATACCCTTTATTAATGTATAACTTTTATTAGAATCAATATAATAATAAATGACATACCTCAAGTAGATTATTTATTTCTCCCTTGATAATTAGGTAGTAAGTGGAGAAAGACTAAATGAAGAGAAAATAAGTGAAAAAAAAATAAAGACAACTTTAGAAAATGATTATAAATTTAAAAGAAATTTAATGATTTTAACTAAATTAATCAACTTCCTTAATATATGTAAATTAAGGAAAAATATCTTATATTTAGCGACGGAGATAGAGATTAGGGGTGTTCATTAACCAATCCAGACCACGAAAAACCGCTTAACCGACATGAAAAAACCGAAACTGTTCAAACCAAATTTCATATGCGGTTCGGTTCGGTTCGGTTTTCGATTCCACCCGAATCGAACCGAACTGATCCGCAAGTTTTATGTTTTAATGTTCTCATTTCATTTAGTCACAACTTCTTTCATTTATTGCTTCATTAGTTTGTTTAATTTAGTCTCTATATTTTATTTTGTAATTTTGTTTAAACTGTATGACAACACTTATTTTTTAAAAATTTGTCCAAGTTAGAGGAAGAACAAGAAGACTAAAATCTTGGCTCAAGACTTTTAATATTTTTATTGTTTTACATTGAATCTTATTTAAGTAGTACTTTATTTGTTTTATGTTTGAATTTAAATTGTTAAAAACTTGTCTTGTTTTACTTCTTAATGATTTTCCCATCGTTGAGAACTTAAAATATTCTTCGCATTGCTATAATTATAATGTTCATTTGATTTTATAAAAAAATATAAAATGAGAAAAAACCCGCATAAACTGATTCAATCCGAACCGTATTTGATCGGATCGCATTAGATCGGATGGTGCCATTTATTTCAACCGAACCGAACCACAATTTAATAAAGTGATCAGATCGGATGATATTTTATCATAAAATCGAACCGATCCCGACCGTGAACACTCCAAAAAGATAGTAATAATTACGAAAAAAATAGGTCATTATTACGAGTATGGATATTTGCGGTTCTCATTCTTAAAGTTCAAACGGGCAATTATTGAAGTAAGCAATTATTGAAAAAGAAAAGGAGGGTTCTAATTATGATCACCTTTTCTACCTTTATTGCTTGTAATACAAAAATTTAATTAAGACCCTATGATAGGATTCTTATCAACCAAGGAAATCGGCTGAGAAATTCTACACTCAGAACGAAATAAAACTAAAATTCTTTCATTCGTAAGAAACTAAGGTTCGGGACAAATTCCTTTAAATACAAGAGAAACCACGAGAATAAGAAATTACCCGTAAAAATAACTAAAGAACCAAACATAAACCTAAATTTATATTAATATGTATTAAATGTTCGTATGTATACAAGATTACTATGCAAAATTATTGGTAATTCTTATCTAAATGGCAGCTACAATTTAAAAATGTAACACATGATAAGTTGACATTTACACTCAGACAACAGTAGGATAAATAGTGTGATATAATATGATAAAAATACAATAAGATAAGAGTAATGTAAACTCTTATTTTATTTAGTATTTGATGTTTATTAAAATAAAGTATGAACATAGACAATAATAATAGTAATACTTGTGTCTAATCATTCTTCCTAATTCAACTTTACTCTGTGCATATAAATTAATGTAATAAGATATATAAAATGATAGCACATATCATATATTCATGATTTATCAAATAACAATAGGATAGCTTTTCATTAGGTATGTTAAAACGAGTTAGCTTACTTCACTCTGTCAAGAGATAGTGGTTGAAAATGCGGCCCATCTCGTGTCGGCCATTATGATTTTGAACTAACCCGACAACATTAAAATATTGAAAATTTCTTTAAAATAAATGAAAAACATATGGTTCATTTTCAGAGTATTATAAGGTTATTGTTTAAGGAAGTAAAAGTAGGTATGTGTTTATCGTTATTTGTGTGATGATTTGTTAGAAATTAGAATAACTAAGTTTTAATGATATTTTCTACTAAAAACTTTTCACTCTATATAGTTTCGTCAAGGCATTTGTTAACATTTTCCAAAATGTATTATGTAGCCTAAAAATTAACCGACCCCGAGTTAGCTTGTTGGTGGGATATAATGGAAAGCGAGCTAATTTTTTTTATTCACCATAAGAAATTTAACAAACTTAACAGATCAACTAAATGAGTTAACTCTATTTTATCATCCCTACTTATTATATCTTAAACTTTTTATTATATCTACCTGAACTGGTCTGGACCGGGGTCTAGGATCCGGTGTGGGACCAGCCATAAGATTATAGGTGTTTCTAGGGTTAGCACATCGGAACAGTGTGTATCCGATGTATCAATCTGGTCTCTCAGTGGGAGAGGCCGGTCTTGTTGTCCTGGAGATCCTTCACACCAGCGTTTCGCGTTGCAGGGGGGCGAAAGGTGGTGCCACCTGCGAAGATTCTCCGACGCTCAAGTTAGAAGAGTGTAAGAGCTCAAAGAATATTCAAGCGAAGTAATAGTGAAGTGTGAGATAGAACAACGATACCTTGCATGTGTATTCAAATGAGCTATTTATAGTTGTACGTGAGAAAATGAGTCGTTGGATACAGGTGGGTCCCCTAGCTCTGATAGCGTGTACATTATGTCAATCAGGGTGGCTCAGCACTCAGAATGTGTCAGGGGGGTAGGTCAATTATCAGAGTACGATCCTCTAGGAAGAGGAGAGGATAATCACCTTTTTCGCATAATCTGCTGACACATTCACTTGCTTTCTGAGGCCATTGACGTGACATATTTTGCTACATACAGTATCTTTCTTATAAGTTATTAGGGGCTCTTATCTTGCTGTGACTGAAAAGCCAACAGTTATGTAAATGTTCTGTGAAAACGAACAAAGATCCGTTATAGAGAAAATAAGTGAGGCAGTCATGAGATGAGGACGGACGGCCAGACATCGGATATCCGGTGTGGTAAAGTTGAACCAGGACACCGGTTTTCCTTATATGAGGCCATTCTGACGTCACGAGATTGGGGGTCGGTATCCTGACCGGATCATCTGTCCCCTAGCTTGTATGAGGGACTGTTAAGTTGCTCATATGAGCTACACAACTCTAGAGAAGTCTGGATGCCGGTGGTACATTATGGAAGGTCTCTGGAAGCTCTGTGGCGTCCGCTCTAATAAACGAGTGACCGCTCTTCTCGCATTGCGTACAACGGATTCAGACAGCATGAAATAAATGATTGAAATCCCAAGGGTCTTTGAGAATCGAAACCCTTGGTATTCGAAAAGTGCTTGAAGGCATTAAATGCGCATGGCATGATTGGACAGTAAATGCGTTTTTTACGCACGAGCCATCATTACCCAAGAGTGTAACCGTCGATTGGGCTTATTGGGCCTGGATTCAAACTGAATGGGGGGCCCATTTTGCCAAAATGTTTACTGAAACGTTACCATTTTCGCTCCCGTCCGTGACGAAACGACGGAGTCGTTTTAATTTGAAAAGGTTGCGTTTTGATGCAAGCCTTGTGACCTTCGACGAAACACTATGCCTCTTCGTTACCTATAAAAGGGACTCTTAGCAGATTTTGGAATCCACTCTTGTTTTCAAGCTTAGTGAACCTCTGCTTAAATTTCTTTGGAATTTCTTTGTCGTCTTCAAACTTCTCAAAGATCTTCTTCCTTTAGGTAGCCTGTAACACCCCTATTTTTATTTTTATCTTTATATTAAAATTTTGAAGGAATTAAATTATGGTTCTTTAGAACTTTTTAATCTACGTATTATTTATGATTTTTTGGAATTTTTTGGAATTTTGGAATTTTTTTAATAAAAATAATATTTTTTTAAATAATTTTAAATTCATATAAGTGACTTAAATTAAAAATATTTATAAGAAAGTGAATTTAAATTATAAGAAAATTTTCTAAAATCCGTTTCAAGTAGACTTATCTAAAAATTATCGGTTTGAGAAAAATCTTGATTTTTTCCAATCGTTAAAAAATTGGAAACGTATCAATAAATTTTTATTAACGGAAAATTTTAGATTTTTAAAATTTCAGCTTTATATTACTTATTATAAAATTAGTGAGGACTGATATAATATCGCTAATTTTCAAAAAGGACTCATTTTGAATATTTAAAATATACCGAGTGAAAGGTTACTATTTGGCTTAATAATTCTGCCGACAGTTACTATGCAAAACACTGTGCATGTACGAAATTTTCAAAGAATGCATAGTAACCTGGAATAAAAAATTCAAAAATGCATAGTACTTTTATATTAAAATAATGGAATGCATAGTAAATTTTTTTCCTATAAATACCGAAGGATTTCTTCTTTAGAATTCACAATTTCAGATTAAGTTTTCTTAATACAGTAGTGCTAGTGAGATAGTGGTGAAAGTGAGAGAGAGAAGAAAAGTTTTTGGAGAGAAGGTTCTGCCAAAATCCTAAGGTAAGAATACTTCTCTTTTATATTTTTTTAGATTATTTTATATCGTTTTTAGAAATCTGTTATTATACTGAAAATAATATTATTTTAAGTTACTATTCTGCATAGTAAACACTATTTCAATAGTAAATTACTATTTCAATAGTAAATTACTATTTAAATAGTAAATTACTATTTACTGTTACTATTTACTGTTACTATTCACGTTTTACTATTTACTGTTACTATTCACGTTTTACTATTCACTATTCACTATTCAAAATTTACCATTTCTGTTTTAAGTAATAATCTTAATCTTCGTCTTATGCTTATACTGAAATAAAATTGATATTAATATTTCTAGAAATCGGAGGCGCAAAGCAAATCTCTTTTTGGTAACGACTCAAGGTAAGGGGGAGTGAGATAAGAAGTATAATATGAAAAGACATAAGAATAATGGGAGGAGTCCCCTACTCCTTTTAAATTTAATAATATTATTATTTTAAAATATTAACTTTTTAACTTAAAATTTTTAATAAATTTTAAATTAAATATCTAGTTTAACTAACTCTAACATACCTATGCAAAGAATTGGACCATTATGACCTATATGGACTGGACTATACCTATGCAAGGACTTGGACCATTATGACCCATATGGACTGAACTATACCTATGCAAGGACTGGATTATATGGACTTACATATACCTATGCGAGGAATTGACCAAAAGGACTAAAATTGACTATATTAATAATCATTAAATTTTGTATTATGATATATATTAATGATATTTAATTGATTTGATTATGATTTGATTATGATTGATTGATTGATGATATTTAGTTATGATTGATATTGTTTGATTTTGATTGATGATATTATAATGTGGAGTTTGAGCATATAGCGAGCATGACGGAAAGCTAAAATTCAGTAAGAATTTCTTACCTTACTTTTTAAATTTTATTATCTTTTATCTCTTCTTAGAAATTATTTTTATTAACTTTATTTTCAATATTTAGAATAAAAAAATTAGTATTTATTTTAGAAAGAAAATATTTTATGAGAATTTATTTAATTAAATCTTGAGTTAAAGAAAAATTTTGTAATTTTAAGTATTTTTGGTTAATAATTATTCTCTTTTAATAAAACAAAATTTTTTTAAAAAGAAAATTATTTTATTTTTCCAACTTAATAACTAAATACATTTGGAAATAATTGAGATTCCTAAATTTGATTTTGTTAAGATTTAATTTGAGAAAGATTAGGTAAAGTTTTATATGATAAAGTTTTTGGATATTTAAGGCTTAGAAACTCAATTTCCGTGAGATTTGAAAACTGTACCAAATTTATTTCTGTGGGACAGAAATTCAGAGAACTGAGAAAATGTACAGTTTATTGAAATGATATTGTAAACCTTTAAGGGATTTAATAATTGAGTTTCTAAAAGCCTTAACCAACTCAATACGCGAGTAGTTCATGCATCATGAATCATTAAAGTGAAATGAAATAATATTGTCTGGGGACGGATTATAGAAACCGAGGATACATTAGAGGAGGCTTAATTGCGAGCCTTGGGATGAGAGGGTGTGAAAGGGTGCTTCAGGGGACCTGGGGTAGCTCCCTAGTGTCGGGTACTTTCACAATAAAAACTTTCTCAATCTGACTAGTCTCTAAGTGTTTCCATACCAGTTGAGCTGTTCATATTATTATTATCCGGACTTATGGAACAGTGTAAACTCCTGGTTGGCCCAGTACAAATTAAAATTTAAGGGCCCACATATATAGATAAGTTATAATGAAGATATTGCATAACATTCATGCATTCATAATTGATTGTGTATGTGATTGTGATTAATATTATTATGTATTGGTTGTGAAAACCCTTTGTTGCTTATGTCTTATTCGGAAATATTATATTCTGTTTCTCACTCCTTTCTCCGTGTTTTTGTTTCATATATTCTAAATTGATGGTTCAGAGGGAAGGATCGAAGAATTTCAGCAATAGATATAGCACGTTCTAGAAAGGGAGCTCGGTATGAATACCGTGGTCCAATGAATAAATAATGTTAATAAGTAACTGCTTCTGGGCCATGGAGTTTCCTCTCTTTCTTATAATGTTTAATGTTTATTTTCTTCGGATGAATGTACAAATACTTTATAAAGTTTTAATAATATTTGTGAGGTATTTCAGAAATAATGTATATAATTTATTCCGATAGTTTCTTTTTAACAATCATATCTTTAGTAAAAAAAAAAAAAAAATACGAATTTTTCTAGAATTTATTAAGGTGTAACTGAGGGTGTTACATAGCCTCCCTTTCCTTCAACTCCTTGCAATTTTTATTCATTCTATTTCCATCATGCGCCCTAGAGCAGGCCACGCTGGTCCTTCAAACAGGGGGAATTTTGGCTCTCGTGCCCCCCTTAGCCACCGTGGTGGGAGGATTCTAGCGAATCCTCCTGTGGCTGGGCCTCGTCGCTCAGAGAGAGCCGGAGCTTCTTCCTCACGAGCGTCCTCTTCCCAACGTCGCTTTGAGGTTCCCCTTGACTCGAGGGCTACCAGCCGCTCTGGTGAAGGGTCAAGTGCTGAAGGTTACCTCTCTGACGATGTTGCTTTTTACCACAGTACATACGTGTTCCACCGAGCCTGCACAACTATGGACCTTCCAGGACGTGGAAAAACACCAGTTCTCCGCTCTGCTGAAGGGTGTGTCAACGTTGTGGCACACCGGCTTGACTGTGAGAAACTCAACAGGGAGAAACCCTACTGTTGGGTGGAGGAGGAATTCCTAGAGATCCCTTCGCACCATGCGAGTGAGGAGGAATGCACGGTTTCTTTCCGCTGCAAAATATATTCAGATAAAAAGTACAAGGCGCGATACGCTGTGCTGGCACCACGCCCCTCTGAGAGAGTGTGCCACAGCGTCCCTGATGAGAGGTCGGTCTACATGTACGACTTCGTCTTCTTGAAGTTGGGAGTACGCTTCCTCATGACGGAATTCCAGATGGCCGTCCTGCGCTTCCTAGACTGCGCCCCTACACAACTTCATCCCAATGGTTGGGGTCTAGTCTGGGCTCTAGAGGTTCTGGGGGAGCATTTCAACTTCTCTGCCACTGTGGCCAAACTGTTTCACTATTGCCAGGTGGTCCGCCGTGCTAATAAGAAGGGCGGCCTTGGGTTCATTACTCTCCGTAGTGACTCAAGGGTGATAAATTTCAAGTCTTATACGGAATCCGCGAAGGTGGATGGACGCTCCTTCAAGCACTACTACACGCGGGTCCGTATTCAACCAAATAAGCCGGTCTTCTGGCAAAACAAGGAGGGATTTACCAAGTTTCCTCTCAGCTGGATGCACGAGCATTTTCTCCTTATGAGCCGTGCTTATTACACAGATAAGAGTGAACTCTCCTCTCACTCTGTTGAGGTCTTGAGCGCCATGCAGACGGCCTCGAAGACCCTCAAAGGATTTTCCAGCAGGCTCCTCTTGGCCGAGGACGACATCCGAAACGCCTACCTCCGTAATATCCGCTCTTACTCTGTCCGTATTGTATAATTATTCCGCTCTGATTATTTTTTCTTCTTATGTGCTAATTTGACCTTTCTTGTTTTGCAGAACAAATCGAAAGAGCCTGCCCAGAAATGTTGTCATTAAGGACCATGATGGCTGACGATGATTCCTCCTCTGAGGAGAACGAGATCCAGGCGAAGAGGAACGCCACCAAGACTCCCCTCATTCCCCTAACCTCTGCAGTAGGTGACGAGGTTCCTCTCTTTGATGAGGAGGAAACAGAAGACCCAGCTGAGGCCACTGGAGCGGGCGACGAGGAGGCCGTCCCAGAGAAGAAGAGGAAAAAGAGGCATCTTGTAAAAAAGGCAGATCAAGAAAAGCCCTCCACTGATGACCCTGTGAAGAAGCGTCAGAGGACGGTCGAAGAAACTGAATTGAAGAAGGACAAAGGAAAGAAACCCGTTCCTGAATCCTCCACCCCTTCTTCACAGAATGCTTCAGAGCCGGACTCTGGGAATGGTCCTCCTCCGGCGTTTGAGCCTCCGCGTGACTCCTTCCTCTCTCCTTACTTGTGGTTTCAGGGGTCCATGTCTCCCACTCTTCCAAAGGCACGATATTGCCTCCGCCCTTCCCTCGACGCTGCTAGGGTTCGAGGTGCTTGTAAGGCCGGGCGTTGGCAACTGGATGAACTGTCCGGCCTCCTTGATTCCCTGAGCGAGAAGGCAGATTATATGGATCAGGTTGAAAAACTTGAAACCGAACTCGCGGTGAAGGAGAAATGGGCGACCAAGCAAGCTGAAGTTCATAGGGGCGTGGAGTCAGAATTGAAGAAAACCAAAGAGACGCTCCAGAGGAAAACTGAGGAGGCAAGCCAAGTTCATTTTGCGAACAAGGCTCTAGAGCGGGAAGTTGCCGACCTCCAGAAACAGAACAAATCCATACCCCTCCTTGAAGAAGAATTACAACTGGAGAAGAAGAGATCGGCTAAGGTCGCTGATGATCTCAAAATTATGGAGGACGGTCACAACAAAGACCTTGGGGAGTAGAAGAGCCTTCGGAAGGAGATGCAAGCCCAGATTGAGGAACTCAAGAAGGGTGGTGCGAGTGCTGGGCCTTCAGAAGAGGATTTTGCCAAGGTTCAAAGAAAATTAGCTGCTGCGAAGGCCAAGGCTGCCAAAGCCTTGGAGATATGCAAAAATGTGGCGTATGAATCCTTCGGCCTGGCCCTTCATCAAGTCTATTATCGTAACCCTGGAGTGCAGCTGAATCTGTACGGATTAGATCCGTTCTTCGAATTCCATGGGGGAAGACTTGTCGAAGTTCGTAAGGACGGCTCGCACCATGAACCCCGTGCATCTCTGTATGAACTGCCTTCCCTTTCAGAAGGTCAAAGTATGGAGCCAACAACGTCCACCGCTGCCTCTGGAGCTGAAACGCAAAAAGGTGCCCGAACTAGAGTAGCGGACAAAACGGAGAAGGCAGGAGTGCCCACTGTGGAGGATCAGGCACCGGCCTCTTAATTTATGCTTTATTCATAGCTGTGTACTGGGATCAGCTCCAGCTTTAACTACCTTGTGACTTGAACAATTTTTATTTTTTGGAAATAAAATTCACTGCTGTTTTTCTTCAACTGCTTGCGTCGAATGTATGATTGTTGAATAACTTAGTGCTATACAATACACTTTATTGTTTTCAATGCTTTGCGAATCCGTTCTGTGTAGTTACCTAGCTGCTTAAAGCGTACTTAACACACCGGATTAAGATAACAAATTGTAACAAAGAAGTGACAATTAAGTTAAAGCATACCCTGTCCCCAAGTGTAAGTACATTGGGAAGGGAAATTTTATCTCAAGAATTACCTTTTAACTTCTTAAAAAGATAAAAATGCTCATCTGTCCTCGAAGACGTAGAGCGGGTACATGAGCGCTCAACCGCTCTGGGGTGGATATTCCACAATTGAGGACGGATATTGCCTTTGAATTTTTGTATAGCTTTGGCAAGGGTAAACTTTACGCCTTTCTCTTGAGGTTCGGTTTGGTCCTACACCTCAAGTCTTCACACGGTGTTCGGTTCGATCCTACTAACCGTACTTGGAGTTCGGTGCAATCCTACAATCCAAGCCTTCAACACGGGGTTCGGATCAGGGCTAATCCTGAACCTACTGCGCCCGTTACTCGGGGTTCGGTGTGGTTTTCTGTATGAACCGGCCTACTGCGCCCAAGCCTTCGCATGGGGTTCGGTTTGTGGCCTTAAGGAAGGACCAGCCCTACAACCCATGTTATCTTCGAATTGGGTTCGGTTTGTGGCCTTGAAAAAGGACCAGCCCTACAACCCATGTTGTCTTCGAATGGGGTTCGGTTTATGGCCTTGAAAAAGGACTAGCCCTACAACCCATGTTGTCTTCGAATGGGGTTCGGTTTGTGGCCTTGAAAAAGGACCAGCCCTACAACCCATGTTGTCTTCGAATGGGGTTCGGTTTGTGGCCTTGAAAAAGGACCATCCCTACAACCCATGTTGTCTTCGAATGGGGTTCGGTTTGTGGCCTTGAAAAAGGACCAGCCCTACAACCCATGTGTCTTCGAATGGGGTTCGGTTTGTGGCCTTCAAAAAGGACCAGCCCTACAACCCATGCCACCTCAAGGAGTTACATCGTCAAAACACACGAAGTGTGATTGAGATCATCCGTCCTGAGGGGTCTTCGTCAGTCCCTCGAGGAGTTACATCATCAACTACGGAATTGGTAGCTAAGTTTATCCGTCCTGAGGTGTATACGTGTTAAGCTACGGCTATAAATCACAACACATAAGAAAAGTGAGAATGATAGGGCGGTTAAATTGTATTCTCATTAATATTGAAAGTACATTACATGGGGAGCGTAGTTGGGGTCATGCCTCGTTAAAACCTTCTTGAGAAAACCCAATGGGAAAAAACTCAAGTAAGGAAAAAGAGTACACGCCGTCTTACCAACTAGCTGTAATAAGCACGTAAGTTCTGAGCGTTCCATTTGTTGCGGATTGGAGTTCCATCAAGTTCTTCCAACCGGTATGACCCTTTTCCAGTCACTTCAAAAACTCTATAAGGACCTTCCCATGTCGGTGCTAGCTTCCCTTGGTGGGCGAATTTATTCCCCACACTTGCCTTTCTCAAAACAAGATCTCCGGTGTTGAAAGCTCTATACTGGACACGTTTATTATACCGGAGTGCTGCCTTTGCTTTTATTGCTTGATCTCTGATAAAAGCCTTTTCCCTTAACTCCTGGAGGGCGTCCAGTTCTGATGCCAAATTGGTGCCGTTATCTTCAGCTGAAAAATACTCCACACGAGCCGATCTTGTTTGTAGCTCCACTGGAATCATCGCCTCAACCCCGTACGTCAGCCGGTATGGGGATTCGTTAGTTGAAGAATGAGGCGTAGTGCGGTATGCCCATAAAACATGACATAGCTGGTCAGTCCATCCTCCCTTCGCTTCTCCCAGACGCTTCTTCAACCCCTTTAGCACCTCTCGATTGGCTACCTCCGCCTGTCCATTGGTTTGAGGGTGTTCAACAGACGAAAATATCTGGATTATCCCCAGTCCTTCCAGCAAATCTGTGAACTTTTTGTCTGTAAACTGGGTGCCGTTGTCAGTCACAATCTGCCCTGGCACCCCAAACCGAGCTATGATATTTTCATACACGAAACGTCTTGTTCGTGCAGAAGTGATATGCACTACTGGTTCTGCCTCAATCCACTTGGTGAAGTAGTCTACCCCCACGATCAAATATTTGATACCTCCTGGCGCAGTGGGGAACGGACCCAAAATATCAAGGCCCCACTGGTAGAACGGCCAAGGCACAGCAGATGAGGATAGCTCTTGGGCCGGTGTATGGTGAAGATTGGAGAATTTTTGACAAGCGTCGCACTTCCTAACAAAATCTGCAGAATCCTGCTTCACAGTGGGCCACCAATATCCAGCCCTGAGGACTTTTCTCATTAAGCTTCGGCCCCCAGCATGGTGCCCACATTGCCCCTCGTACACTTCCTCCAAAACCGTTTGAACCTCGTCCTCTCTCAAACACAAAAGATATGGGACAAAGAATCCCCTTTTGTAGAGAACACCATCGACCATAGTAAAATATGGCAGCTCCCTCTTCACTCGTCTCCTCTCCTTCTCATCAGTGGGAAGTTGACCATCAACCAGATAGCGAATATAGGGGATGACCCAAGAATCCTCATATGGATAGCTTACCATGAAAGCATTCAGAGAAGGGTACAGAGGTATGCTGGGTGATGTCAAAGTGCTTTGAACTACCGTTGTTGTGCTGCCGGGCTGCTTTGTACTTGCAAGTCTTGACAAGATGTTCGCCCTGGTGTTTTCCTCTCTGGGCACATGTTTGAACTCTAAAACTTCAAACCTTCCCTTCAACTCATTAACACAATTCAAGTACAATTGAAGTTGCGGCTCCTTTGCTTGGTACTCCCCCTGGATTTGTGAAATCACCAATTGAGAATCACTGCACAGTGTGACTGCTGATGCTCTGATGTCAATCGCCGCATGGAGACCGGCCAAGCATGCTTCATATTCAGCCTGGTTATTGGAGGTTTTGAAATTGAATCGGAGGGAAATTTCTAGGTGCACACCATCATCACTTTCCACCACAACACCTGCTCCACAACCTTTGCTATTCGACGATCCATCAACGTAAATGGTCCAATGCGCTCAAGGAGTGGAAGGATCCGCCCCAGTCATCTCCACAACAAAATCGGCCAACACTTGTGCCTTGATGGCTCCTCGAGGCTCATACGAAATTTCAAACTCAGACAACTCGATAGACCATTTTATCATCCTCCCGGCGAGGTCGGGCTTACTGAGCACTGAACGGAGAGGCAAATCCGTTCTCACCAGTACTGGATGTGCGTGGAAATAGGGCCTTAACCGTCGTGATGCCTACACGACTGCTAGAGCAGCTTTCTCAATCTTTTGATACCTTCCTTCCGCTCCCTGAAACGTCTTACTAGTGAAGTACACCGGCCTCTGCCCTTCAGGGGTTTCTTTAACCAAGGCCACGCCTAGGGCCTCATCAGATATTGCTAAATACAAGGTCAACGTCTCACCAGGGTCAGGCTTAACCAATATCGGTGGACTCGAGAGAACGGCCTTGAGTTGCTGGAAGGCTTGTTCCTGCTCCTCTCCCCATTCAAAGTTCTTGTGTTTCTTCAACGCCTTATACAAGGGAAGGGATCTGTGTGCCATTTTGGGCATGAAGCGAGCCAGTGCGGCTACCTTCCCATTCAATGATTGGACCTTCCTCAGGCTCTTGGGGCTCTACATATCCAGGATTGCTTGACATTTCCCAGGGTTAGCCTCAATGCCCCGTTGGGTCAACATGAATCCCAAGAATTTCCCAACTGGAACGACAAAGGTGCACTTTAAGGGGTTTAACCTCATGTTGTACTGTCGAAGCCTAGTGAAAACTTGTCGCAGATCTTCAATGTGGTCTCCTCCAGCGGGTGTTTTGGCTATAATATCATCGATATAAACTTCGACCAGCCTGGTGTGCATCCCTTCAAAGACTTTGTTAATCATGCGCTGATAGGTAGCGCCGGCGTTCTTCAATCCAAAAGGCATGACGGTGTAGCAGAAAACACCGCGGTCATTGATAAAGGCAGTTTTCTCTTGGTCTCCCTCCCACATCGGAATCTGGTTATACCCCGAATAAGCATCCATGAAACTGAGGTACTGGTAACCAGATGAATCATCCACCATGCGATCAATGTTGGGCAGGGGATATGGATCTTTGGGGCAGCAACGGTTAAGATCCACATAATCTGTGCACATTCTCCATTTGCCATTAGCTTTCTGCACCATAACCACATTAGAAAGATAAGAAGAGTAGCGTATCTCCCTTATAAAGCCTTCTTTCAACAACTCCTCTGTCTGCTCACAAGCTGCCCTCTGCTTCTCCGGTCCCAACCTCCTCTTCTTCTGGGCCACCGGTCTTGTTTCAGGGTACACGGCAAGCTTGTGGCAACAAAAATCAGGGTCCATCCCAGGCATGTCTGCTGCTGTCCATGTGAAAAGATCCTTGAACTCCTGAAGAAGGGCTAACAAGCGTTGCTCCATAGCAAACTCCAGCTTATCATTGATGTGCGTGACCTTCTCTGGGGAATCCCCTAAGACAACATCCCTGGAACCACCATTCGGTGTGGGCTTAGAGGGATTGAGTGGATCAATCTTCAATTCCGCTCTGGGGTCCAGATCAATTAGACTGACAGACCCTGCCGCTGTTCCTCCGTCGTTCAGCTTCCTCTTCTTGTTGAATGCTTCCAACTTGACCATGTTGAGACTCAAGTTATAACAATATCGAGCCATCTCCTGATCACCACGGAGAGAGGATACACCGTTGTCCTTGTCAATGAATTTGATCAAGAGGTGAGGAGTGGACACGATTGCTTCCATCGCATTCAATGTTGGACGGCCTATGATACCGTTGTATGGGGATTCCACATCAATCACCAGGATTCTTGACTTGACTGTTCTCGCACCAGGCTCTCCTTCAAAAGAAATCAGTGTGTCAAGATACCCCTTGGTGGGTTGCTTGGCTCCATTAAACGCTGTGAGTTCTTGCGTGTAGGGTTGTAAATCTGCATCATTGAAACCCATTCGTTTGAAACAATTATAAAAGATAACGTCACAAGAACTTCCCTGATCGATGAGGATCCTCTTGACATCCTTGTTGGCTATGACTGCCACGATAACTACTGCATCATCACCTCCTGGAATTGTTGGGCCAAAATCATCATCAATAAATGACACCGTCGGAGCTGCCATACCGTCCCTGAAAGGACGGTTATCCCTTGGTTTGCCCTGGACAGATAGAATCATCCTGTGGTGATTCTTCTGTGCTGTGATTGATGCTCCTCCTCCCGCAAATCCTCCAGCTATCATCTCAATCACTTCTCGTCTGCCCTGCCTCTGCTGCTGGGGCATGTTATTTTGTTGGGCACCTTCAGCAATCACTACTCCCTTCTGCTTTTCAGCTGCAGTGAACTTCCTTGCTGGGTTACGTGTATTATCATCTTCATCATCAGGATCTCTATTCCTTTTTTCCATCCTCTGAGGCTCATCTACAGATTTCTCCTTGAACAAATACTGCTTCAGCTTTCCTTCCCGAAGGAGAGTTTCCACTGTATTCTTTAATGCTTTGCATTCATCAGTGTTGTGCCCCGTTTGTTCATGGAAAGTGCAATACTTACGTGGGTTACCACCCCTCTTGACTGGGGCTGGTTTCCTTATACCAAAGACGTTCAACGTTGGCCAACCAACCTCCCTCATGATTTGTGAATGCCTGGTGTTCAACGGAGCATAGTTGTCGAATGATGATACACGCCTATCTCGTGGATGCGGACGAGCGTTCACAAAGTCTTCTCTAAAGGCATGCTTCTCAGGCCTCACTCTCTCCTTTTCTCTCCGTGGCTGCTGAGTGGGCGCTGAAGGCTTCATTCTTGTTGCAGTTGCCTCTAGATGCATCTCTATGCCCATGTACTTGGAAGCTTTCCTTCGAAACTCCTCGAAGGTTGTTGGGGGGCTCTTTGCCAAAGATAGGGCAAAGGTTGAACCAGGCTGAAGAGCTTCCACTACAATATGGAGTTGTATGGCCTCCGTAAGGTTGGGGACCAGAGCTGCCTCCTTATAAAACCTTTTCAAGAACTCCTTAAGAGTTTCAGTTTCTCCCTGCCTTATCTGTGCCAGGGTGTGGGAGGTTCTTGGGATATCCCTAGAGATGATAAAGTGGCTTTCAAATGCAGCAGCCATTTCCTCCCAAGAGTCTATAGATCCTGAGGGTAAGCTTTTAAACCAGCTGAGAGCCTCCTCCGTCAGCGTTCTTGGGAACATCCTGCACATAACATCTTCATCTTCTCCCAAATACATAGCTTCATACACATAAGCATCCAAATGCTTAGTGGGGTCAGTTTCTCCATTATACTTCCCTATCGACAGTGGCTGAGTTGTTTGCAAATGTTTCGGGATGGTAACATTCATCAGCCTTCTTGAGAAAGGGACACTGAGCTTGTACGTCCCTGAAGTCACCACCGCCTACTTCCTTCTCCTGGTACTGATTCTATCACCAGAGTCTTGAGTCTGCTCTCTCTCTTCATACGTGGGGATCTTCGAATACTGGAGGGTTGTAGATCTATCCCTCGCTGATGCATGATGAGCATCCTCTGCATGGGACGCTGCCCTGTCCCCAGCTCTTTCTCTCTCCTGTTTCAACTCCATCAGCTCCTCCCTGAGTTGCCTGATAACCTTATCGCGAGGGTCAGGTGTTTACACTTGCACCATCCTCCAAGTTTGAGTTATAGGAGACTCGAAGACAAGTCTCCTTCCAGTCTGTTGATGGGTCACATCCTCCACGTGACCATCAACGAAATCTCTCCCATCACCTTCCATCGTGACAACCAAACTTCTGCGAAAATGGGAATAACTCTAACGAGTCCCACTGGGCGTGCCAATGAACTGGTCTGGACCGGGGTCTAGGATCCGGTGTGGGACCAGCCACAAGATTATAGGTGTTTCTAGGGTTAGCACACCGGAACAGTGTGTATCCGATGTATCAATCCGGTCTCTCAGTGGGAGAGGTCGGTCTTGTTGTCCTGGAGATCCTTCACACCAGCGTTTCGCATTGCAGGGGGCGAAAGGTGGTGCCACCTGCGAAGATTCTCCGACGCTCAAGTTAGAAGAGTGTAAGAGCTCAAAGAATATTCAAGCGAAGTAATAGTGAAGTGTGAGATAGAACAACGATACCTTGCATGTGTATTCAAATGAGCTATTTATAGTTGTACGTGAGAAAATGAGTCGTTGGATACAGGTGGGTCCCCTAGCTCTGATAGCATGTACATTATGTCAATCAGGGTGGCTCAGCACTCAGAATGTGTCAGGGGGGTAGGTCAATTATCAGAGTACGATCCTCTAGGAAGAGGAGAGGATAATCACCTTTTCCGCATAATCTGCTGACACATCCACTTGCTTTCTGAGGCCATTGACGTGACATATTTTGCTACATACAGTATCTTCGCTGATAAGTTATTAGGGGCTCTTATCTTGCTGTGACTGAAAAGCCAACAGTTATGTAAATGTTCTGTGAAAATGAACAAAGATCCGTTATAGAGAAAATAAGTGAGGCAGTCGTGAGATGAGGACGGACGGCCAGACATCGGATATCCGGTGTGGTAAAGTTGAACCAGGACACCGGTTTTCCTTATATGAGGCCATTCTGACGTCACGAGATTGGGGGCCGGTATCCAGACCGGATCACTACCAAACAAGCTTTAAATTCGTAATGGTGTTATCATAGGAACAAATTTCCCATTCACACTCAATAGCAGAACTTTTTTTGCCCTGTCATTTTATATGTTTGGTCACAAATTTCCAACATATTCTATATATTATGTAGCTTCTTGCAACAAGAATTTATTGTTTAATCTAGTAAAATTTATACGGACTAAAAAAAATATAAGAACCAAACAACCTCAACCGATAGAATGAGAGAAGAAAAAAATACCAAGGCTAGAATAAATATTTTTTTATCCTCAAGTAAAACAACTATATAATTTTAATTACAATATTTATGTTTTTTAAATCAAAACTTTTAAAAGTATACATGACTACAAACTTCAAACTCTAACTAATATAAAATTATTATAACTGTAACAATAATTCTAGTAGGTTGTAATGTTGTTGACAAAATTATTTATCAATCTCTGTCTTATTTTACTCATTCCTTCTATCTATTCTCTCTTAGAATTTTGTTGAGAGAAACTAAGCATTAGATGTGAAATTGGTTAAGCTGAGCTAAGCATTATAGGGGTAAAGCTTAGTATTAAATATTAAATGAGTTCATCTTAAGTAAACAAATGAGTCTCTAAAAATTTAATAATTCATATAAGATATATATTTATGGCTAAATGGTACATTTAGCCCCTAGAATTGTTGGGATTTTGGTTTTGCCCCCTGGAATGGTTTTTCTTAGTATTGTCTCCCTAGAAAATTTTTAAGCTTCGAATATAACCCCTTCCGTTGACTGCCTCTGCCAACTGATGAGGTGGAGCCTAGTCACATGCCTGTCATTGCATATGTGGCATGTGACTCATCATATTAACCTAGTGGATCCTAGTCACATGCCAAGTCACTGATTAACCTATTTTAATTAAGGGTTAATGAAATCTAAGTCACTGATTAAGCTATTTTAACAAAATAAAATAAGGGGTATAAACACATTGTCACTACTTCGTCTTCCTCACTTCGTTCGTGTTCTGTATTTCCTTTCCCGCGTGTGGACTCAACGAACAAGACAAGGAGAAGAATTCGTGGATTGTGGAGGGTGCGTGGCTGGTGGGTTTCTCTACTGCGCGTGGTAGAAGAGGAAAAGCACAGGTAAGATTCTTGATGCTTTTAGTGGGAAGGTTGAATCTTTTTCTTTGTGGGGACCATGTAAGGGTTAAATTATTATTCATTGGCATGTCGTAACTGTCAAAGTTTAATCATTTTCATTAAATCCTAGTTGTGTTATATGTAACTGTGATGTTTTAATCCTGTTAGGGATGAGCTTTTCAGTGGCTTTTCATCACAAGGGTAAATTTACAAATGGGAAACCTATGGAGTACACAGAGAATGAAATTACTGTTTTCCATAACTTGGATGTTGATAAGTGGTCTTACTTTGAATGTGAGTCTTTAGTAAGGGAGTTGGGTTATAGTAAAGAGAGTTTTAAAATATGGTGGAAAAAGCCTAGTGGGGAGTTTGTTGGCATAACATGGGACAGTCATGCATTGGAGGCTGGAGAGTTTGCTGTAAACAACAGATGTGAGGTGGATGTTTATGTTGAGCATTTAGTCTTGGATGTTGATGTGTTGTTGGAGTTAGGCTATAAAGAGGACACAAGACTGGTTGATAAACATGAGGTGGAGACACCAGTTGAGAAGGTTGGAAGGACCAAGTCCACACCCAAGGACAGGCCATTTAAGGCAACCAATAGGCCTGTCACAAGGGGAAAAATTTATAAAAGTGTTAAGGAAAAATTAATTCGTGATGGGGGGTCTAAGTCAAGTGGATTGGGAAATCAAATTAAAGCTGGAAAGGAGGTGGAAGCACAATGCCATGTTGAGGTGCAGGGTGCAAGTGCCTTAAATTTTGAGTCAGAAGGGTTGGAAACACAATGTGGTGCTACTGTTGAAGGTGCAACAGGACCAAATGAGTGTGTAGGGGGGTTGGATTCACAATGTGGTGCTAATGTGGAGGATGCAAATAGACCAAGTAAGGATACAGAGGGGTTGAAAACACAATGTAGTACTCATGTGGAGGGTTTAAAACCTGGGAATGAAGACAGGGGGGGTCTGGAATCAGAAAGAGGTGTGAATGTTAAGGATGCAAGTGGAGAGGAAGGATCAGGAAGGCATGGGGTAGGAGTTAGTTTAGGTCCAGATTGGTGCAACCCAGTTGATGAAGATCAATGTGGAGACATTAATGAGGAGTATGAGACAGATGGAATCCACAGTTATGTAGACTCAGATGATGAGTACCAGGATGAGGATCATGGTGAATTTGGTTTTCAGGCATTTGAAGAAGATATTTTGGGGAGGAGGTGTGAGCTTAGGTTGGGCATGGAGTTCACTTCAATGGTGCAGTTTAGACAAGCTGTAATGGAGTATAATGTACATAATGGGAAACAAGTGAAGTATGTTAAGAATGAGCCATGGAGGTGTAGGGTTGTTTGCAGCACAGATGGATGTGGATGGTTAGCCTTTGCTAGTAGGGTTGGTAGGACAAACATAATCAGATTGAAGACATTCATAGACCAGCACTCATGTGGTAGGGTTTTTGAGAACAAAAATGTGAGGCCTTTAACAGTGTCATTCTACCTGCAAGGGAGATGCCAATAATCAGCATGCTGGAATGGTTAAGGAGTTACTTAATGGTAAGATTTGCAAAGCTAAGGACCAAAGCAACCAACATCAAAGGAGACATTATGCCTAAGCCATCTAAGAGGTTGGAAAGAGAACAACATTTATCTGCCAACTGGTTTCCACAATGGTCTGGAGGTCGGGTTTTTGAAGTTACACATTCTCTGCTCAATGATAGATTTGTTGTTGACCTTGAGAAAATGACTTGTGCATGTGGATGGTGGGAACTGGTAGGCATGAAGGAGGTTCAGTTGGAGGGGAGGCTGACATGGTAGCTACACAGTCAAGTGTTGTTTGAGACAATGTTTAAGCATGCTGTAATTATTTTGATACAATGTTATTAGTTGTTGTAATTATTTTGACATGGTGTTGTTAAGCCTTTAATAGTGTTCAGACAATATTTTCATTTTGATTCAATTTAGTATGCTTTACTTCACTTCACTGATAAGTCTTGATTCAGTGAATCTTGAGGATGAATGTTTTTTGGTGATTCAAGGTGAAAGATGAGGCCAGAAAAAGTTGAAGAGGGTAATTATTGAACAAATAATCTTTAACATTCACTCACTTGAAACAAAATGAAAATATTCAACCAATACAAATAACATTCAACCAAACAAAAGGTTAAAAACTTTGCATCTTCATTAATAGATCACATGACAGTTACATTCACCAATACGATTAATTAACAAAACCCTAGACTCAAGTTAACATCACCATACTTCCCATCATCAGGGGCCTAATGCTAGGAAACAAATTTCTTAAGGGCCTTTTCCTATATTTTGATTGACTGAACCATAACCCTAAATCATACTACACCAAGTCTTTAACCTCTTAACCCATTCGCTGCAACCAACACCAGGATGAGGAAGACAATAGCCCACGATATTGCACACAGCCACATTAGCATAAAATTCATGGTTCTGTATTCTTTTAGTCTTTCTTCCAACATTACAACCTTCTCCATCTCCGTGTAAAGAACTCCATTGCCATGGGTAGAGAAGCTACCACTCCTTGCAAGGCTTTGTTGCCCACTATCCATCCATTCAAAATATCCACACGACTTCTCATTCTGTGACAGGAATGGAACATTTTTCAAACATGGGTCACCTTACAAAACACCAACACATACACAACAAACCCTAAACGTAAGCTTACCATCCAATTAACACATCTGAAGAATGATCTGCCAGGATTTTTTGAGCTCTTCGAAACAAGTTGCAACACAGGTTCGTTACATTTACATAACCTCCTACAGGGAACCCTTGAGAACGATCCACTTGACCTTGTAGACATGGCAGACGCACTTAACTCGCTTGGAAGGATGGGGAAGAAAGCCTTGGTCACCTTTTTATGAGTCAACAAGAAAAGTAACCGTTGGGTAAGCGACCAGCACGTAGGTGAGGAAGAAGAACATAGAAGAAAGAGAATTATGTCTGATTTTGTTAAGTAGCTTCTGATTTTGTTAATTAGCTTAATGTGATAAATCATTTCATTAACCCTTAATTAAAATAGGTTAATCAGTGACTTGGTGTAACACCCCCTTATATACACGAGATATATATGTATTCTTCTTACTTTTAAAAAAAAACTTTTAGAAAGATATACATATTTATCACTCTTTATCTCGTGTATACAAGGACGTATATACATCTGATTTCCTTTGAATATTGAAAGTAAAAAAAAATTGTCTTTCAATATTTGTCCATAATGACAAAATAATTTATAGAAATCATAAGTGATAAATCATTACAATATTATATCCGAATGAAAGAGTTTATCAAAGTTTAACCTTTACCTTGTTACAATTATCTACTTGATATTGTAATAAGGCAAAATAAAACTAAACTATACCTCTACTACAAATGTGAACAATCATTTCCTAGTCCTTGAACCATCGAGTTTTGAATCCTACTCTTGTCATATCTCTTCATCTAATCGATTGAGAATGAGACCACTTTATCCTCTTGTAATTATATATCCTTCCATCTTGGACTGCTAGCTATATATCATATAACATATATTTTGGACACAAAAATTCAAACAAGAAGGAGTGAGAAACAAAATATAATATATTACAGATAAGACATAAGCATAAGGGTTTTCACAAACTAATATAGTAATATCAGTCATAATCTCATATACAATCAATTATGAATATAGGGTTTCCACATACATAACACTTATATTTTCATTCATAACCATCCATATAGAATGTCACAATCACATGAATGTTATGTAATGCTTATGCTACTGTCTCATTCAGTTTATGCATGTGGGCCCTTAAAGTTTTAGTTTGCACTGGGCCAACCAGGAGTTTACACTGTTTCATAAATTCTGGATAATAATAACATAAATGCCTTCATGGCATATGAACAGCTCAACTGGCGTGGAAACACTTAGAGACTAGTCAGACTGAGAAAGTTTTTATTGTGAAAGTACCCGACACTAGGGAGCGACCCCAGGTCACCTGAAGCACCCTTTCACACTCTCTCATCCCAAGGCTCGCAATTAAGCCTCCTCTAATGTATCCTCGGTTTCTATAATCCGTCCCCAGGCAATATCACATCTCAATTCTCTTTAATGATTCATGATGCATGAACTACTCGCATATTTAGTTGGTTAAGGCTTTTAGAAACTCAATTATTAAATACCATAAAGGTTCACAAAATCATCACAATAAACTGTACATTTCCATAAGTTCTTCTTTGAACTTCTGTTATACTGAAATAATTTAGTACAGTCTTCAAATTCAGATCTTACCAAAATTGAGTTTCCAAGCCTTAAATATCTCAAAGCTTTCTCTTAAAAACCTTCATATATTTACATAATCTTTCTCAATTTAAATCTTAACTAGATTGAGTTTTTGAAATCTCCACAAAATATTCTTTAGTTATTTCGTTGGGGAAAACCAAAATAATTTACTTTAAACTTCTAATTTCTAAAGAAAATAATTTAAAATCATTAACTAAGAATACTTAAAACTATAAAAATTTTCTTTAATTCAAGAATTAATTATCTCAACCTCTGATTTTCATAAAATAGCTTCTTTCTAATACTAGATTTTATTATTGAGATTAAAAATAAAGTTAATAAAAATTATTTATAAGAAGAAATAAAAAACTAAAATAATTACAAAATACTTTCTCTTGGAATAAAAATTTAAAGAGTAAGGTAAGAAAATTCTTACTGAGTTTTAACTTTCCGTCATGCTTGCTATATGCTCAAACTTCATATCACAAGATCATCAATCATTCATCAACCACAATCAAGTATAGTAATCTCATCAATCACAATCAAATATCATCAATCATAATTGAATATTATTAATCACAGTCTAATATTATAATTCACAATATCATTAATCGAAATCAAATATAATTAATTATAATCAAGTCAAATCAACTAAATATCGCTTATAAATATAATTCAAATTTTTAATGGTTATTTAAATTAGTAGATTTGATTTTGAGTCCTTATAGTCCATTCCTCGCACAGGTCTATATAAGTCCATATATCCAGTCTTCGCATAGGTATAGTTCAGTCTAGACAGGTCATAATATTCCAAGTCCTTACATAGGTTTAGTTCGATCCATATAGGATATAAAAATCCAAGTCCTTGCATAGGTTTAGTTCAGTCCGTATAAGTTATAATAATTCAGATCTATGTATAGATATTTCAGAATAAGTTACACAGTATATTAAATTTATTATAAATTTTAAGTTGAGAAGTTATTACTTTATAATAATATTATTAAATTTAAAAGGAGTAAGGGACTCATCCCTTTATTCTTATGTCTTTCATATTATATTTTTATCTCACTCCCCCTTACCTCTTGTATACCGATTCGTTATTGAAAATCCATGCGCGCCTCGTCTCCGAGTTCTAAAACATACCAATTTCATTTTAATATAATTACAAGATGAAAATTAAGATTACAACTTAAAATAAAAAAATGGTAAATTTTGAATAGTGAATAGTGAATAGTGAATAGTAAATCGTAAATAGTAACAGTAAATAGTAAAACGTGAGTAGTAACAGTAAATAGTAAAACGTGAATAGTAACAGTAAATAGTAAATCGTGAATAGTAATGGTAAATAGTAACAGTAAATAGTAATTTACTATTTGAATAGTAATTTACTATTGAAATAGTAATTTACTATTGAAATAGTGTTTACTATGCAGAATAGTAACTTAAAATAATATTATTTCCAGTATAATAACAGATTTCTAAAAACGATATAAAAATAACCCAAAAAATATAAAAGAGAAGTATTCTTACCTTAGGATTTTGGCAGAACCTTCTCTCCAAAAACTTTTCTTCTCTCTCTCACTTCCACCACTATCTCACTAGCACTACTATATTAAGAAAACTTAATCTGAAATTGTGAATTCTAAAGAAGAAATCCTTCGGTATTTATAGGAAAAAAATTTACTATGCATTCCATTATTTTAATATAAAAGTACTATGCATTTTTGAATTTTTTATTCCAGGTTACTGTGCATCTTTTGAAAATTTCATACATGCACAGTGATTTGCATAGTAATTGTCGGCAAAATTATTAAGTCAAATAGTAACCCTTCACTCGGTATATTTTAAATATTCAAAATGAGTCCTTTTTGAAATTTAGCGATATTATATCAGTCCTCACTAATTTTATAATAAGTAATATAAAGCTGAAATTTTAAAAATCTAAAATTTTCTGTTAATAAAAATTTATTGATACGTTTCTAATTTTTTAACGATTAGAAAAAATCAAGATTTTTCTCAAACCGATAATTTTTAGATAAGTCTACTTGAAATGGATTTTAGAAAATTTTCTTATAATTTAACTTTACATTCTTGTAAATATTTTTAATTTTAAGCAACTTTATATGAATTTAAAATTATTTAAAATATATTATTTTATTAAAATAATTCAAAATTTTCAAAAAATTCCAGAAAATCATAAATATTATGTAGATCAAAAAGTTTAAAAGAACCATAGTCTAATTCCTTCAAAATTTTATTTTAAAATTCTAATAAGAGTTAAATCTTAAATATGTAAAAAAAATAAAAATATAACAACATAAAATAAAAATGGTGAATAACAAAGATATTAAAAATTCTTAATATAATTTTCTTAATTAGTGAATACTAATTAAGTCACTTTAAAATTCTCATTCAAAAATATTTTCATTTTATTATTATTATTATTAAAAAAAACAAATAATAAAAATATAAATACCAAAATTTTAAAAAAATGATAATAATAAACTAACTTATAGTAAGTATTTCTCAAGAAATATATATTAATATCTATTTCCTATTTGTGATGAAAATAGGATGTTACAACTCTACTCCCCTAAAAGAAATTTCGTCCTCGAAATTTAATATTGTTAATAAATCTTACCATAGCTAAACTAACTGAACTGTTCTAAAATATATTTCTAGTTTCCTTGGCAATTGTGTACATTTTCCTTAACATTGCCATTTATCTCTCTTTTTTTAATCTTATCTGTATTTTTTTCCTTAATTCAAAAATATTACTCGTCTTAATTTTGTCAACCATGCTCATCATAAATTGATGGTTAACTCTAAACACCTCAATAATTACGTTTCTCAATCTATTAAAATCTTACTTAACATAATCCATAACATCTATTAATTAAAATTCCTACTCGTAATATAGTAAAATGGACTGCTAAGAATTAATTACTGGACAACTAGCCGTTAGCAACTAGCCGTTGGACTAGCCGTTGGACTAGCCGTTTATGACCGTTGCAACTCTCCCTCCCTTGCTTGCTTATAAATTCTCATTCCATTCTCACTTCCTATCACAACTTCAAGGTTTCTTAGTTTCTCTCTTCTTTCTAATTTCTTCAATCTTTTTTTTTTCAAGTACTATCATACTATTCGATGGCTAACCTTCCTAGAAGTAAGGAAGAACGAAGTCGGGATGGACTACAAGTTGTGGTAACAAGTGCTTCACTTCTTATAATCGTTATGATTATTTCTCTAGTTTGGATAATTTTTGTATTGCCAAGACTCTTAGACCTCTATCTATGATATACTAGATGTTCTATTTTATTTTCCTTAATGTAATCGTGTATAATAAATTATCCTAGTGAGAAAGGATAAATATGTCTTAGTCCATGTTGTACTAGTTAAATCCTTGTGGTCTTTGCTTCATGATAATCCAGGGTATGTAATCATTTCTTATTGTCTTCTATAATGAATCAAATATTCCTTAACTAAGTGATTACACATTCCATTATAATTGACTACAACCATTACATATATTTGATAAATTCTCCAATCTTAAATGATCACAAATCACTACGTTGACTTAGAAATATTCACTTGAATATTTTTTTATAGGTAACTAAGACTTATGTAATCAATAAGTAAAGGTTCATATCTACTTCCTCATGGTTTACTAACACATTTCTTTATTTTAAATCTACAATGGTCATTACATAACAATGATTTATATCATGTATATATATTCGTCGAACAAAATCGATGACTAAAAGAAAATAACTTGATAAACATGTATCATATTGTTAGGAATCACAAAAATATTTTATGTCACAATTTCTAAATATTAAACCAATATCGATGTCTTCCAAAGATCTATAATGCTTATTTTAGGTCATTCATTGATATATTTATCACAATAAATCAATTTAAAAAAAATTCAAAAATATATGGTTAATTACATTCGATGTCACAATCATAAAAGTTTCATTAATTCATATATTTACACACATAACCATCATATATATTATTCAATCGTACACATCATAAATGAAAACTTCATCAAATCAAACAATAATTAACATATTTTATATGTCATACAAAAGAAGAATCAATACAAATAGCCAGAGATACAATTCCTAATATGATTATTTGTTATATCAAACAAGTTATAAATTATCATATTTTTTCATAAAGTATACATCCACACATTTTTCTTTTCAAAATATATCACCAAAGGAAAAACTATGATTCTATCTTAAAGAATTTGTTATACTAGTTTGGGATTACAACAGTTATTTACCCATTGGAATTCTAATTCACACAAGTATCTCTTACAACTTCAATGACATGGTAAGGAATATCCTAATAGAATTTATTGAGTTTATCTCCATTTCTCCATATACTACATTAACCCAAGGTTAAATTCGTTGATCTTAACATCCTTCTTTTGACATGTCTTTCACTACTTAGTGCAAATCATTCGGGGTGATCAGTCCCGATAGTTTATAACTAAGTAGTCAAAGTCACGACAGCTCCAGTCTAGAATTCATACCAAAATATTTCTAAGAATTTTCTATTGTCTTATCTCCCTTGTTGTCTCATACCATATTGTAAAACAGGAAAATGTTAGAATATTTCACTATCACATATTAATCAGAGAATCAAACACCATACAATACATTTGGAATAAAAGGAAATAACTGCATTAGTTAATTTACCTTATCATTCCACCATACATTAAGGCCTGTACTTAAACAATGTCAAGAAAGACTTCAGAATGGCCAGTTTCTGATAATCCCTGCAATAACATTTTTCAAGTAACAGGCTATAAAGTTTTAACTTATACTTCTTATGAACTTAAAATTAGTTCCTTCTTTCTATACTCCTAATTTTTCTTCACTTACTTCTTACCATTTACTCTAATAAAATTTCCTCTTTTCTCAACCATAAAATCTCTTGTCAAACTCAACCATCAGAGTACACTAACACGCTAGTAAGACCATACCACAAGCCGGTTTGGATTGAACTGCTCTGATACCACTTTGTAACACCCCCTTATATACACGAGATATATATGTATTCTTCTTACTTTTAAAAAAAAACTTTTAGAAAGATATACATATTTATCACTCTTTATCTCGTGTATACAAGGACGTATATACATCTGATTTCCTTTGAATATTGAAAGTAAAAAAAAATTGTCTTTCAATATTTGTCCATAATGACAAAATAATTTATAGAAATCATAAGTGATAAATCATTACAATATTATATCCGAATGAAAGAGTTTATCAAAGTTTAACCTTTACCTTGTTACAATTATCTACTTGATATTGTAATAAGGCAAAATAAAACTAAACTATACCTCTACTACAAATGTGAACAATCATTTCCTAGTCCTTGAACCATCGAGTTTTGAATCCTACTCTTGTCATATCTCTTCATCTAATCGATTGAGAATGAGACCACTTTATCCTCTTGTAATTATATATCCTTCCATCTTGGACTGCTAGCTATATATCATATAACATATATTTTGGACACAAAAATTCAAACAAGAAGGAGTGAGAAACAAAATATAATATATTACAGATAAGACATAAGCATAAGGGTTTTCACAAACTAATATAGTAATATCAGTCATAATCTCATATACAATCAATTATGAATATAGGGTTTCCACATACATAACACTTATATTTTCATTCATAACCATCCATATAGAATGTCACAATCACATGAATGTTATGTAATGCTTATGCTACTGTCTCATTCAGTTTATGCATGTGGGCCCTTAAAGTTTTAGTTTGCACTGGGCCAACCAGAAGTTTACACTGTTTCATAAATTCTGGATAATAATAACATAAATGCCTTCATGGCATATGAACAGCTCAACTGGCGTGGAAACACTTAGAGACTAGTCAGACTGAGAAAGTTTTTATTGTGAAAGTACCCGACACTAGGGAGCGACCCCAGGTCACCTGAAGCACCCTTTCACACTCTCTCATCCCAAGGCTCGCAATTAAGCCTCCTCTAATGTATCCTCGGTTTCTATAATCCGTCCCCAGGCAATATCACATCTCAATTCTCTTTAATGATTCATGATGCATGAACTACTCGCATATTTAGTTGGTTAAGGCTTTTAGAAACTCAATTATTAAATACCATAAAGGTTCACAAAATCATCACAATAAACTGTACATTTCCATAAGTTCTTCTTTGAACTTCTGTTATACTGAAATAATTTAGTACAGTCTTCAAATTCAGATCTTACCAAAATTGAGTTTCCAAGCCTTAAATATCTCAAAGCTTTCTCTTAAAAACCTTCATATATTTACATAATCTTTCTCAATTTAAATCTTAACTAGATTGAGTTTTTGAAATCTCCACAAAATATTCTTTAGTTATTTCGTTGGGGAAAACCAAAATAATTTACTTTAAACTTCTAATTTCTAAAGAAAATAATTTAAAATCATTAACTAAGAATACTTAAAACTATAAAAATTTTCTTTAATTCAAGAATTAATTATCTCAACCTCTGATTTTCATAAAATAGCTTCTTTCTAATACTAGATTTTATTATTGAGATTAAAAATAAAGTTAATAAAAATTATTTATAAGAAGAAATAAAAAACTAAAATAATTACAAAATACTTTCTCTTGGAATAAAAATTTAAAGAGTAAGGTAAGAAAATTCTTACTGAGTTTTAACTTTCCGTCATGCTTGCTATATGCTCAAACTTCATATCACAAGATCATCAATCATTCATCAACCACAATCAAGTATAGTAATCTCATCAATCACAATCAAATATCATCAATCATAATTGAATATTATTAATCACAGTCTAATATTATAATTCACAATATCATTAATCGAAATCAAATATAATTAATTATAATCAAGTCAAATCAACTAAATATCGCTTATAAATATAATTCAAATTTTTAATGGTTATTTAAATTAGTAGATTTGATTTTGAGTCCTTATAGTCCATTCCTCGCACAGGTCTATATAAGTCCATATATCCAGTCTTCGCATAGGTATAGTTCAGTCTAGACAGGTCATAATATTCCAAGTCCTTACATAGGTTTAGTTCGATCCATATAGGATATAAAAATCCAAGTCCTTGCATAGGTTTAGTTCAGTCCGTATAAGTTATAATAATTCAGATCTATGTATAGATATTTCAGAATAAGTTACACAGTATATTAAATTTATTATAAATTTTAAGTTGAGAAGTTATTACTTTATAATAATATTATTAAATTTAAAAGGAGTAAGGGACTCATCCCTTTATTCTTATGTCTTTCATATTATATTTTTATCTCACTCCCCCTTACCTCTTGTATACCGATTCGTTATTGAAAATCCATGCGCGCCTCGTCTCCGAGTTCTAAAACATACCAATTTCATTTTAATATAATTACAAGATGAAAATTAAGATTACAACTTAAAATAAAAAAATGGTAAATTTTGAATAGTGAATAGTGAATAGTGAATAGTAAATCGTAAATAGTAACAGTAAATAGTAAAACGTGAGTAGTAACAGTAAATAGTAAAACGTGAATAGTAACAGTAAATAGTAAATCATGAATAGTAATGGTAAATAGTAACAGTAAATAGTAATTTACTATTTGAATAGTAATTTACTATTGAAATAGTAATTTACTATTGAAATAGTGTTTACTATGCAGAATAGTAACTTAAAATAATATTATTTCCAGTATAATAACAGATTTCTAAAAACGATATAAAAATAACCCAAAAAATATAAAAGAGAAGTATTCTTACCTTAGGATTTTGGCAGAACCTTCTCTCCAAAAACTTTTCTTCTCTCTCTCACTTCCACCACTATCTCACTAGCACTACTATATTAAGAAAACTTAATCTGAAATTGTGAATTCTAAAGAAGAAATCCTTCGGTATTTATAGGAAAAAAATTTACTATGCATTCCATTATTTTAATATAAAAGTACTATGCATTTTTGAATTTTTTATTCCAGGTTACTGTGCATCTTTTGAAAATTTCATACATGCACAGTGATTTGCATAGTAATTGTCGGCAAAATTATTAAGTCAAATAGTAACCCTTCACTCGGTATATTTTAAATATTCAAAATGAGTCCTTTTTGAAATTTAGCGATATTATATCAGTCCTCACTAATTTTATAATAAGTAATATAAAGCTGAAATTTTAAAAATCTAAAATTTTCTGTTAATAAAAATTTATTGATACGTTTCTAATTTTTTAACGATTAGAAAAAATCAAGATTTTTCTCAAACCGATAATTTTTAGATAAGTCTACTTGAAATGGATTTTAGAAAATTTTCTTATAATTTAACTTTACATTCTTGTAAATATTTTTAATTTTAAGCAACTTTATATGAATTTAAAATTATTTAAAATATATTATTTTATTAAAATAATTCAAAATTTTCAAAAAATTCCAGAAAATCATAAATACTATGTAGATCAAAAAGTTTAAAAGAACCATAGTCTAATTCCTTCAAAATTTTATTTTAAAATTCTAATAAGAGTTAAATCTTAAATATGTAAAAAAAATAAAAATATAACAACATAAAATAAAAATGGTGAATAACAAAGATATTAAAAATTCTTAATATAATTTTCTTAATTAGTGAATACTAATTAAGTCACTTTAAAATTCTCATTCAAAAATATTTTCATTTTATTATTATTATTATTAAAAAAAACAAATAATAAAAATATAAATACCAAAATTTTAAAAAAATGATAATAATAAACTAACTTATAGTAAGTATTTCTCAAGAAATATATATTAATATCTATTTCCTATTTGTGATGAAAATAGGATGTTACACTTGGCATGTGACTAGGATCCACTAGGTTAATATGATGAGTCACATGCCACATATGCAATGACAGGCATGTGACTAGGCTCCACCTCATCAGTTGGCAGAGGCAGTCAACGGAAGGGGTTATATTCGAAGCTTAAAAATTTTTTAGGGAGACAATCCTAAGAAAAACCATTCCAGGGGGC
The DNA here is from genome assembly GCA_037962975.1 of Clitoria ternatea. Taxonomy (NCBI): domain Eukaryota; kingdom Viridiplantae; phylum Streptophyta; class Magnoliopsida; order Fabales; family Fabaceae; genus Clitoria; species Clitoria ternatea. Next base: position 115,089,836 of record CM075674.1, on the reverse strand, counting down.
AAAACCAAAATCCCAACAATTCTAGGGGTTAAATGTACCATTTAGCCTATATTTATTTATCAATTTTGTATATCAAGGTTAATTTTAACTGTATTTAAAAATTATAATATATAATAAATTATGATTTATTTTATAAAATCATGTAATAATTGAAAAAAAGTTGAACAAACAAGTTGAAAAGCTTTTATTTTCAAAAACATAAACTTTATTTCTTTAATTAAATAGACTTTTTGAAAAATCTTCATCTAATCTTATTATTAATTAAACTGAATCAAACTAAGTCTTAATTAAACTAGACCTTAACATCTATGGTGATTTATTCTTATCTTTATTAGGTGTGACCAAAGACATTGTTCACATAGTCTTGAGACTCTTAATTTGACAAAAGTTTTAAAAAAGAATTTATTGATTAAATATAATAATTTTTAAAATTAGACACTGTGGAGCCCTTACCATCCATGCATGTGCTTGCATAGAACACAATACATACATCCCTAAAGAAAAAAAGAAAAAGACAAAAAGAAAAAGAAAAAGAAATGGTGCCATGTGCGAATGCGATAAAAAGAACGAGGTGGTTGTTAGTGACGAGTTTGTTTAAAAGAAAACTTTAAAATTGTGAAGAATTTATAAAGAGGGCATATAATGATCAATCACCGGCGTAAAGCTTATGCATCGAAGGTAGCAACACATAAACATTGCTTGTTTCCAATGTCTAATAATGCTACTTTTCCTTTTCATTTTAAATTCAGATTTTTTTAAATCTACATTTAAAGAAATCAAAGAGTTCTTTTTTATTTAAAATTAATATCCATGTAATATTCCACAATTTTTTAAAGACAAATTAAGTATACTTTTTAATAAAAAATTATTCTTTTCCATAAATGTTCGACATGTATTTGTGTGCCAAATATTTTAATCATCGACTTTTCTTTTTTAATTCAATAGGTTATATGGACGGAAAAAAAAAGAAACATTCCAACTTAATAAATGATTTAATTCTTTTGACATAGTAATTTTTTTTTTTGAAAAATTTAGTCCCTTACTTATACACATTTATTTGTTTTTTTTTTGCAGAACTTCATTAAACAAAACAACAAACTTAGCAACAAAAATCGGAGCAAGCAGTTCATAGATGGGCCAATAGGCCCAATATTTGAGCCCATTTGGTTTGTGGCCCATCGTGTTCATTCAGGCCCATAACTTGACTTGTCGAACACTGAAGTCCTTTCTATACTGTGATGTCCGTGTAGCAACTAGCAAAAGAATAAGCAAGAGTTAAGCTTCATTTCTTGAGGAAGAAGAAAAATAAGAAGAAGAAGAAGAAGACGAAGAAGTGAATCGAAACGACAATGTTCAGGAACCAATACGACACTGACGTAACGACATGGAGCCCCGCGGGGAGGCTGTTCCAAGTGGAGTACGCGATGGAGGCAGTAAAGCAGGGCTCGGCGGCGATCGGGCTCCGATCGAAGACTCACGTGGTTCTCGCCTGCGTCAACAAGTCCAACTCCGAACTCTCCTCTCACCAGAAGAAGATCTTCAAAGTCGACAACCACATCGGCGTCGCCATCGCCGGCCTCACCGCCGACGGCCGCGTCCTCTCCCGCTACATGCGATCCGAATGCATCAATTACAATTACACCTATGAGTCTCCCCTTCCCGTTGGACGACTCGTCGTTCAACTCGCCGATAAGGCACAGGTGAATCTCCCTTCACTCACCTAGGGTTTCCTTCAATTAACGTTCTCTAGGTTTTCTTTTTTTCTAATTCCTGTTTCGTCTTTTCATTTTTTGGATTTGGTTGCGATTAAAATTAGGATTATGTTTGGATTTGTGTTTTGATTGAATTGAATGCCTGTGTGATAGTGCTGTGTGTTGTTGCATTGTGGTTTATTAGGTTTCTTGTGTTAGTTTTCTGGTTTGTTAAGTGTTGGTCAAGTGTAAATTAGTTATCAATAGTGAAGCTAAGCGGTGCGGAGCAGTCTTGAGCTGTTACAATGGGGATGTGCTTTCCATGCTTCTATCCCCTGTGTGACTCCCACATTGTGTGGCCAGTGTTGTCTATTGTTTGTTTGCTTAGCTTTTATTGTTATATGTGATAAGGTTTTGCATAAGATCAATGGCATTTTAAGTTAAATTATGAATATGTCAATGCGCTTTCCTGCTATAGCATTTTTGGGGTTAGCGCCACTAGTCGAGATTGATGTCTTGATATTGAGAGTGGATGGAAATTTTGGTTATGTGATGGAGCTATGGTGTGTTTGTTCATTCAGACTGGGGATTGGGGTGGGTTTGTGATTGTCTTGTGGATATACTGAAGTGAAATGGTTGCAATTGGAAACGGACTGGAGTTAGTTGCGTGAAATGGCTGAATGTCTGAGTAGTTGTTTTTCTTTCTTCCAAGGTTTTGAGGATGTTTGTGTGTTGGGGCTGTTAGGTTAGGCATGATTTGGTGGGCATTGTTGTGGGTAGGTTTTAAATAAATGTGCTTTGTCTGTTGTGGTCATGGGAGAGGCAATGGGTTCAATTTCTGTTTGAAACCTGAATAGCTTTTAGCACCTCTGAGGTTTCTATTTTCTGAGAGAGAGATGCCAAAGGATGCTAATGTTTATGTTTACATCTTCCTGAGTTATGTATCTCGGATTCTCAGTATCATTGTTAATTTGTTATATGTCATGCAAGTCTATGCTAATGTTTATATTCAAATTAATATATCTTACCGGTTAGAAATCTTGTTGAATAAGTTTTAGTTATCATATGGTTTGAGTTCATCAATATTAAATTATGAAATAAGAAATGTATTGACTCAGGTTTTTCTTACTGTGGTCGACAGATCCATCCCCCCCACCCGGTTCTTGAATGTAGTTTTGTTATTGGAAACTGAAATATTCAGTTAAACTGTGAGGCAGTGTTATTAAATAGCGGTCGCGGGTTATCGCGGCGAGCCAAAAAAACTTTTATAGTTATAGCGGACGCTATAACAGGTTATGGCGGACACATAGCAGACACTATAAATAAGACCATAATACCATAAATAAAATGAAAAAAACATATCAAAATATCATCCAAAACAACATCCAAATCAATGTTAAACAAACATAATGTCATAACTCATAAATAACTCAAAACATCAAGTCATGAAAACATCTAAATGTTAAACAAACATAAAATAATCATGAGAAAAAACAATCTAGTTATCATCTTCATCATCCCCTTCTTCTTCATCAATATAGTCATTCTCCTTGTGGGGAATGTTAGTAACAAATCCTTCAGCTTCTTCTTCGGATGGGTGGTCATGAAGATCCAGCTCCTCAAAATCCTCCAATTCATTCTCGGTGTCTTCATCATCCACAAATTCTGGTTCTTCTTCAACTTTAGCCACTTTTTCTTTTCCTTTTCTACTTGAAGAACTTGCCCCTCTACCTCTTTTTGATTTAGACACCACAACTGATTTTGGTTGCCTTCTTTTGTTCTTTCTCCTTGTGTATGTTCAAGGCTCTCCAATTCCAGAAATTCTATACACATCCCGCCATCTTAGATCATCTCCTTCATGGACCCTTTCATCTTCATCCTCTCCATCCATCTCTCCCACTAACCACTCATTAGATTCATCAATCCCTTGAAGGGATATTGGGTCAATCTCATCACTAATGTTGCGTCTTCGTAGGAGTGCTTGATTGTACTTCACAAACACCAAATCATGCAATCTTTGGTGCTCAAGCCTATTTCTTTTTTTAGAATGAATCTACAAGATTAAAAGGGAATAATAAGAATAAATGTATAAATTTAGAATTAATTTATAAGTAAACTTCAAGTCATGTTTCAGACTTACTTGCTCAAAAACACTCCAATTTCTTTCACAACCGGATGCACTACAGGTAAGGTTTAGAATCTTAATGGCAAGGATTTGCAAATTAGGAGTGGTAGTACCAAAGAGTCGCCACCAATTAGCTACAAAGCAATGGTCAATCAAATTGTTAGCACTTAACACCTAGGAAACGACTAATTGACTATAAATTGCATAGTCTTTTACCTGGTGCGGTTTTGTTCCTCATTTCTTTCGCCATAGGAGTGCCAAACAACCCAGCTGATGTTTTATATGAATGCATCTCCGTCAAGATTTGTGTTTGCAGCTCTAGGTTTCCCACCAACCTACCCATGCAATCATAAAAGCCTTGGATTATTTCAGCATCAAACTCCAAACTGGGGTTGGCATAAAACATCTGAGGGTTCAACAAGTGACCGACTGCATGTAATGGCTGATGAAGTTGACAATTCCACCTATCATCAATTATGGAAAAAACATCAGTGTATTTTTTCTCATCTTTTTTAAAAGATGTCATAATTGTCTCCTTTGCTTTATCCATGGCTTCGTAAATGTAGCCCATGGCCGGCTTTTTCTCACTATCAAGAAGCCTAAGCACCTTCACCAATGGTGACATTACTTTCAAAATGTATACCACATTCCTCCAAAAACGAGGCATTAGCACGGTTTTTGTTGATTCCTTTCCTTTTGCCTCCCTTGACAGCTCTTTTTGTTGCCATTCTTCACTAACAAACATTTTTCTTAAGTTGGTTTTCTCTTGGTGGATCCTCTCCAATGATAGGTAAGATGTAGCAAATCGAGTTACCGCATGCCTCACAAGCTCCTTTCCGTTGGTATACTTTCTCATCAAGCTCAATGTGCTTGAATGGCTATAGATGAAACCAACCAATGCAATAGCCCTTTTGAGTGTCTTCTTGATCATTGGAAGCTTTCTAATGTCCTCCAACATCAAGTCAATGCAGTGGGCTGCACACGGAGTCCAAAAAATTTTAGGATACTTCTCCAACAATTTTCCAGCACGAACATAGTTGCTGCCGTTATCCGTTATGACTTGGATAACTTTTTCTGGTCCAACCTCCTCCACAATGGCCTCAAGCAATTGAAACAACTTCTCCCCGGTCTTCACAAAATCCGAGGCTTCAAAGCTCTTGTAAAACATAGTCCCAGCTGTAGAATTCACTAAAAAATTAATGATTGACCTTTGCTTTCGATCGGTCCATGCATCAGACATAATAGAGCAGCCAAATTGAGCCCACTGCTCTTGATGGCCTTTCAACAACTCCTTTGTATACTCCATCTCCTTTTTTAGAAGTGGCACTCTGATATCATGAAAGCTCGGAGGTGGTAAATGGGGTCCAAAATTGCCAACAGCTGCCAGCATATCATGGAAACTTTCCAACTTAATCATGTTGAAAGATAGACCGGCTTGATACCAGAACCGGGCAATATACTGATGCACTTTTTTCACAACCTCCTTATCAATCGCTTCCCTTATGTTTTGCTGCCTCATTTTTTCCTTTCGATTTTTGGCAATAGCTGATTCAGGCCTTTTGCAGTATAGATCAAGTGGACCCTTCAATTCAAGCCTCTTGTTTGGTACGGCACTACTATCGGTTTGGGATTAGGATTCAGTTCGGTTTCGGGATTCTAAGTCTTTCAATATCTCTTCTTGTTCATCATCACTTGCACTATAGCTTCGAAGGTCATCCACCACTCGCTTTATCACAGCTTCCCCCTTCCTCTTCTTACTTGTCATCGCAGCTTTCAACTCTTCTCTAACCTCAACCGGACAAGTCGGGCAAGGTGCAACATTTCCCGCCTTCCTAATCAAGTGCTCCTTTGCCCTTGTGATGCCTCCTTTCATCACTTTTTTGCAGAAATTACACCGAACAACGCTTGTATCACCATCTTTCACAGTGGAACAATACTTCCACCCAATGTCAGTTCTATTGTTGTTACCCCTTCCATTTGCAGTAGTGGCAGTGGCAGCACCATCAATGGGGTCGGTATTTGTTGCCATTTAGTGCTGTATTAGAGGAACAAAGGGGAAGGAAGAATTATTTAGAAATAACAAAAGCAGAACAACCATGACAGTGGTGCTGTAACAGCACCATGACACCATTGACAGCAACAAATACAAAACCAGAGACAAAACTATAACAGAGTATGACACCATGACACCATTGCAGCAGCATTGTATTGTTGCATTGCAACCAGAAAAACAGAAATTAAAAATAACAGAGGGGAAGAAAACCAAAACAGAGGAGGTGAAACTGTTTTCAGAAAATTAAAAAAAAAACTGCGCTCAAAAAAAACAGAGAAGAAAGAGGCTGAAAAAGGAAAGAGGAGAAAGAGGAGAAGGAGGAGAAACGGAAAAAAATCAGAGGAAAAAGAGGAGAAAGAGGAGAAAGGAGGCAGAAAAACAGAGAAAGAGGAGAAAAAACCTGAAATCTGGAAAAAGATCAGCTGGAACTGATGCAGAGGAGGTCGCCGGAGAGCCCTGCGCTGTCGCCGCCGCTGTACGTCGCCGGAAATGGTGGTCGCCGCCTCTGTTTCGTCGGAAAAGTCACCGGAGACGGCTGGGTGCTGGACGCGAGGGAGGAGAAGTGGGAAGAGAAGTGAGAGGACCTGAAACGTGGAAGAAGGAGGCCACGAAAATGAAACCCTAAACCAGACCCATTTCTGATTGACCCGGCCCAACAGGGCCCAAACCCGTTAATCCAGAAAAAGCGCCGCCTTGACCGCTATCTCCCGCGACAGGCGCTACAACGTTACGCCCATAACGGCCGCGATACCACAAATAGCGGTCACCGCTATTTCACCGGCTATCCTCCATGGCGTTTCGCGGGGAGCACAAAAAACGCTCCGCTATGCCGCTATAGCGCCGTTATAACGGCGATTTGATAACACTGCTGTGAGGTTGGTTATCTGGATCACATGATGTCATTGGATTCTGTTAAAAGTCATAATTTTAGAGTTTACCTTTAGATTCCTTTTATTACAGTTCCTCCAATGTCCTTCTTGGCCCCCCTCTACCCCTATTTGATTTATTCAGTTTACAATGAACAAAAATATTGGATTAGCCAATCTACAATACAATTTTTTTATGATATACAATTACACTTGTGTTTTTGTAATAGGAATTTGGATGAATGGGGGTATCTGGGTATGTGAGGCAAAGGTTGTACTTGTATATGTAGAATTGCTGAATTACATAGCAAAAGAGGACAGAAGGAAAGAATTATCTGCAAAGTTTCTTAGAACTGAAAATATCACTTTCTCATCGGTGTCTGATGCAATTTTGAGTTGCAGGTTTGCACCCAGCGATCATGGAAACGTCCTTATGGGGTTGGTCTCCTGGTAGCTGGGTTAGATGAATTAGGAGCTCACCTCTATTACAACTGTCCCAGTGGAAACTATTTTGAATATCAGGCTTTTGCAATTGGGTCTCGCTCTCAAGCTGCAAAGACGTATTTGGAACGCAGGTTTGAAAATTTCAAGGCCTCTTCACGAGAAGATCTGATCAAAGATGCACTTATTGCAACTAGGGAGTCCTTGCAAGGTGAAAAGCTCAGGAGTTCTGTATGCACTGTTGCCGTGGTTGGAGTTGGTGAGTCATTCCACATTTTGGACCAGGAAACTGTTCAACAGTTTATTGATACTTTTGAGATTGTTAAGGAGGATGAAGTCCCTCCAGCTGAACCTCAGCCAGCAACCGAGCAGGATGCTGCTACAGATCAGGGTTCTGGTGCAGATCAAGGTGGTGCTGGAGACCAAGTTGCTTCTCCCATGGACATTTGATAATTTAAGGTCGAATACTAGAGGTATTTAAAACAGATATTTAAAGATGAGTAGGCTTCATGTTGGGTGTGGTACTGATGGGGGAAGATATCTCCTTGAAGGACTTACTATCCTTAATCCTGTTTGTTTCGCAATTCACCTGTGGTTGATCATTGGAAACGGTTTAATAGCTTTGTTTGATGAACTTTAAGGCACGGTTTACAACAATTTACTGAAATTCAGGGTGAAAAATGTTTGGACAAACGGTTTCTTAAGCTTGCTTAAAGTTACGCATTTTTAGTATAAATTAAGAATAGGTTCAAGGATGATTGACAAGTGAGGTGGGTCTCATGGGGACGAGAAAGAGAACAAAGTTGATTGACAGGATTGAATCCAACATTTTATTTTGTATATTTTCAAAACTTAATCATTTAAGTTGTGTTTAGAGAATGAAATTGGAACATCTAATATGCATAACCAACCGCGGTAATAACTGATCTTTTTGTTCTTGGATGTGCTAATTTGGAGTTCACTTGATTCCAATGTATTTTTACTTGGTATGTGTTTCGATCCACGTCACATTTTTTAAAGGGAAAAGTTAAGTATTTGTTTTTTTTTTCAACGCGCACCTTCTTTCCTTGTTGATATTTGTTTGAAAACGTCAAATTTCCGGAGTCTTATGTGACATTATTGATACATGTTCCACCTTAACAGTTAAGAAAATCGAAGCACCTTTTGAGTTTGGTATGTTTTAAATTAAGCTAGGAACGGTAATCTTGCATCAAGCTCAACACATTCAGTAGAAATTGTTCATGCCTCAATGCATTAATCAAATCAAACTAGTCAACATTAGCTGGCATTTGATGGCAAGAGATGAGTTGCAGAGAAAGAAAGAATGTCATCAACTATTTTTGACATTCATTTGGAAGTATCAGGCGTGAGAAGGCCCCTTATCTGCATTTGTTTATACATCCAATGGCGATTATCTAATGTCACTTCACCGCCAAGAGAGCGAATAACAGACCCACCACTGCATGCGCCCACTTTGCAGCACTCTTCAAGTGACAAACCTTTCATCACTCCATACAAAAACCCACTTGCAAAAAGATCCCCTGCCCCTGTTGCATCAATTGCTTTTGCTTCTCCAATGGCTGGGACATGTACAATCTAAACAAACATAATTCATACATACATTGTAAGGACTAGTTAATCATTCCAAGACACTATTCACATGCTACCTTTATGCTTACCAAGTGCCACCAATGTGAAACCAAATAGCCTTTTTCCTAGTGATCTTTAATGTGAGATTTTAGGATGAGTAATATATAACAACATAAATAATTGACTCACCTCTTTTCCATGTTTAGCAATGCACCCATTGGGACCAAGTGTTACTACTGCCCATGAGCAGTATTTGGCCAGAAATTCTACAGCAGCTACTGGATCAGCACTCTGTTGCTCCCTGAATCCATCATAAAGTAAATTAGCATCATGTATCAAAAACAATTAACATATGAAACTTCACTGAATGAATAACTTGGAAAAATAAAGTGAAGTCAAGTAAATATGACAGTCACCTTATAAGCTCTGTTGCCTCATCCTTATTGGCAAAGCAAAGGTCTATGTCCCCAGATTCCAATAGATTCAGAAGTGGTTGTTTAAAATTCCTAACCATCTTGCCAAATTAAGAGACCATGTAAGACTAGCGATATCATTGTTACAGCTGATGCAATTATCCAGGTATCAACTAGAGTGTAGAGAAAAAACAAAAAAATTCCATGTTTGCATTAACATTGGGATTGGTATACAACAACTTGCCTACACTAACATGAAACATGACATCAGAATTCATAACTATGACATGTTGATTTAGATGGTAGGGGAATTTTGAGTTGCTTAAAATACCTCAAAACTGGCCAAATCCAAAGAAACAAGAAGACCTTCCTGTTTAGCTAAAAGAATGGCTGCTTGAATAACTTCCAAATTTAGTATTGAATATCTTAACACCAACCACTGAAATATTAATACACCAGCAACTACGTTAGTATACTGGCAGAGTGCTGAATATAAGGTAAATTCGCCTTCCTCCTATTATCCATTTTGGTGGAATATACATGAAGAGTTCAACCAGTCCTAGAAATTGATGAATATAATTCCTAACATACAGAAAGAACTAGATGAACATCACATGAACAAATGAAACATATAGGACTAAGGACGATGTTAAACACCAAAATACTCATAATATTTCAAATATTTGATGAAGATGACAACAACCTTGGAGCCCTTAAAATCCTCAGTGGTCAATTCTTCTGCCTAAAAGAAACAGAGTAACAGTCATTTGTCAAAGTTGACAAAATGCAACTAATGATGCTTATTAATGCTCTATCCCAAAAACTACGTACCTGAACTTTCACAGCATTGGAGAGACAGGGTCGCATGGTACGGTTTCCAAAGGCATCAACCAAGCAAACACACTGTTGCAAATACCAAATTGCTAAGTTGTTAAATTTCTAATTTATCACTGGACTTAAATCAACTTTCTTACATGTTTACCTTCAAGTTCTAAAATGGAATAATGGCGGTATTATTTGGTATAAGTCTGCATCAATAATCGGTCACTCGACCGGTTATTTCCATTAAAATATTAAACCTGAAACCTTACTTGAGCTATATAGAAGGTCTCAATTACTTAAGTAATATCAAACTGTTTATCATTTAGACCTACCCATCATTACATGTCACTCTTTGAGAAAGCGAAATGTTAAGGAAGAAGAAGTTTGTCTAACCTGTGCTGTGTGTCCTTTTTTCTTCCGTAGTTTTGAAAGGTTAACTCCATTGAAATTCATGTTATTGACAAATAATTGTCCTTGTTCGTCATCACCACATGCCCCAATAATACCACTGGAAATCCCAAAGCCACTACTCAGCCCTCGGATGGTATTTGCAACACTACCTCCAGCCATGTTCTTAACATCAACATCATCATCATGATGGCATGAGACAACACGAGCTTTTACCTCTCTCAGAATATGTTCAAGTTCTCCAACCGTAACCTTCAACCATCAAACGTATTTTACCCAACATGTCATGTAAATAATGTTCACACATATATTCAAAGATAATAATTAATATCCGTTTCCTTATTAAAAAAAAAGTATTTTTCCTTAGCTTCAACGAATATTTTACCTAACAAACTATTGATTTGAGAGGTACATTATGTATGGAGATCAAAAAGAAGTATTTTTAATGGAATTTTGATCACATATCATCCATGCAAGGTTTTTGTTAATAATTGGACAAAGTATTTTTTAAGAGTTATTGAAAGTTTGAGATTAATTCAAGCAATGTTGTTAAAAAGTAAGATAAGAGGAGAGTGAGTGAATAATACAGGTGTGGAGCCACCGTGTTCACCGGGAAGTTGATGGAGTAAGGACCAATCAACGCGTGCCACGTGGTCGACGAGTGCTGATGGTTCGAGGCCCAGAACAAGGGGAGGTGGTGGCAGCAGCTCCTTGTGGAAAGCTTCTGCTCCCATTTCTGATTCTTTCTCTTCACACTCTCTACATTACATTCTCATATAAATATAACTGCAAGTTATTACATTTAATGTTAAACTTTTCTTAAACTCTTCTAATAATAATGTTGATTGATGATTGCTGTTATTATTGCTTCGAATTTGGTGATGTGCAGAAAAAAAATGATTTTCTTCAGAGACACATTCCATGTTAATGATTTTTATGTTTTAAAAAGATTAGTTTTTTACTTATAACTTTTGTTCACCCAAAAATATTAGACCTCTCTGTCTTCTTTTTTTCACAGAAATCTTACTAGACACTTACTTAAGTATATCTAATTTTGATAAAATATTTCTTATACTAATTTCTTAAATTATTTATTTAAGTTTGAAGTTGCACAGTCCAAAATGTTCTCCAATTTTTCTTTTCTTTTTTGTCAATTCTTCTGTATAATGTTTTCTTGATTTGTATAACAATACAGTACTTGTCAGTGTTCAGTTAATATAATTTCTGTTATCTTTTTCAGTTACATGAGTGAGAAAAAGAAAAAGAAATATAAAAATATAAAAAGATAAATATTAAATATAATTTTAATAAATATAATATAATATGAATATAATTTATATGACAAAATCAAAATAGAAGTACAATAAAAATGCAAAAATATATTTTTGATTAATTTTACTTTTAAAATATTTTCAATAAAAGAGGCAGAGCCATATTTTACAAATATTTATGTATAAGAGTATTTTTAGATATAATTTTTATGAATAATAATATTTTCAAAATTTTAGTTTTTACAAACTTTATAAAGATTTCTTAGTTGTTTTACCTTCACCCTTGTTCTTGGATATTTTTTAAATGGTTGATGTGTAGGTTTTTTATGCAGTTTTTATTTTTTTTGATGCAGGGCATGGTGTGTAGTTTAGAAAATAAAGTGCAATGTAATTGTTGATTATAAAATGAAGAGATGACATTGTGATAAAATTTAGGTTTGTTGTTTATAAAATCTGAAGTTATTAAGATTATAATGATTGATGTTATAATTAATGATTAATGTTATAATTAATGATATTTTTGTTTTAACATTTTTTTTATTTTTCTACTTGTATAACTAAAAAAAGATAATAGAAATTAATATTAATTGGAGGAAATATATAGTAACCAGTGTCATAATATTATACTATAAATCAAGAAAAACTTATATAAAATTGACAAAAATATTTTGGAGTTGTAACTTTAAAATGATAAATCTAAAAAATACAAAAGATTAACCTTAGTTAACATAAAAATATTCCATGAAAGTCTTTTATCAAAACTAAAGTTATGGGAGTTGAATACAAAATTTAAAATAACTTAAAAATTGAATAGTATATTACATTATTGTGGTTGGAGTATATAAGAATAATGAGTAGAATACAGAATGCTACAGTGACCGCACGATAGCGCCGCCGCGTTTCCCGGATATTGCGCTCCTCACCTTTATTTTTTTGCTTTCGTCTCTACTTTACTTTTCACACCGTCTCTCATACAATCCCACTCTCCTACACTCCTATTACCTCTTAACATTTTTAATATTTTATTTCCCTTAATTAAATATCAAAGAGCTTGATTATTATTTTAAAGATGAAATAATTTTAAAATTTTGAGTTACTTATTCAATAATCAGTTTAGTATTATGACTCCGGAAAGATCATTACCTTACATAATATCACAATATAACAAAAAATCTAAAGATATTAAATACTTTTAACTTACTCATATCTATTATATATAAAACCTTTATTCATATTTGCTCACTTATCTGCTGTTCTAAAAACATAAAAAAGTGTTAGGAGTCTCATATTGTCTATTTTTTAATATTTTATATGATTTAAAATACCTATTGGAACACTTCAACTACCAATTGGTTTTAGGACGGAACTTTTCAATTGTTATGAGTCAAAGAGTTGTTCGTTCGTTATGTGTCCAAAATTACATTTTACTTAATTCGACACACTACATTATGTACATGTAATATTTCAAAAAATATATATACAAAGCCCATATGTTTGTTTATGTACACACGCGCGTTAGCATTTACCAAGATGATATCTACGATTTCCAATGCATAGGGTTTTCAGCTTTGGATGAATTGATTTTCATTCTTTTGTTTTTTTGTGGTCAATGAATTGATTTTTCATTCTTAATCATACAACCATTGTCATTCCTACGCACGAGGTAAAGAGGGCAACATGAAATGATTGTAGTTATGGAGGTTAGATATGGGTTGTCGAAGGACCTTTCTTTTGTTTGTGTTGATGGCTGAAATTTAGGACCAATGTTTTGGAACCTTTTTAAGATTCCCATCTGCTTCCAACAAATGAACTAATGGTGGCCTAAAAACGATAGTGTTATTTTTTTCATATAAAGAAAAACGATAGTTTATACACATGCTACAAGTCTATGCCATCATAATTTTGGATAAGGTTTTTTTTTACAAAGGACCTATTAATTTATTATAAATTTTATCATTGTGTTTTAGCAGTTTCTGAAAAGTGCTCAATGACCGCCTATATTGGCAATTTCCTTGGTGTTTGACTATGAATGATTGGCACATGGGTTCTGATTAGAGAGAAAAAGTGTAGAGTTCATTATATATGTAAGTGAGAAAAAAAAACATGGAGAAAACAAAATGGAGAGAGAATTGAAATAATGGACTTCCATTTTAGATCAATGTTTATATACTACTAGTATTTGTTGATAAGAAAAATCGTAATCTTAATTCAATTTAATTTGTAATCTTAAATTTGGAAATCCAATAATATAATGTGCATTTATTAAATTTCGATCTCTGAAAACAGTCTATTTGCCCAAGGTTTGGTTTTCGATTTGCACTCATTAGAGGCATTTATGGCATTATATCAAAATGCTGTATGCAAAAGGCCTAAACTCAAAAATTTTAGGGTGACATTGCCATTTCCTTCGTTGGAGCTTGGATACATTATGGTTTACACTTTATAAGTCAAAGCTGAAGGAAAGAAAGCAATACCAATGTATTTTTATCAAAATGATTTTTTTTTTATAAGAAAATGTAATTGCAAAGCCATCAATGTAATGCCTGGTTGATTTGCAAACACAAGCTTCCCTCAGGATAGCTACATTTTGCTTCCAATTCAAGGATTTTGTCACACTGTCTTAACTCTGTTCTTACACTTTCACCTATGGCGAAATCATTACCCCATAAGGATCTTCAAAAAGGATAGAATATATTCTGTAATGGCAGGTTGAAAGAAACTAATAATTTTTGTTTTTTTTATTCAAAAAATAATTTTTGTTTTTTTTATTCAAAAAATAATTTTTGTTTTAAAAATTTGACACATGTTCACAAATCACAATGAAGAACAAAACAAGGCACTAGTGCGCTCTTATCATAATAATTTAACATCAACATATAAACAAAGTAATGAGCAACAATGTATATAGATCAAGAATAAACACATGTAAAATCACTTGCATTGGATACATCAAAACATACATGATCCTTCAGGGCACTTACCTTTTCCAAGGTAGATAACAGAATTTGAAATGTTATGGAATGATTGACTCCTGGATCCGGAAAGGAGTCATATTCTAGCCTAGAACAGGTCTGGTATTATTGGGAATGAAAATAATCCCTCTTCCATGAATTCGAACAAAACAAGCATGTCATTTCAAGATTAGAATTGAAAGACAGTTCTTTTAGAGACCTCATTTTTTGGAAACCTTTTCTTGTTTGTTAGGTAGGACATTATCTGGTAGAATAAGCTCTGGAGGGGTTTCACGAACAACACCCAGCATTGAGTCATACTCCTCATCTTTCCGTGCAAACTTCTTTCGGAGCACCTTCTCAAACTCAATTTCATCAAAGGATTTCATATTTTCAGCTGCATGGACCTGTGCAAGGTTAGCATAATTGGTGGCTGACTGGGAGATAAAAGATATCTCTTCATCAGTGAGCTTTCTGAGGAACTTTGCTGGATTGCCAGCCCACACCTGCAAACATGCAGGTTTCTGGTTACTGTTCATGGATAAAGATGATGGTATAACATCATTCAAGACAAGAAGAGTAGTCCAACTGAATCACAACCTAGAAGCAAAATTAAGGAGTGCTTTTCATGTCCTGATAAATATTAACGAGTAAAGATTACCATATTTGAAACAAAGTGCTATCTGCAGTGTGCCCATTTTTTTTCACAAATCAGTTCATGAAGGCAGCAGTACAGTTGAATAATAATAGTAGTACTTAAATGTCTGATTGGTTAAAAGTTGGGAACTCCAAACAGAGTTCACTTAAAGGAGGATTTTGATCTGGTTGGTTCAACACGCATGGAACGGCATGCCAAACAAATTGCATCCATGGTTTTCAAAGAGTCAGCTCCATTAGGATTTCAGAATGGGGAACCAAACAGGCAATTAGTCAATTTATTTTTTTGAGTAACATTTTGTGAAAAATGCTTTCATGACATCAAGCATTTTCCGTAGCACCACTCCCCTCACAATCATTTTTTTAATTTTTATTGCCCTAAATCTTTGTTGCTTCACCTCTCTGTTATTATCTTCCCTTTTTCGTCTCACATTCCTCCTAATTTTTTTAATCAAATAAATTCCAGGTTGATGCACATTCTGTCTATACTCTCTTTAAAAGGTTGTCATATTTCCAATCAGTATCAGGCGGCAAAATGTTTTTGCGGTGTTGTGAGAGAAAGAGCAGCACAATTGTTCAATCGGCCAATTTTTCCTTGTTTGTAGTGATTCTTTGACGTGCATAACATACTATTGTTTTTTCAATTTAATACGAAAACAGAAGATAACATGCCATACATTTAAAATTGAGTGGACACTTGTGTGTGAGATAAAGCATAGAAGTAAAAATGGGGCCGGTCACTTGGTCTAACAAAATAAAAAAAAATGAAAAGACATCATTATCCTTTATTTTAGGTAATTCAAACAATAAACAGATGGCAATCATTGGTCAATTAATGTGGAGGATGATAATTGATAACTCACATGAATATGTGAAGGCTAGCAATCCCTTATATATATATGTGTGTTTGTGTGAAAGAACTCCAACAGAAAAAGTACTGTATTGTTTGACTATAATTCAACAACAGGTATACTAAGGGTGCATTTATATAATATATACAGCTTAGTTAAGTACTTACTTAATAAGAACCTATTCATTAATCTTTTTTAAGAAACTTGATGAAAAAATCTCAAACAGCTTATAAATAGGTTTAAACACTTTTGCATAAGCTTTTCTAGAGAGCTTATTAACATAAGCTGAAAACAGCATATAGTCAGGTCAAGCTAATCAAAGCCCACGCTAGCAGAAGTGCTTATATCATACGATAGGCCCAGATAAGCTTTTCCATAGGTCCTCTAAAACTATGCTAATAAGTTAAAGCCATATAAAATCTCAAGAATAAAAAATAAAAAAACAACACAAAATCATGATTGCTTGACTCAGATCAGAGGTATACTTGTATATTATCTCAATAATAGTACTTAATCCAAAATCCCAAACACTGACACCACTGTAACCAAAACCACATTTATCAGTCTCAAATAGTGTGGTATAGGAATTAGCTAATTCTGATTTACTTAATGAGTAGCCAAACAGTATAAACAATTACACACATGGACATACCTCCCCAGATGGAATCCTTGTATTCTGTCTCACAAGGGATCCAGCAGCAACCATGGCATGTTTCTCAACAACAACTCCATCAAGGAGTGTTGTGCCCATGCCAACAAAAGCTTCATCTTCAACAGTGCATCCATGTAAAACAGCACTATGACCTGCCAAGTGCAAGATTTAATTCCCATAAAGGGTAACCAAAATGCATGGTTGTTCATGAAAATAGGAAAATAATACTCACAGACTAACCTACAGTAACATTATCCCCAATAACAGTTGGCAGCACCTTCCCACTTAAATTCGACTTTGCAACATGCACCAGGGAGTTATCCTGTATGTTAGTTCCACTTCCAACACTGATGCTGTTCACATCACCTAAGCATAAAGTGAAATTCAAACATGATTACCATGTCTATTTACAAAACATAGAGACTGAATAAAAAAACTGACCTTCAATTTACATTAGAAAATAACATAAATGCAACTTTGTTGTTTTGGATATAGAACAAAGCCATGCAGGACAGCACAGCAGAGTTTTCCACCTTTCTATGTTTTTACAAAAAGCATTAACTCAATAGTTAAAAAGCACTTCCATTTAAAAGGTACTACCTCAGTACCCCGTTCTTTTTTATTTGTTCACTTGAAGCTAAATCACATATGAAGAAATGTAACCATTGCACTTGTTTTCATTAAGATATTCTTTAATACCTTGCTTATTTTCTCCATCCTCATTTATTTTCCCTTTAACATGGAATCGGTATAATAGTCAAATTGAAAAAAAAAATGTAATTAATAGTCTAGAAATTATAATTGCACAGATAAATAAGAACAAATTTTTTCATCTCAAGTGAACAAATAAAAAGGAACAAAGATAGTAATTTATAAACTAATATTGTTAGTTACCAAAGCATCATACAGAAAATTGTTAAAGAATTTCATGTCGAAGTGTCTATTTGGTAAATACAACTTAGCTTTTTAGCACGCTTTTCAAAAACTAATAGAGTTGTTTGCCATGCAAAAATAGATGGAAAAACTATAAGTTTCTGAACTTTTGAAAACCTACTTAAGAAAACTTACAACTATTAAAAGCTATAAACTACCTTCTTAATATTTCAGATATCATTTTTACCTATATCTTGTTTTGAAAATGACAATTTAACCCTCATATAATTATTATAATATAATTATAATTATCATATTACATAGATGTCTTTTAAATGTAATTCCGCCACATTATAATCTAGTTTTCCCAAAGAACCCTAATTCAGTAACCTACAAGCTACAAGTACCTAAAAAGCCAAAAGCAAGAAGATATAAGCTAAATTTATTATGGGTTCTGGGAAAGACCTTACCTCTCAAGACACACCCATACCAAATGGATGATCCTCTGCCAATTTGAACATCGCCAATGACAGAAGCACTCGGAGCAACAAAAGCATCCTTATCAACAAAAGGAGCCTTGTCAAACACGTTCATCAAAGTCCGATGCCTCGACACTAAACACAAATAACAAACGAACACGATCACTTCACATCGTCATCTAATCACACAACGAAATAACAAATCCTAGCCAGATTTCAGATACATAGTCATTTAAACTGGAAATGCATTAACAAACAAAAATTCGAAAATAAAAAAAAGATATGAGAGTAACGGTAATTACGAAAGTGGAGGGGGAATAGGAAAATGGACTAACGCTGCTCTTGAAAGAAGTGATTGCCCTGAAGGCGAGAACCGAGACGATCAATGGCTTGACCGGTTTCACGAATCCAGAATCCCACGCTGTATATGGCTCTTCCTAGGGTTCCCATCTCCGATTTACGATTTCCGAATGCAATTGATGTCAAAAAACATGCAAGTGAGTGGCGTTGGGAGTATATTCTGCTTTTCGTTTTTCCTTGTCCCAAATTATTGGAAAATATTTACTCGCCTCTCTCTTTTTTGGCCCAATTATTTTTTATTTTTACATAAATGCATCACATTTATTATATTTTCACCTCAAACTCATACTAACAAGGCCTTTTTGACCACCCATATCATTTTACCAATGACTTTCAGGATGGATAATTTTCTTTAGATCATTAAATTCAAAATCCGCAATTTTTTTTAATTATATGTATTTGAAGCCAATGATTTAAGTGAATATATTTAACTCATCATTTAGACAGTTAGCCTTATCTTTATGTAGATGTTCGTAACGTAAACAAAATTTCCTATTTTAATTATAATTTGAATAGTGTTCCTTTCAGATTAGAACGAGGTCCACAATACCTCTTTCCTCTATCTTAACAAGAATAATGGAGATTCTGACCCCTTCTTACTATTAGGAGAATATTCTTACAGTCACGTTACGCTTTTTTCATTTTATTGCTATATAAATTCAATCGAGGGGAACCTTTTGTATTAAGTGATATTTTTGAGTATCAATCCTAATTCTCTTAGAGTAGTTCTGTAGGATTTTATGTATTGCATACTCATTATGAACAAAGGGTATTAGAGGTAAGTTAGTGATGAGGTAAATTGAGTAGAACTTTCGAATTTTTCTAATAACAATCATATTTGAACATGGCCAGTTAATGTCTCTTAGCCAAAGCATATGGAGACACGCAAGTCTTTGTATTATATTAAACATTTAGAGTACCTTTGGTGGCAGGCGGAAACGGAGAAAAGCTCCGTTCAGTTCCGTTGAGTTGTAGGAGATTTTTATCCTACGGGTCAACGAAGTTTTGATTGTGTTGAACGTGTGAAGAATTAATATCAACCTTTAAATTTTTCACTTCAACTCAACTCCGTTTCCTCAACTGTAAACCAAACACCCCCTTAAACTTTACACAAACGCGTGTGAAATTGTTCTAAAATTTCTCCACAAAATGAGTGAAAGAACCTTAGTTCCAATATTCTTCTTTCTGGGCTCTCCTCACAATCATCACACCAACATTAATTCTTTTGTTAGAGAATTCAGAGGCCCCTTTCGACTCCAATGGTCAAGAATCATTAAGGAACTTTTAATTTTCCTCAAGAATGACATAATTGATAATTTTCTTTTTTCGTTCTCTTCATATTTAACTTTGTAGAAAATTCAACTAGGGAAATGAAGATGAAAGCTAGAAGAAAAATTGAGGGTTACTACACTCAAAATCATATCAGAAGATCGCCACAATCACTAGCCATGAAGATGGTAAACGCAGAGGAACTTGCCTCTGCATCAATAGCAACACCATCCACATCACCGTATACAAAAACTAATACTCATATGGGTTCATTTCATAATCATACTGCTAGAAACAATAGAACAAATGAACAGAAGCTCATGCTGTTATCTTCTATAAAAGCCGTGTCAAAGTCAAACAAATTAACGATTATTAGCGACATAGACAAGTAATTAAGTACTTGTTGTTGATGATGATTATGATCTTCATTTAATAATAAATTCTCATCTATGTTGGTGCCATGTGTTTAAATTGATTACCATAGGACTAACATGGTATTCCAAAGTGATTTTATTTTGTTTAAATCAAAAGGTTTATCACAGGTAATGGTGTGATCTTTTCACTAAGTTTTCTGTTCACATGATGATACAGTTACAACAAAAAAAGAAATCCCTTTTGGAGCAAGAGAAGAGCTCCTGAAGGCAAAGAAAAAAGTTGCTAATATTTTCCTGATTTTCTTCCCGAGCACATTGACTCTCCCCATCGTGTTGAGATTCATTTTCTTTCTTATCACACAGACTTTGTCAGTGTCGATCAAGTAAACATTCTTCCAAAAGTAACATTTCACTCGCACATGATTTAGAAAAATAAGAGACAGAAGTAAACAAGGTTGCTAGGGACTACAAAAAAAATAATGGTGGGAAGAGGAGGATAAAAATGATAGTGGAAGAAAATGGAAGGAATAAAAGAAAGAAAGAAAGAAAATATAATGTCATTAAGAAGAGGAGAAATTTTAAAATAGAGAAGAAAAAGTATTATTAAAGAAGATTTTACACCTTTCAATTATAAATATTTTTTATGAGTTTAGGTATGTTTATTCATTTATTTTTAAGCTTAAGTTTTAGTATATTAGTTACTAACTTGGCATTAGAATGTCTTTACTTGCAAATGACACCACATTCCATCCCTTACTTCAAAAGGATACCAAATTGGATCCAAATTCGATCCTCCCATAATTGTCAAATTAGTTTCTATGTTAAGTTTTCATTTTCCTTTGATCTTTCTGTTTTAGAAATAGGTTGAAATCTATCATTGTGCTATATTGAATTTCATTGTTTTGGGTCCCTCGTTGGGATGAACTATCATTGTACTATGTTGAATTTTCATTGTTTAGTTCCTCCTATAAAGGATGACAAAATGGATTTGGCTCACTAAAAACAGGATAGAAGATGGGTTAGAATAAGTTTTTTCCCACCAGTCAACTTAGGCTAAACTTGTTTAGGCCCGTAAAAAACAGGCCAGAGGTGGGTCAAAACAGGTTAGTCCATTAGGTCTATCATATTAATAATATACAAATAAATAATTTACTATTGATTTGAATATATTTTTGTATTATTTTTTAATTGAATATGAGAAAAAGTAGACTGTAACATCCTAAAAATTTCATTCTCATGTATAATTATTTTGATTTAGACCATCAATGATATTATCCATTTTATCTCAACTTTCTACATAAATTTTGGTTAGGACAACATCTTTAATTTAATCTTTTACTATGGTAAATAATTTTAACTTTATACCTTAGGTAAAAGTTAATCAAATAACTTATTACCTATTTCCTTAGTTATTAATTTTTTTTGGCTTTTCCAATTACTCTCATCAAATTACCACATACTCCACTCAAAATGCGTCATCTTGTACATATTTTAATGCCTAGTTAGAGTCGGAATTTAAAAAAGTGGTAAACTACAAAGTTGTTCCTCGTTGCCTTAGCTTTCCAACAAGACCAAATTTGTTATAATCCATTAAGATATGAGAGAGATATGACCAAAATACCAAAACAATGTCAGAATTGATATTTACTTCAATCATACAAGCTACATTATGTAGGCTACGGAAATGGTCAACAATACAGCTCATTTTTCTCACCTAAAACCTCCATTATCACCACAATTAATATACCTAACATCCCACTACAATCTTATTATGAAAAGCTTATCCCTCACTTGTCATTTGCATGATTAAACCATCACTACATCTTGTTCCCAAGTCTGAATTCTTAGAACAAGCTAAAGTTAGTGAAGTCTCTCTCTCATTTTCTTTTATTTTCTCCATCAAAGTCCCTCTTGATCTGAAGCTAGGACAATAATAGAACACTTTCAACCACTTTAGGAACCTCCATTAAGGTAAGAGGGGATAGGGTTGTGAATAAATATGGATGGGTAGAATTGTATGCTGTTCTAGGATTTCCAGATTTATTTTCATAACTTGTTACTTAATCTTCATCAAAGTTGTAGATATATGTGTTATATAATTTTGAGCTTTGAATGGCATGATTTGGATGCCTGTAGCTCGAGTTATTGCAAAAATGCTAAAGTATGTCCGTTCTGGAATATGTACCTTCTATTTTGTGTAAATATTAAAATTCTGGGAATTATACATACATATTTAGACTTTGATGTCTTTATAAAAGTTGTATATATTTAAGATATGGATCTACAGAAAGTGGTTTCAAGTTAAAAATATATTTGTATCTCTAGTTATACCTAAAATTTAGAAGTATGTTCATGCTAAAAATCTGTTGACGTGAATCACTATTTGTATTTTTAAAACTGGGAATTTTGTGATGAGAATTAGTGTTTATTGTCTTCATAAAGTTTAAGATATTTGTGTTATGAGTAATTTAGAACTAGTCTCATGCCAAAATTATTTTTGTAGCTCCAGAAACGTTAAATTTACCAACATATGTACGTTTTGTTACTTTCTTTGAGATAGTTTAGTATACTATGAATTTGTGATATTTCTGTTTGGATTTGGAATTTTTGGTCTTCATAAAAATTATAGATAATGGAATTATTGAAACACAGAACTTGGCCTCATTCAAAAATTATTTTTATACCATGAGTTATAGTTAATTTACTAAAGATTGTCAAACCTGTAAATTTTCCAGCAATTGGTGATAATGAAAAATGATAACGTATTGACTATTATGTGATTATGTGATGTTTATGTTTGGAATTTAAAATTATGGTCTTCATGAATGTTGTAGATAATTTTGTTATGGAACTACAGAAAGTGAAATTACTTAAAAAGGATTTGATTTGCTCACGTTATGATCTTTTTACTAATGTATGTTGCTGTTGTAAATTTCTGAAATTTACCTATGATGATTATTATGGATGAAAATGATATTTTTCATGTGGGTAATGATTTATTTATGAATTATTGAGGGATTATTGATTATTATGAATGTTATTGAGTGTCCTATGAATGTCATACAATATATCTTTATGATGAATAATTATGAATGACTGAATTAATGTATACATGAATGCCTTGTGGTTTATTGAGATATGTTGTTGAACTGTAAATCCATGATTTTGAGAATTGATATATGTAATGTGTCCTTTGAGGACTTATGGCTTTCAAGTGATTATGGAAGTATTGATATCATGATATGTTAAATTGATAAAGAGAATTAAAGGTATTCATGCATCATAAGCATTTGGACGCACCATGGAATTTAAGGGTTCCATGATTACCGGCCCTGGTGGGGGTTACTTTATGATGAGTTAAAGTCTTATTTTCGTTGAGCGCCATGAAGTGTAGGGATTCATGGTTTATGCTAAGTCCTACTTGTGTACTTTGGTACTTGAGCGCCATGAAGGGTAGGGATTCATGGTATATGCTAAGTCCTACTTGTGTACTTTGGTACTTGAGCGCTACGAAGGGTAGGGATTCGTGGCATTATGCTAAGTCCTACTTGTGTCTCTATGAGACTTTTTACTGCAGTATTCCCACTAAATCAAAATGGATCCAGCATGACATCATTTTACTAAATCAAAGATTATTAAATGTAAATGACCTTGTTTGGCATATTCATCATATCATAATTGTTTGTTGATTGTGTTTGTGTAATTTTACTTATTTTATATTTATTCTATATTTTATCTCACTCTTACATTATTTTTACAGTGCATGCTTCACAGAATGACGAGTGGTGCAATTAATAAAGTTTTTATGTTTTATTGCTTGGACTTTGATTTCATTTGAGATTTAATGTGTTGTAATAATATTATATACCTTGTACTGCAATCTTATCTATCGTTTTCGCTATATAAATGTATTATGTTTTATTCATTTACGACTAGTATGCATGATAATATTCCGCATTTATCAATTTTTACGTGACCTCAAAATTTAAATTACGAATTTCAAAATAATTCTTTAAACGTGAAAAATTTATTTCAAAAATTTGGGTTAATTAATTGGAATTTGCAATTTGGGTTTTGGGCGTCACATAGACCATTACACAAAAACATACCCAAAAGAAATTATTTTTTAAAATTAAAAATAATCTTTAAATAAAAAATATATAAAAAACATAAAAAAGGGAGAGCGAATGTGGGTTGACTCGCACCTAAAGAGGCAAAACCTTTTTTCTTAACTTGTTTATCTTTTTAGTTTTACTCGATTCATATTTAAGCAGACTCGAACCCAATTCAACTCATTATCATCCCTACTCGAACTTGTAGATATGAACTTTAGCCTATTTCTAAAATATACAGACTAAAAATAATCAAAATTTAACATGGAAACCAAATTTAATTAGAAACTAAAATATATATACTTAAAATGCATTTAACTATAATACATTAAAGTATAAATAGTTTGAGTTAAATTAATATTTTAAAATTAAAGTGAAAATTAGAATGAGGTGAAAGAAATATTAAACTTTTATTTTAAAACGAATTCTTAGAAAGAAACTTCAATGCATTTTTCCTTCTTTTG
This sequence comes from Clitoria ternatea, assembly GCA_037962975.1. Taxonomy (NCBI): domain Eukaryota; kingdom Viridiplantae; phylum Streptophyta; class Magnoliopsida; order Fabales; family Fabaceae; genus Clitoria; species Clitoria ternatea. Next base: position 115,065,114 of record CM075674.1, on the reverse strand, counting down.
TGTGCCATGAAAAAGATAAAAGCCACCGTGCCACAGTACAGTAGCAAGCAAACATCAATTATTATTTTTAATGGCCGACAAAATGTGCCACTGTCAACGGCAATGAATGAGTGGCCTCACCGCCAACAATCTCCGTAACCAATCGCAGGTTGTTTTCTTTCAAGTTTATTTTTTATTTTTATTTTTAATTATATATTTCTTACTTTTTTAAAAATTATACAAGAATAGTATTAATAGAAAAAAAAACATGTTAGTGTCTCTGTATAAATTTTTAAAAATAAAAAAGTAAAATAATAATTTTATAATTAATACTAAAAATTAATAAAAATAGAAAATGAAAGTATATACTAAACATCCTCTAATCATGAAGGCATGGTTTCTTCAACTTTTAATCTTATTTATTTTTTATTTGGAAAAAAGTAAAATTATTTTTGTTTACCAATTTATTTGCTCCATTTAATTTCATATTATTTTATAGATTTTTTTATGGTATTGTTTACACTTTTTAAGAACCTTTTAAGGTTATATTACTGTTTTTTTTTATAGTTATTCATATAACTATCAAAGTCTCTAATTTATTTATAGGGTTCGTTTGTTTAAACTTATTTTAAGAGATAAGTGTTTTTCTAAAAAAACACTTATTTTAAATTTTGACGTGTTTGTTTAAAGTTTCAAAAATAAACAGTGTAAGAAGCAACTCTGATTTGTTTATTAAAAAAGTGATTATAAAAAAAAGGGTTTTTTTATAATTACTTTTTTAATAAGCTTAAACAAACGGACCCATAGTATTAGTGTTTGAATTTGTACGGAGATAAGCTTAAAGTATTGATAATATTTTTAAAAAAATTATTAATCGAGATAATCTTTCCCCCTTAATTTATGAAATATGGTTAACAAATTTTAAAAAAATTGGAAAGAATATAAGTGAAAGGCCTTGTCAATCAATGCGACATTGTTTAAGAAATTCTCAGTACTAAGTAAACATTTTTTTAATATTTTGGAATAATTTTTTAGAGTTTTCTTTTTACAGAAAAACTGTAGCGTTATGTTTGGAGTTAGTACTTTTAGGCTTCTAACTAAATTATTCTAAAAGAAATCGGACGAAATAGAAGTTAAAGGTCTTGTCCATCAATTGAAGGGAAATTTTTTATTTGAAATAATATTGTTTAGATTTATTTTCTTGGTTTATAAGAAAAACTATAAAACTCAATGTTTTAACGTGCAGTTTAGAGTTGTTTAAGATAACGTTAGAATTATATTAGTGACAAATTTAAATAAAAATTGTTAAACTATTAACTTTTATGATGAGTAATCACTCAAGTTGAGAATCCAAACATTGAAAAAGGATTCACATGAATGATGCTAAAGAAAACAAAAGAAAAGACCAACATGTTAAGCTAACCAACTTTACAGAAGTAACTACAACTTCTAACAACTCTAATTAACTAATTAAGGGTGAGCTAACTAGATATAATTAGAGTAATTGTGGAAAGAGTCTCGGATTTAAACTCATAAAAAGACGAATCGTCTTAGGTATGATAAGTTCCAAGCAAAATTATCACCGAAAGACAATATATGTAATTAACATACAAAAAATGTTTAGTTAACATTCTCACAAGTTAAATATGTTTTTTTAGATACACAAATAGACTTGACTATAGCAAGTCTCAAGCAAGATTATCATTGAAAGATGGTCACATGGTTAACACATAAAAGTTTATTTTAGCTCACTTTAACCACAACAAGTATCAGTTACTGAATCCAACAATTAAGCCAAATCACAAGCAAACCAATCAATATTCATTATAAAGATGTTATTATAGTGTTAAGATACTTAAGGAGTGCACCGTATAAAAAAAACTTTCTCCTTGCAAATTCAAAACTCTAACTATCTATTTATGCATACTCATATTGGTCTTATTGTGTAGAGACAATAAAATGTATTATAAGTTTGTATTTTTCTTGAGGGATCTCTTATATTATGGACAAGTGAAAGTAAACTGCTATATTATTTTCTTCATTTGAGAAAATATAAAACTTTAGATACTCTTACACAAAATATTTAATGACTGAGTTATATATGCAAAGACCTAAGCCCGAACAATTTTTAACCAACTTTTGTAAGTTGTGATGATGTTTCAACAATTTATTTAACCTACAATCTTATTTTTCATGAGAAAAGTAAACATATTGAACTGGTCTGAACCGGGGTCTAGGATCCGGTGTGGGACCAGCCACAAGAGTGCAGGTGTTTTAGGGTTTGTACACCGGTACAGTGGGTATCCGGTATTGTAATCTGGTCTCTCAGTAGGAGAAACCGGTCTTGTTGTCCTGAAGATCCTTCACACCAACATTTCGTGTTGAGAGAGGGCGAAAGGTGGTGCCACCTGCGAAGATTCTCCGACGCTCAAGTCAGAAGAGTATAGGAAACTCAGTGAATACTCAAGCAATGCAATAGTAAGAATGTGAGATAGAACAACGTAACCTTGCATGTGTATTGGAACATGCTATTTATAGTTGAACGTAGGAAATGAATCGTTGGATGCAAGTGGGCCCCTTGGTTCTGATAGCGTGTAGAGTGTGTCAATCAAGATGACTCAAAACTCAGAGTGTGTCAGGGTGGTAGGTCAATTATCAGTGTACGATCCTGTGATTGGGATGGAGGATAATCACCTTTCCGCATATTTCGCTGACAATTGTACTTACTCTCTGAGGTAATTGACATAGACACATTCCGCTATGCAGGGTATCTTCGCTGATAAGTTATAATAAACTCTTATCTCACAGTGATCCTGAGGCAAACGGTTATTCACATCGTGGAGATAAGATCGGATGAAGCCTCCATCGCAGCAAGGACGGATGGAGCATTCGATGATGTGAGAACGGATGAAGTGAGAGCGGATAACCGATGTAGCTTTGTCTTTTTATAATACCGGTTATTCCCTTAAGATGTCACTCTGACGTCATAACTTTGGGGACCGGTATCCAGACCGGATCACATATTAAAATAAATTGCCATATTAAAAGAAAGAAGATAAAGCAATGATTGATTTGTTTATCACTTCTTACTTTAATTAATGAAATAGCTAATGTTTTTACTAAACTTTTTCATTCAATTTCTTTCAAAGATTTCTTAAACAAATTAAGTCTTAAAAATGTCTATTGTTCGACTTAAGGAAATGTATTAAGTTATATAAGTATGTATTTATTTGTTACTATCTTTTGTTTTACAAAAAAAAATTATTCTTTAATATACATGTTCAAGTTTTTTAAAAATGTAAAAAGTTTTATTAAATTTTTATTTCATTGAATGAAGACTATATCTTTGTCGAATTTCTGATGTTAATGTTTATCTAAATGACGTAATAATGTATTGCTGCAAGTATGTCCTTATCTTTCATTACCTCTTCAAACAAACCAGACAACACAAAATATATAGAAGTTGCACCCATATATATATATATATATCATACATTAAATTCTCACATGCTAGTGCTAGTACTAGTACGTAACATTACACACGTCCATAATTATATCATAGCCTTGACACACCACTAGTGACTCTATAGTTTAATTAGTTTCAAATCTAAAATTATTAAGCACTAAGCAGTACTAATTCCATCTCTTGATGATCCCAAATTGGCAACATGAAACTGCGCTGCATACTTGTTCGATGCACCTTCACTCACTGGTGGCTCATTCAAAAATGCCCAGTTACTCTTGGTCCACCTGCAACATATTCAAAAATCATGATAATACAATTAAAAATTAAAAAGAAGTTAATGAGTAAATTTGTACAATTATAAATGAGAAACTTTCATTACCAGCCATTTTTCTTGATAAGCTGCTCCAAGCTTGTGTCCGTAAAAGAGTCCTTAACTCGGGTCACGGGCATAGTTATTGACTTCTGGAACTTTCTCTCAGGCTCTCTGTTTTTGCTACCACTACCCTATAAATAAAGGGTGCATCATAAAAATTGCAAATTTCAGCTCTTTTATTTTATTTGATTTTATGATCACCATGCATGAACAGAAAAGAAACAAAATTAACATTCTTCACATCATAAGTTGGATTTTTTTCCAACTGAAGTGTTGATGATTTCAAACCTGGACAGTCTCATCAGATAAACTGGAAATGGCTTGAAGGTGTTCTTCCTCTATCTTCTTCTTTGATTTCCAGTAAGCATCAATTTCATCTTTGGTGAGTGAACGATTCCTTTTAAGTGTTGCTGAAACATTTTTGAAACAAGAATAATCATAAATTCCCTCATGATCAGAGAAAAAAAACAGACTAGTTTAAAGTTTAGTACAAAAGGATTAAGTAAACACAAAGCATATCAATTTATTGAGTATATACTTCACCTGATTTAGATCCCCATCCTGCCATAAGAGAACCCATTTTGTGCTCTAGGAGTGAATGTGAACAGAACACACACAATGCTTTTCTAATTGGACTTAGGTAAGGTAAAGTAAACTATGTAGTGCTTTGTTATCTTCACAGCTTTGTTATATTTTAATTTATATATAGTGCTGCTTTTGTTCTTATCTTTAGATTTTTTTTCATATTTATCTGTGACAAATTGATGGAATGGGTCCCACTTTAAATATAATCTTATGATTTCAATAAGTGAATATTCTGAGGTAATTGTATGTGTGTGTGTGTATATATATATAACAAAAATTGTAGGTGTTTCTTTGTTTGAAATTAATTGTGGCTCTGTCATCTTAATTTTTGTAAAGAGAGTGTAACAAAGTTGTTTATAATATGCTAGAAGGTTCACGACCATTCCTTTGTATATTAATAACTGAAGCTGTCCCTCTTTGTTAATGGTATGATATCACTTTCACCCGTCAAATAAAAAATATACGCAGATAAATATTTGGATTAAATATATTTTTATTAATGAATTTTAATTTTTTATTAAATAATTGATATGTTTAAGTTATATATTATTATACTTTTTAATAATTTTTAAATTAGATGATACAATATATAATTAATAAATTGGTTTGTATTGTGAAAAGGGTTTTAAATTTTATCTCTATTAAATATATTTATTAAGAGAGACGATGAGTCGTAACTATAACTAAGTTTCGAATAAAATTAATTAAAAATAAAAAGAAGATAGCATGAATGATGAGTGATTTCAAGGGGTGTAATTGTCATGAACGATGACTTGTCTCTATCTTGCTGTGTCCACCTCACTAAAAATAAACATTCTTATCTTCAAGAAAATATCTCCACCAAACTTTACTCTTCTATGCTCTGTCTTTTCCATTGGAAATGAATTCGTAACTGGGTCAATGGAATTTTAAAATAATATATTTTATTTACATAATAAATTACTTTTATGTTAAATTTTAAAATTATGAAATTATTTATAATTGCTGGGTTTATATTAAAATTAATTAATTAATCAAAACAAAATAGAAAAACAAAAATATAATTTTATTAAGTGCTGTATAAAAATATAAATTTTAGTTGATATAATTTTATAATAATATTATATTTATTTAATATAGTAAGTTATAATTGTATTGTATATAGACACATTGTATAATTCTAATCTATAATATATCTTTATAAAATAATATATATTGCATATTAAATAATTTTTTATTTTTAAAGTATTAAACATTAATAAATATGAATAAATATCCATCGTCCTACGCTTTCCATCGCTCTCTCTATCTGTTTGTTTAGAAATATAAATGTTGACACTTAATCACATCAAAATAATATAATTTGACTTTATTTGGGTTTAGGGTTTAGAGTATTTATAAATGAAAATACATTTTTAAAACTATTATCATAATATTTAAAATGATAACTCATGTAAGACAAAGTAAAATAAGAAAATTAACTATTATTAGCTTATTCAAAAAAATTAAAATATAAAAACTTATAATTTTTAACCATGCATAATTACCAAGCTTCACATTTTAACCTGGTATAGAATTAAATATTTTTATGTTATTTTATATTTACCGTCTATTTAACAAATAATTTTGTAGAACATTTTGAATTTAATTAATCAATTTACTAATATTTAAGTTTCATCTTTCACCAAATATCCCAGCTTCAATCAACATTTCCACTTGAAGTTAACATATATACACTAATTGCAAAAGTGTGTAGCAATCTTTTTTACTCATATAACTTCCAAAAAATATTGTTTGATAAAAATTTTCGTAGTACTCATTTGATTCTAAAAATAGAGTTTTTTTTTGTGAAATTTGACAACGTTCTGAATTGGGCCACGTTGAGCCCATTTTTCTCAATTTGGGTCATTAGTTCTTAGATTCCAGCCCATTTGAATATATTGTTGACCAAAAACCCTTGTCCCCCCTGTGCAAGCAGGCCTGGGCTTCGTGTTGTATCTCCTTATGGCTTTGTGTATTTTACCGCTTGGGCCTTTGGGCCCATATGTTTTTTTCCTCTTTATACAATCATCCTGTTTACAAAAAAAGAAATTCAAATAACTCGTCTGTTGACCAAAAATAAAATAAAATTAAATAACTCGTGTGTTTTTGCCTAAACCTAAATTCACAAGATCAATAAATCAATGTTGTTTGATTAGTCAAAATATTATATATGTGTATATATATATACACACAATTCGTGTTTGGTAAAGAAATCTTATACTTTGTTTGACACATGGAAAGATTTTTAAATTAATAGAGTTGATAAGTTTTACCTTTTGAATTGGTGTGTTAATTATTCATGGTATATTAATTATGAATATAAGGTATGTTTGAATTTCTTGTTCGTCACTTGTGCAATTTGGCTTTATTTTCTTATGATGAATGGAAATTTTGTGCTTTTAATATACTTTTTGTATCATCATATATGACTTTAATATCAATAAACTATGTTAACTATGCTTAAAACCGCTCTACCCTAATTTTTATTGAGTAATATTTTTTGTATTAAAATAATTTACAATTAACATTATTACATCAACATAAATTAATTAAGTCACATATACATCAACATCTAGTTTAAAGTATTTAAATTAACATCAGTAATTGATATGATGTGATTACTAATATATTAAGGATTTTTTATATATACAAATTAGAATTGATTAAGGACTGATATGATATTAGAAACTAAATTGATGTAATATTATATACGTCAATAACCACATTGATGTATTTTATTATTAGGGGTTTGAAATACTTATATTAGCCTAAAACATGACCACACTATTACCATGTGACAAAACGAGACTAACTTGATAGATTAATTTACATACAATAGAGGTTAAGTTCTGACGTCATTTTGATAAATTAAAGACTAATTTAATCGATAACATTTACGTTAATAACAACTTTGGGGTTTTACTCAAAAAGAAATTTTGAAGAAGTTTTGGATTTATTAAACTTCAGTTATTATAAAAAAAAAGGGAAAACTCGTATTATAGATGGTAGATTTATCAAAAAGAATATTTCACTTTTTAAATTAAGTAAAATGCCAAAAGTTAGAAGACCATCTTCAAATAAAATAAAATATGCAAAAAGAGAGTTGTACATCAAATGTATGACTTGCCCTATCTAAGTGAAAAACTTGAACCTTTTCACCATTTTAATAATTTCAAAAGCACATTATAAAATAATAATCTTAATAATTCAAAAGAAAATTGCTCCAATAAGATTTAAAAACCTATAAACTGTCTTGGGCAGGTAGCACCTGGCAAGGTTTAGGTTAGAAAAATTGGTAAGACAGTGTTTGCTTTCTCTTCCAAACACCATATCCAAACACCATATCTGTTTGATTACCCAACTCGGTTGGTTTGACCAAACTCAATAGATTCTCTGATCAAACAGAGCTTTAATTATCTTTAATGACGTGAATATCAATCCTTAAATTTTTTCATTTTCCTAACTCTGTTTTTTCAACTGAGAACCAATTCAATTTAAGCTTATTAATGTAGAAAGATATTTCTTCATCAATTACTTCCCATGCCACGCTTTTCTGTGTTAACGTACGTTTTAATATTTTTGCAGTTATTTCATGCATGCAGGGGCAGAGCTAAGCTTTTTCTGGAGAAGGTAATTCGGTTTAACGACAAAATATAATTAATCTAATCAAATTTTTAAATTATGATTTGATTTGGTTAAAATGTATGATAAATATAATTTTACATTTTAATAAAATAAACCTAAGACAGATGATTCCAACAAGAATCACTACTGTATGATTCCATAATATAGTTTTCTAGTTATTCTCATAGCATCACCTTTCTGGTAGAATATGTTTTAGAAATTGTTTCAAAATTAGGGTGTCTAAATTTTAATAAATAAGAACTTTTAACTTTACCTTCTGAACAACGTGGAAGCATCAATTACCCTGCCCTTGGATGCATGAGTGTTGGTAATGATTCAATAACATGGCAGTGGTCACAGTTTGTGCATGCAATCATGTATGCTTTTGAGATGATAACTCTTTCTGTGTTTGTCTCAGGTTGCACCCTAAAAATTTAGTTTATTTTTTATTTGCAAACAGAAAAATATTTTATTTATTCAATAGTTAAGGGGTATTTTAATCCGTACATAATCACACAGTTTTTTGTTTTTACATTATATTTTCAGTAAATACATTATGAGTTTTTTATCTCATTGTAAAAAAACTAAAATAAAATTTAATGTTATCCAAATTTAGTTTACATCAAACTTCACCGGTTATAGGTTAAAAATTTAATAACTAATTCAGATTTACAAGTTCTATAACCTAAGACTAGCCATTTTGTAGGTTGGTCAAATTCGTTTTGATAATCTATAAATATATGGTTGAGTGGTTTCTTAATTCTAATTATTTTATTTTGAAACAAAAAAACTATAACGGTTAGTGTTATCGAATATTCACAGCTTAAATTCTCCTTATTTTCAGAAATTTTTAATATATAATTTTTAAAAAATAATTATTAATGGATACATTTTTCAATAAAAACTTTCTTTCTTAATTTTTATTGTATACAAAATGGTACAGGTTAGAAAAAGAGAATTGATGAGGGGAGATAATAATGGGTATGGTTGCCCATGTTCATGATGACATTCAAATTAACTCTATGAAATTCAAAACCCAGGTCTTGTATAAAAATATATCAAACTGTTTAGTTTCTAATTATTTTATATTAAGCTAAAATAACATAATAAAAGTTAAATCTGTCATTTTTCTAATAAGTTCATTTTTTAATGACCTCATCCCTAAGTGAGTTATTAGAGTGATAATAAGATTAAGTTGATAGTAGGAGCCATGTCTCTAGGTGTTAGTTACACCAACTTGTCAAAAGTTCAATTCTTTGCCACGTTAGGGATGAAACTGTTGAAGGTCACTTCACTGCTTAATTAGAACTCACTGAAATTTGCCATAAAAATGACCACAGGTTTGGAAAGGAAAGGAAAATCATATACCAAAACTAGATAATGTATGTTTTTGCCAAAAAAATGATTTATTATTGGAACCGTTTTAGGATTCACTCCATACAGAACTGAACTGACAGATACGTGATCCAGTTGGTTGGTGGAATGTAATGTCTGTATTTTAGTTTTCATGACATCAAATTGAATGATAAATTGTTAAAAGCCTATCAAGTTCCAGCTAGCCCATATATACATACAAGCTAAGAGAACGGTTGTGAAGAAAAATAAAAGAATATGCATGTGAATGAGGATCATAGAGAAATTGAAGGGGAAAGAGAAGACCAGAAGGCAATAATTGATTGCATGATGCACAAAAAATGGATGTATCAAATAAATAACGACTGAGAATGAATGAACAGGTTTGTGCCAGGCCATAGTGATTAAAACAAGTACTACATCCATCAATGAATTTGAGTTGTATTATTGTAGTGAGCAAGTTGGTGAGTGGACCATGCTGCACTATTACGCTAACTCATCTATCTGTCAGCTACCCCTGCAAACTTTTCCATAAAGATGCCATTGCCCATTGCACAAAAATCAATTTTTTATTTCCTTCATTTTCATTTCTAGGACTCCTGCAAATTTACTCAATATATTTAACTCAACTGCGTTATCTATGAATCCAATTTCACATCATTAATATGTAATGCGAGGGATAAATTATGAAAATAAAAAAATTTAAAAGTTAATATTAATCATTTAATCAAAAGTAATTGATGGATAATCTCATTATATGTTCAGTTCAATCTTACAAACTTCTATATCAACACCAAATAATATGATCTCAATACTCTTATAAATCTTGTGTAATGTGTAAACTTCACACAAATACCAAATCCTAAGGATTTTGCATATCAAATGTCTAATATTCGACTATGTTAAATGAACATGTACATGAGTTTTTCTGCAACCATTAAAACATGAGTTGTTGTTTTTTGGGTGAAACCTAAAACATGAGTTAGTTTAGTGTATTTTATAATATAGAGGGCAATATTGCGTTGGGATTCTACCAAATGCTGACTTAGAAAAAAGAAAACAATGATATATAGTAGAAGTAAAGTGGGATATATGATATAGCATATGGGGCACGTGTGCTAGGGACAGTGCATGAAACATTTATAGGAATGCTGACATTGACACAGCTATCATCAACTACAGGTTATTTGTGGAGAAAGTCTCTTCCAGATAGCAATATGAATGTGTAGCCAAAGGATCCATCTACCAACAATATCTCTGACCTTTACCTAAATCCAAGAGGAAGAAGAAATTTTGAGAATGAATCAGGGAAGAGGTTAGAGGGAAAAGGGACATCAATCATCGTCCATATATCATTTTCCACACCCAACTTTCTCACAAACAAACATCTTAATGGTCAATCTTTACTTTTTGACCATAAAGGTGGCAAGTAAGCAGTTTCCATTCAAGATGAAGCTAAATTAAATTGAGTGTATTAGTTTAGCATCTCGTTTTTGTGGGTATATGGCTGATGACTTTATCCTTAACTCTTCTCAAAGCAAAATACATGATCAATTCCTTGTAGTTTCATAAATTGACAGTTGAAACGAGAGATTATTAGTTTCATGCCTTGAGCTATGGAGATCCTTAAAAAACCCAAAAAATAAAAGAAACTATATATCTTTAATATATTATGTCCATTTTTTATGCATATCTCATATAACATGTTAAAATATTAGTTAACATTAATATAATTTTTCTGTAAATTTTAAATTCAATGCAATTTCTAATAAACATTTCCTATTTTTTAATATGTATTCCTTCTGTTTCTTTTTATCTGTCTTTTAAGATTAAATCACACAGATTAAAAAACAATTAATGTTCTTGGATTACAATATTTTTATGTCCGCTCTCCTACTTTATCCTCATCTTAAATTAAATTTTTATTAATACTATTAGTGTTTGGTCATTCCCTAGGTGAGAGTATAACAGGAAAAAAATAATAAAAGAGTTCTTGAAACTCTAAAAAGACAATAAAAGAGGAATAATTTTTTTCTAAATGGAGACAGATAAAAAGGAACAGAGGGAGTATCTTGAAACATAGGAATAGAATTATAATATCATTAAGGTTAAATCACTATTCAGACCCATTTATTTTTTTTAGTAAATTTAAAGTTAAACCCTTAATTTTTTCTAGTCAGTGTTTTATTTTTTTAAGATATTTTAGCTAAGTTTTTTTGTCCATTTTTTACAAATTCTATTAACAAAGAGTTTGATATGTGGAGTCCTCATACTAGTAGTGCTTACTTTAGCAACATTTGACGTGTGCGATGATGTTATAATCACTGATCCGGGGTGGCAACGGGACTAGGACGAGGTCCTGAAACACCGCGCCATGTCACCAATCAGACTTGGTGAGTCATAACCGGAGTCTGAGGCCATAGGTTGACTATGGATTTCCCCTTTGACCCCGGTCAACAACTGACAATCCGACAGTGAGTCAGATGAGGTATGGGCAACCTCACTCTGCAGACACTGTATCAACAGTGAGTTAGGAAGATGGTCAAATCACTTCCGAAACTAAGATAAACACTATAAATATAACTCATTTATTACTGAAGAGGATCTGATTTAATTTTTCCGTAAGTTACCCCCATAATCATATATTGCCTTAGTAACTATACTGACTTAAGCGTCGGAGAATCTTCTACAAGTACCAGCACGGACTAAGACATCACTTACCACCTTTACTTGAAAAACCTCGGATTCCCACTGAACTGAGGTGTAAAATACCATACTCCACTGAAACAGTGTAAAACTGAGAGTAAGTGAGGTGACATCGGTCTGGTAACTGAACTAAGGACTCCGGTCAAGTCGGTCAACATTGACTCCGGATTCCAGGTGATCTGACCCCAATCGGGGTCTAGGATCCGGTGTCGGGACAACCTCAAAAGTTAAAGATTGAATGGAATTGAAGACCGACTGTGCGTATCCGGTCCCTGTGATCCGGCCTCTCGGTGTGTGGAGGTCGGTCTTGTTGTCCTGGAGATCCTTCACACCGACCTCTCGCGTCGGTGTGGGCGACAGGTGGTGTCACCTGCGAAGATTCTCCGACGCTCAAGTTAAAAGAGTGTAAGTGAACTCTGTTAATGCTCAAACAGTATAATAGCAAGAGAGAGAGCAAGGACAACGTAACCTGGAACATGTATTGCAACATGTTACTTATAGTCGAGCGTGGAAATGAATCGTTTGGTGTTAGTGGGCCCACTGGTTCTGATAGCGTGTGTAAAGAGTCAATCTGAGTGGGCCAGCATTCTGAATATACCAAGAGAGTAGGTGAATTATCAGTGTACTTTTCTGTCACATGGATGGAAAGGTAATCACCTTTTCCATAAATCACGCTGGTGATTGTACCTACTTCTGTCGGTGGATGAAAGGGACATACTCCACTGTGCAGAATGCCTTCTTCATTATGATATTGGAGTAGTCAATTATAAGTCACCCGGTGTAGGAGAGCGGATAGGCCACCCGGTATCTTGGATGTCACCTCGGATGACCGGTGTAAGTGAAATTTGCCTAGTGTGTTGCAGACCGGATCGATATCTTTGACACCGGTTGAGCTCTAGGACGGCTATAAAGACTTTACTTCAGGTGAGATCGGATCAACATGTTCACCGACTGGATCATTATCCTGGGATACCGGTTGACTTCTAGGAAGGCTGAGTTGGCCTTTTGTCCTTAAAACCGGTATCCAGACCGGATAACCTTGGGGCTGGTATTCAGACCGGATCACCAAGACAGATCAATCACCAAATGATGGCGGCATGTGATGATTGGATACCGTGACATGACTTTATTAGTAAAATATAGTAAAAATTAGACCAAAGGAACTTACCTAAAACTTAAAAAATAGGGGACTACTAAAACATAAGTTAGAGCTTAACTTAAAATTTATTGAAAATATAATAAATTGAAATAACAAGTTAGCTTATTATTAATAAGGGTCTTGTTAATTAATATTCTAAAAACATTATTTAAAGAGGTAAAAATAAAATTTTATTTTATTAGAAATTATATAAAAATTACTTGAAATAAGAATCAATAAATTTTAAAGATGAACAAACCCCTTCTAATTTTACTTGCTTGATCCGTACCTAATTTGGGTTAGCATTTTCCTATTAATAAATGCTAAGAAGAACTGACGTACTTTAATGATTTTTTATTTAAATTCAATGCTACATTGAGTTGGTAGTAGTCAAACATAATACTGCAAAAGGTTCTTCACTTACTTCCTCTTCTGCTGCCACGTATTGAATTTGAATGAATGTGATTCAATCGAGCATTAAAAAACGGTACAAATTCATTTAACATTGGAAAATAAAAAATAAAAACAGAAAACAGAAACAGCTGTTCACAGTTTACTACAACATTACATAAGATCTTCTGCGCACGTTTGACTATGAGCCACTGGCCGTTGGATTGGTCTTTGACTGACTCACATGTGTAGTTCAGAATCAGATAGCAATCTTAGAAAGATTAATATCCAGATGGGTCCCACTGAACCTTACCATTTTTGTGCCATGCTTGTTAAATCAAGAGATAAGAATTAAAAGAAAATATCACTAAATTTTTTATTTTCTAAAAGTAAGTGACAGTGAAATCCTGCTCATTTAATGGTAAACTAAAACAAGGAATTTCTATGGTGCAACTGCAATAAGTGAGTGATGGAAGATGAAAAGTGGTTTGCATTTAATTGAACTGCTACTGCTCCAAGCATTTACATTTGCCTTTGTGTTGTTGTGGCACTTCAAAGAGCAAAAGTATTGTGAAGAAGGGTATGCTTTGCTTGTTTGATGCATGGAAAAACAAAAACAAAAGGCATAAGAATGTGATGCCCATTTTTCAAGTTCTAGTTTTATCCACAAGCTTTGTTTTGTGTGAGGTGTAGCTTTGTAACCTATAAACCCACAACCACAAGCTCCATTTCACAACTCTCTTTTTCTCTCTTTCCTCTTGTGTTTTCCAAGACATTTGCTTTGAAGTCTGAGGCACAGTCTTGGAAGGATTCTCCACATTCCCTCACACCAATCCACCATCCCTTGTGTTCTCCAACTTCTCTGCAAGATTTCCTCATTTTCTAGACCCTTGTCTCATGATACACGCATCTGCCTCTAAATTTTTGAGCTTTTCATTCATTTCTTTTTGGTTTCATTAAAATCTCAACATGGGAAACCGTGGTGGATTCTAAGGACTTTGAATCCTGTGGTAACTTGTCTTTAGTTCCTGTTAAGTTAGATATGTAAACAGATAATGAATATTGATATTATCTAATGGTTAGTATTAATTTTAAGTGTACGTTTGAGATAGTTTTTAACTCTGATTAATTGATGGATAAAAACTTGTTAGATAAGTATTTAAACTAAAATGATTTCTCTAATCTATGTAATCTTGTAAAGGACAACAACGTTGTTTTAAATTTGTCTTGAAAATAATGAAACAACAATTTTAACAGGAAATTTTCTATTTTTTAATTTTTTATCCTGTCCAGGATTCTAAGGTTAGAAAATTTGAAACTAAAATACCCTCCCATCATCACGCTTTTCACTGCAATATATGTTCCCAGTCCATCATTGTTGCTTACCTATGCTTCACGTTCACCACTTGTTTTCGTCAATAAAATCCACTCAACTTGTGCTAAAATGTTATACAATTACAATAATAACAACAGCGTAGTTGTGTTATGCATGGTTTCATAGATTTACTTTGTGTCTGATTTTTCTTTTCAAATCACATAATGGCAGTGATAGTTCTAGTTCTACAACTCTCATGATGCCATTCAGGAGCATTGTGCGTGAGCTCAAAGAGATTGGAGAGGGCATTGGCAACATGTATAGAAGAGGGGCAGAAGCCAAGCATGTGCATCGCCATGGAAAATCTCACATTGCACCAGAATGTTCCTCACCAGCGCCATCATCATCATCACAGAGTAGGTGGGCTAATTTACCACCTGAGTTGCTGCTAGACATAATTCAAAGGTTGGAAGCAAGTGAAACTTCTTGGCCTGCAAGGAGAGCAATTGTGGCATGTGCCTCAGTTTGCAGGTTGTGGAGAGAGATAACACAGGATGTGGTGAAGACACCTGAACAGTGTGGTTTCATCACTTTTCCTATATCACTGAAGCAGGTAATTTTCACTCTCTTGTTATGTAATTGATAGTCTATATCTATGCTTTATTTGTTTCAGGCTTGGAAGCAAATGGTATGGTACTAACATGTGGTTCTTTTGACTTTTATCTGTGTTGATTTGTTTCTTTTTATCAGCCTGGTCCAAGAGACACTCCAATACAGTGTTTTATTAGAAGAGAAAGGGTGACTTCAACATATTGTTTATATCTTGGTCTAAGTCCTGGTAATACTTTGTGTTCTCATAATTTACTATCCACTTGGAAATAGTTTGTTTTGAATTTTAGTAAAATATTATTGTTCCACTTTGAATCTAAAATTGGTTTTTGGATGTTGAATCACTCTCCTTGTGGATCTTTGCTTCTTCTGTTTTCTTTTTTGATTATTTTGAGGAGGGCAGGGGTGTACTACTAGTTTCTTCCTTAGAGAGTTCTTTGTTCATTTGTGTTTCTAGTGAAACATGACATTTTAAGTTTTTATTCATGAAACTTTCTTGTGAAGATTATAGGTATGATTCTCTGATTTGGTAGGATAAGTTGTTAATAATAGTAACACGTGTGTTTTTTTTATTGTAAAGCTCTTCTACTGATGAATGGAGATTCAAGGATATTTGCATAAATGTAATTGTTAGTAATGAAGATTGATAATATCTTTGGGTTCAATTAATTTTTTCTGATTTGGAAATAATTTATTAGATATTCCGTAAAACATCATGGTTTCTCTTTGAATATTAAATCAGTACACAGTTGGTGAAACACCATCTTGCAGATTTTTCTTTGTTTTAAGTAGTTTCTTCTCTAGAAAGTTCTTTGATCATTCTTCTTTCTATTGAAGCAAGACTTTGTACGTTTTTGTTCATGAACCTTCTGCTTTGGCTTGATGATATTCTATGTAATAGAAACACCCCGTGAAACACTTTTATTGATGGATGATGATTCAATGATATTTGTTATAAGTGAAATTGTAGCAGTGGTAGAGAAGATTGTGCAGTTTTTTTTATATTACTTACCATGAAATACTATTTTAGTTTTCTTGGGACTTGTTTTAATCTTCTAGTTATTTTTTGGTTCATATCATATTTTCTTTCAACCAACTTTGGAATTGAATTATTGATTACTACAGCTAGGATATGCTTGACTGAATCTACTTTCCTTTCTGTGCCGCTCCTATTGTACTTCCTCTGGGGATTGTGTTACTATATTTGCAGCTCTTTCTGGCGATATGAGCAAACTGTTACTAGCAGCAAAGAAGATTAGAAGGGCTACATGTACAGAATTTTTAATATCATTGGTTGCTAATGATTTCTCTCGTGCTAGTAGCACTTACATTGGAAAACTGAGGTTAGTTTCATCTCTCTTTGATCCTTAACTTCATGACCAATACACTATTCTACTCTTCACTTGATCTATAAGCAATGAACAGGTCTAATTTTCTTGGCACCAAGTTTACAATCTTGGATGGTGAACCGCCACACAATTCTTCACTTCCATTGAATTGCAAGTTGCAGCAAAGGGTGCATCTGAAGCAGGTACTCCCTAAGGTTACTGCTGTTAACTATAAAGTGGCCACAGTATCTTATGAACTCAATGTTCTCCGGACAAGAGGTCCGAGGAGAATGCGGTGTACAATGCACTTAATACCCATGTCTGCAATCCAAGAAGGAGGGACTGCTCCTACTCCTTTGAAGTTTACCAATTACCTTAATGAGCATGCATCTTCCACCTCCCCAATTTCAAAGGGGAAGAACCACCAAGAAGTTGATGTTGACTCAGCTGGCACTGGCAATACTATAGAATCAACCCAGAGGGCAAGGGAACCACTGGTTTTGAAAAACAAAGCTCCTAGATGGCATGAACAACTTCAATGTTGGTGCCTGAATTTCAAGGGACGGGTTACGGTGGCTTCTGTGAAGAACTTCCAGCTTGTAGCAGCTGCAGAACCTTGCCAAAATGTTTCAGCAGCAGAACAAGATAAAGTGATACTACAGTTTGGGAAAATTGGGAAGGACATATTCACCATGGATTATCGGTATCCCCTCTCAGCTTTCCAAGCCTTTGCAATATGCTTGAGCAGCTTTGACACAAAACCAGCTTGTGAATGACCATGACATTGTGGACAAATAGTCCTGTCACTCTTCCTTGGTATAAAATGTAAATAATATTTTCATTAGAAAGGACAGAAGCTGAACTAAACAGCTTTCATTCTGAAGGCACAAGATTGTGTAATGCTCGCTTAGGATTGAATGTTTAATGGCAAGTCTATTTGTCTGCTGTAAAGAAGTTTGCTAATTTCCTCCAATCATCAATCACATAAGAGAAACCACCGTCACAATTATAAGAAAATTAATTGGGCCTATTTACTCTTAAAGAATATTCAGGTCGTATTCTTAGTCAATATAGGATATCTGAATTTCACCAAAAGAGAAAAGGATATCTGAACACTTGTAATGTAAATGAATAACTTAACATAAAAATGACATGGTTGATTAAAATAATAAACTAAAATTGATATGGCATTACAAATTAAACAACATTGTTAACACATGCATGAAACAACTCCTTATTTTGTTACAATGAGTGTATGTTACAATATTCTACTATACATGCTATTTTGGATTTTAGAAGGGATGTTGAATATATATTGCTGTGTTCTTGTTCTTTCACAGAATATCAATGTCTTCAATATCCTTATCACAACTTAACTTGCAACCATGAGGGCGAGGTTTGTCAAGGTTATCTGTGTGATTTGGTTCAAGGAAAAGGCCTCTAGGGCTTCTCCTTCGAACCATGGGCTGGTATGTTGACTTCTCAGCCCGGTTAATGTTGAAATGTGTCCTCTGAGTCTCCAAGCCAGGCCTATCAATGGGCTTGATGGGCTCAACAGCCTGTTGTGGAAGAGAGAGTTGAACACCAGGGTCTCTTTCAGAGATTGAACCATGAAACATGAGTGAGTTGTTGATGCTTTGTATGTTGCTGTTAACATATGCCATACCAACCTCATCATCATCACTTTCCTCCTGATTGTCTTCCTCAGTGCCATCTTCTCCATCTGTGGTCACTTCAGTGCTCTCTTCTTGATCACTCTTGTAAGCCCTGTGAATGTGGATTGAACCTTCTTTTTTAGCCGAGTCAGAACCTACATGCATGGTGGCTCCTCTGTTGTCACCAGCCAGTGTTATGACACTGAACTGTTTGTCATGATCATTTGGTTGTGGAGTGTGCACAGAGGTTGTTAGTTTGTGAACAAACTTTGTGATGTCATCTTTGATACCCTTTTGCAATGGAGCCTTTTGTCCACCACTTGATGAATCATGACTTGCTTCATGATAAGACATGCTTGACACATTCCTAGTACCTTGATCGCTTGAGCTCACAACTCTCGTGTTTTTCCCTGTTGGGTTGGAGGTGGCAAACATAACCTTTCTCTCCATGGTTTCTTGCGGTGCCCCATGATGGTTCTTGTCTCCACGAAACGCCTTGGCAAATGAATCTTTAGCCTTTGTTGTTCCCGAAGAAGATGCCGTAGTACTTCTTCTTGGTTGTCCTGTTGTTGTTTCTTTGCCTTTTCTTGCCTTAGTGGTTTCAGGCACCACTTTTTCCTTTTCTTCAGGGTGAAGGGTCTTGCTTTGTGTGGACTGATTCTCAGGTTGAGAAGAGGTCTCAGGGGACTTGAGATTGTTTTTCAATGGTGATTTTGGTGACTTTATCTTTGGTTCTGCTTCATGTGGCACTACCATTTCCATCTTTTCTTCTTTTTGAGGAACGGTTTCTTCAGTTTTAGGCTTTGACTTCTCACTGAGGGGTTCTGAGGCCAAAGGAGATGATGGATGATGAGTGGCTAGTTCGGTTTTGAAAACTGGAGATGAGGAGGGAATAGAAGAAACGTGTTCATATTCTGCAGGTTGTGTTGACATTCTCTCAGGTGACTTGGGGATTGTTTTCAACGGTGACTTTTCCTTCAGCTCAGGCTCTTCATGTATTGGTTCAGACAGGACCATCTTTTCTTTTTCTTGTTCTGAGGCAAATAATGGTGAAGTAGGGTGAGTAGTTTCTACAGCAGGAGGTTTTGGCACCTTGGTGGGGCTATCTGAGGCCAAATGAGAGGGGGAGTGAGATTGAATTTCGGAGGGTGGGGATGCAATATCAATGTGTGATGGAGAGTCTGCATGAGGTGAAGGTAGAGTTGGTGACATTTGAGAATGTGGTTTTGGTTGAGTTGCATGAGGTGGTGATTGGTTTTGAGGTTCATCATCTCTTGTAGGTTCCTCAGTTTTGGTAGGACTAGGAGGTAAAGGGGTTATAACAGAAGGCTTAGATGGTCTTTGAATAGGTATGGTTGTGTCTGCAGTATGTGGAGGAGATTTTGGTCTGTCTTTTGTACGACGAGCAAATGATTCAGATGGTACTGATAGCCATGGGATCCTAAAACGAAATGATTGTTTTCTTTGTGCCATGGACTTATGGTTAAGTTAATGGTATCTGATTACACAATAGGGAAGTGGATGATTTTTTAGAACATGTTGCAATGGTAGTAGTCTTATGTTATATATAATATAAATAAAAGGTTTATACCTTGGATGCATTATGGGCTTACATTTGATATTTTTACTTGAGCTCGCAATTTCTTATTGCTTCTTGAGGAACATTTCACATTGATTCCCTCGAAAAGTTCTCGTTTCTTTCCTTAATGAATGTTCTAATCGAACGTTTGCCACCCATTACGATATGCTTTACCTGTAAGAGCTTGTATGAAACTCATTTAGACATGTATATCTACTTGAAGATATCAAGTCATGAATTTTGTTAATCTTTAAAAAACTTTAGAAAGGCACAAGTTATTTTTATAAACCTAGCGTTCTCAACATA
This sequence comes from Clitoria ternatea, assembly GCA_037962975.1. Lineage (NCBI taxonomy): Eukaryota > Viridiplantae > Streptophyta > Magnoliopsida > Fabales > Fabaceae > Clitoria > Clitoria ternatea. The sequence continues at coordinate 115,044,687 of CM075674.1, read as the reverse complement.
AACTCACTAAATTAAACGCTATTTTGTAATAAACTCTTACTGGTTAGGTATTTATCTAGAAGTATCCTTAATTAAACTTGAATTACGGGATAGTCTTCAAATTAAGGACCTAGGTTGTTGGGATCAGCAATTAAATGTAAATAAAGCAACCGAAAAGTGCCTTTCTTCATATCCTCCTATAAGAAAATAATTTAGAGAAAAGTTTTAGTCATAATTCTCAAGGAAAATGATGATAGAAGCTATTCTTTTGTCTTCAAGAAGATACCAAACGTCTGATAGACCCAGAGGAAAATTCTCCTACTATGTGAACTGCTGCATATAATTAACCATGACACAAGTGAATTAATTAAGTTTTTCAAAGCATGCATTTAAAAACATCATATCTCTTTATTTAGACTAGCTCAGCGAAATGAATCAAGTAAAAATAGTAAAATCGAAGGATGAATCTGATAAATCTCCATTTAATACCTCACATCACATAATAGTGATCATAGTCTTTATTATGATTTTTTAGTCATGAAAAATATTAAATGGAAGCATATAGAATACCTGCAATTCATAGACCAACTGGTGTAAAAAACTAAAAATGTTTAGACTCTCCAAATGCAACTCTATCCTAGGTAAGGACCGAAGTATAACATCACACCAGATACAAATTCAGTGACAAATATGGCACAGAAGTCTAGTATATATATGAAAAAGAAAATGCCCATAAACATGACCAAGAAGACAATACTGTATATACAAACGACTAAAGTTCAAGAATAGAAAATCACTGATCTGAATTCTGAACATCCACAACCTGTAACCATGGAGAGATCCAATACAACTGAGGAATTGACAAGTTAACAAGCATATACTCAATGCTTTATTGGTTACATGGTATGAATAATTGATATGTCCGGTAGACCATGGCTTCCTTAATAAGGAAGTACATTTGTTGGTCAGTTAGAAGAGAGAGACTGAAATGGCACTTCTCATGATCACTAAATTATCTCAGTTTTGGTGTTTTCCGGACAGGTTTCGTAAGGGTGATCCTAAGCGAATCTGATGGAGTGAAACCCTGTGCCTCCATGATCTTATATATTCTTAGTGCATCCTGCCGAAACCCACCATCAACAAGGGCACGTATAATTCTCTCAAAATCATCTGGTCCTAATTCATCCTTCCTAGCTTCCAGAGCACCTAGAGCTTGAAGAGCCTTCTTCTCATTTCCAGCCCTTGCATACATATCACAAAGACTCACTTGAACCTTGAAAGGAGGAGCCTCACCCTGCAGAGCTATTTTGCCCAAAAGCTGCTCAACCTCATCAACAAGCAGCAACTTACCCAACCAGTCCACAAGAACAGAATACGTGGCAACCCCAGGCTCAAACCCATTCTTCTCTAACTCCATAAGAAGATTCAAAGCCTTGTCCAACAGCTTTGCCTTCTCATAAGCCGCAATCATGGCAGCAGTGCACCTATCATCAGGCTTATGGCCAATTTTTATCATGTAGTCAAAATTGTTTCTTGCATCATCAGCGTCACCTGCACGTGCATATGCTTCAATAAGCAGGGTACATGCCTCCATACTCTGCTGATATTCTGTAAACTGCATTGCTGTTGAAACTCGGTTGGCTCCCACAGAATCACCAAGTTGAGAAAAAGAACGGAGCAATGCCATGTATATTTCTTTTGTGGGCTTAATACCTTTAATATCCATATCCCTCGCCAATTGCTCACCCAACTTAGGCTGCCCACTGTTTACATACGCCATGATCATTGAATTGTAGACTTTCATGTCTGGTTGGAAGCCCTTGCTTGTCAACATTACAAATGCTTCTCTTGCACGTTGAATATTTCCTTCCCTGCAGTACATGTGGATCAATGCACTGGTTGTCGAGACATCTGGTTGTATACCATTTTCATTCATCTTCTTAAGGATCCTCTCAGTATCATCAGAGCGATTCTCTTTAGCATAGATATCAATAAGCCTAAAGTAATCAGATACATTTGTTTGGAAAGAATCTTCAGTCAACACTATTTCTGCCACCTGTAATCCAAACAGGTATTACTTCATCACATGTTAAATCTTCAGAAACTATATGTATTACATGAAGGTTCCTACAGTTTCCGTAATCAGCATATGGAGAGATATACAGTATACCTAGGATCACCCATGAATTAATGAATAGAATAATTCATTGAATCACTATCACCAACTACAATTCCCGTTTAAATATTTTTATGTCAAGGTCACAGTTCACAAGCAGCTACAATCTAAGGGATTCATAACTCAATATAACTCTGTATGCTATACGGAATAAGAATGCCAGTAAAAGACCATGCAGAGTACATTTCATGCAGCCTATGAAAACAGCACAGATGTGTAAGTTGTAACTAAGCTCTTATCATGTTAAAGTAAACAACAGTACACCACAAAAGGAAAGAAGTTAGTTGCCACAGAGAATACACAAATCTCAGGGAACAACAAGCATTTTTGCAATATAAATGTAAGAAAGAATCATCCATTCTGCAATCACAGCTGAAATCAGTGACTTAAAAACTTCCCAACCCAAAACATTAAAAGGCAAGACAAACACCAATAGTGGTACACTGTCTCCACTCTCTGTTATGCATATATCTCCCCCATCCCGTCCTTCGTATACAAACATAGAAGTGACAATCTAGGTCAAAATATTAGCAATTTCCTAATTCCCTAACAACAACAATAATAATAATAATAATAATAATAATCCACTACAACACCAGAACTGGAACATATTCATAAACACGCACAATTCATCTAGGAAAATTCCAATACTATTAAAAACTAGAATGACCAGCACACTAATAAGCTGATCATCTATTTAACAAACCATTAGTATATACCTTCAAGTACAAACCAAGGTTCCGCTCTTTCAATCTATCAAGTAAATCCATCCATTCTACCCTGTTAGGTTGATGAAGTTCCACCCACTCAGCCAACAGGGTTGACAAGCCATCATCATCCACCTCCTCCTCCTTCAATGACAGAATCTTTTCAGTAACAAGTTTGCATTTCCCGGTTATCGGTTTTGGTTCCTGCGGCCAAAATACTTGCTCAGCCTCATGGACCCTATCAGCTACCTGTGCCCACTTGGGATCAGACAGATCAAGCCCATAAATCTTGTACCTTATTTTCCCTCTCCTCTTGGGAAGCCCAACAACCTCATGCTTCTCCTCATTGACACCATCAAATCCCTTTCTTTCTTCACACTCTTCACTCTCTTCAATTGGCTCCTCTTTCCTCATCCTCTCCAACCCCTCATAGAAATCTTGTTCTTCCATCTTCTCCCGCGCCCACTTGAACCTAAGCTCCCTGAGCAAATCGCCGCGAATGCCAACTTCACCGGCGAATCGACACATTTCCTTAACTTCCTCGCACTGCAAGAAACCCTTCATTCTCTCCTTCTTCCTCTCCTTGTTCATGTCCTCCAACACCTTGTTGCTCACCTCCCACACCGCTCTCCACAAATCCTCGCTGAAATCGACGGAACCCGATTGGGTCCCAAACGGCGCCGTTTGGGGCACGCCCTTCTCCATCTCCGACACGACCCTTTCGACGATCACGAGGAGCATGCCGTCCACGGTGGACTTGTCGGAATCGGGGAATGCGTCTTTCATCTTCTTACGCATTATCCACACGAACCGCGACAAGAACTCGTTGGTAGTTTCTTCGGCAGTATCGTCGTTTTGGGGCGCGTGGAGGAGTTTGGGGTCGACGAGGGAGGTGGTGGGTTTTGAGGAGTGGAGGTTGGTGGAGAACGGGGAGGATTGGAAGAGAGAGGGAGAGGCGCGTGTGGGGTGGGAAGAAGGGAAGGCGGCGCGTGGGGATCGTAAGATTGCATTGAGTTTGGTGATTGTGTGTCTTGAAGTGGAAACTAAAGTTCTCCAACTCATAGTGATGAAGTGCTAGTTAGGGTTTTAGGTTTAAGACAATGAAGAAGATGAAGAAAACAAAGTAGGGAATGAAATGAACTGAAATTGTGGGCCAAATTGATTCTAACAAGCCCAGTAAATCCAATCCACCACCTCAATTTGCTTTTTAGTGTGTCGTATAATGTTTGAAAATTTTTCTAATTAACAAATCATGGATTATATGAGAAAATTTTATTACGTGTATTCTATATTCTTTTCATATCACAATTTTTTTTTCACATTTTTAGTTAGTTTCCCAAATAAATGAAAGATACTCAGATAATGAAAACCTGCGTATATAATAATTTAATATGAATCTTTTACATTCTAAAACTAACCCGATGATTTACCAGATATCCTTTGCATTTAAATGCTCTTGCTGAACGGAGGTTTTCTCCGTTGAGTTGTAGGAGCTTTTTGATCCTACGGAGAGTTTTGATTGTCTCAAACGGCGTGAAAAATTAATATCAACTTTTAAATTTTTCACTTCAACTCAACTCCGTTTTCCCAACTGCAAACCAAATACCCCATAAAGTTGCTTCTGAATTTACTAATATGGCTGGAGGAATACAAACATATCCTTCCAATCTCAAGTTCTAAAATTTAAGGATGCATTATACTTTATTATAATAGATTTTTAAAATTTATTTTAATAGGTTTAATCATCAAATTTTTATAATAAAAAACGATTGTTGTATAAGCCGTAGTTAAATCGAAATATATATTAATAAATAGTTTAATTCTGTAAGATCTCGATTTAGATCTTTATGAATGAATAAATTATATCAAAACTGGGAGATAATCACCTATTGCTGAAATTAGATACTTACATCAAGTTCAAGACAGAGAGAACTATAAAGCCTGACCTCCCCCATGACAATATTTTAACCTTGCTGAGAAAAGATAATCCTCCAATCTCAGGCCTTAGCCATGATCCTCAGCAATACAAAACAGAATTTCTAACTCAGCTCATCCACTTCTTCTATACACACTACCACTCTCTTGGGTGCTGTAGCCATTTTTTTCAGGGATTAATGCTATCAATCAGGTCCTAACATAAATAAATAGAAAGACTTGCTTTTAAGTCACTAATGAACTTGTAAGGACATTGAACAGTTAATATAGTACAAGCAAGACAACCTCAATTTCCTTATAATCATAAATCTTCAGTGTCTGGGTTAATAGAGTCATTGACATGATTTTCACATGTTGCATCATCCACACCCAACTCATGCTCAAATGATTGGTCTTTGGTCATGCCATTCTTGTTTGTGTAAGGGATTGGTTTCCATCATGAAACTGACAAATGGATTTCCCATATTTGATCAAGAGATACAAAAGGTATTCTAGAAGCTCCTTCTCCTTTTGGTTTATGTCATTGACTTTGTCAATTTGCCTCTTTAGAGTTGCTTTCTCTACGAAGAGAGAGAAGGGGGATTTTATCTCCAACCTTGAAGTTGCCATTTGAATTGCTTCAAGTTCTTCCTTCTTCATAGAATCTGAACCACTAAAATCCTTCTCAAGCAGTGAACGTACTACTTTCCTAGCCTCGTCCTCTGCAAACTCCACCAAGAACTCTGTGTCCCTTAGATCCTGTAGTATTGAAGATATCTGCACCCCAATTCCAAATCTCAATTAACAAGTAATACAAATCTAAAAATACTAACAACATGTGGAATATAAGGCACAAAAATTCTCAAAAGCTATGGTATTATAAGCATGTTCAAATGATAGGAGTTGTTTCAGTTTAATCAGTTTTCTCTAATTCGAAACTTGAATTATATGGTAGTGTGGTCTTATGCCTTAACAAGATATATCAATCAGAAAAAGGAAAGACTAATTAAGAAGTATAACCAACCTTAGCAACCAATGGCATTGGAACTGCATTTTGAATCTGAGCCAAGTGAAACTCAAAAGCATCTCTTATTTTTCGACATCTTGAAAGTATCTTGTGTGATGTGATTGCCTAACCAGTTTGCAAACTGAAAGGTTAGTTATATAAAAATAATATTTGACAGTATGCAAAGAGCATGAAGAGACAATAAATAATACGTAATTACTAATTATTCAAAGCTCATGTATATATAGCAGACAAACATGTATCAAAATCCAAATTAGTTAGAATTGATGTGAGAGCTTTGGAGTCAAGGTTTTCAAGTTCAAAGGTACCAAGTAGAGTTTACTGCATTCGGAACAATCTTTGATAACTGTCTTGGCTTTATCCAAAGTGAAATGTAATGAGCACAATGTCTTCATCGCCAAGGAACAATTTGGTCTGGCAGATTCTATGGCTAAAATTATATGCAAAATTTTATCAATGAGTATACGAAGCTCTAAGCATATTGAATGGTGTACCTGCCAAAATAAAACTTTGGTATTCAATAATTGAAGATAACCAAAACTGGAACTTATCATGACTTATGACACACCCTTTGCTTAAAAATTAGATCTTGTTGAAGGTGGTGTGTTATTGAAGGTAGACAAAACAGAGAATTGACCTTACCTTAACGTTACAATAACTGGACATCATAGCTAACAAAGAGAAGAAGAAAGGTGATCATGAGTAAAGTAACCCAGTTGCAGCTGAGAACTAAACACAAATCTTGAGCTATGCCACACACGACACGCTTGAAGAGAAGAACACAGTTAGTGACATACATCAATAATTGAAACAATTTTGTGCCTTTTTAATATATTTTTAATCAAAAAAAGTGTCTTTTTGCTGCAGTTCCTGTCTCTGTTTCTTTCTCATTTATTTATACCCGTGACAATATAATAATAACAATACCCAATTGCTGACCATAACTTCACCTGTTTCTCAACGAAGAAATAAGTAAGACTTGGACAACCCCTTAAGCCATCACCAACAAAGCATAAGTTTTAACTTCACTTAAAAATTGGTATCATAAAATTTTGGTACAAATCAGAAAAAGTTTTATTAGAATTTACAATAACTTACCCACTCTGTTTAATATTACTTTTATAGAATTTAAAAATTGTTCATTTTTTAAAAAATTAAATTCAAGAGTATTAGGGTGTCTTTGTTTTTTCAATCAAACTAAAAAAATAAATCTTACAGTCTTGACCGTCTCAAACAACATAAATTTATTTTTTTTTATTTTCATAACTTTGTCTGGAAACTAGAGAGACCCTTAATTAGTAAGTTAAAGTTATTGTTAGGTTAATTTACTCGTTGACATGAGGAAATTGTATTATGGACCGTGGTTGGATTTTTTATTTTGATTTATCTGTTGTTTCTTTTTGAGAGTAATTTTCTAGGAATGGCTTGTGGTGGTCTTTGTTGACTTTCAACACTGACGTGGAAAATTCAACGTAGGCCGGCCCAATCATTCAAAACTGTTTAACCTTTTCACCAAACGAATATGATTGGCGTTAGCAGAATATTTCCAAAAAAAATAACACAGAATATAATTTATCCCTATTACTCGTTGGGTTAAAATTAAAGATTAGTCTATAATTAATAAAAAATTTGATTAAAATTCTTAAGAGTCCCCACACAAATAGTACAAATAAGTACTTAAAAAATTAGTACAAATAATTAGTCTTATTACTCCTTCTAATTTTTTTCACTGTACTCTCTACTTGGTGATAGTTGGTTTGTTCATTTTTTTATTATTTTATAAAATGAGTCGATTTAACTTGTGAAACTTTATATAAAATAGGAAATAAAAAAGGTGAAAATTTTATTATAAAGATTAACATTAATTTACTATCCTATGAGTTTTTTTAGATAAGTGCAACATTTCAAATATAAAATCTTTTTTTTTGATTTCTTATTTGTTATATGATTGTACAAATTTAAATAAACTCTTATAGAATTTTCAAGTTTTTGAAGTCGGTTCTAACAAAATCAATCCAAAATTTTTTGAATTTGGAAATATAATCTTACTAATAGAGGTTGTGACACATTATTTTTTTTAGCGAAGTCAACAACTAACCTAACAGAAGATTAGTAATGATATAAAGTAAATTCAAATATTTCTAAAACGTGTATTTTAAATCCTGAAAAATATTATGAACTAAATGTAAATAGAAAAACATTTTTATAGAAACCAAATCCTTAATGTTGGTTTGTCGGGACCAGTAACCCTAAAAGACAAAGAAAAGGAAAAGTAGGTCTCAAGCATCATCCCAAACAAACAATTGATCATAAAACGAATTGTTCGTTTAGTATAGAGTTCCAGAAACAAAATTATAAAAATAAAAATTTTAAAAATTGATATTATTTTTATATTATTTAAAATAATTAAAATTCTATATATTTAATCGTAGATATATTTTCTAATTTTTTAAAACCTCTGTTTCCCAAATGAGACGAAAGAGGACCTAAAAAGAAAAAGCAAATCTAAAAGTGAAAGAAAAAGTGAAGTAGTCAACAAGGGAACCTCGACTAGCAATAACACCGTTATTTATATTCGTGGCACTTATAGGTATTTAATAATATTTAATATTTATTAAAAGATAATAAAAAATATGATTTAATATTATATATATATATATGATATAAGTTAATATTGTATAACATATTACAACTTCATATATTAAAAATATTATTATAAAAAATATTAATTTTTTTGTCTCATTATAAATATATATTAATAATCATACAACTACTTACAAAGTGTAACACTTATATTTTTATTTTTATATTAAAATTTTAAGGGAATTAGATTATGGTTTTTTATAACTTTTTAATCTACGTATTATTTATGATTTTTTGAAATTTTTTGGAATTTTTAAAATATTTTAATAAACTGATATTTTTTAAATACTTTTAAGTTCATATAAAGTGACTTAAAATTAAAAATATTTATAAGAAAGTGAAGTTAAATTATAAGAAAATTTTCTAAAATCTATTTCAAGTAGACTTGTTTAAAAATAATCGGTTTGAGAAAAATCTTGATTTTTTCCAATCGTTAAAAAATTAGAAACGTACCAATAAATTTTTATTAACAGAAAATTTTAGATTCTTATAATTTAAACTTTATATTACTTATTATAAAATTAATGAGGACTGATGTAATATCGCTAAATTTTGAAAAGGATTCATTTTGAATATTTAAAATATACTGAGTAAAAGATTACTATTTGGCTTAATAATTCAGACGACATTTACTATTCAAAACACTGTGCATGTATGAAATATTCAAACTTGCACAGTAACTAGAAGAAAATTTTAGAAATTGCACAGTACTTTTATAATAAAATAATAGAATGCATAGTAATTTTTCTTCCTATAAATACCGAAGGAATTCTTCGTTAGAATTAATAATTTCAGATTAAATTTTCTTAATATAGTAGTGCTAGAGAGATAGTGGTGGAAGTAAGAGAGAGATAATTTTTTGGAAAGAGGTTATGCTAGAATAACAAGGTAAGAATACCTCTCTTTTATATTTTTTAAGATTATTTTCATATCGTTTTAAAAATTTATTATTATACTGGATATAATATTATTTTAAGTACTATTCTGAATAGTAAAATACTATTTCAATAGTAAATTACTATTGCAATAGTAAATTACTATTCAAATAGTAAATTACTATTTACTGTTACTATTTACCTTTACTATTCACGTTTTACTATTTACTATTACTATTCATGTTTTACTATTTACTATTACTATTTACGTTTTACTATTTACTATTATTATTCACGTTTGACTATTTACCATTACTATTCATGTTTTACTATTTACTGTTACTATTTACGGTAACTGTTTAAAATTTACTATTTACCGTTAATATGCATAATTACTATTTATCCTTCCTGTTTCAAATAGTAATCTAAATTTTCATCTTGTAACTATATTAAAATGAGATTGGTATGTTTTAGAACTCAGAGAAAAGACGCGTATGAATTTTCAATAACGAATCAACATACAAGAGGTAAGGGGGAGTGAGATAAGAATATAATATGAAAAGACATAAGAATAATAGGAGGTGTCCCATACTCCTTTTAAATTTAATAATAATATTATTTTTAAAATAATAACTTTTTAACTTAAAATTTATAATAAACTTTAAATTAAGAATCTGGTGTAACTAACTCTGACATACCTATGCAAGGACCTGGACTTTCGTAACCTATACGACCTGGACTGAACCTATGTAAGGATTTGGACTAGTTTGACCTATATGGACTGAATTATACCTATGCAAGGACTGAATTATATGGACTTACATAGACCTATACAAGGAATGGACTATAAGACTCAAAACCAGTTTTAATAATTTAAATAACTATTAAAATTTAAATTATATTTAATTGATTTGATTATAATTATTAGTATTTGATTATTATTGATGATATTTAATTGTGATCGATATTATTTGATTGTGATTGATGATATTGTGATTGATAATATTTGATTATGATTGATGATCTTGTGATATGAAGTTGAGTATATAGCAAGCATAACGAAAAGCTAAAACTTAGTAAGAATTTTCTTACCTTACTATTTAAATTTTTATTATTTTAAATATTTTATTTCTTCTTAGAAATTATTTTTATTAACTTTACTTTTAATATTTAGAATAAAAAATTTAGTATTTATTTTAGAAAGAAGACATTTTATGAAAATTAATTTATAAAAGGTTGATATAATTAAATCTTGAATTAAAGAAATTTTTTTATAATTTTAAGTATTTTTAGTTAATGATTTAAAGATTATTCGCTTTTAAATAAAATAAAATATTCAAAAGAAAATTATTTTATTTTTCCAAGTTAATAACTAAAGATATTTGGAAATAATTGAGACTTTTAAATTCGATCTTGTTAAGATTCAATTTGAGAAAGATTATGTAAAGTTTTATATGAGAAAGTTTTTAGATATTTAAGGCTTAGAAACTCAATTTCAGTGAGATTCGAAAACTGTATCAAATTTATTTCTATGGGATAGAAATTCAGAGAATTGAGAAAATGTATAGTTTATTGAAATAATATTGTAAACCTTTAAGGTATTTAATAATTGAGTTTTCTAAAAGCTTTCACCAACTAAATACGTGAGTAGTTCATGCATCATGAATCATTAAAGTAAAATTAAATGATATTGTCTGGGACGGATTCTAGAAATTGAGGATACATTAGAGTAGACTTAATTTCGAGCCTTAGGATGAGAGAGTGTGAAAGGGTGTTTTAGGGGACCCGAGGTAGCTCCCTAGTGTCGGGTACCTTCACAATAAAAACTTTCTCAATCTGACTAGTCTCTAAGTGTTTCCATGCCAGTTAAGCTGTTCATATTATTATTATCCGGATTTATGGAACAGTGCAAACTCTTGGTTGGCCTAGTGCAAATTAAAATTTAAGGGCCCACACGTATAGGTAAGTTATGATGAAGATATTACATAACATTCATGTTTTCATAATTGATTGTGTATGTGATTTTAATATATTAGTTTGTGAAAACTCTTTATTACTTATGCCCCATTTGGGAACATTATATTCTGTTTCCCACTTATTTTTCTGTGTTTTTGTTTCATATGTTTTAAATTGATGGTTTCAGAGGGAAGGATCGAAGAATCTCGGCAGTAAATATAGCACGATCTAGAAAGGGAGCTCGGTATGAATACCGTGGTCCAATGAATAAATAATGTTATTAAGTAACTGCTTCTGGGCCATGGAGTTTCCTTTCTTTCTTATAATGTTTAATATTTATTTTCTTCGGATGAATGTAAAATTATTTTATAAAATTTTAATAATATTTATGAGGTATTTCAGAAATGATATATGTAATTTATTCCGATAGTTTCTTTTTAACAATCATATCTTTAGTAAAAAATAAATTTATGAATTTTTATAGAATTTATTAAGGTGTAACAGAGAGTGTTACACAAAACGAGTATTATAATACTGTTACTCACTCGTTTAGTAAATATATAAATATTTATTACAGATAACCCATAAATTAATTGTACATACAGATTATTTTTTCACTCCTAAAATGAAAAAAATATATAAAAAAAGAATATGAATTGGAAATAGGGGAAGTGTATAAGTCATAAGTAGTGGTAGCTTCACAACCCAATTTGGTATCAACGAAATTATGTTATATGCGTTTTTGTGTATTTGATGACACACTTTGATAATTAAGTCTAATATACTGGAGCTTATTATAGAGGAGAAAATACACCAATTTTTAACTTTTTACGGCGGTTTAAAAATTGGTGTAGAAAAAGTCGGTGTAAAGAATAAGGATTCTTTTAGGATTCATGTAAAAGGTGTATTTTACATCGGTCATATTTCACGTCCGGTGTAATAAATATGTAAATAATTATAATGTTGTCACTGCACTCTCTTTTATATCGGTTTTATTACAATCGGTGTAAATTGTTTGATATAAAATACAAAAGATGCCTTTTATGTAAAAATATGTAAATAATTACAATGTTATCATTATACTCTCTTTTGTATTGGTTTTATTCTATCTAGTATAATCAATTTGGTGTAAAAAGTAAATTTTATTCTAACATGGACCTAGATTTTTGGTCCACCTTAAACTTCTTCAAAAAATATATTCATTAATTCCTCATTTTTATGGACGATTCATTGGAAAATTAAACTTAATCTGTCATCTTAAACTATTTACTAGTTAGGTCTCTTGTCTCACCCGACATTAATTATTTATAAGTTGTAATGTTATGTGCCAAATGTTGGAACCATGTGGGTGCTAGGTAAGACAAACTTGTAATGTTCATAGTTTAGAACCTAATTACATTTAAAAAAAAATATATGTTTGGGACTTATTTTAGAAATGGTGTTTCTTTGTCTTTTTAAATTTACAAACACAAATATAGGACAAAGATGTAAGACTCGCGCACACAAATTACTTGTTTAAAAAATTTTCTTTTTTATTACATTTCTAAAATATTATTAAACCTACTGAAATAAAATTCAATCAACTAAGTATTTCAACCAACTGTAATCAACTTTCTAACTAATAAAAATACATAATTAATATTTAAAATTTAATTAATACAAACTACAATTAACACATAATATTTTTAAAAAAATTGGACAACATAACCTTTTATAATACAGGTATTAATAAAAAAAATCAACAAACAACTACCAACCATTCAAAAGCAACATATATTAATCATGGACCTTAATGTTTTAATGAATTTTAATTCTACGTTCGCAATCAACACAATATACATAAACTAAAGATAGTAAAAAAAATAATTAACCCCTCATTGATATGAAAAATCAATTGATTACTCTATTTTTGTCATCAACATAATATTATTTTGTTATCTTAAAATATAACACTCAATGAGGTGTTTGAGGAGATATGAGAATTTGGGAGAGAAAAGGGGAAGAGAAAGAAGAGAAATTTAATACAAAACTTGTATTAGAGTAGGTCCCACTCTACAACCATCGGCTTTAACAAAACAACCAAGGAACATTTTGTAAGAAATTGAAAAACATTAAATTCAAGACTATAAAACATTAAATTATCAAAGTGTGGAGTAGTCTAGACTATAAAAATTGAAAAACATTAAATTCAAGAGATCTCTTGAATTCTTTGTAAGAAATTTAATATTTGAATATTATAAAATAATTTATTTACTTTTTAATTGGTAACAATTTTAAATATTGGAATAATTAACAAGGTTTAACGTTTTTCAATTTTTATATATTAATTGATTATTTTGTATATATTAAATATATTTATTTGTAATATATATATATATATATATATATATATATATATTCTTTTATAAATATATGCTATATATGTTAAAATTTTAACATATTTCACATTCTAAATTAAAAAAATAATTAATATGATATAACTTGTGAGTTTCATTTTGAAGTTGTAAAATTAGATGAGAAAATTGTTTAACCAATTAAAATTTTTTGCCATATGTTTAAAACTTAAACAATTTTAATGAATTGAGCCTTTTGTTTACCCAAAATAAAAGGAATTGCTTATTTGAAAACATTCTAAGCACTTTACGTGTGTGGCTAAGCAAACCCCTCAAGTAACAAGGCTCTTGCAAAGATTAAAATATAGTAAAATATTTTTATTTGTGAGTGACTTTTTTACTCTATACTAAAAATAATAGTATAGTAATTGAATATAACAGGGAAGAAAAATCCACAAAAAATTGGTGGCTATATACATAGAATTAGTAAAATGCAAATGTAGGATTTGTAAAACTGCAAAATTGTTGGTGTTGACCTGTTGAAAATCTTATAATTAGGAAGTAACATTGTCTAAATATAACAAATTTATGGGCGAGAGCTTAACACTTAACACTTGTGTGAACCCTATTTTAAATCCAGTTAAATATATAACTGATTTAGCACTATATAAGGCACATGTTCAACCAAATACAAATATAAATTTCACTTGATTACTTGTGAATAGGCATTTTGATTAACTATGGGGAAGGTATCATTAGCATTAATGGTGTTTGCAATAGTGGTGAGTGTGGCAATGCAGATGGGTAAGGTTAAGGGTGATGAAGATGATTCATGGAAGAATGTAGTATATGAGGCAAGAAAAGCAGGTATTCCTCCAAACACAGTAAACGAGATGGAAAACACTATTGAAAAAGGGGTGGACTTAACAAAGGAAGTTGGCTCCTATGAAGCAAATTCTCCTATAAATGCACCAATTGGTTCTCCCACTGGTGCACCACTTAGGGCATTCATACCTCCATTTTAAGTGTTTAACGAAAACATGAAGGTATCAATAGCATTGGTGCATGTTTGCATGCAAATGGGTTGGGTGGAAGAGTGTAATATGTGAAGCAAGAAAAGTAGGTATCCCTTATCAAAGGTGTCACTTGGCTCCTATCAGCAGCACCTTAAGCATAAGTTCCTATTAACTAGATTATTTTACAGACAAGTTAAACATTCAACAACTCTGTAAATAATGGTTTCCTAACCTATAATAATAATGTTGCACTAAAATAATAATGTGCCAATGTTGATTATTAGCTTAGTTTAATAAGATAAATAAAGTATGCATGCACGAGATTTCTTCCTAGGACAAGCAATAAAGGGCAGTGGACACCAGCCCAAGTCTAGAAAATTTAGACAATTTTTTGTGTGAGGAGCTGTTGATGTTCTAATGCAAATTTTATTTTAACAATAGTTCCAATTTATCTTTTCATTTTCTTTTCTTCTTTAGTGTTTTTAATAATAAAAAATAAATCAGGATAGGTAACATCACATTTAGGTAATTAGTGTAAAACTTAAAATTTAGGTAATTAATAGATTTACAGATAGCATAATAAAGAAGCCTAGTATGTTGATATGATTAATATTTTTAAAAGATAAAGAGTTCTTAAAATAATTAAAGTAGATTATAATTAATATAAAATATCAAGAGTGATAATAATTGTTAAGGAATATCTTTTAATTTAATATATATTTTTAAATAGGAAGGAGAATATTATAATAGATTTTAGATAACAAAAAGAAAATGTAATTTTAATTTAATATTATAATATTTGAATTAGAATCAAGTGATTTATAATTATTGACTTTTTAAAGACATAGTGGTTATAACAATGATGATAAACAAAAGAGTATTTAAAAAATAAAAAGTGGACTTGATCTAACACATTAATAGATTAAATTTTGGAAAAAGGATTAAAAATTTTTAAACTTTCATAATCTTACACTTAGAAAACATAAAGAGAGAGTGAGAAAAAAAAAGGAAAAGAAAGAAGAGATCTTAAACTTTGATTTCATGAAGACTCATGGAATCAAAGTTAAAGAGACTCAATGTCACAATAGATTCCTAATAAAAAACTTCTATGGTGTATTTATGTTTAGATGTTTTTAGTAAACATTTATCTTGATATATTGATAATTGTCTCTATTGTTTCAATGATACACATGTAATGGCTTGTACATATTCCTTATCGGATCAAGTCCTATTAATTTTATATATATGGATTAAGGAAAAATCTTTTAGCTTGTTTTTATGTAATTCATTATTGATGAACTAAATAATGATTATTTATTTATTTCTCTTTATTTATGTAAATTTTTAATCTTATATATAATTGTTTCATTTTATGAGTTTTTCTATAAATGTGTATTATTTTAAAAAAATATAAAAATTAAGGATGTTACAAGATATATAACTTAAGTATTTTTTAATTTGATAATAACTATCATGTTGAAAACAAATTTTAAAGTGAACGAATAATCAAAAAAAAATATGTGATAATAGTAGATGTGGTAATTGACAGGATTGGGTTAAATAGAGACCAGATGATTAATCCAATTTTACTTTTTATTATTATTGGTTTTATTTTTTGTTTAATTATATTTTGTTTGAACTAGTATTCTTACCAATTTAATGATTAGTTTAATTATAAAATTATTAATAAATATTAAACAATGCCTTTTTTTATGAAGCTAATAATTTCATAATTCTTAAGACCAGATGTTACATCTAGAGAAAAAAAATATTCATAATCCTTGTGATATAACTTAGACATAACATCCAAACAAGCTTTTGTTGTTGCTATGTATGCAACTGGTCTCCACAATAACCTTATTAAAAGAAAAATTCAAAGTTGTTTGCAACATCATATATGTTGAAACATTACCATGGAACTGCATTGAATTTTCCTTTTGAAGGATTAATGACACATCCATTTTGTAATTGTGGAATTTAGTGCGTCTTTTCCAATGGAATAAATGAAAGCTATAACTCATCCAACAAGCAACCCAAGAAACCGTGTGGAAGTGATTTGTCAAAGTTGATGAAGCAAACCATAGACAAAAATTCAACTTGTTTCAATCTCCAACCCCCACAACATTACCTTTTTCTTCAACATCCAAGCTAATTCTTTGCTTCTTGGGATAAATTCAATCATCATTAAGAAGGGTTTATGGAAACAATAGAATTAGAAGAGTGCATGAGGTGATGCAAGAATCATCTTGCTTAGCAATGTATTTAGATGATATATGTGTGTCTTCATTTTTGTGAGTGAGAAAAGTAGATTACTTTGTCTAAGTGCATTCTATTAACAAGTTAACAAAATACATGAGGTGGCAAATATGGTAAAGTTGATATACACCATAATGATATTTCATATTAAAGTTGATGTTCAATATGATATTTCAAGTTTCTAAATTTATATATGTTATAGATAAATCAAGCAATTAATTGATAATATATGGATGTAAAATTAAGTGGTGATCTATGTGAATAATTTTAATTGAATAGTTAAAATCTAATTTATTGTATAAGGATGAGGATAACTTTTTTAATCCTTTTAAATTCTTTATAACAAATTTAATATTTTAATATTATAAAATACTTTTTTTTAATTGGTAAAAAAATTTAAATATTGGAACCATTAACAAAGGTTCAATGTTTTTTTTATTTTTTCTAATTTATATAATAATTTATTAACTTTTATTATTTAAATATATTTATTTGTAATATATATATATATATATATATCATAAAAATATATTTTATACATTTTTATTTAAACGCATTTTTCATTCTAAAATTAAAAATAATTAATATGATATAACGTGGGTGTTTCATATTGAGGCTATTAAACAGAGTGTTATACTGGATGAGAAAGTTGTTTAACTAATTAAAAACGATTTTCCATATATGACTTTCTTCAAAATAATATTATAATAAACCTTAAACAACTTTAATGAATTGCTCTGTGTTTTTTTTTTAAAAAAAAAATCTCGTTTGAAAATTCACCAACTAAACTACGTGTGTGGGTGACCAAACCAAGTCAACAAACTTGAAGTAATACAAGGCTCTAGCAAAGGTTAACATAGTCATTATTAAAAGTTCATACATCGATAGTCATTATTGAAAGTTTTTTAAAATCACATAATCACTTAAAAAACTACATGATCAATATATTTTAATTTCGCTATCTATGATAAAATCTAACGTTTGACGTCGCTCTTATTTTAAAAAAAAAAAGTGTTTACACACACATATATAGTCATTATTAAAAGTTTTTTAAAATTATATAATCACTTAAAAAACTACATGATCAATATATTTTAATTTCGACATCTATGATAAAATCTAACGTTTGACGTCGCTCTTATTTTAAAAAGAGTGTTTACACACACATACATATATATCATAACCATACATCGATAGTCATTATTAAAAGTTCATACATCGATAGTCATTATTAAAAGTTTTTTAAAATCACATAATCACTTAAAAAACTACATGATCAATATATTTTAATTTCGACATCTATGATAAAATCTAACGTTGACGTCGCTCTTATTTTAAAAAAAGAGTGTTTATACATGTCTATATATATAACTTGTAAAGCCGTGAATGAAGGTTTTGCAAAAGTAACAACGCAAGATTGTTGGTGCTGACCAGTTGAAAATCCCAGAATTAGACAATAACATTGTCCAAATATAACAGCAAAAGCCGAACACTGAACACCTGTGTGAACCCCATTTTAAATTCGGTTAAATATAACTGATTTAGCACTGTTTAAGCCCTCATGAATATCAATATAAATTGACATGATTATTTCATACATATTTGTGAATAGACGTATGTTCAATAATTGACTGAGGAAATGACGAAGGTATCGACAGCATTGGTGTTTACATTGGTGGTGATGAATTTGAATTGGGTTATGGGTTATGATGATGATCCATGGAAGACCGTAATAGATGAAGCAACCAAAGCAGGCCTCTCTCCAGACGCAATAACTGAGGCGCAGAAAGCTATCGATGATGGTACCGCAGAAGACGCTGCTCAAAACGCATTGAATGGAGGCTCTTTGGAGGAATGGGTTCAAAATGCCAAGTAAGTTATTTTACCCTGTAAACAACTTAAAAATGGTTCGACAAATTTGATAGTTGAACTATAAATTGATTAAGTGATCGATTTAATATTATTATTTATTATTATCAATTTAATCTAATATATGTAACTCTTATTTGTTTTGAATCGATAAATCCAATCTTAAGAATATTATTTTTCATGAGCATGTTTTAAAACAGTCTTGATTCTTAAACACTTAGCATTTACATAGATTCGTGTTAAAGTTATATACTAGAAAGTATTAACATGTAATAGCATCACATTACATTATTCATCTACCTTTATTTCTTTCTCTTCCTCTAATCTGAAAATACAAAGAATGAAAAGCATTTATAAAACATTTTCCAATGCCAAATGTCTAAAAGTGAATAAAATGATGTTGGTAGAAATTACTTAAAAAACTGATATTGTGAATGTTATTGTTATAATCAGTGCCATGGCGGGCCAAGGAAGTTCAGCTTTAAAGAATAAGGCATTTCAAGGTGAGGCATCACAAGATGATGAGGCACCAGAAGGATCCTACAAAGCAAATTCTGATATAAATGCACCAATTGGTTCTCCCATAGGGGCACCACTTGGAGCACCTGAATTGTCACCCACTAATGCACCTTCAGCCACACCATTAGCAGCACCCCGTCGTGCACAAGGTTCATTTGCATGAGATAATAATACTAGACTGTTTCACCAAACATGTAAAAAAGTATACATGTAGATTAACTAGATGATTTTGCAGAGGGGTTGAACATTCAGCTGCTCTATAAATAATGGTTTCCTTATCTCTTATAAATCATAATTATGTTGTGCTTAAGATAATAATGTGTCAATATTGATTATTGACTTAGTTTTATATACAATTAATGTAAATAAAGTATGTGCAAGAATCTTTTCTAGGACAAGCATTACAGGACAATGACATGTATCGCCTTAGACAAATTTATATGTTAGGTGAAGGCCACTGCAGAATTTATTTTACCACTGATACAAATTTATTTCCTCAATTGTTACTTTTCTAGGTTTTTTTTTTATAGTGTTTCTATTATTTTCAATTATGAAAATAAATCATGATAAGAAATAGCACAATGATCACCGGATAAATTTAGAAGAATAGCAATTTAGATATAAAACAAAATAGCTAAGAATATATCAAGAAGAAAAGAGAAAAAAAATGGAGGATGATTATAAAGTGTTTTAGAAATCGATAATAATTATCATATTGTAAATACATTTTTGAGTGAATGAAAAATTAAAAAAAAAGATGCGATAATGGTAAATGTCATGATTGCCAAAATTGAGTCAAACTGATTTTTCATCTTTTTCTTAAATATTGGTTTAGTTATAGTTTATTTAAATTAGTATCTCTGCTGATTAAATGACTAATCTAATTTTTAAAATATTGATAAAACGTTAAACAACGTTTTCTTCCTTACATAATTAAAAATGGATTTTTTTTCAAATGTTATAAATATACAAGTTCACATTATTTCTATTGCATTGTAATATAATTTTAGAAAAGAAAACACTTCACTTTGTAATTTTTTAAATAATGTCATAAGTACATTTAGTCATAAGTACATGATTAGGATAACAAACTAATTATCAATTAATAATGTAAACTAAATAGTTCCTGAAGGATACTTATTTTGTATATTTTTTAACACGCAATGTTAATAAATTACAATGAGGATCATGATCATCGAAGTTTATAGACAAAAAATGGTGGATGCAACTATGTAGTCCATCAATATGTAAAGAATTTGACTTCCGTGTATAAAGGTTCTTATGACTGTTTTATATTAATTATAATATTTATATGAAACACCATGGAGTATTTAAATTTTCTAAAACAAGTAATTCATGCACACTCTTTGCGATCAAGATAAATTTATTCCTTTGTGGATTAAAACAATATAGAAGGATGTACACACCTTAATAACTGTTTTATGTTAGCATGTACGACAAGTCAAAATATTTTATCAGTGAACCAAAACCTCTCAAAAGGAAGATTGATATTGATCTTACATATCCATTGTGTGGTGAAGAGATTAAACCAGTTACTTATGCTTTATTAAGATGTTGAAATTAAGTCAATTTGGTTTGCATCCAATGTTGGGATAATGGTGGTCTCTTACCTTTAGAAAATCTCGAGATGAATTTGATTATGAAAGAACATGATAACACTTAGTTGTCAATTTTCATGTTTTTAATAGCAATAATCATCTTAGATCTACTACCTTTGTTTGTATTTTTATACTAAAGATTTTCATTTATGTGAATATTGAATATGTCATAAAATTTTCAACTAACTTTTATTTTTCTCAATGTTTATGATTTTAAAAAGGGGTAATAGCCTTAGCTATAATGTGCAGTTGTTTTTCTTTAGTTAACCCTGGAAAGAGGTCGGTTTCTTTGTTAAATCTAGTGAGAAAATCATGAAAGGACTTTGACTCCCCCGACTTATTTTGAGACAACATATGAGAGGTTCAGGGAGCCACTTTGGAAATTACAAAATGCCTGGAAGAGGTAGTATGAAGGGTGTCCTAGTTACCAATCTACAATGGGGGAAGGATTTTGAACCATTTCAATGATTCTCCTATAACAAAGTCCTAGGAATGACTTTGCACCAAACATCGTCAACAACACCCATATACGTCATTTCATTGGCAAATACGTCAAGGTGCTTCTCTGGGTCAGTGATACCATCATTCTTATCGATGGGCACAGGCATAAAAGTGCGAAAAGCTTCAGGCACTTGAACCAAAGAAAGCCTGTAAGTAAAAAGGTGTGAGAAAAAGTGTGAGGTTACTTTAAGTGTAGGTTGATACCCTCTGGATAAGGCATGGTAAACATTGGTTGAGGCATCTGGTTTGTGTATACATGTTGATGATGAGACTGGTATATGATGGAATTGAGAGTACTAGGTATAAGGTATTGTTATGCGTACGAGGTATAAGGTGTGTTTTGAGTAACATATTGTGGAAACATAAGGTGAATGTTGATGAGGCAAAATCTAGGCATTGGTGGTTGGGGTTATTGGTTAAGAGGTTGGATGGTAAGGTGTTGCAAATGGGTTAAGAGGGTAGTTATGTTTGTAGTTGTATGTTGTGGCTAGGGTGCGAGTTGAGGTCAGAAAATGTCACATGGTTAGGATGGTTGGCTAGTGGTGATGGTGACTACACAGGTTTCATCGGGATCGACATATGGGAACTCTAGGTTGAGGAGGAGACGAAGGTACTTTAATATATATGATCCGGGGTGGATACCGGTCCTTTAAACTAACTATTCCAGACAAAGGACAAAAATGTAAGTGCACAAATAGAACTGGACTGGTCCCATGCGTATCGGAGTTAAATGTCTTTTCAGTACGGAATACGAATGAGACCTCGACCCAAAGAGGCAAGTGGGCAACTTGCATTTGCAAAAGCTGCAGGTTCTGACTCCTGACACAGGTCAAATCACCCACTTGTGTTTAAGGGGAACCATGTATAAATAGCTTATTCATTAACACATAAAGAACACTTAAGCTAATCAGAGAACACTCTTACTCTCTTACTCTTACCCTGTAATACAAATTTCTCTGTTACAACCATACTGACTTAAGCATCTGAGTCCCTTTTGCAGGTATTCCTCCGGTGTGGTTTCAAGGACAACGACTGGAAGTGACTTTTTCATTACCTTAACGCGAAGGGCTTGGAGTTCCCACTGAACCCAGGTTTATAATACCGTACTCCCACTGAGGTGGTGTACAAAGTGGGAGAGGGAGAGCTCTAACATCGGTTCGGAAGTCAATCACTTTGACCCCATACCCGGACAGACCAATATACTTCAATATAATATGAGGAAGATTCATAGGTTGAATCCTCCTCATACTCTTGCTAGTGTGCTCTTCAGTTTGATACCACGAGTTGCCTTTGAAGGTGTTTGAAGATGGCGTCCTTGGGATCCTATGGGAGTTAAGGGTGGACCACCAAGGTAATACCCATATCGAGTTGTCGTTGGATTTGAGGTTTGGTGGATGCCAGGGTAACAGACAATGCTCCAACCTTGGGGATAGATTTTAACCTAGTTGAGCTTGTGACTCCATATCTTTCGATGGGAGTGCCTTTAATGAGTCCCAATGGACATGCCAATATTCTGGTTTATGCTTTAAGATTTGATATATAATGCTAAGGTGTCTTCTTGATCCGTCATGTAACCTGCACAATAGCTCTTATGCTTAAGTCAATAAATGGCGGAACTAAATTCAATGTATGGATGTAAGGACTAAAAAAATGTACTTGCGCATTAATAACATACTATTTATAAATGACACATTGTACAAAAAGCAATTATTACTCTTAGGCCCTTATTGGTGACTTGTCAAGTGTTTTCTAAAAGGTTTTGGATCTTTCCCATGGTGGTGTACAATATCATTATATGATGTATGCCTGTTGTACATGGGCACCCTTGCCCAACTTTATAAGATACGTCGGTTTTACTTTGCTGACATCAATTTTGTTGACTATTACATAGAAACCGGCATTGTCCGAATCACAAACCAAAGAGTATACCATTCTTTTGAACTCTAATATACACATTTTATTAGAAATGTGTTTGTTACTAGAATTGTATTCCCTGAATTTATTCAACATGATTGGAAAAATTTCATATCCTAATAAGTTTAACTTGACTTGAATTAATTTAATCAATGTTCAACTTAAATTCTAGATTGAATCTTGATCTACTTAACTCTATGCCCCAATGTCAACGTCAACATCATCAGCATTTTCATTATGATTAAGGTTTAAGGTAGGTTTATTATTATCATTATTATTTTTTTCTTGTATTGAATTGAATTTTTTAAAAATACGACCTTCCCCTGACGTATATTTTTATTTCTCAAGTTAAAAAAACTGAAGGCAAGATATAAATACATATGCAACATAAAAAGTCAACAATGATGCATGTGTAATGATTTCTGGAAATACACGAAACAGAACTTGGTACAGCATTAGGCACATTACTATTAGTGATGTATGTTAATATATGGAGTAGTGTACAGTTGAAACTTTAAAGCTTAATGAAGACTATATCTATATTTAATCACAAAATTTGTTTTGGTCAACATTTAATCACTAATTAAAACAACACAATGTGGGATCGGCGCCGGCCCAGCAATCCAGCACAACTAAACTTTCTTATATCTTTCATAAGTTACAAATTGAGTTTTATTTTAAAATTTGATAAGTTGTTTAAAGTTTCACATCGTCTGTCTCATTATATTTTTTATGGTTTAGATATATGTTGGACAACTTCAACTATTATCAATTGGTTTTAAGATGTAACATTTAACATAATATCGTGTTGAAAGTCTCATATTACTTGTCTTTTTATATTTCCCACGATTATTCAAATAATAAAATTAATCCTACCAATATATATAATTAGCTAAGTTAGTGCAGCGATCCCAATATATAATGAATTCTTGCAGCTGACCCATATAATAAAATAACTAATATACACATTAGCCACCTTCAAAGTCAGAACCAGACAAGTTAATCTTATTAATCAAGAATCTAGGATATATTTATGTGGTATTATTTTATGTTCAGGGCGGTGTCAACACTATCAGAAGCCATCCCTGTAGTCGTAATCTATGTATATATATACATGGACACAGCTTCTGTTGAACATATAATTGTCACAGATAAGACAGGTGTATCTTTCTTCAATTCTTCAAAACAAACTAAAAGAGACAGAGATGAATTGTCTTATGGTCTGTCAATCTCGGTTATGGGTAGTGACCATTGTGTTGTACACATGCATTTTGATCCCATTAAAGAGAGCACTTGCAAGCATGTTTGGCATAATGGCTTTATTCTCTTGTGACAACAAAGATAGAGCCAAAGAGATGGAATTCCAGGAAATTCCTGCGCTACCGGTGGCAAGGTACGAGGATTTGCAGAGTCACTCATGTAGAGACACAGAGACAGAGGAGGTTTGCTCCATTTGCTTGGTGGAGTATGAGGGAGAAGATGCTGTGAGCAAGTTGGGTAGATGTGGCCATGTGTTCCATCTCAAATGCATTGAGCAATGGATACATCGTTGCCAATTCTCTTGCCCCCTTTGTAGGTCATTTTTATTTACTTAGTTAACACCATATTCATCCCAACAAATACATCTTTTTCCTTTGTAATTTAGTATCCATTTAGTTAACAGTTTAAGAAACAAAGTTGTGGAAATAGAAAAACTGATAGTTTTGTTAGAGGAATCCTTGGTAATAACATAGTCCCTTGAAGTTGTTATATTAGTTTTGTAAGGGATATATAATGAAGTCCATTTCAGAATATTGGAGTCTCAACTCACAACTCACAACTCACAACTCATGTGTGTGTGCGTGTTTTGGTTTTCCTTTACCCAGAAGAAAAGCACTGATACAAGAAACAGAACAGAAGGAAGAAAAGATGCCACATTATATATCCCTGTGATATTATCAATTTTCTCATTTTACTACATTACACAATATAAAAAATTTCAAAAACAAACAAGTTCAGCTTATATTTCTTTATTTCTTATTAATTAAAGTTGCTGAATTTGTTATTTTTATGTCTAATTTTGAAAACATTCATTATTATGATATAGTAGACAGTAAATTAAATTAAATTAAATTAAGAGAAAGTGAGAAAGAAATGTTTCATTTTAAATAAAATTAAAAAGAAAAAAGACACGTTGGTTGCACTTTAATTTTAGCTTGGAAATCATTAAAAAAACAACTTTCTCTCGAAAGGTAGTTTTTGTTTAATTAAGTTAATAAGGAATAAAAAGTAAGAAAAACCAAAATAGAGATGGAGAAGAAACGAGAAAGGGGAACACGAAAATCAATTGCCGAGTGAGAAGATCGAAATCATCATGACGGAGTGAAGAATAGAAGTTGGCGCGGATTGCAATTTGCATCATCATCGTCGTCGTCGGAGAGATCATCGAATCAAATTCAATCTATGGAGGGAATGTGGGAGAACATCCTCCGAAACCATCACAAGTCGTTGAAAACGCTCTTCCATCGGAACAAGGCTTCTTCCTCCGACGCCGACGGTGGCGATGACTCCGCCAATTCCCCCAAATCCATCCCTCAACTCTCCCCCCTCGCCAACTCCGTCGTCTCTCGCTGTTCCAAGTGCTTCACTATCTTTACTCCCTTCTTCTTTCAAATTACCATCATACACATAATAACAATGCCTTTTATAGGATCCTCGGAGTGTCGGCGCAGGAATTGCAGCACGCGTTCGATTCAGAGCTCCCCCTCGGCGTTAAAGAGCTTCTCACGTACGCTAGACACCTCTTGGAGTTTTGTTCCTACAAAGCGCTCCATAAACTCAGTAGAAACTCTGATTATTTGGCCGATAAGGAATTCCGTCGTTTAACCTATGACATGATGCTTGCTTGGGAAGCTCCCAGCGTCAACACCCCTAATCAACCAGTTCTCACTCTTTCCTCATTCTCTTCATCTATTCAATTATCCTTGTATAACTTGTTATAACCATTAACATTAAACACTTCTACTCTTTCATCGTCTGAATTTTCTCGCAGGAAACCCCTAAGTCGAATAAAGATGAAACAAACGTAGATGAGGATGATGCATCCTTGTTCTATTCAAGTTCCACAAACATGGCACTTCAGGTTCCACCGCCAATATAATCCTTTACTAATATAAAATGTCAATGGATATTAAATTGTTAATTAATTATCAATGTCTCCTTCCAAATTTAACTGTCTAAGTTATTGCTGTTTCCATGGAATTTAGGTTGATGATAAGAAGACTGTTGGTATAGAGGCTTTCTTGAGGATAGCTCCAGTTTGTGTTCCTATTGCTGATGTTATAACTGCCCGAAATCTCTTTGATGCACTCACCAGTGCTTCTGCACAGCGGCTGCATTTTCTTGTTTATGACAAATATGTCAGATACCTTGATAAGTATGGTTGTTTTGCTTTGATTGTGTTACTTGTGTGGTCTGCCTTGTTTGTGTGATTCCTGGCAGTTATTTGCGTGCAGAGTTATCAAGAATTCTAAAAGTGTGCTGGCTTCTTCTGTTGGAAATCTTCAGCTTGCTGAAGAAGAGATCATCCTTGATGTTGATGGGACAATTCCAACTCAACCTGTTCTTCAACATATTGGAATTGCAGCATGGCCGGGTGAGTCGTTCAAATTCTCAAAATAGGTTATATGCATTAAAAATGGTTTACTTGTTCCTGTTGATTACAGACCGTCATTTATACACCAAGTAGCTGAGATAGATACTATTAGGATGATAAAGGATTCAAATAGCTTGCATAGGTGGCTAGCAGCTCCCCTTTTTTTTTTTTTTTTTATCTTTCTGTCTGTGCTAGCCTTCAGGTAGGATTAAATCATAAAATTAATTCCCTAAGCTTCATTTCTTCTTGTTTTTGTTGTTTTTATTCACATAATATAACTTAAATTTATGTTTCACCAAGCCTTCTAAATATCAGAAAAAGCTTTTGATTGTATGTAAACCCTCATTATTTGACATAATCAGGCTCACAAAGGGGCTCACTGAAATATTTGAAGTAAATTATTTCTTGAACATTCCTTCAGTTTCTCAGCTTGCTTAAGCTGCTTCTTTGCTGTAGTTAAAGGGAAACCTTTATACTGGTTAAATGTAATGAAAGATATTTTTGCATGAAATAATCTCCAGCATTTGATTCTCAAGAGAAGTCTAGGGACTTTCCTCATTAAGTCTTTTCCTGGCCCTAAATTGTCTCTTAGAAGCTATTATGGTGAATGCAGCAAATTGGATGATGTGGAATGAGGCAAACTGTTGTGAATCTTGCAGTGTAATGTTTGACTGTTGATCTATACAATGTTTTCAACATTACTCAATTGTACCTTGATATTTTGTCCTTTATAGGGCGGTTGACCCTGACCAATTATGCTCTGTATTTTGAGTCACTTGGAGTTGGTATATATGAGAAAGCTGTTCGATATGATCTGGCCACAGACACAAAACAGGTGATAAAGCCTGATCTGACTGGACCCCTTGGTGCTCGCCTCTTTGATAAAGCTGTGATGTATAAGTCAACTTCTATGTACGTTATCTGTTGAGTGGTTACAAATATCATTATCAACATGTATGTGGATGTGTGTGCGTGTGTATCCCTTACTTCCACTTCAAACTTTATGATTTTTCAAAATGTATTGGCAGAGCAGAGCCTGTTTATTTTGAATTCCCTGAATTTAAAGCAAACTTGCGCCGTGACTATTGGCTGGACATTAGTCTGGAGATCCTGCGTGCTCACAGGTTTATCAGGAAATACTACCTTAAAGAGGCACAAAAATCAGAAGTGCTTGCCAGAGCCATTATGGGTGTTTTCCGCTATCGTGCAGTTAGAGAAGCTTTCCGGTTTTACTCATCCCATTATAAAACTTTACTTACTTTTAACCTAGCTGAAACTCTTCCGCGAGGAGACATAATCTTGGAAACACTGTCAAATAGTTTAACAAATTTGACTGTTGTTTCTGGTAAACGTGATGCGCCTGGTACTGTTGATTCAAAAAGGCAAATGGCACTGTCTCCAGCAGCTATGGCACTCTACTGGTTTGGATTCAAACCAAAAGTTTTGTTTGAATTTTCTGAGGAAACAATTGTTGTTAGTGATATTCGAGTTGGTGAGATAAATCCCTTGGAGTTGGCAGTGAAACAGTCCCTTCTGGACACTGGAAAAGCTGAAGCTGCACAGGCAACTGTGAACCAAGTAAAGGTTGAAGGAATTGATACAAATATTGCAGTAATGAAGGTTCATTATTATTTACATCACATAGTCTTTTACTATTGTTTTGGAAAATAAGTCTTAATTCCATTTGATCATGATTCATGAAAGTTATGCAAAAACCAAGAGGGTTAACTTGCAAATGCTCTTTCAGCACCATAAAACATTAGTGAGCTGGATTCTACATGAGTACTATAGCAAAAGTACTTTTTCACATTTTTCATGATATGCTGTAAAAGCAACCTAGAATTGCAAATGTTCCTTTAGTTTACTTTAATATATTTTGCTTCGTGCTTGAAATTTATTTCAATTCCTATGTTCATTGGGTGAGGATATCCATTGAATGGCTTAGCCTGTCAAACTCAATTTATAAGATTTCCCCAGAAGATGAGGGGAAAGTAAAAACAGGTAGATTTTTAAAATATATGGCATGGATAATTCTCTTAATTTTTTTGTAGGAACTGCTATTCCCAGTCATTGAATCTGCTAACCGACTACAGCTTTTGGCTTCATGGAAAGACTTCTACAGATCAACAGTCTTTTTACTACTCACCTGTTATATGATTTTAAGGTAATTGTTTTATTGTAATTCAGCATATAACTAGGTGACCACATTAATATCTATTGTCTGTTGCTTCATTTTACATTTACTGTCTCAGATTGGGTTCTTTCCACATAGAGTGAGTTTGGAATAGTTTATGGAGAACTTATGGAAATAGTTTATGACTCTCATAAGTTATTATTTGGCTTATTTAATAAGTTACTTGGTGTAGCTTGTCAAAATAAGTTATTTTCAATTTATTCCAACATTTTTTACGATCAAATTTATAGTATAAACTCTTATTTAAAAATAACTTATTGTATAAACTCTTAATTAAGTTATATATCCAAACGCACTCATAATTGTTAGTGTCACTCTCATTTAACAAAACTAAATGCTGTTGAAATTTTCCAGTTTTGTTAATAGGCATTTTCGATCCTCAACACCATCCCACCTTCCCTCCCCTACTCTTCACTTCATTAAAGTATAGTTATTTTTATTCATTGACATGTATTACATCTTCTTCTCTCCAATGCTTGACATTGTCCAAATTGAGGCTCATGGACTTGAAATCTCCACCCGATCATATCTGTAATCTTTATCACATGGTTTTTTATTCATAAACTCATCTCATCTAAGATCCACCATGTTTTTTGGCACTAATCTGCATACTGTTGTCAATCTCTGGGCTTCAACTAGAAGTTGAGGATCAGAAAATGACTGCCACCAGGATCAGGAAATGATGACTGTTGTTAAATGATATTGTTGCTTAAAACTGGCTTCCATCATGGATTGGATGATTTATTAAAACTGATGTACAGGGGGTGGATCCAGTACTTAATGCCATCCATATTTGTGTTCATTGCAATCAGCATGCTATTGCGTAGGCATTTTAGAAGGGGAAGATCATTTGATGCCTTCATAGTAACTGCGCCCCCAAATCGAAATGCAGTAGAACAATTGCTGACTTTACAAGAGGCCATTTCACAGTTTGAATCACTTATTCAAGCTGCAAATATTATTCTCCTAAAGCTCAGAGCTCTTCTACTTGCTATATTACCGCAGGTGAATATCCTGGTCATGCTCCATTTCTTTGAAGACAAGATCAAAATTTTATGCATATAGTTAGGCCATGACATCTATTAATATACATACAATAGCTTGTGGGGTAATATAATGAGGTTTGTGCCGCATTTTGTTGATCCCCTGTGAATGAAGTAGATATGTTATTAACCGTAAATGAAAGCACTTCATTATCTGATGGAATATTTTCAATTGAACAAAAAAATTTAAGGAGCATGTCTCTTGGGCAGTGGTGAAGCCAGACTTAATGTGAAAGGAGGCCAATTGAGGAGACTATAAAGTTTACTATAAAATAAAATTGTTATAACAGAATAGATACAAGCAAGATAAAATATAAGTGAAAAAATTAGAGAAATTCAAAGTAATTAAATTATATATGATAAAACTTTGTTTAAAAAATATACTCTTACAGTAATCCTAAGGAACCCATCTATAACAAAAAAATGAACTTTCATTTTAATACAAATACAAGCAATGCAAGTGACAAGTGACACGGTTACATTCTTAAGTCTTTTTTTTTAAACTTGTGATAGCTAGCCATATATTCTCCGTCGCTGCTCTTTTGGGGGGATGTTTGATTCAAGGTATAATTTTGATATCCTGAGAATAGTATGGTCTGTGACTTTTAAGAACACATTTGGTTAAATTAATATACTTGAGGATATTTTTTAAAATTCAAATAATAGAAGAAATACTGTGAGGGGAAATAGAAATTGTGGTTAAATGTAAATCTCTTTATTTCCATGGGATTATGATTTAACCTAGAATAAATTTTCATAATCCTATAAAACATTCTTAGGATACATTTTTATACCCACAAAACAAATGCCCCCTAGAGAGTGAGTTAGGAGAAGAATATAAGATATGCTTAAACAAATGCAAATAAACACTTAAAAATTAATCAAAATCATCAGGGAAAAATAGCTCTACAATCCCTCTCCCTAACAAAGTATATCTTGGAAGAAACCATGGTGAGGAATACCAAAGAGAGTCTAAGGATACGAGGTATTTTTTTCAACCAAATTTGAAAGCACATCCTTTGTGGCATTGCTAATTTACTATTTTTTTTACTCTAAGTGTCTTCTGATTACGATTTGTAATAAATTGATTCATTCAGTTTCCTGGAACGCAAGTTTCCTCAATAATTCTCTTCTGAACTTTTACTTTTGTCCTGCAGGCTACAGAGAAGGTTGCATTATTGCTAGTATTCATAGCTGCAGTGTTTGCTTTTGTTCCTCCCAAATACATATTATTGTTTGTATTCATTGAGTATTACACGAGGGAGATGCCATGTAGGAAAGAAAGTAGTGCTAGATGGAGAAGGCGAATGAAGGAATGGTGGGTCAGAATACCAGCGGCTCCTGTCCAGCTAATTAAGCCTGATGACTGCAAAAAAAGAAAATGATACTGCGTTATATTTTGATATTTGGGTAACCATCACTCATTAACCGTATATTTTGGTTTTATTCATTCTTTTATCTACTCTTCAATCATCAAACAAATTTAGCAGCCAAGTTGTATATTCTCTTGCCTCTTCTGTATTCCCCCTTCCTATGTTACACCCGAGGTAGTTTGGAAGTCTTGTACGGCTTTATGTGATTTCATCTTAAGATGTACTCTCTCTCTATGGGATCACTCGGTGCTACCAAAATGTGAATTGTACCTGGTGAAATTTGACAAGATTCAAAGGGATTTCAACAGAACAAGCTTATTTATTTTCAATGTCATTTTCTTGAAACAGTGATTCTTCCAAATTTGGCTGACTTAGAGACTTTTACATATGACCTAATTATTCTCCAGGTTTTACTAGAATTAGGCTGCGACCAAAAAACAAATTTACGCTAGGCGCGACCAAAGAACTCATGAAAAAGGTCCATGACATTACTTGTTAATTTGGTGGTCTCCTTTACAAATTTTCTACCTGGGTAAACAGTAACTACTTGGATGACAACATTTATTGCATTCGTTACAGCTGCAGATTTAAAGAATTTATCCCAACTGACAAAATCCAACACATTTAGTAAATAATAAATATTTAAAGCATCCTAAAAGAAATTCAAATTTTCCACACTTTAAAATCTATACTAGAGAAGGCAAAACTTACATAATTTTAATACATCAAAGAAATTGAAAGAAAAAAAAAAACACCTGGGGAGTAAAAAAGAGCATGGGTTGAGAATGCCATGTTAAAATACACAATATATATAACCCTGTTAGCGAATGTCCTAAAGACATTGTTAAAGAAAACGAACTTCTCAGCATTTTCAAAACTTATTCCTCAATTTATTTTTAATCGAAATTTTTTTACTTTAACTTCCTCAACTAATACTTTTAGGATAACATTCCCATCCCCCATAGATGGATGGACAGACATCACGATCTCCCTCAACCTTCTCATTGCCTTCAAACATTTCTTTATAAATTATAGTACAAAATATATGAAAAATAATTGCCTTCAAATATTTCTTTGTAGTACAAAACATACGAAAAAAATAATTGCCTTCAAATATTTCTTTATAGTACAAAGCATATGAAAAAGAATTTGATTATTTACACATAGGTGTGCTGAAATCCTTCTGCTTGGGTAAAGTCTTTCCTAACTCCTACATCCCCGACCCCGAGCATATCCTGAAGATCCAACTTGCACAAGCTATTAAATCATCTTCAGTACAAAGGAAGGAAATGCTAACGCAATGATATGAACCACAATTCTCATTTACACATTTTCCGGCCAGAACTCTCTGAAGAAAGCACGCTCAAATTCCTTCTCCTGCATCTTCTTTTCAAACTCCTGCATCTTTCTCATCCGTTTAGAAAGTGCTTTGGTTTTCTTTTGCAACGAACTTTCCTGAAATTGAGATAAATGAAAGGCAGGAGATTATATACAGTAAAAAAAAAAAGAGTCTTCAGCATTAACTGTTTGATGTCAAAATGACTAAAAACCACAACAACGAAATTCCCTGTTCAATATGATCCTGCCTCACTCATTCAACACTAGCACAGTGGTACATGGCTTCTGCCACTCTCTGTTGGAATAAATTATTGTTTCCGGTCTATAATTACTTTCAATTTCATTTCATTTTTTTAACTTTTTTCATTTCTTTAATTTGAATGAAAAAGGAAAAATCTTGTCAAATAGAACTTAAATGTACAGATTCGCGAGGTATGACCATGAGATTGACAACTGTTTAAAAAGAGTTTTAATAACATTTACATGGGTGCGGGGGAAGTGAACGAATTCAGCTTGTTGCTGAAATCCCCACCCCACCCGATTTCTGTTTCCCATCAACACTGATTAGAGTTCCTTCAAAAAAAAAGTTCCTGTTCCTTCTCTGAATGCAGCTTAGGCAAGAAACTGGAACAGCCAGCCAAGACTCTAAGTCCACACTTGTGATGAGATTGCAATGACTGCAGTGTGCAGTGGGTCACTTGCTATGAAATTGTGGCTAGATTTCAGCCTCTGACAACCAGCATCACCACCACATCCGCCTATGACAAATAAGGTAACATTTTCTGGTTGAAACATCCCCTGCTGTGTTATGTGCTCTATGAAACATGCCTGGTGTCCACTATACCACGACAACCACTGGGATGCTTAATTATTTGACTACCCTCTACCCACTTGATTGCACACTGTATTTGTGCTGTGTATCACTGTTATCTGCATGAACAATGTTTGATTATGTTTTTTAATGTTATTTTTATATTAAGGAAACTCTTACGAATTCACAAGTTGATCTTGCCATCCTAGAGTTTTGTGTAAACTCACAAATTTGACAATCTCAACATTTCAAGTAATAAGACATTGAGGACGGTTTGTCTCCAATATATAAGCTGACCATATGCCATTTTATAACAATAACACTATGCGTACATAAACATACAAATACCAATGCTTTTGGGTACACTACAAGCAACTAACTACTCACCTCAGCAAAGTTTCCTAACTACTAAATGTTATAAAATTCATCAACCAAATTCAGAAAAAAAGTAAAACAAAAAACTTGAAAAGTCAAATATCTATTTCAATCAAATAACTTAGCAAATAGCACTTCCTTAAATAAGAAAACTTTTTCCGATGACCATTATCAAAAGATCAAAAGTACCATTTTGTGTGGTTATATTATGCTTTTGTAATTTGTATATGACTTCAAGCCAAAGTCCTTTCTAGTTTCTACCATTGTTAAGTTATTCAGATGATTTCATTCTTACATAGATGGAAACAAAGAAAAGGTATACAATACAAACCCTAGGCAATGATCCAAAGAAAACCATAAGACATTACCTGTTGATTGTTCTGTTCAGAGGCATCACTATGATCAATTTTCACAGCCTTTTTCTTCACTTTATCTGCTCCCAAACCTCGTTTATTATTCTTCACATGAGTTTCCACAGGTTCTAATCTACCCTGTTTCCAAAATAAATTATTTCTCAGCATTATTAAAAGATTGAAATACCATTTTTTATATTCAAAATGGATGATCATTATTCATAACTGTTATCATAATACTGACTACTGAAAGATGGCCTTTAAGTCTTGGTGCATGTTTGGATATGCATTGGAAAAGAGTAAAAACTAAAAACACTTTCAGGATGAAGCTACTCTCATAGTGGGTTTGAAATGGATCCATGTTCACCTAGTTTAAACAAGAATCCAAACATTAACAGTTAAAATGGGATGAGAAAACAACATAACTTTATTCCTGTAAATTAGGCTTAGGCATTCCATCATTTATTATACCTTGAACTTGAATCCAGTTTGAAGTATAACATTAACTTAAAATGTAGAGCATATAGACCTCACAAGTCATAATCCCTTAACACACACCGAAAGTGCGATGGGGTATGAAAAAAAGGCCAATCCTGCAAGCATATCTTTTTGAATTTAGAACATTTAAAGCCCTCACACTATATCAAGTTCTTTTTTTCCATTAACTATGGCACAGCTTTATTTAAATTAAGAATCAACATAAGGCTTGGAAGTTTATGAAGTCAACATTTAAAGGAGAAAGAAAACCTGCTCAGAGATTCCAAGACCAGTTCCTTCTTTCCAACCTTGTTTCTTCAAAAGCTGCAGAAACAGCATAAAAAATTATATTTACGTGAACATAAATCAGGAGAAAATAAATAATACGAATAAAATAAAATCAAAGAAAATCAGAGGACATGAAGAAAGAAGTGAAAGAAACAAAGTACCTGAAATCCTATATTGGAAGAGTTGATTGTTCTTGCTGAACTACTTGAACCAGACATCTCTTCCATGTATTTCCCCCTTTAGTCTGCATACACATTTAAACCAACCAAAATTCATACACAGGACAAACATAAACAAACCAAACCATTTAAAAATTCCCAAATTTCTTTTAAACATATAATTCATTACTTCATTACATTCTTAAACCCCTTTCCTGTTTCCAATGCGACTTTAAAACCCTCGAAGAATCAAGAAAACAGCATCCTCAAAACGAACAAAACTAAACATCCAAAGAGTTAACATATGAATTCGAAACGCTTCACAAAATTACAAAAAAAAAAAAGAATTCGGAACGCGCTGCGAGCGACCTCGAATTTATCAGAATTTTGGGGAACAATACTGTCGATTTTTCCCCCTTCTAGGTTGGCTGATTATTTTTCTTCTTTGCAGACGTAACAGTGCAGGCTCTTCACCCCTTTCCGATGAGAGTTTTTAATTCCTACATTCCTACTACTATCGCAGCCTAAGTTATCAAATGATCATAATGTCTTCGTGGATTTATATTTATTTATTTTTCAATCTTTATATATATGATTTTATAATATATTTGAGGAAAATCAGGTCGTACAACCATACAATATAAGGTTTTTATGTGAGAGTGAGAAAAACGAATATAGATTGTACAACCTTGAAACAGATGAATACAGTTTATAGTCACACATAGTGATATCACACTTCAATTTTAAGATAACTTTGAATGATAATTAAAATGGTAATGTGAAATTATAAGTGATATTGAGATCATAACTGTGCAGAATCATTAACAAACCATTGATTTATGGAATGAGAAAGTTTTCCATCAAAAAGGCATTATTTTAAGATTTAAAAACTACATAACTCGGCCAACTCAGTTCAACTTGATTAGATAACTCGTTTTTTACTTTAATCGGCCGGTTCGTGCCAATTCGCTTACATATCTGATCCAAATAACTAATCGGATCGGATGGATTACTTAACTAGTTTACCGATTTTCTAGTCAGACCGACCAGTTTGAATTTTTCAACTGTGCATATACCAAGTTACAAATAACCAATTTCTTTTGTTTTTTTAATCAGATGGAACTCTCATTGTTGGCTTCACGCGGGCCCGGGCCCAAATGGATGCCCCATCTTAGACCCATTAATTCA
This sequence comes from Clitoria ternatea, assembly GCA_037962975.1. Taxonomy (NCBI): domain Eukaryota; kingdom Viridiplantae; phylum Streptophyta; class Magnoliopsida; order Fabales; family Fabaceae; genus Clitoria; species Clitoria ternatea. Next base: position 115,008,151 of record CM075674.1, on the reverse strand, counting down.
TCTCCATGCGGCCTAATATAGTGTCTGAACTGAGGTAACCATTTTCTCAATCAGAAAACAAGCGACAGCAAATATCAGCAGTGAAGAACACTGGATTAGCTTAGCTAGGAACACAGTAATTCACTTGTATACCCTACTCAACACTAGTGAATTTTCTTAATTAAGCTGACTTTTTTCTTTCCTTTTCTGTTTAGAATACTTTCCTTGAATGAAGAAATGGCGCTGCCACATTCCTTGACATGGCCCTTATCCTCTTTCATTTCATCGAAGCTTACAAAAGACAACAAATTTAACATGCCCACTTCATTTTGTGGCACGTATTGTCTTCCCAAACACAAACCTTGGAAGAAGTTGTTGAATTTAAACCTTCCCTCAAACCTGTCTTTTCTGGCAAGTACACATTAATTTGTTCTCCTAAGTAATCTAATTTGAGTTTTCTCTCTTGAGTGTTTTTCCTTTCTTAGAATAGACAAATGTTAGGTTGCTAGTTTTTCTTAGAATTATAAGGGAAGTAATTCGAACCCAAGACCCCTCACTTCAGATAGTGTTCATTAAACTCTTTCATTTCCCTCAAACAGGATGGTGATGCCAGAGCAATAAGAGTCCCAAGCAGGATTCAAGCACTCAAATCTGGTGGTGCTGGTCGGAAGAGAAGGAGAGAAGCATCCAGTGACACTGATGATGATGATGATGATGATGATGATGTAACACCTCCTTTTGATAAAAACGACCCTTTCCTTATGAGTCCTGAGGAGAGACTGGAATGGAGGACCAAAATTAGACAAGTGTTGGATATGAAACCTGAGATTCAAGAGGAGTTAGACCCTGTGGTGAAGAAGGAAAAGCTGCAAAAGCTTTTGAAGGATTACCCCCTTGTTGTGGAGGAGGAGGATCCTGATTGGCCTGAAGATGCTGATGGATGGGGATTCAGCATGAGTCAATTTTTCGACAAGATTACCATTAAAAACAAGAAGAAGGACAATGATGACGATGATGACAATGATGTTGATCGTGAGGAGATAGTGTGGCAAGATGATAATTACATTCGCCCTATCAAAGATATAAAGAGTTCAGAATGGGAGGAGACTGTGTTCAAAGACATTAGTCCCTTGATTATTCTTGTGCACAATAGATACAAAAGGTTTGTTCTATTTATACATTCTGTATTAACTCTGTGTTACACATTCTGTATTTCTTTAAGCCCATAAATAGTTGAGTATTTGTTAATAAGTGTGTAAGCTTAAAGGAATGGATTTCAAACCTACTTTGTTTTCTCACTCATCTTTGCTTGTTTTGGTCTAGCTAGGTAAATGCTAATATGCAAAGGTAATAATTATGTTACAATTATTAGTAATTGTGACCATTTTAGAGCACTTTAGTATGAGTTGTCTGCCGGCTGGCTAGTGCCGGCAACTTCAAGTTGAGTGCAATTGAATAGACTAAGTTCTTATTCAACTGGTTTTACTTATAGATTTAATTTTCCTGCTTATACTTTGTGTGTGCATGATCTTGCATGTATTTTCCACTGTAGAATGCTAATTAGTAAAAACTGCCCTTAACACTACTTAATAATCAAAAGTAAAATATTCTTATAAAAAGCATTAGCAATACACCGCACTACTGTGAATCTGTGATATTCAGTTGACCACTATGATTTCCAATGAAATCCTCGTATTTATTGGTTCTTTAACTAATGCCCTTAGGCTTTAGGACACCCATTAATAGGATCATTTTTTATTTTCTCTTTTGGAATTGGCCTTTGATGATGGCATTCTTAAACCTTCAATCTCATCTAATGTTCAATAAACCTCAGAATTCGGCTAAAGAAATTTAAGGTAAATTAATTTACTTGGGTCTGCTAGATCACATTTAAGATTATATTTATGAAGCTGTAGTGCTGCGTGTCATATTTGCACACAAATAAAAGTACTGATTTTGAATTTTATTTTTAGACCAAAGGAGAATGAAAGAATTCGAGATGAACTAGAGCAGGCCGTGCACATCATATGGAATTGCAGATTGCCCTCACCAAGAGTACGTAGTTAGTATAGTCATACACTTATTGACTTTGGTTCCCGCCATACTTAGCAGAATGATAATTTTTATTCTTGTTTCCGCTTCATTTTTCATATCATATGAAAGTGTGTTGCAATTGATGCTGTTGTTGAGACTGAACTGGTTGCTGCACTTCAAGTATCAGTATTCCCCGAGATTATCTTCACCAAAGCAGGCAAGATTTTATTCCGTGATAAAGGTATTGCTTTATAATACCCCAAAAAGAAAACCTTTTATCTTCACCATTTTTTACCCTTCTCAATCTGACTTTGCTTAACTTCCATTTGGTGGTCTCTCAGCAATTCGCAGTGCAGAGGAGTGGTCAAAAATCATGGCTTTCTTCTATTATGGTGCAGCCAAACCCTCCTGTTTGAATAGCATTGCATATTCCCAAGAAAATATTCCTTCATTTGTCACTAATAGTGAAGTGTCCTGAATAATTAATTGTCAGTTTAGTTTTTAGTTAAGGTTAGCTAGAAACAAGTTTTTGACCTGTTGGTCATATGGAGTTAGAAGGTGTTTTGGACAACGTGTAAAATCAACACTGATAATTAGATTGTATTGTTGATCAAATTCTATTTCCGTATCTAGGTTACCAAATAGACATTAAGATTTAAGCACCCATCCATGTTCCTAAAATATTTCCATTTAAAGATGCCTTTGTATAATACATCAATGCAAAGGGGAATCTCTAGCTCTATTGACTGCATATAATAGAAGCCATCAAAAGAAATGAGCATAGTAGTAGAAGGAACATGGAGCGAACCTTTTGTATAAATGGAAGATTATTTGTAGTACTCTCACTGAGGTGTACGAGTTATAACGACATGGACATCAGACATCATGAAGGATCTCAGGATGATACTTGGGGCATTCGTGTTATGTTTTTTAAATTCATTTTTTTTTATGTGAACTCCGAATATATTGTTTTCACTTGTCATGGATTGAAGCAAAAGTTTGACAACCACTACCTTTAGCGGTGTAAAAAATATATGCATCTTTGGGTATTGGTGGATAAAAACCTGTCATGGGAATAAAAACCAGCAGGTATAGGTGAGGTTTTTTACCACTTGTTAATAAACCGGTACAAGTGTAGATATAATAATATTTATACCCGTGTACAAATGTTTCTGACATTTTATTTAATTTGAGATGTTTTTATGTAATTTTAAATTTTAAACTGAATTATTTTTTATGTTGTGGAAAAAATTGTTATTTTCAATCAAATGTTTATAAATTAAACATTATTTTTATTATTTGTTTTCATTTTTTATTTAAATGGGTATTTTGGGATATCAAAATACCCGTAGAAAAAAAACCCTGTTTACGGGTACCCTATGAATAAATGGTAATAAGGTGGGTGTGTGTGTGGGTTCATCTTTAATCCATAGGTATAGATGATACGTTTGTCTTATTTATTGATATTCCTTATTCCCTTGTCTTATATATCATTTTTGTCTTTTAGATCAAAGATATCAAATGAGGAATATGATATGCTTGCTTAAATATCACATTTAGACAAACTAAATAACAAAAAATAATGTTTAAACTTCATGATTGTATTGGTGAAACTTTCACTATAGAGTTTTTTCTTTTTCTTTTATTTTCCTTTGGCTCTGTTTTGACAAGCAGACTTTGAATCAAAGAGACCAAAGCCTAATCGTGGTGATATTGAGAATAATCAGAATTAATTAAATTGACAACCTTAAATCTACATTTCTAAGCATGATGATGACCATGAAAGCTGGCCTCCCACTCCTAAACTTACATAAAAACCTTGGGCTCCAAGCCCCATGAGCATTTCTGAATAACCCATCGAACCCAGAAGAGTCCCTAAAGAGCTACCATCAATATTTATAATCAGATGTTACTTGAGGTTGTGGGAGTCATGAAATCCATTGCCCCGAATGGTTTCAGTCACTATCATGCCTCTAAAACATGGATTTGGGTTCCATGCTGTTAGAATGGTGCAGTTCAATAATACATTAAACTTTAAAAATCTGTTGTTACAATTAATTGATTTAAAATCTTTCTACTTAAACCACTTTTTAAATTAGTTATATAAAATAAATGTACGTGATTGCCCTATACAAGATAACACTAATTCAAATCTCTGAAACATTAAATTTTAGCTTTGGTTTTTCAGTAAGTTTCAGATTTATTTCAGTGACAAACTCTCTCATTTGTATGGAAGATCCTCAATTACATGCTTCTTGTCATCATGCCTAACCTACCAAAGTGTTGGAAGTAACCAATCACCCCCAATGATTGACTCCTTGTTGTAGCTATTTGTCCAAAAGTCACTATATTTATGAAAAGTAAACTATATTTAAGCCAAAAATAATTTAACTGAATTTTTATCTAACATAGAAAATGATCCGGGATATGTCATATGTAGTCAATAAAATTGACATCAATAAAACAAAACCAACGTACCCTACCAAACTTACTAGTCATGTCAACATATAATATGCAGAAGTCGTATTTCAACGTTGCCCCGGTCTTTTCTTTCGCCCGACACAATTGATTCGTCATGGGGAACCCGCTTGCTTTTTTATTCAAAAGAGCCATCACAGCTTATGAAAGAGCAGCTTGGAAATGGCTTTCTCTCTTGATCTACGATATTGGACTACCATCAATAAGATCTAGAGCCTTCTAGAAGACATTTGTTTCGTCATTGAAGTGGGCCCAAAAACAATCATTGTGTTTCATATAACACGGTCACGGTCCATACTTGTAATCCAAAAAATACAACACGTCACATATAAATAGTGTGTCATTAATGCACAAAATACGTTTTCCTAAATTCACGCACCCGCACATTGGCTTTAGCTCCGCCTTTACTAACTTGAACTTCGAAAAATCTTTAAAGATCCCACCCCAATTTGGTCCCTTAGAACTCTTTTATAGGTTGAATAAGGGATCTTAGGGACACATCAACTTTTGATACCAGATCTTGACAAATCAGAGTAGAACAAAATAGAAAACTTAAAATATTTGTATGACAAGCCATAAAAAAAGGTTATACATTCAAATTAATTATTTACAAATAATGTGTAAAAGTTGAAATAATATGAATTACTCACATGCATAAAATTTTTTGATGATTTATATTATAAATTTTTAATAATCATTTTATTTTTGATGATTGTGAAATTTAAAATTTTCTAAGTTTATAACTATAAAAATTGTGACAATTTGATGAAATATTCTCACATATTCTTAATAATAGTTATATAAAAGATATCTTACACTAAAAAAGAATTTCATTTCCTAACCCACAAAATTTAAAAGTTGTTAGAATAACCTTTGTTAACATAACTTTTAACTAACAAAAAAAAAGTGTTAGTATAAATATTTAGATATATACTAACGATATAATGTACTTATATTAAACAAATAATTTTATTATAAAATTGACCTATATTAATATTACACTAAACTCAAACAAAACTGCACTAAGTTATAAGAAATATGGAACGCCTGTCCTGGGTCCTCTCATTTGATTGTTCTCCTCTGTTTCAGTGAAAAATTTAACTTCTCTTTCCTGTGGCAAAGAGAAAACATAAGCACTTCATTAATTCCAAATCTAGCTATCGGTAAGCAATTGAGAGAGGCATTAAATATTGCATCTATTAACCCAGGGCACATGTTAGTAATACTCTATTGAAATTTTCATGCAAGGTAAAACAAAAGTTGAAATTTCATTATGTTTTGACAGCAAATTCAGCAGTTACCACGTTCATAGCATATAAAACAGGAACCCAAACTTGAAGCAAACAATGCTCATGCCATCATGGCGCTCTTCATCTCGTCACATATGGAATCATTAAAGAATAAGCACTGATGCTTCAAGAGAAGGCACTGGTTTAATAAAAATTTCTTTCATTAAGTTAGGAGTGAAACGAAAAGGACCGTGATATCATAAGATGAAATGATATAGTAACCATGGTCCATGATTATCATGGAAATAAATTAAGACACAGTAAAAGCTTCAGATGACTTGCCATATTTTCATTGAAACTCAGAATAGAAGCTACATTTCCACATCGGTAACAGTAATTAGGTGCAGACCATACCTGCAAAATTGCACGGAATCACTATATTGGTTGCTTAATATTTATGGGACAAAATTGCATTTTAAAACTTTTAACTTACATAAAATTTATTTTATTTCCTACAAGAAACAAACTTACGGTTACGAGGCCTTTATCTTGGAACATATACTTAAGGCCTTCTTGAACAAGTTGGTGTGCTCGACAAACAAGCTCAAGACTATTTATGTGATTGAACTGCATGAAAAAATGATGCACTGGTAAGATTAAAATACAATAGTCAAATCTAAAGCAATTAACGACTAAATTAATTTAAATTACCTCAGAACTGACCCTGGATCCAAAAAGCCAACCTGCTCCACGGGGACTGACTGCCCATGTTTCAATATCCTCAGGATCACTCCACATTAGATCACAAAAAGGACCCTCATGAGGAATTTCACAGTTCCGATCAATAACTCTTATCTGCAATAAAAAGTTTGCTACTACCTTTTAACCAAGAAGATACTTCATTATTCTCCTTCTGAAGACTAACAAAAACAACGTTTCATTTATATAGAATAAATTAATGATCCCAAAAATAGCAATTAAGTGCTTGTTTATTTTGGTTATTAAAAAGATAGGTAATGTTTGTACGCCAAACATATGTTTTAGAACTTTAAGGAAGTAATTCAAACAAAATATCAAAACAATGGGTGTTGAATTGAAGGCTTTCTAAAGTCCAACAAAAGAATATCACAAAATTAAGTTGTGCGTAAAAATTAAAGAAAGCGAAATATACATGCACCCAACAGTTCATTTTCCAGCAAGCTAATTTAGCATGGGGATAAAGAGGAAGAAAGACTAGCAAGCTCATCTACAGATGCATTTCACATCATGAAAGCAGAGTAAGGAGAACATTCAGAAATATCAAATAAACAAAATCCTTTTACAGTTTTACGCAATAGATGTATCTACACACAGAGCAGAGCAGGCATTTTTATGCAGATAACATCATGGTGCAATGTGAATGTTGAAAATTGCAGTCCTAATTGAGAAGATATAATTAGACATCTAAATGAAATACACATGTGAAAACGCACAGTTTAAGCTTTAGAAATGTTGTGTTTGACCAATAATTAAAAAGTGAGCTAGAAGACCTGATCAATGGTTCGAATATCAGGAGAAAGGCCACCATGAACACAGAGCACCTGGGTCAAACATAAAATGTGAAAGACTTAATTTTGAATAGGCACCATTCCAACAGAAGTCAAGTAAATCCAGTATGTATGCTAACCACCAAGATCCACACAGGCACATAGGGGATAAGTACTTGGAGGGGGGGAAGGAGTAAAAGATATTTACTGTTCCATCAACAATTGCAGAAAGTGTTAGATAGTCAAACACATCTGTACAATACCGCCAAGCATTAGCATTGCCATACTTCCTCTGGCATTCATCATAAAATCCATAAACCTATCAAAATAATAAAATTACAAATTAACATAAATCAGCACGACACTTTGGCATTTCTTGTCTTAGCATATACATATCTCCATTATGAAATCTAGCATTAGAAAGCCATAAATTACAGTAGTGAAGGAAAAAAAAAGTAAAATGAGAATGGTATCTCATAAGCCTCTCAAAACCACTGAAACAAATTAATATTCAACAGACTCTTCATTTTATTACAGTTATCAATCCAGCTATGGAACCAGATCTGCATACAGATACGGACAGGGGTTAAAATCTAAAAATGGATCATTGGACTATAGCATGTGCAAACACCACCACAGCTTATTCACAATTTGTTTTGCTTGTATGTCTCGAGCTCATATAAGAACGTTTCAAGCAGGTTGGTTTAGTAATCTGTTACTTGTCCGGAAGATTCACTTTCTTTTTAATATATCCTATTCATATGCAGGTTAAATGCTTTTATCATGGCCCTTGTGTTTCCCAACATAATTTATGACAATTATGAACTATACATTCTATGATTAGGACTCGTAATGTACACTGATAGAAACTGAAAAATCAGGCACTATGTTATTGATATTATGCATACAGCCATCCTCTCATGATTGTATCTATTCTAGGTGATAACAGTACTAGATAGAATGCAGTTACAATTACAGTAGTCTCAAACAGACCAATACAACTGACAGATAAGGTGGCATCACTACAGTTAGCAAACAAAGAAGTCCTGCATATAATTACATTACCAACACTTTAGGATTATACTTAGCATGCTAGACAGACATGGTTCAGAATATTTTATAGACCCCTCCACACACAGGTGCATAATCTGTTTGAATAAAAATACATAAAGTTCTGCAAGATTGGAGTAATTCATACCTGGGTTAATTGTCTACTTTCATGATTTCCACGTAAAAGGGTAATATTAGCTGGGTATCTATGAAATTACAGAAAAATAAAAGAAAGCATAAATCTTAAAAGGAAAATAAAAAGTAAATACAACTAAAAGCATCACACAACAATAGCTGCTTCTCAACAAAAGACAAACTACACAGTAAATGAAAGTGCAACAGAGATTTAATGCAGAAAAATACTACCTCAGAATCTTAATATAAGACCCTTTTATTTGGTTAATTTAGTTACAATCATTATATTTGTTTGAAATTTATTGTAGCTTTCCAAAATTACTCTTAGGGTAATTATAACTCGTCATTTAACTTTCTCCACTTAATCTCTCTACTTGCTACCCAATTATAAATAGGGATTGTCTAACCTGGGCATAAAAGATCAAAACTATAATTGTTTTATTGAAATTTGTGCAAGATTGTTTAGAAATCAGTGTGGGTGGATATTAATGATGTTTTTAGTGATGTTATTAATGATATTTTTTTTTTGTGAAAAACGTTTTATATTTAGGGACAATGGTAGTACTTTATCAGTTTATCCTCACAATAGGTGTAGCATTGAATGCAAGCAAGATCAATGAAACATAAAAACAACAGCAAATCAAGAGTCAAGACAGCTACAAGAAAAGAGCATACCTAGCTTTTAGAAGTAAAAGAATGGTGAAAACTTCAAGACTATTGTAACCTCGATCAACAAAGTCTCCCTGCCACGAATTTAAGGAAACATAGAACTCCAAGAAACATATATCAAATCAGCAAACTTTATTTTATCGAAAATAAGTGTGGCAAAAAATACCATAAAAATATAATTTGTCTGAGGCACATGACCCCCGGTCTGGAAAAGTTTCATTAGATCATGGAATTGACCATGAATATCACCACAAACTGTTACTGGACTATTGACAGGCTGCACATTGGACTCCTCAATAAGGATCTCTTTTACCTTAAAAAACAAAACACTTGTTATATGTTCAACAAAAAATAAATAAATAAAAGAACATGCACTAGTATAAAACTATAGAAGAAAATAGTTTATTTAAATTTAGCTATAGCAAAGACAGCATTCAAAACTGTGTGTCCCCTAAAACAATTGCAAGAAAAGGACAAGGTCGTCTACGTAATAATGCAAAAATTTCAAGAGAAACAAAGACTTGGATCGAAAAAGGGAATTAATTGCAGCATCGAATCAAATTGCCATTGAAGAGAATAAGAAAATGGAAAATGAAGCGTGGAAATGAGAAGATACATATTCGCAGAGAAGTTGAAGCTCGTTTTCGAGAAGATGCTGGCCATCTTTAACCTTGGAGATCCAAACCTCCAAATCCATGTGTCTGTGACTGTTTGGGTTTCGTTGAAACTTTTGAAGAACTCAACAAAGCAAACTAACATGTCCCAAATTGAACCACCCTTTGCTTTTATTATTACTACTCTCATTCATACAAATCCCATGCTTAATTCCACTTTTCTAGCTTTTGTCTATTATCTAAATATTTATTTTTATTCCTTATATTTTTAAACAGTTTTAAAATAGTTTTTCCTATTAAAATAATTAACAAAATTTATATTTTTAAATCAATTATTAAAAAATTAATTGTTATTAAAAATAAAATCTATTTTATTATTAATCAATTTAAAATATACTTTTTAAATTAATTCTTAATAGAAACATATTTTAAATTTTAAATCATAAGGTATCATCTTCCCTAGTGTGATAAGTACTAAAGCACTGGTAGTATAAGCAATACTACTACCACATTGTCATCCATTATATTATATCAGCAATACTATGTTTTGTGTATTCTGTTGCATTGGCATCCGGTCTTGAATTTGATAGTTTCTGAACACAATTCCTTTACAACCTTATTCATCTGTGTTTGTTACTTAGATTATATCAATAAGAATTTTCCCCCTTACATAAATGTGTGGTGTATTATATTTCCTTTGTGTATTCATCTATGATTGTTAGTGAAACTAGACTACAGCATATCAGCATTGTATCTTCTCCTTTTCAAGTATGGTGTATTATATTTCTTTTGCAATCTTCTCCCTGATACTCCTAACCAATGTAATGGTTTAACCTTTCTAAGTAAGAATGTTTGTATCCTATTTTCTTTGACTTGGTTAGGTATAATATACTTTGGTTGTTAAGTCCTTAAAAAACGAGGTTCTAAAATTCTTTAAAAAATTTTATTTATTGCATTAATGTTTTAAGATTATCTAATTTTAATGTGTAGAAAATACAAGGAATAAGTGAAGAAATAAAAAGTGATGAGAAACTATCTAAAGGTTTGTAGAACTCAAACACCCTAGAGACTCAACTTGGCAAAAATTGTCCAAGTCACAAGCCAAAGTGCAAATTTCAATACTAATTTATAATCATTCTGACATAAAGAAAGAATATCTATCCAGCCAAAGATTTAAAATGACTATCTAAGTAAAAGGAATGTCCTACTTATACGCTAAAAAAACAAGATCGACGAAGGACAAATATATTTTTTAGATATTTTAAAAGTTCTGTCTAGTTGTCACAATATACTTGGATGATAAATCTTTATCTCTCAACAGTTCTCTCCATGAAGTCTATATAAAGAAGTTCATTCAAAAAGTGTAAAATATATCAACTATCTACAACATTCTTCTCATCTACAATATATACAAGTTGTGTAAAACTCTTTAATTTTCACTTTTAAAAATACTTAGCACTTTTCATTATCTCATACTTTGAACAATCAATTCAATTTTGTAAGTTCAGACACCCTTAAAGATTTTGTAAAGACCTAAGGAAATCTCTCTTCTATTGCGAAGTTGGTTGAGCATGAAAAGACTTGTTTTAAAAAAACACTTAGGTAATTAGCCTAAAAAAACTAAGTTAAAAAAGAATATTAACTTAGAGAAGCTAAGTCTTGAAAGAATACTTAAGATCATTGTAAATAAGTGTGGGTCATGGTCACCATCGATAGCTTCAAGCATTTCCATTGAAGTGGTTAAGGTCTAAATTTCAAAACTTCTTTTTCTTGTTTTGAAATTAAAGGGAAAGAGGTTAAAGTTTTTTTTAGAGTTTAATTATTATACATTGTCAATATAAAAAAATATTATATTGACAATCAATTAGAATTTTTCATAAAAATTTCATTCTCATGTATAATCATTTTGATTTAGACCATCAATGATATTATTTATTTTATCTCAACTTTCTACATAAATTTTGGTTGGACAACATCTTCAATTTAACATTTTACCATTGTAAATAATTTTAACTTTATACATTAGGTAAAAGTTAACCAAATAACTTATTACCTATTTCCTTAGTTGTTAATTTCTTTACCTTTTCCATTTACTCTCATTAAATTACCACATACTCCACTCAAAATACGTCATCTTTACACATTTTAATTCCTAGTTAGAGTCCAAATTTGAAAATGTGGTAAACTACAAAGAAATCAAGGTTAATTGATTACATGTCAATCAATGATTGGATACCAATATAAAAAAATTACACTCACGATGTATTTAAATTAAATTCTTTTTTATATCGTTTTATTGATGACATTTGGGTTTGAGATGCTTTCTTCCGTTTTCCTAGTGTGATTGACTAGGTAATTAGAATAGGCGAACAAAGTTGGTGTTGGTGGTAAAGGTGTAGGGAGGTTCATGGTAAGGTGGGGGTTGGAGAAAGGTAGGTAATAAGGCTAAGTAAGTATTGAGTTAATCGATTCGACCAAAGTTAATTGGATTTAGTTTGATCAAATTTGTATGATTTGTTAAAAAAAGGGATCTAATATGATCTAAGTTGATTTGGTTCACATCAAATTGATCAAATATTCGATTAGTTATAACCCATTATAAATTTTAAGAAAATTGAAATATAGAAAAATTCAAAATAACAAATGATGAAATCCAAAATTAAATATTTAAATTTAAAACTTAAATTCATGATTAAACATTACAAATTCATGAACAACCAAAATTACAAATTAAAGTCTTATTATTAAATCCATGATAACTTGTTATTAAAGTTTGACTTTTAGGAATAAGTGAGTTTCATTTCCCTTCCATGTAAACTTACTCTCTCAATTAGGTTACACTAACATAAAAAATAGACATGAAATAATAATATTAATAAATAATCTAAAACTAGGTCAAATGGTAGTCGAGTACTTATATTTACGAACCTGAAATCTGATATCCAATTACAATCAATTTTTGATTGGATTGAATCAACTCTAATCCAATTACCAAAAAAATCTAATCCTACTTAGTTGATTTGGTTCAGATGATCGTGTTAAACAGGTTAATCTAATCTACTACCTAACCTTAATAAATGGTAAGTGTTGAGTAGTGGAGATAAGATGGAGAAAGATGATGGAATAAGGAGAAGGGTTAAGATACAATGAAAATTGGAAAAGAAAAGATGACATGAATTTTATTTAATTTAAAAAACACGTGTCTTGATATGGCAATGTTAGGGTTTAGATGGCTAAAAGTTAATCACCTCAATATTTAAAAGAGCCAACTTAACAAAAGAAAGGGAAAATTTTAAGAGAAGAAAAAAAAAGTTAACTACGTTAGGGAATTTAATATAAAAGACAATATTACAAAAAGATGTTAAATGTTACTAAATTTTTTATAAAAAAAACGTGTCATAAAATGATAGCATTAGTGTTGAGGTGGCTAAAAATAAGAGAACCAAATTAACAAAAGAAGGGGGTAAACATTTAATAGAAGAAAAAACAGTTAACTATGTTTAGAAATTTAATATAAAAGACGATACTATAAAACAGTTCACTCTACATTTTTCAAGTTCCAATCTCATTTCGATTGCCCCTTGTGCATGCAACAAAATATTTAGTATGTGAATGCCCTGCTCACGAATCTTTAAGTATCATCTCACACTTAATTAAACACTTGTAAACTAATCTGTATGTCATCTCAAACTTTAAGAAATGCAGTATCAGTTTTTGTAACTCATACTCTAAAAATTTGAGTTATGGAAAAACACCACAAATTAAGACCTTTTTTTACTTTGTCAAAACCTCCATTATCATCAGTTGGATACATGGATTCTAACCAATAACCATATATGCTCTAAAGTTGTTAGTTCTTGTATATCATCACCAAAATCAGTGCAAATTTATATCTTGAAATACAAATACAGAGATTGGCATGAATTTTTTCATCGTTCATGAAATTCTATCTCCTATACATGCCTGAATGTTGAAGTGCTCTGCAGTACTCTAATATTGTTGGGGAGCTTTTTACCTGTTCCCATATCTTGGCTGAATTCTTTAGCCATTCACGCTCTGATACCGGTCTCGTGAAAGATGGCGACTTCATAGATAAAATCTGGCAAACCAGAAAATAATATCATGTATCCTAAAATTTGTTAATTATTAGCACTAACAGGTCTGGAGTGACGAAAGCAATCTAACTGTAGTAAAGTAACCAAGCCCGCTAGGTGGGGTTGGCAACTGTTGCAAAGTGGAAAATTTTGACAAATTCTGCATTTTAGCTTTAGTGAGGTATTTGTTTGTGCATGTGTGTGTAGAGAGAGAGAGAGAGAGAACCTGATCCCGTAATTTTGATAGAGCAGAAATAAAACTCTCATGCTGAGCTCTTGGATTTTCATCTTTTTTCTTGAGTGGTATTGCATACAACTTTACAACGTTCGAATCCACATGACTACCATGAATCATAGAAGAGGAAACATGCTCCTCAGGCTTGTTTTCAGCGTGTTCTCTCACAAAAGACGATGGCTTGAGATACTGCATGAGTGCCTTCCTCAACTGAACAAAATTATCGGGAGTAAAGTCTTGATCTTGCAACCTATACAAGTCAAAAGAAAATACAAATGGGTGCTTCACTATGTAGCAACCATATTTCAACAAGGGAAAAAAGTGGACAGAAGATGGATCTGTGACAACCGATAATAAAATTACAATTTTTTAAGAGACATATTAACAAGTGCCCTACTACTACTAGTTATTCAGTTAAAAAATAAAAAATTATTATTTCATTGAAAAGTGTTATAAATGCACCATAATCCTTGTATTCCAATTGTGTATTTCCTAATCAGTGCCCTAAGAGCAATAGTTATCAGGACCGTTTCTTAAAATATACAATAAACAGTCATGAATACATCAAAGTTGACCAATATAATACATGTATTCTAAATATTCTCACTCTGAGCATGCGCAAAGCATATATGATGCACAGTTCCAGGCTTCCAGTACAGCCAAAGTATTACCCAAGCCTTATGGGCCTTTACTTTTAACCCTCTTTCGCAATTAATTTTCTTGTATTGAAACCAATAATCACTTTAAAATCTTCTACACTTCATCTATGTTTCATGACTTTCACATTTGTTTTCAAGTAGTTCGCGACGCATATAGTAGGTGACATGGACCTTAATTTTATAGGTTAGAAGGAAAAATTACAGAAAAATCCAAGTCCAACCAAGATATCTGACAAAGGTGGAATTTGGCTAGCACTGGTAGCAAGCAGCTAATCAAGTCAAAAAAAGGTTAACCATGTATCAATTCTCATTCATTAGTTCCCTTCACGTCTTGGCTAGGCTTGATAATTCTCATTTGTTCAATTAATTAGATACAGGAGCCAAACAGTTTAGAGCAATCACGATTCGAGTTTATTATATTGGCTGCATTACATAACTACTTTTTGGTCACCATTTATGCCTCTTATTTCTAGTAAATATGTTCAAGGCAGACAGATCTTTCTTACTTGGTGTGTACAAAAACAGGAGTAGCCAAATATTCTTCATGTTCAGGAACTTTGTTATCTTTCTCAAGCCCTGAACTAGAGCTCTGAGCTGAAGCCAGCAAGGATGGATCCGAAATTCCATGCTTTAGCAAGTCAACCTACAGAATACAAGTAGAGCATAATCAAACCTTTTCAATGTATCGGTAGTCTATACAACATAGATTTATAAAAGCATTAAATCTCTGTGCATGATGTATGAGGATTTTCAATTAAATAAGGAGCCCGAAAAAGAGCTTTTGTTGAAATAGGACAGGTTTTTGTTTGTAAGCATGTGATATTTCTCTTTCCTCAATCAATAACATCATGTACTCAGCCTTATAAGCAAGCCATCTAAAATCTACATAATTCAAGGTGAAAAGAGATTAATCAAGTAAATGTCATCATTTGAACTTATTAGCAAAAGGGGAAGTCACTTGCTTCACACATCAAGAAGTCGTTATAAAAAAACAGAGATAGTATTATGTTAAGATTCACGATGCTTGCTTCCACGACACAATATTGCCAACATGCCAGCGAGTTGCAACTATTCACCATAATGATCATTGTAAAAGTAATGGATGGATCTTAAGTCTCTTGATTTTATATAGTGTAGTCCAGATAATGCACCCAACCCTTGATGTATTAACTCAATTCTTGAAGCAAAAAACTGAGCTAAGAAAATGTCAAAAAGACACCTACTGCACTGAATGCACTCAAATAAATAATAACAGATGGAACCAGCAGTCCAAACTGTTTTTCAAATGACTACATAACTTGCATAACATGAAATAATCATCGAGGTATTGAACAGGACCTGAAGCATCTGCAAATATTATAAACAAACTATAGACTAAACCACATACCGTCAGCATCAAATGCCACATGCTATCATCATGGACTCCCTCTGACACCACCAACAGAATATGACATATAGATATCAGAAGAACAGCAAACTAGAACCATTCCTTGCACCACCCCAACATAGTCAAGTTAATCAGATACAGTAATGTTACCCAGAATAAAAATAGTAATGATAAACATTGAATATTATTTCTATTGAAAGATATTCTCTACTTGGGAGTTACTTCCTACCTGAATAGTCATAAGTTCATGAGCCAATTCAGCTGGCAAAGTTTCTCCATTTAGGACAGTAATTGTTGAAGAACCATCTGGTCTTATCATCTCAGCTAAAACAGAAGCACTAAATACAGGCTGCAAGGAAAAAAAAACACAAACAAAACCATTAATCCCACTGACCATAAGAGAAGAACATAGAAGCAATAAAAACAATCAAAACTCCAAAAGAAAAATGAATGGACCTAAAGAATGAATGTTAAAAAGAATTGTATAAAGAAAACTAGTTGAATTACCTGGGTATCAAGGAGAACAATACGTTCTGAAGATATCCGTGGTTCAATGCCAGTAGAACAGTGCCTAGCCATGGCTCTAGTTTCTTCAGACTGTATGGCAAAAGGTGGAAGCATCCCTGCATGCTTATACATAAACAGTTATTAGAAAATATAAGGTTCATCAGCGTGAGTTCGAATCCCTCACTAACACTTTCAACAAAAAGTAACCACTAACATTTGCCTATAAAAAATACATAAAAGGGTTATGCATTTAACTAAAAATAGTCAAAATTAAGTTAGGTGAACAAACTAACCAGGTGAACTTAAATCAAAACCGTAAAGTTCATTCATGATAGTGGATTTGCCAACGCCAGGTGGCCCAATCACTCCAATAACAGTGAAGTCCGTATTCTCGGTTAAAAACTGCGTAGTTTTCAAAATACAATGGCAGTTAGTTTCTCTGTCAGTTACCGATAAACGTCTAACTTTCAAACTAGGGCAAAGGAAGAGATTACGTACAGGAAGAAAGCGATCGATGTGGAAATCCCACGAATCAGAGAGAAGGTTGAGGGATGCGACGGAAGGAAGACGGGAACGGAGCTGAGCCGAATCGTCATCGCCAGCGCCGCCACGGCTGAATTTTCCGGCGACGGGACCGCCGGTGACGAGTCCAGGTTTGGCTAGAAGGATTTTTGGAGATGGAGAAGGAGAAGACTCAGAGCCCGCCATTTGGTTTCGCTTGCGTCAGTCAGAAATGGGTTTATTCGAATATCCTCATGCTGCTTCTCTGTTAAGGGTTTTTACATGGCTCTCATAGTATATTATTTTTATTCACTTTATATAATTTAAGTATTTTTTTTAACAGTTCAATTCTACTACACAGTTTTTAAATGAGTCTCATTTATTATCTCGTATACTACATATTAATAATTTTTAAAATTTATGTGTTTGATATTAATATTAATTCTTAAAAAATTTAATACGCACTTAATAATTTTTTAAAAATTAAAAAATATTAAATAAAACACTAGGTTTTTATTAATTTAAATACTTAAGAATTAGGCTACATATTAGATATTTATCGTCCATGATGAATTTTTGCCTCTGAGGAATTGGAGGAATCGTTGGACATTACAGTAAAGATCATTATATATTTTAGTTGACGTATTGTTATTCTCTTTATTATCATAAGAATAATCAAAGTTATAATTTTGTCACCCGTCCTCCCCAGTCATGTTAAGCAATATGATGCAAGCATATATTATCATGTTTGAGCATCTCTATCTGCCAAGGACATGTTAAATCACATACAATTGCAAATCCAGATTGAAGAATTCCAAAAGTCATTTTGACATCCTTTCTTGTTGTTGCTTGACATTTGACAAATAGTTTTCTATTATCACATTGTGGCATGGGGATTGTTTTGACAAATGTAACTCATTCATAATAAATATCACATGCTAAATAATAACTCATATATGTAGTTGTATTCACTGTAAACTCTACCTCTATAAAAGTTCTATCAA
Organism: Clitoria ternatea; assembly: GCA_037962975.1. Taxonomy (NCBI): domain Eukaryota; kingdom Viridiplantae; phylum Streptophyta; class Magnoliopsida; order Fabales; family Fabaceae; genus Clitoria; species Clitoria ternatea. The sequence goes on along the minus strand of CM075674.1, from coordinate 114,990,050 downwards.
AGATGTCATTAAAAACATGAGATTAAATTAACACTTTAACGTTATTGTTTGACTCTGCAACCTCAAAATATACACGTCAAATCCATAAGTCTTGTCATGTCACTATTTCAAGCATAATATTTGGTTTAGGATTTAGGGTTGTCTTTTCTATGCATATAGACAATTTTTTCATTCCCAATGCATATGATGAATTTTAAAAAAACCCACTCTTGGCAACAATAACATATCCACACAAAAAATGTACGGGGAGGGATTAAACTTTGGAAAAAGTTTACAGTTATTTGTAATAAATTAATACCTATGGGTGGTTTTTGTATTTTACCCTAAAATAAAATATACAACTCTTCTATTAAATAAACAAACAAAATGCATTATCATTACATAAGATAGTTGTCTAATCATACGTGAATAATAAATGACATAAAATCATTCACTAATCAACATATTTCTACCTAGTTGTTAAATAATCGTACATGAATAATAAATGACATCAAATAGTTAAACTGACACTTTTATGATAAATCCCTTTATCTCATGAATAATAAATGACATCAAATAGTTAAACTGATACTTTTACGATAAATCCCTTTATCTCATCGAATATACCATATTTCTGTCTAATCAACATACAACAAAATTCATAGTTTTTTATTTGTCTTTTAGACATTAAAGATGAATCCATAGTTTTCTTTATCTAATTGAATATATCATACTTTTGTCTAATCAACATACATCTCTACCACCTTATGCCACCGCTGAGATGGCGGCACACCACCCGGGCCCACCGCGTCACTCCCCTTTTTTCCTGTTCTTTTCACTTCTTTCTTTGGCATAATTTTCCTTTTCTTTTCATGTTGTCTCCTCTCTCAATTCTTATTTATTTTCTTTGAAACAGTTATTTTTTTAATTTTTCTTTATTTCTTTTTTACTCTATCGGTTGTGCGAAGTGCATATGAGGGCTTCGTCTCTTAATATAAAGGAATTTTTTTATATTGAATAGTGTAAATAGTAAACGAAACGACAAAGATTTGTTCTTTTTTGTTTCAAAATGTGTTTCTTCGTTGTATCTAACGGAGCCACTGTTCAAAGGGATATGCAAAAATGCTATGTGATAATGAAATTACCTATTCTCACTTGTCAACTTTTAGTTTCATCTTTTAGTTTTCAACAATTTTTTAACTTTTTAACTTTTAATTAGTTTTTGTTAGTTTTACTAAATATATACATAATAGTATATCAATAAGGATATTTTAGTAAAAAAAATTAATGGTGTGAATATTTGAAATAAAATCTCAGAATGCATTATCTCAAAGAACCAAAGTATTATTAATTACGTTGATTAGATCACTCTTCAGGAACTTATAATCTAACCTATATAAAATTTAGTTTGGCTCGAATTGTCTAATATAAATATTAGGTTGATGCCTTCCCAAAAGCCTATTTAATTAAATAAGTAATGTTTGAGATTTTGAAAAAGTTTTCTTAACTTGTCAAACCAATTTTTTTAAACTCTTATATATAATTTTAATAAATAAGTATAAGTTGAAATAAATTATAGTTTATAAATACATATGATATTTTCTATGAATTATAGTTTATAAAATTAAAATTCATTAAAATCACATTCAATATACAAAATTGATAGTTGAATGTATATTGTATGTATGTTAGAAATATATATAATTGTTTGTTTTTTCATTGACAATAATTTCAATGATTTTTATATAGACTATCAGACAAACCAAACTTTTAAATAAGTCTAAGCTACCATTAAATCTCAAAATTAACTACCAAGTTAGATCCATGTCATATAAGTTTAGCTCTGTCCAACTTATTTCCACCCTTAGATAGAGGATCCAACATAGGTATGGGGATGTGGGATATTTTTTAGAAAATAGGGTGATGCATGCATGTTGATATAAACAATTATCAATTTAATTAAAAAATAAAATATATTCAAATTATATAAAAATATAAAACCATAACTCATAATGTTAACAAGTAACCACACATCTTAATACATAAATTGTTCATCCACTCAACAACTACATCATGAAAAAAAACATAATTAAGAATAAACATCATGAATTTTGAACAATGTCAATGCTATTATTTCCATTTATAATGTCAGTGAATAAAATGACATGTACATATAGTTAATCAAGAGAAATGAGTACAACTTCTAGAATACCAACTCCATCAATATCTAACACCTTGTCCCACACTCATTACAACTTTTACTCTTTCTTAAAAGAAGATGTAGATTTGAATAAATAAAAGATTCAATCCCTTGTTCTTTTCATGGAATGGATGAAAGAACAAGTACTCATATTTCTTTTACAATAACAAAAAGAAAATGATTGTGATAGAAGTTTCAGGGTATTGGATTAAAGTTTAGGGACTACAACACCATACATCATTCACCACTCTTTAGATTTTAGATTTCACCTATCTTGTAAGGCATAAAATTAGTCAAGCTCATTTCTATCTAAATCAACTAGGTAAAACATGAAATAATTACTCTATATAATCAGCCAACACAAAACTGTTAAATCAGGTTCTCTTTGATGTTGTTAACCTTATCTAAGCCCAAATGACTTAAGACACTAAAGAAATATTATTTTTTACAGCGAAAACAAAATTCTATAAATGTCACAATTCAGCCATTTCCTTATAATCTTCTGATGAACCATTTCACTGTTGATTGTTGACTCCCACCGTAACAAATTGGAGAATTGTTGGTGTGCATACAGAACAAATTTCCTTGTGAATGCATTGAACCTACATATTATTTGTACAAAGGAAGAGTAAAAGGGTGTTAGTTTCAATGTTTGTTGAAGTTGAATGAGAAAAAGTCTTTCATGCTTTTTATATCTTTATTTGATGGTCACACAACCATCATTCTCTATTACACCACAACCTCAGACATGCAACAGTAGAGTAACATGGTGATCATTTTGATCTTTAGAGGACCAAGTTATTGACAACCCCCCAAATCTTTTAAAAATAAAATTGACATTTAACTCTAAATTTATTTTTTAAAAAAGATGTGGCTAACTCATTTGAAATTTTATTACAAACCAAAATAAAAATATCCCCAGCCAATTCTTAAATGTCATTTCATATTAAATATATAGTTGAGAAGATAAGATACCTCATAATTCTGGGACCCCATACAAAGATACAAGGAAGCATACAATTACAAACAACACTGGAAAACCATAGCCACAGTTTCAGGGTATCTGTGTAGAAGCAGAGTATAAGAGATAGTCTTCATACTCACTCCCTGTTCCAAACAATAGAAAATTACGAAAAATAGTAATAAAATAAAACAAAACAGAGGAAAAAACGAGTAGAGTATTCAAATTCTGAACCCAATAAAGACCAATATCAAAAAGAAAAGAAAAAGATAATGCCACTTCAAAATCTCCGCTTAAATATTGGCAGTCTTCTCTGCATTCCCTTAGCAGTTACAGTGGTTCTCTCTTCAGCTCTTCCCTTTCCTTCCTCCGCCGCAGCATTTTCTCGTCACCACCACAATCGCAGTCTTGCCGCCACCAAATCGCCGATGAGTTTACCGGCGCAGTCTCAAGCTCCGTTTCCTCCGGCGGTGAAGAAGGTGGAGCACGTCATGGAGATGTTCGGTGATGTGAGGATCGACAATTACTATTGGCTCCGTGACGATTCCCGTTCCGATCCCGAGGTCCTCTCTCACCTCCGCCAGGAGAATGCTTACACCGACTCCATCATGTCCGGTGCGCATGCGAATCCTCTCTTTCTTTCTCCTTTCACTTTCACTGTCTTCACTGTCTTGTTCTTTTCGTAGTTCTTATCTTTGAATTTTGTTTTTCTTACAATTCGTGTCGGACGCTGTAGCTGTAATTTTCACTGTCATCGCTGTCTTTCTTTTTTTTTCCTCTTAGTTCTTATCTTTGAATTTTCTTTTTATTGCAATTTGAATAGCGTGTAGGACACTATAGCTGTATGCAAGTCTAGAAGTGTGGATTTTACATAGTATAGACCCATGGTGTGGGCAAAAGAGAACATGAATTGTTAAAGAAATCAAACACAAAGGTTTAAACGTTCTATGATTACAAGGTGTTGACTTGTGAATCTTCGTTTCATCTAACTTATACTTTCCCCCCTAAATTTTCTAGAAACTAAGGAATTTGAAAATAAGATTTTTGAGGAGATAAAAGCAAGGATTAAGAAGGATGATATCACTGCACCTTCACGTCAAGGGCCTTATTACTACTACAAGAGAACTTTTGACGGAAAGGAGTATGTTCAACATTGTAGGCGCCTTATACCTGATAGCCAGAAGGTTCCATCTGTGTATGACATCATGCCCACAGGACATGAAGCTCCTAAGGAGCATGTTATTTTGGACGAAAATGTCAAGGCACAACATCATCAATACTATAGCATTGGTGCTTTTGAGGTTAGATCATATCATTATTATACCTATTTTTGTGGGTTTCTTCTGATTTGTTTCCTGACCTCCTTGTTCTGACCTGATTTTATGAATTTCTTTTGTTATCAGGTTAGCCCAAACCACAAGTTGGTAGCATATGCAGAAGACACCAAAGGAGATGAAATATATACCGTTTATGTCATTGATGCTGAGACTCAAGCTCCTGTTGGAGAACCTCTTGTCGGTGTGACATCGTACCTTGAATGGGCTGGTGATAATGCTTTAGTTTATATCACAATGGATGAGACTCTCAGGCCTGACAAGGTGGGATATATTCCTTTTGTTGTAGTATTGATGTATTTGGCTCTAATTGTGCTTCCTTTTCAACGATGATAGCCACAACCAAAATCCTTTTCTCCACTAGATGGAATCCATTCCATTACTTAATCAAATAATGTCTTTGTGTTCTTTCCAAAACTATTTCTTCAGTGACACCATTTAAGAAGATTTTTAATCATGCCACAGTTCTTGCTTCAACATGTTATTTGAATACATTTACAATGTTCACCTTTACATTTTGTGTCATAGCCAATTTCCTTTTTCTTTGTCACATTAACTGTCGATTTGTTTTGCTAACATCTTAAGTGATACAGGCATGGCTTCATGTCTTGGGAACAGAACAGTCAAAGGATACTTGCCTTTATGTGGAAAAAGACGATACATTTTCTGTTGATCTTTATACTTCCGAGAGCAAGAAATATTTGTTTGTTGCATCAGAGAGTAAAAATACAAGGTTCAATTTTTATCTGGATGTTTCCAGGCCTGAAGAGGGTCTTAAAGTTTTGACTCCACGTGTGGATGGAATTGACACAACTGCCAGCCATCGTGGAGATCATTTCTTTATTCAGAGGAGAAGTGATCAGTTTTTCAACTCAGAACTTGTAGCTTGTGCTGTCAATAACACCTCATCAACTGCAGTTCTTATTCCCCACAGGGAAAGGTAACACTTTCTTTCTATATCATTGCTCAGTTCTTCCCTTGACCATAACCTTGTTTAAATTATAATGATTTCATGACTTGGCTTGTGAATGTGGGGGTCACTGGGTAGTGCTTTCAAGGATGGAAAATACCAATGGAATGCTTTTAGAAAATTGTGTTTATTTATTGCTGGTTTCCAAGTTTCTGGTTACCAGAACAAGATGAGTTGTTTTTTACTTTTTTATGCTAGACACATGTCCCTTTTTGAAACCATGTATTAGTTGAGCCTGCATTATATTTTCTAAGATGCATTATAAGCACTGTCTTGATCCTATATAAAAGAACTGTCTTCTAGTGCATTAAATATTGTCCCCCCAAAAGTGCTCTCAATTAAATGTGGTAATTAATTTCTTGGACTTTCTCTCCCTCATGAGTCGTAGGGGAAGTTGACTAGCCACAATTGCCTCTCTCATTCACATTAATTAATTAGGTGGGAGGAGATTAAGGATAATTTTATAAGGGGTTTATCTAACTTGTGCAACCTTACACAGGATGCAAATCAAAAAGGGTAAAGTTTTTATTTAAAATTAACATTAATGTAGTATTTTGTGATTAGGTAAGTCCAACACAATTTCCAATATAAAATTCTTCCTTTTGATTTTTTATCTTGTGTTGTATAAGTTAGACAAACTCATTTTAGAAAATTAATTTAAATTATTGACAAATTTAATATTACTAACTAATTTAGCTAAATTTTTTAATTCTTGTGAAATGGTTAAAAAGGTCATGCATAAGCATATAGGCCAAAAGTAGTAATGATTTGCTGCTCATGCTGCTTTCTTTCCTTCTGTCTCCCCCCTTTGTTCTCCTATGTCTTAATTACTATTTGAGATATAAAATTCTGTCTTGGGCTTTCACCAATCACCATTCAAATTAAACTTTGATGAGTTGTTCCTTTGACATGGTATTTGATCCCATATGAGATAACACTTGACTAAGTCAAGCATTTCCATCCTTGTCATCCATGTTCTTTTTAAAATAAATTTCATGACGGGGTAAAATAGGCCAATCAAGCTTTTAGGGAAGTTGGTTCTTGACAATTAACATTGAAATTAGCAATGCCACTTTCATTAACGCTATGTTGTGTTCTGTTCCTTTGCAGTTTATAGTGGATTAACTTGTCTCTTCTCATGTTATCTTCATATGATTCTTATCATCGCTTGATATCCAAGATTGTTAACATGATTAAAATATAAACAGTAGAAATTATTGGAGTGTCTTTCTCATTCATCAAAACTTATATGAAATTTTCTTTAGTGTTAAAATTCAGGCGATACAACTTTTTAGTGATCATCTTGTAGCATATGAGAGAGAAAATGGTCTACAAAAAGTAATAGTTTATCACCTTCCACCTATTGGTGAAACACTGAGGAGCCTTGAAAGCGGTCAGGCAGTTAGTTTTACTGATCCAGTATATTCAGTGGGTTCTTCAGACTCAGAGTTTTCATCAAGTATTTTACGGTTTACTTATAGCTCATTAAGAACTCCTTCCACTGTATATGATTATGATATGAAGGCGGGCGTCTCAGTTTTGAAGAAGAGTGAATCGGTAAGTTAAATGGGCAGATACACTCCTAAGCAGCTGTTCAATTTTGCATCTGGCCATTCTTCATTCCTAATCATTCTGTGTAAATATATTGGTTCTTTCAAGACTTGTTTGTTGCGTAGTCATTTCTTTGTTGTTGTTTATTGAAGTGCTTCTTTCTGGTATTACATAAATTTGACCTTTTTCTATATGTTATGTATGACTCTCGTGCTTCTATAATATTTCTTGTTTCAGGATTAATACCAGTTTTGTTCTATTGACTTTTATCATAATTCCATGAGAGATTTCTTTATTTCATATTTGAATCTTTTTTCTCCTCTGGCTTTTTTCTCAAAGAATTTACTGATTTTAGTGGAGTTCGAAAGACTCAGATGAAAGGCTAAACTTTCAATTTTGACATAAAATTATAAGTTGTCAAACAGAATGAAACTCTTGGAGAAAGCTATAATGAAGTTCAGTCCTAAACTAATCATTTTGGTCTCTGACTTCAGAGTGCATCAATCAACTTAGTCCCCAATGTTTGAGTCTAATTAATTCAAGAACTAAATTTTAATTGATTTGGCTATATTAGGAACCAAAGTGGCCAGTGATGCCAATTTCAAAAACCAAAAGAGATTGATGATCGTTGAAGTTGAGAACTAAATTTGCTTTTTGTTATATCAAGGATTAAATTGAAGAGTGGTGTCAATTTTAGGGGCTAACTTGATGTTTAACTCAAAAATTTTGAAGATGGATTTGATGTAATATTCATGGTATCAGAAATATGCAAACTAGTTCCAACTGCCAAATTAACAAACAGAATGGGTTATTTGCTAAATAAAATGAGTCATTTGGAAAGTAGGACGACCATGTGTCTGAAGCTGGGTTTGGAAAGGTGTCAGTACTAATGGGAATAATTAAGGTAATAATGATAATCTATTATTGATATTGTTTAATTTTTCTCTGGCCCTGTGCTGGTCCTATTTTACTCAGGTTCTAGGAGGTTTTGATGCAACACGTTATGTCACTGAAAGGCAGTGGGCACCTGCTTCAGATGGAACTTTGATTCCTATATCAATTGTTTACCGAAAAGATCTTGTGAAACTTGATGGATCAGACCCATTGCTACTTTATGGCTACGGATCGTATGAGGTAAAAGAAGGATGAAATTCATGTGAATTATCTATGCTTTGATTTTTTTATTTGGAATTTGGATAATGGATGAAAGTTGTTTCTGTTTCTCTATCAATATGTAATGTTTGCTACTTGAAGTTAGAAGGAAAATGTTGTACCTCAAAATATAATTTTGTCCCTTTTGCTGCTGCTAAACATTCACATTTTTGTCTTATCAGAATTAAAATAAAGTTTTATCTGTCTTGTCTTATTTTAGTGAGTGCAAGATGATTTTATGCAAAACATTCGCATTTATATTTCTTTTGGATTTTATTAACTGTTTCATTAATATGCTTTGATTCCTTTGTGCTATTGAGTATTCAATAAGTAAAAATAGATATTTATTTTTTATGTTCCCACGGGTATGTGGGCAGTAGGCACTATTTGTTAGTCTTTTCCTTTGGTTACAAAGGCTTTCGATTCATGAACCTTGTCTTTATACCTTTGTACGTGTCTCCTTCTATTTCCTCTTGAATAGTTAAGTGACATCACATTGTCAACAGGCATGCATAGATCCAGGTTTCAAATCAGCAAGGCTTTCATTGTTAGATCGGGGTTTTGTATATGCAATAGCTCATGTACGTGGAGGTGGTGAAATGGGGAGGCAGTGGTATGAGAATGGGAAGCTGTTGAAGAAAAAGAACACCTTCACTGATTTTATTGCATGTGCTGAATATTTGATCGAAAAGAAATTCTGTTCTAAGGAAAGACTCTGCATCAATGGAGTGAGTGCCGGGGGTTTGCTAATTGGTGCGGTTCTTAATATGAGACCAGATTTATTCAAGGCTGCTGTTGCAGGAGTACCTTTTGTGGATGTTTTGACAACAATGCTTGATCCAACCATTCCTCTCACTACTTCAGAATGGGAGGTGCTTTTCATTCTCTTAGTCTATCATTCCATATCAGTGTTTGAAACAGTTGAATCTTGGTTAATTTGATTGTAGAAAGATGATCTTTTCCGTTTCTAATTTTCAATAATTATATCATTCAATTGAGAGATATCAGAATGTGCCTATGATTGCTCTAAGGAAGAATAAGAAAATGTCAATTTCATAGAAGATGTATCATGTAGCTGTCAAAGATGCATTGGCAATGGCATTTACCCAACAAATACTTCCCAAAAACATGTATTCTCTTGTTTAAATTATTATTATGTGATGGATCAATTGAGTGTGTCCATTCTGAGCTTTCTTTTGTTTAGGCAACTTGTGGTGTGCAGGGTATAGATGTGTTAATTAGACCAACGGTAATGCTGGTTCTCAAAATAATGTATTCGTGCTTGTATGTGTTTTTACTGGATTTGTTTACTTGCTAGAGTGAATGAATTTCTCTAGTCAAACCATATCTTCAGAGAAATTAATTCTACATTTTTTATTGTTTCTCTTTCTCATTATATACTCTAATCTTGTTCTACCATCTGCACCCTGCCTAGCTTTCATTTTCTTTAATGTGGATTTTCTGGATCTGTTCTTCCTTTTAGGCAATCTCTCTGAAATACTATTCCCAAATTAATTTATACATGGTCATTCCTTGATTCTCGCCAGTCCCTGAGTTATTTTTTTTCTGGGGACTGAAGCCGGTAAAATTGTTCAAACATGTTTTCCATATTATTTGTCATAACATTTTCAGTTAATTAGTAAGAAGCTTTTCTAATTGTCATACCCCATCCATTCGGCTTTTAGACTGATATTAACGAGAACCATCATATACCATCAATATTCTTCTGAGATTATTACAATTGTGTGGATCTCTATTTTGGGCATGCTATAAAAAATCTTTGAATTTAACTTTTCCAGCAAGTCCACGGAAAATTGTATGATATAAATTCTTTTGTTTTTTTTAAAGAAATGAGATGGTTTCCTGATGTCACTGCAGGAATGGGGTGATCCTAGGAAGGAGGAATTCTACTTCTATATGAAATCATATTCCCCTGTTGATAATGTGAGAACCTTATGGCTGTGCAACTATCATTTTTTCTTTTTCCTATCCGAACATAATTTATATTTTTCCATATAAAATGGTCTTTAGGAATCATTCATTTTTCTTTTTAAATTGCTCTCATACTATGCAGGTTAAGGCACAGAATTATCCACACATACTTGTTACAGCTGGATTAAATGGTAAGCATATCTGATTAATGTCACGAGAGACTATTCCTGTTTTGAACTTTTGTTATGTAAAGACAGCATTCTTTCTGTCTGGTGATTATGATAATTTGGCTGGAAATTTATACTTTGTTTTTACATGTGAGATGTGCATCTTATTATCTTCTTGCTCGTGCTATTGGTGTAGACCCACGGGTTTTGTATTCTGAACCTGCAAAGTTTGTGGCAAAACTGAGGGATTTGAAGACTGATGATAACATACTGCTGCTTAAATGCGAGTTTGGTGCAGGGCATTTTTCAAAGTCAGGAAGGTAAACTATTAGCCAATTTTACGATGTATTTGGATACTTTTAAATCTGTCAAAATTTAAAATAATAATAATAAATAAAAGAGAAAGTGTCATCGTTATTAATGAGTATAGAAATCATGTATGTTAAAAATAAAGAAATTATAATAAAAAAAGACTCCATTGTCAATGGTGTGATTATTTTATTGTAAAAATAAATTATACAAATAAAGAATTTAAAATTGGGGAATGATAATAACAAACATATTCTATTAATTTCATATGAACTGCTAAGATTAAAAGTTCATATTCAAATTGAGTAAATTTAAGTTATAATATTTAAGACATTTAAAATAAATATATTGATGTAAGAGAAATCTACAGAAAATTATTATGAACATAAAATTCATAACATAATTATAACGACACATCATGACAACAAAGTTTGATTGAAGGCGCGATCCATGAATCCCAATAGTGAGCGCGTACTACTCTCAATATGACTGCCTTATATCTAGTGTGTTACTGACTCTCTGATAATCATCTAATGGGATAGTGATTACATAGGCAACCACAAATGAGAGTAGGAACCTCTCATTGGGCACATAGAATGGGTCAACCCATCACGGTCCATTCAAACAAAGAGCCCAATAGCTAAATCTACTTATATACTTAATATTTACATATATAATTAATCAACACAATATAAATATAATAATTTAATAATGTTAATCCATCAAATTAATATAATAATATATTAATAAGGAAAAATCTAACATTTCTCCCACTTAGATAGCATTATTAAACTATTAAGAACAAAATCTATATTATTATGACAAGTTATTAATTATCACCAAGAAATATAATAATTTCACAATAGCATACAATCATATCCGATAGGGATACATATTATACACCACAATAGTTTACATTTCAGTCACAGTATAGATAAGGAAATATGAATTTCATTTCCATATGTTCCAAGCATCCAAAATGCAACAAAAGATATATCAATAAAATGATGTCAACAATAACATCCAAAATTAGACAACTAGTCCAAAAAGACAGATTACAATATAAAACTCCCACTAATCCAAAACATCAAAAGACTTGACTAAACCCATATGGGTTACATGATTCTGAAAAACTCCAACGGTCAAACCTTTGGTCAGTGGATTTGCCAACATGCTCTGAGTAGCAATGTGCTCAATTCGAGTCTGAAACTCAAGTACTTTCTCTCTAACAAACAAGTACTTCACATCGAAGTGCTTTGAATAAGTAGAGCTCTTATTATTCTGAGAGACGGCGACAGTATTATCGCAATAAATTACAAGTGGCCTAGAAATACTTTCAATAATGCGGAAGCCAGAAATCAAATTCTTTAGCCACATAGCTTGGCGGGTAGCCTCATAACAAGCAACATACTCTGCCTCCATAGTAGAAGTAGCTGTGATTGTCTGTTTGACACTCTTCCAGGATACAGCTCCTCCTGCCATCATAAAAATGAAGCCTGAAGTAGACTTACAGTCATCGGGGCAACCTGCAAAATTAGAATCTGAATAACCTATGACTTCTAGTTGATCAAACTTTGCATAGGTCAACATATAATCCTTGGTTCCCTGCAAATATCTCAAGACCTTCTTCGCGGCTTTCCAATGACCCAAACCTGGGTTGCTCAAGTATATGCCTAAAACATTAGCAGCATAAGCAATATCAGGGCGAGTGCAGACTTGAGCGTACATCAAGCTCCCAACAGCAGAAGCGTATGAAACTTTCTCCATTTCAAACAACTCTTTATCGTTCTGAGGACACTAAGAATTAGAGAGTTTCTCACCTCTTTGAACAGGCGCGGCACATGGGGAGCAAGAGTACATATTAAACCTTTTGAGGATTCTATCAATGTACCCTTTCTGAGACAATCCAAGAGTACCACAAGACCTATCATGACATATTTGGATGCCCAAGACAACAGAAGCATCACCAAGGTCTTTCATATCAAAATGGCTACTCAACATTTTCTTTGTCTCATTCAAAACATCAATGCAGCTGCTAGCAAGAAGAATATCATCAACATATAGAATAAGGATGATCAAATTGCTCTCACTCATCTTTAGGTAAATACACTGATCTGATGCATTTTCCTTGAAGCCAAAAGAAGTGACCACTTGGTCAAACTTCAAGTACCATTGCCTAGAAGCCTGTTTCAAACCATAAAGGGATTTTCTTCAACTTGCAAACTAAATGTTCTTTGCCATTTTCTGCAAAGCCATCAGGTTGAACCATGTAGACATCTTCAACAAGATCACCATTTAGAAAAGTTGTTTTGACGTCCATCTGGTGCAATTCCAGATCAAAATGAGCCACTATAGCCATAACAACTCGAAAAGAGTCCTTTGTGGAGACTGGCGAGAAAGTTTCTTTAAAATCAATGCCTTCTCTCTGACTGTACCCCTTCGCCACCAATCTAGCTTTGTATCTTTTAACTTTTCTAGATGGTGTATGCTTGGTTTTGAAAACCCATTTGCAGCCAACTGGTTTGTAACCAGGCGGCAAAGAAACAAGCTCTCAAACGTTATTGTGAGCCATAGAAGCTAACTCATCATGCATCACATTCACCCATTCAGAAGCATGAGGGCTAGAGATAGCTTGTTCAAACTAATAGGGTCATCATCACCACAGACATCAAACTCATGTTTCTAAAGATACTCATCTGGTATGGACGACTTACGTGTTCTTTGAGATCTTCTCACCACACCCTCAACAGTAACAGGTGCAGGTACAATTTCATCATTTAAAGGGTTATGATCAATAACAACATCAGGATCTTGATAAGTTGCCATAGGTGCTGCCACAGTCTCATCAACGATAGGAACATGTTCATTATTAGGTACGAAAATAATTGGATCAATTTACAAAACAGGAAATTATGGTGCAGGAACTTTAACTCTATCTTCTTCAAAGACAACTGGTCGTGAGATAATGCTCCCACTACCCAAATCATCCTCAAAGAATACTACACGATCAAACTCTATTACTCGTGTAGAGTGAGAAGGACAATAGAATCTGCTACCTCTTTAACCCACACAATAACCAATGAAGAAGATGCTAACAGCCTTCAGATCAAGCTTCTTCATTGCAGGGTTATAGGGTCTTACTTCTGCCTTACATCCCCAATCACGCAAGTGTTTCAAACTTGGTTTCTTTCCAGTCATCAATTCATAAAGGAGTGTTTGGTACAAACTTGCTAGGCATTTGATTAAGAACGTACACAACGGTTTTCAAAGCATCTCCCCAAAGAAAATCGGGTAAGGAAGATGGACCCATCATAGATCTCACCATCTCCATAAGCGTGCGATTTCTCCTCTCTGCCACTCTATTTTGTTCAGGTGTACCTGACATTGTGTATTGAGCTTCGATGCTGCATTCTTGGAGGTATTTAGCAAAAGGTCTTGGATTCCTCCCGGTTTCATCATATCTGCCATAATATTCCCCTCCTTTATCAGACGGTACACACTTTATCTTCTTGTCAGTTTTCAATTCAGCAGCAGCCTTAAACGATTTAAAAGCATCCAAGGAACATGATTTCTCTTGACGATCTATCCAGCCAAAACGAGAGTAATCGTCTATGAATGTAATGAAATACCTATATCCACCCATAGTAGTGGGTGTAATAGGCCCACACATGTCAGTGTGAATCAACTCTAACACGACGACTCCCACATTTGTTCCTGGGTTTAGCAGTAAGCTTACCTTTAATGTAAGTCACACAAGCGTCAAAATCAGAGAAATCCAAATCAGGCAAAATCCCATGCTTAAAGAGTTTCTCAATACAAGGCCTTGAAATATGCCCCAAGCGTCTATGCCATAACATAGAAAAGTTCTCATCAACCCTACCATGCTTATGCCCAAGAACGTAATTCACACTCATATCAGAAAGAGTCAACATATAAAGATTATCACAAAGAACCCCATGACCAACAACAAAAGATGCAAAAAAAAAAGTCCAATTTTCCATTGTCAAACACAAAAGAATAACCCCACTTGTCTAAAGCAGAAACAGAAATCAGGTTTCTACGAATAGAAGGACATAAACAGCATCTTTTAGAAGCAAAACATGACCAGAGGACAAACTCAAAGAAATAACCCCTATATCTTCAACAGGAACTCTAGCTCCATCTCCTACTACAATCTTTGATTCAAAATCACTTGGTTTCCTCAGGCTTGTGAACCCTGCAAAGAATTCACCATATGAATAGTTGCGCCCGAATCAAACCATCAAGTATTAGGAGGAACATCAACAACATTGGATTCAAAACAAGCTAGAGCAAGAGGTGTATCTTCCCTTTGATTCTTCTTCTTTAGGATATAACAATCTTTCAGCTTATGTCCAAACTTCTTACAATACTCGCATTCTCCTTTGAAAAATTTTCTGTTGGGACCGAGGTTAGGAACCATCTTCTTCGTTTTCTTGTCATTGTGGTTTTTGTGAACATATTTGGACCTTGAAGTGGAATCAACAAACTTATTCTTGTGAGCTTTGTCAGTAAACTAAACAACTCCAGATTTTCCCTTTTTCATAGCTTTCTCCTCCTAAGTGACAATGGCAATAGTTTGATCAATAGTCCACTCATGGTTTTGAGTATTATAAGAAGTCCTCAAAACATCAAACTGGGAAGTGAGTGATTCTAGAATTTTCCAAATCAAGTAACTATCGTCAATCTCAAGCTTCATCCCCCTTAGTTTGTTACGATAGTGCATCATTTGCTCTATTAAAGAGTGATGAATAGTGACTCTTCTCAGCTTTGTCAAAGGTCTTAAATTTATCTCCAATGGATTTCAGAAAAGTTACAGCATTGTCGTTTTCAACAATACTCTGTCTGATTAACTTCTCCATAGTGAACTTTATCACCATCAAACATACTCGATTCGAGTGATCCCATTTTACACGATAAGCCTTTTGATCATCAGTTGACTTAGCAGTAAGAGCACTTGGTTCTTGATCCCGCAAAGCTAAGTCAATATTGGCAATAGCCAAATACAAATCCAAAGCTTTCTTCCAGTCCTCATAATTCGTCCCGTTCAACGTTTTAACCGAAGTGGGCATTGATATTGATATACGAGAAATTAATCAATATACACGATTAAATCATGCAAAATACAGTGTGCCCATCGCAAAATTTCTTATTAATTATAATCCCGCCTAAGGGTCCCAGATTAATAAATAAAAAATATTCAAAAATACAATGCATAAAATTTCATGTCATCAAATCCTAACATCGATAGGGCATTAGTAGAAAATTGACATAAATAAAACACAAGTGCATAGTATTCAACAAATCACATTAACAATAACACATCGATAGGATATAATTATTATTAATGTAATATACTATTTAGATATATATATTTATTTTATTTTATTTTCCCAAGTCCTGTATAAATAGTCTCACGATAGGTGAGATGACATTTGTACAGAATAATTCAAAATTTTATTTTGCCGCATAGAATTAAAATCATAAAATTTAAAATTGTATACTGCCACATAGAATTATATAATATAATTCGTTATAATGTTACGCATAGAATTAATATAATATTAATTGGTTATAATATTAATCTGAAGACAAGCGCTAACAACATGTTTATATGATATTAATTAATATAATATATAATATATAATTAACACATAGAATTAACAGCATATAATATATAACAAGCGTTAACAACGTGTTACACATAGAATTAATATAATATATAATATATATTAATTCATATAACAGATAATGTTAACAAATATATATAGTGATATGCAAAACGAAACGGAAACATATATGAAATTTGAAATGAAACTGAATGTAGAATATTGGCACTTGGAACCGAACGGTTACACATTTAAAATACAATCACATATATAAATTTTTGAAATGAAACTACATATATGTAATTTGAAAAGTAACCGTATAAATGCTATTTCAATTTATTATATAATAATGGCACGCATAACGATAATGCACATAGACATAATATATATGTGGTATGCCAAATTTAGAAAAAACATGGAGCAGAACAACACAAAAACGGGAACGTGGAAGTTATAAGATCAACATACTAGGTGAGAAAAAACTTCCTGTGTGTTTCACTGGTATAATTCTTGGTAGAGATAAAATGATATAATTCAATTATGCTTCAGAGTTTCACTGGTCATCTCTACCTCACTTGCCCATAATTTTATAAATTCTACAATTAATATTTAACATTCATGCGTGTTAAACTAGGCTCTGATACCATTTGCAGAAAATTATTATGAACATAAAATTCATAACATAATTATAACACATATCATGACAACAAAGTTTGATTGAAGGCGTACCTGAAAACAAGCGATCCATGAATCCCAATAGTGAACCCGTACTACTCTCAATTTGAGTGCCTTATATTCAGTGTGTTACTCTGATAATCACCTAATGGGATAGTGATTATATAGGCAATCACAGATGAGAGCAGGAACCTCTCACTGGGCACATAGAATGGGCCAACTCATCACGGTCTATTCAAACAAAGAGCCCAATAGCTAAATCTACTTATATACTTAATATTTACATATTATATAATTAATCAACACAATATAGATATAATAATTTGATAATGTTAATCCATCAAATTAATATAATAATATATTAATAAGGAAAAATCTAACGAAATCATGCAGCACACTGACAGTCAATTAAGAGGCCACTCTCAAATTTAATCTGGAAGGGATAACGAAATGCTATTTGTTTTTAAATTTGATTTGTTCTGCACTTTCCTCTGCTCTCGTGTTCTGGTTGAGGATTTATATATCATGGATTAGTTGAGGAAAATACTAAATTATGTATTGTATGAACCAGCTTCAAAGTTGTTTCCTAGTCTTTCAATGCAGAATAAGACCTTTACTAGTTTGAGTTAGTCACTTTGTGTGTAAAGCAAAGGAATAAGTGAAGAGGGTATTATTATTTATTAACTCTTTATTCAATGTAAAAGTTGTTGTAATCTTAACTCATTAAAATCTTCATAAAAAATGTAAACTTCATTAAAAGGACACGTTGAAATTAGATAATGATTATACTCGTGCTCGCTCACTTTATAAAATGTGTAATTTTCCTTTTGTTTTTCATATGCCGTGTGGATGTAGATTTGAGAAGCTCCAGGAAGAAGCCTTCACTTATGTATTCCTCTTGAAGGCTCTAAACATGACTAGTAAGCTTTAGTCTTTAGATGCTTAAGGCACTGATGCAGTTGAGATGGACCAATTGGTACATCCATGACTGAGGCAATCGTCATCGCCAGTGCCGCCACGGCCGAATTTTCTGGTGACGGAACCACCGGTGACGAGTCCAGGTTTAGCTAGAAGTATTTTTGGAGAAGGAGAAGACTCGGAGCCCGCCATTTGGTTTCGCTTGCGTCTGTCAGAAGTGGGTTTATTGGAATTCCTATTCTTATTTCCTCACGTTAAGAATATCTGCCATGCTACTTCTCAGTCAAGGATTTTAAACTGGGTGTCATAATAACATATAATTTTATTCACTTTATGTAATTTTCTTTTTCAACACTTTAATTCTATTGCCCCATATATTACAACATATTAATAACTTTTTAAATTTGCATATTTGATATTAATATCGTTATTAACAAATTTAATATTACTTATAGTTTTTAAAAAATTAAAAAGTATATTAAATAAAACACTAAGTTTTTATCAATTTAAATACTTGAAAAATTACACAACATACAATTCAATTCAAATAATAAAGTAACATTTTAATAATTATTATTTTTACGTTAAAAATGTTCCTAGATATTCATAGTTGATGATGAATTTGCCGATGATGAAGACTCACTTTCCTTTAAAGGGATTGTTGGAAATTAGGGTGAGGACCATTATATATTTTAGTTAATGTATTGTTATTCTCTTCATTGTCATAAAGAATAATCAAAGTTATTAGTATAGCTTTGTCACTCGTCCTCCACAATCATGTTATACAATATGATGCTATCTCTATGTGTCAAGACATGTTGGATCACGTACAATTGCAAAATGAGAATGAACAACTCCAAAAGTCCTTTTGACATCCTTTCTTGTTGTTCCTTGACATTTGACAAATGGTTTTCTCTTATCACCTTGTGGTATGGGGATTGTTTTGACAAATGTAGCCCATTTAAGATATATATCATTTGCTAAATAATAACTCATGTTATATGTAGTTGTATTCCCTGTCAAATCCATAAGTCTTATTATGTCACTGCCTCATACATAATAGTTGGTTTACCACGCTTTACAAAATTGTCTTCTCCATGCAACGGGACAATTTTTCCATTCCTAATGCATATAGTGGATTTCAAAAAAAAAACAATGACACATAAACCCATCGTTAGCAGTAATAACATACCCCATGATAAATGCAAAATTACATGCCCACACAAAAAATGTTTGGGGAGGGATTAAACTTTAGAAAAAGTTTGTAGTTATTTGTAAAAACTCAATACTTAGTGGGTGGTTTTTTTATTTTACCATAAAATAAAATATGGAACTCTTCTATTAAATAAACAAATAAAATACATTATCATCACATTGCTTAATCATATGTGAATAATAAATGACATAAGATCATTAATTAATCAACATACTTTTACCTAGTTGTTAAATAATTATACATGAATAATAAATGACATAAGACAATTAAAGTGACCCTTCTACACAACTCTTTGTCTAATTACCAATTATCAATTTAATTAAAAAACAAAATATATACAAACAAATACAAATTATATAAAAGTGCAAAATCATAACTCATAATGTTAACAAGTAACCACAAATGATAATACAAAAATTGTTCAGCAACTCAACAACTACATTGAACATCATGAATTTTGAACAATGTCAATGTCATCATTTCCATTTCTATTTTTAGTGACTAAAATAATTTGTATATCTGGTTCGTCAAGAACAAGGGGTGCAACTTCTAGAATACCAACCTCTTCAAATAGATCACATTCATCTCTACCAATATCTAACACCTTGCTCCCACACTCATTACAACTCTTGTTTTTTCTTAAAATAAGACATATTTTTGAATAAATAAAAAGTGAATCCTTTACTCTCTTTGGATTAAGTTTGTTCCTTCTCATGGAATGGATAAAAGAATAAGTACCTATATTTCTTTCATAACAACAACATGAAGATGGTTGTGAAAGAAGCTTCAAGGTAATGGATTAAAGTTTAGAGACTACAACACCACACATCACCCACCATTCCTTACATATTATTTGTACAAAGGAAGAGTAAAAGGGTGTTAGAGTTTCAATGTTGGTTGAAGTTGAATGAGGAAGAGACTTCCATGCTTTTTATATCTTTATTTGATGGTCACACAAGCAGTTGACGTACAACATCATTCCTTATTACACCACAACCTCACAGACATGTAACAGAAGGCTAACGTGGTGATCATTTCGATCTTTGAAGGACCATGTTATTGATAACCCTAATCTTTTAAAAATAAAATTCATATTTAACTCTAAATTTATATTTTAAAAAGATGTGGCTAACTCATTTGAAATTTTATTACAAACCAAAATAAAAATATCCCCGACCAGTTCTTAAAAGTCATTTCATATTAAATATATAGTTGAAAAGATAAGAGACCTCATAATTCTAGGATTAGGCATGGCAAATAAATCCATGCCCGCAGATATCTACGGATTGTGACGAAGCAGATTCAGATAACTTAATGGGTACCCGTTAATAGATTAAACGAGTATTTCAAAAACTCGTTAATAAATAGGACAGATAGCAATATAAGGGTACTTATGCCTGCGGGTACTCACTATGGCTATGTGAACTTGTTTTTTTTCAGTGAAATACTCATATTAGGCTTGATAGTGAAATATCATTCGATTTATTTGGCTTGTAAAACATATGACAATTTACATATTAGGATTTAAACACTTACTGTTTTGTTCTGGAACCGGGGTCAAGGGTTGACTATCTTGACCGGGGTCAAGGTTTAATGGCTCTGACCGTAGTTACCTCTCTTGCCTCAGTTTTACACCGCCTCAGTGGAGTATGGTATTTTAAACTCAAGTTCAGTGGGAATCCTAGGTTCTTCAAGTTAAGGATGGTATTGATGTTCTTTATCCACACCGAGGTTAAGGGAACACACCGGAGGTGAACCTGCAAAAGATTTTCTGATGCTTAAGTTAGTACGGTTGTTATGGTAATATAGGATATTATGGAGGTAACTTACAGATTAGGTTCGATGCTTCTTCAGTAATAAATGAGTTGTATTTATAGTGATTACCTTAGCTAGAAAGTTGATTTGACCTTCTTCCTAACTTACTGTAGCTACAACGTTTGCAGGGACACATAGCCCATACCGATTCTGACTAATTGTCTGGTTGCCAGGATAGGACTGAGGTCGTAGTCTTGGAACCGTGGTTGCCATAAGTTTAGACCTCAGATATGACATCTGAACTATTTTTAGACTATTCAATCCGATGACGTGGCATCACTGCAATGCCACCCCGGTTATCCTCAGGAAATTGGTTAACACCCCGGATCATTTTCCCCTTAGTTTGTTGTTGTGGTGTTGCCACAACAATGAACTACTCCTAACTCCGACGGATAAACAGTCGTGGCTTTGAAACCATTATGATGATGCATCCGAGGTGAGATGTATTATGGGTTAGGTGGATCATTTAATGTGCTCCACCTAAAAAGCTGCCATTTCACATGGACCGATGACATGTCTAGTAGCGATTGGTCGTTCACCCCACGTGTCATCAGGTGATGTCACTTAAAGGCGAAACGACGCTCCTTTTGGGTCGTGACGCTTCGTCTTCTACTTCGTCCATAGGCCACGACGGTTGAACTTCGGCCCATGGCGTTTCGACACCTATATAAGGTGAGAAAACCTTGCTAGTTCCTCACTTTGCATCCTTCTTCCAGAAATTCTGTCCGTCCGTATTCTTAAATTCTCCCTTGACTTCGTCCTGGCCCGTACTAGAAGAACAGTCCATACCGTAAACAAAGGTGTCGCGACCGGGATCGCGGCGGCGCGGCCGACCCTCAAAACGATTTTTTTAAAATAAAATAAACAGGGAGTCGCCACCAATATTTTTTTTTAGGATAAAATAGTGGAAAAACCTTTTGTTAAAGCACTGGTTATAAAAATGAGATTCCATGATTCGGGAGTCTGATTACAGGTGAGGAAGGTATTAGCACCTCACAACTGTCCGTTATAAAAACGGTTACCTCAATTTGATAGCGCGCATTATAGTTAACCCGATAATTATTTTAACTTCTTCATAAAAAAAAACGTACGGAATGACAAAATAAACAAAATAAATAAAAATCAACGCAAAATATTTACATGAGATTAACAGGACGTCTCGTCCAAATTAATCTCGATCCTTCTTTTCTTTAAAGAGATATTTAAAAATATGAAATTAACAGGACGTCTCGTCCAAATTAATCTCGCTCCTCCTTTTTTCTTTAAAGAGATATTTAAAAATATGAGATTAACAAGACGTCTCGTCCAAATTAATCTCGCTCCTCCTTTTTTTCTTTAAAGAGATATTTAAAAATATGAGATTAACAAGACGTCTCGTCCAAATTAATCTCGCTCCTCCTTTTTTCTTTAAAGAGATATTTTAAAAATATGAGATTAACAGGACGTCTCGTCCAAATTAATCTCGCTCCTCCTTTTGATAGCAAGACAAAAAGGAAACTCTAAAAATTAAATAAAGAAAGGTGGGCCCGACAGGAACTGTTTCCCGCTCCTACGTATTCTCGAGCTTTCGAGAAATCAGGGTCACGTAGTTCTTTAAAATGTTGTTTTTTTTTAGGAAAAGATTAGGAAGATATTGATAGGCATCATTTTAGTGAAGAATCCATACAAGGCGAAGTGCTTCGCACGTGCACGGATCTTATAGAGACTGTGTAGACGGAAGTATTTTCCGTACGACACTGATTATAAAAAAAAACTGAATGGGAGAGGAAAACGAATACAAAAATGAAAAAAACGAGCGAAGAATAAGAAAACCGAGTGAAAAATAAGAAAACCGAGTGAAAAAATGAAAATCCGAGTGAAAACAGGGAAAACCGAGTGAAACAGTGAAAATCTGAGTGAAACAGTGAAAAATCTGAGTGAAACAGTGAAAAATCTGAGTGAAACAGTGAAAATCCGAGTGAAACAATGAAAATCTGAGTGAAACAGTGAAAATCTGAGTGAAACAGTGAGAATCTGAGTGAAATAGTGAAAAATCTGAGTGAAACAAGTGAAAATCTGAGTGAAACAGTGAGAAATCTGAGTGAAACAAGTGAAAATCTGAGTGAAAATAAGGGAAACCGAGTGCAAAATAGTAAATCCTAGTGAAACAGTGAGAATCTGAGTGCAAAAATAGTAAATCCGAGTGGAAATAAAGGAAACCGAGTGAAACAGTGAGAATCCGAGTGGAAAGAGGCTTACCGGGTGAAATTTGAGCAGAGAAGAACGATTGGGACTAGAATTGCAAGTCCGAGAGGGAAAAGGGAGCTGGAAGGAGTGCTGTTGAGTGAAAGTGTAAAGGATGTTGGGGTAAAAAGAGTTTGAAAGGTGAGGGGTGAGTGAAGTGAGAGGGAGAGAAGACTTGGCGTGAGAGAGAGAGAGAGAACAGAGGTTTGGCAGAGTTTCCTCGTCTGAAATGCCTCTCCCTCAGCTGCCCTCTGCCCATCCCATTTATAGGCTGGCCCGAGTGGAATGCCAGCTCAGGCTTCCACTTCCGAGTGGAATGCCAGCTCAGGCCTCCACTTCCGAGTGGAATGCCAGCTCAGGCCTCCACTTCCGAGTGGAATGCCAGCTCAGGCCTCCACTCGGTTTGGGTAGT
Source organism: Clitoria ternatea (assembly GCA_037962975.1). NCBI lineage: Eukaryota > Viridiplantae > Streptophyta > Magnoliopsida > Fabales > Fabaceae > Clitoria > Clitoria ternatea. The sequence goes on along the minus strand of CM075674.1, from coordinate 114,966,609 downwards.
GGGGGACAACGGCTGGTGGGAATTTTTAATTCCTCCACCTCCGCCCCTGTCTGCCAGCCACCTCCGGGATTCCTGGATCCACTTTGGGGGTGGAATCCAGGTCAGCATGTGAATCCGAGTGAGGAGAGTTGAAATCCGAGAGATAATGGTGTAATCCGAGTGAGGAGAGTGGAAATCCGAGTTAAAATGCTGTAATCCGAGTGAGAAGAGTGGAAAATCCGAGTTAAAATGCTGTAATCCGAGTGAGAATGGCTCGGATCCACCTTCCAATCAGTATTCATCCACACTGGCAGTCAAATCCGAGTGAAAATGTGTAAATCCGAGTGAAAATGGAGTAATCTGAGCAAAAATGATGGAATCCGAGTGAGGATGGTGTGAATCCAAGTTAAAATGCTGTAATCCGAGTGAGAAGAGTGGAAAATCCGAGTGAAAATGCTGTAATCTGAGCAAAAATGATGGAATCCGAGTGAGGATGGTGTGAATCCGAGTGCAAATGATGGAATCCGAGTAAAAAATGGGGAATCCGAGTGAGAATGGCTCGGATCCACCTTCCAATCAGTATTCATCCACACTGGCAGTGAAAATGGAGTAATCCGAGCAAAAATGATGGGAATCCGAGTGATTCTCACTCGGATCACCCTCTCAGTCAGCCTTCCACCACATTAGGAGTCAAATCCGAGTGGAAAAGGGGTCGGCCTTCACTTCCTCTCCACAATCCGAGTATAAAATGACTCGGAACCGATTGAAATGGCTCGGAAGTGGGTAAAGGAGGACTCGGATGAGTGAGGATTGGTTGGGAACCGATTGGAATGGCTCGGAAGTTCGAATTTTGGCCATTTTTCGCTCGGAAATAAACTTCTTCACACTCAGAATCTGATTCTCGAAGAATGGGGAACAAAAGGATTGATCAAGAAATATTTGTTGTTCTTATTATAAGATCGTGATTGGATCCACATATGTTTGGTAAAAAGAATAATCTTCCCATTTGTTTGAGAATAACAAAAAGGAAAATGTTCAATTGGAACATGAAAACGTGACTGAATTGGTCCTAGTTACTCTTCGGAACGGAGTGGAAGAAGGGGAGAGATTCTCGAACGAGGAAACGGATCCAATGACTTCAAAAGAATTGAACGAGGAGCCGTATGAAGTGAAAATCTCATGTACGGTTCTGTAGAGTGGCAGTAAGGGTGACTTATCTGTCTTTAGAAATTTGAATTTCTTCACTCGGAATGGCTCTGACAGGGAAGCTTTCCACTCGGAATTGATTCATTCTGAGTAATTCTACTCGGATTTAAGCATGTATGTGTCATTCCGCTCGGATTCTCCAACAGGAGCCTATTCCATTCGGAAATGCTTCATTGTTACTCGGTTTTCGATCATTTCTGAGTAGTTCTACTCGGTTTTGATCATTTCTGAGTAGTTCTACTCGGTTTTAATCATTTCTGAGTAGTTCTACTCGGTTTTGATCATTTCTGAGTAGTTCTACTCGGTTTTGATCATTTCTGAGTAGTTCTACTCGGTTTTGATCATTTCTGAGTAGTTCTACTCGGATTTCAATCATTTCTGAGTAGTTCTACTCGGTTTTGATCATTTCTGAGTAGTTCTACTCGGTTTTGATCATTTCTGAGTAGTTCTACTCGGATTTCCCTTCAACAGTGGCATATTTCACTCGGATTTGATCTGTTTCGAGTCCTTCCACTCGGAAATGATCATTTCTGAGTCAACCCTTTTTTTTAAAAAAATTCTTTTCATTTGCGGATGGGCTGAAATAGGTGTTCACAGATGCCCCTCTTTACTTCCTTTCCTTGAGAAAAGCATGAAGTTTCTTCTTGCTTTTGAAATGGAAAGGGAGTAAAGACGTGAACACCTTTGTCAAAGTATTAGATGAAGGGGGAAAAACCAGGAATTGACACTTGAACCTTTCAGTTAGCAGGAGGTGAGAAGACCGGGGTTGACTCCCAGTAGAAAGGAAAGTAAAGGGTGCCTGAATAGGCGAACAGGAAGTAAAGGATGTGCCTGAATAGGCGGACAGGAGGTAAAGGATGTCTGAACAAACAGAAGGAAAGTGAAGGATGCTTGAATAGGCGGGCAAAAAAGTAAGTGGTGCCTGAATGGGTGGCTGGAAGATAAAGGATGCCTTGATAGGCGGCTGGAAAATAAAGGATGCCTTAATAGGCGGATAAGAAAGTAAATGGTGCCTGAATAGGCGGCTGGAAAATAAAGGATGCCTTGATAGGCGGCTGGAAGATAAAGGATGCCTTGATAGGCGGCTGGAAAAATAAAGGATGCCTTGATAGGCGACTGGAAAATAAAGGATGCCTTGATAGGCGGCTGGAAAGTAAAAGGATGCCTTGATAGGCGGCTGGAAAGATAAAGGATGCCTTGATAGGCGGCTGGAAAGATAAAGGATGCCTTGATAGGCGACTGGAAAATAAAGGATGCCTTGATAGGCGGATAAGAAAGATAAAGGATGCCTTGACAGGCGACTGGAAAATAAAGGATGCCTTGATAGGCGGCTGGAAAGTAAAAGGATGCCTTGATAGGCGGCTGGAAAGATAAAGGATGCCTTGATAGGCGGCTGGAAAGATAAAGGATGCCTTGATAGGCGACTGGAAAGATAAAGGATGCCTTGATAGGCGGCTGGAAGATAAAGGATGCCTTGATAGGCGGCTGGAAAAGTAAAGGATGCCTTGATAGGCGGCTGGAAAGATAAAGGATGCCTTGATAGGCGGCTGGAACGATAAAAGATGCCTTGATAGGCGGCTGGAAAGATAAAGGATGCCTTGATAGGCGGCTGGAAAGATAAAGGATGCCTTGATAGGCGACTGGAAAGATAAAGGATGCCTTGATAGGCGGCTGGAAGATAAAGGATGCCTTGATAGGCGGCTGGAAAAGTAAAGGATGCCTTGATAGGCGAATGAAAAAAGTAAAGGATGCCTTGATAGGCGAATGAAAAAATAACTGAATAGGAGGACAGAAAGTAAAAGGTGGGGTCAACTGGGGATGCATGATGGGCTTACTAAAGGAAAGAAATCTGGGGATGATTCAGTTCAAGCTATCTTGGATGATTTGGGGAACTGCTTTTTGATTGGGAAAGAGAAGAAATGGGGGAAAGGTCTGGGACGAATACTCCAATTTTTGGAAAGATTAGAAGATTTAGGGGTACTAACTCAAGGCCGGGAGAAGAATCTGGGGTGATGTCCCAGTTAGGGCGGTTGAAGAGGCTTGGGGGTGCATTTCCTTTTGACGGAGTGAGACCCGAGGTAATGTCCCAGTTCAAACTTCCCAGGAGCATGGGGTACCGCCCTTGGGTTGACAAAAGATAACAACCTGGGGAAGATGCCCCAGTTTGACATGATCTAAAGAGCTTTGGGGGAATCTAGGGAGATGCCTCAGTTTGACAAGTTGGAAAAAGTTTGGAGAAACGCCTCATGACTGGAAAGGAAGAAATCTGGGGAGATGCCCCAGTTTGACATGATTGAAGGATTCTTGGAGAATGGTTATAACAAAAGGAATTCGGGAAGATGTCCCAGTTGAGCTTATTTGGGAAGCGTAGTATCACTGTGGAAGAATTTGGTGGTTCAGGTACTGCCTCTTGATGGAAAGTTTAGGATTCATTGGGGGGAGAGATCCTGAGGAGTGCCATCTTTGGCGAATGATTCCACTGGGGAGGATATTTCAAGAGGCACGGACTTCAATAATTGAGGATGAGAGTTTGAAGGTGCCTGCTTAGGCGATGAAAGAGTAAAACATTGAAAGGTGCCAACCTTGGCGTTTTAAGGAGGGAATTTTGAGAAGTGCCAACTCGGACGATTCAAGGAAGGGATTTGAAGGGCTTGATTGGGGTGTTAGTGCCTGGCATGACTATCTGTGAGATAACCTGCAGAAAAATGGTCAGTAACGCAAAGATAAGTTTCAAAATCGGGTAAGTCCTGTGAAACCGCGACTCTTACGAGAACTCATGGACGAAGTAGAACGAATGAGGCAACCATAGCTTCGGAGCGCGTGTCTGGCCAAGTCCCTGCGATGATCACCTATGATGAGGTCGAGTAGCAGGAGCATATTGTCCCTTGCGACTTTAAATGTTTACCAATCTTCCATTTTACTTTGTTAAAATACATGTTTTTATCAGATCAACCAAACTCATAACACGTATCGAAGAGGGTGAACTTTATTCATGCACGTTAAACAAGTACAGAGAGAAAAAAATAAAGAAGGTAAATGAAATGAATGAGGTCACATAGGTCCAGCATAAATGAAAATTGGGAAGACTCATGGATCCTCCAGTGAATCTCTGAGACTGATGAGAGTCTTAACCCCTAACACGACTTCATGTTCACCCTTTGACCTTGCTTTTGGAAAGGTAAGTTCGACAGTGATTCACGTGCACGAGCTTGGACTCGTACTTCGCATTGCCAGAAATTTGACCCTAACTTTTGCCTGAGCCGCCCTTTTCGGGTTTTCGACTCACCGGGTCACTCTAACTTTTGCCTAAGCCGCCTTTTCAGGTTTTCAGCTTAACGAGCATTAATTTTATTTTCTTCCTTTTTTTCGTTTTTTTTTTCGTTTTTTTTTTTGTTTTTTTTTTATTTGCTTTGACATCTCCTCCCTAAGCATAGTATTTTTTCACTGCATCTGTGTTTACAGGCATTGACAAATCCTGGCCATCCATATTAGTCAGTATTAAGGCTCCTCCAGAAAAAGCCCTCTTCACAACATATGGTCCTTCATAATTAGGAGTCCATTTGCCTCGATTGTCCTTTTGAATTGGTAAAATTTTCTTGAGTACCAGGTCTCCTTCTTGAAACTGTCGAGGCCGTACTTTCTTCTCGAATGCTCGTTTCATACGCCTCTGATACAACTGACCATGACAGAGGGCAGTCAATCTTTTTCCATCAATCAAGTTTAATTGGTCATGTCGAGCTTGAACCCACTCAGCCTCTTCTAATTATGCTTCCATCATTACCCGAAGGGACGGGATTTCTACTTCAAAAGGCAAAACTGCTTCCATTCCATATACGAGGGAGAACGGGGTTGCCCCTGTCGAGGTTCGAACCGAGGTGCGATACCCATGCAGAGCGAAAGGGAGCATCTCCCTCCAATCTCTGTAGGTGACTACCATTTCTGCACTATCTTCTTGATGTTCTTATTGGCCGCCTCAACCGCCCCATTCATTTTAGGTCGATAAGGAGAGGAATTGTAATGGTGAATCTTGAAGCTTTCGCAGAGTTCCTTCATCATTTTGTTATTCAAATTCGTACCATTGTCAGTAATGATCTGACTTGGTAGGCCATATCGGCATATCAGTTCTCGCTTGATGAATTTGACCACAATACTCCTTGTTACACTGGTATATGAAGCTGCTTCTACCCATTTGGTGAAATAGTCGATGGCGACCAAGATGAAACGATGACCGTTTGAAGCTTTTGGCTCGATGGGTCCAATGACATCCATGCCCCACATTGAGAAGGGCCATGGTGCCGTCAAGACATTTAGGGATAACGGGGGTGCATGAATATGGTCAGCGTATATCTGACATTTATGACATTTTCGGACATACTTGAAGCAATCCGCTTCCATGGTCATCCAGTAATAACCAGCCCTCAAAATCTTTCTAGACATGGCATGTCCATTAGCGTGAGTCCCAAAAGATCCTTCATGAACATCCTTCATGATTTCGTTTGCCTCATCAGCATCAACACAACGAAGAAGGACAGAGTCATAGTTTCTTTTGTAAAGCACATCCCTATTTAAGAAGAAACCCATGGCGAGTCGCCTTAGGGTCTTCTTATCATTTTCTGTAGCACCCTCGGGGTATTCTTGACTCTGGATATATCTCTTAACATCATGGTACCAAGGTTTCCCATCAGACTCCTTTTCCATCATTTGACAGTATGCAGGCTCACAGTGCTTCTTTACTTCGATGAGAGGCATATCGTAGTCACTACTTACTTTGAGCATTGAGGCAAGGGTAGCTAAAGCATCAGCCATTTGATTGTCATCCCGGGGAACGTGATGAAAAGAGATCTCGTCAAACTCCTTGATCATTTCCTTGATGTGATCATAATAAGGAATCAATTTACTGTCCCTAGTCTCCCACTCGCCTTTCAATTGATGAATAACCAAAGCAGAGTCCCCATAAACTTCTAACAACTTTACTTTTACATCCAACGCCGCTTGGATTCCTAATGAGCATGCCTCATATTCAGTAATATTATTGGTACAGTCAAAACACAATCTGGCGCAGATAGGGATAAATTCCTTATCGGGTGAAATCAAGATAGCCCCAATTCCGTGCCCCAATGCATTAGAAGCTCCGTCAAATCTCAGGGTCCATTTCTCCTTTTGACCACCTTCTTCATTGAATAATGTCATGATATCTTCATCCGGAAAGTTAAATTGCATCGACTGATAATCATTGATGGGTTGGTGTGCCAAGTAATCAGCCAGGGCACTTCCTCTTATAGCTTTTTGAGTGACATATATTATGTCGTACTCAGTTAACAGCACTTGCCAGCGAGCGATCCTTCCAGTCAGAGCAGGTTTTTCAAAAATGTACTTGACGGGGTCCATTTTAGAAACTAGCCAAGTGGTGTGATTCAACATGTACTGCCTTAGGCGCTTAGCGGCCCATGCTAACGCACAACAAGTCCGCTCTAAAGCGGAGTACCTCATTTCACAATCAGTGAACTTCTTGCTTAAGTAGTAGATAGCATGTTCCTTCTTTCCAGTTTGATCATGTTGTCCCAACACGCAGCCCATGGATTCGTTCAATACAGTCAGATACAATATAAGTGGTCTTCCTGGGGTTGGGGGCACCAAAATTGGTGGTTCTTGTAGGTACTGCTTAATCTTTTCGAAAGCTGCTTGACAATTCTCATCCCATCGCCCTGGTTGATTCTTGCGGAGTAACTTGAAGATGGGTTCACAAGTTGCCGTCAATTGTGAAATAAATCTGGCGATATAATTGAGCCTTCCCAAAAATCCTCGGACCTCTCTTTCTGTATGGGGAGGAGGCATCTCAAGAATCGCCTTAACTTTGTCGGGATCAACCTCTATTCCCCTTTCACTTACTATAAATCCTAGCAGCTTGCCCGACCTTGTACCGAAAGTGCACTTGGCGGGGTTCAATCTTAGCTTGAACTTTCTCAATCGTTCAAAAAGCTTCCTTAGATCGCTAATGTGCTCTTCATCTGTTCTATACTTGGCAATGATGTCATCCACGTAGACTTCTATTTCCTTGTGCATCATATCATGGAAAAGAGTCACCATTGCTCTCTGATAAGTTGCCCCAACATTTTTCAACCCAAAGGACATCACCTTATAACAAAATGTACCCCATAGAGTAATAAACGTGGTTTTCTCCATGTCTTCAGGTGCCATCTTAATTTGATTATACCCCGAGAAACCATCCATGAAGGAGAAAATGGAATGCTGAGCTGTATTATCAACCAAAACATCGATTTGTGGTAGGGGAAAATCATCCTTGGGACTAGCCCTATTCAAATCTCGGTAATCCACACACATCCGTACCTTTCCATCCTTTTTAGGGACAGGGACAATGTTGGCTACCCACTGAGGGTATTTTGCCACTGCTAGGAACCCAGCATCAAATTGCTTCTTAACCTCCTCTTTGATCTTTAAAAGCATTTCTGGCTTCATTCGGTGTAATTTCTGCTTTATTGGTGGGCATTCAGGTTTCAAGGGTAGTCTATGCTCGACAATGCTAGCATCGAGCCCAGGCATATCTTGATAAGACCAGGCAAAGACATCACAAAATTCCATTAACAACTTGATTAAATCTTCTCTTTGTTCTCTGCTTAGGGTAGTGCCGATCTTGACTTCCTTCTTATTTTCTTCATTCCCCAAATTAATGACCTCAACTATGTCTAGGTAGGGTTGAATCCCTTCATCCTCTTGCTCTAACAACCTTGTCATTTCAGGCGGTGGTTCATAATCTTCCCCACCTTCCTCATCAGCGTAATCAACTGGGTGATCGAAGTCGAGAAACGGGATTGCGACCTCACTCTCCTCAAGGGAGTCACTTTCGGATCTGCAATTTAGTGTGATATGGCAAATAAAAAGAAAGAACAAGCGAGTAAAAAGAAGGGTTTAAAACAAGGATAAGGGACACACAAAGAGTTTTTTTTTTTGAATTACGATACGCGTTTATTGATGAAAATGATAAAAACAAGTTTTTTCGCCTTTATTACATGGAAGGGTCCCAAAGCTTTAGGCAGAGCAGAGGGACGAATAAGTACTTAAAGCATAAACAAATTACTTTGGCAAAACATTCAAAGTCGTGGGGAACTCGATGGCCTCCCAGTTATGAAGTTCTTGGCTTGGTGGACAAGCAATCACAAAATCAACACTATCACAAGGGTTTTCTTCAATGACAGCGACTTGGTCTGGAGGCATCAGTCCGGCGCTCCGAAAGCTCTGGTAGAGATCACAGATGGGGACTCTTGCGGTATGAGGATCTCTGCCAGTAAGACGAGCAGCCCTTTTTTCTCTCTTCGCTTCCTCTACCCTTTTTCTGTCGGCAGCCGTGGGCCGGTATCCTAACCCAAAACCATTTCTGTTATCAAGCAGGCGTATTGGTTCTATTTCTCCATTCAAAGCACGTCCTAGCCCTCTTCCAGGTTTATACCCTCCACGCAGTATAATCTTTGCCATCATTAAAGATGCACTTGGCATGCAAGCTTTTGCCATTGTGGCTCCTTCCCCCACATAGGTAGCGTTTGCTATCTCTAATGCTTGGAAAGAAGTTTCAAGGGCCTCTTCTGCTACCTCGATGTAAGGGGTTGACAGAGGTTTGCTGACCAGAAGGTCTTCCTCACCAGAAACAATTATCAGCTTGTTGTCAATTATGAATTTTAATTTCTGGTGCAGGGTAGAGGGCACCACTCCAGCAGAATGGATCCACGGCCTGCCTAATAAACAACTATAGGCAGGCGAGATATCCATGACTTGAAAAAGGACCTGGAACGTGCACGGCCCAACCTGTATGGGCAGCTCAATCTCACCCATAACCTCCCTCCGAGTTCCATCAAAAGCTCGTACTATCGTGGCACTTGGCTTCATAAAAGTCCCATCAAATGGTAATTTGGCCAATGTAGACTTTGGCATGACATTGAGGGACGACCCATTGTCAATAAGTACTTTTGCTAAGATGTAATCTCGGCATTTTACGGAGATATGGAGAGCCTTGTTGTGCCCAATCCCCTCTGTTGGTATTTCGTCATCAGTGAAGGTCAGATAGTTATCTGCAACAATGTGCCCCACTATTCCTTGAAACTTATCAACGGGAATGTCATGACTGACATGAGCCTCATTCAGGACCTTCATCAACATCTTCCGATGTGGCTCAGAGTTCATCAGCAATGATAACAAGGAGATTTTTGCAGGAGTATGGGTCAGTTGGTCAAGCACTTGATATTCGCTCTGGCGAATAAACCTTAAGAATTCATGGGCTTCTTCATCAGTCACGGCCCTTTTGATTTCGCCATTGGCCCCTTCTTTGTCTACCTTGGCATTTCCGGTAACCTGATCCCTCTTCGGCTCTGGAGGGGTGTATACTCTTCCACTTCGAGTTATACCTCCTACCCCTACAATATTTGTGACGGACGAAGGAGACGGGTCACCTGTTGCCGGGCTTGCAACGATCACATCTGCGTTGTACTTCCAAGGGACAGCCCGAGAATCTTTGAACGCAAACGGGGTGGGTGCTTGAATAGTGATGGTTGGTTGTACAGAAACAGGAGCTGCTTGGGGGTTCCTGGTGTAAAAAATTGTCAAGGGCTTAGGGATCCGTGCCCCTGTTTGTTCCTCGATCATGTCGACCTCATCTCCACGGCGTTTACAGACCTGCACAATATAACTGTCCATAAGGCTTTGAAGGACCTCACAGAAACCTTGATGTTCGGCAGTTTGTTCGCAATCATGTTTCACACTCCAGGTCCCTTCAATTAATCCCCTTTCAAGCAAAAGGGAATGAACTACCCTCAATGGCATTCTTATGTCAGCAACATTCTTAACGCACTCCTCATCATTTTCCAAGGCATTAACCTCTGAATTTCCATGGTTGGGCAGGGGATTTGTGGCAACATTTGGGCTACCTTCCTTAAAGTTAATCCAGTCGGCTTTGATCAAATCTCTTACTTTATACTTCAAAGTCAGGCAATTTTCTGTGGAATGCCCTGGTGCCCCAGCATGGTAATCACAATGAGCGTTTGGGTCATATCCCCTTGGGTAAGGAGGTTGCAACGGCCTCATAGGGGATGGAGCTACCAGACCTTTCTGAACGAGGATTGGAAAAAGTTCGGTATATGTTATAGGAATTGGATCGAACTGCACAGGGGAGCGTTCATTGTTGGAATTTCTTGTGTTTTGATTATGATTGGGTGGTCGAGTCACTTGTTGCGGGTGATGGTATGGCACGGGTTGCGGTACTGGCGCTCTTACCATGGGTGGACGGAAGTGGGGAGTATAAGCTGTCGGGCTCTGAGTGGTAGCAGCCACATAAGGATTGGGAGCTTGAATCATAGTAGGAAAGAATGGTCTTGGCGAAGGCGTCTTTTGATTAGAAGAGATGGAATTAGTTTCTCCATCCCTTTTCCCAGGCGCCGGCCTTCTTGTCATGCTTGCCCCAGATGAGCCCTGAATGATCTTTCCTGTTCGTATTCCGATTTCCACTCTTTCCCCGATAGTTACAATGTCGGAGAAGTTGGATGAAACACTACCAATCATCTTGCCGTAGAAAGGTGATGGGAGCGTATCAATAAACATCGCGACTATTTCTTTTTCTGACAATGGGGGATCCACTTGTGCCGCTGTCTCTCTCCATCGTTGGGCATATTCCTTGAATGTTTCACTGTCCTTTTTCATCATGTTTTGTAAATGAACCCTGTTGGGTGCCATATCCATGTTATACTTGTATTGTCTAAGGAAGGCATCTGCCAGATCCTTCCAACAACGGATATGGTTCCGATCAAGGTGAGCATACCATGTAAGAGCAGCCCCTGCTAGACTATCTTGGAAGCAGTGGATCAAGAGTTGGTCATTAGAAGAGTAAGATGCCATCTTTCGACAGTACATCGTGAGATGGTTCTTTGGACAAGTCTGGCATCTTGAATTTGGGTGGGAGGACAACATCTGTGACTAAACATAGCTCCGAAGCATCTATTAGTCCAAAACCTCCAGAGCCTTCCATCATCCTTAAACGCTCTTCTAAGATTTCTATCTTTTCCTTTCGAGGAGCTGCGACCATGCGGGTTGCATCTTGGAGATTGGTCCCATAGGGGGTTCCGTATCCATACGGATAACCGAATGGCTGGTTGAACGGAGGCAAAGCATGGGACTGGTTTGTTAGGCCTGTATTTGGTGAAGGACCTTGGGGTTGGGCCATAGTCTGTACAACATAATTCGGTTGGGTCACCTGGGCTCGTGTATTTTGGGCTTGTGTGTTGTAGGTCGGCTGGGTCATCGGGGCTTGTATATTTTGAGTTGGGTGAGTTTGTGGGTCATGGGCTTGCGTGTTTTGGGTTTGGTAAATTTGTGGGTCATGAGTTTGCGTGTTTTGGGTTTGGTGGAGTGATGGTATATTTGGCTGGGTAGGATATGAAGTGTGAGGATTCATCGCTTGCTGGTCATGGGCGTCTTGGTTAGCGAGCGGGGGATAGTATCCTGGTGGAAGGCCATAAAGTGGAAAAGGTACTGGGTTGCCGTCAGGGCCGACAAATGTATGCTGTGCATAAGACTGGCCGTAAGGTAACTGGGTCTCAATGACAGGGTTAGGTCTTCCAACATGAATGGTGACAGGGGGTGTCATTGTGTAACACCCTCTGTTACACCTTAATAAATTCTAGAAAAATTCGTAATAATTTTTTTTTTTTACTAAAGATATGATTGTTAAAAAGAAACTATCGGAATAAATTATATACATTATTTCTGAAATACCTCACAAATATTATTAAAAACTTTATAAAGTATTTGTACATTCATCCGAAGAAAATAAACATTAAACATTATAAGAAAGAGAGGAAACTCCATGGCCCAGAAGCAGTTACTAATTAACATTATTTATTCATTGGACCACGGTATTCATACCGAGCTCCCTTTCTAGAACGTGCTATATTTACTGCTGATATTCTTCGATCCTTCCCTCTGAACCATCAATTTAGAATATATGAAACAAAAAACACGGAGAAAGGAGTGAGAAACAGAATATAATATTTCCGAATAAGACATAAGCAACAAAGGGTTTTCACAACCAATACATAATAATATCAATCACAATCACATACACAATCAATTATGAATGCATGAATGTTATGCAATATCTTCATCATAACTTACTTATATATGTGGGCCCTTAAATTTTAATTTGCACTGGGCCAACCAGGAGTTTACACTGTTCCATAAGTCCGGATAATAATAATATGAACAGCTCAACTGGCATGGAAACACTTAGAGACTAGTCAGATTGAGAAAGTTTTTATTGTGAAAGTACCCGACACTAGGGAGCTACCCCAGGTCCCCTGAAGCACCCTTTCACACTCTCTCATCCCAAGGCTCGTAATTAAGCCTCCTCTAATGTATCCTCGGTTTCTATAATCCGTCCCCAGACAATATTATTTCATTTCACTTTCATTATCCATGATGCATGAACTACTCGCGTATTGAGTTGGTTAAGGCTTTTAGAAACTCAATTATTAAATCCCTTAAAGGTTTACAATATCATTTCAATAAACTGTACATTTTCTCAGTTCTCTGAATTTCTGTCCCACAGAAATAAATTTGGTACAGTTTTCAAATCTCACGGAAATTGAGTTTCTAAGCCTTAAATATCTAAAAACTTTATCATATAAAACTTTACATAATCTTTCTCAAATTAAATCTTAACAAAATCAAATTTAGGAATCTCAATTATTTCCAAATATATTTAGTTATTAAGTTAGAAAAAATAAAATAGTTTTCTTTCAAAAAATTTTGTTTTATTAAAAGAGAATAATTATTAACCAAAAATACTTAAAATTACAAAATTTTTCTTTAACTCAAGATTTAATTAAATAAAATCTCATAAAATATTTTCTTTCTAAAATAAATACTAATTTTTTTATTCTAAATATTGAAAATAAAGTTAATAAAAATAATTTCTAAGAAGAAATAAAAGATAATAAAATTTAAAGAGTAAGGTAAGAAATTCTTACTGAATTTTAGCTTTCCGTCATGCTCGCTATATGCTCAAACTCCACATTACAATATCATCAATCAAAATTAAACAATATCAATCATAACTAAATATCATCAATCAATCAATCATAATCAAATCATAATCAAATCAATTAAATATCATTAATACATATCATAATACAAAATTTAATGGTTATTAATATAGTCAATTTTAGTCCTTTTGGTCAATTCCTCGCATAGGTATATGTAAGTCCATATAATCCAGTCCTTGCATAGGTATAGTTCAGTCCATATGGGTCATAATGGTCCAAGTCCTTGCATAGGTATTGTCCAGTCCATATAGGTCATAATGGTCCAAGTCTTTGCATAGGTATGTTAGAGTTAGTTAAACCGGATATTTAATTTAAAATTTATTATAAATTTTAAGTTAAAAAAAGTTAATATTTTAAAATAATAATATTATCAGATTTAAAAGGAGTAGGGGACTCCTCCCATTATTCTTATGTCTTTTCATATTATACTCTTATCTCACTCCCCCTTACCTTGAATTGTTACCCAAAATGGATTTGCTTTGCGCCTCCGATTTCTAAAAATATTAATACCAATCTTATTTCAGTATAAGCATAAGACGAAGATTAAGATTACTACTTAAAACAGAAATGGTAAATTTTGAATAGTGAATAGTGAATAGTGAATAGTAAATCGTGAATAGTAACGGTAAATAGTAAATCGTGAATAGTAACAGTAAATAGTAACAGTAAATAGTAATTTACTATTTGAATAGTAATTTACTATTGAAATAGTAATTTACTATTGAAATAGTGTTTACTATGCAGAATAGTAACTTAAAATAATATTATTTTCAGTATAATAACAGATTTCTAAAAACGATATGAAAATAACCCAAAAAATATAAAAGAGAAGTATTCTTACCTTAGAATTTTGGCAGAACCTTCTCTCCAAAAACTTTTCTTCTCTCTCCCACTTCCACCACTATCTCACTAGCACTACTATATTAAGAAAACTTAATCTGAAATTGTGAATTCTAAAGAAGAAATCCTTCGGTATTTATAGGAAAAAAATTTACTATGCATTCCATTATTTTAATATAAAAGTACTATGCATTTTTGAATTTTTTATTCCAGGTTACTGTGCATCTTTTGAAAATTTCATACATGCACAGTGATTTGCATAGTAATTGTCGGCAAAATTATTAAGTCAAATAGTAACCCTTCACTCGGTATATTTTAAATATTCAAAATGAGTCCTTTTTGAAATTTAGCGATATTATATCAGTCCCTACTAATTTTATAATAAGTAATATAAAGCTGAAATTTTAAAAATCTAAAATTTTCTGTTAATAAAAATTTATTGATACGTTTCAAATTTTTTAACGATTGGAAAAAATCAAGATTTTTCTCAAACCGATAATTTTTAGATAAGTCTACCTGAAATGGATTTTAGAAAATTTTCTTATAATTTCAATTCACTTTCTTGTAAATATTTTTAATTTACGTCACTTATATGAATTTAAAATTATTTAAAAAATATTATTTTTATTAAAAAATTCCAAAATTCCAAAAAATCATAAATAATACGTAGATTAAAAAGTTCTAAAGAACCATAATTTAATTCCTTCAAAATTTTAATATAAAAATAAAAATAGGGGTGTTACAACTCTACTCCCCTTAGAAAATTTCGTCCTCGAAATTTACATAATCAGTAAAACAAATGAGGATGAGACTCTTTCATCTCAGTTTCTAGTTCCCATGTAGCATCTTCTCCTCTCGTTTCACTCCAAATAACCTTTACAAGCGGAATTGTCTTGTCTCTTAATTGTTTTATTCTTCTGTCACTTATTCTAACAGGTGGTGCATCATATGTAAGATTATCTTTAACTTGTATGACATCAGGTTCAATAACATGTGTAGGATCAGATATATACTTTCGCAAGTTTGACACATGAAAAACATTATGGATATTAGAAAGAAAAGGTGGTAATGCTATTTGGTAGGCAAGGGGACTAACTTTATGAATTATTTGGTATGGACCGATAAATCTAGGAGTTAGTTTTCGAGATTTCATTGCCCGACCGACCCCAGTCATAGGTGTGACTTTCAAGAATACATGATCGCCTTCTTGAAATTCGAGCGGCTTTCTTCTTTTGTCATAGTAACTTTTCTGCCTGCTCTGTGTTGCCTTCATCTTTTCCTGAACTATTTTGATTTTATCCGTGGTTTGTTGTACCAACTCTGGTCCTAGCATCAAGTTTTCACCAGTCTCAAACCAACATAGCGGGGTCCTACATTTTCTTCCATATAATGCTTCAAAAGGTGCCATGCCAATGCTAGCATGGAAACTGTTGTTGTAGGTAAACTCCACATATGGTAAGAATTGATTCCAACTTCCTTTATGCTCTAACACACAAGCTCGTAACAAGTCTTCTAGAGATTGGATTGTTCTTTCTGATTGTCCATCCGTCTGAGGATGATATGCTGAACTCAGACGCAGTCTTGTTCCCATAGCCTTGTGCAAGCTCTTCCAGAATTGTGATGTAAAACGAGGGTCCCGATCAGAAATGATACTTGAAGGAATTCCATGCAATCTCACAATCTCCTCGATGTATAATTTTGCCAGCTTCTCCATAGAGTAACGAATGTTGATGGGAATAAAGTGGGCAGACTTTGTTAGTCTATCAACTATTACCCATATCGAATCATGTCCTAATGGAGTTTTGGGTAGAGAAGTCACAAAATCCATGGTAATGCTATCCCATTTCCATTCTGGTATTTCCATTGATTGTAGCATTCCAGGGGGTTTTTGGTGTTCCACTTTAACCTTCTGGCAAATTAGACATGCAGCCACATACTCTGCCACCGCTTTCTTCATTCCAGGCCACCAAAATAACTTCTTCAAATCTTGATACATTTTAGTAGCTCCGGGATGAATGCTCATATAACTTTTATGGCCTTCTTCCAAAATTGCTTTCCTCAACTCCTCTTGATCAGGGATACACACTCGATCCTTATACCTCAATAATTGGTCGTTTCCCACATTGAACTCGACTTCTTTTCCTTGTTTCAAGAGTTCTTTCTTCTCTTGCAGGAATTCATCCTCTCGTTGAGCCTCTAAAACTTGCCTCAGGAATTCATTTGTCACTTGCAACGTTCCTAATCTGTAGCTGTTAGCATTAACCTTTACTGCTAGGTTAAGATCTCTGAAGTTCTTTATCAATTCCAGCTCTTTAATCATCATCGTGGACGCATGTAGAGACTTTCGACTTAAAGCATCAGCTACTACGTTCGCTTTTCCAGGATGGTATTGCAACTCAAAGTCGTAGTCCTTTAAGAACTCCATCCATCTCCGTTGCCTCATGTTTAACTCCTTTTGGTCGAATAAATACTTGAGACTCTTATGATCGCTAAACACATCGAATGTTGCACCGTATAGATAATGCCTCCAAATCTTTAAGGCAAAAACTACAGCGGCTAACTCTAAGTCATGGGTAGGGTAGTTAATCTCGTGTTGCCTTAATTGACGCGACGCATAGGCTACAACCTTCTTGTCTTGCATGAGTACACTTCCTAGTCCTTGTTTAGACGCATCACAGTAAACTTCAAAACTTTGATGTGGATCAGGGAGTACTAACACCGGCGCAGAAGTAAGTCGATCTTTCAGCTCTTGGAAACTATTCTCGCATTGTGTCGTCCACACAAAAGGTTGTCCTTTCCGTGTTAACTTGGTCAATGGGTATCCTAGCTTTGAAAATCCTTCAATGAATCTCCTATAGTATCCAGCCAAGCCCAAGAAACTTCTAATCTCAGTGATCGTGGTTGGTCTCTCCCATTTTAAAACCGCCTCCACCTTGGAAGGGTCTACAGCTATTCCTCCTTGACTAATTACATGTCCTAAAAAGTTTACTTCTTCCAACCAGAATTCACACTTCGACAACTTTGCATACAGTTGTTTCTTTTTCAGGATTTCCAACACAACCTTCAAGTGTTCAACATGTTCTTCTCTGCTTTTAGAGTACACTAATATATCATCAATGAACACCACTACAAATTTATCTAGATATGGATGAAAAATCCTATTCATGTAATCCATGAATACGGCTGGTGCATTAGTTACACCAAAAGGCATTACTAGATATTCGTAATGGCCATAGCGTGTTCTAAAAGCAGTTTTCGTTACATCTTCTTTCTTCACCCTTATTTGATGGTATCCAGACCTCAAATCAATTTTGGAGAACACCGTGGCACCACGCAGCTGATCCATCAAGTCGTCAATCCTTGGCAGAGGGTATCTGTTCTTGATCGTCACCTTGTTCAGTTGTCGATAATCTACACACAACCTCATGCTACCATCCTTCTTCTTAACCAACAACACTGGTGCACCCCAGGGGGATACACTGGGTCGTATAAACTGCTTCTCTATCATCTCTTCAAGTTGTTTCTTCAACTCTGCTAATTCTAGAGGTGACATTCGGTATGGTGCAATTGAAATGGGTCCAACTCCAGGTACTAAATCAATGGAAAATTCCACATCTCTTTCTGGGGGTAAACCAGGGATATCTTCAGGAAAAACGTCAGGAAATTCACACACAACCGGCAGATTTTTGATTTTTGATTCTTGCTCTCCTTTCGTTGAAAGCAATAGCATGAATCCTTGAGCCCCTCCTTTTAAAGAGGCACTCACTTGGTTGGCGGTTAGAAATCTCGAATCCTCAGGATTCAAATTCACTGGTTCTTTAAACATTATGGTTTTATTATGACAATCTATTAGAACATGATTGTCAGACAACCAATCTAGCCCAATAATAACTTCTAAGCCAGAAAGGGGTAAACAGAAAAGATTAGCCTTAAAGTCCCTACCATCTATGACAATAGGGCATTTCCAACAAGCTTTAGAAGTGACAATGGGATTGTTTCCAGGAGTATGTACAGATAAGTCAAATGGAAGTTCTATCACAGGTAATTTTAGTTTTTCTACACAGTCATTGGCAATAAAGGAATGTGATACACCTGAGTCATACATAACAGTTAAAGAAATCTTATTAATGATACACTTACCTTCTACCATGGAATCAGCATGAGATGCTTCTTCTCCAGTGATTGCAAAAACCTTTCCTTTTGCTTTTGGCCTTCCGACTGCACTATGCGCGCCTCCTTGAGTATTTATGCTTGTACTTGCACCTTCAGGGTTTTCTCTCTTCATCTCTGGGCAATCCTTGATGTGATGACCTGTTTTGTTACACTTAAAGCAAACATAAGTGTTTTTAGGACAATCCCTTTTCAAATGGGGTCCTCCACAGATAAAACATTTAAAATTTGGTGCAGATGTTGGGTAATAGCTTCCAGTTGAAGCTTGGGGTCTGTTAGGAATAGATGCTGCTCCAAACCGACGAAATGGTGCTTGGTAAGGCTTATTCCTTCTAAAATCTCTTCTTTGGTGATGGTGAGGTTCTCCACTTCTTATTTCTCCTGCCTTGTGAATGGGCTCACGACTTTTGGTCATTCTATCCTTATGGTCTTCTTCAAAGATCCTGCAGCGATTTACCAATACAGAAAATTCACGGATTTCCTGCATTCGTATAGCTTCCTTAATTTCTGGCCGCAGTCCATTTACAAACTTTGCACACCGATCTCTTTCATTAGTAGCATCATTATAATGAGAATGAAAACGAGATAGCTCTTCAAACCTGGATGCGTACTCTCCAACGGTCATATTTCCTTGGGTCAGCGACAGGAATTCGAATTGTCTTTTCTCTTTAACATCAGCTGGAAAGTATTTTTCCAGAAACATATCCTTGAAATAGTCCCAAGTGATCTCCACGTCGTTGACTTCGAATTGTTTACGCATGTTATCCCACCAATGTTCGGTATCCTCAGATAAGGCATAAGTAGCGAAGACTACCTTATCAGCTTCATTACATTGCAATGCTCGAAAGATCTTCTCTATCTCTCGAATCCAGATTTGTGCTCCATCAGGGTTATATCCTCCCTTGAAACGAGGTGGATTGCGCTTTTCGAATAGGTCCAGTCTTCTCAAGGCATCATTACCTTGACCTTCACGTGCTCCCATTGCATTGATTAAGCGTTCTACAACTCCAGCAAGATCGTTTCCAGCCATTAGTTTCCTGTTTCACAGTAACTGAGATTTGTCACATCAATCACAGTTACTACCAAGTCAGATATTCTACCTATACAGAGTTTACAGACAAAGCAAGATAGACCTTTTCCCCAGGCCTATTGGATTAACTGCTCTGATACCACTTTGTAACACCCTCTGTTACACCTTAATAAATTCTAGAAAAATTCGTAATAATTTTTTTTTTTACTAAAGATATGATTGTTAAAAAGAAACTATCGGAATAAATTATATACATTATTTCTGAAATACCTCACAAATATTATTAAAAACTTTATAAAGTATTTGTACATTCATCCGAAGAAAATAAACATTAAACATTATAAGAAAGAGAGGAAACTCCATGGCCCAGAAGCAGTTACTAATTAACATTATTTATTCATTGGACCACGGTATTCATACCGAGCTCCCTTTCTAGAACGTGCTATATTTACTGCTGATATTCTTCGATCCTTCCCTCTGAACCATCAATTTAGAATATATGAAACAAAAACACGGAGAAAGGAGTGAGAAACAGAATATAATATTTCCGAATAAGACATAAGCAACAAAGGGTTTTCACAACCAATACATAATAATATCAATCACAATCACATACACAATCAATTATGAATGCATGAATGTTATGCAATATCTTCATCATAACTTACTTATATATGTGGGCCCTTAAATTTTAATTTGCACTGGGCCAACCAGGAGTTTACACTGTTCCATAAGTCCGGATAATAATAATATGAACAGCTCAACTGGCATGGAAACACTTAGAGACTAGTCAGATTGAGAAAGTTTTTATTGTGAAAGTACCCGACACTAGGGAGCTACCCCAGGTCCCCTGAAGCACCCTTTCACACTCTCTCATCCCAAGGCTCGTAATTAAGCCTCCTCTAATGTATCCTCGGTTTCTATAATCCGTCCCCAGACAATATTATTTCATTTCACTTTCATTATCCATGATGCATGAACTACTCGCGTATTGAGTTGGTTAAGGCTTTTAGAAACTCAATTATTAAATCCCTTAAAGGTTTACAATATCATTTCAATAAACTGTACATTTTCTCAGTTCTCTGAATTTCTGTCCCACAGAAATAAATTTGGTACAGTTTTCAAATCTCACGGAAATTGAGTTTCTAAGCCTTAAATATCTAAAAACTTTATCATATAAAACTTTACATAATCTTTCTCAAATTAAATCTTAACAAAATCAAATTTAGGAATCTCAATTATTTCCAAATATATTTAGTTATTAAGTTAGAAAAAATAAAATAGTTTTCTTTCAAAAAATTTTGTTTTATTAAAAGAGAATAATTATTAACCAAAAATACTTAAAATTACAAAATTTTTCTTTAACTCAAGATTTAATTAAATAAAATCTCATAAAATATTTTCTTTCTAAAATAAATACTAATTTTTTTATTCTAAATATTGAAAATAAAGTTAATAAAAATAATTTCTAAGAAGAAATAAAAGATAATAAAATTTAAAGAGTAAGGTAAGAAATTCTTACTGAATTTTAGCTTTCCGTCATGCTCGCTATATGCTCAAACTCCACATTACAATATCATCAATCAAAATTAAACAATATCAATCATAACTAAATATCATCAATCAATCAATCATAATCAAATCATAATCAAATCAATTAAATATCATTAATACATATCATAATACAAAATTTAATGGTTATTAATATAGTCAATTTTAGTCCTTTTGGTCAATTCCTCGCATAGGTATATGTAAGTCCATATAATCCAGTCCTTGCATAGGTATAGTTCAGTCCATATGGGTCATAATGGTCCAAGTCCTTGCATAGGTATTGTCCAGTCCATATAGGTCATAATGGTCCAAGTCTTTGCATAGGTATGTTAGAGTTAGTTAAACCGGATATTTAATTTAAAATTTATTATAAATTTTAAGTTAAAAAAAGTTAATATTTTAAAATAATAATATTATCAGATTTAAAAGGAGTAGGGGACTCCTCCCATTATTCTTATGTCTTTTCATATTATACTCTTATCTCACTCCCCCTTACCTTGAATTGTTACCCAAAATGGATTTGCTTTGCGCCTCCGATTTCTAAAAATATTAATACCAATCTTATTTCAGTATAAGCATAAGACGAAGATTAAGATTACTACTTAAAACAGAAATGGTAAATTTTGAATAGTGAATAGTGAATAGTGAATAGTAAATCGTGAATAGTAACGGTAAATAGTAAATCGTGAATAGTAACAGTAAATAGTAACAGTAAATAGTAATTTACTATTTGAATAGTAATTTACTATTGAAATAGTAATTTACTATTGAAATAGTGTTTACTATGCAGAATAGTAACTTAAAATAATATTATTTTCAGTATAATAACAGATTTCTAAAAACGATATGAAAATAACCCAAAAAATATAAAAGAGAAGTATTCTTACCTTAGAATTTTGGCAGAACCTTCTCTCCAAAAACTTTTCTTCTCTCTCCCACTTCCACCACTATCTCACTAGCACTACTATATTAAGAAAACTTAATCTGAAATTGTGAATTCTAAAGAAGAAATCCTTCGGTATTTATAGGAAAAAAATTTACTATGCATTCCATTATTTTAATATAAAAGTACTATGCATTTTTGAATTTTTTATTCCAGGTTACTGTGCATCTTTTGAAAATTTCATACATGCACAGTGATTTGCATAGTAATTGTCGGCAAAATTATTAAGTCAAATAGTAACCCTTCACTCGGTATATTTTAAATATTCAAAATGAGTCCTTTTTGAAATTTAGCGATATTATATCAGTCCCTACTAATTTTATAATAAGTAATATAAAGCTGAAATTTTAAAAATCTAAAATTTTCTGTTAATAAAAATTTATTGATACGTTTCAAATTTTTTAACGATTGGAAAAAATCAAGATTTTTCTCAAACCGATAATTTTTAGATAAGTCTACCTGAAATGGATTTTAGAAAATTTTCTTATAATTTCAATTCACTTTCTTGTAAATATTTTTAATTTACGTCACTTATATGAATTTAAAATTATTTAAAAAATATTATTTTTATTAAAAAATTCCAAAATTCCAAAAAATCATAAATAATACGTAGATTAAAAAGTTCTAAAGAACCATAATTTAATTCCTTCAAAATTTTAATATAAAAATAAAAATAGGGGTGTTACACATTGTGTTTGGTACTTGGGTTCTTGCTGGGTCGGAACCAAGGGGGAGTGGTACAGTGGCAGGCTGCTGCTGGTTGTTCTCAATACCCGCAGAGGAATCCCCTTCTGTGATTCTCTTTTCCAGCAGCTTGGTCAACTCGGCTACTTGTTCTTTCAGCTGATTGAACTCGTTTCTGAAATCTTCATCCCTGATTTCTGCTTCGGCCATGAGTCTCGTTTGGAGTCGGGTCGGATAAGGATGTTTACCCGTAGCGTCTATTGTAAGTGAAAACACGAAATTATTAAAAAAGAAAGCATTAAATAAAAATGGTAAACGAAAAATAAATAGTACGGTGCACAAAGTTATCGCGAAACTCGACCAGTACCCTCCAACCATTCCTCAGAACGTCACATTCAAGAGTAATAAGTATGTGATAAATGGAAATTAACATGAGATGGTTGTGGAGACAAAAGAATCCTTCTTTCTGAATTTCTTTCTGAATTTCAAAGTACATTACTGCTGCCAATTTTTTATGCAAGAAAAGTAAATCAGCCATTCCTAGCTCGGGCAATCATGGCCCTCATTTTACAAATCCTTTCTCTACAGTAATCAAGGAAGTTTACAATTTCTTTCGGGGTACTAAGAGGGTTAACCATCCCCTCAGCTTGCTTAAGCAGGAGCGGGAGGTCTTCCAGGACTCCATTAGCCAAATGTGCCAAGTGGGCGAAGCGATTCATCCATGAATGAATAACTTCATCTTGTTGTGTCATTTCAGCTTTCAAAATACGGATAGCCTCACGACATTCTTGCTCAGTATCCATCGCGTGCTGTCGCTCGCCGTTTATCTCTCGCTGGCAAGCTTCTACCACCTCATTAAGCTGATGCTCTAATTGACCAACTTGCAATTGTAGGAGCTCTTTTTGTACCAAGGCAATTTGCTCATTCTCTTTGGCTTTTTCCAACATATCTCTCAAGAGTTGCTTGTCAGCCAACATAGTATCCCTTTACTTGCTCTTCATCCTCAGTTGAGTATTAGCTGTTCGGAGGCATTGACTTTGCTTCCTCAAGTAATCTCTTTCAACTTTCCGCTTTTTTCCAATCTCCTTGATGGTTCGCTTACTTTCTGAGTTCTCCCTTTTTTGAAGGGCACATTCTTGTTGAGATTTTAGCAGGTCTTCCTCTAGCTTCTTATTTTTTACAATTAACTCCTCTATCTTAGCTTTCAAGGCTTCCTCTTCAAGAGTAGGTGAAGGAACAGGTATTCTTGTCGGGAGATGGGAGGGACTTTTGAAAGGCAGCTTGACAATGGAAACTCTATTCAGGATCCATCGGTAGTATTCGTCCTTCACGGCATGGCTTCGAGCTCCTAGTTCTTTTCCTTGCCTGTGGACCATCTTCCACGCATTTGCTATATCTCGAATAGCAGAGGTACAATCTCCTTTTGAGTAGCGAAGGACAAAAGGAATAAGTGATTCTTCATCAGGTGGCCCAAGCAATGGATAAGCTAACTGCCGTTTGGCTATGACAGGGTTGTAGTTAATGCATCCTTGTGTGCCCATAAGAGGAACATTCGGGTAGCTTCCACAATGATGAATAATGGTGTCAACCTTCAACCATTGTGGATACCACCTTACTTTGTCAGCTGTGAGCCCCATCAGGTGATTGGCCCATTCACGCCCGTTTTTTGTTACTAACTGGCATAATTTCAGATCAGAAATAGGACATTCAACTTTGCCGACTTGGTGGAAAACATGTGACGTGAGCCACACATACAGAGCAGGTAGACAACAAATGATTCTTTTTCCACCTTGTGTAGAACAGAAGTCCATGGTGTAATATATATTTGCCAAGATAGCAGTGACAGGATTTTCAGACTTGAATTTACGGGCAAGGAAAATGCCAATGGCATCATAGTCTATGTAATTGTCAATGTTGGGGAACAAGATAACACCATAAATGGTTAAAGCCAAAGTATCCATGAAGGCTTCCCAATCTCCCTTCTCAGCCAGCAAGTGCATGTGCCTCTCAAAATATTCCCGATCAAACCCCAGGACTTGATTTCTATTTAGCTGCTTACTTCTTAAGACTTCCGGATTAATCCTTAGGATATCAGCGATGGTAAGAACATTCGCATGGCGTCCAAGGTGGCGGTAAGGCATTTGTCCCTCTAGTGGCATGCCCAGAATCTGTTCGAACTCCTCAACAGACGGAGCTAATTGAAAGTCTTGGAAAGTGAAACAACGGAGATGTGGGTCATAAAACTGAATCAAAGCAGTAATTGCTTCGACTTGTACTTCCACTTCTAGCAACTTTAGGATCCTCCCATATCTCCTTGAAAAAAACATTTTCTGATTCATATCCAATTTCTTGCCTAATGCTTGCAGACTGGTTGTATCGACCTTCCTAGCCTTGACATGCAGTAATTTTTTCAACTCAGGTATATTTGTACTACAACTATCCAATCTCATATTAATTTCCATACTTTCACTCAGAGGTGCTGGCTAAGCTCTTGATAGCTTCCTGCGAGAACATGAGAAATGAGAAAATCAGTCACTAGTACTGACGTGTTTTGCAAATCGATACTCCCCTAGTAACTTTGAAAATATTTTTGTATTCAGGGAAGTTTCGATTTGACAAAACTTATGACAAATCAAAGGTCATGTGAGCTACGGATTTTCTGATCATTGTCAATAAAAAATTTGATTTTTTTTGATTTTTTTATACCCCTTTTTTGATTCAAAACATCCGTAACTCAAATCCCAAAGACTTGTGCACAAAGAGAAAGAACTATTTGCCCATTAAAGAATCACTAATTAAAAGTATGTCATTTTTTTGAAAAAAGTAATTCACTAAACGGGCAAGTAATCCTCTATTTTGGATTAGAAGGAAAAGTGAGAATGAGAAAAGGTAGAAGTAAAGTTTGCCCCTTTGTGCCTTAAGGTGGTTTTTTTTTCTGGAGGTCTCCTAATGGTTCTAAAGTTCATCTATCAGTGATACCTCGCATTAGGTGGCTTGTTCTAAAACTTCTAAAGGTCACTAGAGCCAAGATCCTATTCATGATGTTGATCACAAATAGTAAGAAGTATACTAAGTGTGAGCACCATGAATAAGTCGAACTCTAGCTGAGGTTCTCACAGTAACCAGACAGGAAGTACATCCCAAATGGCTCCGCTATCAACCTCTCCTAATCTTAAGCTTATTTAGGCCCGGGTATAGGGTCCCACTCAAAAGTGTGTGCAAATTGTGAGTGTAGTGTGTGAAAGAGGCATTCAATACCTGTACCTTACTCATCCTGCACATAGAACAAACACAGAGCAACAAAATAAAGTCGACTACCCTAGGGTTCAATGATCATACAGATATTTACAGAACATAAATGATAGAATATAAACAAAACAGGAACTAAACATTGACAAGGAAATAAAATAAAAGAAGAAGTTAAATAATTAATATGCTAATTAAAACATGCGCTATCAAATTGACTGGCTTGACTCTCTAAGTCCCCAGTGGAGTCGCCATCTGTCGCGACCGGGATCGCGGCGGCGCGGCCGACCCTCAAAATGATTTTTTTAAAATAAAATAAACAGGGAGTCGCCACCAATATTTTTTTTTAGGATAAAATAGTGGAAAAACCTTTTGTTAAAGCACTGGTTATAAAAATGAGATTCCATGATTCGGGAGTCTGATTACAGGTGAGGAAGGTATTAGCACCTCACAACTGTCCGTTATAAAAACGGTTACCTCAATTTGATAGCGCGCATTATAGTTAACCCGATAATTATTTTAACTTCTTCATAAAAAGAAAAAAAAAACGTACGGAATGACAAAATAAACAAAATAAATAAAAATCAACGCAAAATATTTACATGAGATTAACAGGACGTCTCGTCCAAATTAATCTCGCTCCTTCTTTTCTTTAAAGAGATATTTAAAAATATGAAATTAACAGGACGTCTCGTCCAAATTAATCTCGCTCCTCCTTTTTTCTTTAAAGAGATATTTAAAAATATGAGATTAACAAGACGTCTCGTCCAAATTAATCTCGCTCCTCCTTTTTTTCTTTAAAGAGATATTTAAAAATATGAGATTAACAAGACGTCTCGTCCAAATTAATCTCGCTCCTCCTTTTTTCTTTAAAGAGATATTTTAAAAATATGAGATTAACAGGACGTCTCGTCCAAATTAATCTCGCTCCTCCTTTTGATAGCAAGACAAAAAGGAAACTCTAAAAATTAAATAAAGAAAGGTGAGCCCGACAGGAACTGTTTCCCGCTCCTACGTATTCTCGAGCTTTCGAGAAATCAGGGTCACGTAGTTCTTTAAAATGTTGTTTTTTTTTAGGAAAAGATTAGGAAGATATTGATAGGCATCATTTTAGTGAAGAATCCATACAAGGCGAAGTGCTTCGCACGTGCACGGATCTTATAGAGACTGTGTAGACGGAAGTATTTTCCGTACGACACTGATTATAAAAAAAAACTGAATGGGAGAGGAAAACGAATGCAAAAAATGAAAAAAACGAGCGAAGAATAAGAAAACCGAGTGAAAAATAAGAAAACCGAGTGAAAAAATGAAAATCCGAGTGAAAACAGGGAAAACCGAGTGAAACAGTGACAATATGAGTGAAACAGTGAAAATCTGAGTGAAACAGTGAAAAATCTGAGTGAAACAGTGAAAAATCTGAGTGAAACAGTGAAAATCCGAGTGAAACAATGAAAATCTGAGTGAAACAGTGAAAATCTGAGTGAAACAGTGAGAATCTGAGTGAAATAGTGAAAAATCTGAGTGAAACAAGTGAAAATCTGAGTGAAACAGTGAGAAATCTGAGTGAAACAAGTGAAAATCTGAGTGAAAATAAGGGAAACCGAGTGCAAAATAGTAAATCCTAGTGAAACAGTGAGAATCTGAGTGCAAAAATAGTAAATCCGAGTGAAACAGTAAGGATCTGAGTGAAAATAAGAGAAACCGAGTGCAAAATAGTAAATCCTAGTGAAACAGTGAGAATCTGAGTGAAACAAGTGAAAATCTGAGTGAAAATAAGGGAAACCGAGTGCAAAATAGTAAATCCTAGTGAAATAGTGAGAATCTGAGTGCAAAAATAGTAAATCCGAGTGGAAATAAAGGAAACCGAGTGAAACAGTGAGAATCCGAGTGGAAAGAGGCTTACCGGGTGAAATTTAAGCAGAGAAGAACGATTGGGACTAGAATTGCAAGTCCGAGAGGGAAAAGGGAGCTGGAAGGAGTGTTGTTGAGTGAGAGTGTAGAGGATGTTGGGGTAAAGAGAGTTTGAAAGGTGAGGGGTGAGTGAAGTGAGAGGGAGAGAAGACTTGGCGTGAGAGAGAGAGAGAACAGAGGTTTGACAGAGTTTCCTCGTCTGAAATGCCTCTCCCTCAGCTGCCCTCTGCCCATCCCATTTATAGGCTGGCCCGAGTGGAATGCCAGCTCAGGCCTCCACTTCCGAGTGGAATGCCAGCTCAGGCCTCCACTTCCGAGTGGAATGCCAGCTCAGGCCTCCACTTCCGAGTGGAATGCCAGCTCAGGCCTCCACTCGGTTTGGGTAGTGGGGGACAACGGCTGGTGGGAATTTTTAATTCCTCCACCTCCGCCCCTGTCTGCCAGCCACCTCCGGGATTCCTGGATCCACTTTGGGGGTGGAATCCAGGTCAGCATGTGAATCCGAGTGAGGAGAGTTGAAATCCGAGAGATAATGGTGTAATCCGAGTGAGGAGAGTGGAAATCCGAGTTAAAATGCTGTAATCCGAGTGAGAAGAGTGGAAAATCCGAGTTAAAATGCTGTAATCCGAGTGAGAATGGCTTGGATCCACCTTCCAATCAGTATTCATCCACACTGGCAGTCAAATCCGAGTGAAAATGTGTAAATCCGAGTGAAAATGGAGTAATCTGAGCAAAAATGATGGAATCCGAGTGAGGATGGTGTGAATCCAAGTTAAAATGCTGTAATCCGAGTGAGAAGAGTGGAAAATCTGAGTGAAAATGCTGTAATCTGAGCAAAAATGATGGAATCCGAGTGAGGATGGTGTGAATCCGAGTGCAAATGATGGAATCCGAGTAAAAAATGGGGAATCCGAGTGAGAATGGCTCGGATCCACCTTCCAATCAGTATTCATCCACACTGGCAGTGAAAATGGAGTAATCCGAGCAAAAATGATGGGAATCCGAGTGATTCTCACTCGGATCACCCTCTCAGTCAGCCTTCCACCACATTAGGAGTCAAATCCGAGTGGAAAAGGGGTCGGCCTTCACTTCCTCTCCATAATCCGAGTATAAAATGACTCGGAACCGATTGAAATGGCTCGGAAGTGGGTAAAGGAGGACTCGGATGAGTGAGGATTGGTTGGGAACCGATTGGAATGGCTCGGAAGTTCGAATTTTGGCCATTTTTCGCTCGGAAATAAACTTCTTCACACTCAGAATCTGATTCTCGAAGAATGGGGAACAAAAGGATTGATCAAGAAATATTTGTTGTTCTTATTATAAGATCGTGATTGGATCCACATATGTTTGGTAAAAAGAATAATCTTCCCATTTGTTTGAGAATAACAAAAAGGAAAATGTTCAATTGGAACATGAAAACGTGACTGAATTGGTCCTAGTTACTCTTCGGAACGGAGTGGAAGAAGGGGAGAGATTCTCGAACGAGGAAACGGATCCAATGACTTCAAAAGAATTGAACGAGGAGCCGTATGAAGTGAAAATCTCATGTACGGTTCTGTAGAGTGGCAGTAAGGGTGACTTATCTGTCTTTAGAAATTTGAATTTCTTCACTCGGAATGGCTCTGACAGGGAAGCTTTCCACTAATTGATTCATTTTGAGTAATTCTACTCGGATTTGAGCATGTATGTGTCATTCCGCTTGGATTCTCCAATAGGAGCCTATTCCATTCGAAAATGCTTCACTGTTACTCGGCTTTCGATCATTTCTGAGTAGTTCTACTCGGTTTTGATCATTTCTGAGTAGTTCTACTCGGTTTTAATCATTTCTGAGTAGTTCTACTTGGTTTTGATCATTTCTGAGTAGTTCTACTCAGTTTTGATCATTTCTGAGTAGTTCTACTCGGTTTTGATCATTTCTGAGTAGTTCTACTCGGATTTCAATCATTTCTGAGTAGTTCTACTCGGTTTTGATCATTTCTGAGTAGTTCTACTCGGTTTTGATCATTTCTGAGTAGTTCTACTCGGATTTCCCTTCAACAGTGGCATATTCCACTCGGATTTGATCTGTTCCGAGTCCTTCCACTCGGAAATGATCATTTCCGAGTCAACCCTTCTTTTTTTTTTTTAAATTCTTTTCATTTGCGGATGGGCTGAAATAGGTGTTCACAAAAGGTAGTCTTCTAACCCCTTTTTATTTACAATGTATTCTTTTTCCACTAACAACAGTCAGGGCCAAGATAACTCTTGTGAAATAATTTCGAACTCTTCCATTTCTTGGCCTGTCGAGGTTCCTCGTAGTGGACCTCGGCTCACACAAATGAACATCTGTAGGTGGGTGACTTCAGTCAACCGGGGCAATCAAAATCCCCAGGAACTGGAGTCCTTTTCCTTCGGGGTTCTTGAACCAAAATCACCTTTGCCCCTTGTGTCTCCGGACCGGGGTGAAGACTCCAACGTAGTGTACTACTACGCTGATGATACTAACTTTTACTCTGCTGTCCCATTTTTAGCACACGTGGTTACCATGGACACCACTGGATCATCTGTGTTGAGGAACGACCCCAACGAAACTTTCATGATCGTTGATAAGGTGAACTGGCTAGCACGGAAGGCCGAAGATCCATATTTTTGGGTGGCTAAAGACGTGGTGGCTACCTACAATTCCCACACCGTCGAAGATGACGATGTTTAGCTTAAAACGGAGTCCTTCTGGCAGAACAAGAAGTATGAGAAAGACTTTCGTCTCATCTGTCCTACCTTCACGGACCGGATCTGCCATATTCCGCGAGATCGTTTCCTCTACTTCCATGACTTCACACTACTGAAGGTGGGAGTCTGGTTCCCCCTAAACTAGTACGAGATGGGAATGCTGCGATTCTTGGACATCGCCCTCAGTCAGCTTCACCCAAACGGTTGGGCCTTGGTGATGGCCCTTTAAGTCCTCGGAAAAGCACCTCCACTTCACCCTGACCGTCGCCATGTTTTTTAGGTACGCTCAGGTGATGCGTCGAGCCGGCACCAGGATGGGCTTCATTAACCTCCGGTGTCAAAGCGACATCGTAAATTTTGAGGCCTATGCCAATTCTTGAAAGATGTACGGCTCCTCTTTCAAGAGTGTATTTTTTAAACTCTTCATTGAGAAGACCACGTCTCCTTTCTAGAAAGACGAGAACGACAACTATTTGATCCACACCGGATAGACCCACAAACATTTTCTCCTAGAAAGTACGACGTATTTTGTCGACGCAAGCTCTCTTTCTGAGACATCGCGCACCGTCGTCGATACCCTCCATACCCTCTCCCGGGGTGCTCCCCTCAGATGTCGTTCCCTTCTAGGAAATTTGGAGACACGAAATGAGTACCTCACTCATTTGGGTATTCACCTTCCTATATTTTCTTTTTAAGATTTTTGTACCTCAGTTTGAAGCTAACCATTGTTTTTTTAGGGAACATGAGTGTAGACGCTTTGGAGGAACTCTAGAAACATCTGGAGGGTTCTAAGGTCGACGTTTCCAGGGAAAACCACGTCACCCCAAAAATGAACAAGGCTGCCAACCTCCAAACCCCTGGAAGGGCAGTGGCCCTTAAAACCGGCCCTGTCAAGAGGAAAGAGAAGAAATAAGGTGCCAGTGTCTCCAAGAAGCACAAGGTTGACCCCGACTAGCAGGTTCTAGATAAAGGCAAGGGGATAATCATTGAGGAGCCGATTGAGAAGGATACCTCGGTCCCTATTTCTGGCATGGAGGCTCTGGAGGATCTCCTGGTCAAGACTACTCCTCTCGATGCTAATTTTGCCCTCCCATGGTGCCTCAAAGAGGGATTGAATCCTCAAGACCTTGAATTCGCTCTTGAGACCGCCATGTGGTACAATATTAAGACTCTCTCCACCATCTACTCCACCGCCACCGACGGTCCGAAGAGAGAGATTGAGCGGCTAAAAGAGAAGAACTCCTGGCTCTCCGAAGACTACGGAAAGGCTCATCAGAGGGTTAAGAGCCTCAATGAAGAAAATCAAGGCCTTCAGAATTTCGGGGATGATTTAAAAAAGAAAAATGACGTACTCCAACTCAAGGTGGAGAACTTGGAGAAGCTGGTTGCCGATCTTTAGAAGAAAAATGATGATTTAACCACTGTGGTCTAGGATGAGTGAAACAAATATAAAAGTGACATGACTAAGTTCGCCTGGGCCATACAGTTCGCCAAGTTGTTTATCGCAACCAAGATGCCTAGCTAAACTTGAACGGGATCAGTTTCTTTAACAGATTCCGGAATGGGGAGTTGGTAACCGAGGTTGGTGGGAGATCCTACATCCCTGTTGATAAGCCGTTTAAGTTTACCTTTTTGGCGGAGGGAGAAGATGACACCCCTCCTGGAGGTGATGGTAGAGATGAGGATGTCGGCTTTGACAGGGAGGAGGAGAACGTCGGCCCTGTGGACCCTTAATTTTTATTTTCGCTCTGTAGGTGGGATGAGCTCCGCCCTCCTTTTTTGATCATTAAATTACTTGGTCGTCGTTCATTTATCTTTTGTAACTATTTTCATATAATGATATTGATGTTTTTTGCTCATATCGTCTTCATTTTCATTTTTTTACATTCATTAGCTTAAAATATTACCACCTCGGTGCATATAATAAGATCGCTCTAAGTTTCACGTATAATTTTTAACTAAGTTTTTAACCATTCCGGATTCTAAATTCAATTAAGTCTACCACTCTGGAGTCCTTGGACCACTCCGGGGTTTAATTGAAAACTTAATCACTATAGGGTCCTTGGACCACTCCGGGGTTTAATTGAAAACTTAACCACTCTGGGGTCCTTGGACCACTCCAGGGTTTAATTGAAAACTTAATGACTCTGGGGTCCTTAGACCACTCCGGGGTTTAATTGAAAACTTAACCACTCTGGGTCCCTGGACCACTCTGGGGTTTAATTTAAAACTTAACCACTCTCGGGTCCTTGGACCACTCTGGGGTTTAAGACAATTGCTGGAAAACAAGTATTAAGTCATGAATATTCAAAATTTGTATTTTATTGATAAAATAACATCTCGACTGCATGTCTCATTAAAAACCTCCTAAGTAAACTCTGTGGGAAAAACCTTAGGTAGGGAAAAAGAGTGCATGACTCATGGCGCCAGTTAGCTGTAGTACACACGGAGGTTCTTTACATTCCATTTATTCCTAAAGACTTCTCATTTTAATGTTTCCAAAAGATAAGCTCCGCTCGTTGTGACTTCCTTACCTGGTATGGTCCTTCCCACGTTGGTGCCAACTTTCCTTGGTGAGCAAAACGATTTCCCACTGAGGCCTTTCTTAGGATGAGGTCCCTTACATTGAATCTTCTTTGTTGAACCTTCATATTATAACGCAATGCAGCTTTACCTGTAACAACTTGGTTATGAATGAAGGCTTCCTCTCTGACTTCGGGTAATAAATCTAGCTCATTCTTTAATCTCTGATTGTTATCTACCTCGTCAAGTTGGTGCACCCTTGGTGAAATTAGATTTATTTCCACCGGTATTACTACGTCTACTCCGTATACCAGTCAGAATGGGGCTTCTCCCGTAGATGAATGAGGGGTGGTCTGATATGCCCATAGGACATGACACAACTGGTTAGCCCATTCTCCCTTTGCCTCAACAAGGCATTTTTTAAGCCTTTTAAAATTTCTCTATTTTCCACCTCGGCTTGACCATTGGTTTGAGGATGCTCTACTGACGAGAATATCTGCTTAGTCTATAGTCCGTCAAGAAGACTTCTGAACTTCGCATCTGTGAACTGTGTCTCATTGTCCGTTATGA
Source organism: Clitoria ternatea (assembly GCA_037962975.1). Taxonomy (NCBI): domain Eukaryota; kingdom Viridiplantae; phylum Streptophyta; class Magnoliopsida; order Fabales; family Fabaceae; genus Clitoria; species Clitoria ternatea. The sequence goes on along the minus strand of CM075674.1, from coordinate 114,933,146 downwards.
CCCTTCCTGGTATTTCGAATCTCGTAACAATATTTTTATAGAAAAATCTTCGCATTCAGGCCGTGGTGATATGCACCACTGCGTCCGTTTCTATCCACTTCATAAAATAGTCTATTCCGACTATTAGATACTTAACTCCACCAGGCGCCTTTAGGAAAGGTCCAAGAATATCCATGCCCCATTGGTAGAAGGGACAAGGGATGTAAATAATTCTTTAATTGGATGTGGTGTTCATTGTTATTTTTCTGGCATGCATCACACCTCTTGACATATTCCACTGTGTCCTTGGCTAAAGCGGGCCACCAATATCCTGCCCTTAACACTTTTCTAGCTAGGCTTCTGCCTCCACAATGGTTACCACAAGCCTCCCCATGTACTTTGGCCAAAGCCTCCTCCACCTCGGCCTTATTCAGACATTTTAAATAAGGTGCGGACACTCCTCTTCTGAATAAACTTCCATCTACCAACACAAAGTTCGGTAGCTCCTTCTTCAATTTCTTTCTTTTCACTGGGCATTCCAGAAGTTGTCCGCTCACCATGTACTGAATAATTGGAATGACCCAGGAATCTTCAGGATGTGCTCTGAATTGGATGACGTACACTTTGAGAGGGTTTGAAATGCTTGGAGCAGCTAAAGTGCTTTGTATAACCATGGTTGTGCTCCCCACTTTTTTGTGCTCGTCAATCGAGATAGCACATCGACTTTAACGTTTTCTTCCCTGGGGACATGTTTGAGTTCTACATTGGTAAACTTTTCCCCAAGTCCTTAACTTTCGCCAAATATTGTTGTAAAAACGGTTCCTTTACTTGATAGCTTCCATTGATTTGTGAAATCACTAGCTGTGAATCGTTGCAAAGCACCGTCGTGCGCGCTCCCACATCTAGAGCCGCCTTGAGTCCTGTTAAGCATGCCTCATATTCTGCCTAATTATTCGATATCTTGAAATCAAATCTGAGGGAAATTTCCACGCTCACCCCATCTTCACTTTCAATTACCACACCGGCCCCACATCCCTTATTATTTGAGGATCCATCTACATAAATCATCCAATGCTCCCGCAGTGGTGTTGGGGCCTCTCCTGTTAGCTCTGTCATGAAATCTGCCAACACATGAGCTTTCAATGCCGTCCTAGGTTCATAGGAGATATCAAATTCTGATAACTCTACAGCCCATTTTGTCATCCGCCCTGCTAGGTCAGGTTTATGAAAAACCGTCCTCAATGGAAGGTCCATTCGAACTGTTATTGGATGTGCATGAAAATGTTGCCTCAGATGTCGAGACGTCCAAACAAATGCCAAAGCTGCCTTTTTTAATTTTTGGTACCAGCCTTCTGACCCTTGTAACACCTTTCCTATAAAGTATACCGGTCTTTGACCCTCGATTGTCTCTTTCACTAGTGCGGCCTCAATAGTTTCATTTGATATTAAGAGATACAGAAACAATTTCTCTCTGGGGTCCAGTCTTGTTAATACTGGTGGATTAGACAGTACCTCCTTTAGCTCTTGGAATGCTTTCTCTTTCTCTTCTCCCCATTGAAATTCCTTGTTTTTCTTCAGTGCTTTGTACAAGGGTTATGACCAGTGTGCCATCTTTGGCATGAACCGAGATAGCGATGCTACCTTTCCATTGAGTGACTGCACTTCCCTCACATTTGTTGGACTTCGAAGCTCTCTCACCACCTTGCATTTATCTGGTTTCGCCTCTATCCCCTTTTGAGTGAGTATGAATCCTAATAACCGCCTTGTTGGTACTGCGAACGTACACTTTAACGGGTTCAACCTCATGTTGTAGAGTTGTAGTCGCTGAAACACTTTTCGTAGATCCTCGATGTGATCTCCCTCAACCAGAGTCTTAGTTATAATGTCATCAACGTATACTTTAACTATCTTTGACCTCATCCCTTCGAAGACTCTGTTCATCATCCTCTAATATATAGCCCCAACATTCTTCAACCCAAATGGCATGACCGTGTAGCAGAAAACACCTTTGTCATTTACGAATGTTGTCTTTTCTTCATCCTCTCTCCATATTGGAATTTGGTTATAGTCGGAGTACGCGTCCATAAAGGATAGGAATTGGTACCCCGACGAGTCGTCCACCATCTGGTCAATGCTTGGCAGAGGGTACGGATCCTTAGGGCAATACTTGTTCAAATTCTTGATGTCCTGCACATCCGCCATTTACCATTTGCCTTCTTTACCATTATCACGTTCGACACCCAAGATGAATACTGCACTTCCCTTATAAATCTGGCCTTTAACAATTCTTCTGTCTGCTCACATGCCACCTTTTGTTTCTCTGGACCTAGCCTCCTTTTCTTCTGTGCAACTGCTCTTGACTCTGGATATACCACAAGTTTATGATAGCAGAAGTTTGGATCTATTCCTGTCATATCGGTCGCTGTCCAAGCAAATAAGTGCTTTTATTCTTTCAACAGTTTGATTAGTCGCTCCTCCATTCCAGAATCTAACGAATTATTGATCTCCGTACCCCTGACGGGGTTTTCTTCCAACACAATCCCTTTTCACTCCGTCCTCTGGTGTAGGCCTCTACGGATTTTCAGGATTCATTGTCAATTTCTCCATTGGGTTGAGGTCTATCAAGTTTACAGATTCGGGTACTGGTTCGCCATCATTTAATCTCTTCCTCTTTAGGGGTTTTTCCGCCTTGGTCATTAATACACTGAGGTTATAACAATACCTCGCCATCTGTTGATCACCCTGGACAGAAGATACATGGTTATCCTTGTCGATGAACTTTATCAACAAGTGTGGGGTCGACACTACCGCCTCCAGGGCATTTAGAGAAGGGCGCCCAATAATCCCGTTAAACAGGGATTTAATTGGTAGATTGCTTAGCTCCATTGAATGTCATTAACTCCTGGGTGTATGGCTACAAATCGGAGTTTGAGAGCCCTATCTTCTTAAAGCATTCATAAAAAATAACGTCGCACGAACTCCCTTGATCTACCAACATTCTTCTAATGGTTTTGTTTGTTACCACAGCTTCAATTACCATTGCGTCATCACCCCTAGCACTGTTGGACCGTAATCTTCATCAGTAAAAATGATAGCCGGGGTCTGAACTCCGTCTCTAAATGGTCTGTTGTCCACCTTCTCTTGAACTGACATGATCATTCTCAGATGATTCTTTCATGCTGAATTTGACACTTCGCCCCCGACAAATCCTCCAGCAAACATATCAATGACGTCCCTCTTGCCTGAACTAGGTGGTGGCTTCATCGAAGTCTCATCCTCATCATCAATGCTATCCACCACAGACCTTCCTTTATCTAATGCAGGCTTTTTTGAACTCCGTGCTTCCTCCTCTTCAACTGGGCCGATATCCTTCCTTCTTGGAGCCGCTTTCTCTAACTCCATGTTTGTCTTCTGTTTGAACAAGTATTGTTTCAACTTCCCTTCTCTCATTAATGCTTCAATGGCTTCCTTCAACTGCTGACATTCATTAGTGTTGTGCCCGGCCTGTTTATGGAATTCGCAGTATTTATTGGGGTTTCCAGCTCTCTTCATTGGAATAGATTTTCTTACTCCGTACACCATCATACCCCTCATTCCAACCTCCCTTAGGATTTGGTTGGGTCATATAGCCAGCGGGGTGTATTGCATCGCGTTTACGCTCCTCTCTTCTCTTGGCCTTGAGAACGCATCCCTGTCAGGTCCTCTCCTTTCCGGTTTTGCTTCCTTCTTTTCGGTCTTCTAACTTCTGGATCCGTACTCCTTTGCTTAGCAGCCGCCCAATGCATCTCTCTCCCTACGTACTTTACTACTTTGCTTCTGAATTCATCCATGTCCGAGGTGGTCCTTTCGCTAAAGATAATGCAAAAGGTGACCGCGGTTGTAGAGCTTCCACCACGATATACATCTGTATTTCCTCAGTCAACCCTGGAACTAGTGCAGCTTCCTTGTAAAACTTCTTCAAGAACTCCTTCAGGCTTTCCTCCGATCCCTGCCTGATCCGGGCTAACATGTGGGATGTCTTAGGCACATCCCTAGACACCACAAAATGCTACAAGAACACATGAGACATATCGTCCCATGAATCGATAGATCCGGCTAGAAGAGTTTTAAACCACCTCAAAGCTTCAACAGACAACGTCCTTGGGAACATTCTGCACATAACATCCTCTTTAGCACCTAAGAATAAAAACTCATTCACATAGGCATCTAGGTGGCTTTCGGGGTCAGATTCCCCTGTATATTTCCCAACTGACAACGGCTGCGGAGTCTGTAGATGCCTGGGGATAGGAACATTCATTAACCTCCTGGTGAATGGTATCTTGAACCGATATTCACCTCCCCTACCGTGGTGCATTGTCCTGCTTTGGCTACTCAACTCTTTAGTCCGATGCGTGGATTCCTACTCATCATACGCATATGTCAAAGATCGCTCTTGCTGATGGTGAATTTCTTGTTGTCTCCAGTCACCACCTTGGTTCTCTCTTCTAAGCTCTTGGATTTCCTGGTGTAGCTGCCTTATTATTTCATCTCTGGGATCCAGACGCACTACGACTTGTGTCCTTAATTTCGTCCCAGGGGTCTCCACTATCCCTTCATTGTAGTCCAAAGTCCTTGCCACATTCTGGACGTCCCCCTCTGGAGTTTCATCTCTTCTTTGACAATCCATAACTTTTTCCTGTTGCGATATGGGACTCACAATTTATGCGGTCCCACCGGGAATGCCAATGTTCTGTTCTGGAACCGGGGTCAAGGGTTGATTATCTTGACCGGCGTCAAGGTTTAATGACCCTGACCGTAGTTACCTCTGTTGCACTCAGTTTTACACCGCCTCAGTGGAGTACGGTATGTTACACCTAGGTTTAGTGGGAATCCTAGGTTCTTCAAGTTAAGGATGGTATTGATGTTCTTTATCCACACCGAGGTCAAGGGAACACACCGGAGGTGAACCTGCAAAAGATTCTCCGATGCTTAAGTCAGTACGGTTGTTACGGTAATATTGGATATTACGGAGATAACTTACAAATTAGGTTCGATGCTTCTTCAGTAATAAATGAGTTGTATTTATAGTGATTACCTTAGCTAGAAAGTTGATTTAACCTTCTTCCTAACTTACTGTAGCTACATCGTTTGTAGGGACACGCAGCCCATACCGATTCTGACTAATTGTCTAGTTGTCAAGATAGGACTGAGGTCGTAGTCTTGGAACCGTGGTTGTCATAAGTTTGGACATCAAATATGACATCTGAACTATTCTTAGACTATTCAATCCGATGACGTGACATCACTGTAATGCCACCCCGGTCAGGAAATTGGTTAACACCCTGGATCACTTACAATTCACAAAATATTTCATACCATAATTGTGGTTTTTTCTTTTAAAAATTGTATTTTTCTTAATATTTTATTGAATAATAACAACTATACATACCCGTAATATCCGTGGGCACCTGTCAAACCTACTCAAATTTGTTTAGATAGGTACCTAACGAGTAACAAGACAGGCACAAGTTACCCATCACGGACAGGTAACAAGTAAGTATTATCTGTTCCCACCGCTCCATTGTCATCCCTCTCAGAATTCCGTACAAAGATGCAAGGAAGCATACAATTAAAAACAACACTGGGAAACCATAGCCACAGTTTCAGGGTATCTGTGTAGAAGCAGAGTATGAGAGATAGTCTGCACACTCTCTACTTGTTCCAAACAATAGAAAATTACGAAAAATAATAAAATAAAAACAAGACAGGAAAAAACGAGTAGAGTATTCAAATTCTGAACCGAATAAAGACCAATATAAAAAAGAAAAGAAAAAGATAATGACACTTCAAAGTCTCCGCTTAAATATTGGCAGTCTTCTCTGCATTCCCCTAGCAGTTACAGAGTTGTCCTCTCTTCAGCTCTTCCCTTTCCTTCCTCCGCCGCAGCATTTTCTCGCCACCACCACAACGCCGTCTCTTTGCCGGCCGCATACTTTCAAGCTATGGTTCCTCCGTCGGCGAAGAAGGTGGAGCATGTGATGGAGATGTTCGGCGATGTCAGGACTGACAACTACTATTGGCTCCGAGACGATTCCCGTTCCGATCCTGAAGTCCTCTCTTTCCTCCGCGAGGAGAATGCCCACACCGATTCCGTCATGTCCGGTGCGAACATCCTCTCCCTTCCTCCTTTCACTTTCACTATCTTCACTGCCTTTTTTTTTCCTTCTTAGTTCTTATCTTTGAATTTTTTTTTTTTTTTTTACGATTTGAATAGCACTGTAACTGTAAGCAACTCTAGAAGTGTGGATTTTACTTAGTATAAACCTATAGTGAAGCCAAAACAGAGCAGATTCGTTGTTAAACAATACAAACATTAATCCTGCAAGGTGTTAACTTGGAAATCTTATTGTTGAACACGATTAATTGTTAAACAAATCAAAGACACAAGTTTAAACGTTCTATGATTACAAGGTGTTGAATTGAGAATTTCTTGTTTCATCTGAATTGTACTTTCTTTTTTCTTAAATTTTCTAGAAACAAAGGAACTTGAAAATAAGATTTTTGAGGAGATAAAAGCAAGGATTAAGAAGGATGATATCACTGCACCGTCACGTCGAGGGCCTTATTACTACTACAAGAAAACTTTGGACAGAAAGGAGTATGTTCAACATTGTAGGCGCCTTGTACCTGATAACCAGAAGGTGCCATCTGTGCATGACATAATGCCCACAGGACCTGAAGCTCCTAAGGAGCATGTTATTTTGGATGAGAATGTCAAGGCACAACATCACCAATACTACCGTATTGATGCTTTTAAGGTTAAATCATAGTCTAGTCTAATCTGCATAATTTTGTATATGAGAAGAGATTGTGGGGGGGATTATTTAAAACTATCATTTGTGCAGTATCATGTGATTTCTGTATAAATCGAACACAATTCTTAATATAATTTCTCTCATTTTATTCCTTATTGTGTGTAAAGTTACAATTGTTAGATAAATCCTTATTGTTCATTCTGCCATTTCTTTTGGCTTTCTTCTGATTTGTTTCCTGACTTCCTTGTTATGGCCTGATTTTATTTTATTTTTTCCTTTTTAGGTTAGCCCAAACCACAAGTTGGTAGCATATGCAGAAGACACCAAAGGAAATGAAATATATACTGTTTATGTTATTGACGCTGAGACTCAAGCTCCCGTTGGAGAACCTCTTGTTGGTGTTACATCGTACCTTGAATGGGCTGGTGATAATGCTTTAGTTTATATTACCCAGGATGAGATTCTCAGGCCTGACAAGGTCGGATATATTCCTTTTGTCTTAGTATTGATGTATTTGGTTCTAATGATGCCTTTCAAGGACAATAGCAGCAGCAACCAAAAGCCTTTTCTCCACTAGATGGAGTTATTACATTAATCAAACAATGCCATCTTGTTCTTTCCAAAACCATTTCTTCGGTGACACCATTTAACATCATTTTTAGTGATTTCGCTTCATCTTTCTTAATCTACCATTACCTCTAACTAGGCTTTCGTCTCTCCATGTCCGAACCATCTTACCTTTGATTCACTCACCAAATTCTCACATGTCAAAAAGCCATTGGATGAGAGTTTTAGTTTTCAATCTGACTTGGAGTGAAATTGACCAAATAAAGATGGTGAACGAACCGCGGAACACGAGAATTTTGGCTACTTTGTCTGTGTGAATCATTGTAGCAGTGATACTGAATGTTTTCTGCCTAATCTACGGCTAGGCATGCTTCTGTTCTTTTAAGGGCTCAATTTTTATTTTTTTAGGAAAAATGCATTTTCAATTAAAAAATAATTAGATATGTTTTAAAAGAAATGGAGAAAATTGTTTTTATCATCATAAGTTATAAATAGTAGCTTTGGAAATAAATAAATACCTTTTTCCTTTTCAAGTATGAAACAAATGTGCCCCAGTTCTTGCTTCAACATGTTATTTGAAGACATTTACAATGTTTGCCTTTACATTTTGTCATATACAAGTTCCCTTTTCTTTGTCACATTGATTAATTGTCTACTATTTTGCTGATATTTTAAGTGATACAGGCATGGTTTCATGTGTTGGGAACAGAACAGTCAAAGGATACTTGTCTTTATGTGGAAAAAGACAATACATTTTCTATCAGTCTTTATGCTTCTAAGAGCAAGAAATATTTGTTTGTTGCGTCAAGGAGTAAAAAAACAAGGTTCAATTTTTATTTGGATGTTTCCGGGCCTGAAGAGGGTCTTAAAGTTCTGACACCGCGTGTGGAAGGAATTTACACAACTGTCAGCCACCGTGGAGATCATTTCTTTATTCAGAGGAGAAGTGATCAGTTTTTTAATTCAGAGGTTGTAGCTTGTGCTGTCAATGACACCTCATCAACTACAGTCCTTATTTCCCACAGGGAAAGGTAACGCTATTTCTATATCATAGCTCATTTCTTTCCATCTTTATGGGCCATAATATTCTTTAAATTTTAATGATTTAATTGGCTTGTGTTGTGGATGTAGGGGTCATAGGGTAGTGTGTTCAAGGATGGAAAATACCAATGGAATGGTATTTGAAAATTGTGTTTATTTAATACTGATTTCCAACCTATTGGTTGATGAGTTGTTGATTATGGTGGACACATGTTCCATTTTTAGAAGTCGCGGATTAGTTGAGCCTGCATTCTAATAGAAGGCACATCTATAAGCACTATTATTGATCCTATATACGACGAGAACTGCTGTAGTGCATTAATTGTTTTTTTCCGAAAGTTCCCTCAATTAAAATTGGTAAATTAATTTTGGTTAAAATTTAAATTCACCCTAAAAACTGAGATGTGACTACTCCATCCATATTCAGTCGTTAATTAGTTAACAAATAAAACTAAGAATTGAAAAAATGTTTTTGATGGGATTAGAACCCATAACATAATGCATATTTATTATATTTAAATTTAATAAATATATTATTAATAATAATTTAATATATAATAAAAAATACATTTAAATATATTATGATTATTATATTTAAAAATATATGATATAAATTTATATTTTATTATATACAATTACCTCATCTATGTTGTATATATACTAACAAAAAATATGACTTACTATTCTGTATATATAAGATTTGTTGTTTATATGTGTAGATGACATTATGATCTAGTAGTTGAGCAATTGTTTTTCTATGTTTTTAGGTCATGAGTTCAAATCTCATCAAAAGTGTTTTTTTAATTTTTAGTTTGAAGTTTTTCTTAAACTTTATATTTTCGGGAGGTGTAAATTTGTATTTTAACCAATTAATTTCTTGCCTCTGTCATTCACGTAAATTAATTAGGTACATGAAGATTAAGGATAATTTTGGAAAATTGATTTAAATTACTGACAACTTTACCAATATTCCTTAATTCTTGTGAATCTTGTGAAGTGGCTAAAAAGGTCCTATATGTTGGATCAAAAGTAGTTCTGCTCATGAAGCTTTCTTTTCTTGTCTGTCTCTCCCCTTTGTTCTCAACTCTTTGGGCTTTCACCTTTAAATTAAACTTTGATGAGTTGTTCCCTTGATATGGTATTTGATCCCAGATGAGAGAACACGTGACTAAGTCAAGCGTTCCATCTTTGTCATCCACATTCTTTCAAAATAAATTTCATGACGAGGTGAAGTAGGCCTGTCAAGATTTTTGGCAAGTTGTTTCTTGAAAATTAACATTAAAATTAGCAATTCTATTCTCATTAACCCTTTGTTGTGTTCTATTCCATTGCAGTTTATAGTGGACTAATTTGCTGTCACATTAGTTTCATGTGATTCTTATCATCTCTCTACATCCAAGATTATATAGCACAAACAAAATATAAACAATAGAAATAATTGGAGTGTCTTTCTTATTAACCAAAATTCATATGGAATTTTCTTTTAGTGTTAAAATTCAGCAGATACAAGTTTTTAGCGACCATCTTGTAGCATATGAAAGAGAAAATGGTCTACAAAAAGTAATAGTTTATCACCTTCCACCCATTGGTGAACCACTAAGGAGCCTTGAAAGTGGTCAGGCGGTTAGTTTTATTGATCCAGTATACTCAGTGGGTTCTTCAGGCTCAGAGTTTTCATCAAGTATTTTACGTTTTACATATAGCTCATTAAGGAGTCCTTCCTCTGTATATGATTATGATATGAAGACAGGCATTTCAGTTTTGAAGAAGAGTGATTTGGTAAGTTAAAAAGGCAGATACACTGCTAAGCTATTCTTCACCCCTAATCATTTTCTGTGAATTTCTTGGTTATTTGCGAGGCTTGTTTGTTGCATAATCATTTCTTTGTTGTTCTAAGTTGCAGTGCTTCTTTCTTTCTGGTGCTATATAAACTTTACCTTTTGTTATGTTATGCTTTTGCATTTCAAGATGAATGCCTTGGCTTTGTTCTTTCGACTGGCATCCGTAATTCCATGAGAGATTTCCTTGTTTCATATTTGAATCTTTATTCACTTCTGGGTTTTTTTCTCAAAGAGTTTACCGAAGACACCGGATGAAATGCTAAAATTTGAATTTTGAGATAAAATTGAAGCTGACAAACATAATGGAACTCTTGGAGAAAGCTATGACGAAGGTTGAATTGCAGATACTTTTGGAGTAATTCATCGAATTAGTTCATTAAATTATAATTGTCAGTCATTCTAGTCCCTAAACTTTCAAAAAGTACAATGTTGGTCCTTGAAGTTGGCAGTTGTTGAACATTTCAATCCCTAATTGACAGGTCATATCATTTTGATCCCTAATTTTTTCCAATTGTCAATCATTTTGGTCTCTGACTTCAGCGTGCATTAATCAAATTGGTCCCCAATGTTGGGTCTAATTTGACAATGGTTGTCAAATTCAAGAACTAAATTTTGATTGATTTGGCAATATTAGGAACCAAAGTGACCGGTGATTCTAATTTCAAGGACCAAAAGAGATCAAATTGAACAGTGGTAGTCAATCTCAGGGGCTAACTTGATGTTTAACTAGATAATTTTGAAGAGGGAGGGATTTGCTCATGGTATTAGAAATATGCAAACTAGGTCCAACTGCCAATTTAACAAATAGAACGGGTTATTTGGTAAATAAAATGAGTCATTGGAATGTAGGATGATTGTGTGTGTGAAGCTGAGTTTGGAAAGGTGTCAGGTACTAATGGGAATAGTTAAGGTAATAATGATACATCTACTGTTAGTGTTGTTTAATTTTTCTCTTGTGTTGGTCCTATTTTACTCAGGTTCTAGGAGGTTTCGATGCAACATGTAACACCCTAATTATCTACAACTAATAAATCCCAAAATATGAGAAAATTTTTCACAAAAACAGTCACGTAACATTTGATGTAGAAGGGAGCAGGCAATGGGGAAAAGCTAAGAACATTCACGCGCATAAAGCAACCTACAGGGAAGCTAAAGACTGAGCCGTTTCAATGGGTTTATCGTAATACACCAATACTAGGGCGGATTGCACAACACCGTTTGTTCGCTTAGACGGGGTCTTACACCGTCCAGGCGGAGTATGGTAATACAGCAGCGGATAGAAGAAATTTCGCACCGAGGCTTCCCTTCGAGAAAATACTGGTCACTTAACAGAAGGAATGGATAAGGGAAATATGTTAATACATTCACACGCGTAGCATTTGGTGGAAAGGCGAAGTTGGAATCATTCTACTTGGCTAGGCGGGGTATATGTATCTTGGGCGGGCTGTCCTAGTTACTTGGGCGAGGTATGACACCGCCTAAACGAAATCTACATAACGCCTCCTTAACACAACCACAAGGTAATTTCCTCCATCGAGTATGGACAAGGGTTCACTAAGTAAATCCTCACACTCGCCTTTCACTTAGAAAAATGAGAAGTTATAGGGTACATAACGTTAGTAGGTTGTGGAGAAAGGAAGAGTTTGAACCTATTCCGCCCAACTCAACTAATTATGACAACGCCTGGGCGAACTTAGCCATACGCCCAAATCCGGGGTCAACATCGGGGTCCGGATTGCGTTAGTATCACCACGGATAGGAAAGGATAATGGTCGATATTTCGCTCTGGTAAATACTCGCTTCAGCGTGAGTTCTCGCGCTTGGGCGGATTGCTTCCCATACTTCAGGCGGGGTACGACTCCGCCCAACGTATTCGACATAAGCCTTTCCTAAGACAATTCTTGGTTCGTTCGGACTTAACTATAACCTGCTCAATCAAACTGTCCCTGCTTATCTATTAGAGCATAATTATAAAACAAGACAGCACTTAGCATCACACACACAAAACCATACATCCATATGTACATAAGAGTGTATATTAATATTTACAAATGCAAAAATCAAACTTCTTCTTGTTCATAAGGTTCTATTCATTCACCAAAACATTAACATCCGGTATGAGCTAGTCCGGGCTTTATCTAACAACGCCTCAATTAAACCTTCGAATTGCGTCAGCACTCCTCCCAGCATTCCAGCTCTGATTCTGATTCTCCTCACGAGAGACATTCACTGAAAATTGCCACTGCAGGGGTGAGCTTTTACATGTATAATGATACTCACAGACTCGGTATCAGCGTCAGTACACGCTCCTGCTATCATTCAACCTTTCTCAAGTAACCAAGTTCATACAATTCAAACAACATTCATGATACGCATAATTCACAGAGTTTATTCCACATCTAAATATATATTCATGCATTCAAAAGTCATACACATGCACATATACAGATTTATACATCGCCACAATCAACCTTACTTCTACATGCATGTCTGCGGATCCGACTCGGGAAAAGACTCTCAGTTACAGCCCCCTTTTTCTTTTGGCCCCTCGTCCCTCAGCTCTTACCAGGTGGCACCGGCCCCCCACGGCGTCTCGAGACTCATTTCTCTAGCTCCAACGGCTACCACGAGCCCTATTGGGATCTAGCCAGGGTTGGTAACTGGAAATCATTTCCCTTGGGGTTCTTGACCTTCCATGGGTCACCCCACTCTTACTCATGCAACTAACACATTCATCAGTACACATCATCGCGCCATGGACACATTACCGTAGTCATCAAATAAGAACGGATATTTCCCACTACTCATCATCGTTCAGTCAGTCACACCGATGCATGTTACAATCGATCATCAGACTAACAACATTGATCAACTCAATTAAGAACATACACATACATACTTTTCACAGAGACAACAAAATAGATCCATCATTATCATCCACGAGCAAACTACGCCATCGTCACGAAAATCACTATCAAAATCTCAAATCATGCACCAGTCCTAATGAAATCATAAAAACATGCACACACACACACACTTGGCAGTACGTTCATCCGGTACCGTTCTTAGACCATGCATTCGACATGCAAGCGCCCCCTACCTTAAGAAGACTCCTCAGAAACCTTTTCCGCTCTTGTCGTTGGGTCCGATGTCCTTCTCCTGGTTCGTCCGGTCTTCTTTGGCCTTGTCGTATTCTGCGCCTGATTCTGGAATGGGGTGTGGTCCGTTCTTCAGTACTGGAATCAAGATCTCCAGGAGCGAAGAGTGAGAGAAGAGAAGAAGAAGAAAGATGAAGACGAAGAGAGAAAACAGAGGATGAGGTGACGGAGAAAGAGTCTAAAGAAATAGCGAGAGTGTTCATCACTAAGGCTCACGACATATATATATATGTGTGCACGCGTACAGTAACGAAGAGTGGGATGGGAGAGTGCGTGCCCGTCAGTCACGCGCACTCCTCCCCGTCTCCTGCCTGCCACCATTTTAATATTTTAATGGCTTAAACCCACTTAGTTAAATGCACTTACAGTTATTTCTAGTTGAAATCAAGTCTTAATGGTTCATTCTTTATTCAGCACTTAATTTTAAAACGGGGATGTTACACAACACGTTATGTCACTGAAAGGAAGTGGGCACCTGCTTCAGATGGAACTTTGATTCCTATATCAGTTGTTTACCGAAAGGATCTTGTGAAACTTGATGGATCAGACCCATTGCTACTTTATGGCTATGGGTCGTATGAGGTAAAAGAAGAATGAAATTTATATGGATTTTATAACAGTTTCATTCACTAATATGTTTCAGATTCCTTTGTGCTATTGATTATTCAATAAGTAAAAATAGTTCCTTTTTTTTTTAATGTTCCCTCTGGTATGTAGGCAGCAGGAGGCACTATTTGTTAGTCTTCTGTTTTTTATGGAGGTTTTCCTTTCATGAACCTCACCTTGATACTTTTGTACTTGTCTGCTTGTATTTCCTCTAGAATAATAATGTGACATCACATTGTCAACAGGCATGCATAGATCCAGGTTTCAAATCAGCAAGGCTTTCATTGTTAGATCGGGGTTTTGTATATGCAATAGCTCATGTAGGTGGAGGTGGTGAAATGGGGAGGCGGTGGTATGAGAATGGGAAGCTGTTGAAGAAAAAGAACACCTTCACTGATTTTATTGCATGTGCTGAATATTTGATCGAAAAGAAATTCTGTTCTAAGGAAAGACTCTGCATCGAAGGAAGAAGTGCCGGGGGTTTGCTAATTGGTGCAGTTCTTAATATGAGACCTGATTTATTCACGACTGCTGTTGCTGGAGTACCTTTTGTGGATGTTTTGACAACAATGCTCGATCCAACCATTCCTCTCACTACCTCTGAATGGGAGGTGATTTTCATTCTCTTAGTCTGCCATTCCATATCAATGCTTTTTGTTTTTTGGTTACATATCAATGTTTGAAACAAATTGAATACTGGTTGATTTGATTCTAGAAGATGATCTTTTCCTTTTCTAATTTTCATTATTTCATTCAACTGAGAAATATCAGACTGTGCCTATCATTGTACTAAGGAAGAATAAGAAAATGTCAATTTCAGTGAAGACGTAGCTATCAAAGATGCATTGGCAATTTGGCATTTAACCTGTGAATAGTCCCCCTACAAAACAAGTATTCTCTTATTGTATAAATTATTAATTATTAATTTGTGATGGATCCATTGAAGACATAGTAATTGAAGCAAAATTTCCTTCACAAATAAGGGACATATATTGAGTGCTCCATTCTATGAGTTTTCCTTCTTTCAAACAACTTATTGTGGGGTCCAGGGTATAGATATGTGAATTAGACCAATGGTAGTGTAAGTGCTCAAAAAAGGGTATTCTTGGTTGTTAATGATATATGTTTTTGCTGGATTTGTTTCCTAGCTAGAGTGAATGAATTTCTCTAGTCAAGTTGTTCAAGAGAAAGAAATCGAGAGACAATTGGATGAATTTCCGTGTGTTTGAATTCACAACGGAGTAGTATATTTATAATAAAGCAGTAATAAATACAAGATCATAATACAAATCATATACAATCAATCTAATCAATTCTAATATATTTACAATATTCTGACACTCCCCCTCAAGCTAGAGCATATAAATCATATGCACCAAGCTTGTCACATAAGTATTTAATACAAGGACCCCTAAGAGACTTTGTGAGAACATCTGCCAATTGATCATTGGAATTTACAAATTTCGTAACAATGTTCCCTGATACAATCTTCTCTCTGATGAAGTTGCAGTCTACTTCAATGTGTTTGGTTCTTTCATGAAACACCGGATTAGAAGAAATGTGCAATGCAGCTTGATTGTCACAAATGAGTGTCATAGATGTAGTTTCCCTAAATTTTAGTTCTTCAAGCAAATGTTTAAGCCATATGAGCTCACATGTAGCCAAAGCCATGGCTCGGTACTCCGCTTCTGCAGGCTACAACATTTTGCTTTTTACTTTTCCATGAAACCAAGTTATCCCCAAGGAAGACACAATAGCCCGTTGTAGATCTTCTGTCAATAGGAGATCCTGCCTAGTCAGCATCTGAGTATCCAGTTATCCGAGTATGACCCTTGTCTTCATACAAGAGCCCTTTACCTGGTGCCCCTTTGATATATTTTAAGATGCAGATGACTACATCCCAATGACCTTCACAAGAGGAGTTAAGAAATTGACTTACCACACTGACTGCAAAGGAAATGTAGGACGTGTGATAGTAAGGTAATTTAGCTTTCCAACTAGTCTTCTATATCTCTCTGGATCTGAGAGAGGCTCCCCCTGTTCCGAAATAAGCTTAGTGTTGGGATCCATGGGAGTATCTACCGGTTTGCTCCCCATCAAGCCAGTCTCCTCCAAAATATCCATCGCATACTTTCTTTGAGAAATTACAACACCTGAACTAGATTGTGTCACCCCTATTCCTAAAAAATAGCGAAGCCTTCCAAGATCCTTTGTCTGTAAATGACGTTGTAAGTGTTGTTTTAAAAGAACAATGCCAGTGTGATCGCTTCCTGTGATGACAATGTCATCAACATACACAACCAAGTAAATACACCCAGAGGTAGAATGGCGATAGAAAACAGAATGATCTGCCTCACTCCGAGTCATGTCAAATTCTTTTACGACAGTGTTGAATCTACCAAACCATGCTCTTGGGGATTGTTTAAGACCATACAGGGACTTCCGAAGCCGACAAACTAATCCTGAACACTCCCCCTGAGCAACAAAACCAGGTGGTTGCTCCATATAGACTTCTTCTGTCAGATCACCATAGAGGAAGGCATTCTTGATGTCTTCTGTTCCATTCCTAAAACTACAGGTGAAGCTTTGTCTCACCCTGGCTAGCGAATTTCCGTGTCTCTCGGTTTCTTTCTCTTGAACATGGTATCAGAGCCAGAGCATTTCTTTCCGGTTCTTATGGGCTAAGAGTTGCCCTTTTGTTGTGGGTCAAAAGTTACCCCTTGCCTGGTCCGGCAGGCTTCGTTGGAGGGGGCGTGTTGGAAGTCTTACATTGTCTGCCTCATCATATTTCGCATGGTTTAAATACCTGTTGGGCAACTCTAACCATTGCCAATTGGTTTTGGGATATAACCTTTAAATCTAATCAATTCTAATATATTTACAATATTTTAACACAAGCCATGTCTTTAGAGAAATTAATTCTACATATTTGATTGTCTCTCATTATGTACTCTAATCTTGTTCTACCATATGCACACCGCTAGTTTCCATTTTCTTTTAAGTGGATTTTTCAGGATCCTTTCATCCTTTAAGGTACTACCTACCTCCGGTTTTAAATATAAATAAATTTTAATAGAATTTTTTAGTCCCTTAATATAAGTAAAATTATATTTTTCTAAATATGTGTCCTTTTATATATTTTCAAGACAATTAATTCTTTGTGTAATAAATGATACTAAGGGTATTTTAAAAAACTAAATTAAATATTTGATTACATTAATGCAAATAACTACTTCTAACCACTATTCTTAATATATATGAAATTAGTTACTTTTGTTTATATTTAGAACCGGAGGTAGTAATTTTTTCTTTGAAATATTGTTGTTCCCAATTTGATTTATACATTTTTTCCATATTATTTGTCATAAAATTCTCAGTTGATGAGTATGAAGCTTTTCTAAACATCACGCCATCCATTCGGCTTTTGAACTGATATATAATAAGAAGCACCGTATGCAATCCATATTCTCCTGAGATTATTACAGTTATGTGGATCTCTATCTTGTGTGTGCTATCAAAAATCTAGAATTTCAACTTTCAAGAAAACCCACAGAATATTGTATGATATAATTTTTCTTGTTCTTTTTTACAAATGAGATGGTTTCCTGATGTCACTGCAGGAATGGGGTGATCCTAGGATGGAGGAATTCTACTTCTACATGAAATCATATTCTCCCGTTGATAACGTGAGAACCTTATGGCTGTGTAACTTTCACTGGCTATCATTTTTTCTTTTTTCCATTGGAAAATAATTTTTATTTTCCTGTATAAAATGATTTTTTGGAATGATTCATTTTTAAAAAGTTGCTCTCATACTATGCAGGTGAAGGCACAGAATTATCCACACATACTTGTTACAGCTGGATTAAATGGTAAGCATATCTGATTAATGTCATGAGACTATTCCTGTTTTGAACTTTTGTTATGTAAAGACAGCATTCTTTCTGTCTGGTGATTATGATAATTTGGCTGGAAATTTATACTTTGTTATCTTATTATCTTCTTGCTCGTGCTATTGCTGTAGACCCACGGGTTTTGTATTCTGAACCTGCAAAGTTTGTGGCAAAACTGAGGGATTTGAAGACTGATGATAACATGCTGCTGTTTAAATGCGAGCTTGGTGCAGGGCATTTTTCAAAGTCAGGAAGGTAAAGTATTAGCCAATTTTATGATGTATTTGGGTATTTTTAAATCTGTGAAATTTTAAAATAATAATAATAAATAAAAGAGAAAGTGTCATCGTTATTAATAAGTATTGAAATGATGTATCTTAAAAATAAAGAAATTATAATAAAAGAAGACTCCTATGTCAATGGTGTGATTATTTTATCGTAAAATTAAATTATACAAATAGAAAATTTAAAATTGGGGAATGCATTATAAAAAAACATATTCGATTAATTTCATATGAACTGTTAAGATTAAACCTAAAAGTTCATATTCAAATTGAGTAAATTTAAGTAATAATATTTAAGACAAATAAAAAAAAATATTGATGTAGGAGAAATCATGTGGCAGAGTAAATTAAGAGGCCACTCTGAAATTTAATCTGTAAGGGATAACGTAATGCTATTTGTTTTTAAATATGTTCCACTTGCTTCTTTGCTCTCTTGTTCTGGTTGAGGATTTATATATCATCGATTAGTTGAGGAAAATACTAAACTATATTAGTCAATGATTATGAAAGAGCCTGCTATGCTATGTATTGTATGAACCAGCTCCAAAGTTGTTTCCCCAGTCTTTCAAATGCAGAACAAGACCTTTTTGAATTAGTCTCAAGCAAAGGAATAAGAGAGTATTTATTTATTAACCCTCTATTCAATTTATAAACTGTTGTAATCTTAACTCGTTAAAATTTAAGAATGATTATACCCGTGCTCGGTCACATTAAAGGTAATAATTTTACCTCTTTTTTTACTTAAAGACTAGTGTAATTTTTCTTGTTTTTCATATGCTGTGTGTGGATGTAGATTTGAGAAGCTCCAGGAAGAAGCCTTCACTTATGTATTCCTCCTGAAGGCTCTAAACATGACTAGTAAGCTTTAGTGTTTTCCATATGCTGTGTGTGGATGTAGATTTAAGACTTTTCTATCATGAGATTTTCAATAGCTATAGCTATAGCTATATTCCAGTTGTTGTAACTTGCATTTCTATGTAACTGTTTGAATGTTTGATTGTGATATTTCTTTTTCGACATGGTCATGTTATCACTATTCGAGTGCATTTGATATATTAAAACCAAGGAATCAAAAACATAAATAGTATGTATTGCATATATAATTAAAGATGTGTGTCAATATATAACTTGATTAAATACTTATCTGTAAGCTCTTTACATGAGAGCCTGTGTTATTAAAGCAACCTTGTAGAAAGGATAAAAAAAAGATACACCAAATGCACGTATTTATACTGTAATGCATGCTAAACGATAACGGGTAATAGAGACTTATAGTTTTAGAGACATCCATGATAAATGGCTTTCATAAATTTGCTAAGTATGCCAACATTATTCTTCACCTTGACTAGAATTTCTTAAGCTATTTCACTTCCAGATTCCCTTGTAAAATAGTACTTGCATACCAAGTCCAAATAAAGTTGGAACCTTGCAGATGAAAGAGTTTTTATCATCACATGAATGATTACCGGAAGTAGCAATTCTTTATGAACACTTCTCCTCATGTTAATTCAGAATGGGGGAAAATGTATTCTAACATCCATGTGATTCATCGTTTTACAGTACCTGTGATTCTTGGTTAAGTGAATTGATCTTTGACTATCTCAATAAGCTTTTCAGTTTGACTTTTACGGAGGGATTTAAGTTCTTTCATGACATCAACTCATTGTAACACTTCATCATAATTAATTAATTGTTTCCTGGAATGAATTTGGTTCTTATTCATCAATGCTTTCAGGCTAAGGTGGTGTTTGGTATAAAGGATCTTTGAACTTTCTTGGAAATATTACTTAAAACATTTCTTTACTCATGTTTGGTATGAGATAAAAAAAAATATTCCTAAGAATGTAAAATTCCCAGAAAACTTAATTATAAAGAAATTAAAAATTTCAGGTAAGTTTTTTTAATATTAAACATAGAAGATAAGTTACCCAGTAAACATATTTCTGGAATCTCACTTAAAAAGATCTCTCATACCAAATATCATCTAAGTGTAAAAACAACAAAATCTTCCTACGTCTAAGTTGGTTTTAGTATGTCTTGCTTTATCTCTAACAAATATATATTCATACTCTAGCCAAAAGAATTAAAGATCCAAATTGAAAAAAATACTAAACTTTGAAAATCAAAAATATAATTTTGTCTAAAATTATAAGTTGAAAGGTTTTCTTCAAATTATATTGCCCATAGAAAAATAAATAGATATTGTTCACTCTAAGGGTGTGGAGGGAACAAATATATTTGCTCAGTAATAGCTATAAGCTATTTTCCAATTAGGTTTACTTTTCTACCTCTCTTAATAAAAAAAATAACATAGGTTTTTCTATTCTTTAATTTTTTAATAAATTTTTTAAACATGTGAAAGATCACATTGATACAATCATAAATTCTTATATAAGAAAATTAATTTAATTAGAATAAATATCAATGTAAATTTTACATTGCTCTCCAATCATGAATTACCCTTAAAGGAAAAAAAATGATTTATGTATTCCATTAAATATCTTATTTATCGTGGTTTTTAATCGGTTAACAGTATTAAATTTTTTATACTAACAATACATTGACTTTTATAATGAAAGTCATATTTATGGTTAATTAGAATTATTTGGCAAAATAAAAATCTTTATTTTTATTTTATTTATATTTAAACATTAATAAAAATTAAGAAATATTTCTTGGTTGAAATAAATATTGGTCTAATTAATTGAAGAGTAAACTCATCAAACCTTAAAACATAAACTAATCTTATGAATTCTTCATACTTAACTCGTCAAAACTTTTGATAATAATAATAATAATAATAATCTAGATACACACCATACCAACGGCATTATCAGCTGTGATATTTGAAAATGAAAGAAGAAGAAGAAATAGGAAAGCATTCTTTTTTTGCTCAAACTTTTATCCTATGTTCCCTACCTGCTGCTAATTTGTCTGTCCTAGATAAAATTTTCATGTAACCAACATTGTAAATCAGTGGATGGTAATGACATGTAGGACCCCTTAATAGCAAGCACCAGTTTGGACTATAATGTTAGCTTTTAAGAAATTAGAGACCTTGTCTTGAAAGTCTTCCACTTAAAGTCTGCAAAATCCAAATTTCAGTTCAACCACAATCATCCCACATGGACCAATGTCTTTGATGGCGCAATCACCGCAATCTAACACCATTCACTCATCAATTTGAATACCCCATTGCACAAACTGACTTGAAGAGAGTACACCACACTTCCCATATCCACTACCACTTTATGCCTGTTTGCTTCTCCGTTTAAAAAATAACGGTTTGTTAAAATTTTGATTATCTCGAATGACGTGATGAATTAATATTAATTTTTAATTTTTTTAATTTTTATAACTCTGTTTTTTCAACTCATTATAACAAATCATGCCTTATCTTTCCAGTTTCAAACTTCCTGTTACCGTTGATGCAATTTGGTGCCAGAGTTCACACGGGAATTATTTTTTTTCATATGGGGTTTGGTGTAAATTTTAGAAAATCAATATCATTAATTGAGGTTAACGATATTTGACTATGCCCTGAAAATTGTGCTAGAGTATGCCTAGTCTAAGTATTTGAATGTTGAAACTTCAAGATAGTAAATTTCCCAGCAGAGTAATAGTAAGGTGAACGGCATTAAAGTGAAATTCACCCTAATGGTAAAATAATTCACTAGCTTCTTCTAACGGTGTAACATTCTTACGTTGAGTAATTATGTTTGATAATGAAATAGTTTCTTTAGCCAGTAAAATTTTATCTTTATTATTATTAAAATGGGATCGGATAAGATGATTTAACTTATTAAATTATTAACCAGTTAACTAATCGATCTAAAATATTTTTATTTACCAACTCAACTATAATTTCATCTTTGATTTAATCATAATCATTTTTATAGACCTGAACGGTCTGATTTTAAGGTCTTATCTGGTTCCCTCGTTGAAGTCAAATAACAAAAAAGGGACTCTACAGTTAAACAGAGTTTTAACTATCTCGAAATACGTAAATGAAAAATATTAATATTTAAATTTTTTTTCTTTTTTATAACTTTATTTCCTCAACTGTATACCCTACTGACATTAAAAAAATATTATTTAACCCATAACTTTACTATTGATTGCCACAATCCAATCACCGCCCCACCGGCAAGAGGGCCAACTGGTACAAGTGGTTCGGTGGCTCCATGTTGAAAAAAAATACTACGTGTTTATGATTTACGATTAGACGGTTAATAAGGCAACTAAATCTTCTGATTAAGTAGTCATTAGCTGAAATAAAATAGGTGTTCAACTTTTTTAATTTCATATATACCACATCACCAACTACCACTTCCTCATTGTCGAGTGTGAACCCCACTCTCTCACATTAACTTCTTTTTCCTTTGCCAAAATTACTCTATGTCATTTAATTTACGAGTTATTAATAAAAATATAAAAAATATGATAATAATTAACTTAAACATATTGATTACTCTCGTTTAAAAAATTCTAAGAAAGTTGAATATTTTCAATTTAAAAATTTCTTATATTTATTCTTAGTATTATAAATCAATTGTTAACAATAATTATTTAATAGTAGGAACTATTGTCAAAATGCTAAATTTAACCAAACGAAAAATATAACAAAAATTGTTTTAAAAAAAGTAAAATTTAGGAAGTCTCTATCAACACTAAAATATATTTAATGACCATAAAATATAATACGGTAAGTATGAAATCTATGATAAGTTATGATCCGAAAATTTTGGCTAGAAAATTAACATGTTAAATTAAACAAAGGAAAAAGAAAAAGTTCTCAACCACCAAAAGAAGTGAGTCGGTAAAAGTATTTGTCTGTTTCCTTCTTCACATGCAAGCTAAAATCTTCAACAATGTCATGGCTAATGATACTTATTAAGATTTTGTGTCATCACATTAAGTTTCTAATAACATATTCAATTCATTCCAATTATTCTTGAAGTTATAAAATGAGTCACAGTATAATCCAATCACTATATGGAAAGGGTTTAAGAAATACAAATATTAAATTGATTACCAGCAAATCTAAATTAAGGTACTTAAAAATAGAAACTTAATTAGTGGTGAATAATGTGCGACAAATTCCGGATAAAAAGGGCAATGTGGAAGCATTGTTCTAGAACCTCAACGCAAGTAAAGACCATTTTAATGCTTTTCAAATGGTAAACACTGTAAACAATTGCTGTAAGCTAAGCATACTTAGTGATTAGGAAAAGTCAATATTCATATGTTGCTTTCGTAAAAACAAATAGTGATAGTTTCTCAATGCAATTTGCTGAAAAGGAATCCACCAAATGATATGCATAGTTCCTTCTGCTGTCACATCTGGGTTCTGCTTACAGTTGTCATATGCAAATTGCCAAGAACAGCATGCACCCTAAACAAAAACTTCCCCTTATCCTTGGAAAGTAAAATCAACAACCACATTATTACTGTTAGTAATTTAGTTACACACTCACTGGCCCTACATATAAACATCATTTTAAATGTATGTTTGGTAAATAAAGTTCTAAAAAAAAATTTAAAGGTTAATATTGATTATTCATAGATAAAACAATAAAAATTTCATTTAGTCGTAAGATTCTTTTGTATTTCTACCGTCATGCGGTCGTGTTTATTGCCATAATCGTGACTGTATATGGGCATTTCAAGATGCAATATGCCAAGAAGTTACTGCAACATCCATTTAATCAAATAATTAGTTAAGAGTAATCTTCTCTTCTCTTGACACCTTTGTTATCTGTTTTGAGACATATGAAGAAAATAAATATGACAACCAAACTCTCTTTTAAAGGGTATTTGCAAAACAATCCATGCACATGTAGAATATATATCATAAAATGTATACAAATTTGAGTATATATAGGTAGAAAATTAATGGAGATGGTGTAGGTGAGGAAGTCAAATTCGGTAATGAAAGCATAAAATTGTAGGTCTTCTCCTCTCTCAGGTGATATCTTTCTCAAGTCATGTAACCTCTATTACAGGTGCAACAACAGCAATGTGACCCCTTCCCACTCCTATAATTAATCAATTAGAAAATTTATAATAAATTTGATCAATGTATGTTTGGTTGAGAATGAATTCTTTTGTAAATTTTCACTAGTGAGATATGGTCAACTATTTTAAGCAGTGAGAAGAAGATCATGGTTACAGAAGAAGCTCCCCATTCTGATAGAGGGTTTCGGGCAAGAGAAGTGACTCGCCCAATAAACACCAATGATTGAGCTCAAAGATGGTAAGAGAGTTCGAAGGAGAGTTTAGAGAGGGTTCGAGAGGTTTAAGGCATGTGAGAAAGTTTGAGGAGGTTTAGAGAATGAAAGGCCATGAAGAAGGGTATACAAAAATTGTTCCCTAAATGAAACTAAAATGCATCAGTTTTGAGGAAAAATTTGGCATAGAGAGAGTAGTTTACATTGATTATATCAAAACCAACATAGAAAGTGTCTAAATAATCACAAAATTTTCACCACACTTTCTTATAGGGTTTTGTAATAGCCAACGTAAAGTTTGTAATTTATAAAATCCCAAATTTTGCACTAGTGACTGAAGAAGGTACAATAAAAATCTTTTTATCCTTATAAAATTTCAGTTTTCGTTCCTATAAAAATTTTATTGTGTTTTTCATCCCTCATTAATATTTTTGTTTTGTTTTTTTATCTCTCATTAATATAAAATGTTCAATAATAGTCTCTTATTAATATAATTATTTTGTATTAGTCCTTTAGTTTTTGTTAATTGTAATTCTTCCAACAGATTGACACGTTGTTGTCTGATATTTTTACTAATTATCTTACGTATAATATAATTTAGAAGTTATTAATAAAAATATTAAAAATTTGATAATATATAACCTAAGTGTATCCATTACCTTCATAAAAAAATACCATGAGAGGTTGAATATTTTCATCTCAAAATCAAGATATAATTAGATGACATATCGATGAATTATATGAAAGTTTATCAAACAATCAGTTGTTCATAGTGACTCTCTAATAACGGAGACTATTTCTAAAATATTATACTTTGATAAGTATTTGAATTATCATATTTACATGATATTTAGTAATAAAACAATAATTCCTTGTAAATCACAATAAGTATATGTACATTATGTTCAATGTTTGTTCATAAGTTGGTTGATTTGAAAATTGATATGTTTTAAGCGAGAAAAACAATTGACAATTAATAAAAGGTGTTGGGATCGACTTTCTAATTCTATCTATTCCTTTGAGATCCTATTATATATGGTTAGACATTAATCAAATTAATGAGGCATAAAAGTCATGAAACACAATCTCTTAATAAATAGCTTCTAAACCTTAACATTAAGTCACAATCCCTTGATAACTCAATACTAAGATTTGAATTGAGAATAGACTTTAACAATAATTAAAATCAACTTTATCCTTAAAAAAAGAATGTGATGAGTATTTCAATCCTAAAACTGTTTGGTGACCCAAACACACACTTATAACACTCTCGAGAATAAAAATAAGCATTTACATAATTCGTTCGAGCTGCAAGTGTGCAGCTGGAGCAGATGACCGTTAGAGGCTGATCAATAATTGTCCATTTGCCGCTCCCTTTTGATGCCCAAAACCTATCATAACCATAAATAATGCTTCTCCCACCCATAACGTGAAAAACCATGTGGCCTTTGTAACATTCATTAACAGTTAAATTTAACTGCACACAATATTTAATAAAACTAAGATGAAAATTAAATTAACTTAATAGTTAACAAATATAAATTTAAATATCATGCCTTATTAAATAAAAATTAACATGAAAAAAATATATTTTATCATATGTATTTTATAATAAAGTAGATAAGTGGAAATAAATTATTATATAATATATTATCAAAAATGTATATTTAAATAAATATGAATAAAATGTATATTTTAATTTTAATTTTTAATTAACTTCTCCCTTTAAGCATTAATTATAGTATATTTTATTTAAATAGTTAGTGTTTAGTAAAATAGTTAATGTATTTAATTTGACGTATATTTCTTGATTTTAAAATATTAACGTAGGAGATTAAGTATAGTCTATGTATATATATTAGTTTTAATTTATATTTTTAATAAAATATTAAAACAGTTAATTAATGTAGTTAATTTTCATTCGTTTGTTGATTTTAAAAAATATACAATTTATAAATTATAGTAACTAAAGATATTAAGAATTATACATATATATATTACTTCTAATTTGAATTTTTAATTAATCTCAAATTTTTAGGTATTAAATATAGTATATTTGATTTAAATAACTACAGTATTTGATTTAAATAGTTGTGGTGTTTAATGCATTGCATGTTAAATTTACTTATATATATTGTCGATTTAAAAAATATATAATTTACATGCTTAGTTTTTTATTTGGTATTGTTTGTGGTTAAAATGTTTAACCGTTGACAATGTTATATGTTTTGTGTAGGAGAAACATTGTTTACAATTATAATTTTTAATTATTGATAATGATTATATAATTCAGAATTGATACGACGCAAGCACGTGTCATACTCCCACCCACCATGTCGCACTACATGCATAGGATTTATAGGTTGTATAAACCTAAACGACACATAAAAAGAACTGCAGGCATGTAAAATAATTTTTTCAGCTGCCCCATTAAAATACAGCCTTCTAACGGGTTTAATTTTGGCACTTTATTTGTAATTTACTAATTTTTCTCTTCCCTTCGAAGACTTCATAAACACTTTTTTCTTTATTTGAACGTAATTATGAATTCTTCAAGAGCAACTAAAACAGAACTCCTAGCAAATCCACGGAGAAAAATAGAACTCGAAGTAAGGAATAAGAGAACAGAGTATTCTCTTTTTAAGAATAAAAGAACACTTAATTTTTTTCTCTTCTTACCCATGAAGACTTAAAATATCTCTTTTTTACATCTCTTTTTTATATATAAAAAAATTATAATTTCATAATTAACAGCTAAACTAAAATTCCAAGAAATTCGACACAAATAAACAATTCGAAGCAAAGAATAAAACACATAGTATCTCATGTTTAAAAGCAATAAACTATGTATTGAATTTTTCATTAAAGTAAAAACCCAATAGACTTTTTTTTTTTTGTGCAAGATAGACGTTTAGCTCTGTATAAAAGATAAATATTAGATCAAATAAATTATATGATGAATATAGTATAAAAAAGGTAGTAATATTATAATATAAGAATATTATTTGATATTTATATTATCAGAATATTTATTTGAGAGTCAGTTAAAATGATACATATTAAAATCCTCTTAAATAAGGTTTGGAGTTTAAATTTTATGAATGAATAAAAAAACTTTACAAAAAAATTTAGTTTCATTCATTCTATGTAAAGATATTTTCAACTCGAACCAGATTATTTCTACCAAAAAATACATGTGATTTTAAAAAATAATATAAGTCTTTCAAAAGAGGAATATCATGAGGATGAGTGTTTGGTTATTTGTTAAAAAGGTAGCAGACGTTAGGAAAGACAATGCATAAGAAAAAAGTTATATGGACAAAAACAAGTATTATAAAGTTTGTCTATTCCAACTTAAATTTTCTTTTGTAAATGTTCTAAGGGTCATGAAATGAGAAATTACAAATTCAATCCTTATTTTTACCTAAAATATTTATGTGAAACAAAAAATATAGTGGTCTTGCAAGTTCAAACATTAAATAGTATATTAAAAAAGGAAAAACAGGGGAATTAATAAAATCCGTTGGATGAAAATGACGTAAGTGTTGAGTTCATTCATCGTCCATGTAACGAAGGGTTTTATATTCTGCGAACCAGACAAGAAAAAACGATAACAGTCCTTGTAGTATGGTGAAGCTGAATTTTATAAACAAAAAAAGACAGAGACTTTGAAATGTATTTGAATCTAGTGCGCTCCAACGTTCAAATACACCAAGGATCCTCGTGATCCATCAAACGGTCACAAATTTCCATGTGAATTTCTTTAAATTGATCCAAGGCTTCATCATAAAATTTCTTTTTCTTTTCATTAACAAGCCTCTTTTTTCTCCTTCTGTTACTATAAATAAGCGACTGATCCATCCTGCGTGTAGATCTCCAACAAAATCATAATTTCCAGAGACACCTTCCTCATTTTTCCATCATCTTTATCATCATTATACCTTCTTGTCTACGAGAAATAATAGATTAAATCAATGCCGGAGTGGTACTTTTTCCACCCTTTCTTTTTTTACTAAATTTTTTCGAATTTCTTTTACTCACAAAGTTCTTTTGTCAGATCCCATCTTCATAGCAAACCGTGATCTAATCAAGACCCACCTTCCAAGATGCAATTTTGGGTATGGGTTTCAAACCTTGTTCTGATATTTTCATTCCTCAGTCAGTTCTCAGAAGGTGTGGCAAAGGCATCTTCAGCACCAAATGCTGCTCCAATCTGTTCTGAAGAAGACAGAGCCTCTCTTCTCAGCTTTAAAGCAAGCATTTTGCAGGACACAACAGATACTTTGTCATCCTGGACAGGCAGAGATTGCTGTGATGGTGGCTGGGAAGGAGTTCAATGCAATCCATCCACAGGGCGAGTTAATGTGTTGCAGATACAAAGGCCAGCTAGAGACAGTGACACTTACATGAAGGGCACTCTTTCTCGCTCACTGGGCAATTTGCATTTCTTGGAGGTAATGGTGATCAGTGGTATGAAGCATATTACAGGATCAATTCCTGCTAGCTTCTCTAATTTAACACGCCTCACACAGTTGGTTCTGGAAGACAATTCCCTTGGAGGCTACATTCCTCTGAGTTTAGGTCGTTTATCCTTGCTCCAGAGCCTTTCATTGAGTGGTAACCATCTGAAAGGACAGATCCCTCCAACACTAGGGAGTCTGAGAAACCTTATCCAAATTAATTTAGCAAGAAATTCTCTGTCAGGTCCTATCCCCCTTACTTTTACAACCCTTAGAAATTTGCAATACCTTGATCTCAGCTACAACTTATTATCAGGTCCTATCCCGGATTGTGTTGGGGAGTTCAAAAATCTGACATACATAGACCTGTCCTATAACCTTCTAACAGGAAAAATTCCAATTTCATTGTTTGGCCTTGCCAATCTTTTAGACTTGTCCCTGAGCTATAACAAGCTCACTGGGAGTATCCCAGATCAGATTAGCAATCTGAAATCCCTTGCAAGTCTTCAACTCAGTGGCAATCTGCTCACAGGGCATATTCCACTGTCCATATCAAGATTACAGAACCTGTGGTACCTTAATGTATCAAGGAATGGGCTCTCGGATCCTTTACCAGCAATCCCTATCAGGGGCGTCCCTGCCCTTTTGTCCATAGACCTGTCTTATAATAACCTCAGCCTCGGCATTGTGCCTGATTGGATCAGAACCAAGCAGCTTAAAGATGCCCATCTAGCTGGGTGCAAATTGAAGGGAGATCTTCCACATTTCACCAGGCCCGACTCTTTGAGCTCCATAGACCTATCAGATAATTTTCTGGTTGATGGTATTTCAAATTTTTTCACAAATATGTCCAGCTTGCAAAAGGTCAAGCTCTCAAACAACCAGTTGAGGTTTAACATTTCTAGAATCAAATTGCCAGAAGAGCTGTCGCTGTCTTCCATAGACTTCCATGCAAATCAACTGGTGGGTTCACTGTCAGCAATCATAAATAACAGCACAGGCAGCTCTTTGCAGGTTATAGACATATCAAACAACTTCATTTCAGGTCACATTCCAGAGTTTGCGGAAGGCTCAAGCTTGAAGACATTAAACTTGGGGAGCAACAACATATCAGGTCCAATCCCAGCTTCTATCTCAAATTTGATAGAACTTGAGAGGCTGGACATTTCAAGAAATCACATATTGGGAACCATCCCTTCAAGCCTGGGACAGCTGCTGAAACTACAATGGCTTGACATATCCATAAATGGATTAACAGGACAAATTCCAGGTAGTTTGTCACAGATCACTGGTCTTAAGCATGCAAGCTTCAGGGCAAACAGACTGTGTGGACAAATACCACAAACTAGACCGTTCAACATCTTTCCAGCAGTTGCTTACGCACACAACTTGTGTTTATGTGGAAAACCTTTACAGGCATGCAAGGGAAAGATTTAAGGTAATATAGGTCAGTGAAATGCTGACTTATTTATCATGGTAGATATGCTCATGCCTTGTGACCATTGTGACATGAGCAAGCTAGATTAGGCACCATCATATTTGAATATTTCTTTTCAAGATTTACAATAATGCTGAAGTTCAATTTTACCATTCAACATTTATTTTTAATAAAGGATGCACTCATGTAGTAACATGCTTTAGATTATATATGAAAACAGTCCGTATAGATTGTTGTGTGTACACATTTGAAAATATTAAGAGCAAAACCCTGGCACGTGTGTGTGGACCTTTGCTTTACAAAATTTACCATAATGCTACATCTTACCAAATCCTCACAATCTCACCATGAAACACATGAAAAATTTGAATTAGAGTTGAACACAATGCTAAAGTTTACAACGCTTGAATTAAGCCAACAAAGCAACTACTAGTAATGGAACACAAATTTGAATCTCATGAATTATCTCCCTAGAGCCACACACCAGACCAGACTATATTATCAACAGTCTCAACCAAATTCAAGGGAGAATGGACACGCTAAAAGGAGACAAATCACTTGTAGAATAAAATGTAACCACCATTCATGAATCTTTCAAGAGAAGGGTACAAAAAGATGTTCAGTGAGGATTTCAAAGGCATTAAAATAGCAACACCTAAATATAAGACTTAACTAAAACATGTTCCAAGATTTACAACCCTAGTCTATGCACCTAAAGACCACTATTACTCCTCATCAGTTAACTCTTCATCTTCCTTCGCAGCAGTTTCCTTATCAGACCCTTCCTGCTCCTGCTCCTGTTCCTGCAGGTAAAACAACAGCTTTAGAAAGGAGATTAAAACATAATTAGCATCATAAGCACACATAGAAGCAAAGCATAAAGCATACTTCATCTTCAGCAACTGCTTTGTAGCTTTCAATAGCCTTCTCATACTCCACCTTAAGCTCAGCAACCTTATCCAAATAAGGCTTCTTCTCCTGAACCAATGAACCATATCAAAACACTTAATCAACATCACCCCAACCAATCACAGGATCACTAAAATACAAACACAACATTCTAAACTTACTTCATCAGTCATAGACCTCCACTTCTCACCAGCCTCCTTACCAACCTAAACAGTTTTTTCCAACAAGCAATCCAGTCAAAAAATCTTCACAAAATTTTACACAGCAAAGCCAGAGGAAGATATGAAGTAGACAGTTTTCACTCACCCTTTTAACATCCTTTGAATCAGGATTGGCTTCCTTGAAAGATTTTCTAAAATCATCCCTGCAAAAAATTTATGCCCTCAATCAAACCCTCACACAAACACAACATCATCAAGTTAACCATTCACACATAGAGCACCAGAGAAGCCTTACAAAAAGACAAAGAAAGCTGTAGGAGGGCGTTTGGGCATGTTAGGGTCCTTGACCTTCTTCCCTTTCTCAATTCTGGCCTTCTTAGCCTTTGGTTCTTTAGCTATAGGTTTCTTCCTACACAATTCGAAAAGGAAAACAAACAATATGTCAACAAAACCAACACCAATTGTTCACAAAAAAGAAAAAAAAATCAATGAAACAACAAAGTCAAAAACAATAAGCCACCTCTCTGTCTTCTTAACTTCATTAGCCTGCTCCACAACCTGAGCATCTAAACCAGCAAAGCAAAACAAAAACAAAATTAAAACAAAGTAGATCTAAATTTCAATTGCCTTGAACAAAAATTACATCAAAAAACAACAAATATAAAATAAAATCACCTAGGTTCATTTTAATTTTAGCTTCAAGGCTGCAATTGTGCATGCTGATAAGCGCGACAGGCACATCCTTGTTGCACTCTTGGCTACAAAGACGAAACAGTAAAAACACAAATCATCAAACATTACAGCGTCGATTGCAAAACCTAAAAGGTAAAATCATCAACGTTATTACGTAGTAAGGAAGAGAAATAGCAAATTTGAAGTGCAGTGTGATAGTGAGAAACGAACCAACGAGCAAAGGCACTGCCATCTTTGGCGCGGACGAGAACGGAAGCGGAGCGAGAATCAACGGCATCGACCCTCTTCCTTGACTGAGATGCCATTTGGAAATTCGTGGAGATTAACGATGCACTCGCTGTTGCTTGTTGTATTGCAAATGAGAGTGAGATTCGCAACGATTGCAAATATATAATATGAAATTAAAGGAGGGAAAACCGAATAAACATTGATTTCGTTCAAGCGCCAATAACCGCGCCTTTTCCCGTTTTCTATTTTCCTCTCGCTTTCACGCTCATTTCTTCGCTTTTCATTCAAATTCAATTGGGCCACTTTTCGGCTCTATTGGGCCTATTCTTTCTGCTTTCAATTTCACCGTTTTAAATTTTATTCTTTTCTTTTTAGTCGACAAAAAACAATTTATGTTTTTATTTCTAAAATAAAACACTAGGTTTGAATTTAGATTTAAGGAAGCATATCGATAAATAACATTGGGCCTTTAATTTATTTTTGCACCCAATGTATGATGAACCTTAACACCAAACAAGGCCACACTACATTGGGCCGAAGATACATAAATAGAATGGTAGGACGTGTTTAAGCCGTTGATTGCATATTAACTTCTCATATTTATGGGATTTAAATTTGTAACACTAGTTTAATTATTAATCAATTTGAATTAGTCAATTGTGTACTAAGATTTAATAAAGAGAATTTCATCATAATAAATTATTAAGGTTGCACGAAACTAAAAATAAATATTTTCATTGTTTACCAAAAATAAATCTTCTTTTTCAGCAAACTAAAAATATATCCAAATGTAAACAAGAGAAAAACTTCTAAAAAAACTAAATCATGAATTAGAGAGATTAAGAAAAGAAGGTCCGGCATCAACATTCAACTTATACTAATTAGAGAAATCATTAAAAAGAAAGGAATTGACAACGTTAGAAATTAAATTAACAAAGAGAAAAACTTTAAAAAACTAAATCATGATTTTAATGAAAAAAATATCAGAAAATATGTTTACCATATAAACAACTTGCTATAAAAGTTTTGCAACCTTTCACCTAAAAAATAAGATTAAAATATATGTTTGATCTTTATATTTATTTTAGATATTGGTATGGTTACAAATAGATTTTTATTTCAATTTGATTCTTTACGTTTTAATATAGTTTTTAAGTGGCTCATTTGGAAAAAAAAAACCTTAACACAAACTTGTTTTTTTAATTGGTTGTTGTAAAAATGATTTAAAATATGCTTTTTTATATCAATTTTTACTAATAAACTATTTAAAAAGTATGTTTTAAATCACACATTTTGTATCAATTAGCTACTAAATTGATACCTTTTAAATTGATTCTTACTAGAAATTAATTTAAATTTTAAATAAGTCTTTTAATGACTGACTTTATAAAACAAGCTTTTGTTAAGTTTTTTTTAGAAAAATAACAATTTTAAAACATAAAAAGATGAAATTAAGAAATATATATATATAACCCTAAACCCTAAACCTATATAAGACAAAATCTAAACCAAAAAAGTTAACATAACTTTAACGAAAAGCTATAAGGTCAAATCTCATTTTCATTAGAAATCAGGAAACAAAGGTTTTAAGCTAAAGTTTTGCTTTTAGTCTAATCTAATTTATAGTAAAATCAATTTTGAGTTTAGGTGTGGAAACATTTTTTTCCTAGAACAATGTTATCTTTGTACAATTCTCCACCTTTTCTGTAAGGTTTCAGTTGGTATGTTGAAAGTAAGGTTTAAACTGGGATTCTTTCCCTTTCCTTGTATTTAAATAAAAATGTAGGTGGAACTTGGAAGTAAAGTAAGTGACTTCTCAGTTCTCACAATCAGGCCTTCTAATATGAACACTATAGGCTTCTGGTTCTGGTTCTGCCATTGGCTTAATTTGTGCAGTGACCACTGCAAATTATCCCATGAACTCTATCAGTTTTAATATGTTGAAAAGTTTATGACTTTAGTACCATTACATTGTTCTGAACTTAAAGAAGCACACACGCTGGTATCAATAGAAATAGAATTTATATTTTTTTTCAATATTAGTTGTTAGCAATGTTAGAAAAGAATTCAAACATAACCAAGCGTTGGCCCTTGTCTTAACATGCCTAGAAATACTGAAACATGTTCAGATGCAAGGAAAAGTGAAAGACTAAACCCAACAACTATGAAGCGAATTTGTGCCAACACAACAGACAGCATACACTAAAAGCTCTACTATGGTAAAGTAAAAACAAATGCTGTAGCTTAACAAGAAAAGACAACAGCAAAAAGAAAGTGTACTACTAGAGAAGCATAAGCATAGGAAGCAGAAGGTTAGAAGAGAGGAACAAGAAGGAACAAGTGGGTGAGGCTGGGCTCTAAAACTGCGAGCACTGGTATGTGTTGTGTTGAGGAAAAGGAGGTAAAATGGCCATCATCAAAGTTGAGGGAGTAACTAAAAGGGTCATAGTTGAAACTGTTGTTATTGGAGGAGCGACCCTTAATTTGCCTCTTAACATGTGCTCTCACCCTCCAAAACAGGCTCCTCAACCTTCTTTTGCCATGCAAAAGCACCTCATCAAGACAGCAACTCATGATGATGAGTAATGGTTGGTGGAGGAAAGGAAAACTTTGTCCTTATATAAATAGATTGTTTAATTCATTATGGGTTTATCAAATCAAAATTTAATAAAAAAATTTAATCATCAATTATTAAATTTTTTATTCTCTCATAACTTTATTTTTTCAACAGTTGTTGTTGTTGGCTTATTGAGGAAGGTTGAATGGGGTTGCTTTATTATTTCATAGGAAATAGGGAAAGTGTGGGGGATGTTGCAGGAAATCAGGGTAATATATATTGTCTCTGGTTGGTTACGGTGTAATAGTAGAAAGGTCTCAACTCTTAACCGGGTAAACCATGGTCTAGGTACTATAGTGGTAGTCACATGGTATGGGTACAGAACACTTTCTGGTTTTTTTTTACACAGCAAAAATAGATCCTCTGAGTCTTCAGATTTGTTTAGATAAAAGAGATGAAATTAGACAGAAAGAAATAAAGAAAAAATAAGATGAAAGAATATAATTTAAGATTTATTATAGAAAAATATTTTTTTATAATTTTAGTTAAGTAATTAATAGTTATTAAATAATAGTCTAAGTATTTTTTTCCTTTCTTTTCATTCTAAAAAATATTAATTTTCGTTAGACCATACTTTTTCTTTTCTTTTCATTCTAAACAAATTAGATAAATTTTGTTATTATTATATTTCTTTCATTCGTAATTTCTCTCCTCATTTTTTTATCAAAACAAATGGACCATTTGCAAGGTTCTAAGTTATTATTTCTTGTTTGATTTAATTTAATTTTTTAAGTTTTAGAATTGTCTCAAATATTTCTATATGTTAAA
Organism: Clitoria ternatea; assembly: GCA_037962975.1. Lineage (NCBI taxonomy): Eukaryota > Viridiplantae > Streptophyta > Magnoliopsida > Fabales > Fabaceae > Clitoria > Clitoria ternatea. The sequence goes on along the minus strand of CM075674.1, from coordinate 114,897,479 downwards.
TTTAATTTTATGAAATTAGAGGATGAAATATGTATTTTTTATCTTTTTATATATTCCCTACTAAAATATAAGTATGTGCCACTTTTATGGTTTTTTCCTGGAAGAGAACTTGAATATGATTTTTTTTCCAAAATCAAGCTTAAAATAAAAATGTAACAATATAGCAAAACACAACATCTTTTTATATTTTTTCATAAGGAGTATTTACTATACGAATCAATTTTGTTTCTAAAGAAAATATTATCTAATTCGATTAATTTTATTAATTATATTTTTTATAAAATTAAGTATAATCACATGTAATTACAGTTAAATAAAATCAGTAATAGTTAATTCAAAAATAGAACACCATTATTTTAATATATAAAAAAGATTAATATATAAAAGTGTGAAATAGGAAAGATAAATATAGTTATCAAATTGACAAGGTTTAATATAATAACCATTATTTAAAAAATCAAAAAAATCATTGTTAAATTCTATTATCGTAGGTTCTTGTAACTAGTCTTTATTTTCCACTGTTAGGAAAAAAATATATATCATCGTTACGATTTCAATTTTTTATCTGTAATTGTTGGTTTAAGCTATTTCTTTGCAATTATTCATTACCGTTGGAGCAATAACAGTGATGTCAGATTAATCCTCTTAGAATTAAAATTAAAATAAAAGTACACTTAATAGATTTTTAAAGATAACTATTAAAAAGTAAACATTTTATAGAGTTAAAAATAAGATATTGCGTTTATAAATTTTTTATTATTTTAAGTCTATAAAATTTTTATTTGTTAATAATTATTTTAAAAATCTATTAAGTGATACTTTTATTTTACGGAGTTAAAAAAAAGGACATTAATAAGATACTATCACCAAATTAGTCATTTAAACATCAAATTAGTTTATTAAAAAAACTATTGTTTTTCATAAAAACATTTTACATTTTTTAAAAAACTAATTTAGTGATAAATAAAAGACCACTTACAAAGGACACGAGAATATATTAATTATGTTAAACTTTAATGATGTTATGTTATATTTTATTATATATTATCCTCATTCCTTTTCACTGAACTCTAGATAAAAATGATTACAATACTCATTCAAAAATTTATTAATAATTATTTTTTTATTAAAATAATTTTATTATTCAATAATAATATAATATTTTAATAATAATAAATATTATACATTAATAAAATAGATTGTTTCTCTTTATAATAATAATTAAAAAAGATAAAAATAATTATAAAAATTAACATAAAGCCATTACACAAAAATACTAATGAAATAAAAGTCATAATAATTTTAAAAACCTTATGCAGATTATAAATAAATTTAATAAGATTTTATATTTTGATAAAAATAGGAGAATCCTATAAAGTGTATAGTGAGGGAGTATGTAGATTGTAGAATGCAGCGTGACAGTGTAATCTAAAATTACGCTGACTGAGAATGTTGATATCTTTTCCAAAATATTTGATTGGATCCATGTCGTCTCATTGATGTAACTTGTAATCATTATGCTTATATTACTTTGATTAAAATATTCACGGTTGAATTTAAAATTAAAATATTATTCAATTAAAAAATAGTCTTTCTAAATCTCTAATTAATATACCATTATTATTTTCCTTATTGGATCCATAATTTAAGGTTAAAATAGAGATTAATTTTTAGTTAACAGATAATGTAATATATTTTAATTTTAAATTGAATAGATGAAATCTTAAATATTATATTATGATCATAAATGATAGACTATTAAAATCAATTGAAAAACACAATATACTATGATATCACCTCAAATTTATAATACCCTCTAAAAATAATAACAAATTTGTTTCAAGTATAACCATGATAACAATATTTTGTTTGATGGATAAATTTAACAATTAATATAACCATGATAAGATATCTTTTTTACTTTTTTGTTAGTGTTATATTAATTGCAATTATTAACTTATTGCAATTGTGAGTATTTTTTTAACATTGTTAGAAAATCAATAAAATCAAAGTCTGATTTTCAACCATGAGAAATACATGTTTAATAAAGTAATATGATAGTTACTTTTAACACAATCAAGATTAAATAACCAGGTAAGAAAAATTATAATTTATTCATGTGACGCCTAAGACCCAAATTACAAATTCCAATTAATTAATCCAAATTTTTCAAATAAATTTTTCGCGTTTAAAGAATCATTTTGAAATTCGTAATTTAAATTCTGAGGTCACGTAAAAAAAATTGATAAAATGCGAATATTATCATGCATACTAGTCGTGAACGAATAAGACATAATACATTTATATTTATATTTTTATTGAATTGAGTTAATAATTAATTTAAAGCAAAACGAGAATAGGGTATTTTAAAATGAAGTGGAGTTATTGTGATCTTAATATGAATTTATATTCATTGTTACTATAGTATTAATTGTTGTTATTATTTTCTTATAATATTCTAATTTTAAGAATATTTAAAATTAAAAATTGTTATAAAATAAACCATACTCATTACTTTATTCATATGTACGGTGAATTATAATCTAATGGAATATTGTTATCATCCTATCATAGGAAATATTAATATGTACTAGTAAAAGTTAGTTTCCTCCAATACAAAAAAAAAGTTAGTTTCTTCTTTATTTATTAATTTAAAACTCTTATAAATTGCTGATTGAAAAAACACATTTAAAACAAATTAAATGATTAAAATTTTGTTAAAAAAATTTAACCTGAACAATAATATTGCGTTATTGGAAAGATGGCATTTAGTTTGCTAAGCGAAGGAAATAAACTCTCGGCAAGTGTTACGCCACAATATCTCGCAAATGGGTCCTTTTTCACTATGGGTCGGATGATAATTTAGGTATTACTCCGGGCAGCTCGTTTGATCCGTCAAAAAGAGTTGGGTTGGGTCAATCTTTAAAGTCTATTTTTTTAAATAAATTTGGTTTATTTTAACTTCCCAGACCTTTATTAAAAAATTATATATATATATATATATATATATATATATATATATTTTTAAATACTTAAGTCAGCCAACGTGATCTCGCTCTTGTACGTCAACAAAGGCAAGGCAGACCACTGAACTAAAAAGCAAGTAATTTTTACTTTGGGTCTATGATTTGTGCATTATATATAAATTATTTGCGATAGCGTTTATTGTCAATATATAATTTCGTTCATGATTTGTGTATCATAAATAAATTATTTGTTCATCATATTATTAATTTCCAGTGTAATAGTTCATATATAAATTATTTCATATAATGTCAAAGTAAAGAAATAGAAAAAATAATTTGGAAGAAAAAAAACGGGTCAACTCATTTGGCCTGCGAGCCACATAGACTACGGGTCAGGTCAATGTTTCTGACTTGTTTTCCTATTTTTGGCCTGATCTATATTTTGACAGGTGTCTACAAGGCCTTTGCCTGACCCAGCTCTTTGACCTGTTTTGTCACCCCTATCTATGAGGCCAAACCAAGTGACTCCTATACTTTGAGAGGTCTTTTGTTGAAGGTGTTCTAGTATTTAGGAGAAAGTTGGGAGTATGATTTAGGAGATGGGGTGGTCTCGTATTGGAATAAAGACGGGTCGGGTTTGGGTGCGATAGGCTTTATTGTCCCTTTTGTTCATATTGTGGACTGGGACCTTCGAGCGAGGGAGGTTATTCACAAAAATGAATGGTGTTTCCAGAGGTTTTAAATTGTGGTCCCTAATACTCGTAGTGACCACTACAAAACGGTAGCAGTAAAGGCCAAAATTGAGACACCCCGCAATCAAATTGAGATTCAAAATCGCGTGTAACAGCCGCAACAAAACGGCATTATGCCTACAATGTCCGTTACAACACCCGTAACAACTGCATTTTTTCAACAATTTCATCTGTCAACCATGGTAAGAGGTTGTGGTGTTGTGAATAATTCACACTGCAACAATCACAATCTGCATCACAACATCCACAGTACCCGCACCCGTGAAATCTGTAACGTGACAGCAATTGCGACCACAATTTAAAACCAAACTTGCTTTCATTCTTCCATAAAGAGGTAAAGATGTAGATTTAGAAAATTAGACTTTGTTGAAGGTCATTAACACCCTATGGTAAAGAGAAGTTGATAGTGAAAAAACAAAGGGAAGGGTGATGTTTTTTTTGTGTGTGATACTTTCATGCGAGGCTTAGGCTCAATTTCCATTTATGTTAATGTTTTAGAAATTTTACTATATTTATATGTGTTAAGAGCTTATTTGTAGTATACCACATTATATTAAAATGCAAGTTATTCTCCTCTGTTGAAATAATAATTAATTTGCAAATTTTATAACCGTCAAGTACCAATAAACCTTTTTTACAACCATTGAGCTAAAATGCAAAATTAGAACTTTTACATCATAGTAATTAAATTAAACGATAAACTACTTTCATAATCATTGATTTGTTTTCTTCAAACTTGTGCTTCCATTTTTTTTAACCAAGTAACTTTTTTTCCATCTCCCCAAAGAATTCTACCACCTCCACCATTTGTCACCTTTGGATTAAACTCTACAAGTTAGAAAAAATTAAAAACAAAGAGTTTGATGCCAAAAACATGGAGCGGATTTAAATCTCTAAGTGCAACAACAGTTCAATGTTTAACATATTGTGATGTTATGTTCCTTAACAAAGAGAGAACATTAATGAGGAACTTACAAAATTATTATTTATATAAAAAAAAGAATTTGTAAAAAGTATAACACACCATACAAAAGCAGGTAATTCCTACTAAAGAATGCTTCAATTTGGAGTTGAAATCCTCATTGGTATTGAAACAAAGCAAATCTCAATGTTGCCAACGATTTATCGAACAACTTGTGCATAAAACATCGTCCAACGATGGCGACTTTGAGTAAGACAATCAAAAGACATTGTTGAGACGTTTCATAGGGACGAGGGTAGAAGAGAGTCGTTGAAGTATAATCGTTTTGTTGCTAGAAGAAGCATCGTAAAATGGAATACGTGTGAAAAAGGGAAGACAAAACAAAGAATTGTAGCAATGAGCATACATGGAGAATAACCTTTAACATATGTACATTTGATTCTCAAATAAACAAATATTAACATTTGGGTATTTTATTATAGTTTGTATAGGTGTTACAAGCTCATTGGTTGTGTTTACCACATCATATTTAAGGGTGTGTCTATGTAATGTAAGGTATTTTCTCTTGTTAGACATCATTCTAATAAGGTGGTTGATTAGCTTATTAGCCAACTTAACTTCGTAGTCAACAAGAGGTATTGGGTGGAAGATTGCCCTGCTTATTAAATGTTTCGAATTGGGTTTGGAAGTTATTATTTAACTTTAGTGGAAACACGCTAGAAGTTTATTTTACTATAAAAACAACAAGGACTCATTTGGTGCATGAGATTGAAATTGTAATTTCTATTTCAATTCTTATAGAATTAGATTTTTTATGGAATTGCTAACTCTATTTTGTATCATGTAAAATTAAAATGTGAGTCAAAACTAAAACACGTGTAGTTGCGGCCATGACAAAGACAACAATAGTGGTTGCAATAACGTTGGTGGCGGTGGTAATGATGGTTACGAGTGACCAAAAAAATCATACTCACAAATAATTTATAGAATATCTATAACAAGTAGCCGCATATTTACTAAATGTTTGGGTGGCAGTATTCACAATACCTGCATGACTATTGATATTTATTATTTTATTAAATATACTTAAATGTTTAGGCTTGTATTAATTTTTAATGAGATAAAAGAAATCTTATATTTTTATGATAATACTTTTATTGTATGAAATTGTAATATATTATATAAATTAATTTATAACATATCACACTAAAATAATATTACATTTAGTACATTATACCATATTCATTTATTATTGTTCTTTTTAATAAATATTAAATACTAGTAAATCCTCGTGAGTATCTGATCGATGCAGTAATCGATCAAATAAAAAAGAAAATAAAAATAAATGCAGTATACCAATAACAAACTTAGATTGTTCTCTCGGGGACCTTAGTTGCAATGTGACATCCCGACGCTGTTAAGGCCGGGGAGTGATCGCCGGTGCATGGGCACGGACAAGGAGCGGCTCCTGGTAGGCTTCCAACGGAAAATGCGACATCCCGGGCACTGTTGATGGCGGAGAGTGATCACCGGTGCATAGGCACAGACAAGGAGCGGCTCCTGACAGGCTTCCAGTGGGAGGGACACATGAACGCATTGACTACATACCAGAATGAGAGGGATCCAAAGACTGTATAGGTATGGGACTATACAGTCGAGGATATCTTAAAGGAATGAATTCGTACTACCTATACCAACAAATGCATTAGCCTTTTCGGTGGCCTATCACTTAAGGACTCCAAAGTTAAGTGTGCTTAACTTGGAGTAATTCTGGGATGGGTGACCTCCTGGGAAGTTCTCAGGAAGTGTGTAAGTGAGGATAAAAGCACATTGGAAAGGTTTCGTGTTGGTCTGTGGGGAGAGTCGTTCATTCCTGTAAAGCGGCCGGGGTGTTACAGTGGTATCAAAGCCTAGCCAACACACATCTTTAATCCAAATTCCTTAAATGGTTGTTGAACAAGCGTTTCCGATTGACTCCAAATGCCCGTAACTTTCAACTTAGGACTCAAAATTCAGTAAATGAGGTGTCTGCTTAAAGCTATTTGAGTTAGCTTTTCAATACCACGGGAATCATAGAAAAACTTTACTAGCATCAAAAGTTATGACCAATTTAGTGAACAAAGGTCAAATGCTCTAAGATGTAATTAACTAAAATTACTAATTAAGGTCTGAATATGCCTAAACTAATAAAACTAACCTAAATCAATTGAGTAGTCCTAGAATTGTCAAAATGTCATGCTAAGGATACTAAAAATTCAATATAACATGATCCATCAATATCCATCTTTTTACATGCGCGTATTCATTATCATCTAAAAGTCGTGGGTACAGATAGCGGTAACATTATACTCACACCTGTCCTGTCTCGCTTTATTGTCATCTCTAATGTGAATGATAATGTTGGGGATGGTAGTGACGATGATGGTTATAATACCCCTATTTTTATTTTTATATTACAATTTTGAAGGAATTAGATTGTGGTTCTTTAGAACTTTTTAATCTACGTATTATTTATGATTTTTTGGAATTTTTTGAAATTTTGGAAATATTTTAATAAAATATTATATTTTAAATAATTTTAAATTCATATAAAGTGACTTGAAATTAAAAATATTTATAAGAAAGTGAAGTTAATAATTCAAAAAGGACTGATATAAAATTAGTGAAGACTGATATAATATCGCTAAATTTCAAAAAGTACTGATTTTGAATATTTAAAATATACCGAGAGAAAGGTTACTATTTGGCTTAATAATTCAGCCGACATTTACTATGCAAAACACTATGCATGTATGAAATTTTCAAACTTGCACAGTAACCAGAAATGAAAATTTCAGAAATTGCACAGTACTTTTATAATAAAATAATGGAATGCATAGTGATTTTCCTTCCTATAAATATCGAGCGAAGGAATGAAGGAAAATCACAATTTCAGATTAAATTTTCTTAATCTAGTAGTGCTAGAGAGATAGTAGTGGAAGTAAGAGAGAGAAATATTTTTTTTGAAAGGAGGTTCTGCTAAAATAATAAGTTAAGAATACCTCTCTTTATATTTTTTAGGGTTATTTTCATATTGTTTTAGAAATTTATTATTATACTGGACATAATATTATTTTAAGTTACTATTTTGAATAGTAAAATACTATTTCAATAGTAAATTACTATTTCAATAGTAAATTACTATTTACTTTTACTATTTACCTTTACTATTCATGTTTTACTATTTATTGTTACTATTCACATTTTACTATTTACTATTACTATTCACTATTCAAAATTTACCATTTCTGTTTTAAGTAGAAATCTTAATTTTTATCTTGTAACTATATTAAAATGAAATTGGTGTGTTTTAGAACTCGGAGACGAGACGCACACAGATTTTCAATAACGAATCAGGATACAAAAGGTAAGGGGGAGTGAGATAAGAATATAATATGAAGACATAAGAATAATTGGAGGAGTCCCCTACTCCTTTTAAATTTAATAATATTATTATTTTAAATATTAACTTATTAACTTAAAATTTATAATAAATTTTAAATTAAATATCTGATGTAACTAACTCTGACATACCCATGCAAGGACTTGGACTTTCATAACCTATACGACCTGGACTGAACTTGCGCAAGGACTTGGACTAGTTTGACCTATATGGACTGAACTATACCTATGCAAGGAATGGATTATATGTACTTACATAGACCTATACAAGGAATGGACTATAAGGACTCAAAATCAATTTTGATAATTTAAACAACCATTAAAATTTGAATTATATTTAATTAATTGGATTATAATTATTAGTATTTGATTATTATTGATGATATTTAATTTTGATCGATATTATTTGATTGTGATTGTAATATCCCAAGTTTGGAAATTTTAGAAAATAACTTATTAGGCTCGGTAGCTTGTTCCTCTCTTGCGCGCCTTTGGCTTTTCAGGTCTAAATTTTTCAAAGGATGCTTGATTGGAATGATTCCAGTCTCGTTCACTTTGTTTCGAAGAGATCTCCAATCTCTATTTCTAGGCTTGATCCTAAATTCCCACCCTGTCATGCTCAAATTCAAGGATCAAGTAAATTCATCCTAGAACCATGATTATTCACGTTTTTACTCTGCGCATGGTTCATTCTAAAATTCATAACTCTCTCATACGACCTCCTTTTATTGAAAACTTGGTGTCAAAATCACCGTAACAAAATTATCTACATTTTTTATGAAGACTTTGAAAGCTAAATCCTCATAGATTGGTACAGTTTTTAGAATCTTTTTCAGTTCATGAGTTTCACGTCACTATGCTGACAGGTCCCAGAAAAATTGTTATATCACCTTCTTCTGGAACTCAAATCGCTTCGTTCTTTTTGGTATAGATCCATATCGAAAATATATACAATTTTTATGAAAGGTAAGAAACCCAATTCTCAAAGGAGAATTCTTGGTGAATTTATTCCTAAACACCTACCTGATTCGGGAGTGATTAGAGCATCCTGTCGTATTTCAATCATAACTCGGGCTACCGATATCAAATCATCGCAAATGATATATAAAATTAAAGAGAAAATGAAGATCTATAAACTTCATAAGGGGCACGAAGGCTAATTCCTTGCCCATTTTTCCCAGTAAAATTATCTTGTTCACAAACTCATTTCCGTCACAATCTGGAGAGGTTTCGTATTTTAGGCATATCTCCCTTGTCCGATGACGGATTTTCACGTGCTTTATATCGTTTCGAAGATAAAATAAAGATCTACAACTTTTGTGTTGTGATGTTTCTCTAATTTTGAACGTATCACAATCTAAAATTTCGTATAAATATCAACCTTATTGGAACTCGTATTCCACTCAAATTTCATGTAACTACTTCGTTAAATAATAGCCACTTTACATAATATTATATACTTATATCCTTGCACCAGTCCATGCAACCACTCATGGATCACTCCTTCTTTAGCAAGGGGTCCTTTTCTTTGTTTACTTAGTTCCATCATCCCATCACTTAACATTTAAATATTACCAAACCCATCATTAAAATATTCTTTTGCCCACAACAACTTGCATTCAGCATGTGCCCATTTCCAAGAAATCACCACCATGATGCACTAATTCACTTAACTTTCATATCTCTACACGCTGCTTTCTTTTCTTTTGTTCCCATGATGGTATGCTACTACACCATGCCCTCCTATACATACCATGCCATCATATGTTCACATCCCTTGCATTAAACAAACTGTATATTCCCTTCTTTCTTCATTCTGCATTACGGCAGAAACAATCCAACCCACAAATCTCCTCTCTTTTATTAATTAACACTTCTTCCTTCTCTTAAGATTCCAATGCTCAAAAGAAAAATCAGTCATTCCTTCTCCAAAAATCACGTTCACCATCATCATACCCATCTAAAATTTCTACTTCCTTTCTCCTACCTCTTCCAAACCGTGACCCACCTACCACCATACCACACTTCATTTCCAAGTTTACTTGCATGATATGACCCTCCAAAAATCAGCTGTAGCCTTGCCTTAAAGTCCTTAAAAATCGTGAACCATCTAGGAACCATTCAAGGTGAGTTTGCCAAATTTTTCTTGGAGCTTGTTCTTGAAATTTTTATGGTTCAAAATCAGTTTGTATTCTAAAAATTAAATGTTGTTCCTTGCTGTTTGAAGGCTAGAAACTGTGACCAATCTTCATTATCCACCCATTTATTTCAAGTTCATTGCATGCCAAAAATTGTCCAAGAAGTCAACTTCTTCTCTTCTCAAGAGCCTCCAAAAGCCGTGAGCTTCCTAAGTAGTTCTAGGTAAGCTTGGCAAGTTCCTTTCTTGATCAATGCTCTTGAATGTTGCTGTTCAAAATTCTGTTTTAGTTTAGAAATTCAATAGCATTTTCCTTGTTTGTTTTGAGACCAAAACCGTGACTGCCTCTACAACTCTAAACCATGCATGTGTGTTTATCTAGGATCAAGGTTATCTAAGATTATCGGTGGAATTTTTGGCGAAGTCTCTAACTTCTCCTTCCGGGCAGCAGCTATAAAGTGAGGTAAAGGGGGGTCTCCAGCTCATTTGATTGCAATTCTAGTTGTGTTACTGTGACGCTTATGTATTTAGGAGCTTGTACTTCGAATTTCGTTGCGATCCAATAGTCGGATCTTAAATCATAGAATTTATCGTAACCGATGACTAAAAGTCACGTTTTTGAACTAATCGATATTCTGAAAATTTATTTAGTGTAGTACGACGTTCGAATACTCGAAGGAATTTTATTGCGATTGGGTACGCGAAAAAGAAATTAGTAAAAATTAGCGTTTAGACGGACTCGGTTACCTTCGATATGGTTGTATTAAATAAAATCTTAATTCGGAGATTATTATGTAATTCGTAGTATATTTTCAGGTAAGCCCCGCTATTAAATAGTAAACTATACTTGTTAATCGGCATCGAATTATTTTAAGAACTATCGCGTTCGGTAAAAGAATTTTCAATCAGGTAATCACAAATTTATAACTTACTTGAAAAAGTTGAAATCAAGGAGTTAGATTTCTAGGAGATTTCTTAAAATAATATGGCTTAGAATTGAAAATGAAGAAACTTAATTTGTAAGAGAATTAATGGTGAAAAGTTCTACTCTTGTCTTTCTAAATGATGATTTCTCAAATTAAGCAAATAAATGTACTTTTGTATTTAAACTATTCAAATGAGTGTAATGATATTGCTAAACAAATTGAAGGTTTTATTTAAGATTTCCATAACTTAAGCCCAAATAAGATTTTTGGAGGAAATGAAAATAAGTGAATTTTAGCATAATAGATACTAAGAGTAAAAGAATAAAATATTAATTTTAGCAACTACTTTAGTGACCATTTTGGTGGCCAATTAAGAGAAATAAATGTTAACTTTAGAAATTAAGAAAAAGAGATAAGAACTTTTAGAGAAAAATCTGATTAATGAGGATGGATCTAGAAACTAATTATTTTAGAATAATCATTAATAAATTTTAGAATTCTTAAAATTTATGATGTTAGTTATTTAAGCGTCAAAGTGTGATTTTAAGTAGCGTATGAATTATTAAAATTATTATTGTTAATTTAGAAATTTCTGGCTTTGAAAACCAGAAATTGGTGATTGACTTAGAGCGATCGAGGAGCGCTCGAGCTTCAGGAATCGAGGATTCCAGGTAGGGGAAGCATTTATATCTTAAATGTATAGATTATGAATGGATGAGGGGATGTAGGATGATTTATGAATTGATTGTGATTGCGTGAATTATTGAGTGTGCTATATCCCCTTAGCAAATTGTTTTTGATATGAATTGATTGATACCGTTCATATATGTTGCGATGATTATGATGATGATTTACGTTGGATTGCAATGGTGTGGTGTTATGAAGTTAATGCTTCTGATGATATTGAATGAATGATAAATTGATGATGATTGATAATATTAATTAATGATTATTAAGCTTGAAGTAGCATAGTATATGTGGTTGTGATTGACTACTGCATGTTATGCTTGTTGTTATATTGAGTTGAGACCCTTGGTGATGGTAACCAAGTGGTAGCCCCTGATGATGGTAATCAGGTGGTCTGTTGATGATTGATAATCATTTGGCATATCATTTGCATTCAGACGCACACAGGACTACAGGGGGCCTGTGATGCCGGCCAAGATGGGAGGGCGGCCTGATGATAAGGCACAGACCCTGTGGTAGTTTCTTCGGATTCCACAGCCGCCTTCGTGTTGGACTCAAGTCCAGCCCGTAACACCGAGTTGAGTTACCGCTGTCACTGAGAGTGACTGGTGTTACATTATGGGCGCGCGGTTTGGTACCTGTAAAACGGCCAAATCAGCTGAAAGCTGAGATATATTATTATGTTGTGTAAATCCCATCGTTAGAGTCAGATCCGCATGCATATGCATTCGTATATAATTATTGAGGTTGAGAAGCTATGAGATAGCTCATGATATGTACTGTTGTGTTGTTGCAATTGAGTGTGTATGGTAATGACTATGATGAATTATCGATTTGTGTTGGAGCTGGATAATTAATTAGTAAATTATGTTGAATCCAGTTCAGTACCTGTCATTTAATATATATATATATATATATATATATATATATATATATATATGCTCACCCCTATATGTGGTTAATTTTTCAGTGGATGTGGACCGAGGCGATACTTGGTGATTGCTCAGTTGGAGTCATCGTGGTCTTGGAGACCAATATACATATGTGACTATTTATATAGTTGTTGGTGTAGTATCGCCTTGGCCGGCTCTAACATGTGCTCATTTTGATGTGTATATATATATGTTAGTGGATATAGGTATTTGGTGGCTTCAACTGGAAGCCTAGGCACATTTTAAACGTACTACGAGATATGTTGACGAGAATGTTTTGGGAGTGGTGACCATGGATTGTCCAACCGCATGGAAATACGTATGTATAACGACAATAGAGTGGCGGTATGGTCCCGAGACCCTGTTTTGTAACTAAAATTAATTTACGAAAAATTTCCTCAGGTTTTCGGAACTTGTTTTCTAAGGAAGGATGTTTCAGTGATTGATATTTTTTTATTGCGATTGATGATATTGTGATTGATAATATTTGATTATGATTGATGATATTGTGAGATGAAGTTGAACATATATCAAGCATGACGAAAAGCTAAAACTCAGTAAGAATTTTCTTACCTTACTTTTTAAATTTTTATTATTTTAAATCTTTTATTTCTTCTTAGAGATTATTTTTATTAACTTTACTTTTAATATTTAGAATAAAAAATTTTAGTATTTATTTAAAAAGAAGTCATTTTATGAAAATTAATTTATAAAAAGGTTGAGATAATTAAATCTTGAATTAAAGAAAAATTTTAAAATTTTAAGTATTTTTGGTTAATGATTTAAAGATTATTCTCTTTTAATAAAATAAAATTTTCAAAAGAAAATTATTTTCTTTTTCCAACTTAATAACTAAAGATATTTGGAAATAATTGAGATTTCTAAATTCGATTTGTTAAGATTCAATTTGAGAAAGATTATGTAAAGTTTTATATGAGAAAGTTTTGAGATATTTAAGGCTTAGAAACTCAATTTTAATGAAATTCAAAAACTGTACCAAATTTATTTCTGTGGGACAGAAATTCAGAGAATTGAAAAAATGTATAATTTATTAAAATGATGTTGTAAACCTTTAAGGTATTTAATAATTGAGTTTCTAAAAGCCTTAACCAACTAAATACGCGAGTAGTTTATGCATCATAAATCATTAAAGTGAAACAAAATGATATTGTCTGGGAACGGATTATAGAAACCAAAGATACATTAGAGGAGGCTTAATTATTAGCCTTGGGACGAGAGGGTGTGAAAGGGTGCTTCAAGGGACCTGGGGTAGCTCCCTTGTGTCGGGTACTTTCATAATAAAAACTTTCTCAATCTGACTAGTCTCTAAGTGTTTCCATGTCAGTTGAGTTGTTCATATTATTATTATCCGGACTTATGGAACAATGTAAACTCCTGGTTGGCCCAGTGCAAATTAAAATTTTAGGGCCCACATATATAAGTAAGTTATGATGAGGATATTGCATAACATTCATGCATTCATAATTGATTGTGTATGTGATTGTGATTGATATTATTATATATTAGTTTGTGAAAACCCTTTATTGCTTATGCCCCATTTGGGAATATTATATTCTGTTTCTCACTTCTTTCTCTATGTTTTTGTTTTATATGTTTTAAATTAATGATTTAGAGGGAAGGATCGAAGAATCTCGGCAGTAAATATAGCACATTTAAGAAAGGGAGCTCGGTATGAATACCGCGGTCTAATTAATAAATAATGTTATTAAGTAACTGCTTCTGGGTCATGGAGTTTCCTCTCTTTCTTATAATGTTAAATATTTATTTTTTCTTTAGATGAATGTAAAATTACTTTATAAAGTTTTAATAATATTTACGAGGTATTTCAGAAATGATGTATGCAATTTATTCCGATAGTTTCTCTTTAACAATCATATCTTTAGAAAAAAATATTACGAATTTTTCTAAAATTTATTAAGGTGTAACAGAGGGTGTTATAAAGTGGTATCAGAGCAGTTAATCCAATAAGCCTGGGGAAAAGGTCTATCTTGCTTTGTCTATAAACTCTGTATAGGTGATAGAGAATAGAATCTCTGACTTAGTAGTAACTTTGATTGATGTGACAAGTCTCAGTTATTGTGAAACAAGAAACTAATGGCTGGAAACAATCTTGCTGGAGTTGTAGAACGCTTAATCAATGCAATGGAAGAACGTGAAGGTCAAGGTAATGATGCCTTGAGAAGGTTGAACCTTTTCGAAAAGCGTAATCCACCTCTTCTCAAGGGAGGATATAACCCCGATGGAGCATAAATCTGGATTCGAGAGATAGAAAAGATCTTTTAAGCATTGCAATGTAATGAAGCTGATAAGGTAGTCTTCGCTACTTATGCCTTATCTGAGGATGCCGAACATTGATGGGATAACATGCATAGACAATTCGAAGTCAACCAAGTAGAGATTACTTGGGATCATTTTAAGGATATGTTCTTGGAAAAATACTTTCTAGCTGATGTTAAAGAGAAAAGACAATTCAAATTCCTATCGCTGACCCAAGGAAACATGACCGTAGGAGAGTATGCATCCAGGTTTGAAGAGCTATCTTATCTTTATTCTCGTTATAATGATGCTACTAACGAAGGTGATCGGTGTGCAAAGTTTGTAAATGGATTGCAGCCAGAAATTAAAGAACCTATACGAATGCAGGAAATCTATGAATTTTCTGTGTTGGTAAATCGGTATAGGATCTTTGAAGAGTATCATAAGGATAGAATGACCAAAAGTCATGAGCCCATTCATAAGGCTGGAGAAATGAGAAGTGGACGAACTCACCATCACCAAAGAAGAGACTTCAGGAGAAATAAGTCTTACCAAACGCCATTTTACCGGTTTGGAGCAGCATCTGTTCCTAACAGACCCCAAGCTTCAACTGGAAGCTATTACTTGACATCTGCATTAAATTTTAAATGTTTTATCTGTGGAGAAACCCATTTGAAAAGGGATTGTCCTAAAAACACTTATATTTGCTTTAAGTGTAACAAACCAGGTCATCACATCAAGGATTGCCCAAAGATGAAGAGGGAAAACCCTGAAGGTGCGAGTACAAGCATAAAAACTCAAGGAGGCGCACACAGTGCAGTCAGAAGGCCGAAGGCGAAAGGAAAGGTTTTTGTAATCACTGGAGAAGAAGCATCTCATTCTGATTCCATGGTGGAAGGTAAGTGTATCATTAATAAGATTCCTTTAACTGTTATGTATGACTCAGGTGCATCGCATTCCTTTATTACCAATGATTATGTAGAAAAACTAAAATTACCTATGATAGAACTGTCATTTGACTTATCTGTACATACTCCTGGAAACAATCTTATTGTCACTTCTAAAGCCTGTTGGAAATGCCCTATTGTCATAGATGGTAGGGACTTTAAGGCTAATCTTTTCTGTTTACCCCTTTCTGGCTTGGAAGTTATTATTAGGCTAGATTGGTTGTTTGACAATCATGTCCTAATAGATTGTCATAATAAAACCATAATGTTTAAAGAACCAGAGAATTTAAATCCTGAGGATTTGAGATTTTTAACCGCCAACCAAGTGAGTGCCTCTTTAAAAGGAGGGGCTCAAGGATTCATGTTATTGCCTTCAACGAAAGGAGATCAAGAATCAAAAATAAAAAATCTGCCAGTTGTGTATGAATTTCCTGATATTTTTCTAGAAGATATCCCTGGTTTACCCCTAGAAAGAGATGTGGAATTCGCCATTGATCTAGTACCTGGAGTTGGATCCATTTTAATTACACCATACCAAATGTCACCTCTAGAATTAGCAGAGTTGAAAAAATAACTTGAAGAGATGATAGAGAAGCAGTTTATACGACCCAGTGTATCCCTCTGGGGTGCACCAGTGTTATTGGTTAAGAAAAAGGATGGTAGCATGAGGTTGTGTGTAGATTATCGACAACTGAACAAGGTGACGATCAAGAACAGATATCCTCTGCCACGGATTGACGACTTGATGGATCAACTGCGTGGTGCCACGATGTTCTCCAAAATTGATTTGAGGTCTGGATACCATCAAATAATGGCGAAGAAAGAAGATATATCAAAAACTTCTTTTAGAACACGCTATGGCCATTACGAATATCTAGTAATGCCTTTTGGTGTAACTAATGCACCAGTCGCATTCATGGATTACATGAATAGGATTTTTCATCCATATCTAGATAAATTTGTAGTGGTGTTCATTGATGATATATTAGTGTACTCTAAAAGCAGAGAAGAACATGTTGAACACTTGAAGGTTGTGTTGGAAATCCTAAAAAAGAAACAACTGTATGCAAAGCTGTCAAAGTGTGAATTCTGGTTGGAAGAAGTGAAATTTTTAGGACATGTAATTAGTTAAAGAGGAATAGTTGTAGACCCTTCTAATGTGGAAGCAGTTTTGAAATGGGAGAGACCAACCACAATCACTGAGATCAGAAGTTTCTTGGGTTTGGCTGGATACTATAGGAGATTCATCGAAGGATTTTCAAAGTTAGGATACCCACCAACCAAGCTAACATGGAAAGGATAACCTTTTGTGTGGACAACACAATGCGAGAATAGTTTCCAAGAGCTGAAAGATCGACTTACTTCTGCGCCAGTGTTAGTACTCCCCGATCCACATCGAAGTTTTGAAGTTTATTACGATGCGTCTAAACAAGGACTAGGAAGTGTACTCATGCAAGACAAGAAGGTTGTAGCCTATGCGTCACGCCAATTAAGGCAACATGAGATTAACTACCCTACCCATGACTTAGAGTCAGCCGCTGTAGTTTTTGCCTTAAAGATTTGGAGGCATTATCTATGTAACATCCTATTTCCAACACAAATAAAAAAATAGATATTAATACGTCTTTAATGAGAAATACTTACTATTAGTTAGTTTATTATTATCATTTTTTTATGAAATTTTGGTATTTATATTTAATTATTTATTTTTTAAAATAAAATAATAATAATAATAATAATAATAATAATAATAATAAGTATTATGTATTTTGAATGAGAATTTTAAAATGACTTAATTAGTATTCATTGATTAAAGAAATTATATTAAGAATTTTAAATACATTTACTATTAACAACTTTTATTTTATATTTTTATATTTATGTTTTTACATATTTGTGATTTAACTCTTATTAGAATTTTAAAATAAAATTTTGAAGGAATTAGACTATGATTCTTTAGAACTTTTTGATCTACATAATATTTATGATTTTTTGGAATTTTTTGAATTTTTGAAATATTTTAATAAAATAATATTTTAAATAATTTTAAATTCATATAAATTTACTTAAAATTAAAAATATTTACAAGAAAGTGATTTTAAATTATAAGAAAATTTTCTAAATTCCATTTCAAGTAGACTTATCTAAAAATTATCGGTTTAAGTAAAATCTTGATTTTTACCAATCGTAAAAAATCGAAAACATATCAATAAATTTTTATTAACAGAAAATTTTAGATTTTTAAAATTTAAACTTTATATTACTTATCATAAAATTAGTGAGAACTAATATAATATCGCTAAATTTTGAAAAGGGTCGATTTTGAATATTTAAAATATACTGAGTAAATGGTTACTATTTGGCTTAATAATTCAGCCGATATTTACTATGCAAAACACTGTGCATGAACGAAAATTTCAAACTTGCACAGTAACTAGAAACAAAAATTTCAGGAATTGCACAGTACTTTTATAATAAAATAATGAAATACACAATACATATTTTTGCTATAAATATGTAGATTAAATTTTAGATTAAATTCATAGTTTAGATTAAATTTTCTTAATATAGCAGTGTTAGAGAGATAGTGGTAGGAGTGAGAGAGAGAAATAATTTTTATGGAAGGAGGTTCTGTCAAAATCATAAGGTAAGAATAACTCTCTTTTATACTTTTTAGGTTTATTTTCACATCGTTTTAGAAATATATTATTATACTGGATATAATATTATTTTAAGTTACTATTCTGAATAGTAAATTACTATGTCAACAGTAAATTACTATTGAGAATAGTGAGTTACTATTCAAATAGTAAATTACTATTACGAATAGTAAATTACTATTTAAATAGTGAATTACTATTTACTATTACTATTTACAATTTACTATTTACTGTTACTATTCATGTTTTACTATTTACAGTTACTATTGACGTTTTACTATTTACTATTACTATTTATATTTTACTATTCACTATTCACTATTCATAATTTACCATTTCTGTTTTACGTAGTAATCTTTATTTTTATCTTATGCCTATACTAAGATAAGTTGGTATTAATATTTCTAGAACTCAAAGGTGCAAAGCGAACTCACTTTTGGTAGCAATTAAAGGAAAGAGGGAGTGAGATGGGAATATAATATGAAAAGACATAAGAATAATGGGAGGAGTCCCCTACTCCTTTTAAATTTAATAATAATAATAATAATAATTTAAAATAATAACTATTTAACTTAAAATTTATATAAATTTTAAATTGTGTATCTTGTGTAACTTGATCTGAAATACCTATGCAAAGACCTGGATAACCTATGCGAACTGGACTAAACCTATGCAAGGACTTGGACTATTATGACCTGTATGGATTGAACTATACCTATGCGAATACTGGATTATATATATGGACTTATATAGACCTGTGCGAGGAATAGACTATAAGGACCCAAAATCAACTCTACTAATTTAAATAACCATTAAAATTTGAATTATATTTATGAGCGATATTTAGTTGATTTGACTTGATTATAATTAACTATATTTGATTTTGATTAATGATATTGTGATTTATAATATTAGACTGTGATTAATGATATGTAATTATGATTGATAATATTTGTGACTGATGATATTTGATTGTGATTGATGAATGATTGATGACCTTGTGATATGAAGTTTGAGCATATAGCAAGCATGACGGAAAGTTAAAACTCAGTAGAATTTTCTTACCTTACTCTTTAAATTTCTATTCTAAGAGAAAGTATTTTATCATTATTACCTTACTCTTTAAATTTCTATTCTAAGACAATGTTTTTTTACTTTCAATATTCAAAGGAAATCAGATGTATATACGTCCTTGTATACGCGAGATAAAGAGTGATAAATATGTATATATTTCTAAAAGTTTTTTATATATATCTTGTGTATATAAGGGGGTGTTACAAAATGGTATCAGAGCAGTTCAATCCAAATTGGCTTGGGGTATGGTCTTACTAGTCTGTTGTGTACTCTGATGGTTAAGTTAGTCAAAAGATTCTATGCTTGATAGAGGATGAAATTTTACAATTAGAGTAGATGACAAGAAGCAAGTGAAGAAAAGTTAGGAATTAAAAAGAAAAAGATAAAGAAGGAACTAGTTTTAAGTTTATAAGAAGTATAAGTTAGAACTCTATAGCCTATTACTTGAAAAATGTTATTGCAGGGATTATCAGAGACTGGCCATTCTGAAGTCTTTCTTGACATTATTTAAGTATGGGCGCTAATATATGGTGGAATAATAAGGTAATATAGTTATTTCCTTTTATTCCAGATGTGATCTATGGTGTTTGATTCTTTAGTTGATATGCGATAATGAAATATTCAACATTTGCCTCTTTTTACAATATGGCATGGGACATATTGTACATAAAGAGACAAGGTGTCTGATATTTTGTTTGAATGTTTTGTCAGTCTTAGCATTTATTAATGAAAGAAGTTAAACAAATTGTGTACGCATGTTTTATCTGTTTACATGTGGGGACAATAAGGAAGATAAGACAATAAAAGATCCTTAATAACATATATTTTCATATAAGAATTCAAAGTTAAGCTTTAGGAAAAAGTCTTAGGAATATTTTTATATGGATTTTAGACTGGAGCTGTCATGACTTTAACTACTTGGCTATAAATTATCGAGACTGATCACCCCGAATGATTTACACTAAGTAGTGAAAGACATGTCAAATCAAAGATGTTAAGATCAACGAATTTAACCCTAACTTAATGTGATATGTGGAGAAGTGGAGACAAACTTAATAAACCCTATTAGGATATTCCTTGCCATGTGCTTGAGTTCGTATAGATACTTATGTTAATTTTAATGGGTAGATAATTGTTGTAATCCAAAACTAATACAATAAATTGTATAAGATAGGATCATATTTTTCCTTTGATGATATATTTTGAATCAAAAAAAGAAAAAATATGAATGTATGTTTATGAAAGAAATATGGTAGTTTGTTCACTAACTTGTTTGGTGTGACAAGTAATCGTACTAGGAATTATATCTTCGACTGTTTGTATTGATTCTTCTTTTGTATAACATATAAGATATGTTAATTATTGTTTGATTTGATGAAATTTTCCTTTATGATGTCTTCGATTGAATAATATATGATTATATATATATATATGAATTAATGAAACTTTTATGGTTGTGACATTGAATGTAATTAACCATATATTTTTGAATTTTTTTAGTGATTTATTGTGATAAATATGTCAATAAATGATCAAAAATAAGTATCATAGATCTTTAGGAGATATCGATATTGGTTTAATATTGAGAAATTGTGCCATAAAATATTTTCTTTGGATTTCTAACAATTTGATACATGTTTATCAAGTTATTTTCTTTTTGTCATAAATTTTGTAAAGTGAATATACATATACCCTATATAAATAATTGTTATGTAACGATAGACTTAAAATAAAGAAATATATTAGTGAATCGTGGGTAAATAGATATGAACCTTTACTTATTAATTTAGCATAGTTCCTATGAAGTGGGTTACATAAATCTTAGCTACCCATAACAAAAATTTAAGTGAGTATTTCTAAGTCAAAGTAGTGATTTATGATCATTTAAGATTAGAGAATTTATCAAATCTATGTAATGGTTTTAGTCAATTATGATGGAATATGCAATCACTTAGTTAAGGAATATTTAATTCATTATAGAAGACAATAAGA
The DNA here is from genome assembly GCA_037962975.1 of Clitoria ternatea. Lineage (NCBI taxonomy): Eukaryota > Viridiplantae > Streptophyta > Magnoliopsida > Fabales > Fabaceae > Clitoria > Clitoria ternatea. The sequence continues at coordinate 114,875,766 of CM075674.1, read as the reverse complement.
AATGATTACATACCCTGGATTATCATGAAGTAAAGAACACAAGGATTTAACTAGATAAACAAGTACAACATGGACTAAGACATATTTATCCTTTCTCACTATGATAATTTATTATACACAATGACATTAAGGAAAATAAAGTAAAACATCTAGTACATCATAGATAGAGGTATAAGAGTCTTGGCAATACAAAAAATATCCAAACTAGAGAAATCACCATAATGATTATAAGAAGTGAAGCACTTGTTACCACGAACTGTAGTCCATCTCGCCTTCGTTCTTCATCACTTCTAGGGAGGTTGGCCATCGAGTAGTACAATATTACTTGAGGGAAAAGATTGAAGAAATTAGATAGAAGAGAGAAACTATGAGACCTTGAAGTTGTGATAGGAAGTGAGAATGGATTGGAAATTTATAAGCAAGCAAAGGAGAGTGATGCAACTGTAACACCCCCTTATATTCTTCTTGTTTTTTTTGAAAGATATACATATTTATCACTTCTTATCTCGTGTATACAAGAACGTACATACATCTGATTTTCTTTGAATTTTGAAAGTAAAAAGTTTCAAATTATTCATAATGATAAAATGAACTTTTAGAAAATCATAAGTGATCAAAGATTACAGTATCATATCCAAAGAATAAGGTTTATTAAAGTTTAACCTTTACATTGATTTACAATCATTCAACTTAATATTGTATTAAGGTAAACTAAAACTAAAAATTTAATACATCTACTTCGACTGTAACCAATTATTTACTTATCTTCAAACCATGTGATTTTGAATCCCATTCTTGTCACATCTCTTCTCCTATTCGATTGAGGATGAGACCAATTTACCCTCTTATAATTTCATCCTTTCATCTTGAACTGCTAGCTATATATCATATAACATAAATTTTGGACACAAAATTCAAACAAGAAGGAGTAAAAAACAGAATATAATACTTTACAGATAAGATATAAGCATAAGGTTTTCACAATCTAATATAATAATTTCAATCACAATCATATACATAATCAATTATGAATGTAGAGTTTTCATAACATAACAATTATATTTTCATTCACAACCACTCACATAGAATGTCACAATCACATGAATGTCATGCAATGTTTTTAATACTATCATCTCATTCATCCTATGCATGTGGGCCCTTAAAGTTTTAGTTTGCACTGGGCCAACCAGGAGTTTAAACTGTTCCATAAATTCTGGATAATAATAACATAAATGCCTTCATGGCATATGAACAACTCAACTGGCGTGGAAACACTTAGAAACTAGTCAGACTGAGAAAGTTTTATTGTGAAAGTACCCGATACTAGGGAGCGACGCCAGGTCACTTGAAGCACCCTTTCACACCCTCTCATCCCAAGGCTCGCAATTAAGTCTCCTCTAATGTATCCTCGGTTTCTATAATCTGTCCCCAGACAATATCACATCTCATTTCTCTTTAGTGATTCATGATGCATGAACTACTCGCATATTGAGTTGGTTAAGACACTACTAGAAAAAACTAATTTAGCCACCGAAATTTTTCGTGGCTAAAACCTAAAATTCCGTAGCTAATTGTTTTAGCCACCGAATTAGCCACGGAAGTTTGGACGTGACAAAAACCCCAGTGGCTAAATCATTAGCCACGGATTTTAATTTTCCGTGGCTAAATAGCCACCGAAAAGTTCGTCGCAAAAAGTAAGATGATTTGTGGCTAAAAATCGGTCATTTCAACAAAAAATGACCATTGTTTGTGACTAAACAATTCCGTAGCTAAATCCATGGCAAATAATAAGGAGTAATTCAGTGGCTAATTCAGTGGCTAATAAGATTTTATTAATATTATATCTTGTAAAAATTCAGTGGCTAATTCCGCGGCTAATTATTATCAAATTCAATGGCTAATTCCGTCACTATTTTTTTTCAAATTCATTAGCTAATTTCGTGGCTATTGTTTTTCAAATTCAGTAGCTAATTCCATGGCTAATTAGTTCCATATTTCTGTGGCAAAATCAGTGGCTAATTAGCCTATGTGATTTTTTTTTCCAAATAATTTCAAGGTCTTTTTTATGTGTAGCTTGATAATATATAATAATATTTCCAACTAATGATGCACATTTTCTGCGGTTAATGAGGGGAACCCCTCATATTTCTGTGGTTAACTATTGTAACTGTAGAAAATGTTTGGTTTTTTTAAAGATAAATTTTTAATTTACTATCAATAAACTAATTTTCACATAATTATAAACTAATTTTATACTATTTTAGAAATATAGATACAATATTATCACAAAGCACCCAACTCATGACCTCTACAATATTCAACATATTAGTATACAATTCTCATTTTTAATTGGCCGTCTCAATTATTATGTAAATAGTTCATTAAATTAAACTACACATGAATTCTTATTGTAGATGGAAGATTGACAATGCAAGTTTTCATCAACTAAATGGCCAGATGATAGAATATGAAATTGAATTTGATCATTTTTATAAAAAACTAAAAAGACCAACTATAGATAAATTCTTAAGCACCAATACAGATTGTCATATGTCCACTATAGGGAGGTCAGCTCATCACAGATGGCTCTCACCATGGTCTTGCTCTTGGAATTCAGCTCACAAGATGGATTTGCCCACAATGCATTGAATGTATCAACCTAATCCAAGAATTTAATTAGCTGATATATTTATAGAAAAAATAACATAACCCTTAAACAAAAAGGTAGTGGAAACTTACATAAGACATGGAAGGTAAGCCTCCAATTAATGCACATCCTCAGTAAGAGTCCATACCAGGCTAAAATGTATTCAGATGAAAGAAAGGTTAACAACTCTTCCTTTGAAATAGAACAGTAGATTCAAACAAGAATGTACAATACTTGATCTGCGACACAAATGGACACAGGCCCCATCAGTTTCAATCCCAAAATCTGACACATTCATTCCACTTTGTTGAGTTTTGCTTCAAGAAACCAATCTTTTTCAACTCCTAAATCAACACAAATACAAATGCTCCCATCAAGAAGATTGAGAATCCTAATGACATAACATTCAATAATTTAAAATTAACAACTTTAGCATTATATTAAAGAGAATGAAGTCATGGTAAGTGGACTTGAAACCCTTATTGGGATAAAATTAATTCAATTACAATTTAAATGTTGCCTTGCCTGTGTATGCCTTTGTTTCTCCACTGGTTCAATTTAAGTTTCATGTGAAATAATTAAAGAAGAATTACTTTAGCTTTTTAAAATACAGGCAAGGGAGAGATATCAAGAATGTAAACCAATATCCAGCTATAAGATTGATAAAGCAAAAGATTCCGTGGATGACAAACTCTGGTAAGATAACCTGGTTTATTCTAAATGTTGAATCATATGGGTTGATATAATCAAACTCTAGATCCACTAACAATATAAGCTGCAAAAAAAATTTCAAGGGATGTTAAATATGTTTTATGAGTCTGTGTGAAAACAAAAGAGTATCAATATCAATAACTTAGAAGTGGATACAAAAAGAGAACTTAACCAACAAACATTAGACCTGTATTCTGCAACTCAGAGAAGAACAGAATAATAAATATCTACAGAAATACTAGATGTTTATTTTAAAAGAAATTGTATCATAGGATACACTTGTAATATTCATGAAAAACCATAGTTATCAACCCCGTATAACAGCGCATAGTAGTAGAACCCAAAAATTCTATAGCGAGATGGCACATAGTGGGATTATAACTGTTTATAATTTATGTACTGGTTAAATAATTTATATATACATATAAATGTTCAAAAGTACATGACAGTTGTTAATTTATAAGTTCTATACCATGTTTTCTAACAAATTAGTATGCAATAATATTTTTTTGTATTGTTTATTCTTTCTTTTCTATGCCAGGGGCCTTTTATATTCATCCAGGATATCGTTGATCATGTTTTGCAAAAGCTATACCTGAGGTACCCAAATGAAATACATTCTTATGCATTATAAGAATGGACCACATTTAAGATCCGCAAAGTTTAAGAAGTACAACCATGAATCTAGTATGCTTCTAATATCTGATATTTATAATTCCATATATGAAATAAAAGCATACCATTACTTCAGGATATAACCCAATGCTCTACAACTTAAGCAGCAGCCTGTCTAGAGAGAGAGAGTTGCATATTAATAAACATATCTAGCAATTTAAAAGAGAGAAAAATAAAAATTAAATAACTATTTGAAACCCTGAGCATCATAAAATTGCATCTTCAAATCAGTATTTTCCTTTTGAAGAGTAGCCCATTTTACATCCCTTTCAGCAGTTATAACCATGTTACTCCACCTGCCCTGTCACTTGATGAATTTAATGCCTCCGTGTATAGCAGCATTTGATAATGAAACATATATTTCATATAACTGTCACTTAAACAACACGTGATAATTGCCTATGTACTTTATTGTTTCAAAGCTTAAACCATGAAGTTACAAAAAATGAATTAACGGTACCTAATATCAATAGGAAATGCATTTACTACAAAATCTAGTTCAAAAGACAACATCATGAATACTTGTCCTTTAACATCCACTAGAGTAATTTTTGTTAGCTCAAAACCTTTACTTACTATCCACTAAAACAAAATGAAGATTCAAGATTACATGTCCGAATTTGAAAAGCTAGTAAGAAATTGTTAAGTTCCATGTATTAAATAAATAAAAATATTAATCTCTTTATAAATAGGGAATTATCATAGCAAGTTATGGCATGTTGATAAAATTCCACTATCTATAACATGAAGCATTATGATAAATCATAAATGACAATTCAGTAGTGCAAAATAGATTGAATCAAACATATATGAAATGCTACAGGACACTATAAATGCTAATACTCATGGAAAATTAGAAAAATAAGATAGGATCCCGAGCTATAAAATCAGTTTAAGACTTAATCAAGCTGAGAGGGGTATTGGTTACTTTTTTGTAAAAGAATAGCCATTCCCTTTTGCCATTTTATGAATAATCAAAATTACAAAATTGGATAACATAATCCTAACCAGTAAAAACTAAGAGTGATAACTTCTATAACATTAAAAATAACATCAAAATATAAGCAAAGCCAAACAAAGAAAGAGATACCATACCGAAGATGCCTCACTGCTTGAGTGACTGTACAGTTGAGGGTTTGGAAGGGTGGTGGCCTTTTCCTCTCACTTTCTCTCTCACGACCTTCACTACCAAATAGATAAAGAGATACCACAACCACTCTCCTCCTCTCACTTTCTCTCCTGTGGCCTCCACTAGTAACCCACGACCCCTATCACTAACCCGCAACCACCACCTAAACCACCCAAACCCTCCACTTACAAACCCCCACCATGAACCACCCTTCACTTTCAAAAACCTCACCTGCTTTCACCCTCATTCATCACCAATCCCTTATCGTGGCCCACATCCACAACATCACCACTAGTGAGGGAAATGGGAGAGTCACGGTACCGAGAGATAAAGGTGGTTCCGAGAGCGAGAGGGAGTCCGAGAGAGAAGATGATCAGAGGAAGAAGGATGGCACGATGAGGGAGATGAAAGCTTAGACGGCGGTTTTGAGGGAAAATGTGCCACCGTGTTTTCGTTGTCAGGGAGAGAAAGAGAAAAGTGAGACGATGGGGGTCTGTAACGCCCCAGCCGCTTTTCAGGAATGAACGACTCGCCCCACAGATCAACACAAGACCTTTCCAATGTGTTTTTGTCCTGACTCACACATTTCCTGAGAACTTCCCAGGAGGTCACCCATCCCAGAATTATTTCAAGTTAAGCACGCTTAATTTTGGAGTTCTTAAGTGATAGGCTACCGAAAAGGCTAATGCATTTGTTGGTATAGGTAGTACGAATTCATTCCTTTAAGCTATCCTCGACTGTATAGTCTCATACCTATACAGTCTTTGGATCCCTCTCATTCTGGTATGTATTCAGTTTGTTCATGTGTCCCTCCCACTGGAAGCCTGCCAGGAGCCGCTCCTTGTCCGTGCCTATGCACCGGCGATCACTCCCCGCCCTCAACAGTGCACGGGATGCCACATTCCCCGCTGGAAGCCTGCCAAGAGCCGCTCCTTGTCCGTGCCCATGCACCGGCGATCACTCCCCGCCCTCAACAGCACCAGGATGTCACATGCCCACCTACTTCCGCCTGGTTCGTCCCCGAACCATACCGTACTAGGAGAGGCTAGGCTTTGATACCACTGTAACGCCTCGGCCGCTTTTCAGGAATGAACGACTCGCCCCACAGATCAACACAAGACCTTTCCAATGTGTTTTTGTCCTCACTCACACATTTCCTGAGAACTTCCCAGGAGGTCACCCATCCCAGAATTATTTCAAGTTAAGCACGCTTAACTTTGGAGTTCTGAAGTGATAGGCTACCGAAAAGGCTAATGCATTTGTTGGTATAGGTAGTATGAATTTATTCTTTTAAGCTATCCTCGACTGTATAGTCTCATACCTATCTAGTCTTTGGATCCCTTTTATTCTGGTATGTATTCGGTTTGTTCATGTGTCCCTCCCACTGGAAGCCTGCCAGGAGCCGCTCCTTGTCCGTGCCTATGCACCGGCGATCACTCCCCGCCCTCAACAGTGCCCGGGATGCCACATTCCCCGCTGGAAGCCTGCCAGGAGCCGCTCCTTGTCCGTGCCCATGCACCGGCGATCACTCCCCGCCCTCAACAGCACCAGGATATCACAGGGTCAGGGTAGGGAAGAGAGGGAGATGAAATTTCGAGAGCGAAACAAGTTGGGGAAAAGGGTTAGGATGAAATTGGTAAAGATAGGAAATTTCTGATGGAAAATATTTGTAAATTTAGGAGACTTTTAAATATAAATATTATAATATTATTATCATATTGTAATTAAATATAAATATTATTTCTACTTAATGGATCACACTATATTTGATTATCTTTTAGTTTTAAGCTTTTTCAATTTTATTTTATTTTATTTTATTTTATTTATAAATAAATTATAAAATAACTGTAAAATATATTATAATTATAATAGTATTATTAACTTATTAAAAAATTATATTATTATTATTATATTATCATTAAATATAAATATATACTTGAAAATTTTTATTATTTGAATTAGTAGATATTATATATAATATAATATAATATATAATATACAACAAATTTAATTTCACTTATAAAATATATATAATTTTTAGTCACCGATCATAATTCTGTGGCTAACAATTAAATAAATGATATTGTTAGCCACGGAATCCTATTTTCGTGGCTATTTAAACGAAATATTTTTTAAAATATTTAGCTACTGATTTTTAATTTCGTGGCTAATTAAAAAATAAATAATATTTTTTATATTAGCCACTGAATTACAATTCCGTGGCAAATATGTTTAAAAAAAATAATTTTTTTTAGGTACGAAATTCTGTTTCCGTGGCTAATTAAACAAAATCATAATTTTTTGTGTATTTAGCCACCAATTTCTAAGTCTGTGGCTAATTTTTCTTAAACTTCCGTGGCTAAATTTTCTATTAAAATCCGTGGCTAATTTCCGTGGCTATTGTTAAAATGAAAATTTTAGCCACGGAATATTAATTCCGTGGCTAAATTCCGTCACTAATCAAGTGTAAAAAAATATTTGGTCGCTAGAAATAAGTGGTGGCTAATAGCTTCTAAATGTATTCGGTGGCCGCTTTTGATTTTTCTTGTAGTGAGACTTTTAGAAACTCAATTATTAAACACCATAAAGGTTCACAAAATCATCTCAATAAACTGTACATTCCCATAAGTTCTTCTTTGAACTTCTGTTATACAGAAACAAATTTAGTACAGTCTTCAAATTCAGATCTCACCAAAATTGAGTTTTCAAGCCTTAAATATCTCAAAACTTTCTCTTAAAAAACTTCACATATTTACATAATCTTTCCAAATTTGAATCTTAACTAGATTGAGTTTAGAAATCTCGACTATAAAATATCATTTAGTTATTTCATTAGGGAAAACCAATTTAAATTTCTGATTTCTAAAAGAATATATATTTTTTAAATCATTAATTAAGAATACTTAAGAGTATAAAAAATTTCTTTAATTCAAGAATTAATTGTCTTAACCTGTGATTTTCATAAAATAGCTTCTTTATAATACTAGATTTTATTCTAGAGATTAAAAATGAAGTTAATGAAAATTATTTCTAAGAAGAAATAAAAGACTATAATAATGGTTATTTAAATTATTAAAATTGATTTTGAGTCCTTATAGTCCATTCCTTGCATAGGTCTATGTAAGTCCATATAATCTAGTCCTTGCATAGGTATAGCTCAGTCCATATGGGTCATAGTGGTCCAAGTCCTTGCATAGGTATAGTCCAGTTCGTATAGGTTATAAAAATCCAAGTCCTTGCATAGGTATGTTAGAGTTAGTTAAACCAGATATTTAATTTAAAATTTATTAAAAATTTTAAGTTAAAAAGTTAATATTTAAAATAATAATATTTTTAAATTTAAAAGGAGTTGGGGACTCCTCCCATTATTCTTATGTCTTTTCATATTATACTCTTATCTCACTCCCCCTTACCTCTTGTATACTGATTCGTTATTGTAAATCCGTGCACGCCTCGTCTCCGAGTTCTAAAACATACTAATTTCATTTTAATATAGTTACAAGATGAAAATTAAGATCACTACTTAAAGCAAAAATGGTAAATTTTGAATAGTAAATAGTGAATAGTAAATAGTAACAGTAAATAGTAAAATATGAATAGTAACGGTAAATAGTAAATCGTGAATAGTAACGGTAAATAGTAAATCATGAATAGTAACAGTAAATAGTAAAACGTGAATAGTAAAGGTAAATAGTAACAGTAAATAGTAATTTACTATTTGAATAGTAATTTACTATTGAAATAGTAATTTACTATTAAAATAGTGTTTTACTATGCAGAATAGTAACTTAAAATAATATTATTTTTAGTATAATAATAGATTTCTAAAAATGATATAAAAATAACCCTAAAAAATATAAAAGAGATGTATTCGTACCTTAGAATTTTAACAGAACCTTCTTCCAAAAAAAATTATTTCTCTCTCTTACTTCCACCACTATCTCACTAGCACTACTATATTAAGAAAACTTAATTTGAAATTATGAATTCTAAAGAAGAATTCCTTCGGTATTTATAGGAAGGAAAATTACTATGCATTCCATTATTTTAATATAAAAATACTGTGTATTTTTTGAAAATTTAATCCTGATTCCTGTGCATCTTTTGAAAATTTCGTACATGCACAGTGTTTTGCTTAGTAAATGTCAGCATAATTATTAAGCCAAATAGTAACCTTTCACTCGGTATATTTTAAATATTTAAAATTAATCCTTTTTGAAATTTAGTGATATTATATCAGTTCTCACTAATTTTATGATAAGTAATATAAAGTTTAAATTTTAAAAATATAAAATTTTCTATTAATAAAAATTTATTAGTACATTTTCATTTTTTTTTACGATTGGTAAAAATCAAGATTTTACTCAGACCGATCTGTGCACCTTTTGAAAATTTCGTACATGCACAGTGTTTTGCTTAGTAAATGTCAACATAATTATTAAGCCAAATAGTAACCTTTCACTCGGTATATTTTAAATATTTAAAATTAATCCTTTTTGAAATTTATTGATATTATATTAATTCTCACTAATTTTATGATAAGTAATATAAAGTTTAAATTTCAAAAATCTAAAATTTTCTGTTAATAAAAATTTATTAGTATGTTTTCAATTTTTTTTACGATTGGTAAAAATCAAGATTTTACTTAAACCGATAATTTTTAGATAAGTCTACTTGAAATGGATTTTAGAAAATTTTCTTATAATTTAACTTTACATTCTTGTAAATATTTTTAATTTTAAGTAACTTTATATGAATTTAAAATTATTTAAAATATATTATTTTATTAAAATATTTCTTAAATTTCAAAAAAATTCCAAAAAATTATAAATATTATGTAGATCAAAAACTTCAAAAGAACCATAGTCTAATTCCTTCAAAATTTTATTTTAAAATTCTAATAAGAGTTAAATCTTAAATATGTAAAAACATAAATATAAGAACATAAAATAAAAATGGTGAATAGTAAAGATATTAAAAATTCTTAATATAATTTTCTTAATTAGTAAATACTAATTAATTCATTTTAAAATTCTCATTTAGAAATATTTTCATTTTTTTTTATTATTTTAAAAAACAAATAATTAAATATAAATACTAAAATTTCAAAAAAAATGATAATAATAAACTAACTTATAGTAAGTATTTCTCAAGAAATATATATTAATATCTATTTTCTATTTGTGTTGAAAATGGGATGTTACAACAACAGTCATAACGACTAGTTTAACGGCTAGTTGTCCAGTAATTAATTCTTATCAGTCCATTTTACTATGTTGCGAGTAGGAATTTTAATTTATAGATGTTACGGATTATATTAAGTGATGTTTTGATGGATTAATAAATGTAATTATTGAGGTGTTCAGAGTTAATCATCAGTTTAAGATGAGCATGGTTAACAAAATTAAGAGGGTGATATTTTTGAGTTTAGGAGAAATTACATGATAAGATTGAAAAGAAGTAAGTGGCAACATCAAGGAAAGGATACATAATTATCAATAAAACTAGAAAACATATTAGGATAGTTCACTTAGTTTATCCTTGGTAAGATTTAACAATATCAAATTTCGAGGACGAAATTTCTTTTAGGGGAGTAGAGTTGTAACATCCCATTTTCAACACAAATAGAAAATAGATATTAATATATCTTTAATGAGAAATAATTACTATTAGTTAGTTTATTATTATCATTTTTTTTTGAAATTTTGATATTTATATTTCATTATTTATTTTTTAAAATAAAATAAAATAATAATAAAAATAAAAATATTTATGTATTTTGAATGAGAATTTTAAAATAACTTAATATGTATTTATTGATTAATGAAATTATAATAAGAATTTTAAATATATTTATTATTCATAAATTTTATTTTATGTTTTTATATTTATGTTTTTACATATTTGTGATTTAACTCTTATTAAAATTTTAAAATAAAATTTTAAAGGAATTAGAGTATGGTTCTTTAGAACTTTTTGATCTACATAATATTTATGATTTTTTGAAATATTTTGAATTTTTTGAAATATTTTAATAAAATAATATTTTAAATAATTTTAAATTCATATAAAGTTACTTAAAATTAAAAATATTTACAAGAAAGTGAATTTAAATTATAAGAAAATTTTCTAAAATCCATTTCAAGTAGACTTATCTACAAATTATCGGTTTAAGTAAAATCTTGATTTTTACCAATCGTAAAAAAATAAAAAATGTATCAATAAATTTTTATTAACAAAAAATTTTAGATATTTAAAATTTAAACTTTATATTACTTATCATAAAATTAGTGAGAACTGATATAATATCGCTAAATTTTGAAAAGGGCTGATTTTGAATATTTAAAATATACCGAGTGAATGGTTACTATTTGGCTTAATAATTCAGCCACATTTACTATGCAAAAACACTGTGCATGAACGAAAATTTCAAATTTGCACAATAACCAGAAACAAAAATTTTAGAAATTACACAGTACTTTTATAATAAAATAATAAAATGCACAATACATATTTTTGCTATAAATAGAGGGGAGCACCGAAGGGAAAATTCACAGTTTAGATTAAATTTTCTTAATATAGCAGTGTTAGAGAGATAGTGGTAGAAGTAAGAGAGAGAAATAATTTTTATGGAAGGGGGTTCTGCCAAAATCATAAGGTAAGAATAACTCTCTTTTATACTTTTTAGGTTTATTTTCATATCGTTTTAGAAATCTATTATTATACTGGATGTAATATTCTTTTAAGTTACTATTCTGAATAGTAAATTATTATGTCAACAGTAAATTACTATTGAGAATAGTGATTTACTATTCAAATAGTAAATTACTATTATGAATAGTAAATTACTATTCAAATAGTGAATTACCATTTACTGTTACTATTTATGATTTACTATTTACTGTTACTATTTACGGGTTCACGTTTTACTATTTACTGTCATTATTTACGTTTTACTATTCACTATTCATTATTCAAAATTTACCATTTCTGTTTTACGTAGTAATCTTTATTTTTATCTTATGCCTATACTGAGATAAGCTGGTATTAATATTTCTAGAACTCAGAGGTGCAAAGCGAACTCACTTTTGGTAGCAATTCAAGGTAAGGGGAGTGGGATAGGAATATAATATGAAAAGACATAAGAATAATGGGAGGAGTCCCCTACTCCTTTTAAATTTAATAATAATAATAATAGTTTAAAATAATAACTATTTAACTTAAAATTTATATAAATTTTAAATTGTGTATCTTGTGTAACTTGATCTGAAATACCTATGCAAAGACCTGGATAATCTATGCGAACTGGACTAAACCTATACAAGGACTTGGACTATTATGACCTGTATAGACTGAACTATACCTATGCGAATACTGGATTATATATATGGACTTATATAGACCTGTGTGAGGAATGAACTGTAAGGACTCAAAATCAACTCTACTAATTTAAAAAACCATTAAAATTTGAATTATATTTATGAGTGATATTTAGTTGATTTGACTTGATTATAATTAAATATATTTAATTTTGATTAATGATATTGTGACTTATAATATTAGACTGTGATTAATGATATGTAATTATGATTGATAATATTTGTGATTGATGATATTTGATTGTGATTGATGATATTACAATACTTGATTGTGGTTGATGAATGATTGATGACCTTGTGATATGAAGTTTGAGCATATAGCAAGCATGACGAAAAGTTAAAACTTAGTAAGAATTTTCTTACCTTACTCTTTAAATTTTTATTCTAAGAGAGAGTATTTTGTAATTATTTTAGTCTTTTATTTCTTCTTAGAAATAATTTTCACTAACTTTATTTTTAATTTCTAGAATAAAATGTAGTATTAGAAAGAAGCTATTTTATGAAAATCAGAGGTTGAGATAATTAATTTTTGAATTAAAGAAATTTTTTATAGTTTTAAGTATTCTTAGTTGATGATTTTAAAATTATTTTCTTTTAGAAATTAGAAGTTTAAAGTAAATTATTTTGATTTTTCCCAACGAAATAACTAAAGGATATTTTGTCAAGATTTCTAAAACTCAATCTAGTTAAGATTTAAATTGAGAAAGATTATATAAATATGTGAAGTTTATTTTAAGAGAAAGGTTTGAGATATTTAAGGCTTGGAAACTCAATTTTGGTGAGATCTGAATTCGAAGACTGTACTAAATTTATTCTGTATAATAGAAGTTCAAAGAAGAACTTATGAGAATGTACAGTTTATTGAGATGATTTGTGAACTTCTATGGTATTTAATAATTGAGTTTCTAAAAGTCTTAACCAACTAAATATACGAGTAGTTCATGCATCATGAATCATTAAAGAGAAATGAGATGTGATGTTGCCTGGAGACGGATTATAGAAACCGAGGATACATTAAAGGAGGTTCAAATGCGAACCTTGGGATGAGAGGGTGTGGAAGGGTGCTTCAGGGGACCTGAGGTCGCTCCCTCGTGTCTGGTACTTTTACAATAAAAACCTTCTCAGTCTGACTAGTCTCTAAGTGTTTCCCCGCCAGTTGAGTTGTTCATATGCTACAAAGGTATTTATGTTATTATTCAGAATTATGGAACAGTGTAAACTCCTGGTTGGCCCAGTGCAAATTAAAACTTTAAGGGCCCATATGCATAAACTGAATGAGGTAGTATTAAAAGCATTACATGTCACACATGTGATTGTGATATTCTGTATGGATGGTTGTGAATGAAAGTATGATTGCTATGTGTGTGAGAACCCTATATTTATAATTAATTGTGTACAAGATTTTGAATGATGTTAATTTATTAGTTTGTGAAAAACCTTATGCTTATGTCTTATCAGTAAAGTATTACATTCTGTTTCTCACTCCTTCTTGTTTGAATTTTGTGTCCAAAATATATGTTATGTGTAACACCCTCGGTTAGATAAGACAAATCCTTCTGTAGGTTCATCCCATTTAACTGAGAGTGTTAACAGTTTTTAGAAAAAGTGAATATATTTTTTTTAAAAAAATAAATACGTGGCAAATCAGCGGAAGTAATATTGTATATATCACATAGTCATTCACAAACTGTAAATAATTGTACTCTTAACAGAATGGGGCACGCAGGCACCCTTAAATATCATACAGTCATCCGGTGTCTGATTATAAATATTCTATCCTTAATGATTATTCTCAATGGGTGCAGCGTATTGCTGATCTTCACACTCGGGTTCTTGAGTTTCTAATTCCTCTTAAAAATGTTCAACAGTAAGGGTGAGTATAACCCAAGACCCTGATTGGTTCATCCGATGCGGACATAATCCAGTTAACATACAATGTCACATAGATCATACATTTAGCATATTTATAACAATCAAGCATGTTGTCATCACATAATCGTATATTTAGCATGTTCATAATTATAAAAATCAAGCATATTATCATGAAATAAATCGTACATATAACATATTCATAATTATAACAATCAAATATGCTGTAATGAATGCATGAGTTTGGATTTATTATGATTTATCTTTGGTTAAGTCTCATGATGCATGTGGGCCCAATAAATCGTTTCATCTTCTTCTCATTCTGTGGAATATCACCATTCCAATCATCTAGAGCGATCAGGGTCCGCCCAAGTTCCATGTGGTACAAATGAACTCATTGGTTCTCATCATTAATTTAAATATTTTTGGAACTTGGATCCCTACGATCATAGTTACACTCCGTCATTTAGTCAAAGTACACTAGAATTGCATCGTCTCACCCGGCTATCAGGCGCGACTCTGATGCCATTGGGTTGCCGTTCCAGTTGTACTCCCAAGATTCTTCATGGAGATCGAACGTGAGTGTCCTCCACTGTACCAAGTGTATGCTCTAGAGGTTTTTCCTCTTCAAAAATATTTTCATGATGTGAAATGCATTTATCTTATCAATTGATTCCTGGGTATCTTATGTATTTCCAGTCTCATCATATCATCCTCAAGTTCTTTGAATTCCATCAATCATTTAAATCTTGTAAGATATTCGTTTGTTAATTTTTAGAAATATATCTATTATATATATTCTTTCATAAAGAGTAAAATAATATATTCTTTATGTAATTACGCATAATATCAATGTATAATAATAATAAAACTAATAATAATGATAACAATATTAAGTTGACAGTAAATAATGATAATAATAGAATAAGAATAATAATTATAGCTTATCAATAACTTAAAAAGTAGTGAAGATTAGTTTCCAATTAAAAATTCAAGTGAAAAACACTAAAAATAGAGTTTTCCGAGTGGAACAGAGGAAAATCCGAGTGAAATGAGTATGATTCCGAGTGGAATCATACAGAGAAGGGTTCTCCAAGCGATCTGGCTAAAAATCCGAGTGAAATGACACTGGAAAAGCTATTTTCTGACTGAAATAAATTTAAATCCGAGTGAAATAAAGTGGAATGCTGTTTTCCGACTGGGACAGCTTGAATCCGAGTGGAAATAAATTATATCCGAGTAAAAATGTTGATTTCTAAACTTTTTGAGAAAGAAAGGTTTAATACTGAGTGAGAAATTGAGTTTGCCGAGTGGAATGGGTTGAATATCGAGTGAAACCGAATCATCCGAGATAAATAAATCCGTTCCGAGTGAAAAATAAATTTTCTGGGTGAAATGAGTTTAAATACTGAGTAAATTCAGGTTGAAGTGAGTTTCTGAATAAAATAGGCATCAATCCGAGTGAAATAATCCTGATTCCGAGTGGAATCAGGTTGATAAGAGATTTCTAAGTTATTTTAACTATGTATTCCGAGTGAAAATAAACTAAAGGGAGTTTTCTGAGTAAAATAAAGGTTTACCGAGTTAAAAATCACTGGGAAGGGTTTTCATGAGTGAAGCTACTTAAATTCTGAGTAAAAATGAGTTTCTGAATGAAATTAATTATGATTCCGAGTGGAATCAATAGGAAAAGAGTTTCCTGAGTAAAAATAAGATACTTTCCGAGTGGAACAGTGTGTTTACCGAGTGAAATAAGGTTGGGAAGCTTCTGTCCGAGTTAAATATGATGTTTTCCGAGTGCATTTACTAAAAAGGGGTTCTGAGTAAAAGGTAAATATACTTTCTGAGTGAAATTAAGTCAAAACCGAGTAAAATAATATAAGAAGGAAATTTCCGAGTAAAACAAGACTTGTAAGATGCTGTCTGAGAGAAATAGAGTGTTTACCGAGTGAAATTAAATGGAAAGATATTATCCGAGTATAAATAAGCAAAACTGAGTAAAATAAGTGTAAAACCGGTCGGATTATCATAAAACCGAGTAAAATAACCTATTATCATATTTGTTTCACTGGAAATCACACGGTACCCATGTTTCTTAGTATTTTCAGTCCTATCACAATTCATGTCATATCACAATTCATCACTCGGTAACAGATATATATATATACATGCATATACAGATAATAATTTAAAGCATTTCATCACTCGGTAACAGATATATAACCCATAAATACACTCGGTAACATATACAGATAATAACCCATAAATACATGTCATATCACAATTCATCACTCGGTAACAGATATATATATATATATATATATACATGCATATACAGATAATAATTTAAAGCATTTCATACACATTGAATCAGTCCTCCACTCGGTTTTCCCACAAGGCACCCAAGATTATACCCCCTTACCTCAAATGAAGCTCCTGGAGGAGAAGAAAGAGGCTCCCTTCACTGTCCTGCTTCAATTCTGAGTGAAACAGAGGGGAAAGAAGAGGGAAAGAGCTTGCTGGGAAGAAGAGTGATGAAGTGTTTGGTTCGTGTGTGTGGTGTGAGGTCTGAGGACCTTGAACTCGTTTAAATAGGGAGGAAGTGAGTGGAAGACAAGTGGGAGACAGCCTTTTCCGAGTGGGCTGCTGAGTCAGTGCCCATTTCTGAGTGATAAACTGAGTCAGTTCCCATTTGTGAGTGATAAGCTGAGTCAGAAGGGTCAGTGGAGATTAAACAATTATATATGCTGAGTCAGTGTCCATTCCTGGTCGTCCACCATCCTTAATGCGCACGATTGGATTTAAATATCATGGAAAGACAAAATTGAAGTCAAAACGCACTTCTGTCAGTGAATACCGAGTGAAATTACACTCGGTTAACACTTCTGACAGTGAATTCCGACTGGAATTCCCACTTCCGAGTCCTCCCTTTCTCAGAATCTTCACTCGGAAATCCGAGTCTTCCTTCACTCAATTCACTCGGTTTAGACCATTACCTCTCGGACCAATACCCACTCATACTTCTCTCACTCGGTTTTGGTCCAGTGGAGTGTATCTCACTCGGAATTGGCTCCCTCTATCATTTCCACTCGGTTTCCTAAGCAAAACCATTCGGAAACCTTCCTAATTATTTCTACAACATACTTCAATCAGAAAGGAAGCATCAAATCAACATAAATAGAAGCTTTCTCACATTCTTTCACTCGGAATGCTCCAACCATAGTAATTTCCTTCAGAAAGGAAACATTCAACTCGAAACTGAGCCTTTCAAGGGTGTTTTGACTCGGATTTTCACCCAGAATTGATTCTTTTGACCATTCTTCACTCAAAATTGCTTCTCAAGTCAGGACTCCACTCGGTGGTAGCCTTCTCAGTCATGTTTTACTCGGAAAACATGATACTGACTCGGAATTCTCTTCTTCACTTGGAATTTCTAATCTTTCACTCGGAATTCTTCTCTGTCACTCGGAAAAGAGCCCTTTTCACTTGGTTTTTGCATAATTTCACCAATATTCCATATAAACTCTATTATTATGTGCAAAAATGACATTTTTGAGGTACTACAGACCATCAACAAGGTATATATTGACTTATTCTTGCTTACAAACCCTCCATAATTAAAATTTACAAGGATAAAATTGTTTCTAAAAACAGGGATGTTACATTATGTGATATATAGCTAGCGGTTCAAGATGGAAGGATATGCAATTACAAGAGGGTAAAGTGGTCTCATCCTCAATCAGATAGATGAAGAGATATGACAATAGTAGGATTCCAAAACTCGATGGTTCAAGGACTAGGAAATGATTGGTCACATTTGTAGTAGAGGTATAGTTTAGTTTTACCTTGTCTTTTTACAATATCAAGTTAGATAATTGTAACAAGGTAAAGGTTAAACTTTGATAAACTTTCCCACCCGGATATAATACTGTAATGATTTATCACTTATGATTTCTATAAATTATTTTATCATTATGGACAAATATTAAAAGACAATGTTTTTTCTTACTTTCAATATTCAAAGGAAATCAGATGTATATACGTCATTGTATACGCGAGATAAAGAGTGATAAATATGTATATCTTTCTAAAAGTTTTTTTTATATATCTCATGTATATAAGAGGGTATTACACTCAGAGCAACCTTGGATGTGGGGGCACGAACGGCGGTGCTTTGCAGCGATTCACAGTTGGTGATTTCGTAAATTAATGGGACCTATCAAGCGAAGGAACCACTGTTACAACAATACCTTATGAAAGTTAAGGAGTTAGGAGGAAAATTCACTACTGTAGAATTTAAGCATGTCCCAAGGGAAGAAAATATTAGAGCCGATGTCCTATCTCGACTAGCTAGCACATAAAAGGCGGGATGCACAACTACGGTGATACAGAGCACGTTAGCAGCTCCAAGCATCTCGAATCCACTAAAGGTGTACGCCATTCAATTTAGAGCACATCCAGAAGACTCTTGGGTTATTCCAATTATTCGGTGCATAGTGAGTGGACAACTTCCGGAATGCCCAATCAAGAGGAAGAAGCTGAAAAAAGATATACCGAACTTTACATTGGTAGATGGGGGCTTGTATAGAAGAGGAATGACAGCGCCTTATCTAAGGTGCATAAACGAGGTAGAAGTGGATGAAGTCCTCTTCGAAGTACATGAAGGGACATGTGGTAACCACTACGGAGGCAGAAGTTTGGCTAGGAAGATACTGAGGGCAGGTTATTGGTGGCCCACTTTAGCTAAGGACGTAGTGGAATATGTTAAAAAATGTGATGCATGCCAAAAGAATAGTAATGAACACCACGTCCCAGTAAAAGAGCTATTTACATCCGCAGTCCCATGACCTTTCTACCAGTAGGGCATGGATATTCTAGGACCTTTCCTTAAGGCTCCAGGCGGAGTAAAGTACCTAATTGTCGGAGTAGAATACTTTACAAAATGGATTGAGGCGGAAGCAGTAGTACATATCACCGCAGCACGGACTCAGAGGTTCTTTTATGAAAATATTGTTACAAGGTTCAGAATTCCGGGAAGAGTGATAACGGACAATGGGACGTAGTTCACGGATTCCAAGTTCAAAAGCGTACTTGAAGGATTGTAGATCAGACAAGTATTCTCATCGGTCGAACATCCCCAGACCAATGGCCAGGTCGAAGTTGCGAATAGAGAGATTCTAAAGGGGCTAAAGAAACGTCTGGGTGAAGCTATAGGAGAATGGGCTAACCAGTTATGTCACATTTTATGGGCACACCAGACGACCCCCTATTCATCCCCTGGTGAGGCCCCGTTTCGGTTGGTTTACGGAGTAGATGTGGCAATACCGGTAGAAATAAATTTAATTTCTCCAAGAGTTCAACAGTTTGACGTATCAGACAACGACCAAAGGCTGAGAAACGAGCTGGACTTGCTACCCGAAGTCAGAGAAGTTGCTTTCACTCGGGATCAGGTGATCAAAGCCAAAACCGCATTTTGGTATAATGTAAAAGTCCAGTAAAGAAGATTTAATATGGGCGATCCCGTCCTAAGGAAAGCATCGGTCATGAATCAATTTAGGCACCAAGGAAAATTGGCACCTACATGGGAAAGACCATACCGGGTGAACGAGGTCACACCAGGAGGAGCTTATTTGCTAGGGTGAAGTGATCAAAAATAAATGGAATGTAAAGAACTTGCATGTATACTACAACTAACCGACGCCATAAGTCATGCACTTTTTTTCCCTACCCAAGGTTTTTCCCACAGGGTTTACTCGGGAGGTTTTTAATGAGGCATGCAGCCGGGGTGCTATTTGATCAATAAAAACAATTTTATTTTCGAATGATAATGTCATCCGATAGCCTTCCTCAAAGTTTATTAAACCCCCGGAGTGGTCTAGGAACCCCAGAGTAGTTGTTTATTAAAGCCCCGGAGTGGTCTAAGGACCCCAAAGTGGTTAAGTTTACTAAAGCCCCGGAATGGTCTAAGGACCCCAGAGTGGTTAAGTTTATTAAAGCCCCGAAGTGGGCTAAGGACCCTAGAGTGGTTGTTTATTAAAGCCCCAAAGTGGTCTAAGGACCCCATAATGGTTAAGTTTAT
Organism: Clitoria ternatea; assembly: GCA_037962975.1. NCBI lineage: Eukaryota > Viridiplantae > Streptophyta > Magnoliopsida > Fabales > Fabaceae > Clitoria > Clitoria ternatea. The sequence continues at coordinate 114,855,277 of CM075674.1, read as the reverse complement.
TAAAACCCCGGAGTGGTCTAAGGACCCCAAAGTGGTTAAGTTTATAAAAACCCCAGAGTGATCTGAGGACCCCAGAGCGTTTAAGTTTATTAAAACCCCAGAGTGGTCTAAGGACCCCAGAGTGGCTAAGGTTTTAAATTACGAAATAATCTCAGGATTCCAGAGTAATTCAAGTACGAAGCAATACAGTGTGAAAATTATGCAAACTTTAAACTATGAAAACCAAAAATCAAAAAATGAGATGATGTAAGTAAAGTACTGTTGTCATTAACAAAAGAGGCACTGTGGCCAAGATAATCAAAATTCAAAAATGACGAAGCTTATCCAGCCTACAAAGCAAAATATTGACAATTATAAAAGAAAAATGGGCAGAGCTCATCCTGCCTACAGAGTGAAAGAAAGTCAAGGGTTGGTCACATCCTCCTTTTCACCTTCGGATCCAGCGCCAGCATCATCCGCGTTAGAGTCAAGGCCATCATCCTCCCCCACAACCAAAGGACAGAGTTTGAAGGGCTCATCAGAAGGAGAAAAGGATTGGCCGCCCATCTCGGTCACCAATTTCCCATTCTGGAATTGGTTGAAAAAACTAATTCCGTTCAGTCTCAAAGGCGTATCCCGGTTCCGGTGAATGACCTATCAGATCGCGTGACTAAAGGAATCTATAGCGGCATGAGCAAACTGTAGCATATCTTCTTTGTACTTGTCTTGCTCATTTGTAACCGACATGGACAACTCCTCATTCTTCTTGCGAAGATCGGTCACTTGACCTTCCAGTTCGGTCATCTTCCCTAGCAGCCCGTCCTTTTCTTTTTTCCAGCTCTCCTCAGATCGTTGAAAAGCCTGGTTGGACTCATTAAAGGATTTTATCCTTTGATAAGCCTGGCTGTAATCCTCAAAGAGGCAAGAATTCTTATCCTTTAAATGGTCCACCTCCAGCTTAGGACCATCGGTTACGACAGAGTAGATGGTGGAGGGAGTCTTGATATTATACCACATCGTCGTCTCCAAGGCGAATGAGATATCATCCTTTTCCAACCCCGGCTTGAGACAGTAAGGGAGCTCGAAGTCTGAGTTGGGGTGAAGGGTCTGTTAGGAAATCCCTAAGCATGAGCAGCGGAATAGACTAAAGGGATTCCATAGGATTTGCAAGGTTCCGTGTTTCAAAGCAAAAAAAACCAATTTCGAAATTATTTAGGTTACCTCTTGAAGAACTCCGAAGCAGTCGTAGCCTCGTCCTTTAGGAGTCCACACGAGCACTCCCACCAGAATCGCAACACTTGCCAACTGCTAGGTTGACGGCGTGTAGCTCTTGCAACTTTTTGCGAATTTTGTGTCTCACTTGAGTGAACGGCCTATGAGCATCTTATGCTCTATTTATAGGCTTAGGTTTGACCTAATTTGTTCTCTCTAAAAGTGGGCTCCTTACTCATTCCAAATGAGTTAGGCCCAATAGCTTTATTTTAGTCCAACTAAAATAAGACAACATTTTCTGATGGGCTTACTCTATGTGTGTGACCCTATAGGTAAAATACCCGGTCATATTAATAATAAACTATTTTATTATTAATATAAAATAAGAGCGGCATCTAGCAATGCATCATTATGTCCGAATATTATTAACATAACCTATAAGTGATAATTATTTAATACGTTTATTCCTTTTGTCACGATATCCTAATTGGGCCCAAGGCATGGTCGCGTCATCCTTGTACGGCCCAATTTATTTTACTTGATACCGGAGTAGACTGGATCCGAATAAATATCTAATATTTATTCTTTCTAGCATGGCCATGCGTTTTCTTAGTCTTACTCCATCAAGTGGCCTATGGATATCACTCCTGTCACATAGGAGAGACAAATCCCATCTACATCACTCACATCCCTCTGCATAATTTGTTCATTGCCTAATCACAACCTTTATAGTCCTCTTGTTACAGAAGACGTTTAATTGTATTAAAACAATAAACTCCTCATGTAGGAATCGTAGTGACTTCAGGTCGAAGGACTACATATACCATTATCACATTGAGAATCGTTTATGACAATCATGTAACGATCCATGCAACGTTCTCATGGTGGGTCTGTCCAGTACATCATTACTCTTAATGTGTACCCGTGTGAAGACTCGATATCATCTATATCTATGATCTGTGAGATCAGGTCATCAGTACACTCACACACTAGTCTCAGTGTATTTACATGTCCCCATGTAAATACTTAACTAGGGACATTTTAGGAATAATTTTTATATGACCTATTACTCCAAGGATAAATATGTTTAAAACAACTTTAAACTGAAATATTTATTCAATTGATAAGTAGAAAAAATGATACAAATGAAAAAGCATAAAGGCTCATAGTGCATACACCAACAATCTCCCACTTGCACTAGAGCCAATCAGACATTTGCCTAATGCCTAATGATCTAGTGTGCCCCTCATGTTTTTGTTGTGTAAGAGGTTTTGTGAGTGGGTCAGCAATATTCTCATCAGTATGCACCTTACATATCTTTACATCTCCTCGGTCAAGGATCTCTCGAATGAGATGAAATCGCCTAAGTATATGCTTGGATCGTTGATGTGATCTAGGTTCCTTAGCTTGTGCGATTGCTCCACTATTATCACAGTAGAGACTTATAGGGTCCACAATGCTAGGAACAATCCCAAGTTCTGTTATGAACTTCTTGATCCATACTGCCTCTTTTGCAGCATTTGAGGCAGCAATATACTCAGACTCTGTAGTAGAATCAGCAACTGTCTCTTGCTTTGAACTCTTCCAGCTTACAGCGCCACCATTTAGACAAAACACGTACCCAGATTGCGATCTTGAGTCATCCTTATCAGTTTGGAAGCTAGCATCAGTGTAACCTTTTACAATAAGCTCTTCTTCCCCTCCATATATCAAGAATGCATCCTTAGTTTTTCTTAAGTACTTCAGGATATTCTTGACAGCAGTCCAGTGACTTTCACCGGGATCAGACTGGTATCTGCTCGTCATGCTTAAAGCGTACGAGACATCTGGTCGGGTACATATCATGGCATACATGATTGATCCAATAGCAGATGCATATGGAATCTTATTCATCCGTTCTCTTTCTTCTTTAGTGGAAGGAGATTGAGCTTTTGATAAGCTTATGCCATGAGCCATAGGCAAAGTTCCTTTCTTGGAATCTTGCATGTTAAACCTTTTTAACACTTTGTCTATGTATGTATTCTGACTTAGGCCAAGAAGTTTTTTTGATCTATCTCTATAGATCTTAATTCCCAACAAGTAGGTTGCTTCACCTAAGTCTTTCATAGAAAAACAGCTTCCCAACCAACTCTTCACAGATTGAAGAGTAGGAACGTCATTTCCAATAAGTAGTATGTCATCAACATACAGGACCAGAAAAACAATTGTGCAGTCACTAACCTTCTTGTAGACACAAGGTTCATCCTCATTTTTAGTAAAGCCAAATTGTTTAACAGCTTCATCAAAACGAAGATTCCAGCTTCTGGAAGCTTGCTTAAGTCCATATATAGAACGTTGTAGCTTGCACACCTTCCTGGATGCTTCAGGCTTAACAAAGCCTTCAGGTTGTGTCATGTACACTTCCTCAAGAAGATTTCCATTAAGGAAAGCAGTCTTGACATCCATTTGCCATATCTCATAATCATGGTATGCAGCAATAGCAAGCAGAATCCGAACAGACTTTAGCATAGCAACTGGGGAAAAAGTTTCATCATAGTCTATACCATGTATTTGCTTGAAACCTTTAGCCACCAACCTTGCTTTAAAGGTACTTATATTACCATCCATGTCAGTTTTCTTTTTGAAAACCCACTTGCATCCTATAGGTTTTACCCCTTCAGGTGCATCAACCAAGTTCCAAACTTGATTAGTGTACATGGAGTCCATTTCAGATTCCATGGCTTCTAGCCATTTCTCAGATTCTGAACTTGCAATGGCCTCTTCATAAGATGTTGGCTCATTTTGATCCATTAGGAATACATCTCCTTCCTGAGTTACAAGAAATCCATATCTTTCAGGTTGTTGACGTATTCTACCTGATCTACGCAAGTCTTGTGCTACTGGAGCTGGTGTTATCACAACATTTTGTGGGTCCTGCTCCACTTCCACCATTGGCTCTTCAATGCCTTGTGAGTCTTGAATTTCTTCAAGTTCTACTTTCCTCCCACTGATTCTTGTAGAGATGAATTCCCTTTCTAAGAATACAGCATTCCGAGCAACAAACACTTTGCCCTCAGTAGGATTGTAAAAATAATAACCCTTAGTTTCTTTTGGGTATCCCACAAAAAGACATTTATCTGACTTGGGCCCAAGTTTATCAGAACTTTGGCGTTTAACATAAGCTTCACAGCCCCAAATCTTAAGAAAAGACATACTAGGTCGTTTCCCAGTCCATATCTCATATGGTGTCTTTATGACAGCCTTTGATGGAACACGGTTAAGTGTGAAAGTTGCTGTCAACAAAGCATGTCCCCAGAATGAGTTAGGGAGGTCAGTTTGACTCATCATTGATCGAACCATGTCCAACAAGGTTCTATTTCTCCGCTCAGAAACCCCATTCCATTCTGGTGTTCCAGGGGGAGTAAGTTGAGATATAATCCCACACTCTTTAAGATATTCATCAAACTCTAGGCTCAAATATTCACCACCTCGATCAGATCGAAGTGCTTTAATTGTCTTGCCAAGTTGGTTCTCTACTTCATGTTTAAACTCCTTGAACTTTTCAAAGGATTCTGATTTATGTTTCATGAGAAACACAAATCCATATCTACTGAAATCATCAGTAAAAGTGATGAAGTAACTAAAACCTCCCCTAGCCATTGTCCCTATGGGCCCACATACATCACTATGTATCAAGCCAAGAAGATCACTCGCCCTTTCACCTTTTCCGGTAAAAGGGGTCTTGGTCATCTTCCCTAATAAACAAGATTCACATGTATCTATTGATTCAAAATCAAAAGATTCTAAATATCCATCTTGATGGAGTTTAGAAATGCGTTTCTCATTTATATGTCCTAGGCGACAATGCCAAAGATAAGTTGGGTTTAAATCATTTGTTTTAACCCTTTTAGTATTAATGTTATAGATAGGGGTTTCGAGATCTAGAACATAAAGTCCATTACTCAAATTTGCACAACAATAAAACATGTCTTTTAAATAAACCGAACAACTATTGTTCTTTATTGTAAAGGAAAATCCTTTCTTATCAAGACAAGAAACAGAAATAATGTTTCTCCTTATTGCCGGAACAAAATAACAATTGTCCAATTCAAGGACTAACCCTGAGGGCAAGGATAAAAAATAAGTCCCTACAGCTAATGCAGCAACTCTTGCTCCATTTCCAACGCGTAGGTCTACCTCGCCCTTCATCAACTGCCTACTCCTTCTTAGATCCTGCACATTAAGACAAATGTGAGATCCACATCCAGTATCTAATACCCATGATGTTGAAGTTGACATGTTAATTTCTATAACAAAAATACCTGAAGTGGAAGTCTCACTTCCCTTCTTCTTAAGCTCTTCTAGGTACTTTGGACAGTTTCTCTTCCAGTGTCCCTTTTGTCCACAATGGTGACATTTACCTTCCTTAGCCACCCCGCCCACAGGTTTTAAGGCTGATGTACTTGGCTTATCCTTGCCTTTCCAAATCTTCTTGCCATTTCCTACAATACCCTTTCCTTTGCCTTTATACATGCCCTTTCCTTTACCTTTGCCAGAATTGACCATCATTATGGCCTTGCCCTTTCCTTTAGAAATATTGGGCTCAGCAGTCCTCAACATATTGAGTAGCTCTGGCAATGTTTTGTCCAATGCATTCATGTTGTAATTCATGATGACTGGCTTAAAACTGTCAGGTAATGATTTCAAAATGAGATCGGTAGCCAACTTCTGAGGGAAGGGGAATCCTAGCCTAGCTAGATTCTCCAAGTACCCAATCATTTTGAGCACATGAGGTCCTACAGAACCTCCCTCTTCAAGTCTGCAGCTAAATAGGGCTGAAGAAACTTCATATCTTTCTTGGTCAGCTTGACCTTGATATAGTTTCCTTAGGTTTTCGATCATATCGAAAACCTCCATATGCTCATGTTGCTTCTGAAGCTCAGGAGACATAGTTGCCAGCATAAGGCATTGGACATCTAAAGCGTCATCCTGATGCTTCTTGTAAGCATCCTTGTCAGCTTTAGAGGCATTGTTCGCGGGTGGTTCCGGAATCGGACCTTCCAGGACATACTGCTTTTTCTCTTGTTTGAGGACAATCCTCAAATTTCTATACCAGTCAAGGAAGTTAGAACCAGACAATTTTTCTTTGTCTAGGATTGATCGCAACGAAAGGTTTGAAGGTGTGTTTGACGTCATGGTTATCTAAAACAGAAAATATGTAGTAAGTATCATTTTCAAAACATATTTAAATTATGGTCATTTAAATTAAATATGTCTCCCACTATTTTGATTCAAAACAAAAATACCCTCCACGAATCAGAAAATCCCGTTGGAAGATTTTCTAGTGGGCTAAGATCCATATTTTGCCAAGCGTTAAGTCAGCTTTGGCTGATCACCTAATACTTGGTTATTTAGGTAGGAAACTTTTTCCAATTGTATCTTTATACAACTCTTAGTCATTGGGTTAAGTAACCATTACTTATTATTCATCTTATGAATATTTAGCCCAATGTTTACGCCTCTAAGTTATATTCAATCCAATTGAAAACTTAGTTAAGTTAAAGCCCAATAAAACAGTTTGGATACTACCATTATCCCATCGCGTCTTACTAATATAAATAATAGTGCCCTGCTTTGGCAGACCCACTATTTATTGACATTAGTGTTGACGAGTGTACTTATTGGAAGGCGTTTATAACTTAATATTATTTTGAGGGATTTTAATTTATTTTAAAATTACCGTCTTTGTTAAACGCTTTAACGTAATAAAATTATCCCCAAAACATGCAAACGAAATTGTGAGATGGTTATGGTCTTCCTAGAAAAAAAATAAAAAATAAAAAAAAATGAATAAACCTAGAGGAACTATATAGCCAAGGCTTCATGAAGTCCTACTTCTTGAACCCACCATCCTCTTGGAGTCACCACTCCTTGGTTCCTTTCAAAGACAAAAGCGCTTAGAGTCACCACTCTAGTTTTCTTCTAGATCTCTACTTTGTTGCCTCGATCAAGATTACAAGATTTTTAAAGAAACTCGCTTTACATACGAGTGAAGGGTTGAGAAAAGAAATACAACAGAATGAAGAGAGGCACAGCACGCAGGCTGTATTTAAATAAAATAACTAAGACCATAACCATTCACCATGCAACGTGTTAATTAATTAATTATAACCCATTTGAAATAATTTTTAAAAAAAAAATAAATTTTAAACGGGCCATTAAACACGTGGGTCGGTAATAAGGCGCTACGCAGAGAATGTACGGGGGTCCCGCTACCCGGTTAGCGGGCGGGGGTCAAGGGGGGGCCGCCCCTTGCGGGGTGCGGGGCAGCGCCCCGGCCCAAAATTTTAGTACTGTAGTCAGGTTGGTTCCCAGGAAAGAGAGGTGGGTCCGGTGTGACCGCTTAAGTACCAAATCTTTCCTAGCCAGAACGTCCCACTGACCATTAACAGCTCTAAAATTTCGGCTAGGGTTTCAACCACTTTGAAACCCTAATTCCTTGTTGCGAACACTTCACAACGCAGCCGTCAAGGCACATGGAGGCAGCGCCGTCTAGGGTTTCAAAACCTAGAATTCAATTTGCGCTAATGCCAACATGCAATGCCTTTCCATGACGGCCGTCTAGGTTTCAACTCTTGAACCCTAGATTAAGGAACGGCCATGGTTTAACACTTAAACCTTATCACTTAACGCCCCATAACATGAACCATTCATGTTCGAAGATCAACTCAATTGATTCAAAGTTTGTACGATGACAATCATATGAGTAAAACACATATCAAAATTGCATAAACTCATACATCATACAAATTTAAACGGCAACAACATACATACTAAAATTAAGAAACTTTATAACATGCATCATATACAATTTATAAAGAATAACTCAAAATTATATGTATCATGCCAAAACAGAGGTCATACCATATACATGATTAATCATTGTAATAATATGCATCATATGCGATAACTCAAAATAGCAACATAATCATGCATGTTTATTTTCGAATCCTAGTTTCACAAAACATTTTCGCAAAACAAAATTGCAAAGCTTTAAACAACGAAACGATTTCGCAAATCATATTTTCCAAAAGCTCTTGCAAACGAAAACATATCATCATAAAATATAAACAAATGCCCAAAACACGGTTTTGCAACCTAGGCTCTGATACCACTGTTAGGAAATCCCTAAGCATGAGCAGCGGAATAGACTAAAGGGATTCCATAGGATTTGCAAGGTTCCGTGTTTCAAAGCAAAAAAAAACCAATTTCGAAATTATTTAGGTTACCTCTTGAAGAACTCCGAAGCAGTCGTAGCCTCGTCCTTTAGGAGTCCACACGAGCACTCCCACCAGAATCGCAACACTTGCCAACTGCTAGGTTGACGGCGTGTAGCTCTTGCAACTTTTTGCGAATTTTGTGTCTCACTTGAGTGAACGGCCTATGAGCATCTTATGCTCTATTTATAGGCTTAGGTTTGACCTAATTTGTTCTCTCTAAAAGTGGGCTCCTTACTCATTCCAAATGAGTTAGGCCCAATAGCTTTATTTTAGTCCAACTAAAATAAGACAACATTTTCTGATGGGCTTACTCTATGTGTGTGACCCTATAGGTAAAATACCCGGTCATATTAATAATAAACTATTTTATTATTAATATAAAATAAGAGCGGCATCTAGCAATGCATCATTATGTCCGAATATTATTAACATAACCTATAAGTGATAATTATTTAATACGTTTATTCCTTTTGTCACGATATCCTAATTGGGCCCAAGGCATGGTCGCGTCATCCTTGTACGGCCCAATTTATTTTACTTGATACCGGAGTAGACTGGATCCGAATAAATATCTAATATTTATTCTTTCTAGCATGGCCATGCGTTTTCTTAGTCTTACTCCATCAAGTGGCCTATGGATATCACTCCTGTCACATAGGAGAGACAAATCCCATCTACATCACTCACATCCCTCTGCATAATTTGTTCATTGCCTAATCACAACCTTTATAGTCCTCTTGTTACAGAAGACGTTTAATTGTATTAAAACAATAAACTCCTCATGTAGGAATCGTAGTGACTTCAGGTCGAAGGACTACATATACCATTATCACATTGAGAATCGTTTATGACAATCATGTAACGATCCATGCAACGTTCTCATGGTGGGTCTGTCCAGTACATCATTACTCTTAATGTGTACCCGTGTGAAGACTCGATATCATCTATATCTATGATCTGTGAGATCAGGTCATCAGTACACTCACACACTAGTCTCAGTGTATTTACATGTCCCCATGTAAATACTTAACTAAGCTCCTCCAGAGCTTCCATACCGGAGTGAGGAGGGGGAGGAAACTCACTCTCAACTGGAGTCTCAGTGGCTACCCCTTTACCCTTGTCTGTTGCACGGGGGGCGGGGTTTGAGTTTTGCTTTTTGGAGGCACTGACAGCCTGCCCTTTGTCCTTCCGTTTCCCTGGGACGTCCTCCAACCCAACCACCCCACCGGGGGTAGGAAGCCCGAAAGATTTCCGCATCTTCGGGGTAACATTGTTCTCCGCCGAGGTGTCAACCACCGACCCCTCCATCAGTTTACAGAGGTTCTCCAGAGCAGCAGCACTCATGTTCCCTGAAAAATAAAACAAATGTTAAACTCAATCGTAGTATAAAAATATACAAAAATAGATAAGGAAATGGGTATCTACCTAGGTGAGCAAGGTAATCATCTCGTGTCTCAGCTGTGTCAAGAAGAGAACGACACTTAATGGGGGCACCCCGGGATATGTTGTTGAGGGCGTCAACCACCACCTTCGCAGACTCGGAGAGGGAAGACTGGTCAACAGTATAAGCCAAACTCTCCAACATGAAATACTTATGAGTCCAACCGGTGTGGATCCTGAATCGACCTTCCTCATCCTTCCAAAAAGGTTGTCCCATACCTTTAACAAAGAGTTTTAGGTAGTAGTTCTTGAAGGAGCCTCCAGCGATCTTGCAGGATTTCGCAAAGGCTTCGAAATTGACGGTGTCACTTTGACACCGTAAATTGACGAATCCCATCCCGGTTCCACTCCGGCATATTACGCGGGCATAACGGAAAAAGATTGCAACGGTGGGGGCGAAGCCCAAGTGCTTACCTAGGACTTCGAGAGAGAGGATGAGGGCCCATCTGTTGGGATGAAGTTGGCTGGGGGCGACGTCTAGAAACCGCAGTACCCCTATTTCAAATTTATTCAAGGGGAATCAGACTCCCACCTTGCTTATTGTGTAGTCATGAAAATAGATGAGGCGGTCCCTCAGGATATGGTAGATCCGCTCCGTTAGTGTAGGGGCAAAGAGGGTGAAGGAGTTGGTGTACTTCTTGGTGTGCCAGTGGTAATCTATCTCAAGTTTCACCCCATCTGAAGGCTGAGTAAAACGGCTGTAGATAGGGAGTATCTCTTGGGAAACCTAGAAATAAGGATCCTCAGCCTTACGAGCCAGCTAGTTCACCTTGTCTGCTATCATAAATGTGTCGTCGGGGTCATTTCTTAAGGTTGATGAGCCGGCGGCATCCATCGTCACTATGTGCGCTAAAAAAGGTACATGCGAATAAAAGTCAGTATCATCAGCGTAGTAATATACTACGCTGGAATTCTCACTCCGGTCCGGAGACACAGGAGGAAGGGGAGAATGAGGAGCCCGAACTCCAGAAATGGAAGACTCCGCTTGGGAAGTTGTGCCCAAGTTAACCGGAGTTACCCACCTGCGGATATCTGTTTGAGTAAGTCGAGGTCCCCGATGAGGAACCCCGGGAGGCCAGGAAATTAAAGGATTGGATATGACTTCACAAGAGGAATCTTGTTCCTGGCCGTGGTTAGAAGAAAAGGAAAACATGGTAAAAGAGAGAGGGGATTTCAAAGGCTACCTGTGGGGATGATACGAGCAGTCTTTCAAGTGCGAGACAGGACGAAGTGAAAATGGTAACAGAGGGTGGTTGAAGCAGAGTTTCGGTAAAGAAGTGAAATGAAAGAGTGGAGGTGCTTGCTTTTATAGGCAGAAAAATAGCATGGGCCGAAGTTCAACCGTCGCGGCCCATGGACGAAGTGGAAGATGAAACATCACGGCCCAAAAAGGGAGCGCTGTTTCGCCTAGGCTGACATTACCTCATAGCGCGTGAGATGTACGACCAACCACGAAATGACACGTCAATGATCCGCGTGAAGTGGCAGCTTTTACAGGTGGGATGCATTAAATACTTCACCTACCAAAAAGCATATTTGACACCGGTCATATCAGACACATCAGTACTTGCACTCTGATAATTTTTCAAAATATACAATGGATAGTTCACCTTTCATAGCAATACTACAAAAAATAAACTAAGGGGGCAAATGATCCGGGATGGTAACTAGAAATGCCATGTCAACCAGGGTCATGACCGGAGTTTGGAGCCATCGGCGGACTATGGATTCTATTTATGTAACCCCGGTTCATAACTGACAATCCGACAAGCCAGTCAGAGGAGGTATGGGCAACCTGACCCTGCAGCCACTGTATCAATAGTAAGTTAGGAAGATAGTCAAATCACTTCCAAAACTAAGGTAAACACTATAAATACAACTCATTTATTACTGGAGGGATCTGATCTAATTTTCCAGTAAGTTACTTCCATAATCACACATTGTCTTAATTACCTTACTGACTTAGGTATCAGAGAATATTCTGCAGGTATCCTTCCGGTGTGGTTTTGAATTCCCAGTTCGGTCTAGGCATCAATTGCTACCTGAACTTGAAGAACCTTAGATTCCCACTGAACTGGGGTGTAAAATACCGTACTCCACTGAGGCGGTGTAAAACTGAGTGATTGAGAGATAACAGCGGTCAGGATACTAAAGTTCAGACCTCGGTTAAGACGGTCAACTCTCGACCCTGGACTTCTGAACAATAAACCTTAGTGACTGATCTAGCTAACAAAGATAGTGGGCAACCTTCGTTTGATAAGATGGACAAAACTTTCACCTTCAAGAATGGTGACCACGATGTTGAATTACAACAAGCACAAGTAAAATAGGGTTCCTATTTTTCCCATTAGTTAACAAAATGAAGCAACTTTGCTTCAATTTGTTGTACAAAATCGATTGAGTATTTTAATAAGAGTAATACACTAATTTCCTTTTAAAAATGTCATGATTAGTATATTTTCTCGTGTTTTCATGTTACAACAAAACAAGATTATTATAACACATATATTATAGTTTTTGAAAAAAATTACAGTAATATACGAAGAACCATTCTAATAAAAGAAAATAATCGTAATAATAGGTCATTAAAATCACAATAATATTACATCGCTTCCTATAACTATAACTAGAACCACAATGAAAAAGAAATAACCATAATAATAGTTTTTTTTGTGATGGATGTATAAAAATGTGTACAACTAAAAACACATTCTCTTACTTCTAACGATAAAAACACGTTCTCTTACTTCTAACGTATTTCTCTAATGAGATTCACACTGCAAAATGATATGACATCGAAACATATAAACACCATAAGAATCTATAGTTTTCTTATGGTTTTCCCCTCAAACAACTTTCATTAGCTAAACATAATGTTAGTAGCTTAAATTCGGTCTTTGGTTCTCAAATCAACAAAATCCAATTTTAAATATTAAATGATCTTTAAAGAAATAAAAATATATATCAAGAAAAATCATGAAAAACATTAATTTGATTTCTTGACTTACATGCAAAAATTGTAATAGAAAAAATAAGAAAAAAAAAGTCTATGTTAAATGTATCTTTATGAATGTGAGATAATAAATATTGTGCATTCTAATTAAAGATTTCTATGTATAGTTTATAGATAGAATTTGTAATGTTCCCTTAACGTTTCCTAATATTTATTCAGGGGTCTGATTAAAAACAGAATAAACCTTTCACTTTATCAACATTCTTAACAATAAACAATAAGAACCTAATGATACGTTACTCAAAACAACAAAAAAATGGCTTAGTAATTGATTACACCAGGCTGGTAATCGATTACCAGAGTGCAGAACGCATATTCCCCTGTTTCAGTAGCCGATAATCGATTACAAATATGCTATAATCGATTACCATTAGAACAGAACCATAAATTATGCATAATTTTACATTTTGGTCAACTCCGGCCTACCTACTTTGCCCGTTTTAGCTCTGATTACCACCAAACTTCATAGGCACTATGTTTTCCTCGTTCTGAATCTACTAGCGCAATATGTTTGTCAAAATTCATTAATGTGAATAACCTATGTGCTAAAATGCATTAAATTCAATTTATAGCAAACGCCATGCACCAAACCATTCAATTGCATTCCAAATTACACAAGGACTTTGCACATAAGTTCTAAATGTCATAAGAAGCCCACTGGAACCCTTCGGGGGTTCTAACTCCCTTTGTTTCACTTATTCAATTGTTAACTTGACAAGTTTTTTCACCTAGATATGCAATGCATGACCTTAGCAATATCAAATCATTAATTCTACCATTATCATCAATCTAGCTACATAGTGGATCAATGTTATACACATATATATTTATAGTTTACCTGTCCATCATGATTCATCATAATTCAAGCATGGCTCAATGCCAATCTATAGGGGTTCGAACATATAACTTGCACACGATCAAATTAACACACTAACTCCATACAGCCAACTCATCAACATCATTATCAAACATTACACATTACCATACAATCTAAATTTAACACCTAATCGCACCATCACAATCCCTAAGATACCTTATCATACATAATCAAAGTCATTATCATAGTTGGATCAATCCCACTTATTCCTTGGTATTGACTCCACATAGGCCTCATTTAGTAATCGCCTCTACAGTATCCATCTATAACCTGCCACCAGTCACTAAAAAAAACACAAGGGTGAGTGACCGGAACTAAGGATTAATACATAAACATATCAACATATAATAGGAAAAGCGTAATCTAGCCAATTTCCCAGTGAAACACCTCCTTATTAATCATGATCATCATTCGCCAATATATTTAGTCTCACAATTATCTCTCACAATTATATACAACTTCCTCTTTAATTCGTTATTTTGAATCTCATTATTCCAATTCTAATATTCCCCACACTATATTGTTAATCACATACATATATTCATATCTATAACAATTAACCATGCCAACAATCACCACTAACATACATCATATTCACAACTTAAGATTCATAGCATTTAATCATATCAAACCATTGTCAACCCACTGAGCCATACATAATCTCATATACGCTGTTATAGTCTTATTTACTTTCAAATAATTCATTTAATCAACAATCATCACCACACCATCATAATAGCATTACCTCAAGCCCACCAAGTCGTCAAATGTCTCCTATATACATGATAGTTTGGAGAATAGACTTAGAAGATGGGGGTTAAATAAGTTTGTTCAGTTTTTCAAACCAAAAAGTGATATTTAAGCGTAACAGCATTTTGCACAACGAACCAGACTTTTGAGAGTCAGAGAGCATGATTCTTTGATTGAGTGAATGTTATTTTCCAGACTTTTACTATCAAAGATATTAACGAGAATGCACCAGACTTTTGATAGTTAGAGAGTCAGAGAGAAAGAGACATCACATAAGCAATTTATACTGGTTCACTCCTAACACATAAGCCACATCCAGTACCTTCAAATCTGAAGGATTTTCACTATGTAAAAATCATTTATATCAAATGTTGAGTATTATTAACTCCAACCACTCCTGGCTTACGCACAATATGTGCTTTTGAGTATTCTTGATTCCAGTCACTCTTGGCTTGAGCATAACTCATGCTCTGAGTATTCTTGACTCTAGCCACTCCTGGCTTAAGCATAACCCATGCCCATACACCAGACCCCTCTAGATTCCTATGATTATTCTTTTACAGTACCCACTCTTAGGGCACACCCAAGTATTCTTTTACAAGTCACTCCTGGCTCAAACCCTGAGTATTCTTTCAAAAGCCTCTCCAGACCAACAGTGTTTCCCACACTAATAGAGTCTGGCAACGCACCAGACCTGTACTACTGGAGGATTGAAAGAATTATTACAATTTAATAAATAAGCCCTTTGACAAAGCAGAGCTAAGTGATAAACCACGAAAATGAGTTTATGAAAAAAGGAATTTCCCATATGACTCAGTATATTTGGAAAGTGAAAGATGTAACACCCCCTTATATACACGAGATATATATATTCTTATTGCTTTTAAAAACTTTAGAAAGATATATATATATATATTTATCATTTCTTATCTCGCGTATACAAGGACATATATATACCTGATTTCCTTTGAATATTGAAAGTAAAAAAATGTTGTCTTTCAATATTTGTCCACAATGACAAAATAAATTTATAGAAATCATAAGTGATAAAAGATTACAGTATTATATCTGAATGATAAGGTTTATCAAAGTTTAACCTTTACCTTGTTATAATTATCCAACTTGATATTGTAATAAGGTAAACTAAAACTAAATTATACCTCTATTACGACTGTGACTAATCATTTCCTAGTCCTCGAACCATAGGGTTATGGAATCCTACTCTTGCCATATCTCTTCACCTATCTGTTTGAGGATAAAATCACTTTACCCTCTTGTAATTACATCTTTTCATCTTAAACTGCTAGTTATATATCAATATAGCATATATTTTGAACACAAATTCAAACAAGAAGGAGTGAGAAATGAAATATAATACTTTACAGATAAGACATAAGCATAAGGGTTTTCATAAACTAATATGATAATATCAGTCATAATCTCATACACAATCAATTATAAATGTAGGGTCTTCATATACATAACAATTATACTTTCATTCATAACCACCCACACAGAATGTCACATTCACATGAATGTCGTGCAATGCTTTTAATGTTACTATCTCATTCAGTTTATGCACGTGGGCCCTTAAAGTTTTAATTTACACTGGGCCAACCAGGAGTTTACACAGTTCCATAATTCCGGATGTGAACACCTATTTTTGTCCGGATAAATAAATTTAAAAAAATAAAAAATTACATAGTGACCGTTAGGAATAATACCTTCTCAATTTCTATAAATACTCAATCTCTCCTTATTTCCTACCACAATTCTCCTTTCATCAACTTTCTTTCATAATTTTCTTCAAGCAATGACCAATGGGTGTCGAAGCCAAGAGGTAAGGGAGGGAAACCAATGTTTGGTGACTACCTTCTTGCTTCTTATAGCATGAGTAGTAGTTTATCTTTATTTGGTATTTTATTTATGGCCACATGTGTAATAAGTAATTTTATGATTTTAAAATAGTTTATATTTTCATAAAAGTAAGTGATTACTCATTTGTATTCAAAATATAAAAAAAATAATTTTTTAAAAAAAATAAAAGACAAAAAAATCAAATCAGAAAAAAATGAAAATGAGTAAAAAAACAAAGCCAAAAAATGGGCCAAAAAAATCAAAAAAAAAGAAAAAAAGAGGTTTCGGTGGTTTATTGAGGTGGGACCTAGTTTGGTTGGATAATTGGAGAAAATTGGGGAAATTGACATCAAATTTAGAAAAATTGAAAAAGTAGTAAAGTGGTGGCATGTGATGAGGGATCCAAGGCTAATTTTTCTCTATAAATAAAGGATGATGCAAATGAAAAAAAAGGAGGAAGAAGAGAAAAGAGTGATAAATTTTTGTGTAATTTTTTAGAGATTTTGCTTTCAAAAATAAAGATATGGAAATATTGTTAGGAAAATGTGTGTTTTACTCTAGTATGTTCTAATATATGAGTTGTGTGACCCAAATTACTGTAAAAGTCTTGTAACCGGTGTCCAAACACCCTTAAATTGAGTCTAAACAAAGCTAAAAACAGGAGAAATCTACGCAAAATCGATCTCTGAAATTTCGTTCTCATTCTTCATTAATTGTTACTGTACTAAGGTATTTTTAATAAATATAAGAATATTTATTTATCTTTATTTATTCATTTTTTTATTTTTATTTATTTATTTTTCTGCGTTTTTATTTTTCTTCATTTATTTTTCTGCACTTTATTTTTCCACACTTTATTTTCCTGCAGTTCCTTACTTATTCTTTTTATTTTTCTACACTTTTACTTTTCCTTTATTTTTTTTTGTACTTTTATTTCTCTACACTTTTATTTTATTTATTTATTTTTTTTTTGCACTTTATTTTTTCATACTTTATATTCTTGCAGTTATTTATTTATTCATTTATTTTTCTATATTTTTTTTATTTATTTTTTTGCACTTTTATTTTTTTTATTTACTTTTCTGCACTTTTATTTTTATTAATTTATTTTTCTATACTTTATTTTTTTTGTAATTATTGGTTATTTATTTATTTTCTGCACTTTTATTTTTCTTTATCTACTTTTTTACACTTTTATTTTTATTTATTTATTTTTCTGTACTTTTATTTTTATTTATTTTCCAGCCCTTTATTTTTTCACACTTTATTTTTTACAATTATTCATTTATTTTTCTATACTTTTATTTATTTTTCTGCATCTTAATTTCAGTATTTATTTATTCTAATTTTTCTTCTCAATGATTTTGTAGTTATCTTTTACATAATCATTTGTTTATCATTTTATATAATTTCTTAAGTCATTTTATAGGTAATTATTTATTTATTATTGTAATTTTATATTTTATGTTCCCCGCTCTTATCTATTTATTTAACCATTTATCTTTCTTTTAAGTTTAAAATGAGATTAATTTAGATGAGACATCTTATTAATCCTATTATCTAAAAATGATTGAACAAAATTCATTTGTTAGTTTTAATTAATTAAGTGTATATATATTTCTTTGTTTTCACATCGATGCATTTAATTCTCATGTCTACCTATTTTTGTCTTTTCATTTATTTATTTGTTTGTTTATTCATTTTTTAAAATTTTTTCAAACCATGTATTTTTCGATAAAATTAATGGATTATCTTTTAATTACTAGAAAAATAATTTAGACGAGACGTCTTATATCTTTTATTGTCTTTTAATAACTTGTTTGTTTATTTTCCTTTGAACTCAAAAAACGAAACTTGGGTGATGTATCCTATTATTTAATTTTATTTTATGTCTATTTATATTTTTTTTCAAAATATCCTTATTATTATTTTGTTCATGTGTATATTATCTGTAAATAACATCTATCATGGTTGTATTCTTTATAAAAGATGAAATAGTTAATAATCATTTTTTTGAAAAAAAATTATACATGATCAATTTGGGTAACCGTTTTAGGACATAGTGTGGGGTGCTAATACCTTCCCCAGCTGTAATTCGACTCCCGGACCAAACAGAATTTCATTTTAAAAACTAGTGTCGTTTAAAGGTTTTCCTGATATTTTCCTTAACAAATATTAGTGGGGACTCTTTGAACCCTTTTAGTTTTTAGGCCTCCTAAGGGTCTTGTTTCAATTTGGTCTTGTTTTCTTTTTGTTGTATTCTCCCAATCCGCATCATGACCTGGGACCCCGGTCGCGACACCAGATAATAACATAAATGCTTTTGTGGCATATGAACAGCTCAACTGACGTGGAAACACTTAGACTAGTCAGACAGAGAAAGTTTTTATTGTGAAAGTAACCGACACTAGCGATCCCAGGTCACCTGAAGCACCCTTTCACACCCCCTTATCCTAAGGTTCACATTTAAACCTCCTCTAATGTATTCTCGGTTTTTATAATCCGTCCTCAAGCAACATCACATCTCATTTCTTTTTAATGATTCATGATGCATGAACTACTCATATATTTAGTTGGTTAAGACTTTTAGAAACTCAATTATTTAATACCATCAATGTTTACAACATCATCTTAATAAACTGTACATTTCCACAATTTCTTCTTTGAATTTCTGTCATATAGAAATAAATTTGGTACATTTTTCAAATTCAAATCTCATCAAAATTGAGTTTCCAAGCTTTAAATATCTCAAAACTTTACATATTTACATAATCTTTCTCAAACTAAATATTAACAATATCGAGTTTAGAAATCTCAACTATATCAAAATATCCTTTAGTTATTATATTGGGGAAATCTAAAATAATTTACTTTAAAATTCTAATTTACTAAAAGAATTTAATTCTTAAAATCATTAAAAAATACTTAAAACTATAAATTTTTCTTTCATTCAAGAATTAACTATCTCAACCTTTTTATAAATTAATTTTTATAAAATAGTTTCTTTTTAAAATGAATATTAGATTTTGTCCTAAATATTAAAAGTAGGGTTGATGAAATTTTTTTTATAAGAAATAAAAGACTAAAGTATACTTGAATGAAAACTTAAAGTGTAAGGTAAGAATATTCTTACTGAGTTTTAGCTTTCCGTCATGCTAGCTATATGCTCAAACTCCACATTACAAGATCATCAATCACTCATCAATCACAACCAAATATTGTCAATCACAATTAAATATCATCAATCACAATTGAACATTGTCGATCATAATTAAATATCATCAATCTCAAATAAATATTATCAATTGTAGTCAAAACAAATAAATTAAATATCATTCATAAATATCATAACTCAAAGTTTAATAGTTATTTAAATTAATAAACTTAATTTCAAGTCCTTATAGTTCATTCCTCACATAGATATATGTAAGTCTATATAATCCAGTCCTTGCATAGATTTAGTTTAGTCCATATAGGTCATAATAGTCCAAGTCCTTGCATATGTTTAGTCCAGTCTGTATAGGTTATAAAAGTTCAGGTCCTTGCATAGGTATTTTAGAGTAAGTTACACAAGATACTTAATTTAAAATTTATTGTAAATTTTAAGTTAAAAAGTTATTATTTTAAAATAATAATATTATTAAATTTAAAAGGAGCAGGGGACTTCTCTCATTATTCTTATGTTTTTTTATATTATATTCCTATTTCACCTCTTCTTACCTTGAATTGCTACCAAAAGTGAGTTCACTTTGCGCCTCCGAGTTCTAAAAATATTAATACCAATTTATTTTAGAATAGGCATAATATGAAAATTAAGATTACTATTTGAAACAGAAAAGGTAAATAGTGATTGTGTATAGTAACAGTAAATAGTAAGTTTCAAATAATTACTGTAAATAATAACAGTAAATAGTAAATTATGAATAGTAACAGTAAATAGTAAATCGTGAATAGTAATGGTAAATAGTAAAACGTGAATAGTAAATCATGAATAGTAACGGTAACTAGTAAATCGTGAATAATAATGGTAAATAGTAAAGTATAAATAGTAACAGTAAATAGTAATTTACTATTGATATAGTGATTTACTATTCAAAATAGTAACTTAAAATAATATTATATCCAGTATAGTAATAGATTTATAAAACGATATGAAAATAAACCTAAAAAATATAAAAGAGAGTTTTTCTTACTTTATAATTTTGGCAGAACCTCCTTCCATAAAAATTATTTCCCCCTCATACTCCCACCACTATCTCTATACACTGCTATATTAAGAAAATTTATTCTGAACTTACGAATTTCCTTCGATTTTCTACGCGTATTTATAGGCAGAAATTGTTACTATGCATTCTATTATTTTATTATAAAAGTACTATGCAATTTTGAAAATTTCGTTCATGCTTACTATGCAACTTTTGAAATTTTTGTTCATGCACAGTGTTTTACATAGTAAATGTCAGCTGAATTATTAAGCCAAATAGTAACTATTCACTCGATATATTTTAAATATTCAAAATCCGCCCTTTTCGAAATTTAGCGATATTATACCAGAGCTCACTAATTTTATAATAAGTAATATAAAGTTTAAACTTTAAAAATCTAAAATTTTATGTTAATAAAAATTTGTTAGTACCTTTCCGGTCTCCTTATGATTGTTAAAAAATTAATATTTTACTTAAATCGATCATTTTTAGATAAGTCTACTTGAAATGGATTTTAAAAAATTTTCTCATAATTTAACTTCACTTTATTGTAAATATTTTTAATTTTAACTAACTTTATATAAATTTAAAATTATTTAAAATATATTATTTTATTAAAATATTTCTAAAATTTTAAAAAATTCTAGAAAATCATAAATAATACATGGATTAAGAAGTTCTAAAGAACCATAATCTAATTTCTTCAAAATTTTAGTTTAAAAATCTAATAAGAGTTAAATCATAAATTTGTAAAAACATAAATATAAAAACATAAAATAAAAGTTGTGAATAATAAATATATTCAAAAATTCTTAATATAATTTCTTAATCAATGAATACTAATTAAGTCGTTTTAAAATCCTCATTCGAAATACATATATATTTTTATTTTATTATTATTATTTTATTGTTTTTTAAAACAAAATAATTAAATATAAGTATCAAAATTTCATAAAAATATTAATTAGTTAATAATCAACTAACTAATAATAAGTGTTTTCTCGTTAAAGAGATATTAATATCTTTTTTCTATTTGAGTGAAAAATGGGATGTTACAAAAAACCTAATTCTCTGATTTTGTATTTAAGTTGTCATCATTCTTTAACTCATCATCATAAGTCATTAAAATCGGTTTAAAGCAATCAAGAATGACTATAATATACCTTTTTCCTATACGCCAACGATGTAAGTAAATTTCTCCATTAACCTTAACCCAACTCACCCCTTACCTCGATCATAAGCTCTTGGGCATGCATAAATGAAAGAAGAAGGAAGGAAGTGAAAATAATTTAATGAAAAAGGTGTTATGGTCTTTTTCCATTTTTCTTTTATTTCCTTTAATAAAAATTCACTTTTACCTTATGGTAACTTAAAATTTACCACCACTATTTGATTCAATCTTAATTTCATAATTAATTACCCAAAAATTAATTATTCTCACATAGTCACTTTATCAACAATTCATAATCAATTTATAATAATTTAGAAAAATTCCCAATTAATTTAACTTAATCTCTAATAATATTTAATTAACCTCATATAATAAAATAAAATAAATTTTTAATATCTAAGATATTACAAAATCTACAAAATCAATTTTCACAGAATCGATAAAAAAGTCTAAGCAAAATATATGTGCTCAATTAATCATTATTGTCAATTTTTTAGACGGGGTTATATTTATTATATTCAAACAATTATGATATTTATATATCAACCATATCAATACCCAAAAAAGGCACTAGCACAAGTAAGTATTTTCTAGTTATAGTTTCTCTGTCTTCATACACCTACTAATGGCAACATTAAAAAAAAGTTCTTTTTTTCATGGTAAGGAAAATGGTTATTATTATTATTATTAGTATATATAAAGGGGAAAAAAAATAAAAGAAATAGCAGAGTGGAGGGAGGAGACAGAGGCGTAAAGTCTGCGTCGTGAACAGTGAATACTGGTTCTGTTCTTCTGAAAGTTTAATCTTTGGTTACCACAACAAACCAACCAACCATTACCCTTATTCCGTCTTTCTCAGATTTTTTTGGGTAAGTGAACTCCCACTCCCTCCAAGTCGTTTTTATCCTCTTTTACTTTTCCGTTACTGCGTTTTGCTTTTAAACATTAGAGAACCCTAGTCTCCTCTCTTCCAATTCCTTCTCCAAAAAATTCAATCTTTTTCACACATTTGCCAGATTAAACGGTAATTCTCTACTTTTCTCTTTGTTCTCCCATTTGGGGTTTAAAAATATCGTCTTTGTGGTTTTGCTCATTTTGAATTTGGGTTCCCCGCTTCGCTTAACTTGACTGCAATGTGGTTGTGATCTTGTTCGGATGTTTGTTTTTTCTGCTCTTTTTAATGGTTTCCTTTGCCCTTTGGAGAGAATGAATTGCTTCAATGGTGGAAATACATGTATTTGTTTTGGAATGATCGTGTCTATGTTAGTCATGTTTATATTTGTGCATTTTGCTGGATATTGGAACAAATTGATGGCGTGCTTTTGTTAGAATTGGTTGATGAATGATGATGGGGTAGCTGTAGCGAATTGGTAGATTAGAAAAAGGGAAAGAATTTGATCAAGGGGTTTGTGGTGGATGTTGGCTTCATTTGTGAGGAATCCCTTTTTTTTTGAGTGGGTGTCTTTACATGGATGGAAATTTTGTGTTGGTTATTCACCGGTTGTTTGTATTCGGGCACCACTTGTGAATTTATTAGGTAGTTGGTTGGAAAAGGTCTTTTGAAGCGGATGGATTGGCCAGAGATATGCACTGAACCGCTTTGATTAAAGAAATGCAGATAACGCATAAATTCCGGAAAAGAGTGGTATGAGTGAATGAATCTGCAACATGTATTATTTGTTGTGTTGAGTAAGTTCTCGTAGCAAATGATGTAACCATGTGCATATCCTCATTAATGCCTCATAGCTTATATCACCTTTGCCGTGGACTGCTAATGTTGTCTTGGTTTTTTCTTACTAATATCCAATAAGAGTGGAGGGTTGTTGTTTTGAACTTTTTGTCCTTGTTTTTAAGTGATGATATGTTTGATGTTAGTTAATTATTTTGTGATATTTGTTCTTTTCTGTTGATAAAACAATCATTGTTGTTATGATGTTATCTGAAAAAGAAATTTGTAAGTGGAAATTTTTGATCTGTTTGCTTCAACAGCTTAACTTGTTCTGAGGCATCTGTAATAATGTATTGGTATTATTTATGTGGTGCAGTGGTGATATTTTGTAATTTCTAGAATGAGATTGTTTGTTGTAAATAATTTGGGATTGTGTATCCATGGTTACCCTCAGGTGGATTGCTACAAGATTAAAGCTGTTTTCTTATGATATGCTTCAGGTTATATTCATATTTGGAACTTCATTATTTTAAAATATTTTTGTAGAGCAAATATTAGCCTTTAAGGAATGGGGAAAAGAAAAACACATCTTCCTCATAGTTCTCTTAAGACTTTTAAATGGTTTTTAGTTTCAGTTCTGTTTGATTTCTTTCCTTACCTTGTTGTTGGTTCTTGGTTATGTTGCTTAATAAGGAAGCTGGAATGCGGTTTGAGTTTCAAGTAGATGCTTGACAATGTGGGCCATATTAATGATTTCGTCAACTCAACTTGGAGAATTTGTTCTCTTTTAGGTGGTTGGGTTTCTGGTTTAATATCAAAGCCTTATAATAAAGTGGTGAGTGAAGGCATTTTCGTTTGGAGAAACTTTGCCATATATAGTTTTTGTTGTCATGTGGAAAATGTTCATTATTCTTTTTGACTGCAGGTTGGCTCAGCATTTAACAGTTCTTCTCTTTCTAGATTGGCCGAGGAAAGTAAAAATTGTTATTTAGATTTCATGGATGAGTGTATATATATTAGTTCGTCGGATGATGACTTGGAGGAGATAGAAGATCCAACGAGGATTCTCCCACAATGGGCTACTGGTACTGAAAGGAATTCAGGTGGGTTATCTTTAGCAAAAGCTCCCTTCTAATTATTTTTTAAATTAAATTAGTATTAGTAAGCATTGTACATTTGTACATGCAATATAATGTGCAGAGTATGGAGGACGGTCTGGGCCAGATAGTTCTACAAGAGGGGCAAATAGTTCAAACACAAGCTCTTCTAATGCTTATAATCATTCACAAGTCATACCTCATACCTTACCTGTGTCCAGCACCAATACACTGAACCAGAGAGCTGGGCGGAGGGATGAACCATCCTATCATACTCAGAATGGGAACGCAAGTCACTCTCAAACAGTTAATCCCCGAATTTCAAATGCACATGGTGCAGATTATGAGAAAATGTCATCTCAACAAGCTTTCAAGAGGACCCTTCCGTCATCTTTTCAACCATCTGCAACAAGGTCTCTTCCATCTTCTTCATTTGCAGCAGACAGCAGATTAAACAACTTAAAAGATAACCTGAGCAGCAGTCATATTCATGACACATATAAGAATCGTCGGCTTGGAATAGGACCTAGCACTTCCAGTGATAGGGGCTACATTCGTAACAACTTCAGCAGGGGCAATGATGAAGATCGTTTCTTGTATCAAAATGATGGGATTAGGATGCTTCCTCCATCTTTGATGCTTGGAAAGGGTATAACCCCACAATTTGCTAGTTCCAGTGAATCTGTGTTACGACCTGGAGCAGGTGATGGGGCTTCTGAGACCGACGAGAGGCTAATTTATCAGGCAGCATTAGAGGTATTACATGCTGTTTATCATTGATTCATTGTCTCTGTATATTTAATTCCTTAAATTGTGTGAGTTCTGTGAAGATATTCTGTCTTAGGTTTGAGTGGATACCATTTAGTTTTTAAGTGTAATGAAAAATTATTACATCCAGTGTGAAGCTTAATTTGGGACTTGTATCATTATATGTGATTATGCTGTCAAAGTTGACTCCTTGCGAAATTGGTTATAGTTGTTGACTGTTGAGTGTTGAGACTTGAGAGTTCGAATTTAAGATGCAGCGCACATGGATATGGTCAAAGACTAAGTTGTCTACTTATTCTTAATTTTTGGTGTTAAAGGTCATTTTTTTTTCTTAAAGTGTTGAACTTACTCGCTGGACATCAGGTACTCCTCTATATGCTCATCAGGTTGTTAGAATTTATTTATTGGAGGGTGTTATTTGTAGCTGAGGATTTCGGAACCTTATTAGTTGTATGGAATAATGCAATTATCCCCAAAATAAGACTTAAACCTAATTGAGTTTGACATGTTTTGATGTTTAATCTTATGCTCTATTGATGTTTGTCCCGCATCAATGTGGTTTGTGATAGGTGCTTCCGATCACACTGTGATTAAATTTTCCTGCATCTATATCTATCATGAGAGATCTACGATAGTCATTCTCATTGAGATTCAGTGTTGTCAATTGTGAATTTGGCTATTACTGCAGGACATTAGTCAACCGCAAAAAGAAACTGAAGTAGATGACGGTCTATTGTCTGTCTCTCTTCTAAGACATCAGGTATTATGGCTTGTCTATTGTAATTGCTTTTACTTATCATATCTGTTTTGGTCCATTTATTTGTTATCACTTTTATATTCCAGAAAATTGCATTGCATTGGATGCTTCAGAAGGAAAACAAGAGTTTGCATTGCTTGGGGGGGATTTTGGCTGATGATCAGGTCATCTTGTATGGATAATCTTTTTCTTTTAATCAATAGCAATTGGCATATAATTCTAAACACTATCACCTTAACATTAAAAACTTGTTCAAACAGGGCCTTGGAAAGACAATTTCAATGATTTCCCTCATCCAAATGCAGAGGTCGATGCAGTCAAAATCAAAAATTGATGATATATCCAATCATAAAACTGAAGCTTTGAATTTGGATGATGATGATGACAATGGTAGTGTCAATGTTGAAAAAGATAAGAAGAATGAAGAATCTGATGATATAAAATGCATTAGGGAGCCTAGCAGTTCAACACAGGCACTGGGCAGAAAAAGACCAGCCGCAGGTACACTGGTTGTCTGCCCTGCTAGTGTTCTTCGACAGTGGGCCAGGGAACTTGATGAGAAAGTTGGAGATAAAAAGCTTTCTGTTTTGATTTATCATGGAGGCAGTAGGACAAAGGATCCAGTTGAACTTGCAAAATTTGATGTGGTTTTGACGACTTACTCTATTGTGACTAATGAGGTTCCAAAGCAACCGTTAGTTGATGATGATGATATTGATGAAAAAAATGGGGAAAGATTTGGGTTATCATCTGAGTTCTGTGTTAGTAAAAAGAGGAAAAAGCCATATAATGGAAATAAGAAAAGTAAAAAGGGTAAAAAGGGAATTGACAATTCTTCTATTGATTCTGCTTCCGGTCCTCTAGCAAAAGTAGGCTGGTTTAGGGTTATTCTAGATGAGGCCCAAACAATTAAGAATCATAGAACTCAGGTGGCTAGAGCTTGCTGCAGCCTCAGAGCCAAAAGAAGGTGGTGCTTATCTGGAACCCCTATTCAAAATACTATTGATGATTTGTATAGTTACTTTAGGTTCCTGAAGTATGATCCTTATGCTGTATACAAGTCATTCTATAATACAATAAAAGTTCCGATATCCAGAAATTCTATTCAAGGTTACAAGAAACTTCAGGCGGTTTTAAGGGCTATAATGCTACGTCGTACAAAAGGTGATTTTCTTTCATTCTGGTTTTTCTTGTCCTGCCTGATGGATTATATGTTTTTGCCATTTTCGTGGCATTATACACTCTGTTCTTGCAATATTCTTGCTGATCTCACATTTAGATAATTTTCATTTTTTTTCTCATTTCGTATTCAACCTTTGATACCGTTGTTCTATCCTGTCAGTATCGGCAGAAGCTCATTCTTGTACAAAATGCCTTTTGTTCTTGGTTACAAATGGGAAAATACAGGATGTCTTCTGATAAGTATAGCATGATTTAACTGGAATAATTTGTACTGATTTTTCTAAAAGTCAGTAAAAACTGAGTCATTCATGAACCTGCATATAACTCTATTTGCTTAAGTTTGATAAATTTAGCTGAGGGTTATGTGGCAATGCTGGCACTTGGCAGCAGGTATTATATTTGGTATCAGTTTTCAGCTTCATATGTTGCATGATGTTCAGGGGACATCCCTGCTGCTAGGCAGTGAAAGCTGTGAGCCTGTGACTTTCAAACGAGAGTTTGATGTCTCACACCCATCTGGTATGGAGATTCATTGTTATGTCTAACATGTCATTTTCAAAAGAGTGGTCAACCGGTCATCAACACCACCATGGTTGATGGACACAAACTGGGGATAACACCCCTTCATTAGTGGGTTGAACTCATCTTTGATTTCTTTTACTGTGACTATCTTGTAGATTTTATGATTTTGTTATATTTTCCATATGTTTCACCATAAACATAATATTGTTTGGTTTGGGAGTGGGCTGAGCTTTCTAGCCATCCAGGTTTTGATTTGTGTATTTGAGGTAGATTTTCCGTCAATTTGAAGTCAAATATACTGTATGGAATGAGTATTGGTCTCGTTATAATATCTATTTCTTGCATTTTGTCTAGGAACTTTGCTTGATGGGAAGCCAATAATCACATTACCTCCTAAAACAATTCAGCTCAGTAAGGTGGCCTTCTCAATTGAGGAGCGGGCTTTCTACCACAAGTTGGAAGCAGACTCACGAACTCAATTTAAGGTTTATTTCCTTCAATTTTGTTTATATTAACTTGGTTATTTTGTAAAATTACATTTTGTTTTCCAAACAGGACATCTAGAAGTATCCTTTTGCTAATGTGATTAGCTAAGTGATTAGAATCTCATTTTGATTGACAGTGGATCAAAGCAATTCTCTTTTTGTAGGTAGAAAGAATGGATAGATACTCCAATGCTAACAGCCTCTAGGATATATTCAACAATGTGACCTGTAGAACTGAATTTCTTGTAATACTTTTGTTGAGATGATAGGATTTTGGTATGGAATGAGGAACAGTAAGAAAGGAAACTGTTTTAGTGTGGAATGAGGAACAATGAGAAAGGGAGATGCTCCTATTTTTATTGTATATTAAATCTTCTTTTCAAGGCCGGGACAGTTATCCCCTTCTACTGAATTTTTTTCTGGCCCAAGAGTAATTCTACTTTGTTTTTTAAACTCTAGCATTGAAACTGTTTTGATTTAGTGACTTCTTTCCTGTGCTGTCTCCCCATGGGCCTAGTAATATTATATTATATGCTGTGAAAGGCAAATGAGTAACTCTTATTTATAGTAAGAATTAGGTTAAGTACTGGTGCAGACTATTCCAAACTCAATACCATCCACTGATACAGTACCAATTAGTAACCCTAATTAATTAAGGAAATAAATTAGAAACTCAGCGAAGTTAGGAAACAACTTCTAGGATTGCCTCCTCAGTTAGACGCAGGGATGACCCATGTTTTAAAACATGATCCATACCCCTTCCTTTACCTGCTTTGGTAGCGACTTTGATTCCCTGCTCCATTCTCTCTTGGTTATCTAGATCCCCATCCCCATTACTTGCAGTTAATTAATTAAAATACCAGCTTCCCTAACACTTTATTATGAAACGAATCAAACATAAGTGCCATTATAAAATAAAAACATTAATTAAAACTATATCAAATAGGGTATGAAATTACACTGAGAAACATTCGTCTATTGTCAAATACAATACAAAAAGTATCCAATGGCAATGATTACATAACCTAATGTTTAAATAGGAGGGTTGGCATGAATATAGAAGGAAGAAAATCACCTGTTTAGGTTAGGTTTTCCCCCACAAAAAATATTTTAACATAGTTTTAATTTTTTGATATATTTATTATTTGAATTTCGTATTTTGATATATATTTTATTTAATTATATATGGTATGTCCCATATTGATAAATAATGTAGCTAAATACTCCTTATTGAGAAACCCTAATAGTATATAATTATATATGGGCTTGGGGTACCATAATATCCATACCCTTACATACCCACATAAATCTGCTGGTATTTACCCAAGCTCAAACCTTTCAAGCAGGTATTCACCCTACCCAATGTAGATGGTACCCATCAGATCCTGTACCTAATATTGCCATCCTTAATTAGATGATGACCAATTGACCTGAGGTTATATTCTAAAATACAAAAAATATATTTGAGGTATTAGGTTGATAGTGTCTAACTAATTTGTTGGTGTGTTTGTGTGGTGCTGTATCAACATGTCTACAAGGTACATGAAGGGATTTTTATTTAGTTATATTATTGCTAAACTGATCTGTACTGTATCTGTAGGGTGTTGGACTCGAATTTTAATGAACAAACAGGAAGGTTTTTATTAAATATAATCTGGAATTAAACAAGAATTTGCAGTGCAGAACATTCACATAGGTCTAATCCTTAAGATGTCTCCTTCAAACCAACTTCAGAAACTTAATATGCTATTAATCAGAAAAGGTTCACTCATCCTGTTTAAGTAACAAACACAGAACCTCCGAACAACCCATCATGTAACTGTCCTAAGGTTACTAAACACATGCATAACTGTCCTATCATATGGTTTAGAACTTTGCATCATAAGGACAAAATATTTCTTATGGAATAATATTACATTGCTGTTAGCCTGTTACAATTCCTTAGAAGTATCCCCAGGCCGAAAGAAGGAGATATCAAAGTCACCTTAATTTTATTGCTATTGAAATTCTGTCTATTAATTTTTCTTGCCTTCTTTTTGGTGATTTTTCAAGCTTGCATGATTACTGGATTGTTTACTTTCTGAAACACACAAAAAAGCTTTAATTTTTTACTTATTAACTTGTGCTGTGGCAGTGATATGAAAAACTTGTACTTTGCAGGCATATGCTGCTGCTGGGACGGTGAACCAAAACTATGCAAATATTCTTCTAATGCTTTTACGCCTCCGGCAGGCTTGTGATCACCCACTTCTTGTTAAAGATTATGATTCTGATCCTGTTGGGAAAGATTCTGTTGAAATGGCAAAAAAACTTCCAAGGGATATGCTGATTAATCTGTTTAATTGTTTGGAAACATCTTTTGCTATATGTCTTGTTTGCCATGTGAGTTAAGTTCAAATGTGATATTTTTTCATTATTATTCCCTTTGTTCTGATGCTGTCTATAAATGTGATAGTACTCCATATCCTTTTGATTATGTCTTATATATATTGCTGTTGTTAGAATACTGTAAACATAGCAATATGTAATTAGAATTGATTAGGATTGATTGTATTATGATCCTATTTTTATTACATCCTTATTATAAATATGCTACTATGTTGTGTATTCAAAAATACGGAATTCATCTAATGCCTCTCGGTTTCCTTCTTCTCAACATGGTATCTAGAGCCTAATGAGAGGCAACCTTAATCCGTGTTTACCCAATGGGCCAACTGCTCACTGGTGAATTTTTTTTCTGAAACCCGTGTTTCTTCTCTAAGTTTCTCTCTTTTTGGTCGTGTTTCTCTCTCCAACCCCCCTTTTCCTCCATTTTCTAGTGTCTGCCTCGCTTCTGCCATTTGCCGCCGTCGCTTTCCGGCCAACCACCCCTTGGATCAAGAGCGCCTCCACTAGACCGGCCTATCCCTGGAATGCCGCCCCAACGGCCTTGGCATGCGCTCCCACGCGCCCAATCTCTGATCTATGTTTTTCTCTCTCCTGGCTGAACTGCCACCAGCACGTGGCAGTGTGTGGCGTCTCCGATCAGCCTCTGGTTTGGCCCGTTATACTCGCCTTCTCCTATAGCTTCAGATTTTGTTATTGGTTCGTTTCAGACACTGTTTGACGCTGTTTGGGTTCGTTTTCTCCGCTGTTTGTGCATTTTCTCTCTCCTCTGTTTTCCTTATGGGTGCTGCTACCACGTCAAAGGCTGACGCCACTATTACCGGCACTGTTAATGTTCTCAATACTTTAAATGCTGAAAAATTCGATGGGACCAACTATGCCACATGGGCTTTTGACGCCAAATTTTGGTTTAAGGGACATGGTTATCTTGATCATCTTACAACCAAAGAAGACTCTATTGTCGCCGCTGACCATATCAAATGGGGCAATCTCCATGCTCAACTTTGTAGCATTTTAAAATCTATTCTGTCTCCTACTCACAAATTTTTCGCCCTTACGACACCTATGAATCTCTTTGGGCGCAAGCCACGCTTCATACCAATGACACTCAACGGTTATATGGGATTCGCGAGACTCTTATGCAACTTCTTACTCCTCAGCAAATTACTGGCCCTATATCTGATCATTTGGATAGAGTCAGTAGTGTTCTTCACGATTTGAATGAGGTTCTTCCCTTGGCCGCCAATCCATCCAAAGATCTTGAGAACCGTGGCAAACTCTTTATGGCGTTGGCGTTACATGGTCTTCCTCCTGAGTATGAGGTTGTTCATGAGCAAATTCTTGGCTCTCCTGTGGTACCTACAATGGATTCCACTTGGTCAACTCTAATCCACGACAAGGCCAAGTCTCCCACTCCTATGATTGCTCCTTCGGTGCCTGTTCCTAGTGAGGCTAGCTCTTCTGCTTTGGTTGCTCAAGACCGCAACAACAATCGTCGTTTTCGCAGAAATCGACCAAAATGTAAGCACTGTTATAAGTTTGGACACACTATTGATCTATGTTTTGTATTACATGGTAGCCCCCTAAGACCGGCGAATGTTGTGCAGGTACCTTCTGAAATGATTGAGCCACCCATCTCTACCTCTTCATCTGAACCACCGACTGTGCCCACACCTACTTACAACGATTTTCTCCGGTGGTTTGAGGAGCGTCAGGTTTCAGGTTCCACGGCTTCTGTAGTGCAAATAGGTAATTCTTTTTTTGGTGTTTCTCACTCTCTTGGTCCTTGGGTCCTTGACTTTGGGGCCATCGATCATATTGCTGGTAACAAGTCCTTATTCTCTACCCTTTCTAGCTCTAGTTTTTTACCTTCCATTACTATGACTAATGGGTCCCAAACTCAATATCAAGGACTTCATATTGTTTATCCTCTTCCTTCTTTGTTGGTTGACAATGTTCTCTATGTGCCTGGGTCTCCCTTTAATTTATTATCCATTAGTCGTTTGACTCGTTCTCTTGATTGCATTGTCTCATTTACTAAGAACTCTGTTTTCATCCAGGATTGAAGTTCGGGGCGGATGATTGGCACCGGATGTGAGTCACGTGGGCTTTATCAACTTCAACCTTCTGCACATGTTGGGTCAGCTGTGGATTCCAGTCTCCTCCACACTTGGTTGGGTCATCCAAGTCTTCACAAATTGCAAATAATGGTGCCCACCCCTTCCAAGTTGTCTACATTATCTTGTGAGTCAAGTTAGTTAGGCAAGCATAGTCGTACTTCTTCAGGTCGAGCTGCGTCATTCTTTAGCTTAATCCATTCTGATATTTAGGGTTCATGTTGTACTGTGCCTAATTTAGGATATCAATATTTTGTCTCTTTTATTGATGATTACTTTAGGTGTACCTGGTTATTTTTAATGAAGAATCGTTCTGAGTTATTTTTAATCTTTCAAAATTTTTGCAATGAAATTAAAACCCAGTTTGGTGTTCCTATACGTACCTTGTGTAGTGATAATCCCTGTGAGTATTTATGTAATTCATTTCAATCATTTATGGCCTCATAGGATTTTACATCAAACATCTTGTGCTCATACTCCTCAACAGAATGGAATTGCAAAAAGAAAAAATCGACATCTTGTCAAAACAATTTGAACACTTCTTTTACGTGGTAATGTTCCTCATCGGTTTTGGGGGGATGTTGTCCTTACAACTTATTTAATTAATCGCATGCCTTTCTCCAGTTCTTGATAATCAGATACCTCACTCCATCTTGTTTCCTCATCAATCTTTATATTCTTTACCACCTTGGGTTTTTGGTTCTACTTGTTTTGTCCATGACCTTGGCACGGGCACCGATAAACTCTCCGCCCAGGCTACTAAATGTGTGTTTCTTGGTTATACAAGGTCTCAAAGAGGTAGCAAAACCGGTAGATACTCCCATGCATCCCAACACTAAGCTTATGCCAAAATAGGGGGAGCTTTTCTCAGAGAGATGTAGAAGACTAGTTGGAAAACTAAATTACCTTACTGTCACACGTCCTGATATTTCCTTTGCTGTTAGTGTGGTAAATCAATTTCTCGACTCCCATTGTGAAGGTCATTGGGATGCAATCATCCGCATCTTAAAATATATCAAAGGGGCTCCAGGTAAAGTGCTCTTTTATGAAGACAAGGGTCATACTCGAATAATTGGATACTCAGATGCCGACTGGATAGGATCTCCTATTGATAGAAGGTCTACAAAAGGGCATTGTGTCTTCCTTGGGGACAACTTGGTTTCTTGGAAAAGTAAGAAGCAAAGTGTTATAGCTCAGTCAAGTGCAGAAGCGGAGTACCAAGCCATGACTTTGGCTACATGTGAGCTCTTATGGCTCAAACAGTTGCTTGAAGAACTAAAATTTGGGGAAACTACATCAATGACACTCATTTGTGATAATCAAGCAGCATTGCGCATTTCTTCTAATCCGGTGTTTCATGAGAGGACCAAACACATTGAGGTAGACTGCAACTTCATCAGAGAGAAGATTGTATCAAGGAACATTGTTACAAATTATGTAAGTTCCAATGATCAATTGGCAGATGTTCTCATGAAGTCTCGTAGGGGTCCTCGTATTAAATACATATGTGACAAGCTTGGTGCATATGATTTATATGCTCCAGCTTGAGGGGGAGTGTTAGAATACTGTAAATATAGCAATATGTAATTAGAATTGATTGTATATGATTGTATTATAATCCTGTAATTATTACATCCTTATTATAAATATGCTACTCATCCAATACCTCTCGGTTTCCTTCTCAACAGCTGTAATCCTATGATATTGGAGGAGTATGTTTTATGGTTTGACAAATGATGAACTGACTGTTAATAGAAATGTATGATTATGCATATTTTTATCATGTTTTCTGTCCTGTGCATCATAAGGGGTTCTAGTTGTAATTTTGGCAAAAATAGACATGTTTATTTTCCAGAGTAATAAGATGCTTTTAGAGGGGATGTTTTTGAAGAAAAGTTTCTAGGTGAATATCCAAACCATCAGTTACAAGTTGCAACTAAATGCTTTTCACAGAAATTCACACTTGTCTTTTTCTTTAATCCTAGTCAACATTTATTTTGTTTCTCTTTTTTTTTTTTCAAGGACATGATTTTATTTCTTGTTGATAAAAGAAAAATTTATGGATGTTTATTATAATTGCTTCGTTGAGCTTTAAGATTTTGATTTTTAAGTTATCCTGTCCTAGAAGAGTAGTAAACTATATAATGCAATGTCAGTAAGGGTTGTGGCTGACATGTAGTGTGGTTTCAACAGGATACACCTGAAGACCCTGTTATTACAATGTGTGGCCATGTTTTTTGTTATCAGTGCCTATCAGAATATTTGACCGGTGATGATAATAATTGCCCAGCAGTTGACTGTAAACAACTAATTGCCGAGGATCTTGTTTTCTCCAAAGCTACTTTGAGGATTTGCATCTCTGACGATCGTGGTGGTGGTAGTAGTTCTATAAGTTCACAGCTTCATGATTATTCACTAGTGCAGCAAAGTGATTACACTTCATCTAAAATCAAAGCTGTCCTTGAGGTTTTGCAGTCGAATTGTAAATTGAAGGGTTCTCGTTCTAGCTTACTAAATTCCTCTGGAGGCTGTAAAGATTCACTATCTTCTGGTGAAGATAGTGATTTGGATACTGGTGTTACAATACACACAAAGAAGTATTCGGAGTCCATGACCGAAGGACCAATAAAGGCTATAGTTTTCTCCCAGTGGACTAGCATGCTAGACTTAGTTGAGATATCACTGAATCAATATGGTATACCATACAGGAGACTTGATGGTAGGATGACTCTGACTTCGAGGGACAAGGCTGTTAAGGATTTCAATACTGACCCTGAGGTTTGGCCATTTTAAACATTGTTAAAGCTGTAACCATCTCATGCAAATCTGTAAATCAAAATAATTAATGTGAGAACCTATTTGTTAGAAGATGAATTAGTATGAAATTTAATCCTCTTTCATGATTGAGTCATTAATGTTTGATGCAGTTTTAATCAGTATGATTTGTAACTACCACTTGAAGTTGAATTATCTACTGCATTTTGAGTGGCTCAACCTTGGTATTCTCTGATGTCTGACCAACTGAATTTTGTTGCAGATAGCTGTTATGCTGATGTCACTGAAAGCAGGAAACCTTGGTTTGAATATGGTTGCTGCATGTCATGTTATTCTTTTGGATCTTTGGTGGAATCCAACAACTGAAGATCAAGCTGTTGATAGAGCTCACAGGATTGGACAGACTCGTCCTGTTACTGTGACACGGATCACTATAAAAGACACTGTTGAAGATCGGATACTGGCTCTTCAGGTATGTTGATTTTTATTGTGTCAAAATGGACTTATATGAGGTGGGAAATTCTGATAATGTTATTGTGTGGTACCATTTGGCAGGAAGAAAAGAGAAAAATGGTTGCTTCTGCTTTTGGGGAAGAGCATGCTGGAAGTTCTGCATCGCGACTCACAGTGGATGATCTGAAATATCTCTTCATGGTCTAGGCTGATGCTTGTTATTTCTTCGAACCGAGATTCGAAGTTTTGTTCTTAGGGATCAGTTTCATGGCTCTTGTTTTGTTGCCTGCTGACATCTGTGTTGCTCAAGTTGGCGGGTAAGGCTTGGTTGATCCAAGAGGTTGATATGTTAATCTGTTTTGAAGCCCACAAGGGAAATTTTGTCCTCTCAACTGCTATTTAGCTGAAGGCTGCCTGTAAATATTCTTATCAAATTATATTATATGTTTATTAAAATATTGTCCTTTTCTTTTCTAGTGTACTTTTTTATTTATAATAATCTTACTGTGCAGGGAAATTAGGAATGGTTTGTTAGGTGGACACTTTAACTATTATAGCTGCATAGGTGAATTTCACCAAAGATGGCTAAAATATTTTAGAACGAATTCACAAGTTCATATCAATCATATTTCTATTTGTACACTCATTCAAGTTCAACGTTAGGTTTCTCCCATTTAGAATAAATTCATGGTATAAACTGTGAACTGATAATCTAGTGGAATAAAATGATGTATAGGAATTATTAATCCCTCTATATAAATGAACGTTATTTG
Source organism: Clitoria ternatea (assembly GCA_037962975.1). NCBI lineage: Eukaryota > Viridiplantae > Streptophyta > Magnoliopsida > Fabales > Fabaceae > Clitoria > Clitoria ternatea. The sequence goes on along the minus strand of CM075674.1, from coordinate 114,818,531 downwards.
CTAAGATATGATATAATTTGGTTTTCTAACGTGTGCCCATTACATATTTTAAGCGATACATGTTTTTGTATTGTTTAAAATGTGAGTTGGGTATGATTATACTTTATAGGTTGCTTTGTATATATATATATATATATATATATATATATATATATATATATATATATATATATATCAACCAAATTTTGCACGCTGTTGAATGATTATTTTGAAAATCATTACGACTTTTCAACTTTCAGGAAATTGTAATAATACATTAGTTTTATCTAATAGAAAAGTAGTGTGTTTGTGACTTTAGTGTTGATTTTTTTTATTGATCATAGGGAAAGATTGAACCAAAATTAAGTGCTTTTTTGAAACGCAAGTGCTTTTTCTCATGCTGGGAATTTTGCCTAGTTTCTTCAAATCCAGTAAGAAAAATGCGAAGTATATCCTACATGATTAATCTCTGACCAAAGTTATACTTTTTGGTGGGCCTATAATGTGCTGCTGATACAAAGCCGAAGCCGTAGGAATGGACAACAAAAAGTATAACTTAACACACATATTTCATGTATATGTAACATGTCAAGTATTTGTGTTTGTTGCACGTTAAGTAAAAAGACAGACAAGAATTATTTATGTTAATCTTAGATCTCTCAAAAGAGGAAAAGCACTACAAGAAAGGTATAGCAATGTCCATAACCATAATGGTGGTGGCTCCCCTTCTCTCATGATTCAATGGCTCTTGCAGCTTTCACACATAGAGAGGGTGGTGGGGAATCTCTGCATAAGTGAAAGAAAGAAAGAAAGAAAGGAAAAAGATGTCAGGGCAATGTCCAGCGATGAGTATGAGTAGCAAAACTGAATCATTTCCACTCTTCAAATTGAGTAAAAGTGTTCTCTTGGATCCTCTTCATATCTAATACCCCATTACAAAAAATGAACTTTTCCATGATTCTTTTGACTAAGCTCTCAGTTACCCAAGGAATGTTTGACCCACCTTTAGCTTATCTGCACACTTACTTTTGCATTAAGACACTCTAAACTTCCACTTCGCACAAAGATTGCTTGCATTTACACACTTTTAGTATCTAAATCTCAAAAGCCAACTTACAAAAATACATTAGTTAATTACCACCACATGCAGGACTTAATTATTCCCTTTACATGTAAATACAAGTCATATGATACACTATGTGTCATCACTAACACTAGCTGCAAAATTCAGATCCTTCGTATACATGCTTGCTTAGTTAACACACATTGGGTCCAAACCCTACAAAGCCATTAGCTCCATCCACTGAAATTTGAATTCCTTCTTGCTGAATATTCCCTATGATGGAAAGCCCAGAAGGAGAAGGAGCAAATGCAAAACAGAAAGTTCCCACGTCATCCACTGGAATCAAAAAATTTCTAGCTGGAAGGGTCAAGATTGGCCCACCCGAGAAATAAAAGGATACCGTCGGAACCCGAACCGACACAAACCCATATAAATTATAACACGCGTCAAAAATGGATACTCCGGAAGCCCGGGGAAGGTTTGTGGTTTGGGCCATAAAAGCATCCCGGAAAGCATTATAAGCTGCCGTTGGCAGCCTTGTCACGGCGGTGCCAGTGTCCATAACCACCCCACCATCCCCTAACTCATTCAACTTAAAAACATCCTCGGATATGGGTATCCGAAGCCCACCAACCCCAAGACCCGAAAGCCCAACGTAATAAAAACTCGGGGCCCGTAAGTTATGGATCAAGGGAACCCAAGCAGCGCCCACGGGCATTGCTTCGCGTCCAAATTCAAGTGACCCGGATGATTCGGTGCCCCGACTCACTAAACAATAACTAAAGGCACCACCGGTTTGTCCACCAAGCTGGCCCACGAAAGACATGGGCCCACCTCCAAGGCCCAAAAGCCCAGCAGCACCAACAAACATACCCTGGTTCCTGTGCCCGCACCCGATTGCGACGTTTCGGATCAAGGTTCGCCCGAACGTGAGCGTTTCGAGTGCTAGTGTTCCTTTGGTGTAGGATCCGTCACCGTAAGAAACCTCGTAGCGACACCGTCCCTCGTGGCAACCAGCATTTTCCACGTGGCTGCACACGGTGGAGCCACATGGCACGCCTGTGTAGGAAGATGAAGCTGCCGGGTCAAAAACCGGGTCGGATTGGTGGTAGCATTGGGCACAGGGTTCGCATTGGACCCATATAATGTCACTACCCGAATCGATAACCACGTATTGGTTTCTGGGTGGGCTTCCAACGCCTATTCTAACGAAGTATTCTCCACTTCCTTGCTCCATACCCGAAACTACATCCGACCCGAATGCTTCCTCCGCGTATTTGGATTTTCCGGCGGTGACGCGGCGTGTGAGGGCGGCGACCCTTTTGGCGTCTCTCTTCATTCGTGCATTGAATAGTGTTTGGTGATCCCGGGAGGTGTTAAAGGTAGCGACTTTGTCTCTGTGGAGTAATTTCAGTTTGAATTTTCCTGATTTTTCGGTGTCAGAGTTGGGTTTTTGGTGTTCATTGGGGTGGTGGAGGTGTTTGGATAACTGGGTTTCGTTTGTTTTTGGTTTTAGTTTCGCATTGGTTTCTGCAAGGATTTGCTTGATGTTGAGTTGTTGAAAATGGGGGTATGAGAGGGTGGGGGAGGGTGATGATGGGGTTGGAGTGGGAGTAGGAGTGGGAGTGGAAGTGGTTATAAGGAGGAAAAATAGGAGAAGGAATATGAACATGGTGGGTTGTAGTTGTTGGTGAGTGTGGGTTCTGTTTGGCATTTTGGTTATGATGGGAGTGTTGTTTGAGGGAGAGGGAGGGTGGGGAATTTATTGGGTTGGGTCTTGGGAATGTGTAGAGGGAAAAGGATTCACTGTGGAAATAATTGAATGGGGGGGGAGAGAAGTTTCTGTTTTTGTAGTTTAGTATTTGGAATGGTTTATCCGAGTTTGAGAGGGTGAGTGGGAAAGAAAAGGTGCCTGTATCTTTTTTTGTTGTTTTGGTGGATTGAGAGTGTGATGATATTTCTACCAAAGGAGGGTGGGTAGATAGAGGGAGGAGTGGTGAGTTCCAGCAAGATGGAAAGGTGGTTTGGTTTGGTGGTGGTGGCACATAAAATTTGTTTAAGAGATTTGATGATGGTGTTGTAAATCATGCTTCATTAACTTTTTTGTTTTTGTAGATTGATTGTGCGTGTTTTTGTCTTTACCTGCTGGCTACTTGGGTAATACTTAATAGTTGTGCTCAATAGCCAAATGGCTTATAATGTTATGTTAATGTGTTTCTCATTTTTCACTTCAATTTCAAATGTTGTCTTTCATTGACTCCTTGAGGTTCTGTAGTTCTAAAATTAACTTGAGGCATTGTTGTGGAGAAAAGGACGTTCCCTTCGAGAGGAGGGGGGGACCAGACAGTGTGTGTCTGTGTGACCTTTTTTTCCCCTTCTGCTCATGCCAACATGATCTGTTTAATAGAAAGAGAAAAAAAGTGGATTAGTAGTACTGTTCTGTGGGGAAGAAAGTTATCAAGGAGATTGACAATTTTCTTTTATTGTATTTGATTAATTGAATACGGTAAAGCTGCAAGAAATTTCGTAGTTTAGACCAGAAAAGAAGGAGCAAAACATAGAGTGAAACGTACGGCATTAACAAAATTAGCTACATATACATTATATAGATAGAATCACAGTGTCTATTTGATTTTTAGTCAAGTAAGGTTGAACAAAAGTAAATTTTTGATTTATTAATTGAATAGGATTAGAAATTATTTCATAAAATATACGGAATCAATTTACCATTAACTAATATTGTCGATCAAATTTAATTTCTATAAGTTTACTCTAATCAGGCACTAAGTCCTTTTTACCATAATTTGCAGAAAATTTTCAAGGAAGTAGATTGATCTTTTAAAGGAAACTTCTATGTATTATCAGATTATCATGTAATAAGCCGCCATAAAGCCCAGTTAGTGAAACTATTTTCTACTGCTGTACTATTAAATTCATTTGGTTTAAGGGTGTGCTGTGTTTTTATAAATGCATAACAGTCCATGAATGTGGAACTATGTTGGTTGAGAGTGTTATGATATACAGCAAAAGAAATAGGAATTGTTAGTTGTGAAAGTGCAGCCTTAGCTTTTCCATCAATGATTTTTCAAAAAGTAAAAAAGAAAAAAAAATGTAGATTCCATGCATTATTCATTTGTTGGACTCTGTAGTCTGTAATGGATCATTTTTATATGTATCCATGCAATGTCACTATTCTTTTCCCCTTGTTTGGAATTAATTTGGAGGAACTTAATTGTTTATTGACTAGGATATGAGCCAGCTTTGCCTTCTGCTTAAAATAAAGACTGATAAAGATGAAATACTCATCCCCCCTCCTTTTTCATTCTCTCTCATAATCTCTTTCAATCTCTAAATCCAATAGTTCCTTGAGTAGTGTGAAGCTTCAAAAGTGGATGAAAGACTTTGAGTTTTTAATGAGAATATTATGGAATATTGATTTTATAATGTTAGCCTTTTTTATTAGGAATCTTTGGGCTTTTTGGTACACAATATTAAAGAAAAAGAATATGGAGTCACCCAACCTTATGTGGTATGAGACTGTTAGTGAGATAATTTGAATGGAAAAGAAATAAAAAAATCAAACAAATCAATAACCAAAAAAATTGGAAACTAAAAAAATCGCAGATACGGTTCGGATTAAATTTTGCATCTTATGTTAAAAATTGAACTAATCCAAACTGTAAATATTACTATTTATAATAGTTTTATTATTTTATTTTTTGAATAAGTTCTTACCTACATAATGCATTGTATTGCATTAATAAAATATTACAAAGAATATCAAATAGTTGTTTAAATATCATAGAACTACTATTGGTAACAAAATATTTTCCTATCAAAATTTAACCGAAGTATATAGGCGGTGTATTATAATCCAACCATCCCCAACCTAATACTTCTACTCCCTTCTTTAGTGTCTAAACCTCAGTTTGATGAATCACAAAAAAATTCAATGGGTTAACAAAAGTTTGTCTTTCTTAAACAACGTTCAAGATTTAATATTAATTATTAAATTTTTCTATTTTTATAACTAGTTTTCAATCGGGCATACCGTTTGACCAACCCAAAAATAAATCCTACGGTCAAACGGAGTTTTGACTATCTCGAATAACGTGAAGGATCACTATCAACCTTTAGATTTTTCTATTTCCACAATTCCGTTTCCCTAACTGTAAACCAAACATACTTGGCGCAACAAACTTATAGCTTTTTAAAGAATTTATAACTTTTCAAAAGTAATTAAAGTTGTTTTGTGAATATAAAAAATGAGGAATTTATAACGTTTAAAAAATTATAAGCTTCCAACTTTTCAAAAACTAGTTTATAATTTTTTAAAAGTTATAAGTTTCTTCATTAATTGCTTGGTTATTATTTTTATCTTTTTTTTATTAAACGATAACTTTAATCTCTCAATAATTAAAATATTACATATCGTTTAAAGTCATTTAACACAAATTAAACTAGTTTTATTAAACAATTATATTTCAATAAACTCCTTAAAAATCATAAAACAAGTGTTGGTGTGGGTAAATTCAAAATTCCAGCAAATATTGGTGATGTTGTTGTGGTTAAAGACACGCACGCGTGATGTTGGGAAAGGACAACATATTTTACATACGAGACACAAAGAAGAGTGGAAGATGGCATACACAACATGTTTGTTCTACGTACAATCATATGTATCTGCACACAACACAATAATTGAACCACTTCCATATCCATTCAAATCACTGCCACATGTAACTCTTTGTCAACTACACATGCATGCCAAAACTATGACACCAATTTTCTGCAACAAAACTTCCTACTGTATGTTTTCGTATCTAATTGGAAAATAGAAAAATAAAGTTATAAAAGTAAAAAAATTTAAAGTTTAATATTAATTTTTTATACGAAACAGTCAATACTCTGTTTAAACAAATACTCCTTAAACTTTAATTAATGATTTAAACTAATTGAAATCCCTTCTAGTATTCTGATTCACTCACAGATTTTAATTTGAGCTGATAATAAAAACAATGGATCTCTTGAATCATGGAAACTTTTCCATCGATCTAAAGCACAATTAAACTTGTTCTCCCAAATAATTGTTATTTTCATGGTTCAAATCATAATTATCGTACTATGATATAATAGGTTTATTTATTTAAACTTATTTTAAAAGATAACTATTTTTTAATTTAAAAAATATATTTATTTTAAATTTTAATGTATTTGTTTAAAATTTTAAAAATAAACAAAAGTAAATAATAAGCAGATTTATATTTATTTTAAGAAGCAAATCTCACCTACTTATTAAAAAAATACTTCTAAAAAATATTTTTTAAAAATATTTAAAAATAAACTTAAACAAACAGACTCAATATGTATTTAACATTAGCTCTACACCTTTATTAGTAATCTTTTGTTAAATTAATGATTAAATTTTTTTGCCAACTTTTTATGTTTTAGTTTCTCGAGAAGAACTTTTTAATCTTATTATTTCTTGAAAATAATTATTTCCTAACATGTACACATTATTTAAAAAAAAACATCTTTGAACTAATAATCATGACTGTAGAATGAGACACATATTTGCTGAAGATTGGTGAAATTAGCTCCAAATGCAATTCTAGCATTTAATCACTAGCAAGAGCTTGTGCTGATTTTTTTTAATATTTTATAATAATTTCTTGCTGTTTATAAAGTATTTTAAGTTAAATATATGTTGGTTGAAAAGTGATGTTTCTTTTCTTGGGACCATGCTTCTATGGTGATTAGTTGATAAAATAGAGGTTAATTAAAATTATATTAAAGTCCACATCACCTTTTTCCCCCTGAATAAGTGGATTGCTAGTTTAAAAGGAGAGTGTTTCCTTTTCCACATTAAATATTATAAAGAAATCTGTAAAATGGCGGCTGATCTCATCCTGGCAGCTAACACTGATTGTGGAAACTCAAGGAAAAATGTGGCCAAAACCACGATTTGATCAATCCAATAAAAATAAGTTATAGTTAAATAATGTTTTTTATTATCTTAATAATATGAAAAATTAATGTTAACTTTTAAATTTTTTATTTTTATAATTTCATTTCTCAACATCATACCGAACGAATACTAAGGCACCGTTTGGTTATTAAGTTCGGTGAGTTAAACTTCAGTTTGACCAACCCCAAAAATAAATCCTACGGTCAAACGGAGTTTTGACTGTCTTGAACGGCGTAAAGTATCAATATCAACCCTTAAATTTCTCCATTTCCCCAACTGGAAACCAAACGGACACTAAGTGGGTTAGGATTAATTAACCATAAACTATATAAATGTTCTTCCACGTGCATCACGGTTTTTTATATTTTATTGAATCTGGATTTAATTTCTTTCGGAAAATCTTAATTTGTTAAGAATATAAGATGCTGGGGATTGTTATGAAAAATATAATGAATCTAAGTGGCTCGATCTCTTAACAAGGTATATAGTATAACGTTTCAGATCATTATTAGTAACTCGTTATTACCCTAATTTTCCTGTTTGATGATGGTATTTGACTCAATTCTTACATACTCTAGATCGAAATGATGTATTATTCTGTTTTTTTTTGTCTGGTTTTAATTTTGAAGTTAGCGTGACTAACTTAAAAAAATTTTAAAACTTTTTTAACATTCCTATATATACTTTATTATATTTATAAAGGATAACTAAATTGCATCCACATCCAATTTTGGATATTTAATATTACCAAATAATTAAAAATTAAATATTGTTGAAGTAGTTTTGGAGTCCAAGATTTTGAAAAGGAAGTAAAAAAAAGGATAAAAAAAAGTTCAAAAAAGGTGACCAAAGGAGTTTAAGAGCCAAGTCATGAAATTGAACACAACCAGTGTTCAGGTGAGTACGACCTGTGTTCAGACAAGTTAACAGATTCAACGTAAAGTGTTTTAAGAGGTTTTTACATGTGGATCTAACCCTAACTTGGGACTTCAAAGAAGACCAAATTTCATAACAAAACCATCTAGGCAGATTAGAGGGAGTGTGTGAACCATAGTCCAAAGGCACCGACATCCTTCCACCATTTTCTCCCATTTTCTAAGTTCTCTTGTGGAATTTTTCTCTGGGTCATGCGATATTGAGAAATTGTGGATTCTTTGTGATCACAAAGAGTCGTTATCCTTCCGTTTAGGTCATGCATTTAGGGTGGTTCTCTAACTTTGTTTATGAAGTACAATTTGTGCTTAGTTTAATTGCTCTTTTGTTTGTTTATGAACATGAGTAGTTAAACTTCTTAGTCTTAGGGGTTGTGGTGAATTATTTTGATGTAATCCTTTGAACCTTTTATTTATTTATTATTGAATAAGTCATTCTTTAGTTAAATCATAATTTATTAGGATTGTTTTCTTGGTTGGTAGATATAGAGAATAGTAATGAATTTTGCAATAGGACCATATGTATTTGTGTATCTCAACCAAAGCGTTTTCAATAACTAATTAAGTTCATAAGGCGCGTTACATTTCTAGTGTGTTTTGAGAGCATTGTGAGGTTGTTCTTTAGGGTCATTGGTTGTTAGTGTAGTGTTGGCGTATCTAGGAATCTTATGCTTAATAAACAAATTCGGGGTAATTAGATGAAACCGTATAAGTGAAACCTAAGTACGAGAAAGACATATAAAATTAGTGATTTCTTCATTTTTATCATTCTTATTAACATGAGTTGTTCTTTTGGATCAAATGTTCACTATTGTGTTTCCCCTCTCACTTTCTCTTTCTTTCTTATCTTTTCCTCAAACTATTTCTAAAACAACTTTAAACAAATTTTAAACATTCAAAGAGCTCCAGTAGTTTTCCCTTTCACATAATTCTCGTGGGTCTGACACTTGAAGTCTCATTTACTCATTGTATTACACTTGATGGATAAACTTACTCGTAAAGTATGAAGTGTAATATCCTGAATTTAATTATTGGGTTAATTTTATTAATTAATAATTAGATTATAAGTGTTAAATTAAATTGAGACGGTTATGTTAATTTTTTTAAAAAAAATTCCTGTATTTTTATTAATTAGTATAAAATAAAGATTTAAACTAAATTTTATTATTATAGAGGTTGAAATTCCAAACTTTCACAATAGTTAATTTTATATTTTAGTCAACAATAAACGATGGAGTAATTAGCATTTAGAACTGAATCGTGTTCGAAAGAGTCCGAAGAAAAACAAATGAACACATTTCCACTTGTCCTAATGAAAATGCCGTAAAGCTTTGATCCTTTTTAAGAATATTTATGGCATAAATTTCAATCAATAATTGAATTTTTTTTATTAAGAATAATGCTGGGTTGTTGAAATAAAATAGAAACAACGATTTCACTTTTCATAGTGCCTATTTTCCCATTAATATATGGAAATTAAGAAGCAAAGAGGAATATTCAAATGTTAATGGTCATTATATACGCCAAGACCAACCATATGAAAGATATTATTGAAAAATGTGGGATAATGGTGGGGTTGTCACAAACACAATAGAAAATCACTAGAGTTTAAGGAATGTTTATAAGGACATGCATGCACGAGTTCTCAATAATTGAGCCATTATTACGCCTAAAAGTTGCACTTATATTTTAATCCTTTCTCCTTTTCTCCCTCATTTCTCTAAATGCATAATTCTACTCAACGACCATTTTTTGGTCTTTTAATGGAAATTTAAAAGTTTAAACAAATACCACCAAACACTTGAATAAAATATTAAAACCTTTTCTATATCAAGTTTATAATTATTTTATTGTGTGAAAGGTATTTCAAAAGAGTTTTACATTGTTTGATTTAAAAGAGTTGAAAGAATATATATTAAAACACGTGTTTTTGATTTATGAACAAATAACAAAAGTCATGACTTGCGTGCATACGAGATTGAATATATATAAGATAATTTTTTCAAACATTCAAATCATTTTTACTGTTTTAGCTAACCGCTCTCAAATATTTTATTTCTAAAATATATTTTGTTTATTTTAAAGATATTTTATTAACTGGTTTAGGGTTTGTATACATGTGTGGTTCTTGAAATCCCTAATATTGTATGATAAAAAATTTTCTTTTCTCTCATCTTTGTTGGGTTTCTCATTAATTTTTTCACTTGCTAGTATCTATATAAGAAGAGGCTGTTGTATTCTAAGAGTCCACATATAACGAATAAACTCTTAAGAGGAGTATCATAACCTACGTCTCTTTCCAACATATTTTGTTTTAATTTGCATTGTTTGGTTTGTGGTTTTAATCAATGTATTGGATAGTTAAAATTATGATGCATGCATGGTTCTAAGTTGTACAGTGTTGTTAATGAACATGGAAAAGCAGTTATATAGTGCACAGACCACTTAATAATTCGAGTATTTTGATATTAGTGTCGTTATCCAAAATCTATGGAGATTATTGTTCTCAAAAAAGGTAGTGTAGTTTCTGCGGGCTTCATTAGAGGGTTCCAGTGGACATAAAACCGTTTACAAATTAAGATATCATAAAAAATGATTAATTATTAACTTTATTCCTAATCGTGAAATGAAAGTCACTACAATTAATATCAATCACACTCTTTTACATTTGGCATTATCATATATATATATATATATATATATATATATATATATATATATATATATATATATATATATATATTATCCACTCGCAGAGATAGCTAATGTTCATAAAATCTCATCAATGGCTAAATTTTTTTTTGTCCTATTTGGAAATTCTTTTGGAGAAATGGAAAAGTATGTGCTTGACACGGTAACTATGGGCTGTTTGGCTTCTTTCTATTTTCTAATTTAGTTTTAATTATAAATCTATCGTAAAGTTTTTGGTTTTTAAAATTTTATATAGGAAATACTGTAATTTTTTAATCTTTTTTTCATTAAATATTCATTCTTCTATCAGTGCTCTTGGAATTCTTCCCTTATTTTCACTACAATCATTTTTAATTATCAAGTTCACATTGTGACATTTTCCCCTTCCACTTGTAAAATCATCACTTTGTAGTGTTTAATGTTAAAATCTAGTTATTGGGTGTTTGAATTATACCAAATGATCCTTTTAAGACTAAAAAAATATAAAAATGGTCATTTTGATTCAACTATAATGATTGACAAAATGATGTTTAACCAAAAAAACATTATTACAGAAAAATAAACATGAAGGACTAAATTGAGAAAAAACCAAAAAAACGTAATCAAAAAGTTTAAATAAACATAAAAGATGAAAGTTGTATTTTTTCTTTTTTTCATATTTTAATTTATCTTAAATCATTTGTTTTTGATCCGGTCCCAACACCGGCCCCAAGAGCATGGTTTTAATGCTTTGCCAGATCAGCATTTTGAACAGGAGAAGTACGTTTCAAATACCTTATAATTACTTTTATACGGAGTACATACCGCCAGGGCACGTTACTCCGTCAAGGCATGTAACTCCGCCAAAGCATGTTACTCTGCCATGGCACGTTACTCCGCCAAGGCATGTAACTCCGCCAAAGCATGTTACTCTGCCATGGCACGTAACTCCGCCAAGGCACGTTACTCCGCCAAGGCGGAAAATATTGAATATCTTATACACATGCATAAAGTATTTCCAATGCATACTACTCCGCCAAGCCATAGGCGGAATATTGAATTTCCTATATTGCGTAGCGAGCCCATACTTATAACCCCGGCACGAGATTGACTCTGTCTTGAGAGGTTGAAAATAGGAATCACGCTGTCACGCATAAAAGGGAACAACAAATAAAATAATAAAGCATTAACGCTTTCCAAGTAAGTGGAAATACCCACTACAGTGATGGTGCTTGTAAACGGCGCAGGGGCCCACTACCTTTCTTGCATTATGCCTGAAAACAAGGAACGGGTCCTACCAATAATAGAGCACCAGTGACAGGTATATAAACCTCAACAAAAAGATATATAAAAAATCCCCAATTCTGAACCTTACACTCATACTTGCATAATTCTCTCAGATTTGCTTTCTAAGTCTAATAGTATTCCATAATACCGACTTGAGCGTCGGAGAATAATTGTAGGTATCACCACCAATTGTGTCAAGGCAAAGAAGGCTACTTCAGGCAACACCGCCATAGAGTGAACTATACTCCGCCCCAGTACACGAGGACACTCCGTATTTGCACCTGTATAAATACATCCTTGTACCAGACTTACATTACATGTATATTTTGAATTGTTCAACAATCATAACTTTACACCCCCTGTAAAGAACAGTTCATTGGCACGCCCAGTGGGACCTGTAAAATTGGTAATCCCACAATCCTTGAGGAATTCCCATTACATTCATCATTAATGGAAAGACCAGGACCAGAAGTGCAGACGGAGGATTCTCCTCCACACAATCCTAGACGTCTCAACTTTGACAACGATGCTCACAAAAAGGCAACGCATGTTGACTCTCTAGATCCGAGGGATGACATGATCAGAATGCTGAAAGAAGAAATTGCAGAGCTTCGTCGTGAAAAGGCGAATCCTATGCACGAGAGAGCGGGCCCTGCAAACCAGCCACGCCATGAATCGCATGCACAGGAGGAATCGAGTACTCTAAATTACTCTCGCATCCCTACTTACATGGAAGAGCAACGAAGCCTCCCACTGGCAAATTCTCAACATCATGAGGGGAGAAGAGCAGTTTCAAATGCATCCCCCTCGGGATACAAAATGAGTATCCCATTTTCCAAAAGACTCATGAATGCGCATGTCCCCAGACATTTGCAAACTATGTAACCCATTTCCATAGGAAAATACACTGGGGAAACAGATCCTTCTAAGCATTTAGATGCTTACATCTACGAGGCTATGTTCTTAGGTGCAGAAGAAGATGTCATGTGCAGAATGTTCCCCAGGACCCTTACAGGTGAAGCTCTTAGCTGGTTCAAGAGTTTACCTTCAGGTTCCATCGATTCATGGGAGGACCTAGCCACAGCTTTTGGTAGCCACTTTGTAATCTCTAGGGATATGCCTAGAACCTCTCATACCTTGGCTCAGATCAAGCAAGGTGACAAAGAGTCTTTAAAGGATTTCCTTAAGAGATTTTATAAAGAGGCAGCCATGGTCCCTGACCTGACAGAAGCAATTCAATTGCATATCGTCATCGAGGCCATGCAACCGAAATCACCCTTTGCTTTGTCATTGGCAAAAGGACCTCCATCCACCATGGAGGAATTTCGCAGAAAAGCATCCAAGTATGTGGGTATTGAAATGCACTTGGAAGCCACTGCATCTCGCAGTAAACCACCCATTGTAACTCCACACCATGACAAAGAAAAGGAAAAATCATCCAGGAATGATAAGTTCCCTCAGAAAGACAAAGCAGGGAACCAACCCATCAAACAGCAAGATAGACGTGTGTTCAATTTCGCTCATTATGCACCCCTGAACACGACATATGAACAAATCTTGCGTGAAATAGGATGGACTACCCTCAATGTTTATGGGATTCAATGTCCACCTCCAATCAGACGCGGTGGGAACCCAAAGAAATATTATGAGTTCCACGAATCAGTTGGCCATACCACGGAGGAGTGTAAGCAACTCAAAAACACCATTGAGGTGCTTATTCGTGAAGGCAAGCTGAAACATTATCTGTTTAAGGGTAAATCTCATGATGAGCCAGAGAAGTTTGAGAAAAGATCTCGTGACCGTTCTCCTAATCCTGATAACACTCGGGAGCTAAAACGCACAACGGCAACAGAAAAACAAAAGAGTGTTGTTCTGGAGTCCGCCCAAAGAGAGCCAAGCCCTGAACCTAGATCGCGGGGCAAAAGGCAGGTGGTAGATATGATTGCTGGAGGCTTCGCCGAAGGCGGACCCTCAAACATCGCCAGGAAAAATCATCATCGCATGATCTTGTCTGTGCAAGGCAAGAGCAAAGAATATCGCCCATTCAGGAACGGGGTTCAGACTCTGCCTATAACATTCACAGACGACGATTTTGGCCCTACTATTCCTGAAGGAGATGACGCAGTGGTGATTATTGCGGTAATCGTAAATATGGATGTAAAACGCATCCTAATTGATCAGGGAAGTTCCTGCGACGTTATCTTTTATGACTGTTTTAAACGCATGGGACTAACTGATGTAGATTTACAGCCATATACGCAGGACCTTACAGCCTTTAATGGTGCCAAACAGCCCACCAAAGGCTACTTGGACACAAGGATTACTTTTGATGGCAAACCTGGAGCAAGGACTGTGAAATCCAGGATCCTTGTCATCGATGTGAAATCTCCCTACAATGGCATCATTGGGCGGCCTACCCTGAATGCCATGGAAGCCATCGTCTCAACCCCCCACTTGTTAATCAAGTTCATTGACAAAGATAACCAAGTCTCATCTATAAGGGGTGACCAAGAAATGGCTCGTTATTGCTACAATTTGAGTCTTAACATGGTGAAGCTTGAAACCATGTCTAAGAAAAGAAAGTTGAATGAAGGGAGTAGTGCGGCGGCGTCCGTCAATCTGGTGGATCTTGACCCCAGGACGGAGTCTTCTGTAGACCCACTGAACCCTTTGAAACCAACTCCTGACGGTGGTTCCAAGTCTATTGTTTTGGGTGGCACCCCGGAACAAACTACAAACATCAATGACAAGCTTAAGGCTAACATGGAGGCAAAACTAATTGCACTTCTCCATAAATATAAAGAAATCTTCGCTTGGACCGCTGCAGATATGCCTGGCATGGATCCCAACTTTTGTTGTCACCGCCTGGCGGTGTATCCTGAAACTAAGCCAGTAGCGCAAAAGAAACGGCGTATGGGTCCTGCTAAGCAAAAAGCTACTTGCGAAGAAACAGAGGAACTCCTCAAGGCGGGGTTCATCAGGGAACTCCGTTACTCCTCCTGGTTATCCAACGTGGTCATGGTACAGAAAGCCAATAGCAAGTGGCGTATGTGCATAGACTACGTTAATTTGAATAAATGTTGTCCCAAGGATCCATATCCTCTCCCCAACATTGACAGATTGGTTGACGATTCTTCAGGATACAAGTATCTATCTTTTATGGATGCTTACTCCGGTTACAACCAAATTCCAATGTGTGAGGATGATCAAGAAAAAACAGCATTTGTTAATGATAAAGGAGTCTTTTGCTACAACGTCATGCCATTTGGATTAAAGAACGCCGGGGCAACCTACCAGCGCATGATCAACAAAGTTTTTGAGGGTATGCACACAAAGCTGATAGAAGTTTATATTGATGATATTATTGCCAAGACTCCTGAAGGAGGAGACCATGTTGAAGATTTACGCCTTATTTTTCAACGCCTACAACAATACGACATGAGACTCAACCCATTAAAGTGTACGTTTGCTGTCCCTGGGGGCAGATTTTTGGGTTTCATGTTAACACAAAGAGGTATAGAGGCTAATCCCGATAAATGTCACGTAATTCAAGAGCTGTAGAGCCCCAAGACATTGAAAGAGATACAATCCCTCAATGGCAAAATCGCTGCTCTAGCACGATTCATGCCAAAGATGGCTCATCGCTCCCTCCCCTTATACAAAATGTTGAAAAAAGACAAGAAATTCAGTTGGGGCCCAGAGCAAGAGGCGACCTTCCAAAGCTTGAAAAATGTCTTGGCCAACCCTCCAATCCTGGTAAAACCAAGCCCAGGTGAGCAACTCATTGTTTATTTGTCTGTTTCAGATGAAGCTTTGGCAGTGGCTCTGGTCAAGGAAACAGTTGAAGGCCAACGACCAGTGTACTTCACTGGTAAAACATTGCATGGTGCAGAGTGCCGTTATCAGAAGATTGAAAAGGCAGCACTTGTAGTTGTTTGGGCTTCACGACGCCTAAGACCATATTTCCATGCCCATCCTATCCTGATTCGCACAGACTTGCCACTTCGTACTATATTGTTCAAACCAGACCTAGCTGGAAGAATGGTCAAATGGGCCGTAGAACTCTCTGAATTTGACGTATCCTACGAACCAAGAACTGCTATCAAGGCACAAGTCCTAGCAGATTTCGTAGTTGAGTTAACAGGTTCTAGCCCAGATGCAGATCATTCACACTGGACGGTATACGTAGATGGGTCTTCCAATAGCAAAGGATGTGGAGCAGGAATTGTTGTGGAAAGTGATGACGGGGTACACCTTGAAATTTCACTGCACTTTACCTTCACTACGTCTAACAATCAGGCGGAGTATGAAGCTTGCTTGGCCGGACTCAGAGCAGCACAAGATATTGGGGCCAGAACTATCACCCTATGCAGTGATTCTCAATTAGTAATCTCACAAATTCTTGGTGAGTATTAGGCTAAAGAACCTCTGCTACAACAATATCTAGACTGCGTCAATGAGTTAAAGCAGCGCTTCGATGAAGTCACTTTCAAGCATGTACCCCGTGAAGAAAATACACGTGCTGATATCCTCTCTAGGTTGGCCAGTACAAAGAAGGCAGGATGCACAACTACGGTTGTACAAAGTACCTTGGCGGAGCCAAGCATTTTCTTTCCTTCCTCAGTGTGTATGATTAAAAGCCGCTCTTTTGATGACAATTCCTGGGTAGCACCGATAGTTCGTTACCTTATTAATGGACAACTACCCATGGATGATCTTGAGCGACGGAAACTAAAGAAGGAAGCACCTTACTATACACTCCTAGACGGACAGTTATACCACCGAGGAATTTCTGTTCCTTACTTGATATGTATAAACGAAAATGAGGTGCAAGCTGTATTAGAAGAAGTCCATGAAGGGCAATGTGGACACCATCCAGGGGCACGTAGTCTTATGCGAAAAATACTCAGGGCGGGGTACTGGTGGCCCACCCTAAAGCATGACTCCGCCTCGTATGTTCAAAAGTGCGATCAATGTCAACGATTCGCAAATCTCCACCATACTCCGACGGAAGAAATGTCATCATCAATAACGCCTTAGCCTTTCTATCAATGGGGCATGGATATCTTGGGTCCATTCCCAACTGCGCCCGACGGTATCAAATACTTTATAGTTGGTGTTGATTACTTCACCAAATGGATTGAAGCAGAGGCAGTGGTGCACATTACGTCAGCCAGGACTCGCAGATTCATATATGAAAATATAATTGCACGTTTCGGAGTCCCTGGACGCATAGTCACTGATAATAGCACCCAATTCACAGATCGTAAGTTCACTGAACTCCTGGAAAATCTCAGCATTACGCAGATTTTCTCTTCTGTGGAACATCCTCAAACCAATGGCCAAGCTGAAGTTGCCAACAGAGAAATTTTGAAAGGCCTTAAGAAACGCCTTGGTGAGGCAAAGGGAGATTGGGCAAATCAATTATGCCACGTTCTATGGGCATATAGAACAACCCCTCACTCCACCACAAATGAATCTCCATATCGGATGACATATGGAGTCGAGGTTGTTATTCCCGTTGAATTGGCAGCCCCTTCAGCTCGAGTCCTCCATTTCAACGAAGAAGCCAATCAACAGAACCTCGCCCATGAACTCGAGGTCTTGGCGGAGTTGAGAGAGGAAGCCTTTGTGAGGGACCAAGCTGTTAAAGCAAAGGCCGCCAAACGGTATAACACACGTGTTTCCGAACGCCGTTTCAAAGAAGGAGATTTGGTCTTGAGAAGGGCCAATATGGGTAACAAATTTGCACACCAAGGCAAATTGGCACCAACATGGGAAGGTCCATACCGAGTCATCGAAATTCTGGACAAAGGCACATACCGCCTAGAAAACTTAGATGGCACTCCGGTCAGGAATAAATGGAACATTTTAAATTTACGCATATATTACAACTAGTTGGGTAACATGGTATGATCTCTCTCCTAACTTAAGGTTCTTCCCAAATGGGCTTTCCTTGAAAAGGTTCTGATGAGACATATCCCAACTCAGCTCTTTATGTAGTTCCATCATTAATAAAATGCCTTCCTACATTCAATCTTCATTCTAACTTTCAGTTAATTATCCATGGCAGAACTTGTTCCCATGCAGATAAGACACCGGCTCCAACAATTGAAGCATAAAAGCATAACTCTTTATTCCATAAAGATCATCCAACATGCAACAAAGCTTCACAAACGGAGTCAAAAAAAACTCCTTGGGGGGAAAGGATTGGTGTCACAGCTATATGCTGCACCATACCGACCCCAAGTCCAAAAAACTCCTTGGGGGGAAAGGATTGGTGTCGCAGCTATATGCTGCACCATACCGACCCCAAGGTCCAAAAAACTCCTTGGGGGGAAAGGATTGGTGTCACAGCTATATGCTGCACCATACCGACCCCAAGGTCCAAAAAACTCCTTGGGGGGAAAGGATTGGTGTCGCAGCTATATGCTGCACCATACCGACCCCAAGGTCCTGCAGGCTTCCTGTGGAAAGAATTGGTGTCACAGCTATATGCTGCACCATATCGACCCCAAGGTCCTGCAGGCTTCTTGTGGAAAGAATTGGTGTCACAGCTATATGCTGCACCATACTAGCTCCAAGGTCCAGCCAAATTCCTGCGGAAAGGATTGATGTCACAGCTATATGCTGCACCATACCAACCCTGGATTCAACAATTTTCACTTGATCAGGAGATACACTCCAATTCAAATTCAAAGGGATGAACGCTCCATCCAAAACTTGACTCCGCCTAACTGCCAATGTTTTACGGAGTACATGATCAACAAACTCAAGCACTATCAACAAGTCCAAGTAAGTATAACACTTGCGAAAATTGTGCTTCATTGAAATTCTTAAGAGGCTACTCCGCCTCATTAATGAATTTATTTCATTGAAATTCCTAAGAGGCTACTCCACCTCATTACAGAATTTACTTCATTGAAATTCTTAAGAGGCTACTCCGTCTCATTATTGAATTTACTTCAATGAAATTCTTAAGAGGCTACTCCACCTCATTACACAATTTACTTCAATGTAATTCTTAAGAGGCTACTCCGCCTCATTACTGAATTTATTTCATTGAAATTCCTAAGAGGCTACTCCGCCTCATTACTGAATTTACTTCATTAAAATTCCTAAGAGGCTACCCCGCCTCATTACTGAATTTTACTTCGCCAAATTCCCAAAGAGGTTATTCCGCCTCAATATACTTAGTCATATTTCATTAAGTCCTCAAATGATTACTCTGCCTTCTTAATATCGTTTTACAAGGCATAAATCCGACGGACTCAGACATTGTTTATATAAACAAGTATAGATTTATAGAAAATATGCTTCATTAAATATTGTCAAAGATTGAAAAGGGTCCAGAGCTTATCCTGGAACAAGGCAATATTATTAAAATGCAAAAAACAAAATTTGCAAAAGAACTCCGGAGCTAATCTTCAAGGCTCGGGTGGCACTCCTTCTTGGTGGGCGGAGCTGGGCTGACTCTCACTGGGTTTGGATAAACTTTGTGAGGGGGGCAAGTCCGCCAGAACATACTCTACATCGGGTGCAGGAACATGACCCCCCTGAACAGGTACCATCAGTTCACCATCGATAAATTCATAGTAAGGATGAATGCCTGCAGTGTTGAGAGCTGTAACATCCTGCTTTTAATAATAGCTCTATTTTGTAATTTATGAAGCATGGAAGACTTGTAAGTGTTAATTAATGAATAAAACACTCTATGGATGGCTTTTAATGCTCCAAAAGTTTCATTTTTGGGTATAATTCTATAATTTATATAGATCCTTATTAATGAGGCCCAAATTCCGAGTGAAAATACCTTAGAAAGAACTGTCCAAGTGAGAAAGAGAGTCTGTTCCGAGTGAAAACTGCAAATTCCGAGTGACCAAGAGGAATTCTGAGTGGAAAATGGAAATACCGAGTGAAAATGGTGTTTTCCGAGTGGAACATGGTCAAGAGGACTTATTCTGAGTGAAATAATGTCTCAGAGACTCATTGCCGAGTCAAACATGCCAAGAAAACTCGATTCTGAG
This sequence comes from Clitoria ternatea, assembly GCA_037962975.1. Taxonomy (NCBI): domain Eukaryota; kingdom Viridiplantae; phylum Streptophyta; class Magnoliopsida; order Fabales; family Fabaceae; genus Clitoria; species Clitoria ternatea. The sequence goes on along the minus strand of CM075674.1, from coordinate 114,798,605 downwards.
TCAAGATCTTCAAAGGACTCATTTCAGAGTCAATTATTCTTGAGTGACTTATTTCCGAGTCAAACATCCCAGAGAGACTCATTCCTGAGTCAAGCATCTTCCAAAGACTCGTTTCCGAGTCAATTAGGATCAGAAGTTGCAATCCTGAATGAAGGAATTCCGATTGACAACATATATGTCTTGGGTCGGTTTAGGATCAATTATACCGAGTGACAACTTATGTACCTTGAGACGTTTTCAGGAGAATCTGTCAAGTATGAAAACTGAGTGAAATCCCGAGTGAAGGATTACCAATTCTGACTGAAGGTTACAAAATCCGAGTGAGTTGTCCAAAGTCAGGACCTCCCTGGTGAGGAAGGGATAGGATTCCGAGTAGTTATATATATATGTTGAATGGTTAAGACATTACTAGGCTTGAATAAGAAGGGTAATGAATGAATAATGCTAATTGAGTAGATACCGAGCGGAAAATGGTAGTAAGAACCCATTCCGAGTGAATTGTAGTAGGCACAGAGCCAATTCCGAGTGAGTCTTAGATATATAAACCAATTCCGAGTGAGATTCGTATGTGTGGGGCTTTTCCGAGAGGTAATGACCCTAAAAGGCTTTAATTGGAATTGTAGTTGAAGAATTTGGTTAAGACCGAGAGAGGAATATGAGTAAACCCGAGTGAGTAGAGTTTGGTTATTCCCGAGTGGCAAATCCGATTGATTCCTTTCTAATGTATGAAATATATTCTAAGTGATGAAGAGTTTGAATAATTCCGAGTGATTGAAAAACTAGGAGAGAGTCGGGTTCTGAGAGAAACAATTCCGAGTGGGAGATGAGTGAACTCTGCCAAATGGAACTCTGAGTATTGATTTTGAATATTAGAGTAAGTAGCATACCGAGCAAAATAAGTCGGTTTAAGAAACATTTAGTCGAGTGACAGAAACCAAGTGAGAAACCAAGGAATTGAGTCAGATTCAGATGAATTCCGAGTGAGTATACATGACTCGCTCAAGCGAGTCGGATTTCGCTTGAGCGAGATGGACCCTGATGCATAATTCCTCTTTTCAATCAGCCTTCGCCCAAGCGAGCATCCTGCGCTCAAGCGCGCTCGACCCTGATACTCTTTTCCCCACTCACGCCCAAGCGAGGATAGCACAACTCGCTCAAGCGAGTCCGAGTCCGCTTGAGCGAGAGGACTTGTTTTCCTTTCTTCTTCACACGACTGGAGGAATTCCAGTCGGTTTATAGGCTAACCGAGTAGAATTCCAGTCGGTTTTCAGTGCCAGAGGTGACTTTTGACTCCTTTCTTGTCTCTTATGTAATTTTTTTAATGCAACCAACACCATTATTACTCATACTAGTGGGTGGACGGCTAGAAGTGGATCATTATAAACCACTTTCCTATTTTTAATTCTCCATTAACTCCACTCAGATCACTTTATATATCTTTAATATATCACTAATTCAATCAAAGCAAGGCTCCGTTGTCCTCACCTGTTCCTCCAAAGCTGCCTTCCACTTACTCTCTCATTATTAACAACTTACCACCACTCTCAGGACACTCCTACATACGAACCACTTAGCAAATCACACACTCTTTTTCTTCTTCTTCTTATTTTTATACGTTCAAAGGCTTTTCTTTCCATTTCTTCCACTACGGACTGGAACGAGGAAACTACAAGACATACCTTGTTAATCAAAGGACTTCAAAACATGTAAGAGGGGAGAGGGTTGTGAATAACTATGAAATGGGTAGAGTTGTATGCTGTTCTAGGATTCCAGTTTTAATTCCGCATCTTGTGGCTAAATTTTGAAACTGAAAATATATGAATTTGTCTTTGACTTCTTCATGAAAGTTGTAGATCTTTTTGTTATCTAAATTATGAGACCTGATTCAATTGATTTGAGTATGTACAGCAAAAGTTATAGCCAAATTATTACTGCATGTTCGAGTGAAAGATTTGTTCCATGTTTTGTGCATATTTTGATATTCTGGGAATTATACATGCATAATCAGCCTTGGATGTCTTCATGAAAGTTATAGATATTTAAGTTGTGGATCTTCATAAAGTGGTTTCACATTAAAATAATTTTTGTAACTCAAGTTATGCTCAAATTACTGAAGTATGTGCAAGCTGTAAATCTGTGAACTTGAAATCCGTATCTTATTTTTTAAAACTGGGAATTTTGTGGTAAGAGTTAGTGATAAGTGTCTTCATGAAAGTTATAAATCTTTTTGTTATATGAATTTTGAGACCTGAACCGATTGATTTGAGTATGTGTAGCAAAAGTTATAGCCAAAATACTACTGCATGTCCGAGTGAAAGATTTGTTTCATGTTTTGTGCATATTTTGATATGTTGGGAATTATACATGAATAATCAGCCTTGGATGTCTTCATGAAAGTTGTAGATATTTAAGTTTTGGATCTTTAGAAAGTGGTTTCACATCAAAATAATTTTTTTAACTCAAGTTATGCTCAAATTACTGAAGTATGTGCAAGCTGTAATCCTGTAATCTGAAATCCGAATCTTGTTTTTAAAACTGGGAATTTTGTGGTAAGAATTAGGGGTTGGTGTCTTCATGGAAATTGTAGATATGTGTGTTAAGAATAATTTAGAATTGGTTTCATGCCAAAATCATTTTTGTAACTCCAGATACGTTCTAATTACTAATCTGTGTACATTTTGGAAAAACTCATCTTGAGGCAGTATGGTATTTTGTGAATAAGTGGTATTTCTGATTGGAATCTGAAATTGTGTTCTTCATGAAAGTTGTAGATAAATGTATTATTAAGCCATAGAAAGTGGAATCATCTAAAAAGGTGTTGATTTGCCCATGTTATGACTGTTTTGCTAATGTATGTTGCTGTTGGAAATGCTGAAATTCACTTATAAAGGCTATTATGAAAGAAAATGATATTTTCTCTATGGATAAAGATTTATGATTGAATTCTTGAGTGATTATGAGTTATTAGAAATGTTGTTGGGCATTATGCAGTTTGTATGATGTGGTGATGAATAATTATGAATAACGAAATTACCTTATATGTACATGAATGCCTTGTGATATTGACACATGTGACTGAAACAGTAAATCCATGATTTTGTGAATTATTATGAGTGTTGTGTCCTTTGAGGACTTGTATTCCAAGAGGTTTTGGAAATATGTATATCATGGTATGTTAAAAGAATTAGAGGCATTCATGCATCATAAGCATTCGGACGCACCATGGAATTTAGGGGTTCCATGATTGCCTACCCTGGTGGGGGGTTACTCTATGATGAGTTAAGCCCTATTTTGTTGTGTGCCATGGAGTGTAGGGATTCATGGTTTATGCAAAGCCCTACTTATGATACTTGTGTACTTCGGTACTTAAGCGCCATGAAGTATAGGGATTCATGGTATATGCTAAAGCCCTAATTGTGTGAGCGCCATGAAGTATAGGGATTCATGGTATATGCTAAAGCCCTAATTGTGTAAGCGCCATGAAGTATAGGGATTCATGGTATATGCTAAACCCTAATTGTGTGAGCGCCATGAAGTATAGGGATTCATGGTATATGCTAAAGCCCTAATTGTGTAAGCGCTATGAAGTATAGGGATTCATGGTATATGCTAAAGCCCTAATTGTGTAAGCGCCATGAAGTGTAGGGATTCATGGTATATGCTAAAGCCCTATTTGTGTCTCTATGAGACTTTTACTGCAGTATTCCCACCAAAACCAAATGGATCCAGCATGACATCATTTGACTAATTGAAGAATTATTAAATGGACTTGTTTGGCATATTCATCATATCATTATGAGTTGTTGATTGTGTTTGTGCAATTTTATCTATTTTATACTTATTCTATATTCTGTCTCACTCTTACATTAATTTTTACAGTGAATGACACACAGAATGCAGAGTGATGCCATGATTGATGCCTATTTGAATTATTACCTGAACTTTGATTTTATGGGTTGTAATAAGTATAACATGTCATGTACCATTATTTTCTAAATCGTTTCCGCTACTTAAGTATTTTCTTGAATTTAATTATTCACGACTAGTATGTATGATAATTTTTCCGCTGTTATCAACTGTTACATAAACTCTGAATTAAACTTATGAATTTTAAAATGATCTTTCGAAAAAGCGAAAAATTTACTCGAAAGTTTTAATCAACATTTCGGGGCTTTACAAGAGCAACGCCTGGGTTACGATGACGGAGTTGGCGAATAGCCATGCTGAAAGCATCATCAATTACCGCCTCAGCTGCATCCAAAGTCATTTTCAACTCCTGATCAAGCCTCTTATTGGTGGCATCTGAAATGGCTTTTTCAGCTTGCAGCTCTTCAACCTGTTTTTCAAGGTTGCTATATGCAGTGGTCGCTACATCCAACTCCACCGCCCAGGCGTCTTCAGCAAGAGTCTTATTAATTTCAAAGGAAACCAACCTCTGCTGAAGTTCGCTCACACCCTCACCCAGTTTTTGGTTCTGCTGATTCAGATTTAAAACTTGTTGTTTCAGCGAAACATTGTCAGCCTTCACCTGGGTCAGCTCACCCACCTCTTCGCCCAGTTTTGCATTTTGCCCTTTCAAGTCCAAGACTTGCTTTTCCAGCAGGGCCTTGTCAGCCTTAACCCGAGCCAGCTCCTCCTCAAGCTTCTTTATATCAGAGTCGGCGGTGTCAAGGCGTTTATCTTTAGCCTTGATCACCTCCGACAACATTTCATTGTCATGCTCTAAGCTGCGGATTTTTTCGACAGAATCATGATATGATTCTTGAAACATTGCAGCCTCCGCAGCAACCTCAGCGATACGCGGTATAGAAGCAAGGAAACCATCAATTTCCGCAAGGTGCCACCTTGCAGCAGCAGCGGCGTCTGGAATCTCCTCAAAGTCGATGTCTGGGCGGAGAATGAAGCCTGGATCACGCCTCTCTAACTGGCGGGATCCCACATTTGTGTAATACAAAAAAGGGTTCAGACGAGACCCCGCCGCAGGAAGAGAGACGGATCGCCTGGATGACTCCCCTGGAACGTCGATGAGGAAAACTGTTGTTCCTCGAGTAGTCAAGTCCAGGGCAGGACTCTCAGCTTGGTGGAGTGGAGAAACTTGAATTCCCTCCACCTCCTCCTCCACAACATCTTCTTCAAGGGCGCCCTCAACACTGCCCACTTCAGCAGTGACACCCGCAGCTGGTACCTCCGGAGTCTCTTCCACTTCAATAGGAGCATCAGATGATGCCCCTTCCCCTATCTTCTCCTTGCCCTTGTTTTTCCTCTTTAGCAAGGGTTGGGGGTCCACTTCCTCCACCTCAACAGCTTCTGGCTCTTGGCGTTTTTTAGATCGCCTTTCAACCTCAACTGTCGAGGACCCTGCACCACCCTCCAACGTCACTACGTTAGTGGATGCAGGGAAAGGGAGAGTCTTTGTCAGAGCAGCAGCCAGATTCCTCCTAGGCTGCACATTATTTTCCGCATCAATTTCCTGGCGACTCATGCGAATTTGCTTGATACGCTCCATCCCAGGAAATTCAGCGATCTCTCCTGCAAAATAACATACATAAATACGATTAGAAGCTGCAGGAAACAATAAGAGTACTATTCAAGCAACATTGGAATTGTTAATGATAAAGCATTACTTAAGTATCCCTCAGCATCCCGCCCAAGCAGCCTTCGGCATAAAATCTGCTTATGGACGGAGTTGTACTCCTTCAATGTCCGAAGGACTTCCACGGAAGTAGCTGATAGGGCACTCTCCTCAACTTCATAAGCTTGTTTGGTTAGGAGGAAATGCTCGTGGGTCCACGCTACTGGGAATTTATCAATTCCCTCCTTACTCCGCCAGAAGACGGACTTGTTCTTCCTGACAGAGACTTTTACAAAGCTCATTCTGAAGTGAAGTCCGCCTTCCTTGGCGGAGTCAGCAAACGCCTTAAAGTTCATAATCTTCGGCTCCGCCCGAAGAGTTACAAAACCCATACCGCCAGTTCTCGCATTCACCCTCCTCATGATGCGGCAAAAAGCAAAGAACAACGCCACAGTAGGCGTAAACTCCAGATGTTCAGCCAACACTTCAAAGCTGCGGACTATCCCCCAACCATTAGGGTGCAGCTGAGAAGGGGCGCAATCCAGGAATCTGAGTACGCCCATCTGGAATTTATTAAGCGGAAAACGCACCCCCAACTGGGTAAACAAAATATCGAACATATATAAAGTACGCCCATCCTGAGGACGATGACAAATACGTTCAAACGTCTTGGGTGAACGGCCGATGAACCTCCTCTCATATTTCTCATCTTTCCAAACAGGCACAGATAACTCCATCACCCCACCACTTGTTGTTGCATGGCGTGAAGAAGCTTCTTTAACGTCCTCTTTGACCCAACAATAGGGATCGGTCTCAAGCATTTTTGTCCAATCTAACCCATGCAACACTACATTCTGGCATTCTGCCATTGTTAACACTTGTATTTGAGGAGTACCTCCTGCTACAAACGAATGTACAACATTACTAAAACACTCCACGCTGCTGTAAAAAGTTGAATCCCTCCCAGTATAGAAGCCCTCATCTTCACTCTCAATATCCGAAAACATAGGGTGAACAGAAACCCTAGAGCACGACTCTGATTCTTTTCCTCTCATCTTCGTTTCAAAAACACACATATAAAGAAAACAAAACCAACCCAATAAAAACGAAGACAGTAAACAGAGGAAGAAGAAAGTTACCTTAAAATTTCTGAAGAAGTGATGAACTGAAAACAACAAATGACTCGCGAAAAAGTAGCGTTCCAAAAGTAGTCTCAGCACAAAAACGCAAGCTAGAAGATGAAGCAAAACGTTTCCTCTCCCAAGAGTTTACCTATTTATAGGCATGGATTGGGGGGAAATAAGCGAAACCTCAAAAGTTTCAAGGATGTGCCTATAGCCGTTGGATGAATCTCACTAACATTTCCATTAATTCTGAAACCGATACATTAATCTTAAGGTAGGTATTTCCTGGGCCGTATTTTCAAAATCCAAGGCCCATGGTAATAACCTCGAAAACGTATCTCAACTGCCATCCCACGCATTTATGTCCCATCATTGGAATGGCAATCGTTACAAGGGCATACGTGGCAATGAGAGATTGAAGCGGCAAAACGCAGTTTCGAGACGCTTTAATGACGAGCATGGAAAGTAATGACAAAAGCAATAAATGCATGAAGATACTTGTCCACAAATTCGGAACTAGCAAACACCGCCTAAACCCATGCCTATAAAAGCTAAAAGTGTTATAGCTTATTAAAGCGACTCCGCCAGTCACTATAACAAGCTAGGGGGCAGATGATCCGGTCCCAACACCGGCCCCCAAGAGCATGGTTTTAATGCTTTGCCAGATCAGCATTTTGAACAGGAGAAGTACGTTTCAAATACCTTATAATTACTTTTATACAAAGTACATACCGCCAGGGCACGTTACTCCGCCAAGGCATGTAACTCCGCCAAAGCATGTTACTCTGCCATGGCACGTTACTCCGCCAAGGCATGTAACTCCGCCAAAGCATGTTACTCTGCCATGGCACGTAACTCCGCCAAGGCACGTTACTCCGCCAAAGCTTATTACTCCGCCAAGGCGGAAAATATTGAATATCTTATACACATGCATAAAGTATTTCCAATGCATACTACTCCGCCAAGCCATAGGCAGAATATTGAATTTCCTATATTGCGTAGCGAGCCCATACTTATAACCCCGGCACGAGATTGACTCTGTCTTGAGAGGTTGAAAATGGGAATCACGCTGTCACGCATAAAAGGGAACAACAAATAAAATAATAAAGCATTAACGCTTTCCAAGTAAGTGACAATACCCACTACAGTGATGGTGCTTGTAAACGGCGCAGGGGCCTACTACCTTTCTTGCATTATGCCTGAAAACAAGGAACGGGTTCTACCAATAATAGAGCACCAGTAACAGGTATATAAACCTCAACAAAAAGGTATATAAAAAATACCCAATTCTGAACCTTACACTCATACTTGCATAATTCTCTCAGATTTGCTTTCTAAGTCTAATAGTATTCCATAATACTGACTTGAGCGTCGGAGAATAATTGCAGGTACCACCACCAATTGTGTCAAGGCAAAGAAGGCTACTTCAGGCAACACCGCCATAGAGTGAACTATACTCCGCCCCAGTACACGAGGACACTCCGTATTTGCACCTGTATAAATACATCCTTGTACCAGACTTACATTACATGTATATTTTGAATTGTTCAACAATCATAACTTTACACCCCCTGTAAAGAACAGTTCAGTTTTCATCTTAGAAATTATGATATGAAAATTTTAATTTATAGCATAAAGGAATATCTTTTGATAGATTATAATACCAAAATTTAATTAAATGAGGATTTATCTCTCAAAAGTAAAAAAAAAATAGTTTAAATACAATCTTATGCACAAATTAAAATATGAATTTTTGTATACGGGAACAAAAGAGTTTTGCGTTCACGAACACATTAAGATATGAAAGGTGGTAAAAATTCAATTATTAAAATTATCGAAAGGTAGTAATAAGTTTCTGTTACTAAAAGAAAAATTAAAAAAATATTAGTTTAAGTGGCGTTTTTAAAAAAGCTAAAAAATGCTACTCATCTAGACATTGTTATATCATTTAAAATGATATTTGGTCAATAAAATAAATTTTTAATTAGTTAAAATATCTTCCCAAAACATATATTTATATTTCATTTACATATCGTAAGCATCTTCAATGTGATAATTATTGTTAATTCAAAAGCATGACGTTGTACTTATACCTCAGGATTCTACCCACTCGAATTTGGTACCTCGATTCTTGTAAACAATTACCTTATTAAATTAAAAGTTTCTTTTATAATTATATTCTTATCTTTATTTTTATCCTTACTTTTATTTAAAGTCGAAAGAGCATTAATTAGGAAAAATAGCATTAATTTGGATGATAGGGCAAATATACCGTTTCATATAAGAAATAAAGTGAGGAGAAGAATTATAGCAGTTATCACCTTATCTTAAATTATAAGAATAAAATTAAAGAAGCATATTTTGGTTTCGAAAGATATAAAGTCAAAGATAGAAAATCTAGTGGCTTGATTTCCCTGTGTGGACAAACAATTTTAGACCACATAAAAATGAATTACTTAATATTTATTTTATATGAATATGAAAAATAAAGTTATAAAAATAAAAAAATTAAAAGTTAATATTAATTTTTTACGTCATTTGAAACAGTCAAGTCATTCACACAATCTTATGAGCATAAGTCAATGAATTCCTAATAGTTGAGTTAATGGTCTCTAACTAAACATCTACGCAATCTTATGAGCATCCTCATCAGTGATACTGGAATCAACATAAATATTGACAATGTTAGTGTTGAAAAATCAGAACAATAAAAATCTCATAGCGTGCATCTTGTTTATTTATGAAAAGAAATGAAAATTAAACAAGATACTCGGTGGGTAGGAAATAATGTGAAGGAATGAGATATAACGCTCGTTTGCTTGTAAGTTGAAGACTCTCAAACGGTGTTTGTTGGAGAGATTTTTTATCTTATGATCAAATGGAGTTTTGATTATCTTAAACAATGTAAAGAATCAATATTAATTATTAAATTTATTTTTTTTCTAAACACGTGTTCAGCATCCCTAAATCATAAAATAGATTTTTCCTTAAAAATATAATATATATATATATATATATATATATATATATATATGTATCTTATAAGAAATATTCTCTTATGTAAAAGTGAGATAAGTGAATTTGAATCGTAAATCCCCTATTTATATTTCTTATATATAGAGAGCATGTTTGGAGAGCTCACTGCAACGGAGAAACCTCCGTTAACTAGGAGGAAGTTTTTGATCCTACGGGTCAACGGAGTTTTGATTGTGTCGAATAACGTGAAGAATTAATATTAACCTTTAAATTTTTCACTTTAACTTAACTCTATTTTTTCAACTGCAAACCAAACACCCTCATATATAACTACTACCTAATCTTCTTAGAGAACAGCCGCATTCATATTTCTCCTTGTATTGTAGCACACTTTTCCCTTATTCCTTATTTTGTGACAACCATGCAAGTAATTTGCTGTCCACCCAAATAAGTATCATGATATCTTCATACAAAAAGAAGAACCAATTAAAATTTATAATTGATAAACTAAATATGAAAAAATCAAGCAAAAAAAAAAGCTACTTACAAGTTTACAACGCCTACATTGATGGATAATCATAAACACTAAATTAAAATTAGAACTAGATCTAGTAAAAATGATGATAGAGTTTTGTGTTTGAACTAATTTCCAACCTTTGAAGGGAAAAAAAACCATTTTGTGTTTTCAATAGATAAATAAATTTTATATTTTTTGCTTTCAAATAATAGAAGACATTATCTACTAGAATTGGAAGGTTATGAAGATGTTAAGTTGTGCTATGGATATCAACCATGGTCCTGAAAGCAAAAATTCAATAAACATTCGGTGCAATCAAACACCGAAATTGTTTAGCCACATGCTTGACTTGGTTCACTTTAAGTCTTATATGTTGGAATCTTTACAATACTATTCAAAAAGTTTATAGGAATAAGGCTTCCGATGACATTCACATTCTACATGCTATGTTGATTTGATCTTTACTTATATGGAAAAACCAACAACTCTCATAACTAGAGTACAAATGGTTTTTAATCAACTTCTTAATGTCATAATGGTTAAGAAACAACCCTATTTGATAGGAACAATGCATTATCAAAAGCCAATGGAAAAATAAATTTATTTGTTATCAATAACTTGTCTGAAATGGGAAAAGTTAAATCAAAACTTCTCTTATCGACCATTAATTCTACAAGAATCACCAATAAAAATTTGTAGGGACGAATACGGGTATGAGTACTATAGTACCCCCTGCGCACACATCTTTAATAAACCCTATTTTTTACAAAATTAAAGCTTAGATGAGTTAGGTCACAGGTAAATACAAACCTTAAACATTGAAGTACTTACAGATTCTCGCCAATAACATCCTCAACATTAGTGAAATTTAAATCCATAACCTCAAGGTCATAAGTAAAACCCTTAATCAACCTTTGTTGGCACCTGTTTAATATAATTCTTTTTATACATTTCATATATTTATGCTTTTAAGTTTTTAAAAATTAATAACTTAGGGCCCGTTCAAGATGATTATGAGTTTCTAAAGTGAGTATTTTTTTCAATTTTCAAAACAATTTTTAGTCATTTTTAAAAATAAGAAAAAATGATTTCTTATTTTTTGTTTTTAGTTTTATAAACTTCTAACCTTGGTTGTTCACCACCCCCACCATCATCGTCATCATCGCTACCACCCCACACTTGTCCATCACCACCACCACCTCCACCACTATACCCTCTATAACTACACCATTACCACACACCTTACATAACCACCACAATACCCATATAACTCCCACCATCACCACTATCATCCCACCATTACTATAACATCCTTAATTTTTAAAATAAATTTCAATAAATCAAATAAAATTTCCAAAAACATAAGTCGGATTCAATAAATAACAAGCTCGGTTTTACATCAATCCGACCGGTTATTTAAAAATACAAATAATTTATTTAAATTTCAAACAGATTTTGAATTAAATAAATTCAATATCTGTTTTACATAAGCCGACCGGCTCATTTAAAATATACAAATACATAATTTCACTCGGTATTCTCATGAGCCGGCCAAGGCTTCTACCAAACTACACTCCGAGCAGCTGAGTGTTTTCTCATATCATGGTTGGGCCCTTCATCCACTGAAAAATGACAACAGTAGGGGGTGAGCATCAACATATCAAATAACTGTTATTGAATTGGATTAAAAGTCCAATTAATAACTATAAAACAAAACCGATCACATAAATATCATCACAAATCATTCATTATCAAAACCGAGACATATACATATACTCATCATAAATCAGCATGTTACTCTCAATAACACATAAATCAATGTATGCACATGCTCAATCAAATGGATCCATTAAGTCTTTTACACATACTTAATCAATGATCAACCAAAATGGGATCATTATTAAGTCTTTCAAATTTTGTGTTGCAACACTGGCTCCCCGAGCCATAATCCAGCTCCTCGCTGATCCGGCCGTTTTATAGGTACCAAACCGCTCTGCGCCCATAATGTAACACCGAGTACCACTCCCAGAGTGATAACGGTCCTCTACTCAGTGCTACGGGTCGGCCTTGAGTCACACTCAAAGGCGTCCGTGGTATATAGGAACCACCACAGGGTCTATGCCATCAACAGGCCGTCCACAACTGGACCGGCAACACAGGCCCCCTGCAGTCCTGTGTGCGTCTCAATACAGTTGATATATCAAACAATATCAATCATCAATCAACTCATATCATTCCACTCGGTAATACAATAGGCATAACACATAATAATTTCATGTCTATAATTCATACCATATCACTTTCATCAATCTTATAAGAACTCAGTATCATGGATAACAACATCACATATAACTCAATATGAATGGAAATAATTAACATAAAGTATGTTATTCGATTGGGGTTTCAATTCACGCACATATCACACATATAACATATTAATACCCCAAATCCATTCATAAACCATCTATTTGAAATGTACGCTCCCCCTACCTGGAAATAAGGTGTTCTAGCAGCTTTAAAAACTATAACCAAGTCACTGCTCCAAAATTTCGACTGGAATTACAGTGTTGTTCCACTCCCAAGCTTTTCTTCGTGAAGAGAAGGGATGAAGATTTAATTATCTTCGTTGTTTAACAGTTCCAGTAGAGAATTGGAGAGGAAAGGATTATGGTGGTTTTACTTGCAAAAACTCTTAAACTAATCCAACAATAGATGGATTTATATATCTTTCACGTAGAAGAAATGTGAATGAATGGAAGTACTCTAACACACGTTTCTTTAATAATTAATGGAGGGTTAAGATATTTAATATAAAGGGAACAGCACATCAAAATGGGTCCCAATCTTAGAAAATATCTGGAAAGGAATTTACTAGAACGTATAAGAACAGATTGATGTGGAAAGCTAAAATATTTATTAATTCCGACTCGGTTTCTGCATATTCCGACTCGGTTCCATATTCTGAGTATTTCTTTCCGAGAGGACTCATCAGAGCCTCTTTCCGCTCGAAATTCCTTCATTCGGTAATGGTCCACTCATAACTGTCTTATTAAAAAATATATCGATTAGACATCTCACTCGGTTATACCTCTTCCCGAGTCAAAGTCTTCCTCTTGTGTCACTCAGAAGTCTTTTATCTGAAAGATCACTCGGAGTTCGGAATCCACTTCCTTTCTCGGAAATCATTTCTCTTGAAAGGATTACTCGGATATTTATCCTCCTCAGAATTATTTACTCAGAAAACATAATCAATCGGAGTTTAAGTCTTTGTCCAGAAGCACTCTTCCTGGAAAGACTCACTCGGAATGTTTCACTCGGAAGTTTCATAGAGACACTTCACTCGGCAAAGTCCCACGACTTGAAAGTACTCCACTCGGTCTCTATTCGAAAATGTCTCAGCCTGAGAAATACTTATTCAAATTCAAACTTCTCTCGGAATAGCACATTTAGAAACGTTTTCTCTCGGAGACAAATCCCTCGGAGGCATTTCACTCGGATTTGCCTCATTCAGAAGCGTCTCATCCAGACAGAGCTTTTCCTCACTCGGAAATAACTCTCTCAATCATGTTTCACTCGGAAAACATCTTAACTTCATTGAGAAGGTCTTCTCAGTCTGATTTCACTCGGAGTCATATTTATTTCACTCGGAATCAGACTCATTTTACTCGGAATTGAATTCATTTCACTCGGAAAATCCTGTCTCTAACATTTTTCACTCGGAATTTCATTCAGAAATTCTTCTTTAATCCTTTTTAAATTGTTTTTCTAAAAATCATAAAAATCGGGATGTTACAATTACCACCACCATCATCCCCACCACCACCACCACTACCATCACGATCACCATCATCACTATTACCACCACTACCATTACGATCACTATCATTACCACTACCACCATCATAACCATCATCACCACTGCCGTTAAAACCAACTTGATTATTACTCTCACCATCGCCACATCATCCACTGTAACCACCATCACAACTACCACCCCTATAATACCATTGTAGTTCCCACCATTAGCACATTATCCACCACCACTATTGTCATGACCACAACCACCATAACCACCGCCGCCACAGCAACCACCATTACCATAATTGTTGTCATTGTCACACTATGGATGTCAAAGCGAGTTGGACCCGACAAGCCAATCCATCAACCCGCCTAAAAATGATGAGGCGAGTTAGAAAAATTTAGTATGTAACCACATCAAATTCAACCTGCCTCACCCCGTATTTTAGAGAGTTTTAGCAGGCAGGATGGGCCAACCCGACGGACCAATATCTTTTTGAATATTAGTTTTTTTAGTATTATTAGTATAATTGTAGTAAATTTTTTTCATTTCACCATATTACTTTATGATTTTTCTAATTTATTAAACTTTTTCTTATTTGTTTCTTGAAAATAATAATTTAACTTATTTTGATTAATTTTAGTTATTTTATGTATATTTTTTAGGTGAATTAACTCATCAACTCATTATTAAAAACATTGGAAAAGGATTGGTAGGGGGCTAAACCCTACCTCACCCCACATTTAACGGGTTGAAGGTGAGGCAGGGTAGGTTGGCCTGCGTTGACGAACCTAGTCACCATCACTCTACCATTGCAACCATCATTGTAACTGCTATCGCCACCAACACCTACTGCTGTCACCAATGTTGTAACACCCCCTTATATACACGAGACATATATGTATTCTTCTTGCCTTAAAAAAACTTTTAGAAAGATATACATATTTATCACTCTTTATCTCTTGTATACAAGAACGTATATACATATGATTTCCTTTGAATATTGAAAGTAAAAAAAAAACATTGTCTTTCAATATTTGTTCATAATGACAAAACAATTAATATAAATCATAAGTGATAAATCATTTCAGTATTATATCCGAATGAGAAAGTTTATCAAATTTTAACCTTTACCTTGTTACAATTATCTAACTTGATATTGTAATAAGACAGAGTAAAATTAAACTATACCTCTACTACAAATGTGACCAATCATTTCCTAGTCCTTGAACCATCGAGTTTTGGAATCCTACTATTATCACATCTCTTCATCTATCTGATTGAGGATGAGACCACTTTACCCTTCTATAATTACATATCCTTCCATCTTGGACTGCTAGCTATATATCACATAACATATATTTTGGACATAAAATTCAAACAAGAAGGAGTGAGAAACAAAATATAATACTTTATAGATAAGACATAAGCATAAGGGTTTTCACAATCTAATATAATAATTTCAATCATAATCATATACATAATCAATTATGAATGTATAGTTTTCATAACATAACAATTGTACTTTCATTCACAACCACCCACATAGAATGTCACAATCACATGAATGTCATGCAATGTTTTTAATATTACCATCTCATTCATTCTATGCATGTAGGCCCTTAAAGTTTTAGTTTGTACTGGGCCAACCAGGAGTTTACACTGTTCCATAATTTTGGATAATAATAATGATCTGTCCTAAACCGGGGTCTAGAGATCTGGACTCAAGTCAATCGCAAATAGTATGCAAATACTGTGCAGAAGACCGGATGTATGAGTATCCGGTGTAATATCCGTTGTCCTTGAATGAGGAGAGCGGATTGGGCGTCCTGGAGATCTTTCACACCGACCTAACGCGTTGAAGTGGGTGAATGGTGGTGTCACCTGCAAAGATTCTTCGACGCTCAAGTCAGTGATGATATTCCAAGTAAGGAATGTATTTCAGAGAATAGTCAGTCATAGATTAAGTTGAAGATCCCTCCCTTCATTAATGAAATGAGTTCATATACCTGATTGGCTCATTTTACGAGGACTCGTTAGTGGGGAACCACTAACTCCCATTAGCATTATTTTATTGCGCACTTACCAGCATGATTGGGTCAAGTGGCTATTTTATATTGAGCATGGAGAATATAGACTAGGATTAGGGAACAAGTTGACCATCCCCGTGAGCAGAATTTGACTCGTAGTGCAGAGAATTATTGATCGATCCCTGTAGCAATAATCCTTGTCTTTAGCACAGTGATGTGTGTGTTGTCCGGTGTCATGGTATTATCCTGAACAACCGGTATAGGGAGAACGCCTGATACGGAATTATAGTCCGGATGTATACCGATGACACCGGTTACACGTAGATGTCTTGACAAAGACGTTGAAATATGTCTTGCAGATCGGATACCGGTATTGAGACCGGATCATATGTCCCCTAGCTTGTGTGAGGGACTGAATGGTTGTTCACATAAGCTACTCAACCTGCGAGAGGTCTGAATATCGGTAAGCTTACGCGTATAACAGTTCCTTAGCATTTATTATCATTTTGCAAAAAACCGTTCTCAGATTAAATGATCTGGTCTGTCGGTGTCGTCACAACGGATTCAGACAAAGATTCGTTGTACAAGAATTTCAAGAGTTTATTGGAATTGAAAGCTCTTGAAGTTCGTGTAACGGCTGTAAAGCGCGAATTGCGTTGCATGATTAGACATTAATGATTTTAATCACGTGGGCAAGCAATTATTGCGTCTGAGATGGAAATCTCATTAACCGTCGTTTTGGGCTTAATGGGCCTGAAGTTTTCAAAACTTTTGGGCCTAGTAGGTAGGCCCTTCGTCGAATTGCTATTGTTTTGGCGCCCATGAATTTGGAACGGTTGTGTCATTTCGCTTATGATCCAATGCGTTTAATCGAGAACGACACAACTTCCAGAGTAGGTAACCGAACCTCTTCGTTTCTTATAAAAGAAACACTTAGTGGATTCTGGGTTCCACTTGTTTCTGATTTCTTAGCAAGATTCTGCAAAAATTTCGCAAGGAAGTTCGTCGCTTGCTCTACGAGACCCTTTTCATTCTTCATCTTCATCATCATTACCTGAGGTAATTATTTCTTCTTCCCCTGTAAACCTCGTCTTATTTTGGGTCTGTTATTCTTGCTTGAAGAAAATGTGGTTCATTTAGGGGGAGAATAATTTCTCGCAACCCTAATAGTCATGGGGAAGAATCCTTGTGATTCTTTCTAGGGCTGAGTCATGTCGCTCAGAAAGGGGATCTTACTCACTGTGGAAAGTGACTTTTCCCTTCTCAGAGTCGTCCTTTGATTGTAGTCGCTTCGTAAAAGATGAAGTGAGTAATGATTATCAACTTTCTGACGACATAATTTCTTATCGTAGATTAAGGAGTTCGGTCTAGACAATTCAAATGGCTACTGGAGAAGGAACTTCTGGAGATAGTGCCATTTCAAAGACAACTGAAGGTCTTTATAGCGTCGCTGCTTCCAGGCTGAATTGGGAAGAGCTTCAGGCCAAATGGCCTTTCTGTTGGGTGTCCAGCGAATTCAAGGACTTGGCTTCCCATCATGCAGACGAGGAAGGACCCCGGATTCAACCAAGGTTCACACTCCATGCGGAAGAAGAAACGAAAAGGTGGTATAGGGTATACGCACCACTCCCAACAGAACGAATATGCCACGTCGTCCCCAATGACCGTTCAGTATATATGTACGATTTTATCTTTCATTACCTGGGAGTTCATTTTCCTTTAACTGAACTTCAGATGGGTGTGCTGAGGTTTTTAAACTGTGCACCCTCCCAACTTCACCCCAACGGTTGGGGCCTCATCCGTGCTTTGGAGGTTTTGGGTGAACATTTCAACTTCACGCCTACTGTAGCAATGCTATTTTACTACACCCAGGTAGTTCGGAGGACTAACAAGCAGGGCGGTGTTGGCCTAGTGACACTCCGGACTCTTTGTTCTTTTGTAAACTTTGAGTCTTACACTGATTCGGCCAAGGTTGATGGGAAGTCGTTTAAGACCTATTTCACCCGGATCTCCATTAAGAAGAGCAAACCGATATTTTGGAAGGATGAAAAGGGTGTCAACAAATTTCCATTGAGTTGGACTCATAAATATTTTCTCTTGAGCTCCCACGCGTATTGTACTGATCAATCCGTCCTGTCTCCTGAAACGTCGAAAGTGCTGTTCGCACTTGAATCACACACTACACGACGTCACGTCTTTTCGTGTAGGCGTTTATTAAGTAGTTCAAGCGGAGTCCGGGATGAATATCTGCGTAATACTCATTTTATTTCACTTTTTCTCCTTTGTCAAATATATTGGATATTTTGTAGTTGCTAATCTCTTGTGTTTGTTCATGCAGGTGAAATAGAACAAGAGACTCCGGAAATGAACAAGTTGAAGGGATTCAAGGCGGCGGGTAAATCCATTGCCCGCGAAAATGAAATCAAGCCCAGACCATCCACCAAGGATCGTCCTGAGTTAATCATCCTGACCTCGGATGCTGAAGGGGACATTCCGCTGGTTGAGGGCGGTTCCTCCGATGTTGGTGCAGCCACGGGTCAGCCCCCGGTCACTGAGAGAAGGAGAAAAATTAAGAATGACTCTGTGGGGGGTCCGTCCAAGAAGCGTAGAACTTCGGAGGATAAACCTGTTGAAACCTCGGAAGCAGCTGGCGCTTCCTCCGGACTTAATAAAGGAATAGTTGCTGGGGTTTCTGGGTCGAAGCCGGCCTCCTACCCAACCACCTCGTTTCTCACCCCCTTCCTCTCATACCGGGGATCTACTCCAGCTATTCTTCCACAGCCGATGTACGAACTACGGCCTACGCTCAGCACTAAAGAAATTAAAGAAGCATGTGAGGCCGGAAGGTGGCAGTTAGCCGAACTTGCTGGAATGCTTTATTCATTCAGCGAGTTGGCTGACAATATCGATAAGGTTGATGAACTGAGTGACAAATTGGAACAACTCAACCTTTCATCGGGGAAAGACAAAGCCATCATCAAGCTAATGGAAGATCGTCTTGCCAAGTCTAAGGAGTTCGGAGATATCATGAACAGAGAGAACCTTAAGCTTAAAGGTGACTTCAAAGACTTGGAAGGCAAGCTGGCAGAGAAGGAGGAAGTCCTCAACAAAGCAAAGGAAGAACTCCGCAGCAGCCAGGATAAAAGCAAAGCTGCTGCTGAGGAGTGGTCCCAAAGGGAGAAGAAGCTCCTTCTTGAGATCGAAGGACTGAAGGCTGGGAGAGCGGAGTCTGAAGGATCGAGTGGGGAGCTGTCGAAGTTGCGGGAAGAATTGGCTATAGCGAAAGCTGAGAAAGAAGAAGCAATTGACATATGCAGCCAGGCTGTTGAAGAATCCTTCGGCCTAGCTATACGCCAAGTTTTCTACCGCAACCCCACTGTGAAATTTAATCTCTATGGAATGAGTCCGTACTATGAATTCCATGGAGGAAAGTTAGTCACAGTGGTTGATGGTCGTCACGAAGATCCTCCGACGTCCCTGTATGGTTTGCCTCCTCTTCATGAGGGTCAAACTATGGGACCAGATTTCGTCCTTCCTGTGTCTGAGGTTCCTTCGTCTGAAGAAAGAACTGAGGCTCCCGGAGGGGAGATTCCTGTAGAAGTCCCGAAGGAAGGGACACAAGAGCCTAGTGCTGAGGAGGCACAGAAAACTGAAGAACAGATTCCTCCTCCATAGTTTTGTTCTCCTTTATATGTATAGTTGTGTACCGGGATCAACTCCGGCTTTAAACTATTATGTGTAATCTCATTTTCAATGAATGAATTTCATTTAAGAAATTTGTCTTCATCGTTTCATGTATATTTAAATCGTTGTTAATCCGTTCTGTGTAATTAACCTTGAGGTCAGATTGAAATGGCTGCCTCGGAAGATTAAACAACAAATGAATTTAGAACGGATAAATATATACATGTCCCCAAGTGCGTGTTAAGAAGAAGGTGCCTGTCTTTAGGGCATGATCCTTAATTCTTTTTGGGGAAAAGAGGAGTCGATCCGTTGTTTAGTAAAATAGTGTAACAGGACGGATGACTGTTCTTTATTCATGTTATCCTCACTGGAGAAAACAATGTCGTCCATTGTAAGAATATTGTTCCAAGTATGGGGAACTGCAAAGGTGTAAGAAAGTGGTGTTTGAGCCTTCCATCATAAGGATGATGATGGGAGTTTGTCTATGCCAGGAGTTATGTCGTTGTATCACAGAATAGGTGATAAAGAGTATCCGTCCTGGGAGAGTACCACTTGAGAGCAAAAGTGCGGATTAACTTTCAAAATCTTCCATCATAAGAATGATGATGGGGATTGTTTGTATCAGGAGTTACATCATTGAATCACATAATAGGTGATTGAGATCGTCCGTCTTAGGGATGTGTACGACACCAGGAGTTACATCGTCAGATCACATAATAGGTGATTGAGATCATCCGTCCTTGGGATGTGTACGGCGCCAGGAGTTACATCGTCAGATCACAGAATAGGTGATTGAGATCATCCGTCCTGGAAAAGTACACAACGTCAGGAGTTACATCGTCAGATCACATAATGAGTGATTGAGATTATCCGTTCTGGAAAAGTACACAACGCCAAGAGTTACATCGTCAGATCACAGATTAAGTGATTGAGATAATCCGTCCCGGAGACATTGTTTTTTCTTAATCGTAGGAGTACGGATTGTGAATGCTTCTCAATTTTCAAAAGCTTCCATCATACGAATGATGATGGGAATTGTTCGTACCAGGAGTTACATCGTCGAATCACAGAATAGGTGATTGAGATCATCCGTCCTAGAGTGATGATTGGAATTGTTCGTACCAGGAGTTACATCATCGAATCATATAATAGGTGATTGAGATCATCCGTCCTGGAGACATTTTTCCAATCGTAGGAGTGCGGATTGAGGTGGACGCTTCTCAATCGTATGGATTCAATTTTCGTATCCGAAATCAGAGATCAATAGTATTCTACTAGCCCCATCATACGAATGATGATGGGAATTGTTCGTACCAGGAGTTACATCGTCGAATCACAGAATAGGTGATTGAGATCATCCGTCCTGGAGTGATGATTGGAATTGTTCGTACCAGGAGTTACATCATCGAATCACAGAATAGGTGATTGAGATCATCCGTCCTGGAGACATTTTTCCAATCGTAGGAGTGCGGATTGAGGTGGACGCTTCTCAATCGTATGGATTCAATTTTCGTATCCGAAATCAGAGATCAATAGTATTCTACTAGCCCCATCATACGAATGATGATGGGAATTGTTCGTACCAGGAGTTACATCGTCGAATCACAGAATAGGTGATTGAGATCATCCGTCCTGGAGTGATGATTGGAATTGTTCGTACCAGGAGTTACATCATCGAATCACAGAATAGGTGATTGAGATCATCCGTCCTGGAGACATTTTTCCAATTGTAGGAGTGCGGATTGAGGTGGACGCTTCTCAATCGTATGGATTCAATTTTCGTATCCGAAATCAGAGATCAATAGTATTCTACTAGCCCCCTAGCTTATGTGAGGAATCAGTAGATTTGCTCATATGAGCTATATCGATCGTAACATGTGTGGATTTCAGAATTGAACTGAAATGTAAATATCCGCTCTTGGAACAAGGTTCCGCTGTGATGGAACGCTTGAGGGCGGATTAGAGCAATGAGAATCTCAGAAGTTTATCAAATTTTGTAACCCTTGGTATTCGGGTAATGGTGGCCACGTTTCTGATGATTGGACATTTAATGCCTTTACTCACGTGGGCGAGCCATTATTGCGTTAAATGCGCATGTCTAAATAACCGTCACACAAGAACTTAGTGGGCCTAGGATTTGGATTTAATAGGCCCATTTAGAAGGCTTTGTGACGAAACGATGGCATTTTCGCGCCTTTGGGTTCAAAACGACAATTTTGATCCAGTAAATGGAGAGTCGTTTGAGAGTAAACGACAGGTTCCTTGAGTCGGTATTTGAAAATTTTGATGCCCTGAAAAAGACATATTTGGCAATTCCAGAAATCACTTCTTCTTGATCCCTTGACGAACCTCTGCAAAAGTTTTGAGAAGATTTTCGTGTCTGCCTCTGTGAATCTTAATTCACTATCCTCCTTCATCCTTAGGTAACCACTTTCTTTCCATTTTTTATGTCTTGTTTCAGTATCTGAAAATGTCTAGGAAATGTTTTAGCTTCAGTGGTGTTAGCCCTAGAGGAAGAGGAGGAAGGGCTTTAACTCGAAACCCTACAGTTCGTGGTGGGAGGATCCCAGTGATCTTCCAATTGAAGCCACAGTGTTCATAGAGGGAGGCGTCGCCGTATCAAAGGCGAAGGGTGATAATACCCTCCTCAGAATCCTCCTCTAGTGAAAGTGTCGAGAGTGGTGATTTGTATCTCTCTGACGATGTGGATTTTTACCGCAGCGTAAAAGCTTTAACAATGGCGGTGAAGAAAACAACTGGGGGAAGGTCATCTGGTGGGGAAGCACCCTCTCAGCAATATATAATGAAGACAGCTTCCGGACTGTGCAATGTAGTTGCACACCGGATCGACTGGGTGAAATTCCAACGGAAGCGCCTATTCAGCTGGGTGGCTGAGGAATTTTGCGAAACAACATCTGTCCACGCTCGAGAGGACAGAGCGGAGTTGGAACCACGTTTTACGGTCTTCAAGAAGGATGAGGACAGGTTTCAGTTTATGGTGCTCGCTCCGCTTTTGTCAGAACGGATATGTCATACGTCGGACGAGAGGTCCTTGTATATGTATGACTTTCTGTTTTTGAATCTTGGCGTGCGCTTTCCCCTCACCGATTTTCAGATGGGGGTTTTAAGATTCCTGGATTGTGCTCCTTCGCAGCTTCACCCCAACGGATGGGGGTTGATCCGTTCTCTTGAAGTGCTCTGGGAGCACTTCAACTTCCAACCGACGGTAGCTATGTTGTTCTATTTTTCCTAAGTAATCCGTCGTGCAAATAAGGAGAAGGGGGGAGTGAGTTTGATATCGCTCCGGACTCTCTCCAAGATTATCAACTTTGAGGCGTATACCGACTCAGCCAAAGTTGATGGTCATTCTTTCAAGTCTTACTTCACAAAGATCAGCGTCCGTCCTGACGAACCAATTTTTTGGTTGACTGAAGATGGGATTCCGAGATTCCCAGTGGCTTGGACGCATGAGCATTTCTTATTGACCTCCCAGGCGTACTACACTGAGGAGGATGAACTGGGCCCATCTTCAGTTTCTGTTCTTTCATCCCTTCAATCCTACACCGCCTCGCACCAATTTTTCTCTTGCAGGCGTTTATTAGGATCGTGGTCCACCCGCGAGGAGTATTTGCATAATTTTCCTGCCATTTTTCATGCTTTATTGTATCATGCCTTGAAATCTTTGATCTCTAACCGTGTTATTTGATTTTGCAGTTGAAATTGAAACTGTGTCACCGGAGATGGAAAAGCTGAAAGGACTCAAAGCTGGAGTGAATTCCGTAGTAGCTGAGAATGACATCCAAGCAAAACGGAATTCGAAGAAAGCTACAGCTGAGACTATAATTTTGACTTCATCTGCTGGTGACGATATCCCCTTGCTTGAGGGCGGATCCAAGAAGGTCGGAGAGAAAAAGAAAAGGACAAAACGTGATTCCTCCAAGACCTCGGACTGTCAACCTTCTCCCAAGAAATCAAAAACATCAAGAGGGGCTGCTGATCCGGAGCTTTCTAAGGGAAAGAAAGTGGAAGGGCCCACTCCGGATGCCCCAGGCGACACGATCACTTATGGTGCAAAGCCAATAACGACTTATTTTGCATCCAAAGTTAATCGCCCTCTTGAAAGTAGCTCCGGTCTTGCTCAATACTTGGTATACGAGGATTCTGTTCCTGAGGGCGTTCCTGAAACTCTGTACAAGCTGAAGCCTTCATTGAAGAGTGAAGAAGTAACCAAAGCTTGCGATGCCGGACAGAAGCATCTGGCAGAATTATCCGGTCTCCTGAGATCGGTTCGTGAGCTTTCAGAAGAGAATGAGAGGCTCAGCTTGTTGGTTGGCAAGGTTAACGATCTTAGCGTTGCTGCTGCTAAGGATAAGGCAAACATCCTCCGTTTAGAAGGTAGATTAGAGGCTTCCAGAGAGGAAGGATATAAGAAGGATGAAGAAATTGCCAGACTGAAGTATCTTGCCAAGGAGTTGGAGGTCCAAGTACTTGACCAAAAGAAAATCAATTCCGACCTCCATGCCGGTCTTTGTACAGAGAAGGAACGCTCTTCAAAGCTGGAAGAGGAGCTTAAGGAAGCGAAGATTGTCTACTCTCAAGGAGCAGAAGATTGGTCGCGTAAGGAGAAGGAGCTGCTCTTAAAGTTGGCGGATTCAAAAGCAGAATTGGCTGAAGCTGTAGATATGTGTGATCAAGCAGTCAAGGAATCTTTCGGGTTGGCAGTTCGTCAAGTTCAATACCGGAATCCCAAGGTGAAACTTAATTTGAATGGTATTGATCCGTTCTATGAGTTTCACCAAGAGAAACTGGTGGCCATTGTTGAAAACCGTCATGAGAGTCCGCCTGACATGCCATACGAGTTTGCTCCTTTACCTGAAGGCCAATCAATGGGACCTTCTCTCCTAAAGCTCAGAAGTACAGGAACAAGCTCTAGCGTTAATGAAGGCAAGGCCGGAGATAAAGGCAAAGGGAAGGAAGGAGATACAAGTCAAAAGAACTAATGCCTTCCCTGTATTTTCTTTCTTTTTTATTGATTCAAATTCGCTGTGTTCCGGGATCAGCTCCGGATTACTAAACGAATTTCTCCATGTAATTTTCATTTGATCAATAAAAGAATCATTTGCCTTTATATGCTTGTTTAGTGGAAAACAGCTTTGATAGTGGGATTGCATGTGTATTGAATCATTCCGGACTTAAGTAATGAAGATCGGATATTAACATAGAACCTTCATTCCGGATTTTTACATGCAGGATGAAGAACGGATAGAGATATATAACTATCATTTTTCATGTATAGGCGTTTTGATAGCCAAGACTTGATTTGACAGGAAAGATAGAGTATCTTTTTTGTCAAGTATGAGTAATTCGATATAAAAGCCTGGTAGAAAGCGTATCTTGCTTCTTGAAGATCAGGCCTTTTGGTCCTAAGTATCATAATGAGAAAAGCCGTTGTGGGTAAACATGTCATTGTCATGAGAACGGCTTGTAATGCTAATCTTGAGGGGGAATGATTGTGAGAACGTTTCACTAAGAGTTCATTCCTCAAGAAATTCGTTAAATTGTTGATGCTGTCCCCCAGTATCATTGGGTGATCAGTACTTTGAACGGACTCTGAGTGATACTTTCACGTGAGAGTTTTTAAGAGTGAGGATTTCGAGTAGAAATTCCTCTGTTTGATGATTGCGAATATAAATATTTCTGACTGAAAGGTTTTGGGTGAATATGCCTCAGATTGTGGCGTACCCGAATGAATTATTTTTGGGTCGGAGTTTATGAGTCAGGTTTCAATTGAAGAATTGATGACTCAGAATTTAAAGCTATAAAACTTCCAAATAAAGAACTTCAAAAGAGAGTTTTAATTTGGAGTTCAGTATAACTTACTTGTTGTGTTTGGAATTCGGTTTGATCCTACAATCCATGTCATATTTGGTGTTCGGTTTAATCCTACTAACCGTTCTCCAATCGGTTTTTGGTTTTACCCAATGACGATTCTTCACCGACGTTCGGTCAATTCTACTAGTCGTACTCAGAGTTCGGTTTAATCCTACAATCCGAGCCTTCAACACGGGTTCAGATCAGGGCTAATCCTGAACCTACTGCGCCCGTTACTTGGGGTTCGGCGTGGTCTTGAAGAAGAACCAGCTTACTGCGCCCAAGCCTTCAATACGGTGTTGGGTTTTACCCTTTTATCGTTCTTGGAATGGGGTTCGGTTCAATCCTACAACCCATTTCCTGAGGTTCGGTTTAATCCTACAGCTCAGGTCTTCACCGGTGTTCAGCCAAACTTACTAACCGTACCCAGAGTTCGGTTTAATCCTACAATCCGGGCCTTCTATTACTTAGACACACTCGAGGAGTTACATCGTCAATTACAGAATGGGTAATTGAGATCATCCGTCCTGAGTATGCTCTTGTGCGCTGCACATATTCGAGGAGCTACATCGTCAACTACAGAATAAGTAGTTGAGATCATCCGTCCTGAATATGCTTCTGTACGCCGGATAAACTAAAAATCACAGCATAAGAAAAACTCGAAAGAGTTAAATTGTTGTGAGAGATTCTTATTAAATCAAAAATAAGAATTACAATGAAAGCGTAGCTGGGAAAATAATTTCTCCAGTATTCAATCCAAAATGAGGATAGGAGAATATGTATTGCTCCAACAGCTAGCTATAGTAGATGCGCAAGTTTTGGGTGTTCCACTTATTTCGGATTGGAGTGCCATCAAGGTTCTCAAGGCGGTAAGAGCCTTTGCCAGCAACCTCGGATACCCTGTATGGGCCTTCCCAGTTTGGGGCTAGTTTGCCTTGATGAGCAAATTTGTTCCCTATACTTGCTTTTCTCAAAACCAAATCTCCGACGTTGAAAGTCCTTGATTGAACTCGCTTGTTGTATCGGAGAGCAACTTTAGCTTTGATAGCTTGATCTCTGACGAATGCATCTTCTCTGAGTTCTTGTATGACATCCATTTCTGACGCCAAATTAGCATTATTAGTCTCTTTAGAGAAGTATTTGACCCTTGTGGAAGCGATCTGCAGTTCCACGGGTATCATTGCCTCTACCCCGTATGTTAGGCGATATGGGGATTCGTTAGTAGATGAATGAGGCGTTGTCCGGTATGCCCACAGGACGTGGCACAGCTGGTCTGTTCATCCGCCCTTGGCTTCACCAAGGCGTTTCTTTAGTCCTTTCAGCACTTCCCTGTTGGCCACTTCAGCTTGGCCGTTAGTTTGGGGATGTTCGATGGATGAGAATATCTGGGTTATTCCTAACCCTTCGAGTAAATCTGTGAATTTTCTATCCGTGAATTGGGTGCCATTATCTGTGACAATCCGTGCTGGGACCCTGAACCGTGTTATAATGTTTTCATACATGAAACGACGAGTTCGGGCTGAAGTAATATGTACCACTGACTCTGCTTCTATCCACTTAGTGAAATAGTCGACCCCTACAATGAGATATTTGATGCCCCCAGGAGCAGTTGGAAAGGGGCCCAGAATATCCAATCCCCATTGGTAGAAGGGCCATGGAACAGCGGATGTGAAGAGTTCTTCCGCCGGTGTGTGGTGAAGATTAGAGAATTTTTGGCAAGCGTCGCATTTTTTGACGAAGTCAATGGAGTCTTGCTTCATCGTGGGCCACCAGTATCCAGCCCTGAGGATTTTTCGCATTAAGCTTCTTCCTCCGGTGTGGTGTCCACATTGTCCTTCATGCACTTCCTCCATTACGTCTTGCACCTCATTCTCTTTGAGACAAATCAAGTAGGGCACGGAGAGTGCCCTTCTGTAAAGATTACCATCGATCATAGTGAAATATGGTAATTCCCTCCTTATCCTTGTCTTTTCCTTCTCATCCGTAGGTAGCTGTCCATCAGCCAAATAACGGATGTAGGGGGCCATCCATGTGTCTCCATAAAGGGAGTTTGTCATTATGGCATTTAGAGAAGGGAAAAGAGGAATGTTGGGCGACGTTAGTGTACTTTGAACCAGCGTAGTTGTGCTACCTGGTCGTTTGGTGCTTGCTAATCTGGAGAGTATATCCGCTCTAGTATTCTCTTCACGTGGAACATGCTTGAATTCCATTTTCGAGAATTTCTCTCTCAACTCCTTGACACAGTTCAAGTATAATTGGAGTTGAGGTTCGCGAGCCTGATAATCTCCTAAGATTTGTGAAATCACCAGTTGTGAATCGCTGCAGAGCGTCGCCTCAGAAGCTCCGATGTCAATTGCAGCTCTCAGTCCGGCCAAACAAGCTTCATACTCAACTTGGTTGTTGGATGTTTTGAAATTAAAGCGAAGGGAGATTTCCAGGTGTACTCCGTCGTTACTTTCTAGAACTACACCCGCTCCAGAGCCTCTTTGGTTCGATGAACCATCAACGTAAATGGTCCAATGGACACGAGGGGAATCTGGATCAGTCCCTGTCATTTCCACAATGAAATCAGCCAGGACTTGAGCTTTAATAGCGCTTCGGGGTTCATAGGATATATCAAACTCAGAGAGTTCAATTGACCATTTGATCATCCTCCCAGCGAGATCGGGCTTGATTAATACAGAGCGGAGTGGTAAATCCGTTCTCACTATGATTGGATGGGCGTGAAAGTACGGACGCAGCCGTCGAGAGGCCCAAACAACAGCGAGGGCGGCCTTTTTGATTTTTTGATACCGGATCTCAGCACCTTGTAAGGTCTTGCTAGTGAAATAGACCGGTCTCTATCCATCGGGAGTTTCTTTTATCAAGGCAACGCCCAAAGCTTCATCTAAAATTGCCAAGTATAGGATGAGTGTGTCTTCGGGGTCAGGCTTTGTGAGAATGAGAGGTTTGGACAACACCTCCTTAAGCTCTTGGAATACTTTCTCTTGTTCCTGTCCCCACTCGAACTTCTTGGACTTTTTCAGTATTTTATATAGAGGGAGTGATCTGTGAGCCATTTTAGGCATGAACCGTGCCAAAACTGCTACTTTGCCATTCAGGGATTGGACTTCTCTGAGATTCTTTGGACTCTGCATGTCTAGAATCGTTTGGCACTTCCCTGGATTGGCTTCAATACCACGTTGAGTTAACATGAAACCCAAGAACTTCCCAGCAGGGACAACGAAGGTGCATTTCATTGGGTTTAGCCTCATGTTAAATTCTCTCAAACGGGTGAATACTTGGCGTAGGTCTTCAATATGATCACCTCCAACCGGTGTCTTGGCTATTATATCGTCAATGTACACTTCAACAAGCTTGGTATGCATACCTTCAAAAACCTTGTTGATCATGTGCTGATATGTTGCCCCAGCATTTTTCAGGCCAAAGGGCATAACGGTATAGCAAAAGACACCACGATCATTTATGAAAGCTGTCTTTTCTTGATCCTCTTCGCACATCAGAATCTGGTTGTAACCTGAATAAGCATCCATGAAGCTCAGGTATTGATAACCAGAGGAATTATCTACCATCCGATCTATATTAGGAAGAGGACAAGGATCCTTTGGACAGCAGCGGTTGAGGTCCACATAATCAATGCACATTCTCCATTTACCATTGGATTTACGGATCATCACAACGTTTGATAGCCAAGAGGAATAACGGATTTCCTTGATAAATCCGGCCTTCAGCAATTCCTCAGTTTGCTGGCAAGCTGCCTTCTGTTTCTCTGGGCCCAATCTCCTTTTCTTTTGGGAAACCGGTCTCGTCTCTGGATAGACGGATAGTTTATGACAGCAGAAAGCAGGGTCTATGCCAGGCATATCGGCTGCAGTCCATGCAAAGAGGTCTTTAAATTCTTGCAGGAGCGTCAGTAGTCGCTGTTCCATTTCTGTATCTAGCTTGTCATTAATATGGGTGATCTTTTCTGGAGAATCTCCCAAGACGATGTCCCTGGAACTTCCATCCGGTGTGGGCTTTAATGGGTTGGATGGATCAATGTTCAAATCCACCCTAGGGTCCAGGTCGACAAGGCTTACAGATCCAGCGGCTGCTCCAGCATCATTGAGTTTCCTCTTTTTATTGGAGGCGTCCAGCTTTGTCATGTTGAGGCTTAGGTTGTAGCAGTACCTAGCCATCTCTTGATCACCCCGGATAGATGAAACAGCATTATTCTTGTCAATGAACTTGATAAGGAGATGTGGGGTTGATACAACTGCCTCCATTGCATTTAGTGTGGGGCGGCCTATGATGCCGTTAAATGGTGATTTGACATCAATCACCAACACTCGGGATTTAACCGTCCTGGCCCCTGGTTCGCCTTCAAACGAAATAAGGGTATCAAGATACCCTTTAGTCGATTGCTTTGCTCCGTTGAAAGCTGTTAGTTCCTGCGTATAAGGCTGTAAGTCTGAGTCTTTAAAACCCATTCTTTCAAAGTAATTATAAAAAATAACATCGCAGGAACTTCCCTGGTCAACAAGGATTCTTCGGACGTCCTTGTTGGCTATCACTGCAGTGATGACCACAACATCGTCACCGCCAGGAATGGTTGGGCCAAAATCCTCATCGGAGAAAGAGATTGTTGGAGCCTCAATCCCACCTCTGTAAGGGCGATTGTCTTTGACTTTCCCTTGCACAGAGAGAATCATTCTATGATGATTCTTATGAGCTGTAATTGAAGCTCCTCCTCCAGCAATCATGTCAATGACTTCACGCCGACCTTGACGCTGTTGCTGAGGCATGCCGTCTTTGTGTGCTATTTCATCAGTCATCACACCCTTTTGTTTCTCTGAAGCAGAGAATTTTCTGACCGAATTACGGTCATTGTCATCCCCGTCGTCTGGATCCCTTTCTCTTTTCTCATTCCGCTCTATTCTGTCAAAGGATTTCTCTTTGAACAGGTATTGCTTTAACTTGCCTTCTCTAATTAGCGTTTCAACCGCGTTCTTTAGAGCTTGGCATTCATCAGTGGAATGACCATTCTGTTCATGAAAATCACAATACTTACGGGGATTTCCTGATCTTTTCATAGGGGCTGGTCTTCTGATGCCATATATGCTGAAAGCTGGCCATCCGACCTCTCTCAAAATCTGAGATGGCTTGGCAGATAGTTGTGCATAATGGCTGAAGGAATTAACATGCCTTTCTCGAGGTCGGAGAGAACGGTTATTAACTTTAGGATTGGTGAATGGCCTCTTCATGCGTTCTGACCTCGTTTTCTCCTTACCCTTCTGGGTTTGGGAAGGTGGTGTTGATGGCTTTTTCTTTGCAGCTATGGCTTCCAAGTGTATCTCTATACTCACGTACTTTGAGGCTTTTTTCCTGAACTCCTCAAAAGTTACTGGAGGGCTCTTTGCTAATGAAAGAGCAAAAGCTGATCCTGGCTGCAACGCCTCAATAACGATATGCAGCTTAATAGACTCTGTGAGGTTAGGAACCAGGGCTACTTCCTTGTAGAACCTCTTCAAGAAATCTTTTAAGCCTTCGTTTTCACCTTGCTTAATCTGAGTCAAGGTATGAGATATCCTGGGCACATCTCTAGAGATGACAAAATGAGTCTCAAAAGTAGCTGCCATTTCAGCCCAAGAATCTATGGATCCAGAAGGTAGGCCTTTAAACCATCCGAGGGCCTCCTCAGACAATGTTCGAGGGAACATTCGACACATCACATCTTCATCAGCCCCCAAGTACATGGCTTCAAACACATAAGCATCAAGGTGCTTAGTAGGATCAGTTTCACCATTATACTTTCCGATGGAGAGTGGCTGAGTAGTTTGAAGGTGCTTGGGGATATGGATGCTCATAAGTCTCCTTGAAAAAGGAACTTTTAGCTTGTAAGCCACTGGGGGTGCTGTCGTTGACTCTCTCTTCCTTCGGGAAGCTTTATCTTCAGAATCACGAGTCTGTTCTCTCCCCTCAAACGTAGGGATGTTTGAGTATTGGAGAGTGGTGGATTTTTCACCATCAGTTGTATGGGGAGTGTGTCGTGTGTGAGATGATTCCTTATCCTGGTTTTGCCTCCTTTCTTTTCGCAATTCAGCGAGTTCCCTCTGGAGTTGACTAATCAGCTCATCACGAGGATCAGGATTAGACACTGTCACTATCTTTTTTGAACTACCCCCATGAGAATCAAAATTGAGCTTCCTGAAGACGTTGGGGTTGGTTCTGCCTTCAGGTTGATTCTCCATGAAATCTTGTCCTTCGCCTTCCATTGAGGATTACCTGCTCTTTTCAATGGATATGGGAATAACTTTATCGGGTCCCACCGGGCGTACCAATGATCTGTCCTGAACCGGGGTCTAGAGATCCGGACTCAAGTCAATCACAACTAGTATACAAATACTGTGCTGAAGACTGGATGTATGAGTATCCGGTGTAATATCCGTTGTCCTTGAATGAGGAGAGCGGATTGGGCGTCCTGGAGATCCTTCACACCGACCTAACGCGTTGAAGTGGGCGAATGGTGGTGTCACCTGCAAAGATTCTCCGACGCTCAAGTCAGTGATGATATTCCAAGTAAGGAATGTATTTCAGAGAATAGTCAGTCATAGATTAAGTTGAAGATCCCTCCCTTCATTAATGAAATGAGTTCATATACCTGATTGGCTCGTTTTACGAGGACTCGTTAGTGGGGAACCACTAACTCCCATTAGCATTATTTTATTGCGCACTTACCAGCATGATTGGGTCAAGTGGCTATTTTATATTGAGCATGGAGAATATAGACTAGGATTAGGGAACAAGTTGACCATCCCCGTGAGCAGAATTTGGCTCGTAGTGCAGGGAATTATTGATCGATCCCTGTAGCAATAATCCTTGTCTTTAGCATAGTGACGTGTGTGTTGTCCGGTGTCATGGTGTTATCCTGAACAACCGGTATAGGGAGAACGCCTGATACGGAATTATAGTCCGGATGTATACCGATGACACCGGTTACACGTAGATGTCTTGACAAAGACGTTGAAATATGTCTTGCAGATCGGATACCGGTATTGAGACCGGATCAAATAACATAAATGCCTTCATGGCATATGAACAGCTCAACTGGCGTGGAAATACTTAGAGACTAGTCAGACTGAGAAAGTTTTTATTGTGAAAGTACCCGACACTAGGGGGCGACCCCAGGTCACCTGAAGCACCCTTTCACACCCTCTCATCCCAAGGCTCGCAATTAAACCTCCTCTAATGTATCCTCGGCTTCTATAATTCGTCCCAGGCAATATCGCATCTCATTTCTCTTTAATGATTCATGATGCATGAACTACTCGCATATTTAGTTGGTTAAGACTTTTAGAAACTCAATTATTAAATACCATAAAGGTTAACAAAATCATCTCAATAAACTGTACATTCCCATAAGTTCTTCTTTGAACTTCTGTTATACAGAAATAAATTTAGTACAGTCTTCAAATTCATATCTCACCAAAATTGAGTTTCCAAGCCTTAAATATCTCAAAACTTTTTCTTAAAAAACTTCACATATTTACATAATCTTTCCCAATTTGAATCTTAACTAGATCGAGTTTAGAAATCTCGACTATAATAAAATATCCTTTAGTTATTTCATTAGGGAAAGCCAATTTAAATTTCTGATTTCTAAAAGAAAATATTTTTTTAAAAAAATCATTAACTAAGAATACTGAAAACTATAAAAATTTTCTATAATTCAAGAATTAATTATCCAACCTCTGATTTTCATAAAATAGCTTCTTTCTAATACTAGATTTTATTCTAGAGATTAAAAATAAAGTTAATATAAATTATTTCTAAGAAGAAATAAAAGACTAAAGTAATGATAAAATACTTTCTCTTAGAATAAAAATTTAAAGAATAAGGTAAGAAAATTCTTACTGAGTTTTAACTTCCCGTTATGCTTGCTATATGCTCAAACTCCGTATCACAAAGTCATCAATCATTCATCAATCACAATTAAGTATTGTAATATCATCAATCACAATCAAATATCATCAAATCACAAATATTATTAATCATAGTCTAGTATTATAAATCACAATCAAAATCAAATATTATTAATTGTAATCAAATCAAATCAACTAAATATCAGTCATAAATATAATTCAAAATTTAATGGTTATTTAGATTAATAAAATTAATTTTAAGTCTTTATAGTCCATTCCTCGCATAGGTCTATGTAGGTCCATATAGTCCAATCCTCGCATAGGTATAGTTCAGTCCATACAGGTCATAATAGTCCAAGTCCTTGCATAGGTTCAGTCCAGTTCGCATAGGTTATCCAGGTATTTGCATAGGTATTCAGATCAAGTTACACAAGATACTCAATTTAAAATTTATTATAAATTTTTAAGTTAAATAGTTATTATTTTAAAATAATAATATTATTAAATTTTAAAGAAGTAGGGGACTCCTCCCATTATTCTTATGTCTTTTCATATTATATTCCTACCCCACTCCCCCTTACCTCTTGTATCTTGGTTCGTTATGGAAAGTCCGTGTGCGCCTCGTCTCTGAGTTCTAAAATATACCAATTTAACTTTAATATAGTTATAAGATGAAAATTAAGATTTCTACTTAAAATAGAAATGGTAAATTTTGAATAGTGAATAATGAATAGTAAATCATGAATAGTGAATAGTAAATCATGAATAGTAATAGCAAATAGTAAAACATGAATAGTAATAGTAAATAGTAAAATATAAATAGTAACAGTAAATAGTAAAACGTGAATAGTAATAGTAAATAGTAATTTACTATTTGAATAGTGATTTACTATTCGTAATAGTGATTTACTATTGACATAGTAATTTACTATTCAGAATAGTAACTTAAAATAATATTATATCCAGTATAATAATAGATTTCTAAAACGATATGAAAATAAGCCTAAAAAGTATAAAAGAAAGTTATTCTTACCTTATGATTTTGGCAGAACCTTCTTCCAAAAATTTCGTTTCTCTCTTACTTCTACCACTATCTTTCTAACAGTGCTATATTAAGAAAACTTAATTTGAAAATATGATTTCCTTCGTTAGAAAACTCAGTATTTATAGAAAAATTTTCACTATGTATTTCATTATTTTAATATAAAAGTACTGTGCAATTTCTGAAATTTTCGTTTCTGGTTACTGTGTAAGTTTGAAATTTTCGTTCATGCACAATGTTTTGCATAGTAAATATCGGCTGAATTATTAAGTCAAATAGTAACCATTCACTCGGTATAGTTTAAATATTCAAAATCCGTATATCAATTCTCACTAATTTTATAATAAGTAATATAAAGTTTAAATTTTAAAAATCTAAAATTTTTTGTTAATAAAAATATATTAGTACGTTTTCAATTTTTTTACGATTGGTAAAAATCAAGATTTTACTCAAACCAATAATTTTTAGATAAGTCTACTTGAAATGGATTTTAGAAATTTTTTTTATAATTTAACATCACTTTCTTGTAAATATTTTTAATTTTAAGTAACTTTATATAAATTTAAAATTATTTAAAATATTATTTTATTAAAATATTTCAAAAATTTCAAAAAATTCCATAAAATCATAAATATTATGTAGATCAAAAAGTTCTAAAGAACCATAGTCTAATTCCTTCAAAATTTTATTTTAAAATTTTAATAAGAGTTAAATCATAAATATGTAAAAACATAAACATAAAATAAAAGTTGTGAATAATAAAGATATTCAAAATTCTTAATATAATTTCATTAATCAATAAATACTAATTAAGTCATTTTAAAATTCTCATTCATAAATATTTTTATTTTATTATTATTATTTTATTTTATTTTATTTAAAAAACAAATAATTAAATATAAATACCAAAATTTCATAAAAAATGATAATAATAAACTAACTTATAGTAAATATTTCTCATGAAAGATATATTAATATCTATTTACTATTTGTGTTGAAAATGAAATGTTACAAATATCACCATCGCCACCACCTCCACCACTACCATCTCCATCACCACTATCAGGGTAATGTGTTTGAATGAGGCGTTTGAGAAACATAAATATGAATATGGGGCTGTTTTAAGGCTATTTACTTTGGCTGAGGTTTTTTGTGTGTCGCCAGAAATTGTGACGATACATGAAAAGTGGCGTCGTCAAAAATTGTGACGACACATTCTGATTAGTATTGTAAACTTTTCTGATGACAGAAACCCATATAACTAATGTTGTTTAAATTTTTTAAATTTTAAAATAAAAAATAATTTTAGTTATATTATATATATATATATATTTATTAAGTTAGCTTTAAGTTATATTTAACAAAAGTAATAATGATTTAATATGTGTTTATTAAATTATGTTTTAAAAAATAAGTAATGATTTGATATATAACTATATTTAGGGTTAGTAAATTGAAAATCATAATATTTAAAATTATTATATCTTGGTTGGATTAATTAATTTTTTATACTGTTTTAATTTTTTAAAATTTTTACAATTTTTTTGTACTGTTTAATTTTTAATTTTTTTATACTGTTTTAATTTTGAAAAATTTATTTCCAAAATTAATTTAAGTTAAAAAATATAATACTTTATTAAGTTAGATTTAAGTTATATAAAAAACTAATAATGGTTTAATATATATTTATTAATCTATATTTAAAAAAACCAGTGATGTTTTAATATATATAACTGTATTTAGAATTAGAAAATTGAAAATTATAATATTTAAAATTATTATATCTTGTTGATAAGGTATGTGTCATCAAAAATATTTTTTGTTTATATTTCATTTTTTGTACACAACACAGGTGCTTCACATGGGCTGAGTCGCTTGCTTTTTTGGCGACAAACAAGACGTGTCGTATTAAGTTATGACAACACATGCTGTGTCATAAGAACTTTTGACGACACAACTACATGTCACACTAGGGACAAGTCGTAAAAAATGTTAACATTTCCTAAGTCGCCTAAATTTATTCCGACACACAAAAAGTGACCTAAGCACATAAATTTTCAAGAAACTGCCCTAGATATGTAAATATTTGTGTCAAACTGCTCTAGTCATAATTTTTTTTCCCACTATCACTATCGTTACTATCATAATGTTATCTTCATTGCCACGATCACAAAGATTTCCACCACCACTACCACCACCACTGTTGCTATTGCAAGCATCCCTTCCACCACAACTATTGTGACTACGACCATGACCAACGTTGTTGTCACCATCATTATCATCATCATCATCGCCACCACCGCCGCTGCCATTGTAATGATGACTACCATCGCTTTTGCTGTCACCACCATGACATTGTAGAACTTTTATTATTACTATTAGTATTATTATACTGTTGTTGTTGTTTATGTGTAAAGTAGTTTTGATCATAATTATGAAAGTTTTACAACAAATTTTTTAAATTCAAAACCGTTTAAACTAAAACATAAAACTAAAAACCAAAAAAAAATTATTTAAAACTAAAAATAAAAAATCAACCCGCACGAGACCTTAGTAATTTATTATTAATATTCAACATGTTATTGTGTTTTTAAATGAATATTTTATTATAACTAATGTTTATATTAAATTTTATTAAATATTTCACTTATTGTGATTTTTTTAATCATGATAATATGAAATCTTGATTTTATTTAATTAAAATAGAATTAATAAATCCGGATATAAACCTAAAAATGTAAAAACGAATAGTATAATACTAAACCGAAGCCTATACTATATGGGTACCATCCGCAGTAACTACAGAGCCGACCCATAGAAGATACTTTTGGTACTCCCCATTTTCTCTATTTTTACCCCTCTCTTATTTTTGTAAAATTGTTATTCCTAATTAATTAAAAAATCAAAACCCCTTCAAAAATTGTGTACATCCCTTTCCGTTCCCAATTGTTTCTCTTCTCCGCCGCGACCCACCGTGTCCTTTGTCCACCAACCTACTCGCCAAGTAGATGCCATTGCCAATGTGAACGGTATTCTTAGCACCATTTCGTGTTTTGTTTATCTGTGTTTTATTTTTGTCAAGTTTAAATTTTACATTTTTGTTTCAACTTTGCACCAGGTTCTTGCATATTTCTTTGATTTGCATCTGTGATAATTTTTGTCATTTATTGCTTTGTTTCTAGTAATTAAAGGAAAATGGACTACCATGTATTCTCAAGTTTATGTCCCCATAAGCATGATGATGCTCATCCCGGTCTTAATGTCGGTAATTCACCATTCTTTTTTCATAAAAGATATCATTGATTTTCCGGAATTAATTCATTTTGTTTAGTGTCGGTAATTCAAGCTCTTGATCCTTCTACAGTAGAAAAGTTTCTCGGGAGAGTTCCTATGGTGTTCAATGTTGTTCTATTATCTTCTCAAGGCTACTTCGGGAAAGCCAATGTTCTGGGTGTGTCTGTTAATGGTGTTTTTCGGGAGAGGGGTGTGTGAATAGGGGGTATTTTAGGAATAAAAATGTTAAAAATAGGAAAAGGGGAAGAACTTTCAAGAAGCATCGATTGACCGAAACTCGAGTTTCACGGTTGAGTGGCCCCAAACCCTACCTCCACCCTCTGACCTCTATCCCTTTGCACTCTTTTTCCTTGACCTCAGGTTCCACTTTCATTTCCAAGCTCCAAACTCACTGTTCCAAGTTAGATTGCTCTCTCATCTAGTTAACTCAGAGACTCGGCGTGGGTCTTGCCGCGTTCGCCTTCTTCTCTGGTAAAATCCACAACCTCTTCGCCGATAGGTTGTTAGCTCTCTCCCCACTTGCTCCTTCAACGTCGTGTCAGGTCATCTCAGGTTCGGTTCAATGTTAGCTTTTTTATTTTTTAGGTTTTTTATGTTGAATTTTGAGAAAATGCTTTTTGGTTTTGTTGAGTGTAGATCAATACTGAAATTTTATTTCCTGTTCAAACCTTCCTTTAATAACCTCACTCACTTCACATGTTTGTTCTGTCCTTCATGTGTTGCTCACTGAACTTTGTGGCTTGTATGATGTAATGTAACTGCCCCAGTCTGTGTTATTGTCTTGGTAATTTTTACAGGGGTATGTAAATATTTTCTGTTGTTGCTACTGACTTGTCTGTCTGTGATGATATTGTGTTTAGGCTATGACTTATGGGAGTACTGGATCAAGGACACGAGAAATAGGGGGTATGGGAATAGAGGGATGTCTTAAGAATAGGAATGACAACCTTAAAATGGGGGGGGGGGGGGGGGGGGGGTTGGAATTAGAGAAGAGGGGGAGTATATCATTTCTTTATCTTAATTGCATTTACCAATTTGATGCTATCCTATAATAAACTTTATTGTTTAGAATTATATTTGAGGTGGAATTAGATTTGGGGTTTTAGATTTTGTTGAAAGTCCCACATTGTTTAAAAATATGACCAATTAAAATTATATAAGATAAGGATAATCCTCATCGCTTGAGCTAGCTTTTAGGATTGTGTTAGGTCCATATCCAAATTTAACATGGTATCAAAGCCTATTCTAAATCCGTTATTGGGCCACCTGTAGTTGACCACACTTCATTCCTGAGAGAAGGGGTGGAGGTGTTCTATGAGTTTCACGGGTCACCCGTATTTGTCCACGTTCCATTCCTGAGCATATGGGGGTGTTCTATAAGTCTCACAGGCCCACCCGTATTTGTTCTCGCTCTATTCCTGAGCGTGAGGGTGTGTGTTGAAAGCCCCACACTGTCTAAAAGTATGACAAATTAAAAGTATATAAAATAAGAGTAATCCTCATCCTATAAGGTAGTTTTTAGGATTGAGTTAGGCCCGATATCTAAACTTAATAGTTTTCTTTGATTATCCATGCTCATTTATAATGTAGGAACATCATGGTATAGTTTGGGTTTCAGGTTGTAATTTTTTGTATAACTGAATTCATTTAATAGTCACAGAGAAACACCCATTAATTTACAAATTAGGGACAGGAGGTAATTGCTGTAAATTGGACGATAGATAAACTAATATCTAGGAAAGGCCTCTTATTGATATATTTTGTTGATGATCTTTCAGGTAATTAGGTTAGTATTTACACTTGAAACGTACCTGTTACATTATTCCATTACCATTTGTGACGTGAGCATTTAGGCATTCAAACCATGAACCTACACTTTTACGAAAGAAGCTAATGAGCTTGTATCCTTTGGCTAAATCTAATGCGTATATGTATGTCCAAACATTTAGTGTTATTTTTTTGTATTGTTTCAGTCAGACTTATATATTATCTACTGCTGATGCAATTTTAAATATGAAACACTAAGGGCATGTTTAGTTTGCAAACTTTCTAAGAAAAATGAAAAACTATTATTGAAAAAGTTGAAAAAATAGAAAATGTGTTTGTTTACAAAATATTCAAAGAAAACTTATAGAAAATTGAAAACCGGGTTTTCTATTTTTCTAGAAAAACAGAGAAGTCGTAGATAAGACCAGCATGTTATCAACAATTGTAATAAGACCAGCATCGGAGTCGTAGATATTCATGCATTTGACAATTGTATGCAATTAGGAATTAGGAGTATAAGTGTTTTCCCTTGGTGCTATATTTGTTTTCCACTCTTCAGTCATGGGAGTTGTAGATATTTATGCTGGGTGGTTCACAAATATCATATTGTTATGGAAGTGATATGAGGGATACAAATGGACATGTGTTAATATGGAAATGTTGCAAGGGAACACTCGAAATAGTTATTCTGGTTAAGAGACATGGAAATTTAGTTTCACAGGAAACTGATGCACTTTTTATATCATTCAACTCATGCAAATTTCTTTTGATTATTCGTCACTACAAAATTCACAATTCACAAGGTTTTGAAATTCATATGCTCACTATTATGCACCAGAGGAACATTGTTAATGATGATTGGCTTTGATGTTTTCATACTTATTATATTATGCCGTTGCTGCTGCTTGAAAATTTTGGTCACCCACTAAATTTCCACTAATATTATGATGCTTCAATGCACACGTGGTTCTAGTTAGTGGCTTTTTGTTGAAATTTGAATCTGAATAGGTTTATCTAACTCTAATGATTGAAGATTGATGTTCTGGTTCAAATAAAATTGGAATGATATAAGCAATGAATACTTCAATTTGTGTCAAACAGAAGTAGAGAAGCCAGGTGAAATGAGCAAGTATGGCTTGAACCTTAGGCCTACAAAGCCAAAGAAGCAGCCACCAAGACCTTCCCTTGCCACTCCTTTTGGCTTTAATGATGATGATGAAAATGACGTTGAGAGGGAAATTGCTCTCCAGGCCAGCAAGAAAAAAAGTCTCAAGGAAGTATGTTGACCTTGCTGTAATAGCTTCTTTTGTGTTTGATACTTTTTTGGCATGTGTTTGTTGTTATGACAATTGTATTTGTTTGTTTACGTTATCATCTTACATTCTATTTCAAGGTTGAGGAGCAGCAAAAGAAAGCCTTGGAGGAAGATCCATCAATATTTGATTATGATGGAGTCTATGACAAAATGAAAGAGAAAGTCACTCGTCCATTGGTTCAAGATCGTGAAGAGAGAAAGGTATGGTTGCAGCTCTAGTAATTTCTTCTAATTGCTGACAACATATATCATAATTTTGACTCTAGTATTGTGTTTCATTACAAAAGTTTACAAAATCATCTTTATAGTACTGTTGGTTGGTTGAGTACGGTGGCAAAATGACATAGGACAGCATAGATGGGACAATGGCCCAAAAACCCTCTGTATATGGAGAGGAGGGACATATAGAGATGATAGCTAGGTAAGATCATCAAGTAGCATATGGAAACATAGTTGAAATATTCCTTGTGTTAAAAGTATCTTTATATAGAATCAAGATTGTGAAATATTAAGATGTAGTATTTTCTTCTTTCCATAAGGAATGTATAAAGGTGTTAGCATTGATCTGGGCATTGGGGTCTGACGTGCATGGATAAAACTTCTCCATTGAGGTGTGGGAGCTTTGCTATCAACACAACACATGGTTAGAATAGTGAAAATGGTTGATAGTGGGTCTCAGAGACCTATGTGCTTAATATTGCCTTGTTCCTCTTTAATATTTGGTTTAATTTTTTTTTCTTTTTTGTGAGAGCTAGTGTTGTTCATTTTGGGTTATTTTCTAAATTTATTGGTACTCATCAACCTGTAACATTTGTGATGCAGCCAAAATATATTCAAAATCTGATTAAAAAGGCAAAAGAACGAGAGCAGTATCGTGAGATTGTTTATGAAAAGAAGATTGCGAAAGAGAGAAGCCAAGATGATCATCTCTACGCCGACAAAGACAAATTTATTACAGAAGCATATAGAAAGAAGCTTGCTGAGCGAGAGAGACAAATGGAGCTAGAACGTCTGCGTGAGCTTCAAGAGGAAAGAGACGATGTATGTTCCTGGTTTTTATATTTCTCATAATCTTTATCATGCCATTTCTCTTCTGGTTGTCAACTCAGATTGGTATTGAAATTTCAGATATTCTTATGTTTTCTTTTTTTCTTTATCTTTATTGTGTAATAATTTTTAATCAACTAGCATGCTTGTTTATGGTTTAATTCCTATCACTCCATTGTAAATTACTGATGTTTTTTCTTTTATATTTGCATAGGTTACAAAGAAGAAGGACTTTTTGCTTGATTTTTATGGGAACCTTGATAAAAATGTTGCTTATGGTGCAAAAGATGCTCAGGCGAGGAAACTTGAAAAACGTGCTGAGAATAGAGTTCCAGAGACACGGGAGGGAGTGAGCCCTGGTGGATCAAATCAGCATCAGCATAGTAATACACTGGATGAAGTTCAACCTTCATTGGGTAACTCAAGTTCACCAACAGAGTCTTCAAGAGAAAAGATTGGGGATCAGGGTGAAACTTTTGATCCCTTGGATACAAAGCCAGATCCTGAGGCTTCTGTAGAAGAAAAGAGTTCAGATGAACAGCCATCTGCTTCTCAACCAAAGCCTGATCATCACAAAAGAACTCAAGATGCCCTGGCTGCAGCAAAAGAGCGTTTTCTGGCGCGCAAGAAAGCAAAGGAACAATGAAAATTTTCCTGCAGATGTCCCCGGACACACATTTGGTCTTCAGGTTTCCGTGTCGGATTTAGAGTCTCTTTAGCTGGTCATTCAACCAGTTCAACGTCAAATGGGAAAAAAAAAGTTTATTTGACTGTCGAATTAATATTAATCATTAGATAAAAAATTTTCTTATAATTTTAAATGAATATTTAACATTTACCATGTTTTGTAAACATTGAATGTGAAATGGCTTTATTGTGGAAAGACTATGTATTTAACCATATGATAAGTAGTATTAGTAAATGAATCTTGAACTTGGTCAAATACAAAATTCGTTTCCATTTTGTTTATAAACAAAAGTGGAAATCGTTTTATTCTATAATTCATTCCTAAAGCTAACAATGAAAGACTAAGTTCCTAACAAAAGACAGGAATTGTTGATGGCTCCTACTTTGGATTGTTGCATTACTAGAACTCTTAGAAGAATTTATTACGTTCATTTGTTTAAACTTATTTTAAGAAATAAGTGTTTTTATTAAAAAAATATTTATTTTAAATTTTAATGTGTTTATTTAAAGTTTTAAAAATAAACAGAAATTAAAAATAAGTTAATTTCTGCTTAATTTAAAAAGCAATTC
Source organism: Clitoria ternatea (assembly GCA_037962975.1). NCBI lineage: Eukaryota > Viridiplantae > Streptophyta > Magnoliopsida > Fabales > Fabaceae > Clitoria > Clitoria ternatea. The sequence continues at coordinate 114,755,409 of CM075674.1, read as the reverse complement.
TGATCTGTTTATTAAAAAAAGTATTTATAAAGAAAGCACTTAAAAATAAGGTTAAACAAACGGGTCCACTATTTTCCTTTAACCTGATTATACTTTTAAATATTTACATATGGTTTAGTGTAATATATATATATATATATATATATATATATATATATATATATATATATATATATATATATATATGTGTGTGTGTGTGTGTGTGTGTGTGTGAATCATACACCAATTGATATTCTAAATTATATAATTGGTTCTTTTCTACATGCACATATTACTTATAGGATAATGTTAATAATTTCAGTAATTATTGTTTTCAAAACTAAAATTAATGAGAAATTATATAAGTTAAACAAAGATTGAAAGGTTTAGTTGTATTGTTAAATGAAATTTATTATAACATTTTTGTATCTAAAAGGTTCAAAAAATAAAATATAAATAAGATTTAAATAATTTTAATAAAATACTATAAGTAATTTTAAAGGTTTAATTTCTAAATTTGCTTTAGGCTCCAAAGGTTTCCCTGCTTCCATGGAATAAGCCAATGGTAGAATTAGAAGCATTGATCAATTCAGTAAATTTTTAAGTTGGTTTTTGAAAATGCATGGGTAATGCACTTTAGTCTCCAATATTTTAAAAAGTTTAATTAATATATATTGTTGGTGTAAAAAATTTTACATTGTTAATCAGTTAAAATTCATTCTACATATGACTTTTAAAGTAATTATTATAGAAATCAAGAATGATTTCTTACACGGAAATCTATGATTGGATGTCAATGTAAAAACATTATAGACATTGTAACTACATTAAATTCTATCTTAAAAACTTTAAATTAATTCTATGAAATAATTTCTAATTTAGTTTTTATAGTATAAATATAGTAAAAGATAGAGTATAAAATGACAAAATTTGCTATGTTAAAGGATTAGTTTGATATTCGATTAAGTTTAATGTCAACTCCAAGAATCTAGGGTGTGAAATTCGGTGTCTGCTCGAGTATTACAGAAATGACTTTTAAAGTAATTATTACATAAATTAAGAATGATTGCTTACATGGAAATCCATGATTTGATGTCAGTATAAAAATTATATAGACAATGTATCTAAATTAAATTCTATTTTATAAACTTTAACTTAATTCTATGAAATAATTTTTAATTTAGTTTTTTTTAGTATAAATTACAGTAAAAGATAAAGTATAAAATGACAAAATTTGCTATGTTAAAGGATTAATTTGATATTTGGTAGTTTGATGCCAACTCTAAGAATCCAGGGTGTGAGATCTGGAGTCTGGTTCAGTACCTAGAAAATAGTTCAATAGATCAAAAGATGGTGAGTCCCTTAAGGTTTCTGCAATGCTAAAGTTAATAGACGATAAAAAAGATGTTGGAGCAATCAATGCAAGTAGGCAAGGGTTCAAAAGCAATTAACTTGCAAATAAATGTTGGAGATATTTACAGGCATCTGTTGAAATGTATTGTGCCTTCTAAAAAAATAAGAGAAGTGAAACGCACTGTTTCACTTAAGTTTTTTTTTTTTCATAAAAAAAGAAAGAAAAGGGTTGTTAAAAAAGGGATGAGGATCACATAATCCCCATTTCTAATTTTTTTCTTTCTTCTTCCTGCAAGCATGAACGTCTTTAGGTTAAAATACAAATTCATCCCCTTGAAATATAGGATTTAGAAAAAAAAACTCTATAAAAATAATTGACAACTTTTAATCTCTGTTGTTAGTTGTTAGTAGTTCAACCGCAAATAATAATATAGGAGGAATCTTGACAATAAACAACAGATGTGTTATCATAGATAAATTTAATTAAATTAAGAATTATGTTTATATGGACTATATATTATTTTAGGGAGATTCATGTTAGGATTCTGTATGTCGTTAGTAGAGTCACCAATGCATGGAGAAGACTATCAACTGAATGGAGCTGTCCCTGAGGTCGGCCACCTTAGAAGGATAAGATTATCAACGAGATGGAACTACCTCCGGCATAGATTCTTTCATGAGTAACTCCTTATAATATTAAATTGATTTACAACATGTTATTTTAAATTTATATTTAATTGATTGTTTTTAATTGAAGAGAATATCTTATTTGGGAAATTGGAAAAGTGATATTTATTTATGATTTATGATGATTGATATTGAGAAATACTCATGTGACTTATTGTTTCCCTTCGTGTTTGTTGTAATTGTTATGCTCTCAATGAGTATGTGTGACCCACCCCTTTGTTGTTTAACATTTTTTTAGATCAGCCATCTATATGTGCATTCTACTAGGCGTTACTGTGCTTCCTAATAATGACTTAGTTGACATGCCTTCGTTGTTTCAATGACCCTTATGTTGTAATTTATATTTTGTCGAACTATGTTGTAGCTTTAAGAGTCTAATAATAGATATTGTGAGTATATATGTTTGGGATTTAATCGAATGAATTAGATATATATATCTATATTTATATATATGACTTAATTTATATATTAATGTGATTTTATAACAGGTATATGATTTTGGAAAGATCAAAATTAAAATCTTGGGGGATATAATAATCTAGATGTTAAAGGTTTTATTTATGGTAGTAATTAATATGTATGAGACATACTTTTCTGGATAAGTGGTAGTTGGTAATCTAGTTTGTACAGCAATCATGGTTCATAATTGGGTTGTGACATAAGAATTGTTAGTGGAATTTTCAGAATTGTTAAGGCTGCTAGTGATGTGGTAGGTTAGACAAATGTCTAGGTGCAAAAATCGGATGATAAGCTATTTTCCTTTTACTTAATTAGAATTTATCTTTTATATTTTATTTTACCATTTATGTTATGATTTAAGTCTATTGTTATTTCGTAAGCATGGCGGCGGAAGCTCAAAGATATTTAAAATAAATGTAAGAAACTAACCTAACTTGTTAAGTATAAACCTATCTTATAGTATGATGTATCATTTTTAAAGGACCCACTTCATGTGAAAGTATGTTAAAAAGACACCTAACATTAAACTATTTTTAGTTCTTGGTGCTATTAACAACGGAATATGATACATCAATAATCAACTGCACATAAAAGTCAGTAGCAAAGTCTACAAGGACTTCTTGTGAGGAGATTAAGATTGAAGAATCACTTTTTTGACCTTCTCCTTGTGCTACTCCAAGTCTTCATAGCTCCCTATAAATACATAGAAAAAAGAATCAGCCTCAGAACAGTTAAGGAACATAAAAGAGCTGAGAAGGGAAAATTAAGATCAATACATAAACAAAAACAATATGGCACAAGTAGAAGAGCAAGTGAGCAACAAACAGGTTCTGGCTGTTAGTCACATAACTGGTGATCCAAAACAAACAGACATGTATTTTCACACTTCCACCATAAGCTTACAGCTTCCTCCAGAGTCTTCAGATTCTGTGCTTGTTAAGAACCTCTATTTATCTTGTGACCCTTACATGAGAGGAAGCAAAAGAACAGATAGAAAAAATATCTTTTATTCCTTCTCCCCTGATTCAGTAAGCACACACATTTTACAACACTTTATATTTTAGTCATGTTAATATGTTATCTATTTTGGGTCTGTTTTCATTTCTTCTAATTGATCAAATATGTGCTTGACTTTTTTCAAAGATCTAATTTTCTGTCAGCCAATAGTTGGGTATGGAGTATGCAAAGTGTTGGATTCCAAACACCCAGATTTCAAAAAAGGAGACTTGGTGTGGGGAGTTACAACATGGGAAGAGTACAGTATTATCACCATGACTGATCAACTCTTCAAAGTTGAGCATTCAGATATTCCTCTTTCCTATTATACTGGACTTCTAGGTAAATGAAAATTTCGAGACTATTTTATTTTCATTTGCAGGCAATTAATTCTTTGCTAACAGGCTGTTGCCTGTTTGTGAACTTTTTCATGTGCAGGTATGCCTGGTATGACTGCTTATGCAGGTTTCTATGAAGTTGGGGTGCCTAAGAAAGGAGATTATGTGTTTATATCTTCAGCATTTGGTGCAGTTGGTCAACTTGTTGGACAACTAGCAAAATTGATGGGCTGTTATGTTGTTGGAAGTGCAGGAAGTAAAGATAAGGTAAAGAGTAACCAAGAACTTTTGCTATTAGTTATTTTTTGCTTGAAAGTTTATACTATAAATTTGATTACGAAACTTGTTGGAATAAATTGAAAGTAATGTATTTTGACAAGGTATACCAAGAAGTTTATTAAAATAAGTCAAAAATAATTTATGAAAGCTACAAGGTATTTTCATAAGTTTCTTATAAACTCTTTCAAATACACTAATAACAACCCAATTAATTTTTCTGTTTTTTCACGCAAATAAGGTTGAACTTTTGAAGAGTAAGTTGGGATTTGATGAGGCTTTTAATTACAAGGAGGAACAAGACCTGGATGCAACTTTGAAGAGGTGAGTACATGATTGGCATATTGCATATATATCCAAAACTTCACATTATCTTGAGGCAATAAATTATCTTCAATTTTTCTAATCAATAACTAAAATTTACAGTCTTTATGTTACTGTTGTAGATACTTCCCTGAAGGCATTGACATATACTTTGAAAATGTTGGTGGAGACATGCTTGAGGCAGCCCTTGCTAACATGAGAAGGCGTGGTAGAATTGTGGTGGCTGGAATGATCTCACAGTACAATCTGGATGAGCCTCAAGGCATAAAGAACTTAGTGAATATAGTATTTATGCAGATAAAAATAGAAGCCTACATAGTGTTTGATTACTATCACCTATATCCAAAATTCTTGGAAACTGTTCTGCCTTATATCAGGGAAGGGAAGATAACATACGCTGAAGACATAGCTCAGGGCCTTGAGAGTGGCCCAGCTGCTTTAGAAGCAATGTTCACTGGCCGTAGTGCTGGCAAACAAGTGGTTCTAGTTGCTCAACAATAATTCAGTTCAGTAGTAGTTACAAGTTGTTATGTTATATCTATGTCTATATAATATGTGTGAAAAAGTAATAAAATTCCTCTCTTCTTTATAGACTTCTTATTTTATTTTCTAACAAAGTGGTATTAAGAGCTTGTGTTGGATCCTAAGAGTTGAGAGAAACATTTTGTGAGTGGTGAGATGACAAATAATGACCTAAATATTTTTCAATTCCTTCGTCTTACTAATGCGAATTATGATAATTGGTTGTCGAAAGAAAGCCTTGTTAGGTTCTTAAGATGCTTGAGAGATTGTTGAGAAATGTTCAAGATGAGGCTATTTTGTCACCAAACGAGAGTGAAGCTTTGGTGAAACAAAAAAAGAAGGGTCAACAAACACTTGCCTTCATTAACCAAGATTTAGATGAAGCCATGTTCGAGGTGGTTTCCAATGCAACTACTTCCAAAGAGGCTTGAGGGATTTTAATGCACTTACAAACTCTATGTGGCGAGTTTGGATCTTTGCAAATAAAGGAATCTGAATATAGGAAATAGGATGTTGGTTGTTATAAACTAACTGAAGCGCTATGGAGAAAAGATTGAAGATATTTGTGTAAGAAGATTATCCATATTTCTTAACCACAAAATTTGATTATGTGGTTTGTGCCATTGGAGAGTCAAAGGACTTAGACTTAATGTTTGTGGATGAGTTGATGGGTTCATTTCAAGTCTATGAAGAAAGGTTCGAGAGAAGATAAAAAGTCTTTGGAGTACGTTCTCAAAGCCAAAGTTTCTTTGAGAGAAAATGAAGGTGAAAATAGCCAAAGAGGAAGAGGATATCATTATAATTTTGATAATGGTGAAATGAGTCATTTTCCTAGAGGCCGTGGAAGAAGAAGAGGTAGAGAAAATTTTAGTAGAACAAATGAAAGGAGGTACGATAAATCCAATATTGAATGTTTCAATTGTCACAATTATATATGATCATTATTCTTGACAGATGAGAAGATGGTGAAATGGATGCCTAACATCAACCATTCCAATCAATTCTGTGAAGCTTGTCTCCTTAACAAACATGCAAGAAGTTTTCTTAAAGAAGCCGAGTCAAGAGCAAAAGAACCACTTGAACTTGTCCAGATAGAGGACATATATGTTTAATTAGCTTAAAAGCTTTGCACAAGGTGACAAGGAACAAGTATTAAAAACAGTGAAGAGACTTATTTTGTTCATTTGATGGTTAAGACTAACAACTATTATAAAATGTATACAGATAGTTCCAGCCGTTTCGCTGGTGCAATCCAGTGTGTTTACAAAAGAGAAATAGGAGGTGGTAGCTTTCACAGGTGCTTAGGGTCAATGTTGAGAGTAGAAAACCAACCTCACAGAAAGTGGTTGTTAACTTGTTATCATATAGGTAAAGGTGGTGACCAAAAGCTTATACAAAATAATAAGGCAAGTTTTGTTTGTTCATTATAGCAATTACACGAGGCACCTTCTTATAGGTGATCCCTTAATATGTTGTATTTTAATTGTTCACAGTTAAATGGAATTGTTTAGAATACGTGGTTAATTTCAAAATTGACAATATATGGCTGATATCTGGTTTTTGACTCGCAAGTTGTAATTCTTTGTGTGTACAAAAAATAAGTACCCAGTATCAATGCGTACACATTATGTACTCGATACGGCTACGTGCCCAAAATAGGAGTACCTATGCATCTGAGATGCTATATAATGCTAGTGGTATGAAATAAGCTATGCTTGGAGGGAGATCAACAAGGCTCCAAGTGTTGTTATTGATGAGAGCAGCATATTCATCTTTCATAGCAGCATGCTATTCTGGTTTAGGCAGAGCTTCTTTAACAGAGGTTGGTTCAATGGTGTGATTATACTTGCCGACAGTAGCTGCATATGTCTTGGGTCTGAGGATGCTTGGTTTTGCCCTAGTTTGAATAAGATAAGTATTGATCTGAGTCTGCTCCACTACACCTGTAAGATTAGTTGAATTAGAAGATTGTACAAGAGTGAGCCCAGTTTCACTAATATGTCCATGTTTCCTTTTAGGAGAACCATTTTGTTCATACGTGTGTCGACATGTAAGTCTGTGTTGAATACCTTGATTATTTAAGTAACTAGTGAATTTTAAGTATTCTTTGGCATTATCAGTTTGAATAGCTTTAATTTTAGTCGCAAGTTGCTTTAATTTTACCTATGCAGCAAGACTGACATAGACTTATATTAAAATCAGAATCACAGGAAATGTGCATTTTATTAAGAACATTTTTTAACTATTTTTTGCAGAAGGGTGTTCAAGTCTGGAGTGTCATAGTTGTAAAGATGAAGGGCGGGTCACAGTATTGCTTCAATATGGTCATCATTTGAGATGGGAGAGCCAATGGCTGCAAGAGAATTCACAGTTTGATTTCAAGCAAATACTCATTCACAGTTTTGTCTTTCTTGATCATGCACAATTGAATCTTCAATTTCTTGACCTTTGCACGAGTTTGAGTGGCATGGTACGCTGCAAGACGTTCCCAAATTTGATTAGAGTTGAGTAGTCCTACCATTTATGTCAAGACCGGGCTGTCATTGAAGCAAGAAGCCAGACCATTAAGAATTGATCTTGTTGATCATAATTCAGGTACTCTTGATTCAAAATCTTTCCAATTGTATCTTCTGTTTGAACATATTTTTCTGGGACTGCATCTCCTTCAATCAACTTTTATAATTTCAGCCCCCTAATTGCTGCAAGAGCTTGCTGTTGCCATATCAGATAATTGATTTTATCAAGTTTGATGGTGATAGGAATGGTGAAGGTTTGGGGAGAAAAATTGAATGCCGAAGCTATGAAAGATCTTGAAGGATCTATGATACCATGTTAAGATTGATGCAAAAGGTGTATGAAATGAATAACATTTTCATTAGATGATTCATCTCATTAAACAAAGTATAGAGAGTGATATTTATACCCAACAGACTTTGAACAGAAAACTAACAAACTCTAAAACTATCTAACTCATCCTCTAACAATTATAGATAATTGATCATGTGATGAAGGCTATACCTCACTTATCAAAAGTGAATCTAACCAGCTTGTCTTTTGACAGAAAGAAAGAATAAATTAAACGTTTTATATGGCGGCTCATTAAAAAGCTTATACATTCTGGAATTGAGCATCTAAATAGGAGGATTAGGCTTTTTTTTTTTGGAAAAAAATCAACATTATACATACACTTAACTCAGCTTATGAGTAAACTTGACTCGACTCATTTTGACAAGATAAATGACAACCCTATGCATTGACAAAAAAAGAGAAAATACTAAAAATGATGAATTAATTAAAAGAATGAGATTCATTAATCAGTTTCACTACCCAAATAAAGACTTAAATTTAATAAATAGATGTTGATTGTAGAGATCACATTCGTAATTTGAAATATTAATACATATATTACTTCAATTAACCATTTTATAAACTGAATGAAGAGGGAGAACAAAAAAGTGAAGAGGGAGTACTGATGAGAAAAAACAAATAATTAAAAAGTTACATTATCTAAATCATGTGTGTCTCTTGTGATTAAAATGTTGCTGACAGAATTGCCAGCTTTTGATTAGTAAACTAAACTTCACAACTCCCCTCCCCACGTATGATATGCCTTATTCTCTCTCTCACAAACAACACAGCACAACCAACTCACTCAAATTAACAACTACACTGAAGAGATTTATTATCTGGCATCAACAAAGCTAATGGAGAATATACTCCCATAATCCCACTGAATTATTTATCAACTAATTAATCAAATGCATAAGGAGGCAAGTCATTGTGAGGCATATACAATTTTGGTCTGTCACATGTCACAACAATCTTATCATCATCATCTCTGAACTCTCTAAAGCGTGACAACTTCCCCAAGTCTTCAACTTCATCTATAACATGGTCCAGCTTTGCCACCATCTCCACAAGCAAAGAAGTGAAAGCAGCAAAAGGTAATGCTTCTGAGAACTCAAGGCTAGTGGTTGCTATCTTACTTAGCAGTGGCCTTAAAACCTTCTTGGGTCCTCCTTCCCTTGATAGTTCACCTGAATTGTCTTTGGATTTACACTCAAACCTGGAAGAACAATCACTCCTAACACTTGAGAATGAAACTCTGGACTCCTCTTCATGATTTTGCAGACGGTGTGCAACTGCTAGAGCTGCAGTGTTGGTGTTTCCAACACTCTTCATTGAGCCTAAAAAGAGTTGGGGTTGGGATTTCAAGTCATTGTTGAGGCTTTGTAGAGCTTCATGGAGATTATCAGATAGTGCTTGAGGGGAAAATTGATGTTTGTTCCTTATGCTATTGGCAAGTTCCCTTAGTGCTTTGGACACTTCTTCTGCAAGCTTGATGCAAGAGTCTTTGTATAGAGCTCGAATCGACCCTGGTGTCTTAATTAATGTCGAAGTGAAGGTATATGTCAAAATAGATTATGAGAATAACCATAAAGTAAGAAATTGAGGTTTTTATGCTAGGAGGTTAATCCAACCAATTATGGCAAGTATGCTAACCCAAGTGGAATAGTGTTGGCCTTTTCACTTTTTATTGTTTGAACATTGTTCAGATCATCGATGACTCACAATCACATTCCAAGTAATTGGTATCCACATGTCAACACATTCAATTGCATGACAGAAAAATGAGAAAATACAGCCAGGAGTTCAATGATGGAGGCCATTTTTATTGACAAAACACCGAGTTGACATAATGACTATACGAATTGTAAGTGTTTTCTATTCCATCTATCACTATCATGATCTACACGATTGAACCAATAACATTACTGCTAGCATGTGTTATCATGAAACTCCCTCAATTAAGTGTATGTTTGGATTCACTTCACATTCAACGTGATTTATCATGTTAATGTGTAAGCAACAACATGCTGCTTCGTCGTTAACGTGATTTTTCATGTTGAAAAAGCAGGAAAAAAGGGGAACCAAACACACCCTAAGATCTGCTACGTGCATCTAGAACTCATGGTTATGACATTTCTCAACTGTTTCGTTTCATGTGGGGTTCAGAATATTTACATGTGATATGAAAACTTTGAGGGTACATAACAATGTTTTCTATTCTCTGTATAAAGGTAATTTGAAATACTTTTTTTTTCTGTCCACATTTTTTTCCTTTATCTATTAACATCAGCACAGTGATATGAATATAAAGTGTTGGAGCCTAGGTTTAAAATCCGATTTCCCACCTCCTAACATTTATCCCTTTCATCTTTACAGTTATATATTCGGAAACATATTTTCTTGTTACATAGTCTCCTTTTGCAACCCATCTATGTATAGCTTTTTCCAAGGGTAATTCCATTTCTAAACCAATTGATCAGTAAGATATAGTACCTGAATTTCAGACAGCAAACAGCCATGTAGTGCGACAACAGTGTAACTAAAATGGCGAAGACTAGTTCCTACTTTTGCATATTGCCGCCATGGGATTCTGTGCCAATATCTTGACCATCTTGGCTCCCAGCTTGCTTGTAATGCCTGTTCAGTTTTACATTCTTACCACAATTAAAAGCACTAATTTAATTCGGAAATGTTCAACTTCACTTCAATAAGAAGGGGCAGCACAGAGTTACCAGTGTATCATCTTTAGCTTTCGAGTCCAAAACAACCTTGTAACCTTTGTAAATAACATCCTCGGTTGAATCATCTTGAGCTTCTTGATTTTCAGAGTCAAAATATTTCATGACACAAGCTGCATGCATCATGATTCTCTCGACCATCAATGATATTTACCAATTCATAGTGGAACTACATATTCTAAAGTAACATTTTTTTTATATGCATATATAATGAATAGTACCATACCATTATTCAGCAGTTCAGCTTTTAATTACCTTCAATAGAGTTGGCTAGGCCTTCAAACTTTGATATGGTAGAGTTATGGAGGTCTTCCCCAGACCAATTAGGAAATACCAATAGGCTCATTACAAGACATAGGCCACCACCTATGGCAATGGTGGCTATACGATCCTTTGCAATGTCCCACACATGATCAACACGGTAACTTGATACAGTTATCAAATTAAAAGTCAAGAGAAACATCATAACCCCATAGTCATAATTCTTATGGATATGGGGTATGAACCTCACATAAGTAGTTATAGCTCCTGCCAATCACAGTATATAAAACTTGATCATAAGTCTTTACTTTGAGTTTGAGGATGTATATAAAATAAAACTTGCATGGAGATAGAGGAGGATTATCATCCAAGAATAGTTCACAAGTTTCACTATACCAAGAATAATAAGAATTTTTTTAAAACGAAAATCACAATTAGCAATTTGAAAGAAAACACTTGATTTATCTTTTTAACTAGCTCTCTCTCTCTCTCTTTCTCTCTCAGTTTTTCTTTGATGTTAGTGAAGAAATTAAAGAGACAGATAATTGACATAAAAGAAAGAAATAGCTACCGTTTCGACCAAAAAAAAAAGAGAAAGACTCATTGTAACAAAAAAAATCATTTACTTACAAATTATTTATTAGGAGTGCTCTCATAGTATAATTTTGTCTAACAAAATTAAATTATTAATACAGACATAACAATATAAATTATATTTTGTTAGTATAAACTCATAATTAGACATAACAATTAAAACTGAATTTGAGAGTATCAACTCTCTGAATTTTTGAATTTTGAATAAGAAAAGTTCTCTGTTTACTAGGTTTATGGAAATTTCAACCTGACCGACAGGAAAGGGTTTAGAAATACAATATTCTTCCTGAATTTATTCTGACATAAAAGTAAGTAATTTTAATTATAATAATAGTTAAATTAATATGTATTTTTATACAATATAATATAAATTTAAAAATTATTATTTTTACTATTTAAAGTCTATCATATGTATAATTAATTAGAATATGTTATATGTACGTATAACTTATTTAAAAATATATATTTAAATTTTTAAATATATAATAAAGAGAGATATCCTTCAATATTTTTTGAACTTATCTTTTTTTAGAATCATTTCCAAATTGTTTTAACTTTTATATAAAGTTGAAGGTAGGACAATCAAAACTCGTACGACACATACTCAAATTATTAGAAAAAGTACTAGCAAAAGCAAATAGAAGTAAAGGGAAAATTGTTAATAAATGAAAAAAAATAGTGATCGAAGGAGAAGAGAGAAAAATAGTATTCTCTTATTCTTTCCACTTGTTTGGTAAAATAGAAATAGAAAAGAAATAGGCACTTACCTAAAGATATGATAATATATATATATATATATATATATATATATATATATATAATACTTTTATCAGTTTTCATGTATTTCATTTATTTAAATTTTTTTAGTATATTTAGTCAAATAGATTTTAAAGTTACTAAAATATGATATTATTTAATGAAATAAAATAAATATTTATTTATTTATGTGGTGTAGGGCTTTGTCGTACTAAGACATGTGAATGGATGTGGACAGAATCTTGTGAAGTGATACAAGGTTATTGTTAGAAAGATCAAAACAAGACTTTTTTGTTTTCATTAGTTTTTTCTAGTTTGGAAATAGTCTAAAAAAATTAGGACCCACATATTTTTTCTTGCAATTTCTTTGCTGAACCAAACTAAACATTTTCTGGTTTAATTCTTTCCAACCAATTTCTTTCTTTTTTTTGGAAATAGAGAAAGTGTTTGAAATTTTAACTGCATGTTGGTTTAGTTGTATAGGATTTTATTTATAGCGTATTTAGAATTTTTCATGCAACGTACGGTACTATATTTCCATATTTTCCCCTTCTAAGCAATGGCTAAAAACATCGATTATACATGAACCATGAAAACAACTTGCATGATCTATTCACCACGTACATATATATCTATTTTTTTGGGTAATTCACGACACGCTTTAAACTATAAACCAATATTCTTACACTTACCTAAAATAAAGACTGCAGAACCAATGAAAACAGCTTGAAAAACCCGACCAGGAACGTCTGCAACATACTCAACAAGAAATGCCAGTGATCCTGCTAATAGAGTTCCCAACCCTCTGTTTAGTCCTTTGCCTAATGTTGCTCCTGAAATACATATAAAAATGATGAAGTGAAAGGATATGATAGATATATACGTAACCTTATACAAAATAAAAAATCAAAAGAATAAAATTTATTTTAAAAATTGTATTACTTACTTAAAACTTTCATTTTTTGATTTCTTATCTTACGTAAGATTAAATAATCGTAACTTAGAATATATACCTACAGTAAACTCCATGACCACAACCACAGTTAGGACAGCTGACATAGCATTTTGTCCAATCCCTTCGAACAATGGCTTAATTAGATACAACAAAGAAACCAGTGTCAAAGCCAAACCCACTTTCAGAGAATGGATGACCCTTCTTGGGTCCTCTTCACCTACTTTCAATGCTGTTCTCCATGCAAAACCTGAAAACCTTTTCACTCTCACAGCAGCTCTACACATATATTTCCAAGGGCTTGAGCTTCCGTTATTGGTTTCAGCCATTGAAGATAAACTTTAATTATAGCAGTTTCAGTTATATGATATATGTAATTATGTTATGTTTTTAGTTAAGATCAGCATGCAAAAGGTGACGACAAGAAAGAAAGATTGTTTTTCTTTGTTGATGGGGATTTCTAAAACTGGATACAGACAATTTCAGGTTCACTAGAATGAGAAAGAGAAGTTAGTATCTTTCACATAAGCACATTTAGAATGAGGGGAGAAAATTGCCAGCCTCTCACAATAACTGTTTTGCTTAGGATGTAATTACCAGAAGCATACAAATATATAAATAAAGGCTGTTTTGTCGTCACAGTTCTGTAACAGGGACATGATGGTGCACCTTCTTACAGTGGATCCAACAATGTGTAGTACCTCTCCTTTTATCTTGCGCTTGATTTGTTTATTGTCAATTGCAATTATTTAGACTAACGTGTATGGTTATTTTAGACATATCATAGCAGGCTTATTGCTAGTGTTAATTTTGAAGTTGACAATAGCTTATGTATGCTTTTGACTAGGCATGCGCTCAAGCGCACACTTGTAATTGTAATTCATTGTATGCATGTGACAATTTTATGATTTTAAGATTCTCCTACCAAACAAAACAACCCCCTTAAGTCATAAAATTGTCACATGCATACAATACTCTTATAAGCTATCATGTTTAGCAATGTGGTGAACATTGTTGCTTAGCAGCATTTGCAATTGCATGGGGGATGCTAGCGTAGTATATGCAAATTCCCATTGAGTTTTATTGATTTATACTGATTTGTTACTGTGACCATTGTACTTGGAAGAGCTTTATCTTCAAATTTTAGTTTTAACATGGGATAAAACTCCGAATCAGGTTTATATCAATTTATCATCATTTTTTCAACAAGTTACATTAATTTAGACTACCTTAAATGTAATAAGATTATAATTTCATTAAAATGTATACGTTACCAATAAATACTATTAATATTGATCTCGTATATTGTTCTAAAAGTTTGACTCAAGTAAAAAGGAAAAAGAAAAAGTTAATTAATTAGTAAACCACCACCAAGCCAACATCCCATAGTAATAGACTTACCCTACCTGTTGGGTCAGCTTTGAGACAGCAGCCGAGGTCTCCCCAAACCACAAAAGGCTACAAGATTGTCTGTGAAATTTCAAGAAAGCTTTAAACACGTTACAAGTGTTTTCCTGATACAATTTTTAAGAATATTTTTATTTCATAAAAAAATTAAAATTACTCGTTTTCAGATTTCAAGAATAATCACTTTGAAACATATTTTTCAAGAAAAACTACTGGTTTTAATGTAACACTTATTTTTCAAGAAAAACTACTGGTTTTGATGTAACACTTACCAACGTCGTTACTTTGGTCAATTTAATCTTTCAAAATTTTATTTTCATTCAAAAATCATTCACTTTCACTATTTAAATATAAAGGCAAGTATTTAAAATTTAATGAGATACCAAATTAATAGAAAAACTTCTAGACCAAATTGAGCATAAGGGTACTCGAGTGAACTGGAATTTTACCAGGCTTTTACATTGGAAAATGTAAAACTGTTGGCCTTTTTTATTACGGGCTTTGTTAAAGAATAACTGCTACTTGGGTCCAAAAATACTGACAGCACTACTAGGACCATGATGGTTATTATAGTTATATATGGTACATGTATTACCCATTGAAAATTGATGTATTCTACTAAATTAATGCCTGCTCAACCAGTGATCTGAAGATCCGTATATTATTCTACAAATTTTACAATGAAGTTGAGATCCTATTATCCTCCAACTGATCCAGGTGTGACTCAGCGACAAGCCACGGTGGATCCCATCAGCAAATAAGAACTCGCAGATAATATTGAATGGAAAGAAGTAATAAATGTTGCTAAAACCCCACCAGCCAGGATTGAGACTAGGAACCTACTAATAGCCAAAACATCAAAATTCCGTCATGTCATAACCTTCAAATACTGATTCCTTGTCATTAGGATTGTGCCAAGCTTTTGTGTATCCTGCAATTGATGATCATAGAAAATTGTAGAGAAAGCATTCACATAATGTTGGTTAAAATAGATGAGGGAAGAAAGAGCTTGATTTACCTTGCATGAATTTACCGGAACTCATCATGGTAATCCTCATATTCATCTTCATCATTATTGAAAATAGCACTATAAAATACATACGGGTTCTCAATCATCTCAGTCAAAGTAAGCCGGCCATCTTTGTCAACGTCTGCCTGTCATAACATTATTTCACGACTTCATACAAAGGTTACTGATGAAATTAATGCATGATGTTATGCAACAGATGTTGGAGTGCACAGTGAGCCATCTTTGTCGGTAACTGTTAGTCATAACATTATTATGATGTTTAATGAGATGTTACACAACAGACGAAAGAGGAGTGCATGCTGAGGCCATGACGGATATAACCCCTCCAAAATCAGAAAGATTGGTTAACATATAATACTTCAGAATTCACATTGTTCAACAGAAAATAAATATTCCCAGCTCTCCCTCCAAAGAAAAGGAAAACCATTCCATTCTTCGCTTTTGAAACATTGTATATAAGGGAAGATTGTTAATACACAATACTTTACATTGTTAAATACAAGATACGGACTTCCGCCCTCCTAAATCAGTATTCTCTAAAATAAGTTTTCTTAGCAGCAAGGAATGGTGATTAATCTGGCCATTCTAATAATCTATGCACTTAGTATGTAAAAAATGAGACATTATTTAACCATAAACAAATGTGAAACGTGCATTTTCTACAGCTAAAAGGTTGGAAGTGGAGAGAAGAAATAGATAATAAAATTGTTAAAATAGTAAAAAGCAAGCAGATAAAATTTATATCCCAAAATGATTTGCCGACAAAACAACTATAAAATATTTTCATCTTAAAGAATGGGATTGCAGTAGTGAGCGATTTGGATTTTAAAGATACCAAAGGGAAGGAAGAATTATTGATTACAAGCTACCACCAATACCATAAAGTGCAATTATCTATCGGCATACCAATACCATAAAGTGCAATTATCTATCGGCATAGCTATAGTACGAGTCATTGTTGATTTTGGATTTGGCTCCTCTAAAATGAAGCAATTACACTTTAGAAGATAAAGTGTACAAATAGCTGTAAATTAGAAAATCAATGGTTGAGATTATAACAAATTAAATAGTTTGTTATAGATTTTCTTATATCTTATCATAATCCCAACTGTTGCTTATCATAATCTCAATAGATGTTAGTGCACTTTATCCTCATAAGTTCACCCGCTCACGTTAGAGGAGCCGGATCCATTATTGACACCAAAGATGGAGCGAGGTCAACAAATGAAGAGTCGCCCTCAGAACCATCAAGATATAGAATACTTATGAGCTTTATCAACTAAATGATATATGATATTATTACTTCTATATGTTGAGTACTAAAAATAACTAACAATTTTTATTTTTTTGAACTTTTGTCTCTAGGTAAATACACTGTAACAGGTAAGCATGACAGATATTCACCCATTAGTAGGGTGTAAACTGCGAAGTAGAAGAAGGCTACATAGCACACAACTCACACTCACTTGGTCAGGGAATTGTGGTTGGCATTTGGCAAGGGATTCTAACAGTAAGCACATGCTTCCATGTCAGGAGGATCATGAGGAAAAAAGAAAAATTGGTGATGAAGGGGAAAAGAGAATCATGCAAGGATTGAATGTTGGATTGTATGGGAGGTTACACATCTCTCAAATGACTTTTGGTACATTTTATTCTTTTTCATTTCTGTTTTTAAGTTGGGAATTATTCCCACCTTTTCTATGATCTAAGAATTAGAAAGTATTTACTCAAAACAGTTATAGATGTAATCCATGTTATGCCTGCCTATAGCTCAATATCAATTGAATAAGTACTCATTTGCATATGATCAGATGTCTTTGGAAGAATTGGCACCTTTTGTCAACTAGAAAAGTATAATTATTGTAAAATTAAATACACTACCTGTGAAATGATATAATCTGCTTGTTGCTTTGCATAATAATGTTCAGATGGATGGAGTTTCCCAATTATAGGCAATAGTTCAACATCTGACAAGTACCTATAAAGATTGAGATGATAACCCAAAATCAAAAGATAGTATATTATCACCACCATCATGATTCAAAAAAAGTAGACTAATGATGAAAATAAAACAGGTGAATACCCGTCCCCATCCTTGTCAAGCTGAGAAAACAACAATCTAGCTGGAGCATCATTCGGATGATCAGCATGTGAATCATTGTGACTTTCTTCATCATAGTTTCTTACCAAATCAAACAGCCCATGGAAAAATTCGTTAAAGTTGACCTTCCCATCTCTGTCTGAATCTCGTTCCCTGTCAAAAAGAAATGGGTAAATCAAGCAATAGTAAGCCAATGCAATGATATAAATAAAGTAATAAACTAATTGCATATCAACTGAAGATCCCATTCACTTCAGACAAATTATTTAACAAGAAGTATGTATTGTTCACGTTTCTAATATTTGGCACAATAGTCAGTGAAAAATTAATCTAATATTGAAACTTCTGGAGGAGACAACTAACTGCAAGGAAAAAGTCATTTTCTTGAACAAACCACCCACAAATCCATCACTTAAAAAGCCATCAGCTGGGATGACTAAACAAAGGATTGAAACATTCAACTTCAATCCTAATATAGGACACACGGACATGGATGATCACAAGAAATCCAGTCTACAGTGCACGAGTTACAAAAATGTACAGAGATTAAAGATGACTATACTAGGCTACAGATAGTTGGGGAACAAAAGGAAGGCTAAGAATGGTTGAAGTACTTTATGGTAAAAAAAAGAGTACCATATACAGCAATACCACATTTCTGAAACAAATAGTCATATATCTCCATCTCTACCAGCCTTGCTGTTTAATAGAAGTTCTCCTATTAAGACTAGAAAGCAAGCAAATTATAAGACACCATCACCCTTAGCTCATATTTATGTTGCACGCTTCACTCAATCTCCTCTTTTTTACTCTCACTTTTGCCTCCCCTATTTTTGCTGCCTCATCTCTCATCATCGACGACTCTGTTATTGGTGAGAGCCACCTATTAATTTTTTATTGCTTTTTTTTTGTGATTATTGCTTTCTTTTGCTTTGACCCTGTGATCCTGTTTTTGTGTCACCTTATTCTTTTTTTTTCTTATTATTCATTTTGTGCCCAAAGTACGTTCCTTTTTAGCAATGAATGTCTTATATTTTCAAGTTCCCCCAGGGCATTGTTTGGTTTATATCTGATTCTTTATTTTCCTATTATTGATAAATGTGAATGTTTTTAGTTTGTGCTTTCATTCCTTATAATAAATAAATAAATGTCACCTTATTTGCAAATAACCAAAAGAATTTATGTTTAAAATAGTATCTATTATATTTATTAGTTGAGGGCATTATTGGAAATATAACAATATTACTAGGTATATTTTTCTTACACCAAACATGAGAATGAGAAAAAATATAACTTATTACTAGGAAAATTAGTTGATAAACAAACATGAGTAACAATTTACCCAGGAATCACTTACCTGTGAAAGACTTATCCAAAAAAAGAGCTAAAAATCTTAACTTCTACCAAACAATACCTAAAGGCTTCAACTTGAGAGCACTTTTAACATAACAAAACATTAAAAAAAAAAGCATTTTGAAGTCAAATAGCTAACAAAGTAAAATATAAACTTCTAGATAAACCACGATTCAAATCATAAGTTACATATAGACCGAATAACAGATACAGCCCTCCAAAAAAATCGAAAACAAGAAATTGATAGAAAGTCACTGACAAAACAAAGGCAACTAGGGACGAATAAACAGTAGATGTAGTGGGTGATAGAGAGACAGTAGGTGTAGTGGGTGACAGAGAGACTAACCAACAATAGAATACTTAGGAAGAGCATCTATTGTCGATAGAGGCAAAGCATTCAGAGAAGAAATAGGGTTTTTTTCATTTTGGTTTCTCTTAAATAATTGTGGGTAGCTTTCAAGAGAAAGGATCGGCCTATTCCCTATCTTTACAATGAAACTTTTGAAAAAAAAATATTTTTTTCACTTTTCAGAACCAGGTCATGACCTGACTCATTTTTGTGTGCAACTTGTCTTGCTGCATGAGGCCATAGACTCACGAGTCGCGGTTCACGTGATTCAACTGTGATACAAACGATTCAGCTTCTGGACAAAAACAAGATGATGTCTGATCCACATCTCTAGGCATCAGAATCATATCAAATCACCTTAATTGTAATGAGATTCATGCGATACTAACTACAATGATTGAAGATATAAGCATATCATCCAAGATTTTAGAAAAAGAGAAAGAAAGCCATCCGAACACCATCACTCTACCTTTCATAGTAGGGAAGCAGACACAGCCATGTCCTAAACTTCCAAAAATTTATGGCTAGAAAATAAGCAAACTATAGCACCCGTGAGGTCAATTATGTGTATTGTATTCAGTTGGGGACATATGTAATATGTTAAAATTTAAGTTTATGTATTCCAATGACAAACAGAGAAGCAACTATTTGTTGCTTTGGGATGAACACCAATTCTTTCCTTTTGGTTTTTCAGTTATAGGCTTGTAAGCTAGAACTCTTCAACTGTAGAATTTCTATCCCTGGTCCTTGGATTTGTTTCCTTGTCTGGAACCATTTAATCTGACACCAAATTCTTAGCTTAAACAGGGGCTGTAAATTCTCTGGCTCTCTCAACTTGGTACATAAGTTTTTTCCTCTTGTAGGCAGATTTTCCTGTTGAAGACTCTGAAGGGATGAAATACTTCAGGTCCTAGTTAATTATCAGAGTATGCTTTGTTGAATAGTCCAACAGATTGCCCGCCTAAAGTGAATTGGTAATTTGTTATTTGGAGAATGAAATAGCTTTAGAGTTATTTAGTAATATGGCCTGGTCATTCCTATGTCAAATACTTTATTTTTACAGTACATATACTTTTACACATAATTTTATTGGTCAAATTACCTTAACGAAGATACACAACTTGATACTTAAATTTGAGAAATATAAACCAAGACTACAGAGATGTTAGGGGAGCAGTGTTACAAACATAAACCACTTAGGGCAGGTTTAGGCAGACAACTTAATTAAACACTTATTTCATGAGAGCTTATGCTATATATTTGACCATGAAATTTATTAAAATGAGCTAAGAAGATGAGCTTCAGCTAGAAAACTATTGAAATGAGTCAAAAAAGCTTAATGAATCTTAAGCTCTTCCAAATGCCCCTTTAGCATGAAAAAAACAGTGTGTTAGAATATATGAAAAAAACATCCAACAGCAGTTTGATTATATCATAGATCAATATGGAACATCTTAGAGGATTCACTTCCATATTTCTTAAATACCTCATGATTTGCTTCCTTATTCAGATAAGTTTAAGATCTGGTATTTTAGTGCGTATAAATAAAGGTTAGGACTATATATTTTGCAAAAACATTACAACACACAAGAAAAATGTTATTCAAAGTCTCCATTCTCTCAATTTCCTCCCTAACCCTATAATTTCAACATTAGAATTGAGCTGTTGTAGGTTCTTATGATATGTGTGTTACCTGACTTCCTCCTTGCACAACCACAGTTGAAGCTTCGGGTTTTTGCTGTCAGCTGGGTGCAGAAAGCTAGAAGACAACAGGAAAAAGGAAATCATTAGCAATTCAGCATCAATTTGCCGTGCACACAGAGACACTAAGTTTTTTCGACCCTTAGTTCCATAGCAAGTAGCAGAGTGGAAACTCACTCATTGAACTCAGTCAAGTTCAGAAGACCATTTCCATCAACATCCGCTGCATTAAAATGCTCCTCTTTCCACCAACCCATATCATAACCAAAAGACTCATTATCTGTCAAAAAACAAAAACAAAATAACACAAACACAATTGAAACCACACAGTCACAAAGGTATGGAACCAAAATCATAACTGTCAAAAAAACACAACGCAGTTCAGAAAAGTATCAATCAAAATTCACAACATTCACAAAGGCATTTAATAAAAAAAAAACTAAACACAAAACCATCTCCAAAAAAACACTCATTTATTTATCAAATAACATGCCAAATCAATATTAACTATTAAATTTTTCAATTTCCACAATTTCATTTACACAACTGATTGCCACCGAATACAAAGTGCTTTTTGGTTCCCAGTTGTTACAACTGGAACGGAGTTGGTGCCAGTTAAACAAAGCAGGTTTGGCCAACAACACTGTCTAATGGTCAATGTTGTTCAAAACTTCTTCGAACTCCGTTCGAATAAACGTTCTGCACAGATCGGAATTGGCCAAATGAGAAGATATTCATCCATTGGCTCAACTGACTAGAATATCTCACAGAGTATAAAGAATCAATATTAACCATGAAATAATTTTGTTTGTTACCAAACAAACTTAAAAAGCACAGAAAACTTGTTTATGGTCAACACCAATTGGGCGACCCCGAAACCAAAACAAGCACCTGGATGGTGCCTCGAATTACAACACACTGACCATTAGATGGTGTCATGAAATTCCATTATGTAACTGGGGTAGCAAAAATACGCCAAGAGATCTATAGAGAGAGAGAGAGAGAGAGAAGGGACCTGCATTTTGAACCCAACTCGGAGGATCATACTCGGAGAAGGAAACAAGGCCATCACGGTTCTTATCGTGAAGATCCATCTCCCTCTGTGTGCGGTGGAGAACCTCGCGCTGAGCCAGCAGAAGGTTCCAGAGAGTCAACTCGTGCTCGGAGACGAAGGAATCGGTGGGGTCCACATCTATCTTGGGGAAGAGAAGAATCAACCTGTTGGTGACGTTGAACTTGTCCTCGTCGTTGAGGTAATCCTCGGCGTCCATGAAGTCCTCCCACTCGGGCTGCGACTCGTGACCCGGTGCGGATTCCAGTTCGGGGTGGCTATGGTGAATGTGTTGTCTTTCCCATTCCTTGTCCTCGCGGTGGCGCTCCAGCTCCGCCACCAGGGGGTCGAAGGGGACGGCGCGGTGGCGCGACGGAGACAGGGTGAAGTTGGACTTGAGCTTGAGGCGGCGATGGCGGTGGCTGGATTGGTGGTTGAGTGGGGAATAAGAGAGGAACAGGAGGAGAACCACCGCGACGGCGATGTAAATGAATATCGACGCTTTTCCCATTATTGCATTCAACGAACACCGACCAGATCTATGAAAAACATGTGCTTTTTCAATTCAACGCTTTTCTTTTTTCAAATTCTTTAATCGCATCTTTCTCTAATCTAAATTATGATTTACTTTCACTGGTTTTTTAGGTTTGGGTGGGTAACTTCTCCAAACCTTTGGTTTGGGATGGTTTTGCATAATCGTTTACTTTGGTGCTTCTTGTGATTTGGTGTCTTTCTTCGAAAGAAAGAACACTTGTCACTCCCCTTCAATTTTTCTTTTTTATCATACCACTTAAATGGAAGAAAATATGAAAAATTATTTTAATCTTTTCTCTAGTTTTATGATAGTATAAAATTTAAAGAAATAGGGTTAATGTATAAGTTATTTTTTATCACGATGTAGTTTTAATAATGAAATTATATTTCTCCCCCATGACATTTTTTTTATAACTAGATGTGCCTAAATAAAAAAAAAGATTAAAACTTAATAAGCCTAGGAGTAAGAATTCTTTAATATCATTCAATAATAACTAAAATTAATCAAAAGGAGGCCTAGAGTGGATAACAAATTTATAGGATTTGATTGTAAGAATAATTAGTTAGGTAATTAGCAGGAAGATTAGCCTCCTTGAAAACATGAGTCAATTTAACCGACCCTTATTTTTGTAGGAGGGCATAGATTTTATGCACAAACACTCTAACTCCCAGATGAGGTTTGGAGAAAACTGATATGACTTAGACAACAATTTGAGAATTAATTTGAACTATCATCTTTCTATAATTGTAATCCTAAGCAAGGTAAAGACCCTCATAAATGCCTTAGAATTCAATAGAGAGAGTAGGACATAACCTAATTTTCTAGAATAACCACTCAACCAATCACCATTTTGGTTTCTAAATAGGCAATCACATCTAGCCATATTAGCACTAAGGCTAGCACCATCATAATTAGGGTAGAACTAATCCTTGAGAAGGGATTCCATGAAATGAAAATTTGACCAAAATTGATACTAGAGGGACTAGGGGCCATACTAATAGGGGTGGTTGGGTATGAAAGGTGATGCGAAATAGTTTATTAGAGAAACATTGGCCTAGTGAATATAGGGTCATGCACCTCTTTGTTACACCATGACCAAAGGAACCAGCATGTTGTGGACCAAACCTCAATCCAAAGATGGGTAAAAGTATCATTGAAAGTGCAACGCAACTTGCTTTGAAACTGATTCGGTCATGATACCGACCCATGGGCAATATGGTAACTTGATCTCAAGTCGTCATTCAGGACGGGTATCCTGCATATTAAGGTGGTATAACACTGACCTTCTGACATTGTGCATAAGGCTCTTAAGTTGACTTTGGTACGGTTCATTCTCTCGATACCAGAAAACCAAAGTTAACTTATGCATCAGTGTGTTGGACAAGTAACTAATAAAGTAACAGACATGTAGGTAGAGCTGTTAGGAAATGTCCATTTCATGTGTCAACCTTTTTGCAATGGATCAGAATTGTACTAACACAATATACGAGAAACCTTTTGGGCAAGATGACTCTTTCATTACCCCTAGGTATAATTGTCTACAGATTATCAATGAAAGGTGGGACATTCTCACTTGAACTTATACTTAAGCTATGATATTTCCCTTGAATATTCACTGACTTAAGCGTCGAAATGTCCTTACAAGTGATACATCCTTTCGCTCCACAACACATATGGCTGATGATTTTGGTATGAGGAATCACTCCAATACTTTTGTTTCCCCATTGGAGTAAAGGATATAATAATGGATCACCATTAGACTGGTGTAAAATCTGAATATACAACATCTATTGAGGACTAGTCACCATGCTAAACCTTGTATCCCGACCTAGACCAATTCAAAAACCATGAAGTCATATCAAAAGAGAAGAACAACAATCTATGATGAAGATTAACCAAGTGGTTCTAGACCAAATTAACTAAGGGATAATCTCGACATGGAGAATAGATTCCTTGGATATAAGGCAGTTGTGACATAAGGGATTACCAAGACCCTATTTGCTATTCCCGTTGTTGACAAGTGGTCTACCATGAAGAAAAATCATAATGAAAACCTTGACCTTCTTAGGCACCTTTATCTTTTAGCAGGGGGAAGGGGAATTAAGGAGAACCAGACAATATCTTATAGATTGAGCTAACAGTGATAAATCTAGTGGTAGCATAAGGTCACCTCACAAAATCAGAACAATCATCAGGAGAAGGGGAGAACAAGACATAGAATCTTTCAACAATATTAGCAAGGAGATTGGAAAAAAGGAAATCCTAATCCCATTTGCCATCAACATTGATAACATCCTTAACAAGGAGACTAGAATTAACAATAGTTAAAAAAGGCACATAATCATGCAACTTATGAGAGTCAAGCAACCATACTTAGACCAAAAATAGGCAGAGGAACCATTAATCATACTTAAGTTCTGAGAGATAAGGGGCCAAAGGTCAACTATAGTTTTCCAAAAATAGTCAAAAGACTTGACTTTAGGAATAGAGGCATAATCATGTCTCTTGGCATATTTGGCAAGCAAAACATCATTATAAAGAGAATGAGTTTGAGCACAGAAAGCCCAAACTACTTTGAGAAGATTGGAAAATTTCATGATATGAAGGTTTGTGAAGGCCAAGCCCTTAATCTCCTTAGGAATCAACATAGTTTCCCAACCAAGAACACGATACTTCTTTTTTCACAACCAAATCAGCCTTAACAATGTTTCTTTAAAGCTTGTGAATGTGTTCAACAACACCTCTTGGTAGAGGTATGGACATCGTAGAATAAACTAAAAGAGCCTGCAAAACAAATTTAAACAAAGTAATTTTGTAAGCAAGCGACAATTAATTACCTCTCCAGCAGTTAGTTTGAAGGAAAGCTTTTCCATAAGGAAGTTGTAGTCAATTTTCTTAGGTTCCTTATGCATAATGGGAATTCTTAGATATTTCTCGAGGGGAAGTGGTTTCTTTAGATCCAGTCATGGATATCAAGGATTGTTTTACCTTGTGAGAGACATTCTTGGATGAGAGAACTTAAGTTTTCTCGACTGTAACCATCTAGCTCAAAATATTACAAAAAGCATGAAGAGTGTAAGGTACACTACATTTAATGGGAGGCTTTCCTAATGAGAAGATTGTCATCGACAAACTTAAGGTGGGAAATAGGGGGCCATTCTTCCCCATCCTAAAAGGAGTCCAGTTGCCTTGAGACATTGGTGTTAGATACCAATTTTAGGTTATTTTTAATGTAAAATTTGTCTTTAAATTGATGTTTAATTGTTCATTTAATAAGAAAATTGTCCTCATTATGTTTAGTTGAAGCATTGCCATAATTTTGAGCTTACAAACTATTTTTGATGTGTTTTTGCAACTTCAAGAGAGAAAATAAAAGAAAGAGAGTGCTTCATTTTTTGCCCTTGACGAGTGACAATAAATTTTCTCTTGCCACTTCGTTCACTTTGGATCAAGCTAAAATTTTGATATGTGATGCATGACATTTAAATCTTCATTTTGAACGGTCGAATTGTATTTTCAAGGTTAGGTGTAACGTCTTGCCTAATTATTAAACACTAACCATGCAATTAAAAGTTTAATTAAACAAACAATGTTATACCGATTAATAAAATACTGAGGAAAATTTTTCACGATATTTAAAATATTTAAAAGTGAAGGAAACCCGATGCAAAACTTAAGCAAGTACCCCGGATCATTAAATAATCTATCTCATATATGAAGATATGAGAATGTACCAAGAGTGCTCCTTGGATAATCGAGCTCAAGATCGTCACAAGGGAAAATTGGAAGGTATAATTAAAGTTGAGAATGATGAAAATTTATAAAAAGAGGTTGAAAGATGCACCATCAAATTGTTAAACATTAATAATGTCACTTCATATTGGTAACAATGTTTCTATAGTTCATGGAACCCAAAACAATCAAGAAAAATGGTTAAATGAAGCAAAAAGAAGAAAATGGGATCAGGGCAACTCGCTTGAGCGAGGCCCTGACTCGCTTAAGCGAGATGAACAAGGGTCGCTTGAGCGAGCCCGTCCACGCGTGAGCGAAATCCCTCCAGAACCTTAACCACATTCGCTCGCTTGAGCGAGTCACGCTCGCTTGAGTGAAATCGCCACAGAATTGTTCTGCCTGGCGCTCGCTCGAGCGAGGCCAAGCCCGCCTGAGCGAGATTTATCCAGTAAGCACCTCTCTGATGCACGCATGTCTCGCTTGAGCGAGATTAGGCCAGAGGCCACACCACTAATGCTGAGGGCTCTCGCTTAAGCGAATTTTGCAGTACATGTGTGGAAACTTAAAAGTTTCACATAATCTTACATGCTTAAACATTCACATGCACCACTTGGCCTAAATTATTCTTCTATATATATTCAAACATGCATTTGGGATTTATTCCAACTAATCATACACATCAATCTTAATTCTAATTCATCAAATGCATCACAATCAAGCTTATCACCTCACATACTTTTTATAAAAGATAGAAATTCAGGAAATTCATCATTCATTTATCAAATTGGGTAACAACCAACATCATAATCACATAAACAATCTACCTCATCAACATGCCAATCACACACATAGCTAAATGATCAATTACCCAAGTGGCTCCATACCACTTGGTACCCCTATACCTACGAATGCTACTTAAAATTGCATACACAACCTTAACTCATTAATAAACCTCCACATTTACATAAATTAACAAACATATATAACCATCATTCCGGGTTCCTCTTTGCCCTGGCCTCATTTAATGTTTGCCTCAGTGGTATGCATCCATATCCTGTCAGCAGTCACTAAAACCACAATAGAAAAAGGGGTGAGTGACTGGAATTAAAGATCAACATAGAAACAAATACATATACTAGGAAAGTATAATCTAGCTACCTTCCTAGTCAAGGTACCGTCCATTATTACTTTACACTCACGTTATGCTTTTACTGGCTACTTCAATTCTCCTTTTTCTTTTATACTAATAACAACTCAAACATTTTAAGTCTACCACTAATTCAGAACCTCAATATTATCATTCAATTATTAATCATAGTCTTATCATTTCTCGTTTTCACCTACCATACTAACTCAATCATACATATCATATTTTGTAATTATACTAAAGGATTGTATCAAAACCATCATTAAACGTCAATACCAATCAGTCACTTCATCTGAATCATACATTATATATACCTATATGCATAAAACATAACTCATTGGGCACGAAATCATTCACGATATAACCTTCTATAACCCAGTTCATCACACGTATACAACACCACTATAAACATCAATACAAGTCAAGACATGTAAAGCATAACCGACTCTCATGTAAATAGTATGACACCCTAGTATCCGGATACTAAAGGATCAACCTTCAGCTGGGGGTCCTACTTGACACCCCATGGACCCTGCTTGGTCCACTGAGTCTTGCTTGACTCTCCACCTCAACCACTGGGTCCTACTTGACCACTGGGTAGCTCAACTGGGCACAAAAATCACAGGAGCCAGAAAACGAGGGGCTACACATACCATCGGCCGTCGCACACCACATAATCACACACAACATCATGTCATTATGACTTCAAACATCATCACACCTGTCCATAATTGTCAGAAACTGACATAAAATATCGCACAGGGCGGTCACACAGATCCAACCCTCACCAGCTATGTTCCCATATTCCACCATCATCACTTCATGATTCTCATCAAGTTATGCATAATTATAATCACACATACTAACATATATTATCTCAATTATCAATTATATCACGTGAACATTACTAATACAATCAACATACCATATCACATCCAGTCAGGAATTCATTCATGCATTTATCATCATACATTATCATCAATTAAGACAATGTTCATGATATCCATATACCTACACATATACCTACAACATTACTATCAGTATTAGTAACACATCATTTGCTATCCCTTTTGCTTATTAACTTGCAATCCATCATCACTTTGATTTTATCATTAGCTCATGCTCTTTATTCATAATTTATAATCACACTATCTTATTATAAACTCTTTCCACATTTCTCCCTTACCATAGCCATCCCTTATGATCTATAGCATTACACACTCTCTCACTCTATATCATACAAATATTATCCATATACGTATTATCAGTTACAATTGGTCTTATTTCACATTATGGATTTCACATTCTCTTACCTCATTTATACCTTTTTATGAATGTACCTAGTTTACTCTCAATTCCTTATTTCCAAATATTCCCTTATCATGATGCTATTACACCTTTTAATCATTTATCAATTTATTAGTTAGCCTACCCTCTTTACTTTAATGACTTTCTATACTTCCGTTTCACATACTAAATCATCTGAATTAATTTGAAATAGTTAGAAGCGGCTATGATATACCTCTTTTCCTATACGCCAATTATGTAATTATATTTCTATATTAATTTTAACCCAGCACACCCCCTTACCTTGATTCCAACGCTCTTGAACCGTTTCGTAATTTATCGACAACATAAACTCGTATAATTTTTCGGTTGTTAATTACAAAACCCACGATCTTCGATAATCTTCCGAAGCTTCGTTTCGACACCTACGATCATTGAAACGTATAACCCATTAGCCGTTAACAATACTCCTTGCTTATAGAACCTCAATCAAGCTCCGCAATGTCATGGAAATGAAAAATCAGAACCCCCCATGCATGAATGCATTTCGTCCAAGAGAAAGGGGAGAAGAGAAACTTGCAAAATTGGACTACCCATCACCATAAGAGTCATTTCCAAGCTTCCATCCACAAAGAGAAGGCAAAACCGAACCCCCCCCACATGCAAATGCCAAATTCGACTAGAGAGAAAATGAAAATGAGAAAGGAAACTTGAATTTGAGGGTACCAATAGACTCACCTCGTTGTCGGGATTCCAAAAATGTGATCAATTTAAAGTTTCAACGTGAAATCGCCCTCCAATTTTGAGCTAGAAGCTGACGGCCATTAAAGAGGGAGGAAAGAAGAAGAAGTTCGCGTGCAAATTGTGAAGAAGGAGAAAATTGAGTTTTTAATTTCATTAAGGGCATATCATTCATTTTCCTATTTCTTTTTTTTTTCTTTTAAAAACTGAAATAAAAACTTACTTTTAACCTTTCGGTAACTTTCAAACTTACCATTTCTTATCTAAATCTTATTTGAAATTTAATGACCAACCAATCAAATAATTTCATTTAATCTCATAACATCTAATTATTTAAAATTGTAATTATATTGAATAATAATGATTTCTAAAAATCTAAAATCAATTTGATGATAATTATTAATTGATCTGTCCTGAACCGGGGTCAAGAGATCCGGTGTCTGGTCAGTCACAAATAGTAGATGATTACTTCTCTGAAGACCGGTTATAAGAGTATCCGGTTTATATATCCGATGTCTCTGTATGATGAGAGCGGATTGGGCGTCTTGGAGGTCCTTCACACCGTCCTTACGCGTTGATGTGGGCGAAAGGTGGTGTCACCTGCAAAGATTCTCCGACGCTCAAGTCAGTGATGATATTCCAAGTGAGGAATGTTTTTCAGAGAGTAATTATAAGTTGATAGAGTCAAAAGATCCTTCCCTTCGTTGATGAAGAGAGTTCATATACCTGATTGGCTCGATATTCGAGGATCCGTTAGTGGGGAACCACTAACCTCCAATAACGCCTTAAATTATTATTTTATTGCGCACTTACCAGTATGATTGGGTCAAGTGGCTATTTTATATTGAGCGTAGGGAGTATAGGCTAGAATTAAGGGACAAATTGATCATTCCCGTGAGCAGATTTTGGCTCGTAGTGCAGGGAATTATTGATTGGTCCCTGTAGCAATGCCTTCTGTCTTCTGCATAGTGACGTATATGTTATCCGGTGTCATGGTGTTATCCTGGACAACCGGTATAGGGAGAGCGCCTGATACAGAATTAAAGTCCGGATGTATACCGATGACACCAGTTGCACGTTGACATCTTGATAAAGACGTTGAAATATGTCTTACAGATCGGATACCGGTATCAAGACCGGATCATAAATATTTTTCCGCCAATCATCGATTTTTAAATTAATTAACCGGGATGTTACATCGCTCAAACGACTATTTTTCTGTTTAAGCGGATGTATCAAAATTTTGGGCAATGGCTCGAGTAGCCATTATATCACTCGGGAATAGGGTTTCCATGCTTGTTTGTGGATGAGAGTGGAGTGAGGAAAGAGAGATTTAGGTATTCAATTTTGAAGAGAATGAGAATAAGGTTTTGATTTTGAACAAGTTTTCACTTGATCGTGTTTTTCTATTCACGATGGTGGCTCAATTGTGCTTCTCTATTCATGGTGGTGGATCAGTGGTGTTTCTTAGTTCCCAATGGTGGCCCTATGGTGTTTCTTTGTTCATGATGGTGGTCTAGATCTCGTGGGTGGCATTGAGGTGGGAAAAGATGACATATGTGGAGAAAGAGAATTTGGGGGCTTATGGAAGGGATGGTGTTTGAGGGAGAAATAAAGTGATTTGGAATTATTAATTTTTATTTTTTAAAATTAAGAAATGATAGGTGGTGACACATGCAATGTTGAGGTGGCAAAACGTTTGTCATTCAACACTTAATATGAAGAACAAAGACGGAATTTAGCCAACCTAAAAGAATTAATGGATTAAAACCAAATGTTTTTTCTATAAGTCAATTATGAAAATTTTAAGATGATTAACAATGCATTAAAACCTTTTAAAAATTTTGCTTTCTTATGAGCATTTTATTTATCTCCGTTCTTCACTAACTAAATATTTCATGCTTAAACTTAAGATAACAAAATAAGAATATCGTACAATTATAATAATTTTTATCATTTTTATAAAATTAACAATATTACAGTCTCAACAATGCAAATAAACTTACATTTCACGACCAACTATTATGGCTGTATTTTATTTTTAAAGTATACAACATTACATTTTTCTAAATTCAACTAGAAAAAAACTAAAATGAAAAACATGTCTAGTTTTTTTTTTTATTATGTAATGATGTATTGAAATAAATTCTAACTTATATTATAAATATTTTCAAAATAATTAATTAAAATTATTGTTTTACATTTTTTTAATCGTACGTTAACTTTAATATGTGTTTAATTTTTTCATTGGAATTAAGGATAATACATACCTACATATATATTCATATTTTTTACTTTATTAAAATTGTAATTGGTGTTTTTTGTTTTTACTTTTTCTTACATGTAAAATTGAAAAAAAGTTAATGATACACGAAGAATATATAATGGCTAACATCATATTATTATATATGTTGGAAAAACTAAAAAATAAAGTGTACGATTTTAACTTTAAATAAATTGATTTAAGAAATAGTTTTAAAAAAGTTAACCTTAATTAATAGAGTCATTTTCCTACAAGCCCAATAACGTCACTAATGCCAAAGAAACAACAGTAGGAACAATATTTAAAGTTATTGGTTTAAGTTTTTTTTTTATAGTAAAATCAAGAAGGGGTTGTAATTATCATGTAAGAGCACACAAAACAAAACCAGTACATAGAAACATCACCATGTCAAAGAAGTTGAGGAAGTGGGGTTTAATTCTATACAGTTGATTTTTCCGTTGCTTATCTACAAATCTGGAGAGAATATCTAAAAGAAGAAACAAAAACCAGTTACACCTTGAACCTTAAATTCGTGCGGAAACCCATCAATGCTAAATACAACTTGCTGAAGCTAAGTGATACATCAAGTGTCTTCTGGAGTGAAAGTTTTCTTGAACAAACCACTTCATGTGTGCAAATGATAAGTGAGTGAATTCATGGCATGTGTGCAATACGAACATCACGTGAATGTATGCAAAGAAGCTAATCTTTAGTAAAGAGGAAGGGGATGCATTCTCACAGCAAGTAAAGGAGTATTTGTGTTAAGTGCATGTGGGTTATGTAAAATGGTAAGGGAATAGGTTCCTTATTGGGTCGTTTTTTAGAAAAACATTCCCCAGAAAGTTTTTTAAACTGTTTACCAACAAAATCTTCCTATGGGAAGGAAAGGGTGGAAAAAATTTTAGTTATATTTAAAACAACATTCTCAAAAATCATTTGAGTATAATAAATACTGAGAAAACATAATTCTCTGGAATGATAAAACATTTTGTATACCAAAAACTCCCATAAAAGAGTCTCAATTTGGACTTTCATTTTGCAATTATTCCCCCTTATTCATGTTTATTCATTTTTGTCTTCGTTAAGTCATGTAGTTGGGGAACACCAAACTCGAAAGAAAAATTAACATCATGACAAAGAGAACATGCTTGATTGCACACAAGTTCAACAAATAATTCAAATGTTGAAATCTGTCACCATCCCTAAACTCTCATCTCTCTCAAACACTTTGGAGTTTGGACATGATCTCCACCACTAGTGACAGTCCTCCTAAAATCTCAATTTTTCCATAATTATGATGAAATCACCAGATTCTGTTTCCAAAAAGCTGAAAGTAATTCTTTCACTAAGCTCTTTAGTTGCATGTTCCTTACGTTTCTCCTCCTACATTATGCAACACAGTTAGGATGATATTTCATTGAGTAACTCAGCTTCAATTATCCTCAGTCCAATTGTGTCTAGCATTTTATAAATGTCTGAAGAACATTCATGATTTGTGTCGCCTGCCAAGAAGAAATGAACTCTGCCCTGCACTTCAATCGAGCTCCAACCAGCAACTTTACTGGTAACTCCCTCGACCATTAATCTGCGAACTCTAACAGCATCTTCCCATTTTCTTGCTTTTGCATATATTCCAACTAACTGAACATAATGCCCCGAACTGGTTGGATCCAACTGTATCAACTTATTTCCAATCTTTTCTCCCATTTCTACTAATCCATGAAACTTACAAGCATCAAGCAGTGTACCCCAGATTACAGGGTCAGGTGTAACTGTCATTGTGTCAATCAATTGAATGGCTTCACCAATTAAACCAGCTCGAGCCAGGAGATCAACCATGCACCCATAATGCTTCACCTCTGGTTGAATGCCATAACCATCCACCATTAACTTAAAGTAATGCTTTCCTTCACTAACCAAACCAGCTCTACTACAAGCATATAGCACACCTACAAAAGTCACATTTGTCGGGGAAAAACCTCCACTCACAAACTTCTGAAACAGCACAAGCGCTTCCTTCGCACGATCATGCGAAGCCAGCCCACAAATCATGACATTCCAAGTCTGTACATCCTTCTTCAACATCCCATCAAACAAAACCTTTGCCTCTTCAATGCAACCACACTTTCCATACATGTCAACCAAAGCATTTCCTATTGGTACAATCACAGGAAACCTCAAGGACTCAATGATGGAATGGATGAACCTTCCATATGCAAGCAAACCCAACTGGGCCGAAGCCGAAAGTAAGGTAAGGAAAATAGACAGATTGGGCCTCAACCCCCTTTCCATCATCACTCTAAAACACTCGAACCCATCTTTGAAAATCCCATTTTGAACATACCCCATTATCATGGTGCTCCAAGACACAACATCCCTCTCAGGCATTTCATCAAACACCTTCTCCGCAACACGAACTTCCCCATTTCTCACCAAACCAGCTAAAATGGAGTTCCACGTGACCACATTGCTGGAAAGGGTGTCCTCCTCGAACACCCTTTTGGCAGAATCAACACTGGAACACTCACAGTAAAAGTGAATCAACGCGTTGCGAACAAACACGTGGCAGGCATAACCGAGCTTGATCACGTGCGCGTGAATTTGAACCCCTGAGTCACTGCTTTTGCCGTTGTTAGTTTTCTTGCTGCACGCGTGCAAGACGAAGTTGAAAGTGTGTTCGTTGGGTTTGAGAAAACGACGTCGCATGGAAGAGTAAAGAGCGAGTGAACGAGAGGGGGAGGAGTTGGCTTTGGCGTGACAGCGAATGATGGAGTTGAAGGTGAAGACGGTGGGGAAGGCGATTGAGTCGAAGATTAAGACGGAGTAGCGGAGGGGGAAGGGAAAGAGTGAGGAGAGAGAAAGTAGAGAGAGAATGTGACGAATGAAACGTGCATGGTGGCCCGAAACGACGACGTGTGCATGGGTTTGTTTAATTTGGTGGAGAGAAGGTTGTGGTGGAAGGGAAGTAAAGAATGTGGTAGAAAATCGCTGAGAATTTGAAATGTGTTGTGGTGGAAGAAGGGAAATGGTTTTATTCACAAACATGAAAGATGTTATAATATTCGAATGCTTATTGTTTTTGCTTTACTTCACTGGGAATTGAAAATGTGTTACTAACTGATGCACCCGATTTAATCAAGTGAATCACATAATATGTATTTTTTAGTTGGTCACCGTACCCAGAAACCAGCACCCCCACCCCAAAAGCTCTCACACAAATAAAAAATTGGTCCCTTAGACTCCAAAGTGGAGATAACAAAACAGAGCAACAGAAAGCTGCTATTTCCTGAATGGTTGTTGTGCTGTTAAAATTATTTCCTGAACCCCGGTTTTTGTTTTAGTTGCCTCCCTTATAACTCCTCTCATTTCCTTTTCTCTTTAAACTCTCAAACTATCCCTCAGATATGATCTTGTTTTGTGATCTGAATTAAAGCAGTGTGATCTCTGGACATTTTTGCACAATTTCATCATCATTCCTTACTGGAGATGTACCACAGAAAGTACTATTCTGCAAGAAATCTGCCCAAATATGTCAAGAACAATGTTAGTACCGTGACAAGGTTTCTTGGGTATTAAACTAGTTAACTTTATGGGTCTTAAAACTATAGCTGATACTTGATAAGTTGATAACTTCTTATAACTGTAAACCATTTCCCACTTAACTACTCGTGGTATCATATTTAATTTTGGTTCTTCCATCATACAACGTGACAACATGTACAGCTAACACTTGAATATATATAGAAAGAATGATAATCAAGAAATGGTTAATTTTAGCAATAGTAGCATGGTGCTTTCCCTTTCAAAACTCTATAACAGAAAGAGAAGAAGAAACTCTTACCATCAACTTTACATGGGAATGATTTGGCAGCTTGCTTTTCCACAAAACCTTGAAGTTTGTCAAAAATTAACTCTTTCCATTCCTGTCATAAACAATTTCATGTTCCACAGCTTTGTCTGCTTTATCTCTTACCAATTAGCCCTGTCAGCAAGCTCACTTTATGATACAACCCTTACTAAAATTTTCAACACACCATTGATCTAGTGTATTTTTTTATGCTCAATAAGATGTCTTTTTATCGATTATTAAATTTAAAATTTGTAGAGCCTTGCTCAGGTTTATTATATCTAGATTACATACACTATTCACTGTTGGGATGTGATCTCTCTGCCTCAATTAGAATTAGTCTTAAGCTGTTTGGCAAATGGCTTATGTTAGAAGTACCCCTCTCTCAGAGCTACAAGGGGAGAAACTCAACATGGAAATGATTAGATAACTCCCTTTTCTGCAAACACAAAAGCATAGATGCAATGGTTTTTGTTACTGCTGATCTCAATTTCTTCAAAGATGAGTTAATTACCCAAAAACAAGATAAAGGCATATCTAAATAAAGGGAATGTTCCCTTTTCCCTTGAGAAAAGCAAGAGATTTTGCTGTGTGCCACATCCTCATGTAGGCACATGTCTTGTCAGCTTGCCTAATGCCCACACTTGGAGATTGTATATATACGTATTTTGCTAGGAGAGTTTGCCTGCTCTTAGAGAATGTGTATATACACGTATTTTCACATATTACATATATTTACTTTTAGGTTTGAACTTTATTGATGAAAAAACTTCTTGAAGAGTTTGTTGTACCATGATGTAGATATAAATGTTTTTGATTGAAACAAGCTTGCCTTCCATATAAGATACCTGTAGTTAAATCATTTTGAATATAGATGTTGAAACTAACTTAATCCTAAAAATACTAGTTATTAGGAAGAAGATTACCCTTATTTTATATGTTTTTAATTAGTTATATTTTTGATCAATGTGATACTTACAACAAATAAAAAAAATATAATTTTACACTTGTCTTTCCCATTGGATAATTCTGTCTTGCTACGAATGTATTCCTTAAGATTCTAATTCTTTTAGAACCTCATGCATGCCACATACCAAATCTCAATTTTAGCTGGATAAAGTCTCGGAAGAAATTTACTAGGGAACTGAAATTTAATATCCTCTCTCAACTTTTAGCCGTGTTAGATAAAGTGAAAATGGTATTTTACTATTAAAAATCTGTTAATGGTAAATATAGTCGTATATGCTAGATAAGCCACATGGGATAAACTTCATTTCTTTACTTTTTTACTATTCGGTGACAAGATAATTTAGAGAAGTCTGGCATCAGAAAGTTAAATTGCCACCTCATAAAGACTTGGTGATGCAACCTCACATAGGCAAGTGTAACTAAAAGGTATTGCAACTAATCAGGTGACTTCATCGTTTTCATTTGTTGGTTTCATTTTTTACCTATTTGCAAAACAGTGCAGTTCTCCAATGGATTGTGTGACAGCATGCCAATATACTACTAGCCCCAATGCCAATGGTTTTATTTTCTTACTTTGATCAATCACCATGAAATCTTGCTCTTGAAGATACTATAATCTTCTTAAAGCTAAACCTTTCATGTCTTTTTGTTAGTTTTGTAAAAGTTGACTGTACCATCTTTTTTTTTCTTTCTAAAAGCAACCAAACAATCCATGATGTCAAAATATTATCTTACATAACTTCAAGTTGCCATGCCAGTTACTTTATATCAATAATGATCATGGTTGATGATCCAAGGTTGGGTCATCCCACCAAATGGTCAAGATTCAGTTCCTAGTTTTCATTACTTTAAATACCTCTTTGGATTACAAGGGACTAATCAACCCAAGTGAACATAGCTTCCTTACAAACCTGGTAGTTCAGACCATTCCTCTTCACCTTCAACTATTCCCTTTAATAAAACAGAAGCCTTATTAATAATCATCAAACATGCAGACCTCACTTCTTCATGAGCTACTTGTTGGAACCCCATTCATCTCCGCAACATGTGATCAGCTTCAAAAATCAGTTAACAGATACTTACCTGATCCTTCCACTCAAGGTCAATATCTAACAACTTCATCAATAAAGCAAGGTAAAATGTTCTTCTCCTTACAGAGTAATATCTATGTTTACGTGTGAAGATTTTACATGGTGAACACATCTAACTCTATTTACATAACTCTGAAATTGCAGTGAGACTGGGGACAAATATATCAGAAACTGTCAAGAGAAAGTTGAGATTAGGGGCTCGAGTTCTTCAAATAGGTGGAGTGGACAAAGTGTTTAAACAGTTTTTTAGTGTGAAAGAAGGGGAGAGGCTGTTGAAAGCAACACATTGTTATCTGTCTACCACGTCAGGCCCTCTAGCGGGATTTCTCTTCATCTCAACTGACAAGGTTGCCTTTTGCAGTGAGAGATCAATGAAAGTGTACACTCAGAAAGGCCATATGTTGAGAATCCGTTATAAGGTTAGTCATGAATCAATATATGTACATAACAAACATCTTCATATTTCACAACAGTAGTTTCCTCTAACTCAAAATTTGTTGAAGTTCTGAAAAGTATATCTATGTCATGACATGATCATGTGCAGGTTGTGATTCCTTTGAGGAAGATCAAGTGTGTGAACCAAAGTCAAAATGTCGAGAAGCCGACACAGAAGTACATAGAGATAGTCACAGAGGACAATTTTGATTTCTGGTTTATGGGAGTCTTCAAATATCAGAAAACTTTCAAATATCTGCAGCAGGCTGTTTCTCAAGCTTAGTTTAGTTGAGTGGCAAAATCCATGGTTTGAGTCTCCGAGCTCAAAGCTTGATGCTGCGAGGACAAACTATAAAGGAGACTTCACTTCATTGTATATATCTGCACGCAAACACAACATTTGACATGATGGTCAATGGATGTCAATGTAACTTGCATACTTGGTTGCCAACATAAACGTTGTGAATGTAATTGTAAGCGAAGACATAAGCTTTGCTGTCAACAAGCTTAGTCAGTACCTTGCCAATCCTACAACTATTCACTACACCAAGATGCCCTTAGGATATTGAAGTACATAAAAAATAGCCAAGAAAAAAGGTTATTTTTTTCTTGCCCATTCAGACTTCAACCTTACTTGCTTCACTGGTTCAGATTGGGGTGTGCTTGTCCAGACACCAAAAAACCAGTGACTGGTTTTTGTTTCTTCCTTGGCTCATCTCTAATATTCTGGAAGTCCAAGAAACAGACAACCATCTCCAGGTCCTCATCTGAAGCAGAGTATAGAGTCATGGCTCTTGCCACTTGTGAAGCCTTATGGATCATTTCCCTTCTCAAAGATTTGGTATCACTCATTCCAAACTTGTCAATCTTTTCTGTGATAACCAATCATATAGCTTCCAATCCTATTTTCCATGAGAGGACAAAACAATCGTCACTTGGTTCGTGATCAGGTTCTTAATGGCTTCCTTCATCTTCTACACATTTCATCCAAAGACTAAAGAACAGACATCCTTACCAAAGCCCTTGCTCCTGGCCCCTTCAACAGTTATATTTCCAAGTTTGGAATGTTAGATATTGTTGGAAATCAAGTGTGAATGGTGTGGATGAAGAAGTCTCACATCGAATAGAGATGAGCAAGGGAAGTAGCTTATAAGTAAACTCCCCAAACATGTAAATGCCAATTGGTTTTGGGATAAAACCTTTAAAATGGTATCAAAGTTGATGGTGTGATCTGGTGATTAGTTCAAACGAGTATGGTAGAAAGTTGTAATTAATTATATTAATTAGTTTCAGTTAGTTAGATAATTGTTACTAGTTAGTTAGCTTTCCCTCTCCTTTTCAGTTGTTAGTTTTTTAGTGTCTTCCTCTTCTATGAAGACACTTCTCTTTGTACATTTTCAGTAGATTGAATGAGAAAATCCTTTGCTATTTTCGTTGCCTTGTTGATGCTATGATGCTTGAAAGATCCTTCTCCACATCTCCCTCCTTGACCATGTCTCTTGACAACCACAGCTTCTAAATTCGTATTATTTAAACAGAATCTAGAGGTTGTTGAAGGCAAAAGGACTATTCGACAAGAAAACGGCCAAATATATCAATAACAATAGCTAACGACAGAACGTTCATTACTAGTTACATTTTTTGGTTAGTCTTACTTTATTTGGGCTCTAACATGGTCAAACTTACTATCTTAATGTCTTCTCTTTAGGTTTGAACCATGATTCTTTCACTAGATCCTAGTGTATTTACCATTAAGTGACACTTCAACACTGTTGTTGGTCGTCACTAGTGACATTGTTAACACTATTACTGTTTTCTTTTGGTATTATCATGTCGCGAGTAATCTCTATTTTTTTATGTATATATATAAAAAGTTTAGGCGATTTGGTTCCAGAAGCTCACCAGGATCAAGGTATATCCCAAGGAACAAGTAAATACTGATCACTTACAAACAATGTCTTCACATCAATGAGATTTAAACCCGCATCCTCGACTAAGCCCGCATCCTTAAAGATGTAAATTTTCAGTGTATATCCGAAGGTCAGGGTATGTTCCTTGGATTTCAAAGCACAAGATCAATTTCTCTTTGGTAAGGTCAAGTGTGTCATACTAATAGTGTGTACTAGCGTAGATCAGTTTATAAGAGACAGAAAGTGGTGAACAAAGGAACATTTACGTGTGAGGTAGGCATGGGGGTGATGAGGGAATGATTTGGCAATTTGCTTTTCCACAAAAGCTTTAAGTTTGTAGAATACTCTTCTCTTCCCCTACAGGCTATAGCTTCCACCACGTGACTTCATTAGATCACATAAACAGTTTCATGTTCCATAACTTTCTTTTATTTATCCCTTACCATCATAGCCCAGTCAGCAAGCTCACTTTATGACATAGTTTGACACAAATGGTTTCGTTAATGACTATTAATTCTATATTTGGTTCCAAAGTTTCACCTTACTCAAGGTCTAATGTATTTTTATGCTTCTTGATATCCTTTATTGAAAATTAGAAAATTGTTACAGTATATCTACTTATCTTGTCTATGTGGAAGTATCCCCTTCCACAAATTGCAAGGAAAGATCTAGTAATTCCTTATATATTCTACAAGAGAAGAGCATGGATGCAATGTTTTTAGTTGCTGCTGATATCAATTTCTTCAAAAGATATACAGGGAATAATGTCCCTCTTTTCTCTTGAAAAAAAGCAAGAGATTGTGTTGTCTCCCACATCAGCAGGTAGGCACATGTCCTGTCAGCTTCACAAATCCCAGATCTAATTTTAAAGTTTATAGTGTTATCACTATTACAGCATTGATTATTAAACTTTCATATATACATTTAATTTCCTCATTCAAGCTTAGCCATTTAGTCTTTAACTTCTGTTAGAGAAAAAGAAAATGTTATTCTACAGCATTGAGCAGTTATGTTGAATTCAAATATGTGGTATATATTAGATGGTCACACGGGATAAATTTCACTATTTATATATTTTTTTGCGCACCTAACCTTATCACAAGAGAATTTAGTGAAATCTGGCATCAGAAAGTTATAATGCCACCTCATAAAGCCTTGGTGACGCATCCTCACATAGGCAGTTGTAACTAAAAAGTATTGCAATGCAACTAATCAGTGTACTTTTCTGTGGTTTAATTTCCTTTCCTTTTTCTAAAACAATTCACTTCTCCAATGGTTTATTGTGTGACAGCATGGCATGATACAAGAAGCCACAATGGTTTGATTTCTTTACTTGGACTAATCATCATGGAATCTTGCTCCTGAAGATATATTAACCTCTCTATAACCCTCTAAAAAATTAACCTTTCAATTTCATAATTTGTTTTTGAAAAAGTTGATTCGAGTCTCCCTGTACCATTTTTTTCTTTCTAAAAGCAACCAAACAATCCATGACGTCAAAATATTATCTTGCAGAACCGTCCTTCAAGTTGTCATATGCAGGGGCCTTTATTTATAACAATAATGATCGTGGTTGATG
Organism: Clitoria ternatea; assembly: GCA_037962975.1. Taxonomy (NCBI): domain Eukaryota; kingdom Viridiplantae; phylum Streptophyta; class Magnoliopsida; order Fabales; family Fabaceae; genus Clitoria; species Clitoria ternatea. The sequence continues at coordinate 114,713,796 of CM075674.1, read as the reverse complement.
ATCCAAGGTTGAGTCATCCCAGCAAATTGTGAAGATTCACTCCCTAGTTTTCATCACTTAATACCTCTTTGGAACACAAAGGGACTAATCAACCCAAGTGAGCATAGCTTCCTTAGAAACCTGGTAGTTCAGACCATTCCTCTTCACCTTCAGCTATTCCTTTTAATAAAACAGAAGCCTTATTAATAATCATCAAACATGCAGACCTCACTTCTTCATGAGCTACTTGTTGGAACCCCATTCATCTCCTCAACATGTGATCAGCTTCAAAAATCAGTTAACAGATACTTACCTGATCCTTCCACCCAAGGCCAATATCTAACAACTTCATCAAAAAAGCAAGGTAAAATGTTCTTCTCCTTACTGAGTGATATCAATATTTAGGTGTGAATATTTTACATTGGGAACACATCTAATTCTGTTTACATAACTCTGAAATTACAGTGAGGCTGGGGACAAATATATCAGAAACTGTTCAGAGAAAGCTGAGATTAGGGGCTCGAATTCTTCAAATAGGTGGAATGGACAAAGTGTTTAAACAGTTTTTTATGGTGAAAGAAGGGGAGAGGCTGTTGAAAGCAACACATTGTTATCTGTCCACCACATCAGGCCCTCTAGCGGGCTTTCTCTTCATCTCAACTGACAAGGTTGCCTTTTGCAGTGAGAGATCAATGAAAGTGTACACTCAGAAAGGGAACATGTTGAGAATCCGTTATAAGGTAAGTCTTGAATCAATAATAATCCCATATTTCTCAGTTTCCTCCAATTGAAGTTTTGTTGAAGTTCTGAGAAGTATATATGCTCTGATCATGTGCAGGTTGTGATTGCATTGAGAAAGGTCAAGTGTGTGAACCGAAGTCAAAATGTTGAGAAGCCAACGCAGAAGTACATAGAGATAGTAACAGAGGACAATTTTGATTTCTGGTTTATGGGAGTCTTCAAATATCAGAAAACTTTCAAATATCTTGAGCAAGCAGTTTCTCAAGCTTAAAGGAGTAGCAAAAACTCATGTGTGGACTTTGAGCTTAAAGCTTCACATTCTCCTGGCAAACAAAGATGCAAAAGATGATATAAGAACAAACTAAAGATCTGTACCTGCCATTGAAGATACTGAGTTGTGTCTTTGATAAAATGGATTTCACTTCATTGTATATATCAATCCTACTGGACACAACATAGCAAATGGTTGTGGATATACAAGAGTACATCATTTGGTGTCTGCTTTCTTGAGAATCCAAGCCATATATATGATTCAGTGCTGCTGGTTGGCAATGCTAAGGACCAGACTAGTTTTGCAGAAGGAATTCATCCAAGGACGGGACCTATTTTGGAGCTAAATGAAGGAGCTTACATAAGTGGAAAAAATTAAAGGAAAAAGCTAGGGAAGAAAACTGTTAGCTGCCAACTTGTAGAATTTTCTTGCACAATTACTTGTTGATTTATTACGTAAATGGTTTCAGAAATCAGAACCAGAGAATAGGTTGTATTCATACATCTTACTTCTAATCAAACTTGTGAATAATTACTTCAATTTGAGTCTGTTTTATTTATTTAATTAGTAAAAATAATTAACATTACTCGGTGCATAGAACAACCAACACAGTTGCTCAATCTTAACTAATGGTCTCAAGTTTGAGTCTATGAATGCAACTACTTTAAAACATGGTACGGAGAGTTCTACCACACCCATGGTAATCCTATCTAGAACTCAAGTCTGAACAAGCTATATCAAACAAAAAGAATCAACAAGTATGACAAAACACATTGATAAGCCACATTTCTAGTATTGTTGCCATTTGGAATACCGGATATCTGGCTAAATAAGCCCAAATCTCCTAAACAGATGAGTTATTAAATAATCTAGATAAGCTATCTTATAATATCTAACCAAATCTGATTTTATGATATCATGGATCAAGCCTATTCAAGTCTCTATAAATAGAGGTTCTGATAGATTCAAGAAGGTATTTAGCAGAAAGAAAAGAGGGAAATCAGGAAATTAGTGAGTAACTAATTAATTTAAGTTAGTTATGACAGCTGGCTTAATAATTGTATAAGTAGGAGCACAAGTCAGTGTTAGGGGGGAGAGAACAATCTGAAACAGAGATAGGGCTTGTGGAGAGTCAGGTCTCCCAAATTACCTCTGGTTACTAAATCTTGTAATCTGACCTCCAATTCCTAATCTCTACCATATTGGTACTGCATTAGGGATTAGGTCCAACAATAAAGATCATCATTACTATTCAGTTTATCAGTTGTTTCTATCAACTGGTATCAAAGCACCGGTCCTGGTGCTAGGCAGTGATTTTGTGGGGAAATTGATGCATGGGCAGAACAAGAATGGAAGCAAGAATCGAGGCATTGGAGCGCACACTATAGAATTGGAATCATGATCGTGATCTTCAAGAAAATGTGCAAGATGAAAGATTTCAAAAGTTGGAAAGCAGGATTTCAAATCTCACCGACATTGTAGGGGATTTGTCACGAAGGAATCACAGGCAAGAAAATGGTCACCATCAAGAAAGGGCTCATAACCATGGAAGAAATAGAAAAATAGGAGATTCCGACTCTGATGCTGAACAAGATTTTCAGAGTTCCAGTAAAGAAATGCAATGGCGAAGACTTGAAATTCCGATATTTACGAGTGACGAGGCTTATGGGTGGACCAACCGTTTAGAGAGATATTTTTGCTTGAAGGGATGTTAAACTATGCTCTGCAGAGTAAATGAGAAACAGAGAATGGTAGAGGAAGGGATATGAATGTAAACTGATACTTTCTATATTATGTTTTTGTTGTGGATACAAAGGAAAGGAATACAATATATATGCAGAAATAGAGGATAAACTAACATTGGTTAGTTGCAACAGATTCTAGTTAGTTAAAACAGAAAATAACTGCAATATATCTATTCCCTAACATCCCCCCTCAAACTTAATGGGGTTGTAGTACACACATTTAGTTTGCTTCTAAGATCAAGGAAGGTAGTAGTGCTGGGTGCCTTGGTAAGGACATCTGCAACTTGAAATCTTGAAGGTATATGCTTAATTTGAATAAGTCCTTGTGCAGCTTTTTCTCTAACAAACCACAAATCTAACTCAAAGTGTTTGGTTTTAGAATGCAAAACTGGGTTTGCAGATAATAGGACAGCACCCTGATTGTCACACCAGATCAGCGGAGGCTTAGATGTTGGCTGATAAAGTTCCTTGAGCAGAGACTGAATGTACATGATCTCTGTCAAGACTGAAGCAATGCTTCTAAATTCAGCTTCAGTGCTGGACCGGCTAACCACCGTTTGCTTCTTTGCCATCCAAGAGACAATGTTGGATCCTAAATAGATACAAAATCCAGAAGTAGAGCGCATATCCATAGGGTCACAAGCCCAATCACTGTCACAATAAGCTGTGATCTCTAAGGGTGTGGACTGAGTGAATTTTAATCCATAGTCTATAGTGCCTCTGAGATACCGAAGCAATCTTTTTACAGCCTTCCAATGCACTTCAAGCGGATTATGAAGGAATTGACACAATTTATTTACAGTAAATGCTATATCTGGTCTGGTAAGAGTGGCATACTGCAGGGAGCCCACAACAGACCTATAAAGGTTGGGATCAGAGGCAGTTGCAGTGCCATCTTGAAAGAGTTTGCTGGAAGGAGCCATGGGGGTTTTAATTGGCCTGGCTTCTAACATGTTTAGACGTTGTAGGAGATCAGATATATACTTGGACTGTGAGAGGTGCAGGGTTCCCATAGAGTCTTTAGTAACTTGGATACCTAAAAAGTGATGGAGGGGGCCAAGGTCCTTAAGAGGAAATTTTTTATGGAGTTTGGATATAAGAGTAGAGATGGCAGAGTTGGAGCTACTGGTAATTAGGATATCATCAACATAAACTAGGATGTAGATGGTCAGATTGGTAGAGTGGAAAACAAAGAGGGAATGATCACTCTTAGTAGAGTGAAATCCCAACGAAGAGAGCACTTGAGCTAACTTTTGAAACCAGGCCCGTGGTGACTGTTTCAAACCATAGAGAGACTTGTTTAATTTGCATACTGTTTCTGGTGATCCTTGGTGAAATCCTGCTGGTTGCCTCATATAAATTTCCTCTTGTAGATCTCCATTAAGGAAGGCATTGTCCACGTCTATTTGATGAATTGGCCAGCCTTTGGATACAGCAATAGCAAGCACAATTCTAATGGTTACAGGTTTTATAACTGGACTGAAAGTTTCAGCATAGTCCAGCCCTTCTTGCTGGGTAAATCCTCTGGCGACCAACCTAGCTTTATGCCTGAAAAGAGTTCCATCTGGATTATACTTCAATCTGAACAACCATTTACAACTGATAGGTTTTCTATTTGGTGGGAGGGAAACAAGATCCCATGTTGAGTTGTTGAGAAGTGCTTGATATTCCTTGAGCATAGCTGTTTTCCAGGCTGGTATAAGGATAGCTTCTTCAAAGGTGTTGGGTTCAGTTTGAGAAAGGAAGGCTTTAGGTTTGAATATGCCAGCCTTGGATCTAGTGATCATGTTATGAGTATTATCGCACCTGCAGAATCAGCCATGACTTCCGCGCCTTTCACCCCTCACACATTCTCCTCCTCTATCTCTGCAAAACTGACCGAGGATAACTTCCTCACATGGCTTCAACATGCAGAAGCAACAATCAAGGGGTTCAAACTCAAGAAACACATCTCTGGCCCAAAATTTGTTCCAGAACAATTCAAGAACAAAGAAGATGAAGAATCAGGAAATCTGAACCCGGAGTTTGAAAATTTCGAACAACAAGATAACCTCCTTAAATCTTGGCTGTTGGAGTCCATGGATCCTCAGTTTAAAATTAGAATGGTTAGCTGTGAATGGTCACACCAGATTTGGGCCACCCTAAAGACGTACTTCTCCTCCTAAACGATGGCCAGAGTCAAGCAACTAAAGACGCAACTTCGAACAATCAAGAAGACAGGATCAATAAGTGAATTACTGATTCAGATCAAGCACATTGTTGAAACCCTTGCTGCAATTGGGTCACCACTCTCTCAAGAAGAACACATTGACACAATCTTTGATGCTCTACCGGAGGAATATGATAGTTTCATAACTTCTTGCCTAACAAGAAGTGAATCATACACTGTCCCACAAGTGGAAGCCCTCTTGATGCACCAAGAAGCTCGGTTTGAGAAACACAAACAAAGGGAACTTCCTGCATTACAAGCCAATATAGCTCAATCTCAACCCAAAAGGATCATCCAATCTCAAAATCGTGGAAGGGGCCAAGGTAGAAATCCATTCAGAGGCAGAGGTAGAAGCAATAGATCCTTCAACAACACTGCTGGAAGGGGCCCAAGACCTCAATGTCAGGTTTGTGGAAAAATGGGACATACAGCCTATCACTGCTGGTACAGGTTTGATGACCAATTGGCTGAACCCCCTCTTCAAAATAACTCAAATAATCTGAATCATCAGGATCAACCCCTTACTGCTATGGTAACATCTTCCAAACCCACTCACTTGATAGATGAGTCCTGGTATCCAGATACTGGTGCCACTAATCACCTCACTAATGACTTGAATAATCTCATGCTACGCTCTGATACCATGTTAAACTATGCTCTGCAGAGTAAATGAGAAACAGAGAATGGTAGAGGAAGGGATATGAATGTAAACTGATACTTTCTATATTATGTTTTTGTTGTGGATACAAAGGAAAGGAATACAATATATATGCAGAAATAGAGGATAAACTAACATTGGTTAGTTGCAACAGATTCTAGTTAGTTAAAACAGAAAATAACTGCAATATATCTATTCCCTAACAAGGGAGTTCAAGAAGAGGAAAGAATGCAGGCAGTCATGGTAGCAATGGAAGGAAGGGCATTGAATTGGTTTCAATGGTGGGAATCTTGCAATCCCAATCCCACATGGAGTGCGTTCAAGACAACAGTTGTAAGGCGATTTCAACCATCTATGATGAAGAACCCTTTCGAAATCTTGATCGGGCTGAAACAAACAGATTCTGTTGAAGAATTTGTTGAGCAATTTGAGAAGTATGCAGGGTTCTTGAAGGGTATTGATCAAGATTGCTTAATAGGAATTTTTTTGAATGGACTGAAAGAAGAAATCAAAATAGAGGTAAAGTTATATGAACCTAGCAATCTGGCAGAGCTAATGACAAAAGCCCAAATGGTGGAAGAAAAAATCAGGTTATAATGAGGGGAGCAACTCAACAAGGGAACAAGACAGGAAATCCTTTCAAGTCATTCGTTGGGACCAGAAGTTATACCAGAGAAACAGGGAGACAAACATCAAATTTCGACAACAGTAAAGGGAAGGAGGAGGTTTCAGACAGGGCAAGCAGCACTGGTAGCAACAATCAGGGAGGGAGCAGAAACAGAGGAGCGACTTTTAAAAGATTGACGGATGAGGAAATGCAAGATAAGATTAAAAAGGATTATGCTTCCGATGTGACGAAAAATTTGGCCTGAACCATACATGCAAAAATAAACAATTACACATGTTGCTTATAGAGGAGGAACTAGGAGAGATAGAGACAATGATGGCAGGGAAATAGGAAGAAGAGGAAGACAGGATAATTGAGAAAACATTGCAGATGTCTATGTTGACGATGACTGGTTTGACATCTAGAAAGTCTTGGAAGGTTTGGGGAAGAATAGGAAAGGAGAAGGTGATAATCTTGATAGACTGTGGAGCTTCCCATAATTTTATATCCACTGAGTTGATGAAAAGATGCAATCTAGTCAAAGAAGAAACTGTTCCCTATATGGTGGAGGTCGGAGATGGATACAAAGTGAAATGTGAAGGGGTAGGTAGGGGATTTATACTGGAGTTACAAGGATTAAAAATTGAGCAAGATTTCTTCTTGTTTGAGCTTAGGGGAGCAGACTTAGTTCTGGGCCTAGAATGATTGGCTAGCCTAGGAGAAATTAAGGCTGATTTTGGCAATTTAATTTTGACTATTGGAAAGGGACAACAACAACGAGTTCTAGTAGGAGATCCAACCTTGTCCAAAACCAAAACCTCCATGAAGATGATGATGCAAGAATTGAAAGAAAGAGAGGGGTATTTAGTGGAATTAGTGGAAAGTAAACCTGCTGAGAAAACTGAAATAATCCCTATAAACATTGAGGAAGTGCTGCAACATTACAATGAGTTGTTTCAGGATCCAGAGGGCTTACCGCCTAGCAGAGGCCATGATCATGCTATCTATTTGAAGGAGGGAGCCTCTATACCAAATATCAGGCCATATCGGTATCCTCATTATCAAAAAAATGAGATTGAGAAGTTGGAGCAGGAGATGTTGAAAGCAAGAATAATAAGGCCTAGCATTAGCCCATACTCTAGTCCTATCATTTTAGTGAAAAAGAAGGATGGAGGATGGAGATTTTGTGTAGATTATAGGGCTTTGAATAAGGTAACTGTCCTTAATAAATTTCCAATCCCTGTTATAGAAGAGCTGTTAGACGAGTTGGCGGGAGTTACAATATTTTCAAAGCTGGACTTGAAATCTGGTTATCATCAGATTCTAATGAAAAAAGAAGACGTGGAGAAGACTGCTTTTCGAACACATGAAGGTCATTATGATTTTTTAGTAATGCTGTTTGGTTTGACAAATGCACCATCCACCTTTCAAGCTCTCATGAATGAGGTACTCTAACCCTTTCTTCGAAAATATGTTTTGGTTTTTTTTGATGATATACTAATATACAGCCTCACTGCTGAGCTACACTTGTCTCATTTGAAGGAGGTATTGAGGGTGTTGCAAACACACAAATTAAAGGTGAACAAAAAGAAATGTACATTTGGGCAGCAAAGTCTAAAATATCTAGGCCATATTATTTCGGAGAGGAGTCGCGACAGATCCAAAAAAGGTGGAAGCAATGTGGCTTTGGCCCACTCCTAAAGATCTCAAAAGTTTACGGGGATTTTTGAGTTTAACAGGTTATTACCGAAGATTTGTGCGCGGTTATGGCAAAATAGCTTAACCTTTAACTCAATTATTGAAGAAAGATAACTTCAAGTGGAATAAGGAAGCACAAATGGCTTTTGAGGAGTTGAAAGCAGCAGTCAGTTACCAATTCTGACAGTCCCTGATTTTGGAAAACCTTTTGTTGTGGAGACCGATGCTTCTAGTAAAGGTTTAGGAGCTGTCCTATTGCAGGAAGGTAAACCTTTAGCTTTTTGGAGTCAAGCACTAACTGAGAGGGGGCAGAATAAGTCAGTCTATGAAAGGGAATTGATGGCAGTGGTACAAGCAGTATAGAAGTGGAGGCATTACTTAATGGACACTTATTTTATCATAGTTACAGATCAAAAAAGTCTCAAATTCCTCACTGAACAAAGATTACTCATAGAGGAACAATTTAAATAGGTATCCAAATTAATAGATATGATTTTGAGATTAAATATAGGCCTGGAAAAGAAAACACTGCTGCAGATGCACTTTCCAGGAAGCCTATGTTCTTGACAATGACAATATTGAAATTTGATGAATGGGAGAATTCAGATATAGAAGTCCAGAAGGATTCTCGCTTACAAGCAATAATGCAAGAATTATTGGTTGACCCCAACACAAATGTTGGGTACTCCATGAGAGGCAGCAAATTATACTACAAGGGAAAACTGGTACTACCTAAACACTTTTTAAGGATTCCAGCAATTATGAATGAACTCCACAGCTCACCAACAGGAGGCCATTCAGGTTATTTTAAAACTTTTAAAAGGGTCGCTGGAGTGTTATATTGGGCTAGCACTATTCAAGAAGTTTTCCCTGACTTTCACCTTGAGGGCAAGGTGGTTCTTTTAGGGAGGGGGTATTGATAGATTCAAGAAGGTATATAGCAGAAAGAAAAGAGGGAAATCAGGAAATTAATGAGTAACTAACTAATTTAAGTTAGTTATGACAGCTGGCTTAATAATTGTATAAGTAGGAGCACAAGTCAGTGTTAGGGGGGAGAGAACAATCTGAAACAGAGATAGGGCTTGTGGAGAGTGAGGTCTCTCAAATTACCTCTGGTTACTAAATCTTGTAATCTGACCTCCGATTCCTAATCTCTACCATATTGGTACTGCATTAGGGATTAGGTCCAGCAATAAAGATCATCATTACTATTCAGTTTATCAGTTGTTTCTATCAGGTTCACCTCCAGATGTAAAGATAAGCTAAACTATTCTAATCACTCTTAATCTCTCTTGAATACCTATTGAATTGAGCATTAGACCTTTTAGGCACATATCCTTTTTCTAGGTCGTGGCCGAGGTAGATCAAAAGCAACCTTCTTGTGTTGTTGGATTGGGCCTCATAATTCTAAGTAACAACATCGGCGCCATCTATGAGGATTTTCTGAAATGTTTTTCCCACCATGATATAATACAAGAAGATCTATGATGAACTTTGTTTGTGTTGAAGATGTTCAGGAGTCAAATCATAACCACACCGGGTCCAACAGAGAGAACATTGCACCTCCACCTCCAAATGTTTTATTAGGCTTTGTGCTTGAAGCTTTATGCTGTTAGTTAGGAGTCATTTTGTTTGTCCTTAGGACAAACAAAAAGATACAAAATACTAGCAGAAACTGACTACACTTTGGTTGCTAAAAGGGACTTGACTTCATTGTATATATCAGTCCTACTTCACCCACCATTTGACCTGTGATGCGGTTTATGTAAGCTAAATTGCAGACTTAGTTGTCAGCAATAGGTATTCAGTGGCTGGCTAATTGTTCATTTTAAATTTAGATAACTCAATCCTAAAAAACTAAATCATAGGAAGAGAAGTACCCTCATCTTATGTGTTTTTATGTAGCTATATCTAGTTAATGTGAGACTTTCAACAAACCTTATCAATTAATTGGTATGGACCAGATTGCTTTTGCAGAAGATATCTATCCAGGGATTGGCCACTGTTATATCTCTATCATGGATGATTATAATTGAAGAAAAGATAAGAGGGAGGAAAATTGCCAGCTGCCCAACTGTAGAAATTTCAGGCTCAACTCAATTACTTATGAATTGATTATGTAAATATTTTCAGAACCAGATTATTAGAATTTGTATTTCAGATTGTATTCTTACTATCCAACTATTTAGTCATATTTGCATATAATTATTTAAATGTGAGATTATCCATTAGGTATAGGTAGCTTTTGACTTTTTTAGAAGCTTATGGCTTTCAAAAGCTAATAGAGCTCTTTGGTGAACACAAAACATGAGAAGTTTATAGCTTTTTAAGCTCTCAACTTTCAAAAAACTACTTGAGGTAGCTTATGGTTTTTGAAAACTTATAAGCTTCATTATCAATTGTTTTGTACTTTAGGTTGTTGTTGCCAATGCTTTTTCTGTTGTTTGGGTGTGTTTGATGAAGATGAGGTTGAAATGAATTCCATGTTGTCTGCTTCTCGTGCATATATTGTGAGTGTGTTGTACTCGTTTTACCCTTCTAATATGTTGAATGATTGATGAATATTTTTCTTCTGATTGTTGTTTCTTCTAGCTATTCACAACCCAGACCAAACTGATGAGAGGCAAAGGATAGAAGTAGCAGGAGGATTTGTCGTGTGGGTTGGTAAGGTCATCATGTGGTTAGCTTTTTTTAAATTAATTTAAAAGGTTTACCTTGATTATCATTATCGCTAGTGATAAATTAACATCATTTATAGGAACTTAGAGAGTTGGAGGTGTTCTTGTTGTTTCCCGTGGATTTGGTGATAGACTCCCAAAGCAATATGTTGTTGCTGATCCAGAAATTTAGGTATCTCATATGGTTAGTGACATCCATTCTTGGATATTTCTTGCAGTTACACTTTCATCTCAACCTCTGCTAATACAGGCTGGATGCTTAAATGTATGGCTGCACATTGTGTGCATACAAAATATTCAGTGTGGATTGAACTGATCGGAGGAAAATTGTACTTACAAAATAAACAATATAGACAATATGGAAAAAGCTTCCAGCTTCCGATGTGTTTACAGCTATTTCTGGAACCTGTCAATAATCTGTAAAAAAGAGAAGTAGTGAAGTACTGGGACTTGCTTGAATGCATATAGATCATGCATTTGTGTTTGTTTGCACATTGGTCTTTTTGGTGTAATGTTTTGAGATTGTCACAACTTATAGAGGTGAAACAGAATAATGAAGTGGAAAATCTTGTAACCCTCGTTACGCAATTAATGTTTTTAACTAAATTAGTCATCTTTCTTAATATGCGTGAATTAGGTAAAAAGTTCTTATGGGAGGAAAGTAGTTTCATTTTAAAAAATCACATAAATAATATTTAAAAAATACAACCATAATTAGAGATATCAGAAATTTTTTATTTTACCAATATTCAATAATCAAACTAGATTAAACATGAAAAGATATGGAAAGAACTGGATCAAGATAACACCTAGCCTCTACATGCAACTCTTCAGTCTAGACATTATCATAAAACTAAAAAGCGACTTGCCAAAAACCAGCTAATGAATTACAAGATCTCTTCACATGGGATAACCAAACGCAGCATAGACCCTTTCAAAGGTAAAAATTCAAAACTAGAAACTGGTGAAGAAAGTAACTTTCAGCATCAGCTTCAGGTATTGTGAGGCATGGGGCTGATGAGGGAATGATTTGGCAGTTTGCTTTTACACAAAAGCTTCAAGTATGTAGACCACCCTTCTTCTCCCTTTACTGCTTCTAGCACGTGCCTGCAGCCATACATCACATGACATTTCTGACATGAGCAGTTACATGTTCCATAGCTTTGTCTTCCTTCTCTTATTTGACCCTAACCATCATATATGGCCTTGTCAGCAACCTCACTTTATGACACAACAGAATAACATAGATCATGGATGACTCATCCCACCAATGGGTCAAGACTCAGCCCCTAGTTTTCATCCCTTTAAATACCTCTTCGGCACACAAGGGACTCATCAATCCATGTGATCCTTAGAAACCAACTAGCTCATAACAATCCTCTTTTCTTGCTGCTAGACCTTTCCATAAAACACAAACCTTATCTAATAACCAAACATGCAGGCCTCACTTCTTCATGAATTAGTTGTTGGAACTCCATCATTCATCTCAGCAACATGTGATCAGCTTCAAAAATCAGTTAACAGATACTTACCTGATCCTTCCACTCAAGGCCAATATCTAACAACTTCATCAACAAAGAAAGGTAAAATGTTCTTCTCCTTACAGAGTAATATCTATATTTAGATTTGAAGATTTTACATGGTGAACACATCTAACTCTATCTACATAACTCTGAAATTGCAGTGGGACTGGGAACAAATATATCAGAAACTTTTAAGAGAAAATTGAGATTGGGGGCTCGCATTCTTCAAATAGGTGGAGTGGATAAAGTGTTTAAACAGTTTTTTAGTGTGAAAGAAGGGGAGAGGCTGTTGAAAGCAACACATTGTTATCTGTCCACAACATCAGGCCCTCTTGCAGGCTTTCTCTTCATCTCAACTGACAAGGTTTCCTTTTGCAGTGAGAGATCAATGAAAGTGTACACTCAGAAAGGGCACATGTTGAGAATCCGTTATAAGGTTAGTCATGAATCAATATATACATAATAAAAATCTTCAATTTCTCAGTTTCCTTTCCTCAATTCCAAGAGTTGTTAAAGTTCTGAAAAGTATATCTATGTGATGATATGCAGGTTGTTATTCCATTGAAGAAGATCAAGTGTGTGAACCAAAGTCAAAATGTTGAGAAGCCGACACAGAAGTACATAGAGATAGTTACAGAAGAAAATTTTGATTTCTGGTTTATGGGAGTCTTCAAATATCAGAAAACTTTCAAATATCTTCAGCAGGCTGTTTCTCAAGCTTAGTGTAGTTGAGTGGCAAAATCCGTTGTTTTAGGCTCTGTGCTTGTTCTTAGGACAGACAAAAGATACAAGAGATTAGCAGAAACAGACTACACTTTGGTCGATAAAAGGACTTCACTTCATTCTATATATCCTGCTTCAGTGCTTCACACACCATTTGACCTGTGACGTGGTTCATGTCAGCTAAATTGCATAGTTAGTTGCCAGCATATTTTGGAGTGTGACACACATTGTGAATAGGTATTCAATGGCTTGCTGATTGACCTTATTAATTAATTGGTAACGACCAGATCGCTTTGCAGAAGATATCCATCAAGGGATTGGCCGTTGAAGGAGAGAAAATTTGTATAAGAGGGAGGAAAATTGCTAGCTGCCCAACTGTAGAAATTCCATGCACAATTACTTATGAGTTAATGTAAATATCTTCAGAACGAGATAATCAGAATTTGTATTTCAGTTTGTATTCTTACTATCCAATTTTTTAGTCATATTCGTATATACTTACTTAAATGTGAGACTGTTTTATTTAATAGTTTAAATAATTATCAAGAATATGATAACTTAAATTGAATGAAATTGAAGCCGAAACCTTGGAAATATGGGCACCATCTAAATCTTCGTTTTACATTGGCAGTGATGCAAGTTGGTCTAAGGTTGCATGAGGTGGGGTACCTGCATAAGGTACTTCATTGTTAGTTAGTGTGTGAATCAACATAGGAGCAGTATAGGATCACAAGAACTACCTGGTGTTTATACTATAGTAGATATCTATAAACTTGACATCAGAACTCAGAGGCAGCCAATATGCACACTCCTCTCCCAAGAGATAGATCACACACACTGCAGTGATCTATAACCAGACAAGTTCTCAATATAAAGAAACTGCCCCAATTACAATTATAAACCAGCTAAATATAGTAGTTCCCAACTGATTCTGCAAACTTGATCACAGTTCCTAATTAATTGTATCGGAAGTTACTGCACAATACACACACATACCATCTTTAAAGGCAGAAATATTTTGAAGAAAAATATTTTACTTTTAAGATAGCATTCTTTTTTCAGTTCAATATTTATTTTCTCAAAATATTTCAATTAGTATAATAGCCCAACTCTATGATATTTTCTGTAATTTCTAATGTAGTCAAATTTTCGCAATAAAATAGTAGCATACCCAATAACACGGTCAATTCACTAGCCTCTATGCAATTTATTGGGTAAGGGTCTTTAAGTTTAACAGATAATTTCTTATACCAGCAAACCTTTAGTTGTTACTTGGTACCCACTTGACAACATGCACAACTACACTTTATATATATACAAGAAAATAGATAATCAAGAAATGCAACAAATAATAAATATATACATATCAATGGAGTAAATTCGATCATTTCGTTCAAATTCAAAGCATAACATTTGTTCCTCTTTGGTAAGTTCAAGTGTGTCACCCATAGTAGCATAGACATAGACTCTTTCAAAACTCAAAAACATAAAAGTGCTGAAAAAGGAACTTTTACAGTCAGCATTACATGTGAGGCATATGGGAATGATGAAGCATGTCCAACACTTTTCTCTTCCCCCTGAGCAAATGACTTCAACTGCCAGCCTGCAGTCATTTCTGACAAAAACAGTTAATATGATCCAATCCATAGCTTTGTCTTCTTTCTCTTATCTATCCCTTAGTTAGCATCAAAGCCATGTCAGCGAGATCACTTTATATATGATACCCCTATAGTTTGACCCAGCAGAAGAGATTGGAAGCAATGGTTTTAGTAGCCGCTGATATCAACTTCTTCAAAGACTAGTTAGTTAATCAGTCAAAAACAAGATAAATGCATGCATCTATATTCAGAGAATGTTACCCTTTTCCCTTGAAAAAAAAGCAAGAGATTGTGGTGTCTCCCACATCAGTAAGTATAGTCACATGTCCTGTTAGCTTGCCTAATGATACCTAATCTTGGATATGACTCTATGTATCTTGACACATCCTAAATCCCAATTTTATATTGAAAAGGTGTTAAAAGAATTATAGCATGGAACTTTGATAAATTTAAGATCCTTAATATTCAACCTGGCATCAGAAAGTTACAATGCCACCTCATAAAGCCTTGGTGACGCATCCTCACATAAGTTGGTGTAACAGAAAAGTATTGCAACTAATTAATCAGTGCACTTCATCATCCACTTTCTCCGCTTTCATTTCATTACCCTTTTCCAATAGTTCAGTCCTCTAATGGTATGCGTGACAACATTTCATTTCCTTACTTTGATCAATCACCATGGAATCTTGCTTCTTAAGATACATAAACCTTACTCTAACCTTCATAATTAAATCTAACCCAACAAGGAAAGTTTTGGAAAAGTTGCTCTGAATCTTTCTGTACCATTTTTTTTTACATAAAAGCTACCAAACAATATAAATCCATGGCGTCAAAATATTATCTTGAATAGCTGTCCTTCAAGTTGCCAAGTCGGCGCCTTTATATCAATCATGATCCAAGGGTGAGTCATCCCACCACAGGGTCAAAATTGCACTTCCTACTTTTCATCCCTTTAAATACCTCTTTGGAATACAAGGGACTGAGCAACCCAAGTAAGCATAGCAAGCTTCCTTAGTAATCAGTTAGCTCAGAAGAACATTCCTCTTCACCTGCTGCTACTCCTTTTGATAAAATAGCAACCATACCAATCATCAAACATGCAGACCTCACTTCTTCGAGAGTTAGTTGTTGAGACTCCAATCATCTCAGCAACATATGATCAACTACTTCAAAAGTCAGTTAACAAACACTTACCTGATCCTGCCACTCAATGCCAATATCCAACCACTGCATCAACAAAGCAAGGTAAAATGTTCTTCTCCTTAAACACCTATATCTATTAAGTTTGATGATTTTACCTGGTGAACATGTCTAATTCTGTTCACACAACTCTGAAATTGCAGTGAGGCCGGGGACGAATATATCAGAAACTTTTAAGAGAAAGTTGAGATTAGGGGCTCGAATTCTTCAAATGGGTGGAGTGGACAAAGTGTTTAAACAGTTTTTTAATGTGAAAGAAGGGGAGAGGCTGTTGAAAGCAACACATTGTTATCTGTCCACCACGTCAGGCCCTCTAGCAGGCTTTCTCTTCATCTCAACTGACAAGGTTTCCTTTTGCAGTGAGAGATCAATGAAAGTGTACACTCAGAAAGGGCACATGTTGAGAATCCGATATAAGGTTGTCATTCCATTGAAAAAGATTAAGTGTGTGAACAAAAGTGAAAATGTTAAGAAGCCGACACAGAAGTACATAGAGATAGTCACAGAGGACAATTTTGATTTCTGGTTTTTGGGGGTCTTCAAATATCAGAAAACTTTCAAATATCTTGATCAAGCAGTTTCTCAGGCTTAAATGAGTAGAAAAAAATGAAAAATCCATGCTTTGAGCTCAAAGCTTCATGTTGTCCTGAGAAACGTAAGGATGCAACAGATGATAAGAACAAACTCAAAATCTGCACCTGCCATTGAAGATACTGAGTTGTGTCTTTGATAAAATGAGCTCCAGTGAACACACATTTGACCTTTGATGGATGGAAAATGGTTGTGAAAGAAAGAGTTTATCATTTGGTGTCTGCTTTCTAATCAAATTTGTGGATTTATTTTGTAAATATTTTCAGAAATCAGAACCAGAGAATAGATTGTATTCATACATCTAACTTTCTAATCAAATTTGTGAATAATTGCTTAAATGTGAGTCTGTTTTATTTACTTAGTTTACATAATCAACATCACCGAGTGCTACTGCATAGGACAATTAGCATGATTGTTCAAACTTAATCAATGGTCTGAAGTTCGAATCTGTGAATGCAATTACTTTAAAACTTCGTATGGAGAATTCTACCACCCATGCTAATCCTATCTACAGCTCAAGTCCGAACACATATCAAACAAAAAAAATCAGCAAGAAGTATGACAAAATACATTGATAAGTTGCACTTCTGGTATAATTAGTTAATTGGCTACATTAATGAATAATAATATAATATTTTACTTATTTCAGTTAGTTCTAAATGATAGAGTGATGTTTGATTAATTAAACTTAAGTTTGGTTGAAGTTATCCCTCTTATTGCTCTAAAACTATAAGTTTATTAAAATTGAATTGTGATTGATTACCTTAAGACAATGGATTAATAGATAGTAATCGATTTACTGAATCATTAATTGAACTGATTAAATCAAATAAATAAAATAATTCTGAAAACATTGCTTCTCACCTTCTTAAATTCTGCTTACTCTTGTTCTAGCATCTCCTAAACCCACTAATTAACACGAACGAATTCCTTTATAATGTATATATAAAATGCAGTCGTTTATGGTAACTTAATATTGTTAAATTCAACCAATGCTATCTTAATAGGTTGGCTTAATTACTCTTAAAGGATAACATTAAACTGATCATCCATTAAATATGAACGATTTTGTTGTTGTTGTTGTTGTTGTGATTGATTACCTTAAGACAATGGATTAATAGATAGTAGTCGATTTACTGAATCATTAATTGAACTGATTAAATCAAATAAATAAAATAATTCTGAAAACATTGCTTCTCACCTTCTTAAATTCTGCTTACTCTTGTTCTAGCATCTCCTAAACCCACTAATTAACACGAACGAATTCCTTTATAATGTATATATAAAATGCAGTCGTTTATGGTAACTTAATATTGTTAAATTCAACCAATGCTATCTTAATAGGTTGACTTAATTACTCTTAAAGGATAACATTAAACTGATCATCCATTAAATATGAACGATTTTGTTGTTGTTGTTGTTGTGATTGATTACCTTAAGACAATGGATTAATAGATAGTAGTCGATTTACTGAATCATTAATTGAACTGATTAAATCAAATAAATAAAATAATTCTGAAAACATTGCTTCTCACCTTCTTAAATTCTGCTTACTCTTGTTCTAGCATCTCCTAACACTAATTAACACGAACGAATTCCTTTATAATGTATATATAAAATGCAGTCGTTTATGGTAACTTAATATTGTTAAATTCAACCAATGCTATCTTAATAGGTTGACTTAATTACTCTTAAAGGATAACATTAAACTGATCATCCATTAAATATGAACGATTTTGTTGTTGTTGTTGTTGTTGTGATTGATTACCTTAAGACAATGGATTAATAGATAGTAGTCGATTTACTGAATCATTAATTGAACTGATTAAATCAAATAAATAAAATAATTCTGAAAACATTGCTTCTCACCTTCTTAAATTCTGCTTACTCTTGTTCTAGCATCTCCTAACACTAATTAACACGAACGAATTCCTTTATAATGTATATATAAAATGCAGTCGTTTATGGTAACTTAATATTGTTAAATTCAACCAATGCTATCTTAATAGGTTGACTTAATTACTCTTAAAGGATAACATTAAACTGATCATCCATTAAATATGAACGATTTTGTTGTTGTTGTTGTTGTTGTGATTGATTACCTTAAGACAATGGATTAATAGATAGTAGTCGATTTACTGAATCATTAATTGAACTGATTAAATCAAATAAATAAAATAATTCTGAAAACATTGCTTCTCACCTTCTTAAATTCTGCTTACTCTTGTTCTAGCATCTCCTAACACTAATTAACACGAACGAATTCCTTTATAATGTATATATAAAATGCAGTCGTTTATGGTAACTTAATATTGTTAAATTCAACCAATGCTATCTTAATAGGTTGGCTTAATTACTCTTAAAGGATAACAGTAAACTGATCATCCATTAATAGGTGGTTGTTGTTGTTGTTGTTGTTAAGAAGCTTTACAAAAGGAGCGTAGATACAAACCCACGTTATTGTTGTTGAGCGTAGATACAAACCCACGTTATTTACTTTCATTTATTGTAACACGTCAAGTAAAATAAATAAATAAAATGATTGAAACAATTTTTTTAAAATTGAGACTAAATTGAAACTTGTGTAAGCTCTTAATCTACACTTATACCTAAAAAAAGTAAAAAATATAAGTTCATTCAAAATTTTATATATTATTTATTTATCATACTAGATTCATAAACTAAATGAGCCAAATTGTCATTGTAAAAGAAAAAGGGTCAAATTGCATGTGCTTGGATTTGATTAACAAATTAAAATTATTACTCATTTGATAAAGATATATGAAAGTTCATCAAGCTAATTAATAAATCAAGCATTAAAATTTTGTTAAGTTGATTGCTTTCCTGTCTTTTATACTTATATATGTACGTACGTAAATACATACACATGCATGCATACATACAAGTACGTGTGAAAAATATTCTGTTAGCTAACAAAACATTTAGTTTTCAGTTTTCTGTTATTTTAAATAATTCAATTGATACATTCAAGAAATAGGACAATTACTTCAATTCCTACAGATAAAAAAAAACGGATAATTCTACAATTTTTCTGCAATTTCAAATAGAGTCAAATTTTCTCACAAAAATGGTATTATCCGAGAATATATATGGCCAATTCTCTAGCTTTTGGGTTCGATCTCTCAGGTATATTAAAGTTAACTTTATGGTAGATGTCTAGATGATAAGGGTCTCAAACTACCACTGATAGTGATAACTTCTTATACCATTTGTTTTTACCCTCTTGACAACATATATGCATGCACCACTGAGACTTAAAAAGGGAAAAAATTGATAATTAAGTAATGCAAAAAATAAAAAGAAATAATATCAATGGAGTTATCTGATAATTCCCTTCAAATTTCAAAGCACAACATTAATTCGTAATAATGTCAATTGTGTCATACCAAAAGCAGCATAGACCATTTCAAAAGTAAAACCTCAAAAGAAGAAAGGAAATAACTTCCAGCATCAGCTTAAGGTATTGTGAGGCATGAGGCTGATGAGGGAATGATTTGGCAAATTTGCTTTTACACAAAAGCTTCAAGTATGTAGAACACCCTTCTTCTCCCTTTACTGCTTCTAGCACGTGCCTGCAGCCATACATCACATGACATTCTGACATGAGCAGTACATGTTCCATAGCTTTGTCTTCCTTCTCTTCTTTGACCCTAACCATCATATATGGCCTTGTCAGCAACCTCACTTTATGACACAACAGAATAACATAGATCATCGATGACTCATCCCACCAATGGGTCAAGACTGAGCCCCTAGTTTTCATCCCTTTAAATACCTCTTCGGCACACAAGGGACTCATCAATCCAAGTGATCCTTAGAAACCAACTAGCTCATAACAATCCTCTTTTCTTGCTGCTAGACCTTTCCATAAAACACAAACCTTATCTAATAATAACCAAACATGCAGGCCTCACTTCTTCATGAATTAGTTGTTGGAAATCCATTCATCTCAGCAACATGTGATCAGCTTCAAAAATCAGTTAACAGATACTTACCTGATCCTTCCACTCAAGGCCAATATCTAACAACTTCATCAACAAAGCAAGGTAAAATGTTCTTCTCCTTACAGAGTAATATCTATATTTAGGTGTGAAGATTTTACATGGTGAACACATCTAACTCCATCTACATAACTCTGAAATTTCAGTGAGACTGGGAACAAATATATCAGAAACTGTTAAGAGAAAATTGAGATTGGGGGCTCGCATTCTTCAAATAGGTGGAGTGAACAAAGTGTTTAAACAGTTTTTTAGTGTGAAAGAAGGGGAGAGGCTGTTGAAAGCAACACATTGTTATCTGTCCACCACGTCAGGCCCTCTAGCAGGATTTCTCTTCATCTCAACTGACAAGGTTTCCTTTTGCAGTGAGAGATCAATGAAAGTGTACACTCAGAAAGGCCACATGTTGAGAATCCGTTACAAGGTTAGTCATGAATCAATATATGTACATAATAAACATCTTCATATTTTGACAGTAGTTTCCTCTAACTCAAAATTTGTTGAAGTTCTGAAAAGTATATCTATGTCATGATCATGTGCAGGTTGTGATTCCATTGAGGAAGATCAAGTGTGTGAACCAAAGTCAAAATGTCGAGAAGCCGACACAGAAGTACATAGAGATAGTCACAGAGGACAATTTTGATTTCTGGTTTATGGGAGTCTTCGAATATCAGAAAACTTTCAAATATCTTCAGCAGGCTGTTTCTCAAGCTTAGTTTAGTTGAGTGGCAAAATCCATGGTTTGAGTCTTCGAGCTCAAAGCTTAATGCTGTGAGAACAAACATAAAAATTATAAGGGAGACTTCACTTCATTGTATATATCTGCATACAAACACAACATTTGACATGATGGTCAATGGATGTCATGTAACTTGCGTAATTGGTTGCCACCATAAACGTTGAGAGTGCAATGTAAGTGAAGACATCATGGTGCCTGCTTTGTTGCAGAATGCAAGCCATTGTATTCAGTAGCTGACTGGTTGGCCTAACTAACTGCTTGTGCAGAAGATATCCATCCATTCAGGAGCTTATGAATTCGACAAGAGGAAGAAATTTGCTACCTGCCCAACTGCACAAGATCCAGCTAGGCTTTAATATTATTACTTTTGAATTGATCATGTAGATGTTTTCAGAACCAGAATTTGTATTTCAGACTGTATTCTTACTATCCAATCATTAATCAAATTTGTATATAATTATTTAAATGTGAATCTGTTTCAATTAATACTTCAAATAATTATATGATAAATTTAATTGAAATGAAACCTAGTTTAAGTAGTGATTTTATTTTATTAATTACTGTTAGTTAAAATTTTGTTACTCTTTGTAGTTACTAATAATAGTAGAATATGATTTGATTATAAACTAAAGTTTGTTTGAAGTTATTGATGCAACTGGATCCATCACATCAATCAAGATTGCTCCAACAGTAGCAATGTGTTACAATGCGAAACACTAATCACCACAGCCTCTAAATTTGTATTCTTTAAACAAAATCTAGAGGTTGTTGAAGGCAAAAGTGTTGAAGTTATTGCAAATAAGCCCCATATTGTTTGGGTTTGTAAAGGACGTCAAAGACTTATATATAGGCCTAAGGCTTTTTTATCAAGGTACATCAAAAGTGAAAACATTATTAATAAGTGTATTAGGGTTTTGAACATTGATTAAAAATACTTGTGTATTTAAGATCATGAGATGGTTGAGAGTGAGATTTTACATTGTTATCAAGACCGAACCGGTTTGGCCGGTCCGACTGGTTGAATCGTGAATCGTTTAGGTGACTGGTCTGGGTCAATTTTTTAATACTATCGGTTTAACCATGGTTGAACCCTGGTTTTAACATGGTTTTTATGAACCGGTGCCTTCATCGGTTCAATGACTGGTCTAGTTCTGAAAACATTGAGATTTAATGTGATGTATAGTGATTGTGCCCTTTTTGCATATTTTATTTTTGTATGTTTTGAGAAAAATTAACAATGGTACCAGATAGAGCTGGGTAAATGGGTTTGGGTCTATGGGCTGACTTGTTTTGTCACTCCTTATATAGGTTGCAGGTCAGAAAAAGTTAAACCATTTAAAAAGTAGGTTCATGGGTTGGGACTGGGTAATCTGTAGTTTAAAATAAGTTTAGCCTGTAAGTTTGTGGGCCAACCCACAAACCAAATAAATATAAAAGAATATATTAAAAATAAATTAAAAATAGAATTCAAAAAACTAAAAACTCTTAACCTTAAGTTAAGGTTTAGTTTTTTCTCTGCATCTCTTCGGTTCAGTACCGCGCCACATGTCCACGACCCATCTCCTCTGCTCTCGCATCTCGCACACATTCTCTCGCATCGCATCTACTTGCCGCGTCGCACACAACGCTGATTCCATTTCCATCTGCTCTCACGTCGCACTCCACGTTATTTTATATGCGCGTTCCCTTATTCCATATTCCATCGCAACACTGATTCCATTATTGCAATATTGCATTGCATTCCATTCCATTATTGCACGGTATTGCATTATTCCATTATTTAATATTCTATTATGCAATTATTCCATTATTCCACATGAAAACCAAACGGTATAAGTTAAGGTTTATATTTGGATGATAAAATTTTTAAATTTAAAATTTTATGAGTTTATTTCATGAATCATAATTGAATTTTTTAGATTTTAGATAATTAAATATTTTTAATTATATATTTTTGGTTTCACAGAAAAAATGATTTGGGCCCAATAACTTCAAAGGAATAAAAAAGAAACAAAAAAAATTTCATTGACAGGTTAGCCCACAGGTTCACGAGCCTGTTGTGGGCCCAAAAAAATCAATCCATTTAAAAAACGGGTTTCACGGACCAGCCCGTTGCAGGTCGGATTTATGCGGGCTAGCCCGTATACCCAGCTCTAGTACTAGAGCTTCCTTATACAGGTACTAGCAATGTATTCTATATTATTGGGGATAGTGATGTTCTCCAAAAGGTTGGGATCTATATTCTTATGACACGTGTAAGTTATCATGGAAGAAGATAAATTATTCCTAGTAGATTCACATAGGCATTGGTTGGCATTGATGCAAAGTGTGTGAATAAGTTTTGTCGATGGCTAATGAACTTTCGGGGGAAGCCAAGAAAGTTTTGCGCCATAAGTTCAGCAAGGTTTCAACATATGCCAAATGAGAAATTCTAGGGATTGCCTTGTTCCAAGTGGGTACACTCTTTATGGTGGAGTATGATTTTTCTTTTGAACAATATTTATCGGTGAAGACAATGGTTGTCGATATAAACAATGATTATCTTATAGGAAAGTGGTTTTAATTAAGAAGGGATGTATTAAGTCTTTAAATTTTTTTCATAAATAAAGCATTTTAAATAACTTATTAATAAAAACAAGTTTAAAAGACCTCTAAGAACTTATAAAAAGAGTTTAACAAATATGATTTAAAAAAGAAATAGTTCAAAATTAAAAGAATAATAAAGAGAAGGGATAAAAAAGATCACACCACAATGTATACTATTTTGTTGTCGTCAACGGTTTTAATTAAAATTGTTAAGGAAGGTGCAGCTTTTCTCAGCAGTTCTGACCAAACCGCTAAGAAAGTCTGGTCCTTTTCATCAAACTATATGGCTAGTCCCATATCAACGGGTAAAAATGGAATGCGCTGATGAGTCTTTTCTCAGCGGTTCTGATTATAAGAAATTCTTTTTCTAAGGCTTACGGGAAATTTGGGTAAGATACTTCCATACATTTCTCAGCGGTAAAAAATGGAAAGCGCTAAGAAAAGCATTGTTAGCACCCTAAACCCTAAATGAAGGAATCATGACCACTATATGTTTCTTAAAGTTGGGAACGTTAACAAAAGAGTTGTGCTTTCTTAACGCTTCCCAAAAAACCGCTCTGCTTTCCCATATAAATTTTTTATGTGAAACCGCAGACATAAGTCCATTTTCTTGCGCTTCCTGGAAAAACCGGGAAAGATGACTTTCATACATTTTTCAGCGGTATCAAATCGAGTGCGTTAATAAAGACACCACTCTTTTCTCAGCGGTTTAAAACCGGGACCGCTAGCCTTTTACTTTTCTTGTACAAAGTATTCTCAATACTGATAATTATTTTTTAAATAGTAGAAATTTATGAAACATGATAATGTGAAATTTTAATTTTTCTTATATTTAAAAAATTTACTGTTGAATTAACATAAACTTAATCACCTCAACAGTTAATAGAACTTATTTTTTATTAACCTTAAATTTTTTAAGGGTTAAAATTATTTATTTTTTAAAGGTTTTTTTTCCCTAAACTTTAAGAGGACCAATGGTATATTTTAACCAATAATATACATTTTTATATTTTTATATTAATGAATGTAAATAATTATCCATCAACGTATAAAAATACATATGTCCTATCTATATTAATGTAGATACCCATCAAAGTTGGGGATGATATTGGATATCCATTTATGCTTTTATATATATATATATATATATATATATATATATATATATATATGAGAATAATGCAACAAAATATCATAATAGAGTATTCAAAGTAATTGTAAAATGTATGGTCCTAAGTTAGGGTCTTAGAAAGAGCAAAGAGTAGTGAGGTTATTTTAGGGACAACAAAAACAAAGTTAATGAAATTGTGTAAGATGGAAATTAAGGGTAAGTAGAAAAAATTAGGGTCACACACGCCCTTCCATGCATACACAAATTAAGACATATTTTAGCAAGATAACTTAGTGGCACATATATACATGTGTATAATATATATTTTAGTAAAATAACTCAACAGACATTCATGGATTTGAATATCATAATATTTGTATCTACTCCACTTACTCAATGAACAATAAAACTATTAGTTTATCTTATTCGTAGATATCTATTGAAAGATCTTTATCCTAGATTTTATTCACAAGTATTTATGGATTTTAAAAAAAAAATTCATCCCAAACGTTGGGTCTGCTAGCGTTTGGCCACCACTCATCATGAAGTTTTGTCCTAAAATATTTCAATCAATATACATACAAGAAATACGACAATTGTATAACTTTTTGTGCAATTTTAAATGAAATGAAATTTTGTCAATGCAAAAATCATACAATGAAAAAATATGGCTAATACTCTAGTTTTTGTCTATTCAATTTCTTTGGTATTAAAGTTATTGGTAAATATGCGACTTCAAGGAGAAGCTAAATCACAGTTTTCATCCCTTATATTTCTCATTTGATTTTAGTTGGACCCTTATTTTTCTTTCACTTCATATGGCTAATATTCTAGTTTTTGTTATGCTTGCTTTCTTGAGTCACATGACAGACTTAACGGATGAGGCTAACTTGCACCGCTCTAAAATGTTACAGGATCTATATGAGTCGAAAACAAGGGTCTAACTCAATCACATAAACAGTTTCACATTCCATAACTTTCTCTTATTTATCCCTTACCATCATGCCAGCAAGCTCACTTTATGACATAGTTTGACACAAATGGTTTCATTAATGACTATTAACTCTATTTTAGTTCCAAAGTTTCACCCTACCCAAGGTCTAATGTAGTTTTATGCTTCTTGATATCCATTATTGAAAATTAGAAACTTGTTACAATATATCTACTTATCTAATCTATGTGGAAGTATCCCTTCCCACAAATTGCAAGGAAAGATTTGGTAAATCCCTGTATATTCTACAAAGAGAAGAGAGCATGGATGCAATGTTTTTAGTTGCTGCTGATCTCAATTTCTTCAAAAGATATACAGGGAATAATGTCCCTCTTTTCTCTTGAAAAAAAGCAAGAGATTGTATTGTCTCCCACATCAGCAGGTAGGCACATGTCCTGTCAGCATCACAAATCCCAAATCTAATTTTAAGTTAATTGTGTTATCACTATTACAGCATTGATTATTAAACTTTCATATATACATTTAATTTCCTCATTCAAGCTTAGCCATTTAGTGGTTAACTTCTGTTAGAGAAAAAGAAAATGTTATTCTACAACATTAAGCAGTTATGTTGAATTCAAATATGTGGTATATATTAGATGGTCACACGGGATAAATTTCACTATTTATATATTTTTTTGCCCACCTTACCTTATCACAAGAGAATTTAGTGAAATCTGGCATCAGAAAGTTATAATGCCACCTCATAAAGCCTTGGTGACGCATCCTCACATAGGCAGTTGTAACTAAAAAGTATTGCAATGCAACTAATCAGTGTACTTTTCTGTGGTTTAATTTCCTTGCCCTTTTCCAAAATAGTGCCCTTCTCCAATGGTTTATTGTGTGACAGCATGGCATGATACTAGAAGCCACAGTGGTTTTATTTCTTTACTTGGACTAATCATCATGGAATCTTGTTCCTGAAGATATATTAAACCTCTCTATAACCCTCTTAAACTTAACCTTTCAATTTCAATTTTTTTTTTGAAAAAGTTGACTTGAATCTTTCTGTACCATTTCTTTTACAGTCATAAGGGAATGATGAAGTATGTCAAACACTTGCCTCTTCCCCCTCAGAAACTGCCAATTACCTGCGGTCATTTCTGACAAAAAACAGTTAATTTGATCCAATCCATAGCTTTGTCTTCTTTCTTTTATCTATCCCTTAGTTTGCATCATAGCCATGTCAGCAAGATCACTTTATACAGTATATGATACTCCTATAGTTTGACCAAACAAAAAGCACCGATGGCTTCACTAATGACTGCCTGTGCTTCATTTTAGTTTCAATATTCACACCATCCACAAGTTTCCTTCCCTAGCTAAATTTTTCAATACCTCATTGGTATTGTGTATTTTTACGGTTCTTGAAGTCCCTTTATTAATCATCAAAATAAAAAAATTGTGGCTAGCATATGTATACAATCAGAGCTACAATGTCTTGTTCATTTTCTTCATGAGTTGCTAGGATAAAAAGACCACCATGTAAAATGATTCGGTTATTCACTATTCTACAAACAAAACAGATTGGAAACAATTGTTTTTGTTGTCAACTTCTTCAAGGATGAGTCAATCATTCAAAAACAAGATAAATGCATATATCTATATTCAGAGAATGTTACCCTTTTGGCCTTTTCCCTTGAGATTGTGTTGTCTCCCACATCAGCAAGTGGCCACATGTGATGTTAGCTTGCCTAAGGCCTAATCTTGGATATAGTGTATGTATCTTGACACATCCCAAATAGTGTTAACAGTATCATAGCATTGAACTTTGATAAATTTAATATGGTTGTTGTTCAACCTGGTATCAAAATGTTAAAATGCCACCTCATAAAGCCTTGGTGACGCATCCTCACATAAGTAGGTGTAACAGAAAAGTATTGCAATTAATTAATCAGTGCATTTCATCATTCACTTCCTTTGCTTTCATTTCATCATCCTTTTCCAAAACAGTTCAGTTCTCTAATAGTATGCGTGACAACATTGCATTATACTACCAACCACAACGGTTTTATATATTTCCTTACCTCGATCAATTACCATGGAACCTTGCTTCTTAAGATATATAAACCTCTCTCTAACCCTCTTAATTAAAACTAACCCTTCAAGGAAAGTTTTGGAAAAGTTGATTTGAATCTTCCTGTACCTTTTTTTCTCTCCTAAAAGCAACCAAACAATACTAATCCATGACGTCAAAATATTATCTTGAGTAACTTTCCTTCAAGTTTCCAAGTCGGTGCCTTTATATCAATCATGACCCAAGGTTGAGTCATCCCACCAAAGGGTCAAAATGCACTTGCTACTTTCCATCCCTTTAAATACCTCTTTGGAATACAAGGGATTGAGCAACCAAAGTGAGCATAGCTTCCTTGGTAATCAATTAGCTCAGAAGAACATTCCTCTTCACCTGAAGCTACTGCTTTTGATAAAACTGAAACCTTACCAGTCATCAAATTAAACATGCAGACCTCACTTCTTCAAGAGTTAGTTGTTGGGACTCCAATCATCTCAGCGACATATAATCAACTTCAAAAGTCAGTTAACAGATACTTACCTGATCCTTCCACTCAAGGCCAATATCTAACAACTTCATCAACAAAAGAAGGTAAAATGTTCTTCTCCTTACATAGTAATATCTATATTTAGTTGTGAAGATTTTACCCGGTGAACACATCTAATTCTGTTTACATAACTCTGAAATTGCAGTGAGACTGGGGACAAATATATCAGAAACTTTTAAGAGAAAGTTGAGATTAGGGGCTCGAATTCTTCAAATGGGTGGAGTGGACAAAGTGTTTAAACAGTTTTTTAATGTGAAAGAAGGGGAGAGGCTGTTGAAAGCAACACAATGTTATCTGTCCACGACATCAGGCCCTCTAGCAGGCTTTCTCTTCATCTCGACTGACAAGGTTTCCTTTTGCAGTGAGAGATCAATGAAAGTATACACTCAGAAAGGCCACATGTTGAGAATCCGATATAAGGTTGTCATTCCATTGAAGAATATTAAGTGTGTGAACAAAAGTGAAAATGTTAAGAAGCCGACACAGAAGTACATAGAGATAGTCACAGAGGACAATTTTGATTTCTGGTTTATGGGGGTCTTCAAATATCAGAAAACTTTCAAATATCTTGAGCAAGCAGTTTCTCAGGCTTAAATTAGTAGCAAAATCCATGGTTTGAGCTCAAAACTTCACATTGTCCTGACAAACATAAAGATGCAAAAGATGCTAAGAACAAACTAAAAAGCTGCCATTGGAGATACCGAGTTGTCTTGGATAAAATGGATTTCACTTCACTGTATATATCCATCCTACTGGACACAACATTTGACCTGTGATGGGAAATGGTTGAGAATGCAAGAGTTTATCATTTGGTGTCTGCTTTCTTGCACAATCCTAGCCATATATATGATTCAGTGCTGCTGGTTGCGAATGCTAAGGACCAGACTACTTTTGCAGAAGGTATTGATCCAAGGATGAGACTATCTGGAGCTAAATGGAGGTGACATCAGAGGAAAATATTGAAGGATAAAGGGAAGAAAACTGTTAGCTGCCAAACTGTAGAAGTTTCAGGCTCAATGACTTGTGGATTTATTTTGTAAATGTTGAAAGAAATCAATACCAGAGAATAGATTGCATTCATACATCTCACTTTCTAATCAAATTTGTGAATGATTAAATGTGTCTCTTTCATTTAATCAGTTTACATAATCACCATTACTGAGTGCATAGAACAGTTAGCAAGGTTGATCAAACTTAACTAATGGTCTCAAGTTCAAGTTTGTGAATGCAATTACTTTAAAACTTTGTATGAAGAGTTCAATTACCCATAATAATTTTATCTAAATCTCAAGTCCAAACATGGTATATGTAATGGGGGGAAATCAACAAGTATGAACAACATATTGATATACATTACATATAAATTTAATATATTAATCATATGTTTATCATCATAAATAATATTTAATTATATTACTTCAAATTTTAAAAAATTGACCCTTCCCTCTCCTTTAAAAAACTTCTCTCAAACCTTGGTGGGAAATTACTTTGTCTTTGGAACAACTAAAACTAAAATTGAATCAAACCAGCTCAAAAAAAAGTTTGATACTTAATTTGTTAATTGACTTGATGAACTCGGTTCATAAACCAAATGAAATGGACTTGATCTAAGTTTATTAATTAAATGAGCTGAATTTGAGTCAAGTATTTGGTTCATGAACCAACTCGATAAATAAATAAATATATATAATTTTAAATAAATTTCTAAAATTTTAATTCTTAAAATTATATTGATTATTTTAAGTTTTAACTCTAAAATTTTCATTTTAACTTCAATGTGTAGAAAATAATTTTTCATTTACTCTTTAATTTATCTTTGATTTTTGTTTTCCAACAAAAAGAAATAAAAAAATTGGAAAAGTTAAGAATTTCAACTTGTGAACTGTACCAAACAGTTTGTGAACTTTAAACGAGATGAACTTGACAAATTCGAGTAAATTTTTATTGAATCGAGTCAAGCTAAGACAAATTCGACTCAATTCATTTCCAGCCCTATGAACAACTAGTTTCTTCCACCTCATCTAATGAATGGTTCTTTTATTGGGATCTCCACCCCACATAACCAATTGATATTTTTTTATTAAGGAAAAATTTAAATGAGTTAATTCCAATAGTTCACCTCAAGGCTTAATATGTGCTTAAATTACAAATCACTTATTAATAAAGTCTTTTCATCAATAGAATTTGAACATAAAATGTGATGATCATAAATTTAATATTTAACTGAACGAAATTGATAATCATTTTAATTTTTCTACAAAAATAGAAATAGATAACCCAAAACAAATCATAACATAACTTGGAATAGATTGTGCAAAAGATTTATTAAGCATCTCCCTTCCTGCTTCAGATAAAACCTTCTAGTTTCACCCCTAATTTAGCTTCTTCCTTTTCTTGACAAAATTGAACACCTAGACTCTTCTTTCTACCAATAAACACTTAATAATAATTTGGTTGTTAGGACTAGTACTAACGATAGATTCTATGTTATTAACCCTTCTATTAAACGATGGGATCTTGTTTCATAGCCAAAGCCTGAGGCTTGAACCTTCATATATGGATGGTTGGGCAACATTCTGATTCAGGATAACTTTCATGCCTTTGGTACTAAATGCAGAAGAAGGTCTAGTGAAAATCATTTGTCACCAAATTTTATCTTCTATCAAGCTTCTTATAAATTCACGTCACATAATTTGAAAAATACACTCTTTAAATAAAATAAAATAAAGTAACTTCCCTTAACTGAAAGCATCATACATGTGACATAATTATATAGAGGGACAATGAAGTGACACATTCTGTCTATTGCATAACAACTAATTATCAGCCTATTTACCCCATCTTAACGTTTTTCATTTTTCCTCTTTGTCATAAATAGTGAATTGCTTGTACTTGAGGCCTATGAATAACTGCCCCTATATATGTAATGCATAAAAAAACATATATAGGTGCAACTTTCTGTGACCCAAAGCTATTCTGGTGAACACAAACTTTCAGAAAGATTTGTAAAAGGCCCTGTAAATGGTTACTGAAAAGGGTTTGTCGGGTGCAAAAGTCATAATTTTGTGGTTGTGGGTACGTGATAAGGATCTTAGAGTATCAATGATAACTTCTTATACCTGTAAACCATTAGTTGGTTCCCACTTGACAAGTGCATAATTGCTGTTCTTTCACACTGGACAACATGCACAACTTGAATATATAGACACACACAGGAGTTTTGGTTAATCAAAAGCATAACATTGAAATAAAATTTCGTTCTAGTAGTAATAAATTTAATCATTCCCTCAAATTTCAGGGATGCAACATTAATTCATCTAATTAGGCAAGCCAAGTGTGGTATACCCATAACAAAATAATAACGATGTTCTCTCTTTCAGAAAAACAAAATAGAAAGTGTTGAAGAAGGAATCCAAGTGTGAAGCTTTCCGTGTGGGGCATGCAGATGATGTGGGAATGATTTGGCCACTACCTTTTCCACAAATCAGTGAAGTATGTCTCCCCCTATACTGCTTCTAGCACATGATGTCCATAATGCTTCATAGTCATGTCTTCTTTTTCCTTGAACCTTACTATGGCACACTGACACCTAGCTAGTTGCTCATTTTATGATAGTCTTTTCACCTTACCATTTGTGACTGCTTCTATTTCTTTTAGTTACTTTCCATCAGGCCTAAAATTATTTTGTCCTCCACCAGGATGCTGATAAGTGTGTGTATGTACAAAATATATATATATATATATGATAAAAAGATATACAAATAAACCAATGACTTGTCCCTTAGTTGACAACATGGGTTAAGATTATGAGAATAATTATATGTTCGATTTTTATTAAACACATTTTTAAGAAGAGATAAAAAATCTTAATTGTATTTAAACTATAAATAGGACTTTCTGTCAAGAGGATGTCTAGTATACATATTCATATGATCCACATCTAATATACATATACATATCATCCACCAAATTTTATGGTTGTGATTTTCACAGAGGAAGTGTTGGTTCTCACGTTTAGGAGTTAAAATATTAAAAAAAAAAGCAGATATTAGACAATGTGGGGTTGCTTTTTCTGATAATCAATCTGAACACGACGCGTTTGATGATGCAGGGATCTCTAATCTTTTATATATATATATGTAGGTAAGAAACATAGAAGTAGAATCTTTCTTCCGAATATGCTGCATTACCTATTCATTTAGCTCATAATTCTGGTTTAGGTAAGCAAACTTTTTTGGTCTATACTTTTATCTAATACAAGTAAAACTTAGAGAGGTCTCGCATCAGAAAGGTGAAATTCCAGCTCAGAAAGCTTATATGACAACCTCACATTTGCAACTATGAATAAAATAAAGTGGCAATAGATCTTGCTTTGTCATCATGCACGTGGCCTTGTCCCAACAAACCACAATATACTATTTGCTTAATTCCCCCACATTTTCAAAAGGGTGACATTTTCCTAGAGCTAAAGGGTTACTTATTTTCATCATTTTTCCCCATGAACCAAGATCAAAATTGCCATGGAAATTACATCACCAAAAATTCTATATAACAACAACAAAATCCGATACAGTTTAGGGAACAAGACAGGTAATTTTATATTCCCTCTTAGATTTTTTTATATCGGGGTAGAATGGTAGATGGATTTTTGTTCTCTATTTCTCTATACATCTGCACCAATGTATTGTGTAGATAAAAACCTTCAGCCAAAGAAGAGACGCCAAGTTCTGTATAAAATATGAAATCACACATGTATTCCAAAACCATTGATATAATAATATTACACCAATAGCCAACCTAGAGTCAATATTCAAATGTATTAAAAGGAGGAAAAGCAAGTAACAGAAACTTTGGTCTGAATATTGGCAGTAACAGCAAGGCAACCAACAATTAAGTCTAACCACGTTCCAAGTTAATATAGGTTTTAATATTCAAATTCAATAGTATCAACATCCAAATGAAGTCTTCACCATAAAAAAAGTTGCCTCTAATTAATAAACAACTTTACTTTTCATTATCCTGTGGGATATTGAAGAGGACGTGTATATGATGATGCCTTTTTTTCTATAGGCAACCCAACATGCAAATCTTCAAATTTTGAATTACTTTTGTCCAACTAGTCTTCATGATGATCCATAGCTGACTCATCAAGCAAAAAGTTAGGAGTCAACTTGTTTCCTTCTAGCCATGTATATATACCCTTGTAGAATACAAGGATTCATTATCCAAAGTGTTAAGAGCTCTTGAATATCTTTCACAAGCTAGTCATTGATCCAGAGATAGAAAGGAAACTCCTGAAAGATAACAGCAAAGATGAAGGCCTCATTTCTTCATGAGCTAGTTAATGGGATTTCTATCACCTCAACATACCAGTTTGGGAAGTCAAAGAGATATTTGCCTGATTCTTGTGGCAAATACAGCAAATCTATCACGAAATCAAAGCAAAGTAGGACACCCTTACACTACAAAACTGGATTTTTACAAAGAATCAGAGAGCATGGTATGTAATCTTGAAAGACTAAATGTATAAATTTTTTCTACTTTTGGTTAGTTGCAAGATATATGGCAGAGTACTTTATGACATTGCAAACATTTGTCATTTCTCCAAAGCTATTAAGACAAGCTAAAGTTTCAAAATTTGTATGATGCACAATATGACATGATGGGAAAATAGAAATTATAGAATGAAGCTGAGTACTCTAACTGATATCTTGAAACTGTTAATGTATATGCAGTGAAACTCGGGCCAAAGATAGCAGATACAGTGAAAGGGAAATTGAGTTTGGGAGCCAGAATTCTTCAGGTTGGTGGAGTAGAGAAAGTCTTTATGCAACTGTTTAGTGTTAGAGAAGGGGAAAGGCTGTTGAAAGCATCACAATGCTACTTGTCAACCACATCCGGTCCTATAGCTGGCCTTCTCTTCATATCCACAGATAAGGTTGCTTTTTGCAGTGAGAGATCCATCAAGATCTCTTCCCCCAAAGGAGAATTTATTAGAGTCCATTATAAGGTGACACTCTCAATCTTTTTAGTGTCTTTTGCAAATGCTTAATATCTCTTTAATTAATCTTCAAACTTTGCTGATATGTTACTCCAATGTCTATTTCAGGTCTCAATTCCCCTTGTAAAGATAAACTCTGTCAAGCAAAGTCAGAATGTGGAGAAGCCTTCACAAAAGTACATAGAATTAGTTACTAAGGATGGTTTTGATTTCTGGTTTATGGGTTTCTTAAATTATCAGAAAGCTCTCAGATGTCTTCAGCAGGCTGTGTCTCAAGCTTAGACGGAAAAAAAAACTGAACAAGTAAAATTGTCCATCCCCTCTGCTTCACTTATTTGTGAAGTTGTAAAGGTTCCAAAAGATGTAAAAATATTTTATACAGTTTTTTTAATTAAAAATAAATCAAACTATTGGTTCCATTTCCCAATAGACAAAAGTTAGTTCCTTCAGAATTTTAAGTCAAACTTCACAAAATTTCAAATTGGATACCTTTCTAGCAACGTTTGCAAGGACTTCAGTATCTGATGAACCAGAAACCAATTTGGTTGTTATTCATTTAATCAAATGTTTCCTTAAACAATTGATCTCTTCTGTTTACTAGCAAAATTTCTATTAATATTGATAAGAGTGCAGTACAGCAGTTATTACATTTACTTCCACATTAAGCTTAACATATTTAAAAGCCCTGAAGTTATGGCATGAAGATGAGACTACCAGCACTTAGCACTTAATATAGTGGAGGTACAGTGGGACATTAATAAAGAATGTAGCCAGCCAGCTCAAAGGGAATCATATTTTTCAGAAATTTTGTTTCTTGTAAATCATAATTACGAGAAAACTTAAAATATATTTGGTATTCTTAAAAGTTTTTTGAAAAATGTTCTTTAAATATAACTAAAATTTTCTTTCTATTTGAGAAACTAAATTTCTCACATCTCACTTACAAAAATTTTGTTAGGAACTTTATAAAATATAACTTAAAAAGTTTCCTGGGAAACTTAGGATACGTTTAGTGAAGACAACATTTTTTAATTTTCATTTTCCAGTTCTTAAGGAATTTTCCAAATTTTCATTTATTGAAAAATTGTGAAAATATGTTTGTAATAATTTTTTCAGTTTAAAAAACTGAAAAACATGTTGAAATGCAACCAAGTTTATATTTTATTTCTTTTTTTCATATTTTGAAAAATTTTAGAATATCGTATTTTTCATTATTCTCATTTTAAAAAAATTTAGAATACTCATCCCTTTTTAGAATGGAAAATTTTGGAAACTATCAAATAGTTTTTTAATTAGTAGTTGTTTTTTGGAAGAAAAAAAAAAGAATGTCATGTTTTCCATCTTCCAAGTATTTTCTTTGAAAAATCAGGTATATAAACATATTTTCCATTTTCTCATGTATTCTTAGAATATTTTTCTATTTTTCTTGAAAAACATGCTAACTAAACGCATTATTAATTTTCTGAAAATGTTTTTTTAAATAGAACATATCAAACATAAAAAAACTTAATTTTTTTTTCTTGGAAACTGAAAATAATTCTTATACTAAACACCCCAACCCTAAAGAAAAGACTACAGTTATTCATATGAAACTTGTCACCTTTTAAAACTTGAACTTTATATATTTAAACCAAGGTTTACATGTGGGGCATAAGGATGATGTGGGGGTGATTTGGAATTCCCCTCTCAAACAAAAAAGGTTGTCTTGCTCCCCACCACATGATATTCACAGCCAACCTAAAACAGTATGGTTTCTTAGCTGGCTAGGTTACTAGGAAATAAGCATAGAAGCAATTGCACTTTTTGCTTGCTTAGTGATCGAGCTGTGAAGATTTTGTAGGCGTGCGGTATGTAAGCTCTGATGGATCAAGTGTCTGGGTCTACTTTAAAAGCCCCAAAAGAACCTACAATAAAACCTAACGGAACTAAAAGATGGGTGTCTCTTAAAACTCCTAAGATGCTAAGTTAGTAAAAGGTGTATGAGGTAGTTGAGTGCAATAATAGACATGCCTTGAGTGTTAATAAGTGTTTTATTTATAAGGGAGTATGTATATTGATGCAATCTTGATTTTGTAAATAGCTTTTCACCATTCTTAGAGATCCTCTTGGATAACATGGTATTAGCTCTGAGGAATATGGTATTATAATAAGTCTCCTATATCTGCGTAGATGAGGTAAGCCCTAATAGGGCATGCTAGGGTAAACTAATGTAACTCAATGTAATATGTCCGCACTTACTTAGTTATGGTTTTTTTAGAGGTTTTCATTTTTCACTAAACAATTTTTTAATATGTACATGAAGACACATTTTAAACAATAGAAAAATTTAAAAAAAAAAACTGAAAGAAATTGTGTCTAATGTAGTTTTACACTAATTTCAATGTAAATTCAACACAATTTCTAATATAATCTTTCCACCTTTATGTTGGTTAAAACGTATTATGGAACACGTATTTAAAATAACCGATAATTAATTGATGGTTACTTGTATTTCTTTTAGGACTCCGAGAATCCAATAAGAAGCTTCTTTCTTTTATTTAGATCATGAATGGTTATTTATCGAGGAAAGAAAAAACACACGGATTTTCATTTGGCAAATTTACTAACATCATTAAGATTATGACTTCTAGGTTACTTAGATAGAATTTTCATGATCATCAAATTCATCCTATATCTAAGTTGTAAAGTAATAGTGGATGGTCGCCGTCCGTGACACGCAGTCCGTGTGGTTTATGTTCTGGATGCAGTCACTCTAATTTCAAAGACCCTAATATTACAATTAATTGGTCAATTGCCGCAGTTGTGGCTGCAAATTGCAATTTAGAACACTGATGGCAAGCAGCGTTAGCACACACTTTAACCCATCTTGTCAGGGGTTCTATTTCAGATGGCAATCATCTTTTCCGATCATGAATAATAGGTGAGCACAAACTGTACAATACAGACAACATAAGAAAGGACTCATTTTGTAATAATCAATATCTATTTTTAACTGTTGTCCTTATTTCCATTTTATTTCTTATTTCACTACAAGACAACTTTAGTTTGCATGAGAAAGTTAACCTGTGAAATTATAAAGCTGAATGACGCGGACGCACTAAGTAATGTACGTATTTGATAGACAAAAACTTCATCGTTATGCTGAATACGAAGAACCACCTATACAATATTAAAATATAATTTCCGCCCAGTTTTCATATATTTTTTGTTAACTTTTTAACTATCCAATGGTATATGCAACTGTAAGCACTGCAAAATCTGTCAATGCTCTTATAAATTCATTTCTCTCGTTAAACTCAGTGGAAAATCAAGTGCAGTCACATAATTACTATTAAGGTTTATCTAGCCTTGTTCGGGATAAAAAATTCAAAAAAGATGATTTTTCATTTAAAAATATTATTAATATTCACGATTTCTAAATATTTCTCACAATTTTTAATAAAACACATCCATTTTTTATCAAGTGCCAAAAGTTAGAAATCAACTTAACTGAACCATTAGAATTGCATAAATATAATTCACCATTAAACCTCTTAGGGAAAGAATATACTTTAGCAACTCCTCTTCATTCATTGCTTGAATATAATAATAGCATGTTCTGTTACAGCACAAATCACGTCAAAATATCACATCCCAACACACTGAGGTGTCACCACCTAGACGTGCATCAAGCGCCACAGGATGGGAAACCAAACACTGGTCAAGTTGCAAACAAACTACAATGACGAGTTACTGGCCCCTCAACCAGCCCTTTTGGTAGATAATTTGCTACCGAGGGATGCTACGCTATTCCCCAATCAAAATACATCTACCAAATAAACAAATAAATGGAGGCAACTTTTCATTACTTTCT
The DNA here is from genome assembly GCA_037962975.1 of Clitoria ternatea. Lineage (NCBI taxonomy): Eukaryota > Viridiplantae > Streptophyta > Magnoliopsida > Fabales > Fabaceae > Clitoria > Clitoria ternatea. Next base: position 114,675,714 of record CM075674.1, on the reverse strand, counting down.
CCTTTTTTCTTGTTGACATGGAATAGGATACGATTACTACTAGTAATTCTACAGCCTTCAAATCAGTCAGAGGCTTATAAAGATAACGCAGTACAATACAGGTAGAAATTCAATAAAAGAACTATTAATGATTATCATCTTAACTTAACCTGTTAAATCAAACAAGGGATTCATCTGTATCAAAGTAGAAATCCGGTTACCAATCCATATCCATAATTTCTTGAACTCCCTCAATTGAAATGCTAGCTAAACTAACCTACTGTGAAAATAATCAAAATATAATGGCTATATATCACAGCTTTGGCTTGTGCTTGTGGAACTTTCATAGTTCAATACATATTCAGATAAGCTATGCATATGCGTGTCACAATTATAATATGACAAACAATTAAAGATGAAAGGAAAAAAATAAAATGCTGCCAACCTAAATAGAAGCACTACCTTTGGATTGAGAAATAATCTCCAGAAATATCAAGCTCAAGACTCCACTCTCTGAGCTTAAAACTTTAATTGACACTGCTACATATTGATATTCTCAGTAAAAATGGTACAAACTAGGTTATACAATTAATATCATGTTTCATCTAGTTATATTTTCTTGCCCATTAATCTGGTTAAGTTACACATCCTCATTTTTTGTAGGGTAAATAGCACTGCTTTGTTGTTCAACTTTCCAAGCCAGTCGAGTATTTTGTACCAGAGACAAGTTTCAAATTAAGAGTCTCATTCTAGCTTATTAGAGCAGTGAGCATTATAAAATCAGATACTCAATCCTCACAGAACACAATCCCTGGCTATTAAATAATAGAGCAGTGACCATATGAAATCAGATACTCATTCCTCACACAGCACAATCCCAAGCTAATAAATCCAAATGTATATTAATTGATAGTGTTGTGTTAGCTTTATCTTTAAAATCGATTCTCACAAGTAAATCTTTAAGAGGCCAATTTTTCACTGATGCCTCTCTAAAGGAATGAATTGTTTTCTTATCTTCTTTATACTTGCTCACACATAATGGACAAAATAATAGACCCTTCTCTTCAAATTGGACATGCAAAAAAGATCGGCATCATCGGCCCTCAATATGGTTTCTTCTTCTATGGACAAAACAAAATCATCCATCTCAGGAAAAACAAAATTTGACCTCCATGATCATCTCAGGAAAAACCCAGAGGGATATACAAATTCGACAAACAAAACACATGATGTGAGTGCTTCCAGCAATAAAAGAAAAGTCAATAACAAGGAAAAAGCTTAAAAGAGAGAAAGTGCAAATTTCATTGAGGTAGTGTGATCTGATCACATTGATTCAAAAGCTATATACAAGTATCTTAGCATCCAAGAGCTAAGAAGCCAACTACATAAAAGCTTCAAATAAATAACAGGATGCAAGCTTCGATAAAAACCCACTAATAACAAAAAAAAATCATAAAACAACAAAATATATTACAGAAATGGCAGAACAGAACAGAACATACCAGGTGGTTGGAATCAAACGATGGGACCACCACCTCCACCTCCACCTCCACCTCCACCTGAACTCGAGGCTCCATTAGAATCAGAAGAAGCGCTGACCACTCTCTCTTCCTCATATTCCTTATCATCCGTTGGAAGCTCAAACCTGCAAACAGGGCATGAATTTCTACAACTCAACCAAGGAACAATGCAATCTCCATGATACTCATGCCCACACGGCAACCTCTTCGCCGTGTCTCCAACGCCAAGAAAGTCCTTGCATATAGCGCACGCCACCCCTTCGCTTTCCGACGCAATCTTCACCGTTGGCAACGATTCCACCGCCGACTTCGAAGCCGGCGGCGCTCCCCTCCTCCCTCCCCCGTCGCTCTCCGCCAGCGTCTGCAGCAACGCCTCGTACTCCGCCGCGTCCACGTAATCCTCGGGATTCCCGACGTACCGTTCCGAATCCGGTAACTGGAGGCGGAACTCGATGGAATTGTCTTCCAGTCCCATCAAAATCTCCGCCCAATCCAAGATCCGGTTCCGCATGCTCCTCGTGCGAGTCGCCAAATCCCTAATTCGAAGCCGAAGTAGCTCGCGCCGCCTTCGCCGCAGATCTTCGTCGTCCCCGTGCGGATCCTCGTTGCCGGATCGATCTTCATGATGTTCCTCCTCCGCGTCGTGTTCATCTCCGTCGCGGTGAAATTCGTCGTCGTCGTTGTCGTTGACGTTGTCGTTTTCGTTGTCGTCGTCGTTGTCCCAGCCTCCGAGCTCGATCCTGAGGAAATCGTTCTCCGGAGAGCGGCTCGGCGGAGGAGGAGGAGACGCGTCGTCGTCACGCGCCGATTGAGCGATAAGGCGAAGAACCTGGAGGAACTGGGAGCCGAAGTAGGGGTCGTCGGAGGAGGAGGAAGGGGAGCGGGAGCGGGAGGGAGTAGGGACGGATTCGACGAAGCCGTTCTTGCACTCGCCGCAGATGACGTCGGGGAGGTTGGCGAGGGTTTCGATGGAGACGCGCTTCTCGCAGTGGTAGCACCAGTACGGCGGCGCGTCGGCGGATGGAGGCGGTGGGTGAGACGGTGCTTCCGACATGGTACGGCGGAGATGGAAGGAGAGTGGTTATTAGAAGGGGGTGGAATAAAATTAATAATACAAGTGTTTGTGTTGTATTTTTATTATCATTTCATATTGGTAAAGGATCTTTTTATTTTAGACTTAATTAGTGGGTCTTAATTCACGCTTCATTTTCAATGATAAGTAAACCAATCAACAAATAGAAAATAGAAAATTAATGTTATGAATTACAGAACATCTTTCGTGTTTTTCTTTTGTCAAACTCAGTGATCATATATCTTGTTTGCAAACCTAGAAAGAAAACGATGTTTTACATAAAATTAAATTAAATTAATGCCCTTTACATTACAGTTTCCTTACTAATTCTAGGCATGCCCACATTTCCGATCTATGCTATATAGATTTTTTTATTTTTAAATATTGTAATTCAATATTTTTTTTATTTTTATTTTCAGTTTACATAGGAACCTTAATTCTTGCATGGTTCTTGACGAAAGTTTTTTTTATAATTTTTAAAAAATACAATTATGTCTTAAATATAAATTTATTTAAATCTTTTTCCCCCGAATTCCTTTAATTTTCTGAGTTTGGAAAAGTGTAAATTTTCAAGAAAAAGGATCTTATGATATGTTGTGAACTTCTTATGATAATCATCCACGTCTAAAACATATTTTAATGTCCGAAAGTTGGATAGGATGACCTTTGCGTAAAGATTATATTGCCCCTAACTTTTTTATGAAATACAATATGCTTACTAAACAATAAAAATTTAATACAAATCCGCATTCCTTCAACCTAAGATATGCAAAGAATATTTGTACATTCTCTTATCAATCAGACAAAGTAATTGAAGTTAAATAAAAGTCTCATTCATATATTATTATGAATGTGATAAATTCAAAAAAAATTGAAAATAAAAAAATAATATAAGTATTTCAAATTAGGTAGGGGTTTGTTGTAGATTTTAAAATATGAATGATACTTATTTTGGATAAACCAAGCCAATATAACAAGTTCTACATCATAAATTATGTAACATGCGTATCAACACCAATTATATGGCCAAAAAAGAACATCAAAGGAGATGAAGAAAATAGAAATTTCAAAGAAAATATTAAGAAGTCAGCCCTTCCCAACATTTAAAATTATTAGAACCAAGAAAATATTTGAAGCACTCTTAGATTTGTTGATAACTAACATCAAGCATCTTAATTAATCCAGTTATAAGTTATTAAATGTTTGATAAAGATCACTCGAGTGTTTCAGGATAAAAAGCACACGTTATAAATAAAAGGGGAGCTCACATTCAATAAGTCTGGTAAAACAAAACTATGAAGATATTTGTTATCACTTGATGTGGGTATTTAAGTAATTCAGGTCTAAGCTGCAAAAGAAAAGGGGAGCCTATGCATAGAAAGTTCACGCATCAAAAGTCTGGAAGATTTAATCGTAACATTAAAAGGAAAAATCAAAAGTCTAGTGACTCACTTAAGAAGAAACTCTCTTGTATCAAGAATAACTTACCAGACCCATACTCAAATAGTATTACTTCAAGCTTTAGAAAACATGAAAGCATCAAACCCTGTCATCTTCCTTCAATCCTTTAGAACTGATCTGATACATGAAGCATCAACGGTCACAAGTCATCTCCATCAAAAGCTTGTTGGAAAGATTCACAAAAAGGAAGATTGACTAAACAAGGTGGATTTTAATTTAGTAACTATATTTCACCTCTATCTCACGCATTCAAAAATTCTCTAAATCAAAGCTTTACTTCTTGGTGAAACTAGTGCTACATCTACTTCACCTATGACTGCACAAATCCTGAAAGCTCCTACACCTACATTATTTGTGTAGAATGTCTCTCTCTTTCTCTAACAACAAAAGTCCTTACCCTTTGTGTAACTCCATTAAGAAAGACTTTTGTCTCTTATAGAACAACTTTCTCAACGGCTATAAAATTAACAAGCCTTCTCCTAAGCTTAACAAGATGAGTCTATATATAAACAGAATCAATCTTCTCTTCGTGAGTAAAGAGCTCAGTGAAAAATATAGAAGAAAGATATGATGAGAGAAAAATCTATCACCGAGAGTTGAGGGTAAAAAGAAATACTAGAGAGCAAAAATGAAAGAGGGAGAGAGTTTGTGAAAATAAGAAGATAAGCTAGAATACACCATAAGAGTGTAATGGATGAAGAAGAAAAATCATGAACAAGCATCAGATGTTCATATACAAAAGCTTAAAGAAATGAATTCGTACTACCTATAACAACAAATGCATTAGCCTTTTCGGTGGCCTATCACATAAGGACTCCAAAGTTAAGCGTGCTTAACTTGGAGTAATTCTGGGATGGGTGACCTCCTGGGAAGTTCTCAGGAAATGTGTGAGTGAGGACAAAAGCACATTGGAAAGGTCTCGTGTTGGTCTGTGGGGCGAGTCGTTCATTCCTGAAAAGCGGCTGGGGCGTTACATATAGTTTATGAACGGAATCGGGATAATATTGTTATCTTCAATGAGAAATCCTGAATATATGTGATATGTGTGATATATTATGAGATATGATGTTTTCCGTTCATATGTGAGTGGTATTGATATTGAATTTATATGAAATATGAATTGTATATGTGGTTGTGATTGACTACTGCATGTTATGCTTGTTGTTATATTGAGTTGAGACCCTTGGTGATGGTAACCGAGTAGTAGCCCCTGATAATGGTAATCAGGTGGTCTGTTGATGATTGATCATTATTTGGCATAGCATGTGCATTCAGACGCACACAGAACTGCAGGGGGCCTGTGATGCCGGCCCAGATGGGAGGGCGGCCTGATGATAAGGCACAGACCCTGTGGTGGTTTCTTCGGATTCCACAGCCGCCTTTGAGTTGGACTCAAGGCCGGCCCGTAACACCGAGTTGAGTTACCGCTGTCACTGAGAATGACTGGTGTTACACTATGGGCGCGCAGTTTGGTACCTGTAAAAGGGCCGAATCAACTAAGAGCTGAGATATATTATTATATTGTGTAAATCCCATCGTTAGAGTCGGATCCGCATATATATACATTTGCATATAATTATTGAGGTTGAGAAGCTATGAGATAGCTCATGATATATACTGTTGTGTTGTTGTAATTGAGGTATTATAATTGTTGTTAAATGACAAGGTGTATGGTAATGTTTATAATGAATTATTGATTTGTGTTGGAGCTGGATAATTAAATAGTAAATTACGTTAAATCCAGTTCAGTACCTGTCATTTAATATGTATATGCTCACCCCCTATTGTGGTTATCTTTTTCAGTGGATACCGGACGCAGTGAAGGCATATAAGAAAGCATTCAGTGGAAATTAAAGTATTATATATATATTGATACATAATATCTTGTAATAGTATGTAAAAGCCTTGACCGGCTCTTAATAGTATACGTTGTATATATATGTTTGAAGTTTAAAATTTAAGAAAGTATATAAATATATGTATGTGTTCATATGTATGCTATATTGTATATACAGAAATTGGAAGTCATTTTCTTTAAATTCTTCATTTTCTTTATTTACCTTAATATGATTTTATTACTTTTATTATAAAATCATATTTTTTTATATTTAACAATTTAATATACGCTTTCTGCTGATTCTTGTGATAATCTTCATTTTGATTATCCAAGCTATGTTTTAATTATTTTCATACCTTCTCATATCGCCATATATGGGAAAGGTTTACTTAATTGGTCCAGGGGTATTGTTTAAATAATTATTATAAACCGTGAAAAATTTACCCTTAATTTTATTATTCTAATTAATTATATCGGGATAATTATATTAAGGGTTAGAACGTTTTAGACAACACATACCAAGACATTATACTGGTTCACCTCTTAAATAAGGCTACATCCAACAGGAGTTTGTATTAACTAATCACAAAGCAAAGTGCAACTTATACTTTCTTATAAGGATCCCAAGTAGTTTTTCATAACTCAACCTCTACATGTTAAACACATAAGTATTATTTTTTAACTTAGCATCTTCAGGCTAATGATCCATATATTTTTTCTCAACTTAGCCTCTTCAAACTAATTGCATAGGTATTCTTTATTAACCAAGCCTTTTTTGGCTCTTAAAAACTTCATAGAAAAGTAGAGAAATCCTAAGTCTTTAGTAAAAACCTTAGGAGTTTTTGAGCTTACAAAATTGAACTAATTGTTTTGGATATGAAGTAAAGTAAAGCTTTTAAACTATTTTACAAGAAATGAATTAGAGAATTTTACACAGCTTGTACAATGCCTAGAGAGAAGGGAAGTAGAATGATGAGGCACTTTGCATTCTTTGAGTGATCTTCCTTTTATTTTATCAAATGATGGCTTGATATATATTCAGAGCTATTGGACTATTTTGGGAAAAGTATTTGAACTTTGTCAGCATATGAATATCTTGATTGTCTGACTTTCCAAATTGGTAATAACACGAACACTCTTTTGTCTAGGTAGTCCTGTGAAGCAATTTTGTTTGGGTTCATAGTCTACTTCAAGTCAGAACGGTTATAACTTGTTATGAAAGCACGACTTTTGGCTTGTAGCTTATATTTTCTTTCTACAAGTACACCAAATGAGTTGAGTTTACCCATCTAAGTTTTGCAAGTCTTCAAACAACTACTTGAGAGAAAGAGCGTCAAAGTTCTAAACCTTCAAACAACTTCTTCAAAAGTCTTATATTTTGACTCCTAACTTGTATTTATTGTCTTCAAGTGAGATGTTTGAGTTGAGTCTAGGCATTTGAGTTCTGCGAGCCTTCCGACAACTACTTGAGAAAATGAAAATTTAAGTTTTCTAAACCTCTAGACAGCTACTTAAAGAATCTTGTATTTTGGCTTGTGACGTGTATTTATTTACAAAGAAAAGCTTTAGACAGTCTTGAAATATTAGTACATTAAATAATGTTTTTATCATAATCAAAATATTAAAGTGTTCTAAAAAACCTTATCCATTCTTTCAGGACTTAACATCTAATACCTTTCTCTCAAATCTCTTCCTATCATATCACATGTTTTTTTCATGAAGAATATTATTATTTTGAAATGTATTCATATATTTAGGGTTATTTTCATATAAATAATGTGTCTATAGCGTTAAGGAATCCCACAGGGTCAGACAATAGAAATGCATAAGATTCCTTTTAAAATTACAAAATAGAGTGTCTCAAAGCATTACATACCTGAAAAAAATTAAAACTACGTTTAGAGTTACCTTTTGTGGATGTGAGATTAATTCCTTTAACGAAGCAATTTTAACCCCATCCTTTAGGAGTCCATGCAAGCACTCTCACCAGATACTGAAACTCTGAATGCTAGTGCGAAGTCTTCAGCCCTCACCACAAAAACAAGAATGTGATTAATCTTTTGATTGGGCAGCTGCCTATGAGTATTTAAATCCTCATAACTGAGTTTTACTTGTAAAAGCTACCAACAAATAAATTTGTTTTTTCTACCAAGATGATGAAGACTTAGATTATACTTTACCATTTGAAGTATATAACAATGGTTCATGTGTTGATGACAAGTTTTTTATGGTAGATTCAAATAGTGTTGATGATGGCGACCTTCAAGCTCGACTAAATTCAAAAAGGTCATCAAATATCATTTGTGCTGACCCTATTTTCCAGCAACCAATGAACATATTAAGTAAGAAAAGTTATGGTTCAGTTAGAATGTATGATGACATTCGATTCGATTAAATATGGTTTGAATGACCGATTTGTTCGATTTAATATTAATTATACTATTTTTCAAAATCAAGTATAAAACATATAATTCCAACTTAATAAAATCAGGAATAACTACTTTAAAATCAGAATCACCACGGTAAAAAATTTCAACGTAATAAAAAAAATCACAAATCACTACATAGAGTCTTTTAACTCTCATTTAAGTTTAAGTCATGTATGTAATTTAGTAAAGTAATATAAATGTAGGAGTAATTTATTGAAAATTGTGGTTCAGTTGAACTTGATTTGGATTTTAGAGATAGATCCAAAATTTGATATGAATTGAACACATAATATATGGTTTCGTGGTTTTGGTTTGATTAGTTTTCAGTTTGATCGACTTTCAATTATTTTGGATCGAATGAACAGTTTTATTCGGTTTGAATCAGATAATGAAGACTATATGAGTTAGATCATTTAAGTGCCCTATATGGAATTCCAAGTATTACATTGGAACAACTTTAACACTTTGTCTAGAATGATGAAGGAAAAAAAAAGAATATAACAAAAAGTTTTACTTATCTCTAGAAGGAAAATATGAATGAGATAAAAAAGAAGTTAAACCCACTTAAATTAATCTCCTCATCGGATAAAAGGAAATGAGAAGAGGTAAAATGTGTGTGATAAATATTAATATTTTAATTAATCTTATTAAAAAAAAGAACTCAAAAATAATTTTGTCATGTATTAAAATATATTATAATGAACTCAAGGGATATGATTGAGCGGAAAGGGATCTAGTAATGAGGATTTTGTCCTCACCTTACTTATAGACTCTATATGTAGTTTTAAATCATGCGTTTCATCTAACAACATGCCTACAAGTCAAAGAATAAATTATTTATCATGATTGACAGTAAATGTTCTAGATTACACTTACACCCACAAAAAAAACTATTATAATGAAAATATATAAAAGTTTAATTTTTATATAATTATTTTATTTTCATCCACATTTTTCTATCCATCTAAACAAAAAAAGATTTATTTTTATAGTTCTTTCTCTCCCATTTATATCAATCCAAACAAAATTTCCATCTTCTTCACTATATTTATTTACTTTTTTATTTATTACCATCTAATTTCATCTCGTTCAAACAAAACCTAAATAATATCTCAAACATCTAATGTTTTAAAAATTCAATTTTAATCATTAAGTATAAGATAAATTTCTACACTACCAAAAACAAAGATAAAATTCTACGCATCGTAATTGAATAATAAAAATACCATGCCTTTGAAAACATTACATATTATTTTAATTAGTTCAATGAAATAATTTTTACATGTCGTATTTAAGTAGGCGACCTCAGACAAACATGATTACCTTAGAAGGGATACATGTGGAAAAAAAACACTAAATGTTTAATTCTCTCAATAAATTAACATTTGTATCGTAATAAATTACAGCCATTCAATTATCAAGTAACATCTGTCATATTAATTTATTAACATACTATAAAATTTCGAATGAAAAATGTAAAAATTCAAGAGGATTTTACATTAACAACATCTTGAATGTAAAGGAAGAAATTTGAAGATACTATGAATTCCCATTTATTAAATGATAATGTTAAAATTACTCTTTTATGTGTAACTCATCTTAAATTATTCCTTTAAAATTACCATCAAACATGACTCTTTTGTGGGAGGTTTTTTCACTACACACGATGCGTTTGTTGAAAATAGATTAACGTAAAGATTGTAACATAAGGGTTTAATAATGTGCCAAATAAAGAACATTGTAGGTCCTTATTTGCCATCCTCATCTTTGCCCACCAAAAACCAAACTCAGAAATTTACAAAAAGGCACGCCTTATCAAGAAAGTTCACATAGGAATATCTTACAATGATGCCAATCTTCAAATCAAAGAAGCACAACAGGCTCATTGATGCTACCATTAAAATTAATCTTACAACATTCAGGAAAATGGAAACCAGCCTCATCAAGGCCAGCCTTTGTAATGTGTGGGCAAGACCTCACATCCAAGTATTGCAGATACTCACATTTACCCACAACAATGCCTATACCTGCCACTGTTATCTTTGGACAATTACTAACCTTCAAAATCTTCAAACTCAAACCAGCCTCCTCATCACTTAAAACCTGAAATGCTGCATCACTCACCTCTTCACAGCAAGCAATGTCCAGTGCCTCAAGCCTCCTGCATACACTCAAAACACAGCTCAACGAAGAATCGGAAACATTTAGGCACCAATCCATCCTCAGGTTTTTAAGGGTGCTTCCACAAGCAATAGCCAGTGACTTAATCGCATCATCGGAGACATCCCGGCAACCACCAATGATCAAAGTCTCCAAATTATCACAGAACTGCGCCAACGATAATATTGTTTCATCCCCAATTCGATAGCAATCTAACAACTTCAGAGTCTTCAGGGAAGATGAACAAGCCCTAGAAACACTAGAAACACCAACATCACTAACATTACTGCATTTATTAATGTCCAAAAACCTTATATGTCTACAACCACTCGAAAGTTTCATGAGTCCATCATCAGTAATACTAGTGCAACCTTGCAATCCTAATTCCTCTAAATTATGGCAGTTTTTAGATAGGTCTTCTAATACAGCATCAGTAACAAACCTACAACCCGCGAGATGCAACATCCGCAAGTCACAACAGCCTTCAGCAACAGCAGATAAACCCTTGTTGGTGAGCTTCCTGCAGTAGGAAACATCCAAAGACTGCAAGAAGGAAAGACCATCACCAATTGCTTTCATTCCAACATCTGTAATTCCTGCACATCAAACCAAAAACAACAAAATTCTCAGTCAAAAAGTGCTAATCTTCAATAATCACAACCAAATCTGAACAACATGAGAATTTATCAATAAACATAAAAACAACCTTTGCAATTATGCAAATTGAGGACCCTCAAGCATCTGAAACCATTGGCGATGACCGTGAGATCGGAATCGGTGACGCCGGGGTAGAAGGAACGAGAAACGGACTGAGCGAGGTCCAATTCGACCAAGCGTGTGAACCTATCAGCCATTCTACGAAGCATGAGTGGACCCGCACGTGCGGCAAGCTTCTTCCTTTCCGAGCTCTGCAATCGGAGCCATCTCTTGCACACTAACCCGAACGTTTCCTTGTCCTTCTCGCTCTCTACCCGACCCAGAATTGAACGCAGTTCGTCGTCCGTTAAAGCGTCGTTTATGCACAGCTTCGACACCAATACGGCGTCGTCAACGATCGAATTCGAAGCCATGGTGCAGAGAAAACCCTAACCCCAGGATTCGGGGCTAATTGCAGATGCGGATTTGTATTGGCATAAGAACAGAGTCTTCAGTTCAAAGATATGATGAAAAAAAGAACCCTAATTTGGTGCTTCAATGATTACCATTTGCCAACAACCAAACGTAGATAGAGGAAAAGCAACCACAGTGTGAATTTACGTAAAATTGCCCCTTCTTCATACTACTTGTGCCTTCAGGCAAAGGGTAGTTTTGTCCAAGAAAAGAATATACTGCTATTTTGGTTTTATGATTATATATATATATACTTTCTCCCTCTTAAATATAAATAAAAAATAAATAAATCTTTCACACATTTTAATAAAAATAGTTATCCTTATTTAATAACATTAGATTCATCTAAAAACAATATGTTTTTATTAGTTTCTCTTAATTGAAAATTAAAATAAATATTAATTAAGGGTAATTTAGGAATACTTCTTTATCTAATAATTTCCTTATATTAAGAGATGATTTTTTTTTTGTTGTTTAAATTTAAAGGCAAGAATGTATTTTGTAGATGACTTAAGGATTGTTTGATTGGTTGTTGGGTCAACTAAATCTTAGTTTAACTAAAAAAAAAAGTTTATTAGTTCAACATAATTTTAATTGTCTTAAATAGTACAAAAGATCAATATTAACTATTAATTTTTTATTATTATTTCACAACTTTATTTTATTCTCTTATGCTAGATCAGATCAAGCCACAAACATACATGTAGCATGTCCTGATGCTCTCTCTATAAGTTCCAAAGTACTGAGAAATTGAGAAAATATTTAGGGGCACCTGTCTATCACATGCATGCGAACTTTGGGCCATTTATCATGCTATAAGACTTGCTAAAGCTAGAGGTGTCCACATAATTATATTGGAATCTGACTCCATGGCAACGATAAGGTTTATCTTTAGAAGAATTCTTCAATCTCATCCCAATGGGATTCTTTTTCGTCAAATTTTAGAAGTAACTTGGAAGCCCATTTCAGAGTGGATGACTCCTTGGTCAAGTTGGGCTCTACTTTGCTCTTGATTCTATTTCAATAGATTTATTAACTGATTCTACTGTCTAGTTTGTAAGGTAATTGTTAGTTTTGGGTAATTTCTACCTCTCTCTGTCATAAAAAAAAAAAAACCGTTTTGTTGTAAAATGTTATTTGAAGTAAATAAATAAATATTTTCTTGAAATAGTAAATCATTACTATTCATTCGTTTTACAAGAGTAAAAGAGTAAATAAGAACCCAATTCAACACAACAGAGTAAATAGTGAGTTTTTGGTGTTCTTTTAGGAGAAGTGAACACATCCTAACGCAATAACAAATTCCTTTTTTTCAGAATTTGCAAATCATATCTGCTGGTCTAATTTTATGTTTCAATATTCCCATTCACAACACCTTAAGCGCATGATTGTTCAGAAAGTTACCAATATTTCCATTAACTGACAAAATCATTTACTGCACATTTCCACCCCTACCCACCCAAGCATAGAAGAAACAACTGAGGGAAAAGTTGCAATTCACTCATTTGGGCAATCAATTATAAACAATCATGTAATCCCCTTGAGGGAGTTGAGTTGATTTCTGATATAGTGTTATACTGCTACGCCATCAACTAATGGAGTGGCTGCTTTCAAAAATCAAAATGAATGAACTACATCTGTGTATGGGTAAGCCAAGGAATGCTAAGAATTAGTGAGATTTACAATGGTTAAGAACACAATCGTCTAAAAATTGACTGAGCTGAGATGTATATAATTTTGGGTCATTTCTGAAGTGGTCAACATGGGGTGAGGAAACAAAATTGCATGCCCTCACATCATGTCCGGCCCTACGCTGCGCCTCCACAAACGATTCCACTGAATTGGCTGGAATAACTCTGTCTGCAGAGCTATACATGTATAATTGTGGACAATTTGGCTGTTTTGATGATAACATGCTCAAAACGTCAGAGAGCCTCCTGCATTATTAACACAAGTCATCACAGTTAGGATTTATATAATGTAAAGTAGCCAACTAGCCAAGCTTATGCACACAAAACATTGAATATTTATCAATGATTGACCATATCTCGTGAAGCTACGCCATAAAGACCATAACTAGTTAAATATGGAATGTGCAGCGAATTCCTGAAAATCGCACGCAAACATCTTTCCAGACAATGATGGAATTTTTACCAAATTTTTCCAGGTGCAATATTACATTTTAGAAAGGGCATAGAGAATAATCAATAATGGTTTATTTACTCCGGTGTGAAAACATCTGAATCTTTAAATTGTTTGTACAATCATATTCCTTAACCATTCAAGGGTCATTACAGTTTATAATCAACTTGATCTTATCAACAGTGGCATATGCTGGGTAATATAGCGGTTTCTATAAGAATCAAAAGCATCCAAGCTTGGGATGAAATATCAATGTTGGAAATCTAGTAGGTTTTTGGTGTAGAGAGGGAAGTTAACAGAGAGAAAGAATCTCTGAAAATTTTCTATTTGTATGATGTGATGTATTTACAATGTAGAGAAACTTGTAATTATATATTAAGAAATATGGAACTAGCAAAATAGGGGGAAATAATTTTAAGTAAAAATCTCTAGGATAAGCTAAAATATTCTTAGATATGATAAAATATTATTGAAGATTTTCATATCTTCCAACAATCATCATTTTTCTTAAACGACAGTCAAGTAGCAGAAGAATAATTTGAGAGTCATTACCTATTTACAGAAGGAAGATACAGAATGACCTCAAAAAATTTCTTTAGCAATAATAACAAAGCTGCTTCTGTTGCTGCAGGTTTGAGTCCTAAAGTTTCATCACTGCCAATTGATACTTTAATACCAGATTCATCAGAGAATACACGTCCTTTTGTAGCTACACTATTCTTCTTGAGAAATGCTGCAGAGAAACCCGAAGCCCAAACCTGAAACAATAATCAGATAATCAAAATCATGTCAAAACCCAGGATGAGTAGTGAAAAGAACAGCATAAATCATGTATTGGTTCACTCGATTTAATCAAAACAGAAATATAAAGAATGAAACTCCAGGGCTTCAAAATTAATGAAATTAGCACCACATTTTCTATTTTCCACGCAAAGAAATAAAGCCAACTAAAACTGAAAAAACTCTCAATTCAAATGCTTAAATGCTAAAATCTCAGTTCCTGAAATGTCAAAGAAATAAAGCAAAATATCTATATGCCAAGGTCTAAATTCATCTAGGTATCATAACTCAACAAGGTAGCTAAACTTTCACGTGACAGTGTGGATGAGACAGCCACGAAATTGTAAAATGATAATAGCAAGAACACTACATAGAATAAGAAGAAGAAAAAAAACAGCATCAAATATATGCACAAAAACAGGTACATTCACCAAATTACACAACAGCTAAGCCTTTACCTGAGGGTCAGGGTATGCAACAGGTGCAGAATCTACAATGCATCCCTTAATCCTTTTGATGATAGATGGATCCTGATTTTCAAGATGCTCAAGAATGACTCCATATCTGCAAGAATACACATCAACCAATCAAGCAACAAACCTATGCCATCCATAAATAAAGAAAGAAAACATTGCCAAATTTTATGCCTGTGCATAACAAATTTCACTTACGTTAACCATCCAGTGTTGCTGAAAGTATGAAAGACAAGATTCTTTTCATTCTCCCCTTCTAACCACTCAGCCAAGTGGTCTACAAGCAAGTGAATACTTTGTTCTGCTTTTCCTCCCGGCTGATAACTGAGGATCTCACCCATTGGAAACGTAAATGTAATGACATGAAACCCCTTTGAAGTGTACCATTCTGCATACTTCTTTAGATGCTTCTGTCTGGCTCCCAACCATCCCAGTAACACTACCACTGTCCTTGACTTTGTGAACGAACAATTTGAATCGCCTAAAGCCTTCAGGTCGGGCAAATGCCATTGATACATGACCTCAGAAGTTGAATTGGAGACACCATGGGAATATGCAGCCGGCCTTGGAACTCTAGGCAAGTCAGCAGACTGATACAAGTTCTGCAGAAGCGGCGATGAAGCAATGGAAGAATGATACAAATTTGAACCACAATTCTGGCCTAAACTTGGCACTCGGAAATGAACATTAGGCACAGGCACCCGAATTTGGGTAACAAAAGAGAGGTTAGCAAGCTTTGAGTCTGAAATATGAGAAACCCAGGATAAATCCGGTTCATGCATTGAGCTACAAGGCGGCGAATGTGCCAAATTGGAGGTAGAACAATCACGGGACGATGATCCATGGAATGGGAATTTATCAGAGAGGTCAGTAGAAAAGGAAGCCACGGCAACCGCAGCGGCAGCCACAAGGGGTCGCTGAATGGCTCCAGAAAACGAACTCATTGCAGAAATTCAACCCAAAGATAAGAACTTGTCAAACCAACAGCATAAAACACCAATAAATAGCGATCCTTTTCCCTGTCTACAATGAAAAATCCAGACCCAAAACGGGAAACGCCCGTCAATACTAAATTATATTGCAAAGAACAATGCTTTATGGAAAACAAAGAGAACCCAGTAAGGAAGAATCGGTAGATACAGAAAAAAGGGTTGGTGGGTATATAATAACAGCCCAATTGGAAGAAAAAGAAAAAAAACGTGCACCGCAGAAATAACACGTAGAAAAAACGCGAAGCTAAGAACAATTAATAAAAAAGAGAGAAAGAGGGATATTCGATTGTTGAAAGGATTATTCTTATGAATGATACCTGAAACTGGGAATGTGGTATTCTCCAAGGAACCGGGCTGTCAACGTCAATGTCGTTTTGACAGCCCGAAGGAATACGTGAAAACGCCGACCAGAAACTACCCTTTAGTGGGAATCCAATTAAACCCTCTTTCTGAGATTGTATTGGATTTGGAACCAAGAAAGAATAGAGAAATTGAAAATTGAAAATTGAAATTGAAAATTTGTTTACTTTATGGTTTATTTATACTACCATATAATAGGGCTCTGATTGTGATAGAGAATGGACCAACGCGATTGAGCCACGTGTTGGACATTGTCCAACGTGACAAAAAGACATCTACCACAGAGAGTTGTTTGTTCGGGTGGGAAGATAACCTGTGATTCCGAAAGATTCGGGTCCGGAGATGGAAGCCCATGATGTCCTTTTTCTCCATCATTTCGTTGGATGTATAGTTGAAAAAATAAAATTATAAAAATAAAAATTTAAAGATGTTATTAAGGTAGTTAAATCTTTCTAACGGTAAATCTTAAATCCTAAATTTTTTGACGGTAAAATTTTTTTTAAAGTTGATTAAATCTCGATTTTAACCAATCAAAAGAATAAAATACCCTAGAATTTTAGGATTTATTATTATTATTTAATAAAAAATTAAACTTGTATGAGGAAATTTATAATAATTAAATCTGCTTGAATTGATATGTATCTTGAATAAATTCAAGAAATTTCAAAATTGAGAATCGTGTAAGAAGAAGAAGAAAAAAGTCCATGCGAAGGTAACACTAAATTACAGCTATACCCTTTTCATATATGCTATGGGTTGTCAAGTTTGACCTTTTAATCAGGAGTCAAATTTCAAAGCAAGCTCAATGCAATGCCACCCAGTCAACTCGTTTTCCCCCAACAACTCTACTGTGGCATTATTAAGCTTTTCATTTCTCTTTTTACACAAATTTTTATCTGTTTACGGGAAAAAAATTAATTAGATAAAAAAAACTTTTAATAATACGAGATTAAATCACCCAAGAATGTTATTTATATTAAAACAACTCTAAAATATTTTAAATGTGTGGAAAAAAATCTTTTATCGTTAATTTTAATTAATTGAGTGGTGAAAGATACGGAAAACGTTTTAAATAAATGACACGTGTTAAATATTTGTATAAACACATATCAAATTCAATTTTTTTTCTCATTACTCCGATTTTTTTTTTAAGAAAAAAAACTTAATCTTCATTTTCACCAATCGTCTAGGCAACGGTTCCGCCGCCGCCGGAGGAACAACCACCGTCTGAGAAAGTGGAAGCGCCACCACAGGAAAAGGAGACAAAGCCACCTGAGAGAGCAGAGACACCGACGCCATCGTCTGATGGTGGGTGTGTTGGATGTTGAACTAATTATCATGTGCTTTGCTAGCTTTGGTTGTTTCTGTTTATAATTTGAATTTTTGGTGTAATAAACGATGGATTTATGGGATGGTTTTTGTTTATAGTTTTGTAAGGTTTTGTTGTTGATCAACTTCTGCATATACTTGCAGAGAGGGAAAAGGTCACAAATGAACCCAAGTCTATCATGCCTGTTGTGAATTTCCGACACTTTGCAACTGGGAATATCAAGCTATTGTGATTTGATCATGAAAACAAGAAGATAGAAAAAAAAAATTCAATTATCTTTAATTCTGAGTTAAATGTTCGTTTCTTTTTTCCTTTTTCTCAAATGAAGTAGTTTTACAATTGTAAGTTTCAAACGTTATTAATTTCCAAAAAAGTGTATTGGTTGGTTTGGTTCTCCATCATGGAAGATTTATATGACAGTAGTGTTTTTGTTTGTAGCTACAAAGAAACTGTTGATAATAGTATGGTTTTTTTTAATCGCGGTTAAACATAGGAACTACAGCTAATGAGCTTTTCCGTAGCAGTGGATTTTTTTTATTTGATTGACAATAAACATGTTATTTAAAAGATCCATATATCAATTCTGAGGTAATTAATGGTTAATCAGTTCATTTATTTAACTTACAAATTTTTTTTTTAATCTTTTTAACTTACAATGTTTAAAGGCATGGGCTTTCCCCAATATTTTGGGGCCTTTATTGAAAAAATATTTTAGGTATGAGGGTCAAGTCCACTCAGGTTAATGGGTTAAATGTTGAGTTTATATATGAGTATCTTTGTCTTTAAATATAAGACCATTTTTTAAAAGAGATTATTTTACTTAATTCATACATTTTAAAAAAGTTGGTTACTTTAATTAAATCATTAAATTTGTTTGAAATTTATAATAGTTTACAAAATTGCCCTTAAAAGTGATTATCCTTCTTCATTAAATTTTCTTCACTTATTCTCTCTATTTAATCTCTCTCCACTTACTAACCAATTATCATTGAAAAGGTAAATAATCTAATTAAGGTATCTCATTTATTATTATATTGATTTCAATAAAAGTTATACATTAATAGGGGTAGTTAGATCAAAAAACAATTAATGACATTCAAATTTAAAAGGACTTATATTAAGCGAGGCTGGTTAATAAAATTTGAATATACTACATTCTTGAAAATTTTAAACTTAAAATTAACTTTATTAATAAAATAATATTATAATTAATGCTGTGGTAAATTTATTAAAATTTTATATAAAGATGAATTTATGTTGGTAAGTTAATAGTTTCTCATTACAAATAAAATGCATAGCTGTGTATGAAAAAAATAAAAGATATATTTTAATAATATAATGTTTTTCATTTAGTTGCTTAAAGCTTTTTTTTATGATTGTATAATGAGAATAAAAATACATTAGAAGATATATAATACTACCTCTAGTTCTAAATATAAGCAAATATACCTAATGTCACACATATTAAAAATAGAATAGTGGTTGGAGGTAGTTATTTACATTAATGTTACCACATATTTGATTTAATTTTCTAAAATACCCTAGTATCATTTATTACATAAAGAATTAGTAGCATTGAAAATATATATAATGAGGACATATTTAGTAAACAAACATTTAATGACATTGGAAAAGTCTAATTTTACATATATTAAAGGAAAAAAAATTCCACTAAAATTTACTTATATTTGAAACCGGAAGTAGTATTATGATTGGATTCACGAGTTTTGAAATTTACAGTTGTTCAAAAGGTAAATTTGAACAAAAAAAGAGATATTAAGGGTCCAAAAGACCAGATAATCTACTCAAATCCCAAAAGTGGCAGACTTAATATAAAACTTTTTTCATACATGACATCACATCGTCTGGGTTATCCAAAGAATCTTTTAGATGCTGATATGTTGAGAAAGGTAATACCGAGTTGAGGGTCTAAATGAGGGATACTGGTTGATGCTTTGTGGCCTTTTGTGTGAGGGGAGAGAGGTTGTAACCCAAATCCTTCCGCTACCACTTTCTAATAACATCTAACAAATTTCCGTTAGCCTGATCAAGAAAACTTTCACCCTTAACTCTAAATTTTCTCTCTTCGTGTTTTTTTAATTTAATATATCATATTTAGCTTAAACTAGGCCGTATCAATATGTACAATAAAATTCTCTCCATTAAAATTTACTGTAACTGTAGTTAGAATGTCTTCTGAAACTCAAACTAGAAAACAACATTATCTGAAACTCAGAACTTTAAAATACAGGTTAAGTTAGAACAATTTCTTACTAGTTAAGTTAGAACAACCCATTGTGAGTGATCTCTCATCTTTGCCTCCCACTCCTCTCTTTAACCCAACCTCGACAAACCCTGTCCTAGCGGCCCTGATATGCTTGAAAGTGGAGACTAGCAAGGCATCGCCACAGGTGTAAGCAAATACAGGAACAAGATGACCCACAATCCAGGTTGACTAGACCTCATCAAACGCGGGTAAAGAAAATGTCAAATTAATCGATTTGGCTCAATCGTGGGAAGTTGCTTGATACATGTCAGCGAGATTGTAGTCATTTAGCATATCATCAGGGACAAAGGAGGTCCTACAAGGTGGGCATGTATTTTTATCACGACAACCACCCACACAACCCCAGTTGAAAATGTGCTTAAACCACCGGAAACACAATAAAAACTCAAATATTTCAATAGTAAGTCAAAATGTAGTAATATACAAAAATTTAATTAATACTAATATGTAATTCTCTCCTAACTCCTAAGGATTTACATGCAATTTATGTAGTATTAACTAAATAATGCATCAAATAATAGATAGGATAATAACAGGTTCATATTTTTTCCCTACTTTAATCTATTCTTCTATCCTTTCCATGCCTACCCTATTCCGGCCGCTAAAAAAGTCTTTAGCAGTATGATTTTTTTACACTAACAGTATATTATAACTATATGAAAGTTAAAAAAGTAAAGAAATTTCACCAGAAACCTATGCACGATTAGATGATATTGTAAAAGGATATATAATCATTTAATGAAACTAGACAGTGTTTACAATGATACAAATGAAAACCCAGTTATGTAAAAGCACTTCATCAAAACTACCTGAGGAATAGCATTCTTGGTGTTGTTATTATCCGTTGGAATGCTTTAAATGGGTCGTTGCTTCCACGAGTAATCTCCACTTTTTCCACCAGATTTATGCTTAAGTCTTATATCTGTAATTGTAATACCTTTCGAAGCAGCCTTACACATATCATACACAGTTAAGCCAGCAATAGATACTGCTGTCATTGCTTCCATCTCAACCCCAGTTTTACCTGTTGATGCGGCTTCCGCTTCTATTGTTATACTGAAGTCTCCATGATTCAATCTCAAATCCACTTGAACATGTGTAAGGTTTATGTTATGGCACAACGGAATGAGGCTGCTAGTTTGCTTCGCAGCAGTAATGCCAGCAATTTTTGCCACAGTAAGCACGTCTCCTTTCGCCATTTGATTGGCTGAAACCAAATCAAACACCTTCTTTCCAAGATTTACCTTGCAAACAGCAACCGCAACCCTTTTACTACTATCTTTTGAAGACACATCTACCATTTGTGCTTCCCCTGAATGGCCAATATGAGTCAATTCAAAGGAACTTTCACTGATGTTTTGAGATGACAGCTGGGGCTCGTTATTCAAATGACTATTGCTTGCTGAGCTAGCTAGCTCATCTGCAGCAGGTTCACCAAATATTGACTCCATTTCCTGAAATGGAATAAGTAATTTTAACATGGATTACAGCCATTACGAATTTCTCTGTACAGGTGGAACAAAACCTTAATAGTAGATATTGAATTGCAAAATACAAATCATGAAGAAACTACGTTAGATTTTAATGATTTCACCACCGCTTAATACAATATCAGTATGTTACTTTTTCGTATTGTGTTCACCACAGGTATGCAATCCTGCTCAGGCTTAATCACAAATAAAACTCTGCATCCCTTCCAAAGAATGTGTTTAGTGAGGACGCGAGACTCACCCACAGTCTCTGTTCGTGTTGCCAGATGAGTCATAACTCTTTGGTACATTAGTATATATTACCACATAAGAACCAACTAAGCATTCAAACACATGATAAATGAAGCAGCAAGTGAACTTAATCTCTTTTCAAATTGTGCTATTAGGTCAACAAGTTATTACGGCATGTACTATATCAGCACTGTGGTAAAAACAGAAAATGAAGAGAAAAGGAAAGAAAGACATTACCTTGTTGAGTTCTTGAATAGCACTTGCATAGTCATGGCTAACAGAAGAGGTGAACAACCTCTTTGATTGAGGATATGCAGCTACAATTCTTCGAAGCAACATTTTTACACGGGTTCTGCGACAGTTGCAAGAAAAACAAAAATCAATTAAAATATGATACAATTACTGATAGGAATAAATCAAAAAACAAAGGAATCTCATAATATAGCATATTTTCTGATACTTAGAATTGAAGCTTTTGCCATCAGAAATGAACATATTACATAAACATCAAACAAAAGATCATAACAGAAAACGCTGTTTTTTAAAATAGAGATGTTTTTTGTGCATTTTTCTTTAACTTTGATAGAGATAACGAATTTGTAAGGTAAAGTAATTGATCGATGGATACACAAAACACAGAAACCATAACGATGAAGGCCAAACCCACCTCCTCCCACGAGGATTTCTTCCTCTCTTCACTTCTGTAGTTCACGCTTCACAGGTTTAGAGAGTTGTACACACCTTTTTCAAACGACGTCGTTTGTTAGGTATTTCTTAATGTGTGTTTCGAAATGTTTACTTTAAAATTTCTTAGTTTCTAGAAAAATTACTTATAGGTATGTAGGATAATTTTGTAAAAAGTAAATTATAATATTTTATAGAGAAAAATAATTATAAGCAAAATTTGAATTTTTTTATATTTTAATTATAAAGAAGTACTTATTTTACCTTTCATATCTTTTAATTTCACGATTCTCATCTAATTTAATAATTTTAAATTTAAAAATTATTCTTTTAATTACAATCTAAACAAAATAAATTATCTAAATAATTTTTTTTTCAAAATCACATTCAAATATAGAAATAAATTATAACATAATAGATTCAATTATTGAAATAAATACTTAGGAAAATTACTAGTTAAATAATTTATGACCAACTATAAATAAGCACAGTCAATTCAGTGATTAGCAATTGTTACATTTCTCTTAAAACTTTTTAAAATGTAAATTATATAATTTAAAAAATTATAAGTAAATTAATTTATTAGACATTCTTTTATTATAATAGCTTAAATTATTTATAATTTTAAAATTTAGGTACGTGAAAGCTTCAACTGCCATATTCAGGAATGCAACACAGAGCGAATAAGATTGTTCCCAAAGAAAAATACATGTGGATTAATTTTAAAAAAAAAGAATTATGGCCCCAGTTTTAATAATAAGACATGATATTATATAGTACAAATGAATGATTCAATTCTCATATACTTCAAAATGCTCTTCATTCCATGGATCTCCACATCACAAAATCATTAACCCTCAAGAAAGTAAAGATAGTTAAGATAATTGTCTAACCCAAGCAAAGCTATCCCCTTTTTATGGCCATGTGTGCAGGAGATGCATGGGTAAGCTTCTAATCTAAGTTTCTTTTTTCGTGTATTCAAGTTCATATTTGTTTTCATTTCACCAAGTTGTGAACAGATAAAGTCTTAAATTCCTACATAAATTTGCATCAATTGAGAGGATTAGACAAGAGCAGTATGATTTTGCACATGGAGAACAAAATTAAGCTATAACATTTTCATTTTTTTTAATGAGTTGCTTGAGCTGAATTTATACAATCATAAGAATTATTTAACTGACTTGTATTTGGGCAAGAACAAATTTCTGAGACCAACAACTAGTTTCCCAGAGGTCGAGCGACTCAGAAACGATTTTAGAATATTCAAGTTTACCAAATTTCATTTTGTTAGAAGGCATAATGCATTAAGGGGGGAAATGGTACACATACATACATACTTTGTATCAGCTTCGAGATTCAGCAATTTCTTCTGAAGCACTTTGGGGAAAGAATTAAAACCGTCTATAATTCAAAAGACTAATGAATTTAATGTAGTTATCTAAAGTGAATCAAGTGCAGGAATTACCAAATTCAATATACAAAAACTGTAAATTTTGGATACCAGAAGTATCACTGAGACCTCCGTAATCTGTTTCTATATGGACAAAATTGCTGTCAATAACTACTCTACACGGCACATTATTTTTGTGATCAATGAAAAGTGAACACTTCTCATATAAACCATCCTTAGGTGCTTGATTCAATAAGCAGGATTTAGGAGCAGACACTTTATGCTGACCAATACTGAATCTTTCTTGGTCAGTGGCCATTAATATGAGACGATGTTGTCTACCCAAAAGCTCTGAGACATACCTCATGTCCCCTACGGCAAGGGCTTCACGAACACGTGTAGACGACACCTGTCCCCGGTCTTTTGAGTTAGGAATGGAATTTATATCTGCAGAGCAACGATTCTTGTCCATAACAGATTTTATTATGTAAGCTTCCATTCCATACTCATCACACAGCTTTACTAACTCCAATGCATCACCAGCTGCTTTATACCCAAATCGGTAGTTTTCACCTGCCAAAGTTTCAGAATTACAGACATCTATTTCAGTAAATGTGAGAATAAATATTGGTTTAGCAGAATAAATCATGTAAATGTTGTTCCTCTTCAGAAAAAAAAAAAATAACAATACCAGTAAACTAGTAAACTATGTTTATATGTAAGGGATTGGTAAATGTTGTGCGAACAATAGTAAACTATGGAGCTAATTATTTACCAGCGACGACTCCCCTCACCCTAAGCTCCTTTGATAACTTTTCAACAAATTGTCGGGGGCTGAGATGCCGCACACTTGAAAATTCAACTTGAAATTCTTCTGGGACCATGTTACAACAATAAGGAACCCAAGATGAAAGAACTCTCTTTCGGTCACATTTAGCAACTATAGGAGCCCTGTTTGGAGAAAATTTAGAAGAATATGCACTATTATCCCAAAGGACTTTTGGAGCTTATAAATTTACTAAATATATCAAAATATAAAGCTAGAAATCAAAACATACACTTTTACTCAATCTACAGTAATTCAGAACCAAAATATGATCTAGGAGTGCATATATTTACTAAAATCACACCAGAAGTTATTTGAAGTTTTTAACAACCATAAAATAACCAAATAATGTATCTTTCATATATGTTATCATCTAAAAAAGAACCCAAAACAAAGACCAAACTTCTGGATAATGTTTCTAAATACTTATATTCATAATTTCTTAGTTAAAGCGAATTGTAAATACAATATTACTCTTCTTGATGGAAAAAGAACTTGCACTAACACCAATAAAATGCTAAAGACACTCAAGCATCCTCAAGTGATTATGGTAAGATGTTGGATGAAAACCATGCACACATCTAGTGGGAAAAGAGTTTGTTATTGTTGTTATTGCTGCTGTTGTGATGGACCTCAGCTTCATCTGAGTTTATAATATCTTCCTACCATTGGTCATTCAAACAGGGGAACAAAAGCAATGGTCACTAATCTAAAGCCCAAGAGTAACAACTAAAAAAAGAAGGCTCACCAATCATTTTAATGTCTGTCTGTGATCAATGCTTTATCCATTCTATGAACCATATGCAACAGTAAAGTGAGGAATGCTGGCATGAGTCCAGTATGGCAGGGCAGTAGCATTGGCCCCAGTGCCCAGCAGCTTATGCATCAAGGGAAAGGATCAATCTAGTGCATGAGTCTCCTGCCTAGTGGGGTTTAGGGAGGGTAGATGGGCAGTTTTACCCCCACGAATGGAGAGACTTTCTGGGATTTTAACACATGACCTCAAAATGAAAGACAGAAACCTCATCATTGTGTCAGTCAAGGCTGTTTTAAAGGGTGATCCAGTGCTCCCACAGTCCTTGGAGGGTAGATGTACACAGTCCTAAGTCTGTAAGTGGAGAGGCTATTTCCAAGATTTGAGCTGCAACCTCCAGGTCACAACTCACAAGGCAACTACCTTAACATTGCACCAGGGCTAAATTTTAATTTCTAAAGAAAACTTTTCTCATATTCATATATGTAGAATCAACTTTTTAGTTGAACCAATTAGGCCGGTAACATTTTCCATCCACATAAACGAAAATAAATAAATAAATAAATAAATTTTTTCATTGGCTTGTAACCATACCTAGGTTCCCAACCAAGTACTTTCGCCATGCCAACAAATGATAAAAGAAATGGAGGTCCAGCCCTTGATGCTTGAATTGCAAGTTCTCGATGGCCTATGTGCAAAGCGTCAAACTTTCCCAATGCTACAATTCCACCTGTTAAAGATGAAGATAGAATCAATAATAGTATATGACATATATACCAACTTTAAAAGTTTCTGCATGTCTTTCTTCAGTAATTCTCTACACCACTCAAGTAAGCTATACTAACTTTAGTAATTTAACAAATAAAGCAAGAATCCACATACAGGGAGAGTAAGAAAGCATGACTAATTGACCATAAATTGTCTAAATAATCAAAGGATAAACAAAGCTAAGAATAGGTAAGATACCAAAACAGGGAATCAAGAAGTCAAACAGAATACCCTCCTTCTATAAGAAACTACGATGACATGGTTAATCACAACCAGTCAGTGGCATGATATTATCAATCATTATTTTGTTCCTTTTTGAAATCACATGTTATTTCCCACCATAAAATATGGATATTCTAAGACATGCACATAAGAAGAAAAATGTAAAGAGGCTAAAAACCTGCCACTGCAGATATTCCATCAGAGATGATTTCACGGTCATCTTCTTGTTGACTTCACAAAAGAAAATAAATCAGATAATCAGATTTGTGACTAAAGCAGGATGACAAATAATGCACATAAAATATCGTTATTGGTTGGTATTGACTTCCACAAATTTCAGGTACATCTTGTTTGACAACTTTCATCTTGTTATTAAAAGCCATGCATGTAGTAGCCATAAAAAATCACCTCACTTTGTGTGTGAGTGCAAGAATGTGATTAAGATTAAATATCAAATTCAAACGATTAACACATAAAATGCAACATTCTGATAAAGACTAAAACACAATTCTAGTCTTCTATGTTTGAGGTAAGTTTCATTTTAATTATGTATGTTTAAAACATTTCATTTTCATCTTGTATATTTTTAAAATGTTTCAGTTTAATCCTTTTTCGGACTTCTATTGGTAAAATTAACTGTCCTCTATCTAATGTGCATTTTAATTTTGAGCATTTTACTAACAGAAATCCAAAAAAGGATTAAAACGAAACTTTTTAAAAATGTATGGGATGAAAACGAAATTTTTTAAACATACATAACTAAGATGAAACTTAACTCAAATAGGGAGGACCAAAGTTGCAGTTTAGCCTCTTATTATCATGCATACTTTAAGCAAAAAGTTCCTCGGACATGGAGATAGAAATTTCAACACTTAACTTAAGCTTAAATCAAAGGGTTCAACAAAGAATGCTACCTCGATAGATACCCTATCCCAAGATAATTCAATAGATCAAAATACCCTAAGAATCCAATCTAAGCAAAGTTTATAACCACAATTAAGCTCAACACTACAGATTTGTTTAGCTCAAATCAAATCATCAACTTATAAAAAACACACCTAAGATTTATCATTATTGTTATCATATTATTTTCTAAAAGCGAATCAAATTATGTTTCATCAAACTTCCAGCACTACTAAGCCAACCAAACACAGTACACACAATCATAGGAGTAAGAAGAGAACTAAAAGAATTTTTTTAAGAAAAAACGCAGTTGATAGAATAGAGAATAGAACCTGAAAGAATCAAAAAGGAGGGGAATTTGTTCATGAGGAGATTTGGGAGGAGTACCAAAACAATGGTAATTTGAAGGCACTGTGTTGTGGTTGGGAGTGATAGCGATGGGTCCGAAAGATTGTGGGAAGGAAAGGTGGAAACTTTGGAAGGAAAAAGCGAAGGGAGAAGGCAAGTGAAGAAAATGAAGGTCGCAGTCGCGAAAATGGTTGGAAATACGAGAAACGCCGCCACCCAACATTGCATTGCACCGCACCATCGAAATTTTTTTTCTTTGTTGGTTAACGAAGAAAAAGGATAATAATGGGTCGGGTCGGGTCGGAAACTCAACAGCCCGAACCGCTTCCCAAAACACCCGCCGACATTGTGTTTTATAGGCCGAATAATCTGTTATAACTTTGTCATGTTAGTTTCTTTGTCTTTATTTTATTAAAAAAAAAACTGAGAAAATGATTTCTTTGAGACTATTTTGTCAAAAATCAACGAAAAACAAAATTTGTTAAGCAAAAATTATATTGACCCCCTTTTTTATAATCATCAGAGCTTACAAACCTAAATAAAAACGGAAAAAAAGACACCCTAAACCCCGAGTAAAATTAATATTTTTTTCAATTAAAATTAACTTTTGTGTTGATAATTATTATTGATTTATATCGTCGAACTGTTAATTTTGATCGAAAAATAGAAACACCAATCCCGCATAGGTTGCTAATGTAGCTTTGTACTTAAAATTGGGTTGGGTAAAATGTTACGAAAAATTTGTTAAATACCATGAGTCCACTATTAGAGAAGGTAACATAATAATTTGCCTAATAATGGAAGCAGTTTAAAACATGTCTTTACTGATATGTATATATTTTTACAAGCAATTCACAAACCATAAAAGATGATGATATACAAATCACAAGGCTCCTAGTGAACTCGTGCAGAAAATTTCCATAAATAAGGTCAGCAACAGCTAACCTAATTACAGTAATTCATTCTTCCTTGGACTCCTATTCCTATCTTATATTTCCTATTGAATTTCCACATTTTTGGATATATAGTTGGCCATGCCCCAAAAACAGTGCATAACCAAAGCCAAACTCCAAAAAAGAAAATAAATAAATCAAATTATTCTTGTACTATTCCTTCTTGCCCACCACTTTTTCTTCACTTTCTCCATTGATCCGTCTTCACTAAGTTTATTTAAAATTACCTTTGTTTCTCGTAATCTTGCACCATAATCCTTTTTCCAACCTTCAAACATTTGTTTTAACCTTCTAAGCTCTCGATCAGGGTTCAAACTTGCCTCAACTTGACCAGATTTTACCTCAACCAAGAACTTAGCATCATCACCAAAGACCTGACTCCTCTGCTCAAATTCTTCAGCCAACCGACTTATAACACTCAAACCAGCACTCATTGATCTTGTCCCGTTGCTTTCTTGGCGCCTATGATTGCTTGTTACATCCCAGCTGAAATCCTTCTCATCACTTGCATTTACAGAAGCATCTGAATTTCTTTCAGAATCATCCATAGCAAGGCTCTTCTTTGCAATGGAGAGGCTAGATTGCAGGGATCTCATTTGTTTCTGCCATACTTCTTCCATGGATTTCATTTTTAATTCATACTCGGACCATCTGCTCTCATACTGTTGAATACGTTGGTGAAGGATGTCATTTTCCTCTTCTTTCTCTCTCAGGGCAGCCTCGGCCTTGAGTACCCGGCGCTGTAATTCAGCCAGGAAAGACGATTTCACGAGAACCTCATCTGACTCTTTAGTCTGTTTTAGAGGTTCATGATTGTAAGTATCATAGAAGAAATTTTTTCACAAGCTATCCACGACAACAATACTTTTTTTAAATAGTTTCTGAAATTAGAATATGATAATACCTTTGTGCCTCCGGATTTTGACAAAAATCCTATATCTCCTGAGCATCTTCTGACTAACCAACCACGAATAACTGGAAAGAGCAGTATAAACATATGAAAATTTATGGAATACCATTGAAAGACAATTGTCTGCAATATTATAAACTACTTTGAAAATGTGTAATCATCTTCTACAATAAAATTTAGGAATCTTGAAAGAGTAGCATTCAGTGCAACACCTAGGCTAACTCAGGTCCATCACCGGTTCACACCAAAAGAATTACTTTTTATGACAATTGACATCTACTCAAAGGAAGACAGCATAGAGAAATGATAATTTTTTAAAACATTATGTCCTCTGTCCTTTTTATGAGACTATTTCGAACATCCAGACAAAAAAAATTAGTGAGTAGTTAAATTGAATATATCTTTGCATATAGAGAACATAGAATTCTTACATGATTGTATGACAACTGCAGCATCATTAATAGTCTTCAGTCTGTTCCTAGCAAGAACTGCTTTCATCTGCTTCTGTATAATAACAGCCGCCCTGTGTCTCTGAAGCAAAGCCATATATCCCATTCTGCTTTTCTCTCCCCTAATAACTGTGTGAATAGGCAAAAAGAATATTCAGCCGGTTTCACACTTTCACTTTTTTTACAAAGATGAGAGGCCAAAAGAATTAGCTGAGAAAAGGGAAATACATGACTGGAGAGTAGTGATTCCTCTCCAAAGCTCTTTGCAATAACAACGAGCTCGGTAACCCCTGAAGCAACTTTGCACACGTAAAATTCCATGGAGGGTACGATTTCTAGTATCTTCAAGCACTCCAATCTGCAATCATGGTTAACACAGCATATTAAAGGCACAATACCAAAGAGAGTAGATACAGTTTAAAGCAGGGCTTTATTAATTAGGACTGGCTTAAATACATGGACCAGTTTATCATGCTAAAGAGAAGGCAAAGTGATGCCAAAACAATTCAAATGACCTATCATTCCAAAGACATAAATTACGAGTAAATGGAGTCTAACGTTGAGTTACAATGATAAACAATATTATTGCTAGTTTCTTAGGCCTTAGTTAAGAAATTACAGGATAGAAAGAAGAAAACAGTAAATAATGCAAAAAATGATGGCCAAAACCAATTAAACGAGTTTAGGCAGATTTGGATCAGTTTTAGATAATATTTTGTTTAACTCAATTAAATTAGGATTGGTTTAAGTAGATATATTCAATTTTTAAAAAATCATAAATAAAATAAAATTGAAAAAGGGAAATAAATTAAAAAGGTGGATTTCCAGTCCTGAATATAGGAGACAAATTGGACCTATTTTTTTGTCTTGAATATAAAAGACAATTGCATATTTCTAAGTAAGTTAATGATAAATTGCCTTTCATACTGCTTATTTATTATGAGAGTAAAAGTTACTTAGTCACATTTCCCTATTTTGGGTATTCTTGGGAAAAAATTGATTCTCTCACACCATTGTAAATATTGATATTGGTATGTGTTTTTATCATTTATCTCTTATATTGATGATCAAAAGGAGTAAAATAAAAAAATAATAGTCAGATTGGGTTGGAATTATTCAAAGTTTATGAACTGTCTCAACCCAAATCAATTGAGTTCTATTTATTTTAACCTGACTCAGCCTGTTTTTTAAGCTAAGGTCAACTTAGACTGGGCAGAGTCGTGGGCTTACCCAAACCCATGCCCACCACTATAAAATATGAACAGTTTCATCATTCCTAGCTGAGTAACTACCACTAGGCAGATGGCTAAAAACCGAAAAGTACATTACAATGTCTTTATAAAGGAACCAACTGATCAAAGATTCAAAATTGATCTAGATAGTCTGAGTCTTTCAAATTCCAAATTAATGAAGCCCAAATTTTCATAGCTTATTATTAAGTAAAAACTAATTCTCAGATTATAATGCTTAGTGTGAATAACGTCAGTCTTGTCATTTTTCTTCATTATTGCACAGCCATACTAGTGTAAGATGTTAAATACAATTCCTAAAAGCAAACAGCAATAACACTGACTTTATTAATGAATTGAGAGTAATTTGTGAAAGAATTCTGATAGACATCTATTCACCTGCCCTGTCCGGAAGAATAATTTTGTATAGCCAACTTGATACATCTCTGGCAAGATGTTAAATTGATGAAGAATGGCAACTGAAACACTTAGTGGATCCTGAGATGCAACATTTTCAAGGAGAAGAAAACCATATCTGATTCACAATTCCCAAGACAACAAGAGAGAGGTTAGAAACGTGCAAAAAAACATTAGTGAGGGAGGCTAATTTGAGAGGATATTAATCACCAATTCACCATAGTTTCTTTCTATGTTGTTAACTAGTTATACCTTCTAGCAAACTTTTGGTGAGACATTCTAGTTGGAAAGCCTGATCTTGATATTCGAACCACTTCCAAGACCCCACAACATCTCAACTGCTGTAGTACAAGGCCTTGCTCATATGATCCAGGTGATTGCAAGTTATTGGGCTTAATGCAGCGAATAAAATGTGGTGTAGTGCTCTCTAAACGTTGCATCAGTTGGAACAATTGCCCCTGGTTTCCAACATAATTTACATAAATAACTTCTGAAGTCAACTGAAGCAAGAAAAGTATCCCAACCCACTAAAACACTGAATAACCATGTCAGTGTGTGTATCTCATTCCCATCCTTCATCCATTTCATTATTAATAGCATACATTGAGGAGTCAGTATTAAAGAAATGAATGGCTTGATTCATCATTTTCACTCAATTCACTCCCCTACTTCCATTTTCAATTTTACAAACCACATAGTGGTGTCAATATGCACAATGCACATCCCATCCTACTTTAAATCCCTTAAACCAATTCACAGGCATTGTTTGTACATTGGATTGGAACATATGAACTAATCATTTGTCAAATTAAAAGAACCAATTTAAAGCATCTGACAGTCCAATGCACATCCCATCCTACTTTAGATCCCTTAAACCAATTCACAAGCATTGTTTGTACATTGGATTGGAACATATGAATTGATCATTTGTCACCATTAAAAGGACTAATTTGAAGCATCTGACAGTCCATGTCAAACTTAGGATATTTATATTTAAATGAGGCTTCCTTTTCCAATCTGTAGATGCAGTATTTTGTAAGGTTTGATCAAGATGAATACAACTAATAGTGTACCAAGAAAATAATTGCTGACATACTGAAT
Source organism: Clitoria ternatea (assembly GCA_037962975.1). Taxonomy (NCBI): domain Eukaryota; kingdom Viridiplantae; phylum Streptophyta; class Magnoliopsida; order Fabales; family Fabaceae; genus Clitoria; species Clitoria ternatea. Next base: position 114,643,107 of record CM075674.1, on the reverse strand, counting down.
GGAAGGCTAAAACCAACAGCCCAGGTGTTAGAACATTTCATGATAAGGTATCAAGAAAATCATAATTAAGGTTATGTACCTTGAATTTTGTGGCAACACTTAGCTTTTGGGAATCTGCCCCACCTGACTTATGCAAGGGACCAACTACAGGCTTCTCAGACTGCGTAAGCATATGGGAAGCAAATATCTGAGGAAGATGACATTTGCTTGAGGATAGAAGTTGAATGGAATCCAAATGCAATAGGTCCCTATTCTTTTCCAGGAATCCAGTTGTATCATAAATGACCTGTAGAAGAACGGGTGAAAGTGAAACTATCAAACAGTCAGGTAGGAATAGAAAATTTAAATCAATGATTAGTGTTTTTCATTTTAAGAAAAATGTTAGGATTTGGGAGTTCAAAAATATTAACAACAATAGTTTAATCACAACCACTGTTAGTAGGTAGGTTATGATAAAAAGAAAAAGAAAAAATTATTGATATTAGGTTATACATGATGCACGGATTCATATTGTGGCATTTGTTTCTTTGGATCCATAACAACATCATAAAACCCACAACAGAATGTCAAATTGAATGCTGATATAGTGTACAGCATAGACACATTCATCTTAAGTCAATCTACAGGCACTTTGCATAAACAGATACAACCCAATAGACTGCTGTATAAACATGACAAGATTAATACCTCCCCTGCATAATGATGCACAGTAAAGGCTTTTTCCCTTTCTCCTTTGAAGCATGAATTAGAATTCAAATGCTGCTTAAGCTTGTTAGCAAATGTTAAGTCTGTGCCATTAGGGAAAGTGGACTCTTCATCTAACAGGGATAGTAACCCCAGTGGTTTCTGCACATATATCAGAAGTAAAATCTGAGACAACAGAATTTCCAATTTCTAATCAGACATCAATTCCACGTAAAATAAAATTTGTTGGCCACAACTTTTCATCCTTTTACCAATCACCATAGTATCAGTACCTTATATCATTGAAAAAGGAATACATCACAATTTAACCAGTTAAGGTAGTATAGTAATACATTACAGATGATATTCATTATCAGATACAGATCAACATTGTAAATTCTAAAAATTCAAATAGCAGCTAATGAACTCTGAATTAACAGAATTCACTCTAAAATCCCAACAATTTGGTAGGTTTGGCACGTATATATACTGTTGAAAGCCCCAAATTGACTAGAGATATAGCCAATCAAAAGTATATAAGGTGGAGGGTAATCCTCATCCTATGAGCTAGCTTTTAGAATTGAGTTAGGCCCAATACCCAAATTTAACATGGTATCAGAGTCTATCCTAAATCCGTTGTTGGGTCACTCATTATCCATGCTCCATTCCTGAGCATGAAGGGGTGTGTTAATAAGTCTCGTGGGCCACCCGTATTCATCCACGCTCCATTCCTGAGCTTGAGGGAGTGTGTTGAAAGTCCCACATTGACTAGAGAAATGGTCAATCAAAAGTATATAAGGTGGAAGGTAATCTTCATCCTATTACTAGCTTTTAGGATTGAGTTAGGCTCAATACCTAAAATTAAGATATACAAAATAAATGGAAAACTACCATCCTTGCAATGTACAAATAATATGAAATGAGCTCTCGTGTAAGCACAGTAATATGTCAATACCAAAACCCACACAAAAGTGTTCCTTTGGAATGTCTCCATTATATACACCATCAGATAAGAGAAGGCCATATTGCATATTAAACCACTGCATATGGCCCCACTGAATAAGAAGATTAGCTAACTTTTGCTGGTCGCCTTAACAGTTCACATCATATTAAAATTAACAAATGCACTAAAGATTAGGGGAGAAAGGAAGATCCGTACCTTTTCAAAAAGATTAAGGCAATCTTGGTTGTCTTCAAATTCAACTTTAGTCCAATCAATGCCATCCTGGATATATTCCTGAAGCAAAAATGCAAACAAGCAACATTTTATAGGGAGGCATTCAGTACTTTCAACTTATATTTTATGGTCATTGTCATTGACTTATATGAGAACTTTGCTTGAACATTAGCTTCCAAAAATATGGCAAAATACTTATCTCTCCTGGAAAAGAACTGAAACTGGTAAAACAAAACCCTCACTGGTCATTGTAAGGGAAAATATCACAGCATCAATTTGACATAATTTTAGTATTTACTTTAGAACAGATAAGATAAAGCCCTGTTAGCATACTTTCTTGCTATTTCATTGTTTAATATGGTGAAATTTCAAAGTCCCAGTGGTAAAAAGTAAGACCTGTATGACAGTCCATGATGTTTTAGATTCAGCAGATTGCCGGATTAAAAACCTTGGTAAGGCAAAGCGCAAAGGAAGTTGAGGAACAAAGGGGGGAAATGTTTTCAATAAGATCAAGGAATAATCATGAGGAGCTAAGAGTCGTAAAAATGTTGTTGATACATTTTCGATGGAACCTTACAGATTTGAATAAAAAAAAATGCCATACCCTTATATCAACATTATCATTCATTGTGGTTTTTGTTTAAGCAGTCAGTTCAAATGTGGGGCATACCTCCTGTTCTAACTTGAATAAATGACGATTGAAGTGTTGCTGTAATCTCTCATTTGCATAATTTATGCAGAACTGCTCAAAACTGTTCCTCTGTGTGTATACAATGCACAACATTCAAAACAGAAAATATTTCAAACTTTAAACAGGTAGTGGGAGACATATGTGTGTATAAGGAGATCTGGTTTAGCTTAGCTTACATTGAATGACTCAAAGCCATAAATATCTAGTATGCTGATAGATCTGCCAGTTCGTCTTTTGCCAACAGAAAGAGATTTGTTTATTTGTTCAACCAACCAATCAAATAGACACGCATATATTGATTTTGCCAAAGCATCTCTCGCATCAATAGCCTATGCAATGAGAAAATAAACATCATTCATATTTAAAGGCCGGGTGGAGATTTCAAAGAAGGAAAATCCACTGAGGCAACATTCATCACCAAGGAATAAATTAAATAAATATGCTTATTTAGAAATCCAAAAAACATTCATACACCCAAGATCCCTCCCCTCCCCTCCCCCTTGAGTTTTTATTTTTTTTTCAAACCTTGATAAATTGCACATTTTCCAACCATAATCGTAGAAAAAGGTAAAACCTAGAAGTCATTTTACCTGAGATAACGTTAACTTCTGGACAATATTATCATTACCAACTTTCATTTTGCGAGTTGATAAAGTCAACTTCAGGTCTTCAATTTCACAGCCAATCAACTTGGCAACAGTGAACAGCCCTTTAAGAAATCAGGGAACAAAATTTTGTCTTAGTTGAGGTATTAACTAACTTATAACACATGAAATCATCTTAACAAGCTCGAAACCTATGCAACAGAAATTAGGTTTCAAGTGCACAGTGTTAACAGTTACCGTGAAAATGAAAACGAGTTGAAGCTACTACACAGTTGTTAAATAAAATAAGTGCAGCACATCAAACCATAACTGTATCAAGGGGAAAAAAAGATTAAATCATTTAAACCCACAGCTTTACTTCAGATTATTTGGAATTCTCTATTAGAAAATATAAAATGCTAAAAATTATTCCCCTAGGATATGCTTTGTGAGGCCAAAAGTTTTTGGCAGACATCCTGAACCCAAAAGCTAGCACCAGACAGAAGCTTTTCTATATCCAGGGAGTTTAAACACAAGTTGTATAACTATGGCAGATCTCTCATATAAAGATTATTGTTTTTGCTTGCTAGATGGGAGCAAACCTAAAAGTATGCCTAACAGAAAACATTTATAACCATTTAGTTATATCCATATAAAAAGGGACAGCCTTGAGCTACAAAGCTCCCACTGTGCAGCAGGTCTAGGTAAGGGTCAGACCCACATAGTGGGTGGGCCATATTAGGCAGTCTTTCCTTGCATTTGCAAAAGGTTGATTAGAACCTGATCCGGTCTCAATACCAATACCAGGACAAGGACGTAATTTTATCCGTCCTCACTATGCTATCGACGCTGCAGGTACACCTCCGTACTGTAAACCCCGTATCAAGCTTACTCCCTATACCGGTATGTTCAGGTAGCAACCTCACACACCGGAAAACATCCACGTCACCCGACAGAAAGTACAGGGTACAACTGCCAGGGGACATTTGCAGGAGACGCGGCTCCTCCCACGCACTGAGCAATATACTATTTGTCCCCTGGTCCTACCTACACCTGACGATTCATTCTCCATGCTCACCTATAAATAGTCCATTCTCATACGCAGGAAGGTTAGGTTGTTCTCATTCCCATATACTGTTTCATTGCTTAAGTTTCCTTAACTTGAATCCATATTCTTGTTGCTGACTTGAGCGTCGAAGAATCTTTGTAGGTGGCACCACCTTTCGCCCCCCTTTCAATGCAAAAGTTTGGTGTTAAGGATCTTCAGGACTTCGAGACCGGTATCTCCCACTGAGATATCGGATACCAATACCGGATACCCACTGTACCAGTGTAAAATAACACTTCATAGTTAACTCTTGTGGCTGGTCCTACACCGGATCGTTGACCCTGGATCAGAGCAGTTCAGAACCTATGACCTCAGGCTCACATTTACAACTACAGGCATTGCACGAAAGCTCCCCCTCCCAGTTATTGTCAAGATTGATATTTAATATGATCTAGTCTATCTGTTTGTACAATATGATGTATAGCAATGCAAAATGGATCAAGAGTTCCAAAGAATGTCACAGGAAGGTATCACTTATGTAATCTGCAACCGATCAAACAGCAAAAATTCTATTCTGTAGATTTAGTTTAGTAGAAATTCTGGAAAATTCATACCCTCATCCTCAACAGCTTGAACATGATTTTCATTGTCGACCACAGTAAATGATATGTTTCCTAACCATAATACTGCAGCAAGCATTGCAAATACATTCTCCTGGTCTTCTTTGCTAATGTGGACAACATCCAAAGCTTCCTGGAAATTGACAATAGCATGAAAAAAATCATGTATGTCAAGCTATTATTTCAGACTCAAATAATTAATTAGAAATTAGAATAGAAACCTTTAAGAAAGTATAGTGTGTGTGTGTATATACTATATACTTCCTCTGGTCCCGTCCTGCTTAAAAGCAAATCCTGAGAGATTATTTTAGTCTCAAATATAAGCAAAAGTATCTTTTTTTCAATCTAATTAAATGTTTACATACCAAATATGTCCTTAAATGCAATTCCAAGACAACTAAATTCTTTATGCAATAAGTAACATTAAGGACAACTTTTAGTCAACTTTACTAATCTGTATAAAATTTGTCTGATTTGCTTATAACCAGGACCAAAGAGTGTATATATATATATGTGTGTGTGTGTGTGTGTGTGTGTGTGTGTGTGTGTGTGTGTGTGTGTGTGTCTGTGTGTGTGTGTCTGCACAGACACTGATCATTTCTAAGCATTAAGTGATGAAAACTAGTGTATACCATGACTATGCGAAATTCTTCTGCATCATTAACACCAGCAATTGAATAACAATTGCTCTGCCTCAGATATTTATAATCTTCAACACCTTGTAGATTTAGCTTCTCTGGGTTATGAAATCAAACAATAAGCAAACAATGAACAGCAAGGGGAAATAAACAATAGTACATTACTTATAATGTTACATAGAGGAATATTCTAGAAAAAAAATCTAATATCATTAATGAAATCAAATCCTTCACATGTGAGAGGATGTTTTATTTAAAGTGAATATCACAACTACTGACTAATGAGAGATCAAAATGTTCATCACTAGTTGAGAAAAGGGGAACTTAATTCCCACTTGGCTTAGATTGTAAAAGAATAAATAATAATACACCAAACTGCCCATCCTTATTAGCTTCTGGCTTTATCCATTTCTTTGATTTTCATCCTTCAAATACACAAAAATTTCAGTTTTTTAAATTTGTGGCCTTTCTTTAGGAAGTAATTAATTAAATATACTTCAAATAACAACACCCTAATATACTCCAAAATCCAAATAACAACAATGAAGCAACAAAGTTTCTTAATAGACACAACTTAATGCACAAAAAAGATCACTTGGGGCCCATTTATTTTAAAGTTGAGTAGAATTAATTATCAATTTATCATAAAATTGATTTTAAACCGCTGAACATAATTAGGATGTGTGAGTTCAAAGTAATCTCTAACGGATTTTACATTGGAAATTGAAATGTATGTGCAATGGGAGAAATTGATTCTCAAAGTAGCAAACAAGCCCTTACAGATAGAGCCCCACCCAGGACGGTGGGTTCAACATTAAAGGAACAAAATTGTGTTGCCATAAAGCAAGAAAAAACTGAAACCATATTTAACAATTAAATAGCAACTTTCTCAAAATAAAATAGCCACTATTTAATACAGACATCCTATATTCTTCAAGGCCATCCTCAAATAAAAAATCTAGAAATAACACACTTACCCCTAAGAGATGATGGTGCTCCAGCACACAGCTGATAAAATATATGATATGATCTTTCACCCTCATTGCATTGGACTACTCTAGACTGTTTACATTCCCAGTATAGAAAGTGTCAATTCATGTAAAATGAACATAAATTGGTATGTAAAACTAGTTAAAAAGAATAAATACCTTTTCCAGCAAAACTGTTTATGGTATGGTCATGCCAGGAGCATCACGTAGATTTGTCACATGCATGCGTTACATAATTAGTTGGAAACTTATAGTGGAAGCAAAGACACAAGGTTTCAAATTTCAGTCACATTTCTGTGGTAAACTTACATGTTTGAATATTAGCACCAGATATTTTTCCAGTTTCACTGAAGTGAATCTCAATGAGTTTTCCCTGTAACATTCAATCAAATGAGAGATTTCAGAATAGGAGTGTATGAGATCAAACCCTAATGAATCAACTAAAAGAATCAAAATGGTAAATGGGAAATCTTACAAAACGACTTGAGTTGTCATTTCTTAATGTTTTTCCATTACCAAAGGCTTCAAGTATCGGATTAGTCTTCAATATCTCATACTCTATTCCACTTCCACCACCAAGGGCAGCCAAGTACTGCATTGCTATTTTTGCTGTCTCGGTCTTCCCTGCTCCACTCTCACCACTGAATATATAATATAAAGATGATAAAATTTATTATGGGCCCCTATTCCAACACAATTAAAGGGAAAACAAAGTAAAGGAAAACCAGGTAGAACTGGATATGAATGATGAAAACTTCAGCCAGCATACAGAAGTTTTTGTTTTCATCAATGTTAATCAAAGAATAGAAGAACAGAAGCTTATCCCTAAACTATATTTGTCTTCACCCAGTAAAGCAAAGTTCCTTTGTCATATACTCTTATGAATCTTAAAAACATCAACAAGACAAGATAAACAGAAGATAATTGAAAAGAATCTCACAAGCATGGATCACAAGGGAGACCCAATATTAAATAAAAATCCTGCAAACTGGGAGTTTAAAAGTAAAAACCAAATCCATGCATCTAGAGTCTAGGCACTTCAAAGTTGAAAACTTAACGGGAAAATAAAAAGAGAATTGTCTATATGACAGATATCAAATCAAATCTATGAACATTATGAATTATACAAGATTTTCTATAGACTATATTAATATACGGATAAATTTCTTAGGGAACTAACAGAAAAAATAACCAATCTTTAAACTAGAGGAGAGTACAACTTTAAGACCAGTATTCAAGCACTACTTTTACAAGTTGCAACCAAAGAGATTGAATCATATTACAAAAAAAGGAATGAAGAAACACTAAATAGTTTGAGAACAATAGTTGCTCAAAAGAGGAGAGTTCATAAGAAAATTTCTGACCTTATAATTATAGATTGATTGACTTCATCTGTAAACAAAGTTACAAAACAAGAGGCAGAGTAAGAAGTTAAGGCTCAAAGCAAATGGAAGTGGTCATAACTTCTAAAATGCCATCCATGTGTGTAAATATAATAAAAGAAAAAGTTACCCCGTATCATTTCTCGGATAGCTGTGTCGGTAATTGCATATACATGAGGGCTTTCAATTGCCTTTGATTTGTAGGCTTCAATATAGTCATTACCATACAGTGGAACTTTCTTAAATGGATTTACAGCAACCAAAACAGGCCCAGCTTTTGTCTGAATTGCACACAGTTATGTACATTAGTACATAAAGATGTTATGATTAGGAAACAAAAAATTGATGAGAAAAATTTAAGGGATTTAAAGGCTCACATAGATCATATTTTGGTTGTATCTATATTGCAGGTTGTATAGAACTGACGGTTCATTTAAATAACTAAGTTGCATGAGGTCATCCACTCCATCGAGAATATCAGGATTTGCTGGTACCAAACTTTCTTCTTTCACCTTTAAAACCTGTTATTAAGGGGGAAAGAGTATAGTTAAAATCAGACCAAAAAAAAAAAAGAAACCATTCCTGAGAAATGTTGTCAATTGTCTTACTTTCCCATCAGGTAGTGAAATGACAGATTCAGTTCCTGAAGTTGTTATTATCTTTACCAGCTGCCAATCCCCAGTCGGAAGTTGGAGCCAAGACTGAAGCTTCTGAAATGGTGAGCTTCAGAAGTAAGATAAAGAAACAAAAATTTTAAAATATCTATTAATGATAGGAAATATGGGCAACCGCAAAGTTGTCAAATAGTTTGAAAACATACCTGAGTGAAACGTTGATGCAAAAAATGAATAAAATCAATCATAATTTTGTTTTGGTTTACAGTTATTTTTCATTGGATGTACTTTTACAAATAGTATTTAGTTGATGTAGGAAACAGTACTTAAGGGTATAATTAGAATCCTACTAGTCGAGCTAAATTCTAGCTTGCCTACTAAAATAAATCCAACCCCCTGCCCCTCTCTCTAACATTCCTTTTCAACAGACTACATTGCCAATGCCATTATCTGATATGCACCTTCAGATTTCATTTCAGTTGATTCTAGAGTTGCCGTTTGGATGGTTTGGATAAATTTTGGTTTTGAGTTATGATGGATGGGTAAAATGAGTTTCAATATTAAAATTTAAAAGAAAGAAAAACCAGTTGATCCAATTTTAATGATTTAATAATCTAACACATGTAAAATTAAATGAATGGATCATTGACCAATAAGCATCCATTACTCATAATGACACAATCCATTTACCTTTGCTTTTCAAAATGGATGAATTGGATTGGATTTACTATGGATGGAATTGGATAAGTTGGATTATAAATATATGGATTGTTTCGCCACCCCTGGTTGATTCTAATCCTATTTCAAATCTAACACTCAAACAAAATAAGAAACTACAGAAATGAAGTTTTACACCATGTAAATCCAATGCTACCTTATCATTGTTCCTTGCTATGTCGTTTATACATTTACATAAAAAAACAAAATACTCACTGTGTACTAAGCATCACCCTTTTACACGCTCAGGTTTCCTCTGCTGCCGAACAAATTACAAGTTTACAGCACTCGGGACAGGAACTTTTAAAGCACTCATTGCAGCAATTATAACCCATACATACTAAAGAAATATTAGAAGAGCAGTTATACAAATGAAGATCAACTAATATAAAACTCTAATAAGGCCTATCTCTTATCTTTATGTTTGTCAAAATAACCTTTCAGCTGAATAAATGTAGTAATCGACAATCAATATTGTTGAAAGTCCTACATTCACTAAAGATATGGTCAATCAAAAGTATACAAGGTAGGGTAATCCTCATCCTATGAACTAACTTTTAAGATTGAATTAGGCTCGATATCCAAATTTAGGATGATTTCAAAGTCTATCCTAGATCCATTGTTGGGCTACCCATGAGGGGGTATGTTGGTCGCCCGTATTTATCCAAGCTCTAGATATTCATTTTTTGGTTCATAAAATGAGAATTATCCTTGCCTTATATATCTAGTCAATATAGGACTTTCAACAAATATAAATATGAAATTATGAATTAATAGTTGTTATGCACAATAAAAAAATACAGAATATATATATATATATATATATATATATATATGTACTGAGGGACAGATTAGAATAGCAGTTATGCAAATGAAGATCAACTAGTGGCATTAACCTCTCTTATCTTTATGTTTGTCAACAATAACCTTTCAAAACTGAACAAATATATATAGTAGTCAGCAATCAATATAAATACAAATTAGTAATTGTTATGCACAATAGATACAGAAAAAATTTCAGCGCCAAAATGTTCAAATAGAAAGAAATGTATCGATTTCTTGAACCTTCTCCCAGAAAAATCAAGCTATTCATCCAACTGAAAAACTACATCACATGTATAAACTGATTTCAAAATCCAGCAAGTAGCAGCTGAGTAAGATTGAAATTTGAAGTCAAAATTACCTTCTTTGAAGCATAAGGATTTGTGTCATTCCACCTGCTTTCCCTTGAGGATGTCAAAACTGATGGGAGGGACACCGATACTGATTCTTCTTCAGCATTAGATGGCCTGTGTTTTGATAATCTACCCTTTCCACCATAAGGCGAGTCCTCATCAAAAAGATCCATACCACCAGTACGGCCACGAACTTCCTTAGAAACCTCCCCTACCGGAGCATCACCATTTTCAGGACCATTTGATCCAAACAGATTGGTGCTTCTTAACTTAACGTCACCATTCTTTTCCACAAGAACATGATTTGTATTATTATGATTATTAAACTTGAACTCGGGAGGCAATGATTTGATGGACTGGAAAGCAGGCAGAACACTGGATGTATGTGACATCTTCCCTTAAAGACTTCTGCCATTACCAAAAAAGGTTACCATCAGCAATTTCAATTTGCAAAAAGCAAAAAGCGATATTTTTCAAAACATAAAGGAAAAAAGTTAACTTTTCCATACAAACGGACCTTTCAAACTTTAAAACAAGGCCCCAATGAATGACTTAATCAGGATAACATAATGGAGGGGACCCTAGTTCAAGATACACACTCTTCTCTCTAATCTATCTAGTAGTGCTCCAGGCTTTAAAGTGCTCATTGACACGTTCAACCTTACTCCAATTTCCAAGCTGTAAAATTCAAAATCATCAACCTAACACAACCAATCCCCCACTAAGCCCACTAGGTGTCAATTTTGTAACCCTATTAGTGAAATCGAGTTTAGCCGACGACACTATCTAATGATCAGTGTTATCTTGAACGCTGGAAACACCTTCTAAATTTATTTGACTTGGTAATCAAAAAATTATTTCTAGTCAACCTCACTCAGATAACATCAACCGTAAACCAAACAAACACTAAAAAGCCTAATCCAAACGACCTTAGTTTAATGAACTTCTTCCAAGGATGAAAAGGTCTCTTCAATCATCAATCTTTCTTCTTTTCTTTTCTTATTTTTTTTTCTTCTGAAAAATGCTATAAAATTCACGCGCGCGCAGATCTTTCATTCTACTTAAACATCGATTTTTTTAAAAAAGAATAAATCATATAAACCTCGAAAATTTGAATTCATTTAAACAACTTTCCAGCGAAATAAAATTGTTTTTTAAAAAAAAAGATAAAAACGTAAACAAAGTTGAAATGTCTGATTTTAGAAACCATAAAAACGAAAGAAGCAAAAAAAAAATGCAAATAACAAACCTCATTATGTTCAAATTTTCCTCGTTTTTCGTGCCGAGAAAAGAGAGCCAGGGAACAATGAAAACAGAAAGAAATGAAACGCAAATCGGTTTTGAATTTTGCGAAGCGGATCCACTGACCTCAGGAAGAAGCAGAAGATGAGTTGGTGAGTGAGTGAGATGAAGATCTTGCAGAGCGAGTGCAGGTTGGAGCATCGAACGAGTGAGAACTCGAATAAGAGAACAATGTGAATGTGAAGAATGAGAAAGAAAATCCTCAGCCTCAGAAAGGGCGCGTTTGGTTCCTCAGAAACGTATGGAGAAGAGAAGAGAACATGAAATTTGAAAGAAGCAGCTTTTTTCGCTTTGCTTTTTCACTTCCCTGTTTAACACCATAATCACACAATTTTGAAAAACAAATAATTAAAAACACAAGGAGGGAATTTTTTTAAACTTGTTTCGTTTCTTTCTCCCTATAATTTTCTACTATTTCATTTCAGATGCTTAAATTCCAGAGATTACTTAATTTAATCGGTATAATTAAGTTTTATTTTCTCTAATTATTTTTTTTTTTTGAACATCAGCTCAAATAAATATGAATACGATGTTTACTGCTTAGCGCATAAATAATGTAATTTTGATTAAAATTTTAAGTAATGTATTTGTATTAAATTTGCACCGAATATAAACCATGCTGTGGATGTAGTGGTTTGGACCTAGTCTCTTATGTTTATCTGAAAAGTTTTTATTTTTCTATTAATTTTGTTTTTTTTAAATCATAATTAATCAACAAAAATTAAAATGTGTTCATTATATTTAAAAGTTTTGGGGAAATGTTAATATCACTAAAAAAAATTCTTATTTAAAAAGTTAAGTTCTCATCTCTTACTTGAAATAAAAACATTCTTAACTTATAAAACATTCTTAACTTAGTTTTAAGGTAATGTTTTTAATATATATATATATATATATATATATATATATATATATATATATATATATTAAACATGAAAAACTTAAATTTCTTAAAAAATTAAAAACATTTTCTCAAACACCCTTTTAGAATCAACTTTTATAAATAGAACGTATATAATTAGTTTCGTATTATTCTATAGTTGATGTTTGAGACAATGAATTAATCTATAATAATTATCTTTGACACTTTATATGATAAATGAGTAAAACAAGATATATGTGATGATATTGGGCTCGTTTGTTTAAGCTTATTAAAAAAATGATTATAAAAAAGTAATTCTTTTATAATCATTTTTTTAATAAGCAGTCAGAGTTGCTTCTTAAAAATAAGCTGAAATGTTTATTTTTAAAACTTTAAACAAACACGTTAAAATTTAAAATAAATGCATTTATCTCTTAAAATAAGTTTAAACAAACGAGCTCATTATGATTCATCAATATTAGATATTAAATTTGTATATTTAAATCCCTCTAATAATTTAAAAAAATGAAATTTTAATTAATCTAACTCTTGAATCAATTAATTTTACACATTTTTTTAAGTGGAACTATTAATCCATTTTACAATATCTTTCACTTTCTCAAAAATGAAATTGTTTGGGTTTATATAAACTGGTGGTGACCATTTCAGTCTGTTTTTTAAATTAAATTTGTATTGCGCGTTTTTCCTTGCCAACCGATTTTGAAAAGAAAAACTTTCAGCTACGACAATTTCGTTGGAGCCAAGTGTATAGTTAATGAATTGACGAAATTACCCTTATCTGGTGACGGCTTCATCAACACTCAACTAGTGAGTAATGATAATTGAGAAGCTTCTACTTTAAGTACTTAAAGTGAGCGGTTATTTCGATTTGAAAAGGTTTTTTTTTATTTTTTATTTGAGTTTTAATTATGAAATTGTTATTATATTTTCTAAAAAAATAATTGTATAGGGATAAATGAAAACAGAAAAAAAATTGTTTTCAGGATTTTGTATACAAAATTTTTAAAAAAAACAAAATGACAGTTTTATAATTTTGTAATTAAAATTGAAAAATAAAAAATGTTTGGCCTTTAATTCATTTTTCACATCCTATTCTATTTAATATTTTATTTTTAACTCATATTTTGAAGTTGAATTCGTTAAATATTCATAAAAGTAATTAAATTACATGTTAGTTTGTTTAGATGCTATTAAAATATGATTCTTGTAAGTTAAAATAATTTTTTAACAATTAAAGTTGTTTTTAAAATTGTCAAAAAATAAAATTGTTGATATTTTTAATAATGAAACATTGTATGTTGGAATCATTTAAAGAATCTAACTAATGTTTAATATTTAGTTACCGTAGGAGTGTTTAAAAACCAAACTGATATGTAATCAACACAAATCTAAATCAAACCAAATTGTGAATCTCCATTAACTACATCAACCATAACAGCATAAAACTGTATCTTCTTATGGGGTTTGGATCAACCTGCAATTTTTATTCTTGTCATCAAATAAAATCACAACTATATACATTTTTAAATTTTGAGTTTACCTTTGTTCAATAGCCCTAAGCAAGTCTATAAGACATTGCATGTGTTTTAAATTTCATTAATAAATGTCCTTGTCTAACTTTTTAAAACAAGATATAATCAATTAACTAGCTAAGTGTGTCATAATCTTGTTATGATAACAAGATTTAAATATGTGATCGTAAATTAGAAAATAGGGAATAGATAACATAGTATAAGACTATAAATTATAAAAACAAAAGGGTATTTATATGGCCTGATTTTTTTATTAAGTATTAATAAGTTATGACATAAATTATGATATATAACGTATAAATCGAATGAATTCAAACTATAATGATTTGGGTTGGTTTAGTTTAGTTTAATTTTTGTATTTTAATTTCGATCAAATCAAATCAACCTATAAATAATTTTGTAATGTAGTTTCACTTTGTTTTTACTTTAAAATTAAATAGACTTGTAAATACCTCTAACTTATGTTAATAATTAACAAATTCAAGTTGAAAGTAAAAGACTAAAAATAGAATATTTAGTATAAGAAAGATATTAAAGAAAAAAAAGTTTTATAGAGATTAAAACAAAAAGAAAACTTTTATTTTACAGAAATAAAAACATATTTAAGCAGATAAATAGAACCATGCCTTGGTAGATTCTTTTTCATGTTGAATTTAACCAATAACTTGTTTGTTGTTTAGTCCAGTATCATTCATATTTTTCCTTTGAAGGTGGGATTCCACCATGTTGCTTGGTACCAAAACAACATATTTTCATGTTGCCATCAATTATCAATAATGTAAATTAGATCATGGATGACTTGAAGGATAAGTCATAAACAAATGATTTTGTTCATTATTCTATATAATTTGTTAGACATCCAAATGAAATTCCATAACATTTCAAGAATTATAATATTAACTTATGCATATATTTCAACTTTATCAACAACTTATGTTTAAATACCATGTTTGGTGACAATACTCATCTTGATACGTATTTCTAGAAAAAACTTTATAATATTATTACTAGGATAAACAAATTTCAACTAGATCAAATAATTTTGAATATATATATATATATATATAATGTTATGAATAATTCATTTTTATTTGGACAAAGGTTCGTTTTCAGTTTTTTTGAATTAATTTACCAACTAAAAAACGTAGGACAACATATTAGTTGTTTTTATTGTAAAAATGACAAATCAACTAAAAGGTTCATATATCAAATAACAAGTAAACTTTAAGTTAAAAATTAAATCTTCGCACACAAACAACTGAATTTAATTTAGAGATTTTAATTTTCAAATCTAACTCAATCCACCTCTAGCTTTAAACCTTAATAAACATAACAATGCTTCACTGTCCATTTCCATACACATATAATCTTTGAGTTTTTATTAATATTTTAAAAAATAATAATCACTTCTTATTGTTTTATATTTTCAGTTTTAATTTATTTTCTTTTTGGAATGTCGATTGCTATAGTTTAATTTATTTTAAAACAATCCTCTTGTGAAAAGAAAGAAGAATATAAAATGTAAAAAAAAAACTATTACATATAAATACAAAAAATATTTAGTAAAATAAAATAATAATTTGTTTATAAATATTTATAAATATCCAAAATATGTGATTGTTGTTGTTTGTATAATATTTTATTGAATACAATTGTACAAATTACAAAACCCATATAGGAAAAGCAATAAAAAAGCTATTTTTTTATCCCTAGAAATTGAATATAATATTATAATAATTCATATATTTTCATATTGTACTCAATCAATTGAGTTTAAACCATCCCATTTAAAAGCTCTTGAATATCCTAAACCAATACACTCAAAATTGAACCAAACTAGAAAGAATGAGTATTTATTTAGTTTCACTAGAAAGGGAAAAGGAATAGAAGGGACACATGGAAAAAGGTAGGATGTGGAATGATGAAAAGCATAGGGTGGCCCATAAAGAGGTTTCAATAATATTATAATGATAATGATTGGCAGTGACAAATAGGAATTGAAGTAACTTTTACAAAGGTAGATGAGAGTGGAGGGAGTCAAAGCAGGGTGAAATGGCACCGTTTGATTTAGGTTTTTATCTACATCGAGAGATGAAATAAGATGGGAAAAATATATGGTGTTAAAAAATAAAATAAAAATAAAATGAAATAATATATTTATTTAAATGAATAAAAAAAGAAGTAGATAAATAAATATTTTTTATTTGGATACATGAAATAAAAGTAAATAGAAATAAATTAATTATATGAAAAATAAAGAAATGTTTTAAATAAAATATTTTAAATTTTTATATTTACAATAACATTTATTTAATAAAAATTTCACAACATTTTCTCTTATTAATTTCCATTTATTCCTCTTTTTTCCTTCTAAAAAAACGGTTTCTTCGTCTTGTATCTCTCCTCTAAAAACTCCTTCATCTAATTGCCTCTTATTAAACTATGTTAGATTGAATTAAGTTTTCAAGGGGATGAGACTATTCATAACGTTTTATTAAGATTAATTTAGTTCGGTCTCATACTAAATGGGCTTGGACCTACAATCAAAAACCCATTTTAAGCCCAAAATCAACTCTAATACTATTTCATTTTCTAGAAACATCAATCAAGGCTAAATAACTCAAATTAAGCCAATAAAGGTTGGTTCAATTGATTAACAATTGAACTTCTATCAATAAGATCACTAGTTCAACCTTATTAATGAGTGATGTATAAGTACTCATCAAGCTTTAAGGGATGATAGACGGAGACCCAACCAAACAAAAAAAAAGGTTTCTTTGTCTTGTATCTCTCCTCTAAAAACTCTACCATCTAATTGTCTCTTATTAAATTATGTTAGATTGAATTGAGTTTTTAGAAGGATGAGACTAACATAGTGTTTCATTTAAATGCCTCCAGCAACTTCAAGTGGGATAACTGTAATATCTATAAGTGATTCTGAACATACCCAGTAAAAAATAAAGAAATTATTTATGATCCCAAATTAAAAATATTAAGGTTTTAAGAAAACCACGAGATATATCTTGAAATTCAAACATTCTTAATATTGTCCACTAACCCAATATAGAAACACACTAATTTTTTCACTAAAATCCTTAAAACACCACCACTCATCCTTTATAGTGATAACAAAGCTTTAGAGATCAGGAAATTTGAGAAAAAATAAAAAAAAAATCAAACAGAAGAGATTTACCCCATGCCCTATGGAGTAATAGGTGAAATACAATAGCATTAATTTAAGGAAGGAGAGTAAAAATGAATTAATAACAAGGGAGTAAGGGTACCATGCCGCGTCAAAATAGGAAGAAATAGGGGAGGGATGTCCAATGAATGAAAAACAAAATTTGAAAGGTGCTGAGGGTTAATGCCCACCTTCATTTATGTCCTATAGTTTTATATATGTATAAACTTAAACATTGTGTTTTGCTTTTTTATCATTTATTTATTTTACTCACCTAACTTAGCACCATATTTATATTTTACAATTACTTTGAATGAATGGGTTATTAGGAAAGTTTGAATGAATGTATTATTAGGAAAACTTTCAAACACTTTGTTGTCATATTTTGTTGTGCTATTTTTTTTTGTCATCAAGTATCAATGGATATTTAGTATTATTTATGAATCTTTATAAATTTTATTGATATTTGTATCATAAATATTCATACGGATATTGATAGGATGCAGATAATATTTTTATTTATGGATAAAAGTGATTGATAACTACTATCCACATCCATGAATATCCATTTACATCCCAATTAAAACGATGTAAACAAGTTTATGTATAATATTAAACCTTTTCAAAAACAAGATTTTCTTTTAATGCATTTTTAATAATCCTAGGCCTAGAAATGGCATACATAAAAACTGGCATGTTATTATTATTATTCCAAACAACTATGGGTATATTTAGATATACGACTTAATTAAACACATGCAATAAGTTATTTTTATACAAAAGATATTCTATAAATTTAATCATAAAACTTGTTGAAATAAATTAAAAATGATTTATTTTTATATATTATATTTTTAAAAATCATTAAAATAAATCAAAATCAATTTATAAAAATCCCTTTTTATTTTTATAAGTTATCCAGTTATTCCAAACACACTCTAAAACCTTGTTACTTTATGTTAAATAATAAATAATAATCACATAAAACTGTGCCGTGCGATAAAATCGCTTGTCGATTATTGATGGTTGAATCTACACTAGTATTGCTATGATATTGCTGTTTATTGTCAAAAAAAGATTTGCTCAAAATAAACACTTTGCATGAATGCATGGGTCGCCTCAATGACCCTCACTCTTACAATTCAGAACACATGGCCAAACGCCAAATAAAATAATACATAGGAAAAAATCTGGTATAAACCAAAGGAAGCTAAAAAAATGATATTGCAATTTCAGTATTGCCAAAAACAGAGCATCCCTACACCTAAAATAATGATGTGCTTCTTACAGCACAGTATTCCGATGTGGACTAAAGTCATCTGCAATCTGCACCAACAGCCTCAAGAATGGATTTGAAACCATCTCTTTCCAGGCATGCAGCTAGTTCAGCCTGAAACCAATTTAGTCACAATGAGAATTTTGGTGCATACACTATTTGATTTGAGTTATCAAGCACAAAACTTGAGCATAAGAATTTTGGTGCATACCTTAATCTGAGGAATAAGTGCAGGCCCCCCATAAGCAAATGCGGTATAGAGCTGAACTAGAGTTGCTCCAGCTCGTATTTTCTTGTATGCATCCTCCCCACTGAATTAATATACAAGGCTCAGAAATTATTTTATGATTTGTTTCCCTTTTTAAATCAGTTTTTCAAAAAATACTAGTAGATATTTAGAAATCAACGACACTAACAATAAATGAGTGAAGGAACATGTAATTTTTACCTGCTAATTCCCCCACAGCCAATCAAAGGAATCCTACCCTGATATACATGAAATGAAAGTTCCAAATTGTTTAGCATGACTAATATATAAGCAAACCACGGCTAACAACAGCTAAACCATGTGCTATACACATGCTAAGTTTTTGGTTTAAAATGTTAAAAATAATTAAAAGCAAAAGGAATTTCAAAACATTATCAGGATCAGAGTATTTTCCATATTTAGTGCTCATCAGTGAAGATGTTAGCAATCATGGCTATCCAAAATAATGACGCACACTAGAGAGATGGAGTTGCATGCATATGAACAATATCCAGTACAAAATCACACTATAAAACCATCAACTGTACCCTTGTCAAGATATACATGTCCTTCAAGATATTGGTCGAGAGATTGAAGAGAGGCTTCCCACTCAAGCCTCCAGTTTCTGAAGCCAATGGATTTCTACTGACTGAATCTGGTCTTGAAACAGTTGTATTTGATATAATCTAGAAACAAAAAAGTAAAGAGCAAATGATGTCCAAGAGTGTAAAATTAGAAGCTTTATGTTCTCAACGATTTGAAATTAGTGATAGAGGAGAGAGATACCAGTCCATCCAAGTGAAGAGCCAAGGCAACCTATAATCAAAGTAGAAAAAGTTAGAGCATATGGGGTTGATATTAGGAAAATAGAAGGAAATACATTAACATGCACATGCATACTGCAGCAATATCTTCAAGATCTTCTTTTGACAAATCTGGAGCAATTTTTACAAGCAATGGAGGTGGGCCCTCCTCACCCCATTGCATTTCATCACGAGCAGCCTGAACCTTCAGATAAAAACAAATTTTACTCGAGTCAAATCTGAAGTATGCAACACAAGAAACACAAGTAGAAAGCTTCACATTCTAGTTTCTATTTTTACCTTCTTCACAAGATCCTTCAATTGCTTTCTTCCTTGAAGCATGCGCAAACCAGGTGTATTGGGTGATGAAACATTAATCACCTAGAAAAAGGTATTGAAAACATTAAACAAAACAGAACACAAAGCATCTGTCCAAAAACATTTGTGGTAAACGCATGAATGCTTGGTAAAAAAATGGGAATCCATGTGTTAATTGTTTTTGGCCATCTATTTCTATACAGGCAAATACCTCCCCTTCTTTCCCTATTGAATATCCCGATTCCTGAGAAAATTCCCTCACCCATGCAGTTTCTCCTACATGAGTTTACACACTTATCAAAACCAGGGGACTAGCAATGGAGATTGGCGAAGGGTACATCCTTGAGTTTGTTGAATGGCAAAGAGAACCTAAAAACACAAAACTTCAGTTTGGACATCTGATCACAAATACTTGCATCATGTTCTGGTTATATGTTTGGGTGGGAAATTCAAAGACGCCCTTCCTATTGCTGAGTTTCCATTTTTCCTTTCTCCATATTAATGAACTACTTTTTTGAAACAAAAACAAAAAAAGTTGAAGCATTTAGATTCAGTGATTTTTAAACAAAAAGTGAAATTCTATGCAGTTGATCAGAATAGACTATGATATTTTAGCATTTTCTCTTTCGTCCAGCTATGCCAAATTAAAATTTCCTATATTTCAGTTATAGAAAAATTGATTCATGTTCTCTAGTAAATGTAGGACATGATTGACAGGCCAACAGTTTATCATGAAAAAATGTTACTTGCTTGGAAATTTAGAAGTGTTAGAGTTATTAACCAAAGTCATCATCGGACATTTTCCCAAGTCAGATTAAACTTTTAACCTAGTTGGTTCCGTGACATGGTTGCAAACTGGTCATTGTGTAAAATCCTTTAGCACCACTTTTCAAATTAAATAATGAATTTAGCAAATATTATGGGTAGAGGTATCAGTTGTGCCTCATCCATACTGCAAATCCATATTTTTTAAGTGAGGGAGGCATGCAACAGATACAAATAAAAACCATCACAGGAACCTACTATAACACTGTGACACCAATCGACCTTATTGTAAGAGCTTAAGACCCTATGCAGACACTAAAGGCAATGGACATTGGTACGAATCTTCAATTTCTTTAGTCATTGTATATAGGGCCATACTAATTCTCCTTACTAACCAAAAATTTGTACATAACCTTTATATTTCAATTTGTTTGCTTTTATGCATATATATGAATAGTGATGAACCACAAACTGTCACATTCATTTTTAATCTATAGGGAAAATACATGATCTAGACATAGTCGAAATTGGCTAACAAAGGGATTTCAAATATTTTTTGTTCATAAAATTAAAAAAAAAATGCATGATATAAATCAAACCCCTCAAAAAAGGAAAGGTCACTAACTACCTTTACTGCACCTATCTAACTGCACAAAGAAAGATACCAACCATGCTAGAGTTTAGACATGGAAGGAGTACACTTTATTTATAATCAGCACTGACTCATGCGATGAAAAGTTACAGCTTACAAGATTTCTATATTTCATTTCTTTTCTATAAAAAGCATATAAGAAAAGATTATTTACCAAGTAATCAGCATATTGAGACAATGTATGAACTCCTTGAACATAGTCCAGTGCAGCATCTTCAGTTGTCTTGTTCTTTCCAATATTGACACCAAGGATGCCAGGGCCAGCTTTTCCACCCTGTTTGACTTCATCATTGGAAGAAGTTGAAGAGTTTGAAGTTTCATCTAACTTCCTCTTACCATGCTGAGCTCCCAGCCGCTTTGCAACAGCAACAATTCCTTCACTATTAAAGCCACATCTATTTATAATAGCACTGCACATTTAAAAACAAAGTTTTAGAAAACCCATCCTAACAAAATTAACAGTTTCACGTCACCAACAACCTTAATGCAATGTTTAGACATGGTTAGAAGAGTTAAAAAGAAAATACAAAACAGATTCAAGATATTAACCAAAATCACGAATT
Source organism: Clitoria ternatea (assembly GCA_037962975.1). Classification (NCBI taxonomy): domain Eukaryota; kingdom Viridiplantae; phylum Streptophyta; class Magnoliopsida; order Fabales; family Fabaceae; genus Clitoria; species Clitoria ternatea. Next base: position 114,621,266 of record CM075674.1, on the reverse strand, counting down.
CAGAACAACAAAAACAACATACAAGCTCGTACCCTTCCTTTCGCAACCTGAAGATACGAGGCTTTGGGTTTCCCTCCTGGGGGACAGGAGTAACAGAGCCTACCTCAACAAAGCCAAAGCCCAAAGCAAGTAAACCATCTATAGCCTCAGCATTTTTATCAAAGCCTGCAGCAAGACCTACTGGGTTGGAGAACTTTCTTCCCCAAACTTCTAGCCCTAAGCTTGGAAGGTCGGGCCTTTTCTCCCTTGGAACCCAACCACGAGCTGCAGCCGAGACACCAAGTTTGTGTGCAAATTCGGGATCCAACAAAGCAAAAAAAGGATTCACAAGTTTTGTTGCCGAGAATAACCATCCACTGCAAAGAAGATAACTCGAAATCTGAATCATTCATTTCCGAGGTATGCATTTCACTCATAATGTAAAAATTGTAGAACCATACATTTAAAACTGCCATATAGTTAAAGCACCAGAATGAAAAAGTGTTCTTTTCTCCCCTCAAATGAAAAGAAATAATACAGTACACCAAAAGCAATAGCAAATCAAAAAGCATACAACACTCAAACTCAAACTCCCAAATGAAGTACCAGAAAGTAGCTTCATCCACAGTACTCACATAAGCTCCACCAGCTATAAGTAGGCCTATGGTGGCTCCTGTCAACAACCTTCCCTGCACAAGTCACAAACAAGAACCAGAACAGAACATAAGTTACACCTTACATTCATGCCCATTTTAAGCTACAACCTTAATCACTACATCACAGGCATTCCATATTTTCCTAAACATGTCCCCATGATTTATCTCCAAAACCTTCCAGTGACGCAATCCATTAACAGACAAAACCACACCCTGCGTTTGCAAATTGCAGCATGCAAAAACATCCCAACCCATATTTTCCCTCGAAAATCATCTCTTGATTCCAAACCCCAACTACAATGCAAGGAAAACGAACGAAGAAGACAATGAACAATGCAGAATAGCATAAAATACGTACTTTCTTGGAATAGTGACCGATCTTAGGAGCACCATGTGGCGCAGAAGAAAAACATCTTCTGAAACCAGAAACCTGATTATTCGAAACTACCCTTCTGAGAAGAACATCTCCCAGCAACTTTCTAGAAGACCATGCGGCCATGAGTTCAAACAATTCAACAAAAGAAAAAAAAAAGGAAAAATCTCAAAACCAACGTAACTTCAACGCCACACCCAGAAAATGAATTCAGCCACAAAACGATTATAATTCCGAAAGATTCAACAGGTTGAGTAAAATGGGCCCGTGGCAACGCAGAAATTGCGCGAATATGATACGAGCCCGTGCAATGGGGTGGGTACTGAACAGAATCTACCAAAGGTGAGTTTGTGAAATTTGAACGAAACCGGTGGAAGGCGGAGATAGGTCAAAAACTGGAATGCGGTGGTTCCGGCGGCAACAGAGCCGTCGTGAGTGAAGGCGGTGTTTTAAGAGGCGCACGAAGATGTTTTTGTGTTGGGTTGATGCTTGAATTGGAAGTAGAAAGAACCTCGGTTCCCAAAAACGACGTCGTTTTGCTGAAAGATATTATAGTCTTGGGCTCTTATTTGAAGCCCAACTAAAAATTCATTATCCGACAGATCACGATATACCCTACTTTTTGTCCATACGAGCATCGAATCGGAATTTGATACAAAAATTCCATACCAAATCAATTAAATTGGTAAGATTTACTCACATAATTAGATCTAACAAGATTCAAACCAATCATATTTAACTTTAATCAATGTGTTAATTAGATTTATGATTTATAAAATCAAACGTTATTAGATTTTATATATTTATCTTTTTAACTTTTTGAATATTTGATAAAATTTTCTTTTCTTAACAAATAACTTTTAATCAGTAATTTAAATTTAGAGTATTTAAATTTTATATACTTTTATATGTATGTTTTATGAAGTTTTCATAATTTTAATTAATAAATTTTAAAAAAATGTATGATCATATCCAAATTGATCCTTACCAGCAATAGTTTATTGTGCAACAACATGACACTAAAATGAGTGATGAAAGGTTGAGAAGTGATGGAGGAGATAAACTTAGCTTCTAGGTTTTTATCTCGTTGGCCTCATCAAAATTACAAGATTTTATAAAAACTTATTTTATATACAAGCAAAGAATTGAGAATAGAAATACAATATAATTAAGAGAGACATAACACACAAACTATATTTAATACTCATATCATATTATACTAAAATTATAGTATTTAATTATTATCGATCTTATACTAATCTCACCATGTTGAACCATTAAATCTTTAACTTGTATTTTATAACATTGGGTTTTATAGACCTAAAATACATTAAACCGACAGTAATTGGTAAAAGGAACTTCCTCCCTTGATTATAAACCGACAGTAACCCGGCGGCACGTGCAGCGGTGTAACATAACCGCCATCACTTACTCCGTGCAATGCTATGGAAACCCTAGCTGTGGCAAGTGTTGGTTATGGCTATCCAACCATTTCCATCTCCAGATCAAAGTGGAACCAGCGTGCTCTCAGAGTTAGATGCTCCGCCCAATCGTCTTCTCTTTCAGTGGATAATGCGGAGAAGTTTCTAGAAGCTTCGAAGAAGGGGAACGTGATTCCCCTGTACCGCTGCATATTTTCCGATCACCTCACTCCCGTCCTCGCTTACCGGTGTTTGGTCAAGGAAGATGATAGAGATGCTCCTAGCTTTCTATTTGAATCCGTGGAGCCTGGCCTTCAACTTTCTAGTATCGTAAGCATGCTTTTTTCCTTTCTCGTTCTTTTCTTGGATTTGCTTGTGAATGTGTGTGTGTGAGTAGTTTGCGTTTGATCGTAATTAGGGAAGGTACAGTGTGGTGGGAGCTCAACCGTGTATGGAAGTTGTGGCCAAGGAGAATGTGGTTACTGTCATGGACCACGAGGAAGGACGCAGGACTGTGGAAGTCACAGAGGATCCATTGGTGATTCCTCGTAGAATCATGGAGAAGTGGACACCTCAACTCATTGATGAACTTCCAGAAGCGTTTTGTGGTGTGTGGAAATCAATTCTTTGTTTTTTTTAATAAGTCAAAGTTAATTGTTAATTCGTTAGTTTTTTCTTGTTAGTAGTGGGAGTTGAACTCATTACCTTCTATGTGGAATTCAATTCTAAATCCTAGTTGCAATTTCTTTGTTGGATTTTCTGTTTTGATTGTACCATGGACAGGTTAACTTGTTTTTTTTTTTTTTTTTGGTAATCTGATGTTGTTCGCAATGAGTTGATTAAGATTATCCAAGGTGCTTCAACTGTTTAGATGACTAGATGAGACATGAATTTCGTGTTGGTAGAAGTAGTTTTCTTTTGAGCTTCCTGGTGTGTGTTTGATTGTGTGCCATTTTCTCTTTGCAGGTGGTTGGGTAGGCTATTTCTCTTATGATACAATGCGCTACGTAGAAAAGAAGAAACTTCCGTTTTCTAATGCCCCGGTAGATGACAGAAACCTTCCTGATGTTCATCTCGGCCTTTATGATAATGTCATTGTGTTTGATCATGTTGAAAAGGTATTCTTGTATTTGCCATTTGTTGTCCAATTCTGATTGCAGCTTCTAAGAAAATTTTGCTTCTATTGATCACTTTTTTCACATTTACTTAGCTCCTGGAGGATATTTTCTGTTTTCTTTATCTGATTTTGATCAACCTAGAAGGCATCTCTGATTTTTTTGTTTGACTTTGTTCAACCCAGAAAGCATATGTGATTCACTGGGTTCGGTTAGATCGATATTCTTCTGCTGAGGAAGCCCTTGCTGAAGGAAAGGACCGACTGGAAACCCTGGTATCTAGGGTGCATGATATAATTACGTGAGTGAATTGTTTTTCTTCTTTGCTTAACATTTCAAAAGTCAAGGATGACATGGTTTGGTCATTAAGTTCAATTTCATCATCTGCAATTATAACTGTCAATTTCAGCCCAAGACTGCCTGCAGGTTCAATAAAGTTACACACTCGTCTCTTTGGTCCAAAACTGGAGATGTCAAACATGACAAATGAGGAATATAAGCAAGCAGTATTGAAAGCTAAAGAGCACATACTGGCTGGTGATATTTTTCAAATTGTACTAAGTCAACGTTTTGAACAGCGAACTTTTGCTGACCCATTTGAAGTCTACAGAGCATTGAGGATTGTTAATCCTAGTCCATATATGACTTATTTACAGGTTTTTCAATTTCTCATGACATTTTTTACGTGTAAATTTACATTCAAAGCTTAGCTTGTTGAAATATACATTGGTATCAGGCCAGAGGGAGTATTTTGGTTGCATCAAGTCCTGAAATTCTAACAAGGGTAAAGAAGGTAACCTTCCTTGTGTGACAATTAATCAAATAATTGGCTTTATCTTCAAGTATTCTCCCACAATATCAATAATTTTCACCTTGTTCTTGTTCATGAACCCTTTTTAATTTTTTTCCCCAGTTTAATAGACTTCTTGTTAACATTATGAACTTCCTTAATCATTACAGGTCTAACAAGTATTAATAGGCATTTCATATAATTTTTGACAGAGAAAGATCACGAATCGGCCCCTTGCTGGGACTGTTAGAAGAGGAAAAACACCAAAAGAAGATATCATGTTGGAGAAAGATCTTTTGAATGATGAAAAGCAATGTGCAGAGCATGTAATGCTTGTTGATTTGGGGAGAAATGATGTTGGAAGGGTATATATTTTTCCATTCCATGCTTAATATCTTTTATATCAAAGATTAAATTTTTACATTTTGAGGATCAAGGTTCCCTGGTAATCCTTCATCTAAATGTAAACAAAAATATCATATTTCATTAACAAAGACATAAAAAGAAAGACAGCCTTGCACTAATAGCAATTAGGCATCACTTCTTGAAAGAGAAAGCACGTGACTTTCTAGACTCTTTAAAGCATTCATAGCTGAAATTTGTACTGCTCAGAAACTGCACAAAAGAGTATCCACACACATACATCCTTGGGGCATATCAGATGAGGATTGTTTTATTGTGAGGTGGTTGAGCATCAAATTCTCATGCACCTTATTAGAGGAGTCAATATTCCATAACAATGCTATGTTGCTATTAAGCATATATCTTTGTGTGCATTGCCCATTTCCTTCATAGTTGGGTAGTTCATGATCATTATTGTTCACACTTTTTTCTAAACTATGCATGCTGCTGCAAACCATTTATTTTTATTTTCTTGGCCATGTGCTTTAATACAAGCTGAATATGCAGGTCTCAAAACCCGGGTCTGTTCAAGTTGAAAAGCTTATGAATATCGAGAGGTATTCCCATGTTATGCATATAAGCTCAACAGTAAGTTCCTTAATTCAAAGTTTCAAACTACAAGAATTTATGTATTTATGTAAGAATATGTGAAAATATTTCATAGTTATCTTAGAATATTTTAGGGTATCTTAGATTTTCTCAAATGGTATATTTGGATGTGAAGAAAAGAGAGAGGATAGAAAGCACAGAGAAAGTGTATTTTCTTTTGTTAGTTGAAGAGAAAATAAAGAGAAAAGCAGACTTTAAGAAGCAAAAAAATTAAAAATTTCCCTCCTCTTAATTTCTCTTAAATTTAAAATGATTTTTTCCCTTCCTCATTTTCTTCTCACATAGGCTTTGGATTTACATATTCTGCTTTGTTTTTTTTTTTTTGGTATATTGTAAGATGTGGCATCAAATCAAGTCAATATTGACTTCATGTTCAGTCTCTATTCTCCCATCCTTCCTATATAGCTGAAATATACATAATTTTGAGTGTTACACATGGAAGTTCTTTACCTGCTGTACTCTTCAAAATTTCTGCTTTAGGTGTCATTCTTTACAAATTGAGAAATAAACTTCCAAGAACCTCTTAAATTTCAGATGTGAGCATCTACTTTGCATGCACCACAAATGACGTATTCATCTTCTGTATATATGTACTGTTCACTTTCCAATTCTTGGAACTTTGGATGCTGAAACCAGAAAAACACTGTCCATCTTCGTGCCTTTCCTTGATTATAAAAAGTCTCACTTATAAAAGCTTATTGAAACCAAAGAAGCCCATTAGTATTCAGTACATTTTTACCGAAAAAATTTCCATTAAGAGCCTGTTTCAAGGGATATTGAATATGAGGGTTGCTTCTAAAATTAGGTTTTCATTTTACAGTGAGTAAATGTTTCAATAATCACTGGTTTTTCCAGTATAAATGCATAAATCTGAAATTTTTTGGTAAATGAATTCAAACCTAAACATGTATAGATGGAGAGTGTATTTAAGCTTGAGTAGGATGCGGCAATGATGTTTGACAATTTTGAAGAAAATGAATACTTTGTTATACAATACCTTTTTATGACTCCTGTTTGAAATGGCCCTTGCCTTTCATCCACAATTTTTCATCACGATGAATTTAGTGTGTATACTGTATAGTAGTCTGCCAATCTAAAGGGTTATACGTTGTTTGTAGACTGTTGAATTTCTTGGAACTTCTCATAGATTAAATGACTAAGAAACTTTTGAACAGGATTCCCCTTTGCTTTTGCTTGATTATCTTATCTTTGTGTACTCTCTAATCTGCACTATTTATTCTTTTGGCATGCTCAACAGTAAATCTTATTTCCATTTTGATCTCCAAGTATGCAGAAAATTTTCCTCCTTTTTAGAAACCTGAACTCTCTTCCAAGGTATTTGTAGATTAATAACTGTGACAAAATACAAGGATTTTGGTGATTAAAAACTTCAATTCTTCCTAAGTTTTTCCTTCTATCTTGCAATTTTCAGTCTTGCAGATACTTGAATGGTATTGAAGTGAGACAGAGTCCCAGCTGGTTTTACCTGATCTATTTAGTTTTTTTTATTGTCAAAGTCCAAATCGCCCTGTCTGGCTTGGTAGACATGAATTTAATGGTGAAGCTTGTATCAGATAACGGAAAACTGTACTTGTCGTTGCAGGTCACTGGGGAATTATTAGACCATTTAACAAGCTGGGATGCACTACGTGCTGCATTACCTGTTGGTACAGTTAGCGGAGCACCGAAGGTAAAATTGTAGGCTGTAGCTTAGGTTTTTGCAGGCTCTTTCTCCTTGCTGATGTAGTTTATATGTAGTATAGATTTGCACTTCCCTTCTGTTTTATATTCCCTAAATTGTTATCATTATTGTGGCTGTATAACAGGTGAAAGCCATGGAGTTGATTGATGAGTTGGAAGTGGCAAGACGTGGGCCGTATAGTGGTGGATTTGGAGGCATATCTTTTAGTGGTGATATGGATATCGCCCTTGCTCTGAGGACCATAGTTTTCCCTACCAATGCTCGATATGACACAATGTACTCATACAAGGATATGAACAAACGCAGAGAATGGATTGCCCATCTCCAGGCAGGAGCAGGAATCGTAGCAGACAGTGATCCAGCTGATGAGCAAAGAGAGTGCGAGAACAAAGCCGCAGCCCTTGCCCGTGCCATTCATCTTGCAGAGTCTTCATTTGTTCAGAAAAAATGATTTCGATTGCTCCATCATACATCTTATATTCTCTATTTCCGGTTATCAACATGTATTGACCGGTTGTTTTAAATTTAAAATTAAATCATTTTTAAACAAGTAATTTATTTATTATACGTGATTTTTATAAAAAATTAATTATTAAAAAAAGTTGGTTTATTTGGTTATGACCATGAAAGATATTTTTAAAAATAAGCTGATATTTTATTTCACAGTTTTTACCAGCTTATTTGGAGAAGTTGCTTCTTCAAATTGTTTTTAGTTTTTTTTCTAACTTGTCTTTTTTTAAAAATGTAAACAAATATTAAAAATTATATTAAGTGATTTTTTTATTTAAAAAATATTTTTCTTGAAATAAATATAAATAAACTCGCTCATTTGCAATTTATGGAAAAGTTAGCTTAAAATTGCAAGCTTACAACTTTTAGATATGGAGCAAACTGTAAAATATGAGATTAGAACTCAGTTTATAATTATAATTACATAACAAGCTTTAATTAAAGCTGATTAATGTAATCAGTTGAAATGTCAAATGTGTTGAATGATTTTAAAAATTATGGGATGTGATATTTAATGTGATATAAACTATTTATTTACTAGTAGCTAATTGTTAAACAATAAGTTTTTATAACTTTATTTATTTATTAATAATCAATTAATTGAAATTGTAGGCAATTTATTGCTACTAGTATATGAATTGGTGTGTTGTATGGTTTAGTTTTAAAATATTTATTTAATGATTATATTATTAATTTGTCAGTTTTTTTAAGATAATATTACTCTAAAATTTTGAATCTTCAATAATGAAAGTAAATTTTCCTAATCGTTTCCTTGTTACACTAATAAACTATTGTTGAATAAATGTTTGTTTGATATATTTTATTCAAACTTAAAAAGTTCTTACATCAAGCTTTAATAAAAACTACATAATATGAAACTTTCCAACTTGCAGATACATAACTAAAATTTAATAAAATAGTCCACTAAATCAAGCAAGAGTACATTGATCATGTAAATAGACTATATTTACCACACATGCTCTAAATCCCGGGAGATTATCGTTATACGGCAAGGCCACGCCAAAATCGCTACTTAGGAAGAGGGAGAATTATGAAATTAGGTCGGAAATTGCAGTGTTCATGTAACAAAAAGATCATCAAGAACTGTTGCCCATTCACAAGGTAAAGAAGGCCCTTCGCTCTAGCATGGTGCACACTACTTTCTTTCATTGGGTCTCTATTACAACGCTGTTGAAATTTTTGGGTAGAACTTAGAATGATCAATTCGTATAACGTTATCTCAAAGTTATGTTAATCCGTATAAATATATTATTACCAGTCTCTCAATTTTCACTTATTTCAATTTTATTTTTTTGAAAAATCACTCATTTCAAATTTGACCCCTAACTTGAAACTACAACATTAAAGACCAATCATTCATATTCATATTCATATAAAATAAAAATGAATGTCTAAATGAGTAAAAATTATAGAAACTAAAACCTGCAACAGTGAAAAATATAGAGCCGAAATTCAAACCATGTAAAACTCTCACTTATCATGACCTCATTTATTTTGACGTTTAAGCTATGACAAGCTCAGCCGCAACAACAAACAAATACTCTCAAGTTATCATCCCCTCCATTAACTTGATCTAGATTATTGCATTAGTAATAGCATTGAGGAAACTCTCCTCTCTTTCCCGAGACTAACACATTACATAATATTCTCAAAGAAACCCTTCTCGTTCCCGGAAGCTTTGGTGAAAGGAGAATACAACAGAAATCACAGCCAATAATGGGGACCTCACCACTCTGCTCAAATCACAGATTATGCAATAAAACACTGATGTTAAATTCCTACCACCCTTCAAATTTCAATTGTCACTGCTTGACTTCATTTTCTAACTACGGTTCCAATGGTTCCAAACTAAAGGTGCCAACAAACGGGAAGTATAATAATAAAAGCTTTAAATATATAACATCACTGACCTTAACACCACTGGTCATGATTTTTCTATGGTACAATGCATTGGAAGAAAGCAATTGAATTGAATTATATACCAACTACTTTTAGGAAGAAGATGCTAATTGCTTCAATTTTGCCTGTAAAACAACCCCAGTCTCATCTGCCACAGTTTTCTTTTTGGATGCAACCTGCAGCACGAATTGTACAAATTCATTTTTCTTCAGGATAAGGTAACATGCAATGTGATAATCCTTCATAAATTCATTGAAAAGAAAATGTGAAAAAGTAGCTGAATTGGTTTTTAAATTATGGTACAAAAGAGAGAGAAGTATGTTTAGTCAATTTATAAACAACATATCAATTTCGGGAAAAACTTTTCTATTGAAGTTGTTAATATTGGATAGGCCAAAAATTTGCCATAAAATTTGGAATATGCCATTGCAGAGTCATGGTGCCTATAAATATATATGTAGAATAAACTAGAGACGTATTGAAAGAAATAAAATTCATCAGAAGTACACAATCCACAAACTTGGTGGGCAATATCATAAACCTCAAAAGTCAAAACAGAGGAATAGGAAGAGATTCGAACAGCATAAAGAAATAATGAGAACAAAAATGGAAACAGAAAAAAAGGAAAGGAATAAAGAGAATCGAAAAATGGGAGAAAAAAAAAGTAAACAAACTAAACGAGAGACGTGAACAAAGAGGTTACTAGAGGGAACTAAACTTAAATTAGCTGTCGCATGAGATGGGTTCCTTCACAGGAGACAGTGGAGGTAATTAGGTCAAATGGGTCTCTGGAGTCAGGGTTTGGTTTAGCAAATCAGAAAATGTGAACATAATTAGATACAAAATTAGGCTGCAAGATGGAATTCTGGTGTTTAGATCTTAATCGGTACTATCTGAACAGTCAGGGAATCTTATTAAACAAGAACCTTTTCAGGGAGGGGGAAGGCAAAAGAGCAAACAAATGCTGCTTTGTCTACCAGAGCAATGGTTGCCACCACAAGTGCATAGGCCATCATTGGAAACCAGTAACAGAACAGCCCTGTAATGGCAAATTTTGGGAAATCCACTACGCTATGGAGCTTCTAACAAACTCCATTTCAAAAAGTTACTCTCCAAATAGAATAACAAAATTGAGCACACCACAAAAATACAAAACTACCACATTCATTACTGAAGGACAAGAATGCATAACAATTCACAACAATTCAGTAGTAAAGGACAAGAATTGTTCTCCCTGTTTCTTTTGCTGAAAAAAAGGACAACAATTCATAACAAATTGAAGTTAAAAGTAAGTCTGTAGCGAAACCTAATATTAAATTCTCAACTAAATGCAGAGTGCTCTTAAACAAGCACCGTTCCTGGTTCTTACACTTCTTTCCCTCTCCTTTACGGCTATTCCGAATAATAAAAAAAAATAAAAAAAAAACTAAATGCAAAAGCTACACAAAAATCAAGTACGAAAGTATCTTGGCGATTGAAAATTTGAAACATTGAGCCAAGGAGAATTTAGGAAAACATATAGAAGCAGTGTAAGTAGCATCAAGACATATTGGAAGAAGAGTAGGTAAAGTAGGTACCTCAACAAGTTGATCAAAGTTCGATTTGAGCAAGTTGATTTTACGCTCGCAATAGTCTTTTCCTTCTGGCATGGTTTTCTGCATTTGTGCAATGAAAGAGACAATTAAGAAACAAGTAACTGAATGAGTTAATTAATTAAAAAGGGAAAGATCTAGAAAAAACAGTGAAAGGGAAAAGAAGGACCTCGATGAAATAACCGGTTCCGACATCGACCAAGACGTGATGAGCGTCGTGGAGAGTGGCGGGGACGTAGAGAGAGGCGGTGAGAGGAACGAGCATTTTGTTGCCGTGAGGGCGGAGGGAGAGGTCGTGGAGAGCGGCGGAGGCGATCTCGAGGCGAGTGGTGGCGGTGCGAATGTTGGAGAGGCTGTCTTGGAGAAGGTTAACTTCGAGATCGCTCTGTTCTTTCAAAGCCTTCAATTGCTCCACGCTCATCCTCTCCAGAGGTATCGCACCACCCTTAGACGAAGCCATCTCTCTCTCTCTATCTCTTCTCTCTCTCTCTCTCTCTCTCTCTCTCTCTCTTTTCTCTCTCTCTCTCTCTCTGTTGCTAAACCCTTCCCAACACCTTCCATTCCATCGCACCACCCGAATCGATTATATATTTTCCATCTTAATAAATTTTCTTCTTTTTTTCCATCTTAATAAATTTTATGCTAATGCCATCTCCAATGAAAAAAAAACACTTATGTATTATTTTAATTAATACAATATTAATTTATTTTTTTCTAGTTAAGTAACCATCTCCCCTGTAAAACACCTTACTTGAGAAGTTCAAAGTTGCCACAAGTTATTCTACATGCATTTCAAATAATGATGTGGGTATGTTGAGAGAGAATAATTAAATTAATTTAGTAGAGTGTGAGTTGTTGTGAGTTTCTTAGCACATACTTGATTTTTATTTATAGACAAAAAAGATACAGTCGAGTGATAAACCCTTAAAACATCACTTTATTTTAGGTATTTTTAACTTGTTTAGTATGTAAATGCATTACTTTATAGGGGAAATGACAAATATAGGGTTAGATTAAAAATGGTGAAAAGGAGCAAAAGTGAGAAAAGAAAAAAAAATGGAGTTTGGAGAATCAGAGGTTGAACACGACCCATGTTTAGGTTAGCACAATAGTGTATAGATACCCAAACATCACGTAAGCATTGGGTGTTTAGCATGATCATGCTCGTTCCAGTATGACTATGTACATCAAAAGGAATTAACACACTAATAAAAGTACGATGAGTGTTCATCTTTTTTTTTTTGGAAGCAACAGGTTTTATAAAAGTACCAAATACAAGTTGGGCTTGAAGCCCAAATACAATGGCCAGCAATACACAACACATAGAACTCAGAAACTAAAATACCAAACCTGCTTGCTGATACTAAATAACACAAACTCATTCTCTCAAAATCAACTTTTCTAGGTTTTACTCTAGCGCAAGAAAGAAACCTAGCCAAGGTGAAATCAAAGGCGGAAACATGAGCAGAACAACGGACTTATCCCGGAGGAATTCTCCTCTTATCTTCAACAATAAGTTTTCTCACACTCATAGGAAGGGAAATCCACCACGAACAGCCCAGCTTCATATCCATAGCTAGCTTCGCAATTTCATTGGCAACTGAATTGGCTTCCCTTTTTACCCATGTGATACCAAATACAACTGACGAGTGTTCATCTAAACACGGTTGTGTTCAAATACATGGTTAACAGACTTATAATTAGGCCTAGGGTTTTATTTGCCAAGAAAAAAGCCCTAAAGAGATTTGAAAACAAAAAGCATAAGAAAACAATACACTTGAGACATGAAAAAAGTGTAACAAGATGGCAGTTGTAACATCCCTGATGTTTTAATGAGAATTATAAGAAATGGGAAATGATTAGTAAATGTTTTAGAAGTTTTATTTAATATTTGTTCTGTATGAACCAGAGATAAGAAAGCCGGTGTCGAGGTCGGTATCTGAAGCGCGAGCAGGCGGAGTTAAAGATCGGAAGTGTAGGAGAAGAGCGGGCAGGGCTAGGCGGTCTGGTCCAACCGTTGGGAGGAGAGCGCCTCACACGGGGTCATAGCCCGGATTAACCTCATAATGACTGAAACAACGGATGTAAGTAACCAAGAGGTGAGCACGGATGAGATATCCGATCTCTCAAGTTGTAGCTCGGATTTCCGAGGTATGAACATTAAGTTAGGACGTCGGGGCCGATATTCATATTGGGCCTATACTCTTGCGAAGTATTAGAGAATTGTGAATAATTAAACGTTGAGGGAATAAATACGTGTAATTGATTTGATAACTATGCAATAGTTCAATATAGTGAAATTAATTAAATTTAGTAAGAATACAAATAAAATAAAGGAAAATACGATCTTGCCCATGAGTTATACATATATATATAAAGAGATTCTCTTCCTTCCCTCTTCATTATTTACAAGTTACCTTTGCTGTTGGTCTGTTCCTTCTTTTTCGTTTTTCTCTCCTCTCTTAACGATGAGTTGCATACGCTGGAGAGGGACTCCATTTGTGTCCAAACTTCAATTTATTCCCATTCCTGTGATCGAGGCTTCAAGGTGAGTCTACTGATCCGTTCCAATTGTGATTCCCTTATTCCTTTTATTCTTTAGCGGTTTAAAGCCATGCATGGCTATATTCGTGGCTGTTCTCCACTCCTCTGGTGAGTTTGAGCTCAAATGCTGTCCATGAACTAAGGACGTTGAAGTGACGAGCTGTACTTTATGATCCGCAGGTAGTAGGCTAAGCAACGGAAGACTGAGTGACGGAGTTGAGACTGCGAAACCAGTGTTTAGAGGAAGGAATCGACACAGAGAACAGATCATCGAAGCGTGGAACCAAAGTAAGGGGGGTGTTCAGGTTATAATTAATTAGAATAGGACTCGCTTCTTAAACAGGTCATTGAAGTAACGTAAACAGGTTAAGGAAAAATGTTGCTAAACGTAGTTGTGTGTTTATGCTTATGCATGTGTGACTGAGTACATTAATTAATGGAGGATCGGGTGTGGATGAGTTTGTCATGTATGATCTTGTGATATCTAATGTGAAATGATCAGTGTTATGTGACGTCGGGTTAGCAAGCAGGCTACCCGAGTGATGAGGAATTGATATTATTATGTGAAAGGTAAACTGATGAATGATTATGTGGTATGGGATGGCCGACAGTATATGATAGCCCCTCATTTCCGGCTCCCGTGGTTTTCATGCCCAGTTGAGCTACCCAGTGGTCAAGTAGGGCCCAGTGGTCGAGGTGGAGAGTCAAGCAGGACTCGGTGAACCAAGCAGGGTTCACGGGGTGTCAAGTAGGACCCCCAGCTGAAGGCCAATCCTTTAGTATCCGGATACTAGGAGTCAGATTGTATGAGAGTCAGTTGTGATCGTGATGAATGTGATGGAATTGTGTAAATGGTTTAATATAGTTACTGTATGTAATACACTATATTTTGGTATGCTTGCTTACAAGGAATGCTTGATGTGTATGTATAGATATGCATGTATATTTGTTAAGATCCATTCTAAATTAATTACAATGCCAAACACTCACCCTTGCATTTTTTTTTAGTAACCAGAGACAGGGAGGGGGAAGGAGCCATGGAGCCGCGCCAAGGGGGAGAACGGTGCCAGGGTCCGAGTGACTTTGAGTGACTCTCTATAGAGTCATATGTGTGTACAAGAACTTCTTAGTATTATTAATTGTGTTTAATTAAGACCGGATCAGATGTAAACCTATATTTTAAAATATATCACTGTTATTTGCATATGCTTTCATGGTAGCTATGGTAACTCCTTGGGTTCACAGAACCATTTTTAGAGTGAAATTTTGGGAGTCCGGTTGTATGTTTTGTATAATCCGATGTATGAAAGGTGTTCGCTCAAGCGAATAGAACCTCGTCTAAGTGAGAGTCTAGAATCTCGCTTAGACGAGTAGGGGCCTCGCTCAAGCGAGAAACCCTGATTTCCCTTTCTCCCATCCGTTGTGTTCAAATTAAATTGCTTTTTCTCTAAATATCGATTAATTTTCAAGAAAAGGAAAAATTTATTGTAAGATGTAATCGTTTGAATAAAAATAAATGTAAAAATAACCTAGGACGTTACACTTGGTATCAGAGCGGTTCTTTCTAGAGCCGGTGTGTGGGCCGATCTAGTGATTGTGATAGTTTTATGAAAGTTGATTGTATTTTGTTGTGTTGAGATTGTGTGTGGTCTAGCATCGTTCCCTTGGCACTCCACTGGCATAGTATTCTATGAATATAAGGTAAGTTTACGATCCCCTGACTGATCTTGGTTATTAATGGTGATGTGTTTGCTCATTGTAGAATTACTAAATGGCCAGAGAGACTAGTTCTGGGGGAAGAGATGATTTCTTCTCTAGATTTACTCAGCTAATGAGTAGGACCGAGTCCGGTCCCACTCTGGATAAATTCCTGAAAAGGAATCCTCCGATCTACAAGGGGGGACACGATTATGACGGGGCGTATATCTGGATCAGGGATATCGAGCAGGTTTTTGAATATTTTGAGTGCTCTAAAGAGCAAAAGGTTTTATTTGCTACTTACCAACTAAAAAAAGAGGCTAGAGTATGGTGGTCCCGAGTGAAGGTGCAAATGAACGCAGCCAATGAGCCGTTGGTATGGGCGAATTTCCGAAGGAGGTTCCTTGTTAAATACTTCCCAGACAACTACAAAATCTGGAAAGAAATGGAATTCCTGAAGTTAGAGCAAGACCGGATGTCTGTAGCTGAGTACACCAGCAAGTTTGACGAGCTGTGTGATTTTTACCACCCTTTCTCGTTAGAAGGGACTGAAGGTAGCAAGTGCGCCAAATACGAAGCTGGACTACGGATTGAGCTCCGTAGTGTAATCGTACCAATGGAGATTAGGGACTACCCAACCCTGGTGAATAAGGCAAGACTGACTGAAGAGGTGCAGTTACAAAGGATGTCCCAGCCGAGAGATAAAAAGCCACTGAAGGCAAAAGGATTCAACTTCAAGAGGATGAGTCAATTCTTCCGGGGTGGCAAGTCTTTTGCTACCTCCTCATCCTCTTCCGGTCGGGGTTCCACTGGTCGATCGGGTAATCCTTCTGGTAATCGTACCTGCTACAATTGTGGTTAGGAAGGCCACATTGCCAAACATTGCCAAGCCAATCAGATTGTGTGCTTCCAGTGTGGGCAACCAGGGCACCTCAGGCCCGATTGCCCTCAGAGGCAACAGCAGGGCAGGACGGATAACCGAACTAACTTTTCTGGGACCCAGGGTTCCAATTTTTCGAGGGGAGGTCGGAACGTAGCTGGTAGAGGGAACCAACAATCGGGAAGATATGATGCCCAATCTAGCGATGCCCAGAACGCCCTGACCGGGCGTGTATTTGTGTTTGATGCTTCAGAAGCTACGAGGAATGACAATTTGGTACAGGGTAAGTGCCTCATCTGTGGTTATCTGGTTGATGTAATTTATGATTCAGGTGCCACCCATTCCTTTATTTCGGAAAGTTGTGTGCGACGGCTTGGTCTGCCAATCAATTTAATAGAGAACGCTCTTATTGTTTCCACTCCAACTGGTTCCACTTTCCGTGCAACTACAGTGTGTAGAGAACTGCCGATGCAAATTGAAGCTCGTACTTTTCGAGTAAATTTTATCTGTATGCCATTGAAGGACTTAGACGTTATTCTAGGTCTTGATTGGCTTGCTGCTAATCATGTGTTGGTCGACTGTTATCGGAAGAATATTGTTTTCTCTCAGGAACTTGACGTGAAGAACGGGGTGAGCGATGTCCTAACCACGTATGTTGTTTTATTCGCTTCGGAGGGTCGGCATAACCTCCTGCTAAGTGATATTCCGATTGTTTGTGAATTTCCTGACGTTTTTCCGGAAGAAATTCCGGAGCTACCTCCCAGTCGGGAGATTGATTTCTCTATTGACTTGATTCCCGGGGCAGAACCTGTGTCCCGAGCGCCATATAGAATATCTTCGGTGGAATTAACCGAAGTGAAGAAACAAGTAAACGAATTACTAGAAAAGGGCTTTATCCGACCCAGTGCCTCACCCTGGGGCGCTCCGGTGTTATTGGTAAAGAAGAAGGACGGTAGTATGCGAATGTGCATTGATTACCGACAGCTGAACAAACTGACAATCAAAAATAAATATCCACTACCTCGGATTGACGATTTACTGGACCAGTTGCGAGGCGCCGTTGTGTTCTCTAAGATTGACTTGAGGTCGGGATACCACCAAATTCGAGTGAGGTCGGAGGATATCCCAAAGACAGCATTTCGAACTCGTTATGGGCACTTCGAGTACGTAGTAATGCCCTTTGGAGTAACGAACGCTCCTGCCATTTTTATGGATTATATGAATCAGACTTTTCAACCGTACTTGGACCAGTTTGTGGTTGTATTCATTGATGATATTTTGGTATATTCGAGATCGGACGAGGAGCATGCTCAACATCTTCGACTTGTTTTACAAGTACTTCGGGAGAAGAAGTTGTACGCTAAACTATCTAAGTGTGATTTCTGGGGGAGTAGTGTACAATTCTTGGGGCATATAATTTCCCAAGAGGGAATCTCAGTTGATCCGACAAAAATTGAGGCGGTTATGGCTTGGGAGAGGCCGAAGTCAATAACTGAAATTAGGAGTTTCCTCGGATTAGCTGGATACTATCGACGCTTCATTGAGGGGTTTTCTCGGATAGCACTTCCTCTGACTCGGTTAACAAGGAAAGGAAACCCCTCCGTGTGGTCGGAAAAGTGTGAATTAAGCTTCCAAACTCTTAAGCGATGTTTAACGACTGCCCCTGTGCTTGCACTGCCCGATGTAACACAGGAATTTGAAGTATATTGTGATGCATCCAAATTTGGATTGGGGTGTGTGTTGATGCAAGCAGATCGGGCAATTGCTTATGCTTCGAGGCAATTGAGGCCACATGAAGAGAATTACCCGACTCATGATCTGGAACTTGCAGCAGTGGTGTACGCACTGAAGATTTGGCGTCATTATTTGTATGGAGCTCGCTTTGTAGTATTCAGTGATCACAAGAGTCTAAAGTACTTATTTGATCAAAAGGAGTTAAATATGAGACAGAGGAGATGGGTAGAGTATTTGAAGGATTATGACTTCGATTTGAAGTATCACCCGGGCAAAGCGAATGTTGTAGCAGATGCGCTAAGCAGGAAGGTACTGCATGTGGCTTACCTAATGGGTAGAGAACAGGAATTGCTGGAAAGCTTCAGAGATATAAATGTTGGAGTTGTTATAAACGCACCAAACCGAATGACAATCGGAATGTTAAAAATCTCCAACGAATTTCTGGAGTCGATGGTAGCTGTACAGAAAGACGATAAAGAGTTACTAAGGCTGATTGATACTCAGACCCAAGGCAAAAATATGGAGATAACTAGGGGTAACAATGGTATATGGAGATTCAGGAACCGAGTGGTGGTGCCTGTACATAGAGGCTTCAGGCAGGCTGTGCTATCAGAAGCACACAAGAGCTCTCTGAGTATACATCCGGGAGTGACAAAAATGTATCATGACTTAAAAAAGGAATTCTGGTGGCCAAGCATGAAGAAGGCAATAATCGAGTATGTGAAATCCAGTGTGATATGCCAGAAGTGCAAGGTTGAGCACCAACGACCTCCAGGTTTGCTTCAACCTCTAGAAATTCCGATCTAGAAGTGGGAAGGTATCACCATGGACTTCGTGTCCGGACTACCCCGCACTCAAACCAGATACAACGCGATTTGGGTGATTGTTGATTGACTAACCAAAAGTGCGCATTTCCTGGCAATAAACATGAAGTGGTCGTTAGATCGATTAGCTAAGTTGTACGTTGCTGAGGTCGTACGACTGCATGGTGTGCCCTCAAGCATTATCTCCGATCGGGATCCCCGATTCACTTCAAGGTTTTGGGGGAGTTTGCAACAACAACTGGGTACTGAGCTCAAATTGAGCTCGGCCTACCATCTCCAGACCGATGGTCAATCAGAACGGACTATACAGACTCTTGAAGATATGTTAAGGGCATGTGTACTGGAACAGGGCGGATCATGGGAGAAATACTTGCCCTTGGTGGAGTTTGCATATAATAACAGTTACCATAGCAGCATTGGGATGGCTCCATACGAAGCTCTTTATGGTCGGAAATGTCGTACTCCATTATGTTGGAATGAGAACGGCGATGCCCTTCATCTTGGGCCTGAGATGATTCAAGAGATGAATGAGCAAATCGCTTTAATCCGAGAGAAGATAAAAATTGCTCAAGACCGGCAAAAGAGCTATTATGACAATCGGCACAGACCCCTTGAATTCCAAGTGGGTGATTGGGTGTTCCTAAGGATTTCACCGACTAAGGGTGTAGGTCGAATTTTGAAGAGTCAAAAGCTTAATCCGAAGTATATTGGACCATACCAAATATTAGAACGGATTGGTGAAGTCGCATATCGACTGGATCTTCTCCAATCATTGACTAACATTCACAACGTGTTTCACGTATCGCAACTTCGAGCCTACATTCTGTGTGATACCATGATTGTACCGAGTGACTCCATTAAAGTGAAGGAGAACCTGACGGTGGAGGCTGTAACATCCCAAAAATTTCAATCTCATGTGTAATTATTTTTAATCTAGGTCATTATTAATATTATCCATTTTATCTCAACTTTCTACATAAATTTTTGGTTAGGACAACATCTTCGATTTAACCTTTTACCATGATAAATAATTTTAACTTTATACCTTAGGTAAAAGTTAATCAAGTAACTTATTACCTATTTCCTTAGTTATTAATTCCTTTGGTTTTTCCAATTACTCTCATCAAATTGCCACATACTCCACTCAAAATGCGTCATCTTGTACACATTTTAATTGTTAGTTAGAGTCCGAATTTGGAAATGTGGTTAACTACAAAGTTGTTCCTATTTGTCTTAGCTTTCCAAAAAGACCAAATTTGTTAAAATCCATTAAGATATGAGAGAGATATGCCCAAAATACCGAAATAGTATCAGAATTGATATTTTACTTCAATCATATCCTCTTGTACATATTTTAATACCTTGTTAGAGTCCGAATTTGAAAAAGTGGTGAACTACAAAGTTGTTCCTAGTTGTCTTAGCTTTCCAACAAGACCAAATTTGTTAAAATCCATTAAGATATGAGAGAGATATGCCTAAAATACCGAAACAGTGTCAAAGTTAATATTTACTTCAATCATACAAGCTCCATTATGTAGGCTGCGGAAATGGTCAACAATACAGCTCATTTTTCTTACCTAAAACCTTCATTATTACCACAATAATGTACCTAACATCCCACTACAATCCCATTATGAAAAGCTTGTCCCCCACTTGTCATTTGCATCATTAAATCAACACTACATCTTGTTCCCAAGTCTGAATTCTTAGAACAAGCTAAAGTTAGTGAAGTCTCTCTCTCATTTCCTTTCATTTTCTCTATCAAAGTCACCCTTGATCTGAAGCTAGGACAATAAGAGAACATTTTCAACCACTCTAGGATCCTCCATCAAGGTAAGAGGGGATAGGGTTGTGAATAATTATGAAATGGGTAGAATTGTATGCTGTCCTAGGATTCCAGTTTTATTTTCGTATCTTGTTGCTCAGTTTTGAGATTGAAAACGTGTGATTTTGATTCTGACTTCTTCATTAAAGATGTATATCTTTTTGTTTTGTGAATTTTGAGACCTGAATCAACTTATTTGGATATGTATAGCAAAAGTTATAGCCAAAATACTACAGCATGTCGGAGTGGAATATTTACCCTATGTTTTGTGTATATATTAAAATTCTGGGACTTATACATGCATAATCAGCCTTTGATGTCTTCATGAAAGTTGTAGATATTTGTGTTATGGATCTTTAGAAAGTGGTTTCAAGTCAAAATTATTTTTGTAGCTCTAGTTATACCTAAAAGACAGAAGTATGTTCATGCTAAAAATCTGCTAACGTGAATCACTGTTTGTATTTTTAAAACTTGGAATTTTGTGATGAGAATTAGTATTTAGTATCTTCATAAAAGTTTTAGATATTTGTGTTATGAGTAATTTAGAACTGGTCTCATGCCAAAATTATTTTTGTAGATCTAGAAACGCTGAATTTACTAACATATGTACGTTTTGTTACTTTCTTTGAGATAGTTTAGTATACTATGAATTTGTGATATTTCTGTTTGGATTTGGAATTTTTGGTCTTCACAAAAATTATAGATAATGGAATTATTGAAATATAGAACTTGGCCTCATTCAAAAATTATTTTTATACTATGAGTTATAGCTAATTTACTAAATATTGTCAAACCAGTAAATTTTCCAGCAATTGGTGATAATGAAAAATGATAATCTATTGACTATTATGTGATTATGTGATGTTTCTGTTTGGAATTTGAAATTATGGTCTTCATGAAAGTTGTAGATATTTATGTTAGGGATCTATAGAAAGTGGTTTTGAGTTGAAAATATTCTTGTAGCTCTAGATATGCTCAAAATACAGAAGTATGTTCATGATGAAAATCTGTTAACTATAAAATCCGAATCTTATTTTTAAAACTGGGAATTTTATGGTGAGAATTAGTGGTTGGTGCCTTCATGAAAGTTGTATATATTTGTGTTAAGAATAATTTAGAACTGGTTTCATGCCAAAATTGTTTTTGTAGCTCCAAAAACGTTGAAAATACTAACCTGTGTACGTTTTAAAAATCCTCTTTGAGGCAGTTTTGTATTCTATGAATAAATGATGTTTCTGTTTAGAATTTGAATTTATGGTCTTCATGAAAGTTGTATATATTTATGTTATTGAGCTATAGAAAGTGGAATCACATGAAAAGGATTTGATTTGCTCATGTTATGACTGTTTTACTAACGTATGTTGCTGTTGGAAATGCTGAAATTTGCTTATAATGGTTATTATGGATAAAAATGATATTTTCCCTATGGGTAACAATTTATTATTGAATTCTTGAGTGATTATGAAGTATTATGAATGTTTATGAGTGTCTAATGAGCATCATTCAGTTTGTGTATTTTGGTGGTGAATAATTATGAATGATTAAATTAATATATATACATGAATGCCTTGCGGTTATTGATATATGTGGTTGAAACAGTAAATCCATGATTCTGAAAATTATTATATGTGATGTGTCCTTTGAGGACTTGTGGTTTTCCAAGTGGTTTTGGAAATATTAATATCATGGTATGTTAAATGATAAAGAGAATTAAAGGCATTCATGCATCATAAGCATTTGGACGCACCATGGAATTTTAGGGGTTCCATGATTGCCTACCCTGGTGGGGGGTTACTCTATGATGAGTTAAAGCCCTATTTTTGTGATGTGTTGGTCATGGGGCTGTAGGGATCCATGACTGTATAAATTCCTACTGATGTGTTGGTCATGGGGCTGTAGGGATCCATGACTATATAAATTCCTACCGATGTGTTGGTCATGGGGCTGTAGGGATCCATGACTGTATTAATTCCTACCGATGTCTCTATGAGATCTTTTACTGCAGTATTCCCACCAAACCAAATGGATCCAGCATGACATTATTGGACTAAATTAAAGATTTATTAAATATAAATGAACTTGTTTAGCATATTCATCATATCATTATGGTTTGTTGATTGTGTTTGTGCAATTTTATTTATTTTATATTTATTCTATATTCTGTCTCACTCTTACATTAATTTTTACAGTGAATGCCACCCAGAATGAAGAGTGATGCTATGGTTGATGCCTATGTGAATTATTGCTTTGATTTCTAATTTATTCTAATTTTATGATTTGTAATAAATACAACGTGTTATGTACTGTTATTTTTAAAATCGTTTCCGCTATGTAATTATTCCTTGAATTTTATTATTCATGACTAGTATGCATAATAATATTCCGCTATTATCGACCTTTATGTGAACTCTGATTTTAATTTATGAATTTTAAAATGATCTTTTAAAAACGTGAAAAATTTATTCGAAAAATTACACGGGACGTCACATTGGTGGTATCAGAGCATTTTCAAAAATTCAGGACCAATTACTATAACATGTATTGATTCTTGATATACTATGTGAATTGTTTGATTATTTGTTTGATAATATGTTACGTATGTGCTATATGACTTGTGCCTGACTGATAAACTGCAAGTGATTTATTTGATTACTAGCTTGATGATATGATAAATGTGTGTTATATGACTTATTGCTTATCTGATAAATTGTAGAATACTTATAGTTACGTTATAGTATTATATATATATATATACAATATATTTTCCCTTAGAATTAGTATAAACCAAACCACAAATGTAGGATGGCAAGAAACAATAACGACGCTATGGCAGCCACTCTCAACCGTTTGGCTGAGGCTTTGGAGAGGCAGAATCAACCAAGAAACACTGGAGGACTTCACAGACTAGATCACTTCCTAAAAAAAAAAAGGAAGTCATCGATAATCCAGAGGTAGCATACCTATGGATTAAGGAAATGAAATGCATTTTCGAGCCTTACCCCATTCAGAATTTGAGAAGGAAGAGTATACCACCATACGATGATTGAGGAAGCAGAGTACTGGTGGACCCATGTTAAAAACAGGTTAACAACTGATGGACACGCCATCACTTGGGAACAAATTCAAGACGAAATTTCTCGCCAAATATTTCTCTGAAGACATAAGGAGGCAGAAAGAGCAGGAATTCTTTAATTTGAAATGAGGTAATATGACAGTTGGGGAGTACGCTTCTAAGTTTGATGAATTGGCCAAATGTTCCTACTACACCCAAATGGGAAAAGCGTTGAGATGCGTAAAAATTTGAAGGAGGGCTACGATAGAAAATCCGTTAAATATTGTTAGGACTAGAGTTAAAATTATACCCAGTTAGAAAATGGGTGTCAGACCAAGTATCTTCAAATTGAGATGTCATTGGTCAGGGCTATTAAGAATACTATTAAGAATCCAAATCTATATTTGGAATAATTTTTGGATTTAGTATTAAAGAACGGGAATCCTGTTTGTTATAAAACGGGAAATATTTTAATGATGGACCGAGACATAACTTATTTCCCTTTTCCTCTCCCTCATTTTCGTCACTTCTTCCTCCTTTACACAAACTCTCTTTTCTCCTCTTCTTCTACAAAGCTCACCATTTTATGAATCTCCTTTCATACCCAACCAACCATGCCTTCTTTTTA
The DNA here is from genome assembly GCA_037962975.1 of Clitoria ternatea. NCBI lineage: Eukaryota > Viridiplantae > Streptophyta > Magnoliopsida > Fabales > Fabaceae > Clitoria > Clitoria ternatea. The sequence continues at coordinate 114,597,012 of CM075674.1, read as the reverse complement.
TTCGTTTTGGAGAATGATTCAGATGCTTGGAAGCTCTCTATTCTTCCTTCATATTCGTATACATGCTAGGGTTTTGGGATAGCTTGGGGCTTGAGGTAAACTTCTCTACTCTTTTGTTGTTTTGGCCCTAGGTTTTGGTTTCTAAACGGTTAGGAGAGTGTCTTATGAATGGATTTAGAAATAAGAACCATTTTCATGTAAAACCCAAAGGTGGGATATGATTTATGTGTTTTTGGTTAGGTGTGAAGTAGTATACAAAAGTTTTAAGATTAGAGATGGAAGATGATGATTGTTAATGGTGATTATTGATTTTAGTGAAATCATAACTCTAGAATTTGGGGGAAATAAGTAATAAGGTTATGAAATGATTTTTAGTGAAAACCCCTAGTAATGAGTGTGTAGGTGTTATTAATAATGGAGGTTGGTGGTTATTAGAAATGGTTATTTAGTTTTGATAAAGAACCCTAAGTGTTGTGATTTGGGGAATTTAGTTAAATTAAAGATTTCTGATGACTTTGAATACTCTATAATGATTATATAAAGAGGAAATGAATGTTTGAAGCATTAGTGTTGAATATTGAGGATTGGGAGAAAAGTGTATATGAATATGTGTATGGTTGGGGGAATTAATTTAGGTTGTTGATGTTTATGATGATGTTAAAAATGGTTGTAAGCCATTGATAGTGGATTAGGGAAATAGATACTTAAATTGATGAATGGATATGTCATTTTGAAATAGTTGAATTGGTAATGGTCTTAGACGGATCCGATAGGTTTTTAATGAGTTCGAATAGATTTTTGATGATGATTGAATGATTCATGTGATGATTTGGAGGTCTTAAGGCTAAGGGACATAGTATTGTTGTTGTTACGTGTGGTTAGCCATTTTAGATTTAAGGAATCTAGGTCTTGGAAAAGGAATTCCCGAAGCCTAACATGGACGTGTAAATTGAATATAGACAAGTTTAGGACTTGATAATGAGTTTTGGGGGATGATGTCTTATGATGGTATAATAATAGCATGAATATGTATAGTTGTGATAAGATTGTGTTCCGAATGATGGTGCGGAATGATTTCAGCTTTGAAATTTCGAGGACGAAATTTTTATTAGGGTGGGAGAATTGTAACATCCCAAAAATTTCAATCTCATATGTAATTATTTTTAATCTAGGTCATTATTAATATTATCCATTTTATCTCAACTTTCTACATAAATTTTTGGTTAGGACAACATCTTCGATTTAACCTTTTACCATGATAAATAATTTTAACTTTATACCTTAGGTAAAAGTTAATCAAGTAACTTATTACCTATTTCCTTAGTTATTAATTCCTTTGGTTTTTCCAATTACTCTCATCAAATTGCCACATACTCCACTCAAAATGCGTCATCTTGTACACATTTTAATTGTTAGTTAGAGTCCGAATTTGGAAATGTGGTTAACTACAAAGTTGTTCCTCTTTGTCTTAGCTTTCCAAAAAGACCAAATTTGTTAAAATCCATTAAGATATGAGAGAGATATGCCCAAAATACCGAAACAGTATCAGAATTGATATTTTACTTCAATCATATCCTCTTGTATATATTTTAATACCTTGTTAGAGTCCGAATTTGAAAAAGTGGTGAACTACAAAGTTGTTCCTAATTGTCTTAGCTTTCCAACAAGACTAAATTTGTTAAAATCCATTAAGATATGAGAGAGATATGCCTAAAATACCGAAACAGTGTCAAAGTTGATATTTACTTCAATCATACAAGCTCCATTATGTAAGCTGCGGAAATGGTCAACAATACAGCTCATTTTTCTTACCTAAAACCTTCATTATCACCACAATAATGTACCTAACATCCCACTACAATCCCATTATGAAAAGCTTGTCCCCCACTTGTCATTTGCATCATTAAATCAACACTACATCTTGTTCCCAAGTCTGAATTCTTAGAACAAGCTAAAGTTAGTGAAGTCTCTCTCTCATTTCCTTTCATTTTCTCTATCAAAGTCACCCTTGATCTGAAGCTAGGACAATAAGAGAACATTTTCAACCACTCTAGGATCCTCCATCAAGGTAAGAGGGGATAGGGTTGTGAATAATTATGAAATGGGTAGAATTGTATGCTATCCTAGGATTCCAGTTTTATTTTCGTATCTTGTTGCTCAGTTTTGAGATTGAAAACGTGTGATTTTGATTCTGACTTCTTCATGAAAGATGTATATCTTTTTGTTTTGTGAATTTTGAGACCTGAATCAACTTATTTGGATATGTATAGCAAAAGTTATAGCCAAAATACTACAGCATGTCGGAGTGGAATATTTACCCTATGTTTTGTGTATATATTAAAATTCTGGGACTTATACATGCATAATCAGCCTTTGATGTCTTCATAAAAGTTGTAGATATTTGTGTTATGGATCTTTAGAAAGTGGTTTCAAGTCAAAATTATTTTTGTAGCTCTAGTTATACCTAAAAGACAGAAGTATGTTCATGCTAAAAATCTGCTAACGTGAATCACTGTTTGTATTTTTAAAACTTGGAATTTTGTGATGAGAATTAGTATTTAGTATCTTCATAAAAGTTTTAGATATTTGTGTTATGAGTAATTTAGAACTGGTCTCATGCCAAAATTATTTTTGTAGATCTAGAAACACTGAATTTACTAACATATGTACGTTTTGTTACTTTCTTTGAGATAGTTTAGTATACTATGAATTTGTGATATTTCTGTTTGGATTTGGAATTTTTGGTCTTCACAAAAATTATAGATAATGGAATTATTGAAATATAGAACTTGGCCTCATTCAAAAATTATTTTTATACTATGAGTTATAGCTAATTTACTAAATATTGTCAAACCAGTAAATTTTCCAGCAATTGGTGATAATGAAAAATGATAATCTATTGACTATTATGTGATTATGTGATGTTTCTGTTTGGAATTTGAAATTATGGTCTTCATGAAAGTTGTAGATATTTATGTTAGGGATCTATAGAAAGTGGTTTTGAGTTGAAAATATTCTTGTAGCTCTAGATATGCTCAAAATACAGAAGTATGTTCATGATGAAAATCTGTTAACTATAAAATCCGAATCTTATTTTTAAAACTGGGAATTTTGTGGTGAGAATTAGTCATTGGTGCCTTCATGAAAGTTGTATATATTTGTGTTAAGAATAATTTAGAACTGGTTTCATGCCAAAATTGTTTTTGTAGCTCCAAAAACGTTGAAAATACTAACCTGTGTACGTTTTAAAAATCCTCTTTGAGGCAGTTTTGTATTCTATGAATAAATGATGTTTATGTTTAGAATTTGAATTTATGGTCTTCATGAAAGTTGTAGATATTTATGTTATTGAGCTATAGAAAGTGGAATCACATGAAAAGGATTTGATTTGCTCATGTTATGACTGTTTTACTAACGTATGTTGCTGTTGGAAATGCTGAAATTTGCTTATAATGGTTATTATGGATAAAAATGATATTTTCCCTATGGGTAACAATTTATTATTGAATTCTTGAGTGATTATGAAGTATTATGAATGTTTATGAGTGTCTAATGAGCATCATTCAGTTTGTGTATTTTGGTGGTGAATAATTATGAATGATTAAATTAATATATATACATGAATGCCTTGCGGTTATTGATATATGTGGTTGAAACAGTAAATCCATGATTCTGAAAATTATTATATGTGATGTGTCCTTTGAGGACTTGTGGTTTTCCAAGTGGTTTTGGAAATATTAATATCATGGTATGTTAAATGATAAAGAGAATTAAAGGCATTCATGCATCATAAGCATTTGGACGCACCATGGAATTTTAGGGGTTCCATGATTGCCTACCCTGGTGGGGGGTTACTCTATGATGAGTTAAAGCCCTATTTTTGCGATGTGTTGGTCATGGGGCTGTAGGGATCCATGACTGTATAAATTCCTACTGATGTGTTGGTCATGGGGCTGTAGGGATCCATGACTGTATAAATTCCTACCGATATGTTGGTCATGGGGCTGTAGGGATCCATGACTGTATTAATTCCTACCGATGTCTCTATGAGATCTTTTACTGCAGTATTCCCACCAAACCAAATGGATCCAGCATGACATCATTGGACTAAATTAAAGATTTATTAAATATAAATGAACTTATTTGGCATATTCATCATATCATTATGGTTTGTTGACTGTGTTTGTGCAATTTTATTTATTTTATATTTATTCTATATTCTGTCTCACTCTTACATTAATTTTTACAGTGAATGCCACCCAGAATAAAGAGTGATGCTATGGTTGATGCCTATGTGAATTATTGCTTGGATTTCTAATTTATTCTAATTTTATGATTTGTAATAAATACAATGTGTTATGTACTGTTATTTTTAAAATCGTTTCCGCTATGTAATTATTCCTTGAATTTTATTATTCACGACTAGTATGCATAATAATATTCCGCTATTATCGACCTTTATGTGAACTCTGATTTTAATTTATGAATTTTAAAATGATCTTTTAAAAACGTGAAAAATTTATTCGAAAAATTACACGGGACGTCACAGAGGCGGTACCAATCAGCATTGAAGAGCATCAAACTAAACGGTTAAGGAACAAGGAGGTACCACTGGTGAAGGTGAAATGGCAGAATTTACATTGGATAAACTACACTTGGGAGTTAGAATCTGATATGAGACGAATGTACCCTCATCTTTTTCAACCGGAACACTGATTTCAGGGACGAATTCTCCTTTAGGGGGGGTGGATGTAACATCCCTGATGTTTTAATGAGAATTATAAGAAATGGGAAATGATTAGTAAATGTTTTAGAAGTTTTATTTAATATTTGTTCTGTATGAACCAGAGATAAGAAAGCCGGTGTCGAGGTCGGTATCTGAAGCGTGAACAGGCGGAGTTAAAGATCGGAAGTGTAGGAGAAGAGCGGGCAGGGCTAGGCGGTCTGGTCCAACCGTTGTGAGGAGAGCGCCTCACACGGGGTCATAGCCCGGATTAACCTCATAATGACTGAAACAACGGATGTAAGTAACCAAGAGGTGAGCACGGATGAGATATCCGATCTCTCAAGTTGTAGCTCGGATTTCCGAGGTATGAACATTAAGTTAGGATGTCGGGGCCGATATTCATATTGGGCCTATACTCTTGCGAAGTATTAGAGAATTGTGAATAATTAAACGTTGAGGGAATAAATACGTGTAATTGATTTGATAACTATGCAATAGTTCAATATAGTGAAATTAATTAAATTTAGTAAGAATACAAATAAAATAAAGGAAAAGACAATCTTGCCCATGAGTTATACATATATATATAAGGAGATTCTCTTCCTTCCCTCTTCATTATTTACAAGTTACCTTTGCTGTTGGTCTGTTCCTTCTCTTTCGTTTTTCTCTCCTCTCTTAACGCTGAGTTGCATGCGCTGGAGAGGGACTCCATTTGTGTCCAAACTTCAATTTATTCCCATTCCTGTGATCGAGGCTTCAAGGTGAGTCTACTGATCCGTTCCAATTGTGATTCCCTTATTCCTTTTATTCTTTAGCGGTTTAAAGCCATGCATGGCTATATTCGTGGCTGTTCTCCACTCCTCTGGTGAGTTTGAGCTCAAATGCTGTCCATGAACTAAGGACGTTGAAGTGACGAGCTGTACTTTATGATCCGTAGGTAGTAGACTAAGCAACGGAAGACTGAGTGACGGAGTTGAGACTGCGAAACCAGTGTTTAAAGGAAGGAATCGACACAGAGAACAGATCATCGAAGCGTGGAACCAAAGTAAGGGGGTGTTCGGGTTATAATTAATTAGAATAGGACTCGCTTCTTAAACAGATCATTGAAGTAATGTAAACAGGTTAAGGAAAAATGTTGCTAAACGTAGTTGTGTGTTTATGCTTGTGCATGTGTGACTGAGTACATTAATTAATGGAGGATCGGGTGTGGATGAGTTTGTCATGTATGATCTTGTGATATCTAATGTGAAATGATCAGTGTTATGTGACGTCGGGTTAGCAAGCAGGCTACCCCGAGTGATGAGGAATTGATATTATTATGTGAAAGGTAAACTGATGAATAATTATGTGGTATGGGATGGCCGACGGTATATGATAGCCCCTCATTTCCGGCTCCCGTGGTTTTCGTGCCCAGTTGAACTACCCAGTGGTCAAGTAGGACCCAATGGTCGAGGTGGAGAGTCAAGCAGGACTCGGTGAACCAAGCAGGGTTCACGGGGTATCAAGTAGGACCCCCAGCTGAAGGCCAATCCTTTAGTATCCGGATACTAGGAGTCAAATTGTATGAGAGTCAGTTGTGATCGTGATGAATGTGATGGAATTGTGTAAATGGTTTAATATAGTTACTGTATGTAATACACTATGTGTCGGTATGCTTGCTTACAAGGAATGCTTGATGTGTATGTATAGATATACATGTATATTTGTTAAGATCCATTCTAAATTAATTACAATGCCAAACACTCACCCTTGCATTTTTTTTTAGTAACCAGAGACAGGGAGGGGGAAGGAGCCATGGAGCCGCGCCAAGGGGGAGAACGGTGCCAGGGTCCGAGTGACTTTGAGTGACTCTCTATAGAGTCATATGTGTGTACAAGAACTTCTTAGTATTATTAATTGTGTTTAACTAAGACCGGATCGGATGTAAACCTATATTTTAAAATATATCACTGTTATTTGCATATGCTTTCATGGTAGCTATGGTAACTCCTTGGGTTCACAGAACCATTTTTAGAGTGAAATTTTGGGAGTCCAGTTGTATGTTTTGTATAATCCGATGTGTGAAAGGTGTTCGCTCAAGCGAATAGAACCTCGTCTAAGTGAGAGTCCGGAATCTCGCTTAGACGAGTAGGGGCCTCGCTCAAGCGAGAAACCCTGATTTCCCTTTCTCCCATCCGTTGTGTTCAAATTAAATTGCTTTTTCTCTAAATATCGATTAATTTTCAAGAAAAGGAAAAATTTATTGTAAGATGTAATCGTTTGAATAAAAATAAATGCAAAAATAACCTAGGACGTTACAGCAGCGAGACAAAGTAAGTGTGATGGACCAAGATGGTATCCCTCTCTACCTTCATTTTTCTCCATCTTCATTGTTGTGAAAGCATTGTAATGTCCTAAATAGTCGATGATGGGTGTTTTCCTACTCTCATGCTAGATTAGAATTTATGATTTCTATTAGTTATCTAATGTATTTGTTAATTTTAATTATGTTAAACATAACCTATTCCTATGAGGCCACGTAAATTATATAGTTTATCTCTTTTGAACTCTGATAGAGTTTATCTTCTTTTATGTTTCATCCATGGGTTAGTTATTTAATTTCTTGTTTTAATTCCAGTTTAGGATTTGATCGCCCTTTATTCTACCATTAGTTTCATATACTACATTATTTTATAGTGGTTATCTATTATACTAAATCCCTTTTATTCCATGCATTTTATCCTCTTGTTTCATTTCCAAACAATTATTATCTATTTACATTCACTGACGGGTGTGCTTGCCCGCATGTGTGAAAACTTTTCTCGTTGAATCTGATTTTATAATTTAAATATTACTTTTCACATGAAAAACATAACAAGTTTTATGATGTTGTTGCTAGGGAGTATATCTTGGCCTCATTACTATGAGATAATAATAAACGTCTAAAATCAAAGGGATCAAAATATCAAAGATAACTTTCCTAAAGATATCCAGATTTAGGGGGGACATTTACAAACTAGGATTTTGAGAGATTAAGCACCCAATTATTATTATTATTGTCGTATTTTCTATTTTTTTAACCACTATGTGTCATGATCTATTATTTTTCTAAGTTATTTTGCAAGCACATGTTGCATACAATGGAGAAGGAACTGCCACTTTTAGAGTATGTAATCCCAAAGGGATAACTAGTTAAAGACCCTCCTACTAAAAAAAGAGTGAGAATGAGAACTAGCAACGTATTTTTTAAATGTAACCCAGTCATGATCCATAGGTAGAAAAAACTAAAAGTTATTTAGGATTGCTATCAAAACTAACTTAAATAAAAAAATGTTTATGGTGGAAAATTTAATTAAAAGAAAACAAAATTTATAGGCAATAAAACTATATAATTAAAATTTAATTTGTAATTAAACCAAATCAATATGTTATAAATAATTAAATGATAAATAACCAAAAAGTAATTATCTTTTAATGACCATTTAAAACAAATCCATTTTTTTAAACTCTTAAATCATTCTTTTAAAATATCATAAAATATCCAACAATCCCTGTATATTTCTGAAGAATTTAAAACATTTAAAAAACAACAAAATTCAGGTTTACATGAAAATGCATCAAACTTAGTATTTCTCAACTTTCAACTAAATAATATAGATAGTTAAACTTAACATACAACGTAACATCCCATTTATTAAAAACTAATTATCCAACTGTGAATACTTCTTTAACACCAAACATGTTAAAACAATACTACAATGCATGATTGCAATAATAACCACAAAGCAGATTATGTTTGCTCAAACATACAAAGTAAATAACAAATAGTAAACTCTAAACTCTACAGCTATGGTGTTATTTATTTTCCTTCAGTGGAACAAAACATGAATAGAAATGGTTGTAGGAGAGTGGAAAGCATAGGAACTGACACTAAAAGAATGACATCCAACCCAAACTGGATTTGGATACGGCCCACGGCCCTAAAGGAATAGCGTGGGTCCAGAATCAATTTCCAAGTAAGTTCATAGGAGGGTTTAAATATGGTTTTTAACTTGTTTCACCACCCGAGAGGGACCCATCAATTATTGGCACCTGACCCTTATGTTTACCAATAATCAATAAAACATGTTGGCATCCCTAAATTTCAAAACCCCACCAATAATCCATGCCCATGCATACAAAAGTACAGGATCAACAGAATCATCACTTGCTAACTTGGATCTCTAATTTTATCACCTAAAAAAGGATTATTATTATTATTATTATTATTATTATTATTATTATTATTATTATTATGTGAACTTCTGCCTTTCAGGACTGAGATTCAGTTAACAAAACTAGATGAAATAAACTATTACTTATTTATTACATAATCTTTTTCTTAGACTAAAACTATTCCCATTTTAACCTTTTTTCTATAAAATCATTAAATATATATTTATTTAAGTTAATATAGATTAAAATATTTTCATTTAATTTTATTTTTATCAATAATAAATAATATGTTGTTCATTGATTAAATAAAAGGTAATAGGAAAAAAATATTAATTATAAAAAATATAATTAAAAATATAAATTAATTACACATTAAAAGACAGATGTATAAAGTATTAGTATACAAATATTTAATAACACTAAAATAAGATACTTATGTTCATTTTCATATTAAAAATTAAAAAGCACTTAAAATTTCCTTATAATCAAGAAAGAAGTAGGAAGATAATTGAAACCAAATCTTCCAAACAACAATGATATTTATATATCAATCACAGTTTTTTTTCTTCATCTTTCATTTCTCCCTTTCTTTTCTTCCTATCTTTCTCTTCAAACTTTAAAAAAAATTCTAAAATTCACTCTATTAGTTACAGGTTGAAAGCAATGAATTGTTTATTAAAGCAGGAAGAGGAGATCAATGTTATTCAGGTGATTTTTCTCCCACTTATACTTGTGTTAAGTGTGTGTTTTGTGATGAAGATAAGGCAGGGTGCAGAGGCACATGGTGGCTTCCAGCCAGGGGTGTGGCAATAAAAGTCAAAGTCATAACAACCAGATTAAATATGTCATTATTGAGATACAACACACCAGCCAAGTCTGAGTATTTATACACCAGTAACAACCCCGGATTGACTGTTGAATCAAAAATGCACCAACACCATATTTGTTACTAACCAAAGGTGAAACATCAAAAACAGTAACCATGCCACCTACGTTAGATTCTTTATTGTTATATATATATTTTAAGACTTCAATACAGGTTGTAACTTGTACCTAACCTTATCTTTCCTTAAATACTGAAATAGCCAGAGTCCAAGTCCCCAGAAAATGAGTACAGTAGAAATGACAAAATACCAGCTGAAAACCAAAGATACTCCGACGAAATCACAACAGCCAGATGAATTTACTCCTCTACTTTAGCTAGGCCACATTCAAAAGGGTTAATTTAGCTTAAAAGAAATTAAGAACAGAAACCACACTGAATCAAATAATGATTCAAAATTGAAACTTCCAGCAGCAAAACAAGTTGTTCCCGTGTACATAGTAAAAAAGAAAGTGACAAATAAAGAGAAGGAAACAGAAGGGCTTTTATTCACATCACTGGCACCCCAAAACAATCCACTTACATACAAGAAACATTATTCTCAAGCTGATATCAATCTAAGAAATGACTAAGAATTGTAGATAAAAATCTCAAAACAGAGGTCATACAAAGTACAACCAGGGCCTTTTTTTCATCATCTTTCACACACCAGTCACCTCTGAAACAACAAAGACCACCAAGGAGCGTGAAAGTGGAGGGGAGAGAGAGAGAGAGCATTACTCACCAGCAGCTGCACCAAATTCACTCTTTAAATGAACCCCATCATCAATCCCTCAAAAGATGCCCCAATAGCAGCCAAGAGAAGCGAAAGTATTATGCTCCAACAATTTGGGAGTGAGATTCACTCACCTCAGAAATAACCATGCAAACACTAATTACTTCAACCGCTACGACAATAACAACAACCACCACCAAACTTCTAGACCCAATTAGCACATTCAGTCAAATTGAAACAGAAGCAACAATGCAATCCACCATTTCCAAGTATGGCCTTCAGCTTAGACAACTACCCTATCACTCTTCCGCACAACAATGCACTTGCATACCGATCAAGGTTCTGAAACCCGTTTCCAGCCTCAACCTGTAGCAAATTCCCATCATCAAAATTCACAAACTTTTCTGTGAATAATTACATTCTGCATTCTCCGATTTCTCAATCCTTTCCATCCTCCAACAAAGCCCCAGAATCTAATACAATTTCCAAGTTCTAAAAACCTAATTAAATTCCCAAACCAGAACAAAGTAAAAACCCTAATTGAATTTCTTAATGGATGGCCTTCACTCAACAAAACTAACAAAACCTAACCCTAAGAATCTTCTGCTTTCCACACACAACAAAGCAAAAAGCCACAACACAAGACACATATATAATAATATATATACCAAAAAAACACCACCACTACCAGTTTCCACCATCCAATCCACCACCGTCACGACCCAATCAACGAGGCTCGTCATCTCTCCGACCAGAATTCCCAGGCCCACCAGACAAAGAAGCCAACAAATTCAGATGCCCGGGAAGATAATTCCCGACCCTGGCCGCGGAAGCTTCTCCCATAGCTTGTTGCTGTTGATGATGATGGTGATGGTGATGATGATGAGCGAAAAGCGAAGCATGTTGCTGCTGAGAAACCGACACGGCAGCAGGCTGCACCACCATTTCAGGAGCGGCGGCGGCGGCGGCGGCGGCGGCGAAGCTCCAAATTTGTCCGAAATCGGGGCGGGTCGGGAGGGCCCACAGGGCAGGAGGAGTGGCGGGGCCCACAAGAGAAGGGCCTACGGTGGGGTCATCTTTGGAAGCGGAGGAGGAATCCTCGTCGGTGCGTATGCGCTTGCCGAGGATGAAGGGGGTGGGGGCGAGGAGGGAGGGTTTGTGGTCGGAAGCAGAGGAAGGAGAAGAGAGGGAGTTGTTGTTGGCGGCGGCGCGGACGGAGAGGGAGACGGAGGAGAAGCTGGCGGGAGTGGTGCCGGTGCCAGTGGCGGCGATGATGGAGGGCTCGGCCTGGCGGAGGAGCCACTCGATGGTTTGACCATCGGACTTGTGGCCGAGCTCGCGCGTGAGCTGGAAGACACGGGCGGCGCAAATGATTGGCATCCTTATGCGGCGTCCTCGGCCGTCGACCTTGCTGTGACGGTCCTTTGACGGCGGTTTCTTGACGGGTAATTGTTGGTGGTGGTGACGTTGGTCAATGTTAGTGACGGCGTTGGCGGTTCCGTCGGAGGTCGACATGGGAGAGAAAGAGAGTGAAAGAAGTAGTTGTTGTGTGTTTGGGATTGAAGAAGAAGAAGAAGAAGAAGAAGTGAGTGAGGGAGAGAGAGGGAACAGGGGTCTAATGATTGAGCGGCAGGAGCTGGTGGAGACAGGAGGAGGGCACATGGGTGCTGGGCTCCACTTCTAACCCTCTCACGCCCACGCGCCTCCTTTCACCCTTCTTCCCTTCCCCCATCACTACTTTCTTCTTTCACCCTCTTCCTACTAGTAATATTTATACAATTTTTTACAACACATTCCATCCACTAATCAAAATCTCTTTTTTTATTTATAAATTATGTTATTTTTTCTAAATTTATTTTTTATTTTTTATTAAAACTCATCAATCTTACTTTATTTTTATTTCATTAATATTTATTTGATTAATGACTAATAAAAATGTTAGTCAAATATTAATTAATTTTATTCATTTTTTATAGGATTCTTATGTTAATGACTAAATAAATCTCTTATATATCAACGGACAAACATAATACAATATAGTAATATTCATCTCATTTCTCTATTTTTTTCATGAAGAGGCTTTAACTCAAAATCAATGAGAAGAAACAATATCTTACCAATATCATCATCAACAAAATAAATTAAGGTCTATGATAAACATTAAAATAGTGAACCTCAATCGGGAATGGATGTTCCAACAACAACAAATGATTGGTACGCCGATCACATTCCTTAAAAACATGACTTGATAACAAAATGGGGATTTAGCGAAAGAATACAACAAATATCCTCAACAAAAATTAAACCTAGCATAGTCCTTATGAATAAGCGCCAAACCAGTCTCCGAGTCTCAGTCAGATGAGAAGCCACTAAATCCTGACTGTAGTGGTTATCTTCAAACCATGGAGTAGCCCCCAAAACTTCGATTTTAAGATGGGACAAGTGCCAGTATTGCATGTAAAACTAGCCACCATCATACCATTATCACCAATCCAATAAACCCCCACAAGAGGCATGCCTTACTCCACCCAAAACAAAAGCATCAATGTTAAGTTTAAGATGACCACGAGGAGGAAGTTTCCGCATAATCATCAAATCCACTTATCATCAACCATTCGCCAAAGACATTAGGCTAACCTAACCTTGTTAAATAGTATGACCACATGCCAAAATCATATCCTTTAACATATTCACATCCAAAATAGGTTTATGAAAAATAAGAGTTTCAGTTAAACCAAAGGGACCAAATGGCAACTAGGAATGAGATTACCAAAACAATAACCTCCTACACACACACTTCTTTGTCTTGGCCCTATATGTTGGAAAACACCTAATCATAACAACCTAACTAGATAAGAGGGGCTAATCACCATCTAAGATCTAATCCTTCCAAAGGTCTAAAGCATAATCAAAATCCCTAAGTACACATGATTTTGATTCCATCACCCCGCCATGTTTCATGCATGAAAGCATCTATACACACACCCCTAGAGAAATGTTATTCACTGGTCATTAATTTCCCATACAGAGTTTTCCAATAAAACACCTTAATTTTTGATGGACCAGACTAACTCCAAATACAACATGCAAGCTTATCCTTTGCCTCTATAACACCCAACCCCATAAGGAACCTATGAGCAGAGTCCATAGAAAATGCACCATCAAAAGTAGACGACTAACAAATGGATTCATCAACCTCTATTTGATACCGGCTTGTTAGCGATACTGGTTACCAAGGGTTTGCAAGGGAGTGATACTGTAGTGCGTATATTGATACCAAATGTCATTTATAGTTACCGGTATGGGCCTTCTAATACTGGCACCAGTATTAAGCATGTATCATTTACCCTCTAGCACATTAAAGTGACATGATGTTGCTTAATTAGGTTTAAGTGTTTAAGCCTTGGCTTATTTGTTAGGAGACCGTTTTGTTGGTTTTAAAATTTCTTTACTAGTGTGCCCTTTTGTTGTTTTGGGGTGAGATTCCTTTTTATGGCTAAGTTTGAAGTGTACACATGGCATTTCTTGCTTGGCTATGATGTTTTGATCTCTATATAGTTGTCATTCGATATGTAATGAGTCGCGCATACGTGCCCCCATAATGGCATTCATGGTTTCACCTTTCCCCCCTTAGGCTCGACCATAAAAGAGGGAGATAGTTTGTCATTCATTGAGGTTAACGAGTTACACTCATATTGGGGTAACTAATTTCAGTCGTTAGGGCTAAAGTACTAATCACACTCATACCAGGTGATTAGCTTTGCTGCTCATCAGAGTTTTAACTAGTTACACTCACATTGGGTAACTAGTTTCACCATTCATTGAGGCTAAGGTAGTAAACACACTTATACCCGGTGATTGTCTTTGTCGCTTATTGTACACTTATGTCAGGTAACTAGTTTCACCACTCGTTAGGACTAAGTTATTAATCACGCTTATATTTGGTGATTAGTTTTGTCACTTCATTAAGGTTTAACTAGTTACACTCATATTTGGTAAATAGTCCCACCACTCATCAAGACTAGTTTAGTAATCATGCTCAAACTAGGTGATTAGTTTTTCCCCTCATTAGGGTTTAACTAGTTACACTCATATCAAGTAACTAGTCATACCACTGCTCATATCAAGTAACTGGTCATACCACTTGTTGGGGATAAGTTACTAATCACATCCATATTGGGTGATTAGTTTTATATAATTGTGTCACTCAGTAAAGCTTTAACTATCTCATTTAGTTCATACCGCTTTAATGGGGCTACACACAAATGGTAATCTTGTAGGTGACGTTGTTCTATAAATAAATTATAAAATGTATAAATATATCGTCAAACTTTTTTTCTTTAATTAAACATACATCGAGCTATACCAGAGTGTGCCTCGTTAAAACCTGCTACGGGTTAAGGAAAACTCAATGGGAAAAAACCCTAAGGTAGTTAAATTTTAGATTAGTGATCAAAGTTAAACATTCTTCTCCGTCAGATGGTTGTTGATCTCTCCCTTGGTCCTTATGAGGGATCCTTTCCTGCCTTGATTTTTCCTTGGTAGATAGTGTAGTAGTTGGGGTCGAGCCTATAGCAGTGAGTTGCATCTCTTGCCCTATATATCCAACAACTTTCTTTTTGAACTCCTCCAAAGTCCTAAGTGGACCCTTCGCTAGAGAGATAGCAAAGCCAGAGTTTAGTTGCAAAGATTCAATGGTGATATGGAGCTGAATGGGCTCTGCCAACCTTGGAATCATTGATGTTTCTTTATAAAACTTCTTCCTTATAAAACATCTCTACTTGATACGAGCTAGGGTATGAGAGGTTTTTGGTGCATCTCTTATGATCACGAGATGTCACTCAATGGCTTTAACGAGATCTCACCAACAATCAATGTTATGAAGGAAACCCCTTGAACCAGCTTAAAGCCTCTCCCTTAGAGTTTTGAAGAACATCCTATATCTCATATCTTCAATTAAATAATACATTTTTATCGATTATTTCATGAACCATTTCATTAACAAAATAATTGTAACACATTATTCAATAGATTAAAATCATGTTAATTTTTTTATAAAGTCACGTTCCCTCTAAAAACATAATTTGTAATAAAATAATAATCATAAATTAAATAAAAATTAGTCATCATAGTTATTATCCACTCACAATAATGGAGACTTTCTACACGATCCTGGAGCTACTCTGAAACCTCAATAATACTAAAACCCTACAAATTATAGCACTAACAACACACAATAGGACTTTAAAATATTTCACTTTCCCAAAGGGGAAACTAATTTAGGAACCATTATCTTCAAGATTTTTAGCTATGGGCATACCTTAAGAACTCCAATATGTATTTTTCTTTTTGAATAGTAGAGAACTTCTCTTACTCCCTAAGGTGTGGGAACACAAAATAAAGTTAATAGAACTTAAATATTCCTTCATAAATTTAAAATAAATGTTACAAAGTGAAGAATTGATGTATTTACTACAGAAAATGGAACTGAACACAAGGGAAGGCATGAAAAGGGGGACATGCTTGAAGGACATAAAAGAAAGGTGAGGTTTTTGAACCTCGATTCATTTCATCCCCTATTATTTAACATTTTTGGTCATCCCCCTCTCTCTCAAGTTTAAATGAAACGATGTGTTTTCACTTAGTGTTGTTTGTTTGTTTTTGTTTTTGTTAAAAGTGTTGTATATTTCAGGAACCCCATAACAAAATCGAGGTATCATAAATTGATGAACTTAGATTCTGAATGTCAAACGAAGATACCCCATGAACAAACTGAGGTACCCATAACCAAAATAGGATACTAGAAACTGATAAACATAGATTCTGAATGTCAAACAAAGATACCTATTGAACTAATCAAGGTACCCTATAACAAAATCGAGGTACCAGAAACTGATGAACTTAAATTCTGAATATCAAATGGAGATACCCTTTTGCCAAACCGAGGTACTCCATAACAAAATTGGGGTATCAAAAACTGATGAACTTAAATTTTGAATGTCAAACAGAGACACTCCAAGAACAAACCAATGTACCCTCATAACTAAACTAGGGTATTGGAAACTGGTGGACTTATATTGTAAATATCAAATGAAGATACCATATCACTAAACTAAAGTACCTATAACAAATGAACTTGAGATCCTGAAGGTCAATAGGAGATACCGAGGTACCCTATAACCACACTGTTGTACCAAAAATTGATGAACTTAGATTCTGAATGTTAAATAGAGATACCCCTTGACCAAACCGAGGTATCCCCGTAAGCAAACTTCGATATTAAAAAGTGGGAAATCTTGAACCACGACACCATGGCTTGGGTACCCCTATAACCAAACTAGGGTATCACGAAGAACTTGATCTTAAACCATGACATCAAACTGGGAGGTCTCCTAACCAAGATGATTAAGGGCTGAAGTCCCACTGGGCCAATGTTCTGTCCTAATTCGATGTATGAATCTCCCATGTGCATTGTCTAACATGTAAGCCACATACTCCCAACCTGTATAAATGCCAATAATGAACTTAAGGGGATATGTCCCTTCAAGGCATGTTTGATGCTCAAGTCAGTAAATGTGTAGCAAATAATCTAAGGTATGTCAGTGACTAGGGGTGTTCGCGATCCGGATCGGTTTAGTTTTGAAACAAAATACCATCTGATCTAATCACTTTATTAATTGCGGTTCAGTTTGGTCTGGTTGAAATGAATGACACCATTCGACCCGACCCAATCCAACCTGATCAAATACGGTTCGAATTGGATTAGTTTATTCAGGTTTTTTTTTTAAATTTATTTTTTTTTGTAAAATCAAATGAAAATTATAATTATAGTAATTAAAAAAATATTTTAGGTTATCAACAATGACAAAATCATTATCAAGTAAAACATCTCAAGTTTTCAACAATTTAAACCTAGACATAAAATAAATAAAGTACTACTTAAAGAAGGTTTAATGTAAAATACAACATAAATATTAAAAACTAAGTGTTGTTGCGAAGATTTTAGTCTTATAGTTCTTCCTCTAACCCAGATAAATTTTAAAAAATAAGTGTTATCATACAGTTTGGGTAAAATTATAAAATAATGGCAGCACATGTAAAAGGTGCAGTTTGGTTTGGTTTGCAAGGTGGAACAGAAAACCGAACCCAACCGATCATGAAAAATGATTTTTTTTCACGGTTTTGGTTTTTTCAGTTTTCATTTTAATCGGTTTCAGATCGATTGAACGGTTTTTAACAGTCTGGATCGGTTGATGAACACCCCTATCAAAGATGAACAAAATGTATGTTGTGCACGCATAAGAGTTATACTTATAGCTGAACATGTGTACAATAGTAATGATTACTTTGTTAGTGCTTTTCCAACTTTGTTAATGCTTTTCCAAATCTGTAGGGATTTTGTCAAGTGATGTGTCATGTGCATATGATTTGTACATGAGAATATGTCACATATTCAAGTATAATAATTTAGAGTCTCGGGATACTAAAGTTGGTCGAGGCACTATATTAAAGTTGGATAGGGGTGTATTATCTAAGTTACATACTAGTATCTAATATCCGAATCAAATACTTTTATAATTAGAGATGTATTGATACATCTTTTTTATAAAATATTATAAAATCAATATTTTCATCATCTCTTAAGGGTAATAAGTTTGAAAATGTGAAAAAAGATACACATGAATTTTCATAAAAGACTTAGTCAATGTATTCAAGGAAGAAAGAGTATCTTAAAAAATCATCTCGAGTTGACAAATTTGATTTCATCATGTATGAAAAGTGAAGATGGAATAACTTTTTTTATGTGATGAATTCTAGTTAAAAAAGACAAGAAGATGGAACGAGGATAAATGAGATTAAGGTAAACAAAAAATTGTAAATAATAAATATTGTTTTGTAAAATTAAGTTTTATGGATAGATGTATCTCTATATTTTCAATCGTTAAAGCATCATAACAATACACCTTAATAATGCTATTTCAAATTTTAATTATTTTCTCTCTTCTAGTTGTGTAAGCAACCAAAGGAAGTATAAAACTTTACGCCATGAATTAACATTTCTGAGTGTTTCTCTTTTTAGCATCTTATTATCATATTAAATAGGGATGTTAAATCTTATAAGGAAGACATTTTTCATTCATAATAATTATATTTAAATCAAAATTAAATAATCAAATCATTTAGGATGGTTTGATTTCTATTTCCATTTATAATTTTCGGTCTTAGTTATAAAATTATTATTTTATTTTTTATTTTTAAAATTTTATAGAAATAATACAAATATATATTTTTCCTGTTAAACAAATAAATCCTTATACGGGACTTTCGTTGTCACCGGAAGTTTCCGGTAATGGGCAACTAGTATCATCTTTCATTATCCGCTCATCTTTTGCCACATCGGTTTCATGGCAAGATATATCCAAATTATTCTTTTTCGTTATTAATTAATTATAATATTATTTATTCGGCGTGAAACATGCGTTGCATTGCAAATCGCAAATCGCTAATGTCTCGTGTGGGCCTATTCGTTTGGGCTTTTACCCAGAGAGGCCTTTCTCATTAACAAAAAACAAAAAAAAAATAATCATCCCGCAAATAATTAATATTTTTAAGAAAAATGGTTAAATTCACCAAAAAGAAAAGAAAATGGTTAGTTAATTGTGAAGGGGGTATATTAATCAATTTTAAATATTACTATATTTCTGTTTCTCATTACCAATCAACCTTTACAAGAAAGGTGATCTTGCAAAAGTTTCCCATACTACCTTCCTTCGAAACTTTTTATAAATTTCTAAAATAAAAATGTGGTGTTATTTTTTATAAACCTCTACAAAAAAAATAGAAGCATTTATTGTATCTTGTCCTAATTTACTCTTAAGACTTTAATGCTTTTAAATTTATATAATTAATATAGGACGGTGAAGTTTGACTTTAAATAAAGATACTGATCTGGTCTCATATCAATACCAGGATAAAGAGGTAATTTCACTCATCCTCACTATGCTACTGACGTTGCAGGTAGACCTCTGAACTCTAAACTCTGTATCAGACGTTCTCCCTATACCGGTATGTCTAAGTTGACACCCGCACACCGAAAAGCATCCACGTCACCCAACAAAAGGTACAGGGTACAGCCGCCAGGGGACGTTCGCGGGAGACATGGATCCTCCCGCATCGTGTGCCAGAATCGTACACTGTATAGTGTACTATTTGTCCCCTGGCCATACCTGCACCCAACGATTCATTCTCCATGCTCGCTTATAAGTAGTCAATTCTCGTATGCAGAAAGGTTAGGTTGTTCATATTCTCTATATATTGTTTCATTGCTCGAGTTGTTCATTCCTAACTTAAATCCATATACTTGTTGCTGACTTGAGCGTCGGAGAGTCTTTGCAGACACCACCTTTCGCCCCCACTAAACGCGAAAGCTTGGTGTTGAGGATCTCCCGACTGTAAGACCAATATCTCCCACTGAGACATCGGATACCAATACCGGATACCCACTGTACCGGTATAAAAATACTTTTTGTAGTCGATTATTAAGGCTGGTCCTACACCAGACATTACACCCCGAATCAGACCAGTTCAGGTACAATTGAAAAAATAAAAATATCTTTTATAAGATTAAAACAATAATTATTCTTTTAAAACTATATGTGTTTAAAAATAAGAGTTTATAAAAGGTAACTGAACTGGTCTGAACCGGGGTCTAGGATCCGGTGTGGGACCAGCCACAAATGTGCAGGTGTTTTAGGGTTTGTACACCGGTACAGTGGATATCCGGTATTGTAATCCGGCCTCTCAGTGGGAGAAACCGGTCTTGTTGTCCTGGAGATCCTTCACACCAACGTTTCGCGTTGAGAGAGGGCGAGAGGTGGTGCCACCTGCGAAGATTCTCCGACGCTCAAGTCAGAAGAGTATAGGAAACTCTGAATACTCAAGCAATACAATAGTAAGAATGTGAGATAGAACAACGTCCCCTTGCATGTGTGTTGGAACATGCTATTTATAGTTGAATGTAGGAAATGAATCGTTGGATGCAAGTGGGCCCCTCGGTTCTGATAGCGTGTAGAGTGTGTCAATCAAGGTGACTCAGTGCTCAGAGTGTGTCAGGTGGGTAGGTCAATTATCAGAGTACGATCCTGTGATAGGGATGGAGGATAATCACCTTTCCGCATATTTCGCTGACAATTGTACTTACTCTCTGAGATAATTGACATAGACACATTCCGCTATGCAGGGTATCTTCGCTGATAGGTTATAAGGAACTCTTATCTCATAGTGATCCTGAGGCAAACGGTTATACACGTCGTGGAAATGAGAACGGATAAGGTATCCATCGTAGAGAGGACAGAAGAATCATTTAATGAAGTGAGGACGGATACAATGACAACGGATGTCCGTTGTGGCACTGTCTTCCTGTGATACCGGATGCTCCTTTAAGAGGTCACTCTGACGTCATAACTTTGGGGACCGGTATCCAGACCGGATCAGTAACAAAGCGAGTAATAGACTATTATCATTTCTTATTTTTATAAATAAGACATAAATAGAAATGAAAGAGTTGTCAAGAGATTAAAATGAATTTCAATTTGGTTAAATATATTAAGTTTGTATTTTAATTTTATGTATATTATCTTATAAAATAGACAAATAAAAAAAGTGATAACTTGAAACTCTCATAGATATTAGCACTTAAAGAGATATTAAGATCACTTATCAACAAGGTCTTCACATAAATTCTTAACCAACTAGATGAACCTTTATTTACATTGATTTTCATGAATACCTTACATTTTCCTACTCCAAAGTAGTTTTTTTAAAGGTATACTCCAAGTAGTTATTGTTTACAACGACTTTGTCTGAATTATCACTTTTGCGCTTCTTGCTGCAAGAGATTTTGGAAACAACCAACTAAACAAAAATTTGACCGAGGGAAGAAGAAAATATGTTGGTTCAATGGATTTTTAACCATTTTGAATAATATAAATAATTAAATATTAATTATTAAATTTTTTTATATATACAACTTTATTTTCTTAACTGATTAGTAAACAATCTATTTAGTGTCTGTTTTTTGGATGAGGAATGGAGGCTGGTCATGTGTTGAGGGAAGATGGGAGGGCGAAGCATGCTTTTCCGGCTTTAGATCCTATTGTAATTTTTACTTCTCTTCCTGGTTTTGCTTCACTTAGTTTTTTGTTAGATAAATCGTATAGTGTTCTAAAAACATTCAAATTTTATAACTCAAAGCTTTTTACATAAAATTTACGTTAACGTGCACTAAAAATAAATACACATCATTTTTAAAGAAAGTCTTTAATTTTTAATTAAAACAATTAAGATCTCATTCAGATGATTGTGTATAATGTTTTTAAAACCGAACTAGTCGTTAAACTGATGAAGTCATCGGTTCAAGGTTACTAATTGAACCAGCGGTCAAACCGGTGGTAATAACTTATTGTTATTATTTTATATATTCAATAATAATCAATTATACCAAAATAACATAATATTCACAAAAGAAATCTCACAAATGTATTGGAATTTGAACATCACATAGTAAAAAAGGTCCAAAATAATACACATCCTCATATAACATGTTTAAAAGGTACAAAACACACTATTTCAAATCAAGTGAAATAAAAAATATGTCAATTTTGTTTGAAGTGAGAAGACGTACAAGTTCTATTAGTGGACTTTTACAAAACCGCACTAAAAACGCGTTCTAAAATATAATAAAAAAATTATATCATAAAACCAACCAGTTTAACAGGCAACCAGTTTGGTTGCAGTTCCAGACTGGTGGAGACACTAACCGGCTGATCTGGTCTGATTCTGACAATCATGGTTGTGAGTTTTTAGTTTTTTACTTCTAAATATGAATTTGAAAAATAAACTTACTCAACAAAAAAGATACTATATTAGATTTCAAATATAAGCAAATTTTAATGGAATTTTTTGGTCCCACAATATACACAAAAGTATAATTTTCTAATGTTTGTTTACCAAATATGTCCTTTTTATATATATAAATTTTTTTTCAAGATAATTAATGTTTTGTGTAATAAATGATATTAAGAGTATTTTAGGATATTATATTAAATATTTGATAACATTAATGAAAATAGCTACTTTCAATCATTATTATTAATATATGTGAAAATAGTTACTCTAACTTATATTTGGAATCAAAAGTAGTACTAAAAGGAATTTTTACTTATTTTCAAAATGATTTCTAATCATTTAAAATAAAACAATTTTGTAGTTTTTGTTTTTAATTTCATCAACTTCTAACACTCATCTACCACACCACCTCCACAATTGTCATCATCATCATTACCACTACCATTACCATTGTCCTATCACCATCACGAGCACTGTCATTATCCTGCCCCACCATCACCATGGCTGCCATTGTCACTGTCATGACCATAATCACCCTACTATTATCGTTATTCTCATCACCACACCTTTACCATGACCAATGTCGGGTTAACATGTAGGCATGAGAGTGCAATCTAATGCATTCAACTTTTAAAATTGGTTGTAATTACATAATCATTTCTTAAATCATTTATATAAATAACCCATATAAAAAGTGTAGCAGACAAATAAATATACCAAATGATACATTATGTGACAAAACCTTATCTAAAAATAATTATATGTTCTCCTATATGTCTCTCTTACAAATTTCCCTACTTACAAATTCAATAACCAATTAAATGTTTTCTATGTTTTTAAGATAATATATTTCTTAATTATTATTTTATTCATTATTTTTTAAAGTAGGAGGAAGAGTTGTACACGGATTTATAAGAGAATATGAAATTACCCTTATCTAAATCCAAGCAACAAAGCATTGCTCATCACAAACCATAAAACAAAATTAGTGTTCCTCTGATGTTTACAGAAAAAATTGATAGATATTTTCATGTTTTAGGATTATATATGCAATAACACGAGTATCAAATACGATTAGTTTTATTTTTTTAAGCAATACATTCCGTTTTAAATATAAACAAATTTTAATAATTTTTTTCTTATAGTATAAATAATATTATATTTTTTAATAGTATTAAATGTTTGTCTATCAAATATGTATTTTTCATATATTTCTTTAAGATAATTAATTCTTTACGTAAGAAATAATATAATAATATTTAAAAAATTACATTAAATATATAATAACATTAGTACAAATAATTACTTCCAACAATCATTATCAATGTTATTAATATATGTATATTTAAAACTTGAGATAATATTTAGTTTTTGACAGTATTGTTTTTAAGTACTCCGTCGAGTTTGTAATATAAGGGGCAAAAAAACCTCAAATTTTTTGGTTTAGTTTTTGACAGTATTGTTTTTAAGTACTCCCTCAAGTTTGTAATATAAGGGGCAAAAAACCTCAAATTTTTTGGTTTCTAATATAATATAAGTAAATATTGACTAATTTTATTATATTAAATTTTATTATTTCTAAATATTATTATTTAATGTGGTTTTTTAATTGCTTTACATTCATCTTAGGTAATTTTAAGAATAAAAACAAAAAGAGTTTTGATTAACAGTTAATAAATTTAATAAATGTAAAGACTTTTTTCCTTGTACTAGAGACAGGATGAAGTACTTTATAGGGTAGATTAGCGTAGGCATTTTTTTGGGGGGTACAATAGGCCAGGCATCTTTATATAATGCCGATGATACTATAGGTCATGTATCGAGTCAACTATCCACCTTCACTCGGATTTTCAAAATTGTGATTGTTTAAATGTTGGATGGTAAATTTAAAAGAAAAAAATCATAGTTAAACTGAGTTTTAACTATTTTGAACGTTGTAGATGATCAATATTAACCTTTACATAACTATATATCAAACGATGCAAAGGACACTTAATTTTACATTCGGACGGTTTGCACCGTTTTCTAAACCCTAAACTCTAACTGCATAACAAACAGACACTTAATTTTACGTTCAGACTCTTATGCGTATGGAAAAGGGAATGGTATACATAAATATTTTAAAAAATGTTAAGCTAATCAACTTATTTGTTTAAGTAAATTATGGTTAAATCAAATGTAAATTATGAATCGATAAAAATAAAAATTAATTTAAATATAAATAATCACCCGACCAATTTACCATTCAATAAGTTAATTTTAACAACCATGTTGGTTTTTCATATTCTCCTGACCAAGGGCACCGTGTTTTATTTTACAGTGATTTTAAGATTTAAACAAAAAAATTATGCCCATTAAAAGACTGATTTATAAATTTATTTATTGAAAAATAAAGTATTTAAAAAAAGGTTACTCGTCCAATTAACACTGTGATGTCCAGTAAAACAATTATATAAATAAGTTATTAAATACTAGTGGATGATTGTTTAAATATATATGATTGATTTATGTTAGGGGTAGGATCTCATATTTAAGTACTGTGGATGTAAAAATTGAGAGTTTATGTTATTATGAAATAAATGTTTTTAATCTAAATTTAATTGCCTCTTATATCAGAATATAAGATACATGTAATGAAATAATAAAGAGTTTCTTAATATATGTCTTGGACACATATTAAAAAGTTGATAAAAGTTTTAAAATTGATACTCAATTTTCTAAAATGATTAAGAAAATGTCTGAAGAAAATATAATATTATTATTTTAAAAATATTAGAACGTATATTTTGTTGCTTCATTATATAGAAAATGGTTATAGTTTTACGGGCATGATTAAAGTAATTTTGAAAGTATTAGTAGAGGTCTCTTCACAATTTTTTTTTTAATTTGAAAACATCATATAAAATAATAATAAGTATTCTTAGATTATTGATTAACTTAAATATTATCAATGTGCTCTAGGCATGCATATTAGTAGTGGGTTCTTAATATAAATAAAAAATATGCTTAAGGCATGTTAAAATTTTCCCTTTGTCAAAAATCCGGCATAGACTATCCCATTCGGTGATTTTTTTACCATTGGGGGCAGAGATATAGTTTAAAATATTTACTTGTGCCTTTTTAATTGATGGGAGAAATTAAATTGAATTGAATTACTAATTTTATATAATTGTTGGTATATTTAAATATATTTGATACAAGTTAACTTAAGTATTGTAGGGATCTTTTATATAAATATAATATATAAATTATAAAACAGAGTATCTCTAATACATTAATTTATTCATAAAATATAGTAAAATGATAAACAATATTTTCTTTTATTTCTCACAATTTTTAAGATTGACTATATAATTTGTATTAATTAAATTAATGTCTAGGTGTTTGATATTTAAATGAAAGTTCAAATCGTCAAACTGGACCAATCTAAATCACAATGGTTGGTTTGGTTTTGTGTTTTATTTTAACAGGACCAAATCAAACCACATATTTTTTATTATACGATTCGACTCATTTTTTACTTTAAAATCAAACTGAATTGCACCGTACACACTACTAATGTTCATACTACTCATCAACTTATGGGTAGTAACAAGTAAATTAATAAATAAAGTTTTGTTCGAATTCATAAGAGCAAATTAGACATGGCACTTTCGCAAGTGGGGTGGGTTGTACTCTATTTTTCCTGATCCCCATGGGAGGCAGGGGATTTTGATCGTGTATCCTTGATATCCTCTTTGTCAGATTCCCACAAGGATTATGCTCCCTTAGTAGGTAATAGGTATAAGGGTATCGTGAATATGTGGCTTGAATAATAAGTGGTGTATCAGTGGAAAGGTCCTTACAATATACGTAAGCCTCGTAGTTGATAAGCATGCATTTTGCATATGTTTAAGGTCTTTTAGTTATTTTGTTTTGATTTCCCCCTACTCCCTTTGTTTTCAATTCCATGCCATAAATGCTACTTGGGTATTTTTGTTTTTGCAGGTTTGGTGATGTTTTAGGTTTATTTGTACAAGAATTGAAACTATGAAGTGAAGTGGACATCATCCTGGGACCTTTGCATGTATGAAAATTGTAGTTTAGCAAGCTTGGGAGACTCCACTGGCCATGGTTTGCAACCACTGGCTATGGAAGGCACTGGATGAAGCAATAATGCTAGGTAGAACCTGTAACATCCTAAAATTTAGAATTTTAGAAAATAATTCATTAAGGATCAGTGGATAATTTTTGAGTGAAATTCCAAGTGAATTATGTCTGAGATAAGACATTCCGAGTGAAAAATGGATATGATTCCGAGTGTAGGCAGTTAAGATAGTTCTGAGTGTAGGAAAGTTGAGATAATTCCGAGTAAAATCTTTCTGGGTGAAAGAACTACTGGGTGAAGTAAAGTTAAGATGTTTCCGAGTGAAACATGACCGAGAGAATCATTTCCGAGTGAAGAAAAGCTCTGTGTCCGAATGAGATACTTTTGAGAGACAAATCCGAGTGAAACGTTTCCAAATGGATCGTTTCCGAGAGAAGTACTTCTGAACAAAGTAAAGCTTTGATTTCGAAATGAGTACTTCTCGGGTCGAGATAATTCTGAGTTGTGAATTCCGAGTGGGGAATTTCCCAGTGAAGTGTAACTTTTCTGAGTAAGGTGTCTCCGAGTGCAACACTCCTGAGTGAGACGGCACCGAGTGAGACGTTTCCAAGCGGGATATTGTCAAGTGAGATATTACCAACTTCCGAGTGGTATGGCAACGATTGGGACATACCGAGTGAGTCTTTTCTGGGGTACTGGACAGAGAAAGACTTTAACTCTAAATGAGTATGTTCCGAGTGAATAGTTTCTGAGGGAAGTAAATATCCGATTGGTGAATTCATTTAATTCGTGCTCGGGTCCATATTCAGAATTGCTGAGTTTGTGCTCGGGTTCGTCTTTGAGATAGTCTTCGATCCCGAGTGATCCTCTCGAGTGAAAAGATTTCCGAGAGAGGATTGTCTTCAAAACTCCGAGTGATCTTTTTAGAAGGAAGACTTTCGAGTGAGCAAGTGAAGGCTTGACTCGGGCAGAATTATATCTGAGTGAGATGTCTGAATGAGATATTTCCGTATGGGTCATTTCCGAGGAAGGAAAGCTGAGTGTTTCATGGGATGAAACCTTTCCGAGTGAATTTCCTCTGAATGAAGGAATTCTGAACGGACAAAGGCTGTGATGAATCTTCTCGGAAAGATGTGCCCAGAATACTCAAACCGAGTCGGAATTAATAATTATTTTAATTATTGAAGCTTTCCACGTCACTCTGTTCTTCTACACTCTAGTAGATTCACTTTTCTGATATTTTCTAAGTATAGGACCCTCTCTGATGTTCTGTCCCCTTTTCATTAAATATCTTATTCCGTCCTTATCATTTAAGATACGTGTGTCAGACTTCTTCCTATCGTTCACGTCTCTTTTGCATGAACGATATATATATCAGCTTCTACTGTTAAATCAGTTAGAAACTTTGAAAGCGCAAAACATTACTTCTATCCTTTCTTTCCAATCTTTACTGGAAAATTAACAAACAAAGAAGGAAATCAAACTTCACTTCTTCTCTTTCACGGAGAAGCTTTGGACTGGTTCAGAATTGAAATTCCAGTCGGAAATTCATGAACTGTGATTTGGATATAGCTTAAAAAAGCTGCTGGAACTCTTCATTTCCAGGTAGGGGGAGCGTTACATTTTAAATGTATGGTTTATGAACGGATTCAGGATAATATTAAATCCTGAATATATATATATATATATATATATATATATATATGTTATGTGCTGTGATATTTCCGTTCATATGATATTGAATTTATATAAGAAATAATTTGTATATGTGATGTGTGATTATTCCTATGCATGAGATGTAGTAGGAAACATGATATTGATATGTGATTGATGATGATGATATGAATAATATTCATGATATGTATGAATGCATGGGATGTATTTGATAAGCATGGGATGCTTATGTGATGAACAGACATGAAATATTATGTGGTCTGTTGATGATTGATAATTATTTGGCATAGCATGTGCATTCAGACGCACACAGGACTACAGGGGGCCTGTGATGCCAGCCCAGATGGGAGGGTGGCCTGATGATAAGGCACAAACCCTGTGGTGGTTTCTTCGGATTCCACAGACGCCTTTGAGTTGGACTCAAGGCCGGCTCATAACACCGAGTTGTGTTACCGCTGTCACTGAGAGTGACTAGTGTTACATTATGGACGCACGCGGTTTGGTACCTGTAAAACGGCCGAATCAGCTGGGAGCTGAGATATTATGTTGTGTAAATCCCATCATTAGAGTCAGATCCGCATGCATATGCATTGATATATGTCAATGAGAATAACATGATGATATGATCATTTGATGATATATGATATGATTATGATTTATATGTAGTTATGAATTGGACACTTGATCCGATTCAGTAACTGTCATTTGACATGTTTATGCTCACCCCTACTGTTGTTATTTTTTATAGTGGACATAGGACACAACAATGATAGATGAAGTCACTCAGCTGTTTTAAGCATTATGTATTTATATTTATTGTACATAATATACATAGTTATTTCGTAGAAGCCTTGGCCGGCTCCTGTGTATACCGGTTTTGTAAAATTTTTGTATAATTTTTGTATAAATAAATGAGCCGGTTGATGTATTGCCGACTGTGTTATTATATTAATTCAAATTTTGTTTTAAATCTGAAACTTATTCGCGAAAAATTTATTTGAATTTTTGAAAATTAATTTTAAAAATAAGAACGTTATAGAACCATCCATAGGTCGTGGAGGTCACTAGATTGCAGGGGGACCTATGCATTTGGTCCACAGACTGTGTTTTTCTTAAGTGAAGACCGTGGACACCTTCACAGAGACATCCACTAGCTGTGGATTGCAACCACTAGCCATGGATGTCATCAGGGGCATAATTGGATCACGTTTTGAAGTGACAAACCATCAGACCTCGATCCACAGGCCGTGGATCCATTCGATGGGCCATGGATTGAGTCATGCACCCTACTTTCTCATTATTTTTAGGTAATTTGGAAGGGGAATAGTGGGTGGCACGAGAGATACGGGATAGATAACATTAGAGACAGTTTTTGGTAGAGAATTAAGAGCTTTTTGGGAGAGTTTTTCAAGAGGAATTGAAGGATCAACACGAAGTACATCAGATTTTGAGACTTTAGGGCAAGGAATAAGAATCAATAGTGAGAACTCTAATTCTTTCTTGAACCCTTATTTTATAATTTTGATTTTCTTCATGTTTGAGATGGAGTTTCTGAATTGTGGCGTTATAATTATCTTCCTTGTGGCAAACTAAACTCCTTTCTTAGGAAGATGAGGTAGCATATTTGTGCACCAAACGTAAATATTCTTTAATTTCCATTTATGAATCATGTTTCCTATTTAATTTCATGTATGCTTAAAGCTTCTATAAGACTTAGAAATAAGCGTAGATGATTATAAACGATGTGGGTAATTGAAAGGTTGGCATATGGTTTGAATTGCATGAAATTGAACATAGGAATTTGGATTACGAAAGTAGGCAAAATGCTTTGAGGGGTAATTAGGTTTTCATAAAACGTAGGGGATCTAATTAATGAATTGAATGTGGTTATTTGGTAATTTGGTACGTTAGTGGGGTTTCAAGAGAAAGTCACTAATCAAATTTGGAAAACTCACCTTAGGAAGCGAGACTTCATAATTGGGAAATTGAATTGTATTGAAATTGGTAACGACATAGGAACCTTATAATTCCCAAGAGCTTTACCCCGATTGTTTTCAAATAAGTATTTTGATTTTCACCACAAATAGCTTTGAGTTTTCTGTTGGCATTCTTAGTTTTAAGTTATTTTGAATCTTTGCTAAATTAAATCATTATTCTAAATATCTAATCATTATAAACAAGTAATTGGGCGCAATCTTTGTAGGAACGATAAATTTTCATTATGTGATACCTTGTGCGCTTGCGGAACGACTATCAGTAGTCAACCATGACTGGGAATTGTGGTTTGAGAGGGATTAAAAGGGCTAAAAAGTTGGCTAAGCACGACTGTAGGATATTATGTGAGTTGCCACTGTCAACCAAAATGGTCATGGTGTGGTCATGGATTAAGCCTATGAAATGCAAGGTCTTAGAGGAACCTATTCCTATGAGAGCTAGGTGGGATAATTGGAAGAGTATGTCATTTGGATGAAGGGTATAAGGGTTTATGAGTTATGCGGTGTCCTCCTCTGGCTCATCACCCTCTAGTAGGAAGAGTAAAAGTTTGGGTTAACAACAATGGCTAAAAATATATTGACATCATAGTTATAGGCTTATAGCAAAGCCTTGTAACACAATGCTCTTGCATCTAGGTTGTTATAAGTTTCCTAATGGGCAAGTGAGGCTTAGGGTGTAGGAAGAAGACTGGGGGTAGGGGATACAAATGAGTGAGTGATTTGGGCTTGAAGTTGGTGTTTAGGGAATGTGAGGGCGCTAGTGAATGAGTGAAGAGGTAAGGAACAAAGAGATCTAAAAAGGGTGGAGGATATGTCTTGGAATTTGCTCTCTATGAGCTTATAAAGGCATAAGACATGAGATATGGAATATGGGTGAAGTATAGTGAGCTTTTTATGTATTTAGGGGTTTAAGGTCTATGAGAAAACAATTCAATATGATTTTAGGGGTGATCCGGTCACGATACCGGTACCAGGACAAGGACAAAATTTCATCCGTCCTCATTGCGCTACCGACGCTGCAGGTATACTCCGAACTGTAAACCCCGTATCAAGCGCTCTCCCTATACCGGTATGTCCAGGTTAACACCTCGCACACCGGAAAGCGTCCACATCACCAGACAGAAGGTATAAGGTACAGCTGCCAAGGGATATTTGCAGGAGACGCAACTCCTCCCACGTCGTGTGTCAGAGTCGTACATTGTACAGTGTACTATATGTCCCCTGGCCCTACCTGCACCTGACGATTCATTATCCATGCTCACCTATAAAAATCAAATCTTGTAGCAAAAAGGTTAGGTTGTTCTAATTCTGATATAATGTTTCATTGCTCAAGTTTCCTCAACTTAGATCCTTATATTGGTGGCTGACTTGAGCGTCAGAGAATCTTTACAAGTGGCACTACCTTTCGCCTCCTCTCAACGCGAAAGCTTGGTGTTGAGGATCTCTAGGATTTCAAGACCGTTATCTCCCACTGGGATATCAGATACCAATACCGGATACCCATTGTACCGGTGCAAAACTACACTTCATAGTTGACTCTTGTGGCTGGTCCTACACCGGATCGTTGACCCCGGCCTAGACCAGTTCAAGGGGTAAGATCCACAGTTTGGTTGTATAATTTTTCAAAGGCTATTTGGTAGTTGGCAATAGTTGTGGTTTGTCTTAGCTTGAAAAGGGAAGCTTGATGGTTGTCAGAAGAGGATAAGCCAAAACAATTTATAGGGCTCTAGTAAAGATATCCCTGGTGGATAGTTAGTGGTTGATAAACATCCACTTGTATCAGTTGAGGGAATCATCTTTCACATAAAAATGTGTACTTTAGGCATTGCTAAGGGGTATATTGTAGAGTGTAAAGTACTATTCAGCTTGGAAAGACCAATCAAGAAGCTTATTATTGTCAAAAAAAAGGTAAAAGCTGCAGTTTTAAGGGTATAATAGGGTTGGTGAGGGCCTTGTTAGGCTTATGGTAGAAGTGAAGAAAGGTGAACTAGAGAATAGTGGATTGGGAAGTGTGGATGTTAGTTGTCATGGGTATATATGTGTGAATAGGTGAAGTGTGAGTGAGGGGAAGAATATGGAATTGAAAAAACCAGGGGGTGTAGTAAAGTGAACAATACTGTCAGGTGAGACAAGTATAGTGGCTAAAGGGTTGGTGTGGGGTGATGGTGAGGTTGAGGTAGGTGTAATATGTAACACCGTTAATTTCATTATTTCTTATTTAAAATAAAATTTCAAAAGAATTTGATTATAATTCTTTAGAACTTTTTGATTGTTACACAATTTATAATTTTTTGAAATTTTTATATTTTTTTCATTTTTTTGAGAATGACAAAAATACCCTAAACCTTTTATCTAATAACCAAAATGCCACTGTCGACAGCGCTTATTTATTGCTTACATCATCGGTTGGTAAATACTTACATTATAAATAGTCATCGATGGGTAAATACTTACATCATGAATAGTGACCGGTTGGTAAATACTTACATCATGAATAGTAAAATAAATAAGTAAGTAATCTTAAATAGTAAAATTCTCTTCCTATAAATAGATAGCTCATTTACAACATTTCCACACCAAAATTAGAAAGAGAATCTAGAGAGATAGTGCGTAAGAAATTAGTGGGTAGTAAATTCTTTTGGTAAAAAGAGGTTCTGCCGGAGGTGTAAGGTAATAACATCTTTCTTCTATATTCTTTTTATGATTATTTAGATTATTCTTTTTAGCACTCGTAAACTATTAATATGCTATTACTATAAGTTACTATAGTAAAAATAAATTACCACTATGTGTTATTTTTATTATTTATTGTTACTATTTACTATTTACTGTTACTATTCACAATTTACCATTTACTGTTATTATTCAAAATTGATCATTTACCGTTATTATTCAAAATTTATTAGTTACTGTTACTATTCAAAATTTATTATTTACTATTACTATTTAAAATTTACTATTTACCATTACTATTCAAAATTTACTATTTACTATTACTATTCAAAATTTACTATTTACTGTTATTGTTCACGATTTACTATTTATCACTACTATTCAAAATTTACTATTCACGATTTACTATTTACTATTACTATTAAAAAAATTACTATTTATCATTACTATTTATGATTTACTATTTACCATTACTATTTATTATTACTATGCATAATTACTATTTATTATTTCTGATAGCAATCTTAATTTTCATCTTATGCCTATACTGAAATAAATTAGTATTAATATTTTGTTAGAACTCGGAGGCGCAGAGCGAATTCACTTTTGGTAGCAAATCAAGGTAAGGGGGGGTGAGATAAGGATATAATATGAAAATACATAAGAATATTGGGAGGAGTCCCCTACTCCTTTTAAAGATAACAATATTATTATTTTAAAACAATAACTTTTAACTTAAAATTTATAATAATTGCTATTAATAAATTAGGTATCTCGTATAACTAAATTTGAAATATTTATTCAAGAACTTAAACTATTATGACCTATGCAGATTGGACTGAACATATGCAAGGACTTGAACTACTATGGACTGGACTGAACCTATGCAAGAACTTGGACTATTATGATCTATATGGACTGAACTAGACCTATACAAGGACTGGACTATCTTGAACTTAATTAGACCTGTGCAAGGAATTGACTATAGGACTTAAAACAAATTTTATTAATTTAAATAACCATTGAATTTTGAATTATGATATTTATAACTGATGTTTAATTATTTGATTTTGATTATGATTGCTAATATTTATTTGTGATTGGTGATGTTTGATTGTGATTGATAATATTTGATGATCTTGTAATGTGGAGTTTGAGCATATAGCAAGTATGACGGAAAGCTAAAATTCAGTAAGAATTTATTTATCTCCTACTTCCTTATTTACTTATTCATCTTTATTCAAATTACTTTTAAGAAATTTTTTAGTTTTCTCATTTTATATTTTAATATATATATATATATATATAAATATATGTATATATTTACTAAAATTAAGATTTCTTGTTAGTGAAAGAAAAAAAAAGAGAAATTATTTTACAAAAATAAATCTTTACTAATATTTTACTTTAAACTCTTAATATATATATTATTTTCAAAATGTATAAAAATATTATACAAAATTTTTAAGTACTAAGGTTTTAAAGATTTATAATTCCGAATTCGAGTTTTTTAGTAATTGATTTTGAATTGACCTATAAACTTTCTAAAGAAGGTTGTGAAATATATTTAAGGCTTTGAAACTCAAATTATAAGGAGATTTGATTTGTGATTTGAAAAGGAACTGTACTAAAATTCTATCTGTGTATTTGAGAATTTGAAAAAGTACAGTTTATTGGGTGGCTATGTCGCGATTCGTAGGCCCCGATAATATAATTGAGTTTCTAAAAGCCTTAACCAACTAAATACGTGAGTAGTTCATGCATCATGAATCATCAAAGAGAAACAAAATGATATTGTCTAGGGACGGATTATAGAAACCGAGGATACATTAGAGGAGGCTTAATTGTGAGCCTTGGGATAAGAAGGTATGAAATGGTGCTTCAGGGAACCTGGGGTAGCTCCCCAGTGTCGGGTACTTTCACAATAAAAACCTTCTCAATCTGACTAGTCTCTAAGTGTTTCCATGCCAGTTGAGCTGTTCATGTTATTTATGATCCGGTCTCAATACCGGTATCCGATCTGCTATACATATTTCAACGTCTTTGATAAGACATCTACATGTAACCGGTGTCATCGGTATACATCCGAACTGTAATTCCATATCAGGCGTTCTCCCTATACCGGTTGTTCAGGATAACACCATGACATCGGATAATACACACGTCACTGTGCAAAAGACAAGGATTGTTGCTACAGGGATCGATCAATAATTCCCTGCACTACGAGCCAAATTCTGCTCACGGGAATGGTCAACTTGTTCCCTAATCCTAGTCTACATTCTCTATGCTCAATATAAAATAGCCACTTGACCCAATCATGCAGGTAAGTGCGCAATATAATAATGCTAATGGGAGTTGGTGGTTCCCCACCAACGAGTCCTCGTTAATCGAGCCAATCAGGTATATGAACTAACTTCATGATTGAAGTTGGGGATCTTGATCTTCTTCCTCAGCTCTTTTACGACTGATTCCTCTCTGAATACATTCCTTACTTGGAATATAATCACTGACTTGAGCGTCGGAGAATCTTTGCAGGTGACACCACCATTCGCCCACTTCAACGCGTTAGGTCGGTGTGAAGGATCTCCAGAACGCCCAATCCGCTCTCCTCATTCAAGGACAACGGATACCTACATCGGATACACATACATCCGTTCTACTAGACGGTATTGACATACTATTCGTGACTGGCTTGAGATCGGATCTCTTGACCCCGGTCCAGGACAGATCAATTATTATCCGGAATTATGGAACAGTGTAAACTCCTCATTGGCCCAGTGTAAATTAAAATTTAAGGGCCCACATATATAGGTGAGTTATGATAAAGATATGGCATATTATTCATACATTCATAATTGATTGTGTATGTGATTGTGATTGATATTATTATACTAGTTTGTGAAAACCATTTATTGCTTATGTCCTATTTGGAAATATTATATTCTGTTTCTCACTCCTTTCTCTGTGTTTTTGTTTCATATGTATTTAAATTAATAGTTCATACAGAGGGAAGGATCGAAGAATCTCGACAGTATATATAGCATGTTCTGGAAAGGTAGCTCGGTATGAATATCGTGGTCCAATGAATAAATAATGTCATTAAGTAACTGTTCTTGGGCCATAGAGTTTCCTCTCTTTCTAATAATGTTTAATATTTATTTTCTTTGGATGAATGTAAAACTACTTTATAATTTTAATGATATTCGCGAGGTATTTCAGAAAATATTGTATGTAATTTTATTTTGATAGTTTCCTTTAACGATTATATTTTGAGTAAAAAATATAATTTTTTAGAAATTATTGAGATGTAACAGAGGGTGTTACATAATCCAATTAACCAGGCTAGCGAGAACCGTAGGCATAACATTGTACTAGGTGTTTCGTTGGACTTAGAGGGTTTGAAGCTTTTCTGCCATGGAAATGATGGCATCCTCTAGATCTTTTGCAGACTTGGTGACATAAGATCATGTGGATGAAAACTTGTTTGATAGGGAAAAAGATAACCCTATCAAATGATGTAAGTGTTAGGGGAAAGAAGTTAGGCTACATAGATAGAGAAGAAGAAAGTCAGGGAGAAAGGTCTTAAAAATATTTATTTGTATATTAATTTAGAAGAAAGCAAGGTCTAAATATTAAGGGAATTGAAATTGGGCTAACATCATGGGCCATTTATGGGAAAAATAACTTAGTGCTAATAACAACATAATAACCAAATAAACCAAAACAAATTGGGATTCTAGGCCAAATTAATAAATTATGTGAAGGGTCCTCAAGCCAAAAGGGTTTGGTAGTGTTTCGCTTGGGCTTGCGCATAGTCCTCCTTGAAATGGGCCAATCGTATACACATAAACCTGGTACCCCCATATTGAGCTGATCTTACTTTTTTAAAAATAGATCGATATAACCTACCCTTTAAAATTAGCTCATGAAATAAAGATAACCTCAAAACACATAAAAAATATTCAAGACTTATTTATACTTGACGCAAGTCATCTTAGCCAATGTTAAATAATAGAGTAAAGCCCCACACAAGTCTATGAGATTTTCACTGTAGGACACTTACACCTCTAACTTAATCAATATCTTAATTTCACCCCTAATAAATTACAATGTTGGCCACTTGCACTTGTGTCGTCAATCTACTGTTAAATCAATGCCTAGTGTGATATGTGCACCTACTAGTGCATTTACAGGTGGAATATATATATATATATATATATATATATATATATATATATATATATATATATATAAAATATGTGTGTGTTGAATTGTAATAAATCAATTATTTTTTTTTATAATCTAGTACCTATTTATAAAAGTATTGCCCTAAAGTTTCTTTCCTAAGTTTGAGAGGCATAATTATTTTTGTCTATATGAACCATTTTACTTTTTTGTTATCAACAAAATATTTTATAATTCTTTATTGAAAATAGTTTATATTTTATTTCTTTATTCAAACCACTCTATATATGTTAAAGTTTTTGAATAGGAAGATACTTGTGGTTAACACAAAAAACCCACTCTATATGTGATAGCTACTCTGTTCAAAATATTTTATTGATAAAATTGTTGAGACACTTAGACAAATTGCACCACTGGTTTTTTATTCTTTGTTTATTAAACATATAGTTTATTGCAGTTCTCCTCCTTACTAAAAAAGTTAACTCGTGTGCCTTCCTTTTTACTGACGAGAAATTTATAGTTTTTCTTCTTTAGATGTTTGACATTATACTATTTTATTTTATAATTTCGATTACATCACAAAAGTTAATCATGTTGAATATCTAAAACATCATACATTGAGTGCATTTGACTTCTTTTTTCTTTTTTTTGCAAACTTACGACTTTTCTTTTAAATATTTTTTGGTTGAGTTATTCTATGTACCATTTCTTCAATAATTTCAAGTTCATCACAAGCCAATTGTGGTAAATCTCCACATCACCATATTTTCCAAAACAATTCTCTCATTTCAACATTATTTAAAAAATTATAAGTTTTTTTTGCCTCTTTTAAAACGTCCCCTTATACTTTTAACGAATTCTTCTCATATTGTTATATATACTATAATTTATCATATTTTTTTTATTGTAACTATAATGTATTATATTGTTAATTTAGGGTAGTGCAATTTATGTTTGCAAGACAAATAATAGCAACATTGATATAGAAAATGAAGATTATTTAAAATTATCATTCGGTAAAGAAGTAAAACTTTTACTTATCCCTAACATGTTTGAATATTGATTTAAAATACTTATTATATTTTTTAAACTTTGAGTATCAATAAAATATATTGGATATGATTTTTAATTAGGTATAAAAATTCACGGTTTTTATGATAATTCATTATTAGATAATATACAACTTTTTTTTACATGACAATATGCAAATGAGTATAGGTAATTGTGCCGTTCCATCTTAGGTTATTAGTACGGTTTCACATACATGCATATAACTAACTAACAATTTTTTAAGGATGAAATTGAAATATTAATTAAGTTAAATGTAAGGACTCGAGGGTAAAAATTTTAGAGACCAATGTAAAAATTTACATGATAAAACCATGTGCCACAAGGGGAAAAATATAGTATAAGACGTTAAGAACAGTAACAATTTAATGTCTTAAAAAACTAATGTAAGAAGTTTCCTTTGAAGATCTCTAATTCGCAGTGGTTTCAACGGAAATTTCTTTGTAGAGCAAATAATGAAACAGAGGCAATAATATTAAAAGAAAATACTCTGCACACGGACACATATCCCATACCTTAAATAGCTAATTTCATGCGCTGTCCCTTGCCTCTTTCCTAATATACTGATGCTAGATAGCTAAATTATTGATATTAATATATGCATTAAGTGTTTCCTAACCACCACGAATTTGTTTATTAGTGAAAGCAACTCAAAAGGAGTGATTGATAATTATGCCAAGGATTTGATCCACCTTTTTCTGATTTGCAACTCCTGCTTCTCAGGTTGAAATGATGGAACATTCTGTGCTAGCCCATTAAAATATTGGATCATAATCCAATTTCTGAATTTTTATATAGTTAGAATGAATCTACTCACGCATCTTTTTGAACACTATTTTGGGTCATAATTATTCTATTTAGATTTAAAAAATTGAAATTTATTCTCTGAACTAATGTTTTCTGTATGACTTTTTTCACAGGAGCTGTAATGTATGTACATTACTAAGTCAAGTTATATTTAAACATTATTTTTCACAGAAGAGAACAATCTCAAATCATGTATAAACAGTTATATAGAGAAATTTAAAAACTTCTCTTATTTAATTTGTTGACAACATTACTTATATAATTAATATCATGGTTATGATATACAGGAGTATATTCCGTGTTATGCGCAGGGTACGTTTACGAGAATGGACAAATGCTGCTGGTCCCCTTTTCCTTAGTGACCAGTTTAAACAAACCTGTAGTCTATAGTTCTTTATATATTTAAGGATTTCCTGATGTGAAACCCTGTCAAATTTGGCGGCAGCATCCAAATATGAGGAGGGAAAAAAAATTCAAATATTCATACAGTGACACGTCAGTGGAAGAATGTACAATAAACTGCTACTAAATTAAACTTAAAAGCTGTCATAAGCATTCACCGGAATTGAGCTCATACGGAAGAGTTGTGTCTGTTTGGTATACAGTAAGGAAAACAAAGTTATAAAAATAAAAAAATCTATAGTTTAATATTGATTCTTTACGTCGTTTGAGACAATTAAAATTTTATTTGTCCGTAAAATCTTTTTTTACATCGTTTGAAACAATTAAAATTTTATTTGTCCGTAGAATCTTTTTTTAAGTTGGTAAAAAATAGTTACCATTATTGCAATGCAACAAACAAAAAACCTGTCAAGTTATACAGTTTTTTAGGGACAAAAACAACACCAACACACATATTGATGTCAGCTAAAAAATAGTATTGCAGTGAAATGTTATATCCTAGGCTCATGGAACATAGTATTCCAAGCTTTTTCATCATTTGGGTCGTCAGCAACAATAAACATAAAGGCAAAAATAGCAGCAAAAACGAATAGATATTGAGAAGGAATTGAAAAGCATCAAAGAGGAAGCTCATGTTAAACAGGACATCTCCAAAGATGTAAGACTACATGTTGTTCTAAGTAATACCTCCATGTCCAGGGTTTTAACCCAACAGATTGTGTCTTCCTCCAGTATTTACTACTTGACGGTTACTTCTTCAAATGCTCATGGGGAGAAATATTAGAAGTGGAGGAATTGTGTTTAAACATAGATACAAATACACCAACTAATTCTGAATTTGAATTTTGCAAGATAGTGAGACTAACATGAGATAACCAGTGCATGCAGATACATATGAAGTAGTTAGGATTCACTAGGGAGAACATTGTAGAAATGATAAACCTCGTCTTCATCAATGACACCAACCTCTGTTGAGCAAACAGAACAGCATACTTGCTTGAATGTTTCGATATTAGTTGAAGATGCATCACTTCTATCCAATCCTTCCTTCCCTCTATTTCTTTTTCTTGATCTTGAATTATTTTGCCTCACAACTTTCTCACCCTCAATCTTGCAGTTTACAACAAATACTGCCCGATACTGGGTCAAATACTTTTCATGTCTGCCAGAAACTAATAAAGCCCGGTCACGTAAATCATAAGTCACAACCAAAAGCTTAGTCATAACAGTTACCGACAATCAAAGCAGAAGGGTAAATGAAACCTAAGAATGTAATAAGCAAGTGACAAACTTTAGAGTTCTATATATTTTTTACTTGGATAGTATATTCATAAAAAGGTAACTGTGCTCTAAGCCAAACTCTAATTTGTGTGTCTTTGCGATAATTAATGAATTTCTCTGTGAACAGATTTCTAATTCAAGGGGATTTAAAATTATATAGCAAAGAAGCTCACAATCTCATGAAAGTTTATGTTGTTTGAAATGTGTATCAATATCAATAGTGATCTACGAGTAATGCTGCCAATTGATAATAGCTGCACACATGCAGTTGTTAGCCAGGAGAAGGTGCCACCACTAAAAGGTGAATAACACCTAAGTTGAAGTAGTTAGTGGATTATGGATGGGATAACAGGACATGATATAATAATGGTGCTACACAGTGTTATCAAATACTACCTCTGGTTCCAAATATAAGCAAATTTTAGTGGAATTTTTTGGTCCCTTAATATAAGCAAAATTAGACTTTCCCAATGTCATTAAATGCTTGTTTACCAAATATGTCCTCATCATATATATTTCCAAGGCCACTAATTCTTTATGTAATAAATGATACTAAGGGTATTTTAGAAAATTAAATCAAATATGTGGTAATATTAATGCAAATAACTACCTCAAACTACTATTCTTAATATATGTGAAGTTAGGTATATTTGCTTATATTTGGAACCGGAGGTAGTAGCGTTTATGGCGGCGTTATGGCGGAAATTTGTGGCGGTTTTTTGAACCCCCGCTATATGTTACACGAAAAAACACCAGAAATAACGGCGTCCGCTATTTGAAGCGTGACGCCGCTATACCGCCGCTATTCATGTTGCGGTGTGGCGTTCCTTGGCGGCTATGGCGGTCGTTTAGGGTTTTTAATTTTTTTTTTCTAAATGGGCTGGGTTAAGGCCCATTAAGTTAACCATCTCCCACCTAGCCCCTTCGAACCCACCCCTCTCACGACCCTCTGCCCCTCTCGATCTCTCGGTTCACTCTCACCCTCCCCGACCAAGACCCCACGACCGACGACTTTCTCCGGCCAGCACGCCAACGGCGGCAACCGCGCGACTGCGGCGAGCACTGTCGCGCGTCTCTCTCTCAATCTTCTCCTCTCCGCTGCAACCCGTGTGTGCTCTGTTCTTCCCGTGTGTGTGCTATTCCTCCCCGTGTGTGCGCTGTTCCTCTCCCTCCCCATCGTGTGCTCTGCATCTTCTTCCCTTCTCTGTCCAGTCTCCCTCTCAGTTCAGTGTTTCCTCCCCGTGTGTGTTGTTCCTCTCCCTCCCCGTCGTGTGCTCTGCATCTTCTTCCCTTCTTTGTTCAGTCTCCCTCTCGTCAAGGCTCCCTCTCAGTTCAGTGAATCAGTCTCCCTTTCAGTCAAGGCTCCCTCTCAGGCCAGCATCCACTGCAGCCTCCTCTCAGTCTCCCTCTCAGTGTTGCAGGTCCAGGTCCCCTCTTCTAGCTCCTTAGATGGCAACAACCACCCCCAAACCAATGCTGCAGCCACTGGAACTGCAAGGAACACTAGGACAGATATTGGGTGGAAATATTGCACAACTGTGAATGAAGGAGACACCAATGTGGTTTAGTGCAAATTTTGTGGAAAGGTGATGAAAGGAGGGATTACAAGAGGAAAAAAGCATCTCATGAGAAAGGCGGGTAATGTTGCACCTTGCCTTACTTGTCCAGTGGAGGTTTGGGAAGAACTCTTGGCTGCTGTAAATGATAAAAAGAAGAAGACTAGAGAAGCTATTAAAAAAGTGGTGCAAGAGATTGTTGATAGTGATGGGGAGAAGGATGAATTTGCTGCTGCAGACATTATCAAGGGATTAGAATCTCAATCCCAAACCCAATCTGCCAGCAGTGTTGCATTGAATAAGAAGGCCAATTTGAAGGGTCCCATTGATCTCTATTGTCGGCGACCGGAATCCGCTATTGCTAGAAATCGGAAGGAAAGTTTGAAACAAACAAGTATAAGAGATGCTTGTGATAAGGAGGCAACAACAAAGGTACATCAATACATCGCCCGTTTTTGGTACCAAGCTGGGTTGTCTTTCAATATGGTCAAGTTGCAAAGCTTTAAGGACATGATTGCAGCCATTGGAGCGTATGGACAGCATCTACGACCTCCTAGTTTTCATGAGATTAGAGTGCCACTCCTCACGAAGGAAGTGGAGTACACAAATGAATTAATGAAGGATCACAAAGAGCAGTGGGCAACTTTTGGTTGCTCTTTAATGTCTGATGCTTGGACGGATAGGAAACAAAGATGCTTGATTAACTTTTTGGTGAACTCTTCCGTTGGGACAATGTTCATCAAGTCTATTGATGCTTCTAACTTTGTGAAGACCTGGGAGAAGCTGTTTGAATTACTTGATGTTGTTGTAGAGGAGATTGGAAAGGAAAAAATAGTGCAAGTCATAACAGACAATGGAAGCAATTATGTTCTTGCTGGGAAGAAGTTGGAGGAAAATAGACCAAAGATTTTTTGGACTCCATGTGCAGCACACTGCATAGACTTGATCTTGGAGGATATTGGCAAGAACCCAATCGTTAAGAAGACACTTCAACG
Organism: Clitoria ternatea; assembly: GCA_037962975.1. Lineage (NCBI taxonomy): Eukaryota > Viridiplantae > Streptophyta > Magnoliopsida > Fabales > Fabaceae > Clitoria > Clitoria ternatea. The sequence continues at coordinate 114,553,865 of CM075674.1, read as the reverse complement.
GGCAATCTCATTGGTTGGTTTCATTTATAGCCATTCAAGCACTTTGAGTTTGTTGAGGCAGTTTACAAACAAAAGAGAGCTAGTGAGACATGCAGTGACTCGATTTGCGACATCCTATCTTTCCTTGGAGAGGATCTATCAAGAGAAGGCGAATCTTAGGAAAATGTTTGTTTCGGATGAGTGGAATACAAACAAGTTGTCATTGGAGGCCAAAGGTAGGGAGGCTTGCAAAATTGTACTAATGCCTAGTTTTTGGAGGAACGTTGTGTATATCTTGAAAGTGATGGCTCCACTTGTGAAGGTTCTTCGCCTTGTGGATGGAGAAAGAAAGCCAGCTATGGGATATATTTATGAAGCAATGGACAAGGCAAAGGAAGCTATTATGAAGTCTTTCAAAAATAAAGAGATAAAGTACAAAGAAGTTTTTCAGATCATTGGTGAAAGGTGGAATTGCCAGCTTCATCGCCCATTACATGCAGCTGGTCACTTTTTGAATCCAGAGTTGTTTTATGCTAACCCTAGCATGGAGTTTGACAGTGAGGTTGTTAGAGGGCTATATGAGTGCATTCATAAGTTGGTGGTAGACCTAGAGGTGGAGCAAAAGATAATGTTGGAGCTACATGCTTATAAAACTACAAGGGGATTGTTTGGTAGTCAGCTTGCAGTAAGTATGAGGAACACAACAGCCCCAGGTAAAATCAAAGCAACAATTACTTTGCATATAAAAGTGTTATTGTTAAGTTAGTAAGAAGTAACAACCGGGAATTTTTGCTTTGCAGCTCAATGGTGGCGACTCTTTGGTTCTGATGCTCCTCATTTGCAACATCTAGCCATAAAGATCTTGAGCTTAACTTGCAGTGCATCCGGTTGTGAAAGAAACTGGAGTGTCTTTGAGCAAGTAATTATTATCATCTTTGGATTATGTTCTAAGAGTAAATTTACTACATTATTTTCTTATCATCTTTTACTTCTAAATTATGCAGATTCATTCTAAAAAAAGGAATAGGCTTGAGCATCAAAGATTGCGTAATTTAGTTTATGTGAAGTACAACCAAGCACTTAAACGGAGATACAACCTTAAGGATGAAACTGATCCAATTTGCCTTAATGAGATTGATGATTGTAATGAATGGCTAGTTGGAGAAATGGATGATGGAGGTCATGATGATGAGAGGGTTTTTGAGGGAGATGATTCTTTGTTGTGGAGAGATGTTTATCAAATTTCAGGGATTGGAGAGCCTAGAGTCTACACAAGGCAAAGGAAAAGGAGAAAAGATCAAACATCTGCTTTAACAGTGTCTAAAAGGGGTAGGGGTAGAGGAAGTGGTTCTTCAACAAGAAAAGGAAAAGAGAAAGTGGTTGAAGTTAAAGAAGAAAGAGAAGCTGAACTTGATGATGACATGGAGGAAGAAGAATTGGAAGATATTGTTTTCCACAGCTCGGAAGGAGAAGAAGCTGAAGGCTTTTCCTTAATTCCTAACAATGAGAATGATTATGTTGAAGAAGAGGAAGGAGAGGAAGATGAAGATGAAGATGAAGATGATTAGATTTCTAGGCTTTTTCTATATGTTGCATTGTTGTTTTCCTTGTCTTTTATCGTAGGATCTATGTTTTATGCTTTATTATTTGCTTGACCAAAGACTTATGATGTTTTCTTGGCTTTAAAATGATATTATTGTAGTTTGTTTTGCTTCTATATGACATTATGCAGCTATATATATATTTTGCATTATTTTATTGTGTCCGCTATGTAACCGCCATAGGCCGTTATAACGGCCGCTATGACCTTTATAAAGTTTTTTTGGCTTACCGCGATAAACCGCGATCGCTATGTGATTACCTTGGTGCTACAACAACGTTTTAACTTATGTAAAAAAACTCATCTTATAAGAAGTAATTTCTCACACTAAAGGGTTAGTTTCAGCAGAATAAAAATTATTCTCTCCGATCACCTCAATTTATCCAGAAAAATAAAAGGCCATTTGCACTGTTCAGAAACCCGGTGGCCAGAAACAGATCAAGATGTGTACAGAGCATCTTCTAAAATGTTTGCATCAAAGTGATACACTAGTTTCTTGTTTTCATCAGCAATGACTATTTTCTTCCCCACTCCTCTTCTGATAGGAAGAACAAGTTTCCCTAAATTAAAAGGCAATTGCTAAACAGCATATGTACTTGTTCTTGTCGTCTATCTCCAATTATCACACAACACAAGCACAATTTAGTAAGACTTGGCCAGCATTTCATACTATAATCTACCATTACAAGATCTAAAGAATCATCCCAGTCCCTTCAGACACACAAGCAAGCAACCAAGTACTGTTTTGGAAGGAAATAAAATAATTGGATTGTTCAATAATCAATCTACCAATATAGTAATTCTTTACACAAAATTACAATGTTAGTTTATGAGAAATATATACATATGGCCATGCCAAGCCAAACAACAATCTGAGTATGAATGCATGCAAAAGGCTACAAAATATGAAAGCTTGTATATATGTATATTCAAGCACATACCTTTGGCATTCTAGGCAGAGGGTGGTGAAGCAAGCAGGGCAACTAAGCACAGCATCAGATTGAAGTCCATGTCTTTTTTTATGAATCCATCGTTCATCCTTATCATCAAGATCTGGATCATAAAACTCTGGCTTGGTTGTGTAGTCTATTTCGTCATCATCAGAAACTGATTTTAAATTAAACAAACAAAAGTTAGAAGGTTAGCTTAATGCAGGATTACATGATATATATGTGGCTGGGACTTATAGGCCGTAAAAATAGGATCAATTTCCAGGTATGAATCTACCAGTTAAATGATTGCAATGCATCGAGGAAACAGCCAAATCCCACAATACTGCCCAAACCTTGTGGCTTATAGAACATGTTTTTAAATCAAAGAATAAACTACACATGCAAAGGCAACATCTATTAACGCAACATCTACAAAGGCAAAGCAATTTTAAGGGGGAAAAGAATTTAATGACATTAGAGTATCAATTGGTAAAATATGTATACAGAGTTCACAGATGCTGCAATCAAATTCATGACGATGACAGAAACATTAAAGCATGATTGCACTAAAGGAAAGAACACTGACAATTAGAATCTTATAATTAGAAACATATTCCTATTCCATAAGCAAAACTTTGTTTGGGGCAAAAAGGTATCATCTTCTAATCCCAGGTCCCACCAACAAAAAAGGATTAAAAGTAAAGGCTTGCCACTAAAACAAGAAAACATGTAGATAAACTACAACGTATACAGTAAATGGGAAATTCACGCATGCATAACAATTCATTGCAGTTATTGGTTCCAACTCACAAGTACCAATCACAGAAATTTTACTAAACCTAACTTCAATTTTCAATAAAAGCAGCAACCTTGTGAAAAAAACGAAATTTTTTGCACCCAAACTAGCTGTTTGGCTGGCATTTAACATCTCAACCAAATCTACTCAGAAAAATAAACATACATATTTGTTTTAAAAAAAGAAAATGGAAACCCCCCAATTATCAAGTTCAAAATTTGCATTTTCCTGAGCAGGTAACTCAAAATTACAAGAAGCCTCACAATCCTTTTCCTATTTAATTCTCTGAAAAGAAAAAAGAAGTAATAATTCAAGAACAACCAAAAGGTGTAGCTTGCGAGTGTGAATTTCTTGTTTGAAGAGAAAGAATGGAATTGAAAAAGGAAAAGAATTACTTGTTTGTTGTGAATTTGTGGGTGAATCAAGGATTTCTCTTTTGCCATCTTCCATCTCTTTCTCAGAACAATTTCTTCTTTCCTCTCTCGCCGATTCCTCAAGCTACTTGAACCCAAGTATAGTGTTTTTTTTGGACGGTATAGTACAGTTTGGGCCTATAGCCCAGTACAATAATCTGAGTGTTAATTTCAATTTGATAATTTTTAAAACAACTTCGTTATTTCAACATTAATTTGTTGTTTTTACAAAAAAAAAAAATTAATTTGTTGTTGGAAAAAATGTAAATTTTCATAGTTTAAGAATAACCATTTTTTGTACAATTGAGAACAATCAATTGAGAATGTCTTTAGCCGCTCTCAAAATAATCAACATTACACAAATACATGCTCTTGGGTTTGCAGTTGATCAAATAGAACATAAGACACAAGTTATGAGATAAAACTCACGATTTAGATAAGTATAAACTACAAAACATGATATATGTTGGAGTGTTGACAACTTGGTTATATACACTAAGAAATATCAAAAGTTATATGATTTGATTACTAAATTATGTTCCAATTTAGTTTGAATCAATTTGTTTTTCTTTAAAATTTAATCAAATTAAAAAGTGATTTGAATTGGAATATATTTATTGTTTAGTTTAGTTAAAAAATATATAAATAATTTATGTTCCGTCTGGATTAGTTAGGAACCCCTTATCTCTTAATTTTAGAAAATTATAATTATTTCCTTGATTTTAGGAGGTTATTTCTATCCCCTATCTTTAATGTATAAATACAATCTCATAACCCTTGTAAAGTGACACATTTTGAGTAAAGATTTGTTCAAACTCACTGTGAACAATTTTAATTTGAATTGAATTAAATTTCAAATTTAAATAAAGAATATATCCTATTTTCAATTCAACTTTTGTAATTTACAACTTATTGGTTCGGAAATATCCTTGAAGACAATTAACTAATAAGAACTTATAGATTGGAGTTATGCATTTGGCACATCTAAAGTGCATAAAGTATGAAATTTTATACTATAATGTATCAAAACTAAACTCATCAAAATATATAAAGATTAAATGATACTCTATTAGGATAAAAGAATTATACAGTCAGCCAATTAAAGTCAATATTGAATAAGACTTTTAAATTAGTTATTATAAAAGTCAACAACTTTTACCTATATGATAATTTATAATTAGATGTCAATATTTTAATTAAATTAATCATGATACTATCAATAAAAAAAAATTATACTTCCAACCATTTATAAATTACTCTACATGTGACTCTCAAACTAGTTATTAAAAAAGTTTACAATTTTTCCTCACACGATACTCTACACTTGAAAGAGTGCAAAAAACAAAATAATGTATACCAATTTAACCATTTTATATTAGTCATCTTAAGTTGGCCTTTTGGTGCAAAGTGACCCTGAGTTTACCATTTTTCTTAAAAGGAAAAAAACCTAATTCCAGTTTCTTTAATTTCTCTAGGTATTAATTTCTAAGAAATAAAATTTCACATAACTAATCATTCAACCATTACTATCGAATCTTTATTTCACAGGTTATAAAGGTGAAATTCTAATTATAATTGAAAAAACACTTGAAAGAACCAGCCTAAATTTTGTGCTCTCTAAAATTCTATTCGCAGTAAAGCACTTGTAGCGCAACTTTGCAACCAAAGCATGTATTAAACTCTTTCAAATGGATCAAATACAGAGCGCCTTGGAGCGAAATCCACTTGCTAAATAATGGTTCTCAAAATACGTAATGAGTGATCAAATTAACTCATTAGCACTTTTGTCAGTTGAGTTGATTGATCAAATTAACTCATTCGCATCACACACTTAACAGTAGACAGCTAGAAGGCTAACAGGCAATGTCATAGGCAAAAAGACACACGGTGGATATATGCACCATGATTAATTTATATTGGATGGTTGGCAAATAATCTGTACAAAAACGGGGAAAATTTGTTATCAACATTCAATAACAGTACCTAAAATCTCAATAACTGTGTGCTTTCATGCAATCCCATGTTCCAGCTATCCACTGACCACTACAAAAGAAAGACAGGCCCTTGATTGGACAAAGTTCATGGAAACAGAATACCATTTATAATCCTTACATGGACTTTTGTAAACATGGCAATGCTATTAACCTATTTTCACGGAAACCCTGAGCTGCACAAGACAGTTTCCAGTTTTTCAACACGAAACAATACCTGCGGATACAAACTATCTATCAGCACTTGATATTGATATCAAGATATACCAAAATTGAAATTTATTGGATGCACAGATATGTAAAAATAGAAAAACAAACAAGCAACCCACATATTTGCTTCCCACCTGGGATAATAGATAAAAAGGCAAAATATGAGAATAGAAATGGTAACCAACAAAAGTCCACCGCATATAACTTTCCCCTCTCATGCATATACCTAAAGAGCATGAGAAACGTACACCTAAGAAAATGGGAAAAAATAAAGTAGAAAAAATTGAATTGGGTATCATCCATTTTCCCTCTGTACTTTTAATTTTTTTTTACCAATATGACTCAGTTGAAGAGAACCATGGTGTTGCAGAGTATTAGTGAACATCAAAAAATAAGAAAATTAATTCCTTCCAAACCATTGAATTCACTCACTTCTGCTTTCATTGTATGAAGCACAGCCTTGAATAAAACATGAAGAAAACCCTTATACACATAAGTCCAAGACTCCCGAAGTAAAATAAGTAGTCAGAATTTTTTGGCAAAAATATGAAGGTTGATTCACTTCAAACCCCTTTTCCTTTCCCCTGAACATCAATTTTTTAATAAAAATCAATAAATCATTGAGAAAATAAACTATGAATACTGAAAAATTTGAAACTACACAGAACATAAACATATAAGGATACACAGAATATAAGCAGTTTGAAAATACAGTACTAAAAGTTTCAGATGCAGGTTAGATTATTTACATTTCTAATAAAACGATAAAATGAGAAAATATCTGCAATAATTTGGAAAACCAACGAGAATAAAAGCTCAGTGGCGTTTGTTGCCAGACTGCATCAAAAATGCTAATTTTTTCAATACCATCAATTGTCAATCATGCTGTACAGAAAGAACATTGAACCATAAGAACTTAGCCCGTGTGTATGTGCATCGTACAGAAACTTCAAAACACATCATCATATAAACAATGTTATACTTATAGCTTCTAAATGAATGCCGATTCTGAGGTACTTTAACATGATCATGTATCTTTTGAAGGTGAAACCAAACATGTATACTATTAAAATATCTAAAATCCAAAATTAAACACATAAAACCAAAATCAAACGGAACAAAAAAGCCTACTTACACTTTCAATCTTCTTGCCCATTTCCCTGTCTCCTTTCATCACTGTCCTGAGCAGAGCCACCTGCATCAAAAGGATACCGCAAAGATATTCTAAAAGTCCTGCGAACAGGTCTGTTTCCATTCCCCCCTCCACTACCGCCATTACCACCACCACTAGCACCACCGGTGTTCCCCCGCGACCGGTTCTCATAATCGGAATCTTCGGTGGGTAATTCATACCGACACACAGGGCAGGAGTTATGCAATTGAAGCCAGGGAATCAAGCACTCATCATGGTAAACATGCTTGCAGGGCATCTGCTTCACCTGCGACCCCTTCTCGAACTCGTCCTGGCACACCGCGCACTGATTCAACTCCGATTTCAGTAACTGCTCATCAACCGTCACGCTGGGGAGATTCTCGATGGCATCTTTGGCAGCCGGCGGTGTACCGTAACGGTTCGGATCGTTCTCGGCGAGCTGCTGAATCAATTGTTCGAGGCCAGGGCCGAGAAAATAGTCGCCGATGTTGTTCGGGAGGCGAAACCCCGGCTCCGAAGGGTGATTGATCTCGAATTGGATGTTTGCGCCATCGGCACGAAGGCCCTGAAGATGATTCTGGAGGAAGAGGAACGGGTTGAAGTTGTCGGGGTCGGGTCGGGTCCTTGATTCCGGAGAAGTGCTGAAGAAGTTAGGGTTTTGGAGATCGATGGTGGTGCTGGAAGCAGAGGATAACAATAAAGGAAGGAACGACAAAGGGTGGAATGGGAAATGGAAATCGGAAGGGTCATCGTCGAGACTAGGGTTAGGGTTGGGGTTGGGGTTACATTCTTCGACGAAACCTTCGAGACAGATCGGGCAGAAAGGTTCGGAATCATCGTAGCAGGTGACTCTCTGACTGCACACGTGGCAGAAGAACGGTTTACCTTCGCCGTCACCGCCGTCACCGCCGCCGGAAGACATGGTTCGTCGTTGTAGAGAAGGAACACAATAACAATTTGTTTTATCTAGTCTTCAGAAATTTCGTCTTTGACGTCTCTTCAGGCATAAAAGCTGGGCCGAAAGTTGGACTTAAATTTGGGCTGGGCTTTAAAACATTAATCCAGCCCAGTTAATGATTTGGATATTAGAATATAGATATTTATTTCATCTTCTTCTGGTGGCAACGTTATTCTGCGTTGTTTGTTGTTGTTGGCTAAATGTGTAGCCTCATTTCAAAGTCACACTGCCACTTGGGACAACTCCCTCTGCTACAATCTCGAACTGGGTAAGGTTGAGGTTTCGAAAATTTTGAACTTTTTTTGTTGGGTTGTTGTGTTTTTGTGTGTGATGGGTTGGGTGTGTGTTTTGCAGGAAGTGGGAGTATGGGATTGCGAGGGTGAGGATGAGTGGGAAGATGGAGGTGGTGTGTGGGGGTATGTTGAAACCCAGAAAGTTCATGCAGAGGAGGAGGAAATTGGAGATTTTTAAGGATGCTGCTGATGAAGCTGACCAGAGGAATTGGAGGAGAATCATGAATGAGATTGACGAGGCTGGTTCTGCTGTTTCTGTGCTCTCTTCTGAGAAAACAAAAAACCAAACTGTTCCTAAAGATGTTGTAGTTGGTACCTTGATTAGATTTAAACAACTCAAAAAGTGGAACCTTGTTGCCGAGGTATGTAAGTATAATAACATAGCCAAATGTGCTCAGTGGCAGTGCTTTCTCTTCTTTGTTTTATTTGACTTTGGATGTTGTTAAGATTGTTGTTGTTGTTGTCTTTAGATTCTTGAATGGCTTAGGACACAAAGCTGGTGGGATTTTGGCAAGATGGATTTCTTCATGCTTATCACTGCTTATGGGAAGCTAGGAGATTTCAATGGTGCGGAGAAGGTCTTAGGTTTGATGAATAAGAATGGTTATGCACCAAATGTGGTGTCTCAGACTGCACTTATGGAAGCATATGGAAGAGGAGGAAAATACAATAATGCTGAAGCAATATTCCGTAGGATGGAGAGATCAGGCCCTGAACCTTCTGCTTTAACATATCAGATAATACTCAAAACATTTGTTCAGGTTAGCATGCATCTTTATCCTATGCTCCCTTATTTCTCTTATGGTCACTAGTGGGAAAAGGCTTGATGGTTGTTTTTCTTCTGTTTCCTGTAAGATATTTTGAACTAAAGTCTAATTTATTCATTGCCTACCTTCTTAACTTTGATTTCTTCCGGTATGCTTAAAGTATTAAACATCAATTCTTAATGGAAATTGAAATTTATGTTTTTGTGGAGAAATGTTTTAAGTATTGTCTTAGAATTATTAGCTATAGGCCAGATAATGGTTTCCAAAACCCAACACATCCTCCCCTCATGTGTGTTTCAACATGAGACTCATGGGCTTACAAGTTACGGCAACCACCAATTGAAACTATAAATAACTGTTCTAATAATGTTGATTGTTCAATGCCAACACATCTCATTTGATAAATATGCTGAACTCAGCATACATTTCTTAAATATTGTACTAACTGCTGTGCTGTTGAGTATTTGATTTACTGTTTTGCATTTATATGTTTGATTCATCTGCAGGGGAACAAGTATGCAGAAGCTGAAGAGGTATTCAACAATCTACTGGATGATGAAAAGTCACCTTTGAAACCTGACCAAAAGATGTTTAACATGATGATTTATATGTATAAGAAGGCTGGAAGTTATGAAAAGGCCCGTAAGACATTTGCACTGATGGCTGAGCGGGGAGTTGAACAATCTACAGTAACTTATAATAGCTTGATGTCATTTGAAACAAATTACAAAGAAGTTTCAAGCATATATGACCAGGTAAAATTAAATATCTATTTTCATATAATCTCTGGTAGACTGGGGATTCTCTCATTTTAACTCTGCTGTATTATATGTATACATGTTTATCACAGACAGCATTCCTTTTCTGAAAGCTGAACATACATACTTTAACATGGTTACATTACATGATATTATTTTACTATTTGAAGAAGAAGAAACTTATTTTGAGTTAGTGTAAAACAAAATGATCTTGCTACTCTACATGAATAGCAACATGATTAGGTACTTCTGTGAAATTCTAGATCTGCGACTTCATACAAGATAACCCATACTTGTTTACTACTAGAGACTTGATTTTCAACTGTTGGCTTTGTATTTATGTTGTAGAGGTACAAAACATTCTTACCTTATTGCTAATGCCCACCAGTAGATAGATGATTTGAATTCTGTTATGGTTTGAAATTTGGAAACATTTTACCAAGCTAATAATACTAAAATATCAAATCTCTGGTGGCTGAAATTAAGCCCTTACACACATGAAGCGGTAGATGGACGGATAATTTATTTAGAGGTATTTTGAAGACTTCCATTCCCATTAGTTTTCATCGTGTTTATCTGTTCCTCCTTTAATTTCTTGCTTATAATTAATTCATCAGATTTTGAAGTGAATGCCTAATTTTAGATGCAAAGAGCTGATCTCAGTCCCGATGTTGTGAGCTATGCCTTACTTGTTAATGCATATGGGAAGGCCCGGAGGGAGGAAGAAGCATTGGCTGTATTTGAGAACATGCTTGATGCTGGTGTCAGGTATATCTGAGGATTAAACTGTTAGTGGCAGGACTTAATTATTGTATTGATTTTAAGTTATTTTCAGCATTGTTACTATCAATTACATAATGCAATTTTTTAGTACTCATGTATTCAATTTCGACCTATATTTGCAAGCATCATTTCACAACAAAACATCTGTCACTTTAATGTCAGCTGTCTTGGTGCTATTACAAGTAAATCGTTAAGATATTCAAATTCCCATCCTTACCATGCCAACCTGAACGCATATCCTGTTTGCCTAAAAATAGTCTTCTCCTTTAATAAAATTTTGATCATGATAGACTTTTTTAGTTAAACTACTGACTATTTTTTCTACCACTTTTTTTTTTTTCTGATTCTGTTGCTAGCTTATCATTTAAAAGATTTTTTTTTAAGTTAAAGAGTTACCATATGGTCTTCTTTTCTACAGACCAACTCGGAAGGCTTACAATATTTTACTTGATGCATTTTCTATATCTGGAATGGTAGACCAAGCTCGGACTGTGTTTAAGAGCATGAGAAGGGATCGGTAAGTTGTGTTTAATTCCTCTCTTTGGTGTATATTAGGCTAAAGATTTTAGTTTTTTCATCCTCGATGGTTATTCTAAGTTTCATTTTCATCCTTTATCAAATATGTTTCCCCACTTAACAAAAGATTCTTATATGTCATTGGCAATAACTGAGTCTTAATTAACAATGGAAAATAAAAGGTTGCCATTTTGAGCAAATAGAGGACTAAATTGAAAACAAAGAAGAAATATATGATTCAATCTTTCCCTTTCTTCTTCCTCATTTCTTTCTATGCTTCCTCTTCATTTTTTCTCTCACCTGATTTTTGGTTCCAAAATGGGAATGCATGGGATATGTAAAACTGTAGTAAGGCAAATGCAAAAATAATGAAGGAAAACAAGGAGTGATACAAACATGGTAATTAAAATTCTAATTTAAATTCTAAAAATTCTGATTTTACGATATTTCAAAGGCTCTACGATTTAAATAGGTCAAAAAATCTTAATCTAACCAAAACCTACTTGAATCTTACGATTTTTCAATTCCAAGATCTTAAAATCCCTACAATCTTACAATTTTTCGATTCCAAGATTTGACCCATTTTGACCCAACACTCATCCCTGAAAAGCTAAATTTTTTTGAAACCAATGTCGCACAGGCCCTAGAACCATCTTGTGCGACATTGTTCTTCTGTCCATGATTTCCATTGCCATCGACCAAGTTCCAAGCACTGAAGTTGCTATTGACCAAGTTGCAGGTATCTGAATCATCGTCTAGGTTGTTTTATGTAGTTGTTTTTGAACTTAGAGACTTGTAGTTGTTAAGTTTCTAGTTTATTACTATTCATTTAATAAGTATTATGCTTTATGCAAGTTTATTGAAGTGTTTTGAGATGTTGAATTATGAGTTTATATACATATATAGGAATTTATGTGACGTCCTAGGTCATTTTACATTTATTTTTATTCGTTTAATTAGAATTCACAAGAAATTTTTCGCAAAATAGCGAGATAATTAATTTGATGTTTGGAAAATTATCATTTTCTACACTAAAGCATAATTAGAATTCATAATCACACCATCTGGTATTAAACACTAAAGCATTAACAAATCACATACACACGCTGCAGTGCCAATATCACGCACACACAATCAATTAAATACTCAAGTAGCTCCATGCTACTTGGTGCCATCGCATCAGTACACATTAATTCGAATTACATACCACAACCACAGAGTAATGCAATTACACATTCCCACAGAATCAATAAATAAGTATATACAAACACATATGTGATCCCTATTACATTAACCTCTTCTTCCCCTGGCCTCATTTAGCGCTTGCCTCCGCGGTGTGCATCTTTACCCGCCAACAGTCACTAAAACCACAATACAAGGGGTGGGTGACTGGAATTAAGCATTAACATAGAAATAAACAACGAGGCTAGGAAATGTATAACATAGCTACATTCCTAGTTATCATTATTAGTTATTATACTTACTTTTCACATCCTTTCATTGCTTACCATTTCAGTTATTGTACTCATACAGTTTCATCAGTTATCCTAAATCAACCTATCATTAACACATCATGATCAATTAAATCCAAGCTTACGTACCTAGCCACTTTTCCTCTGATTCTGCATTCAATTCTATCATTTTAAGGTCAATCAATATGCATCACATGCCTCCATAACTCGATCATAACAGATAATATAGACATCAAAGCATCAATTCACCATTATCATAAGACATACATCAAGATCTCATTACATACCCACAACTGACTCACATGCATATCAGACTCCTAGTATCCGGATACTAAAAAGATTGACCTTCAGCTGGGGTCCGACTTGATACCTCGTGAACCTGACTTGGCTCACCCTTAACCCTTGGGTCATAGACCTCTGGGTAGCTCAACTGGGTCCGACTTGACCACGGAAGCCAAAAACGAGAGTAACTCATACCGTCGGTCGTCCTCCACCACATAATCACATACTCAATCATATATAAATATAAGCATAGTCATACAATCCCTCCACTAGAAGGAGTCGCTCCTTGACCGTGCAACGCACCGGCGATCACTCCCTGCCCTCAACAGTATACAGGGTATCTCATCCGTAATAAACAATTTAATATAATTAAAACATCATCAATCGCATATACAAATGTCAGAAACTGACATGTGTTCATAGTACAGGGTGACCGACTTGCCAAGCCCACCAACATAACGCCACAAGGTATCTTAAGTCCTTATTTATACTCTCTTTCAATGATTATTCATAATTATATTGGCATATATCTCAAACACCCCAATTATTGTTCATTTCAACTCATAACTCATAAAGTATTACACATACATAGATTTTACATGTTTATTTATTAGCATCCTATCAAACAGTCAATCAATTTAATACACTCCACAACATATTTCCATGTAATCACATATCCGCGTATCGTGTCACCCCCATATTATATCATTATACACATCAGTTCAACCTACATCATCGTTATCATGAACTTACCAGTACATTCTAGCCAGAATTATACATCAACCATACTCATGATTCCCACATACACAAACATGTACATATGCATACATATATCATCCCTGTCTTTATTAGCAACATCCCATTTTATTATGACTTTTTATCAAGGCTATTCATTATGGTTTATAATATCATATATCCTCCCCAATCACACTCACTACACTAATATCGCTTACATATGATATTAGTTACCAATTATCATTTTCATCATTATGGGTTTCAACTCTAGCCACATTAATATTATTCATGCATCAATACTACAACTTATCAGTCTCCCCCACTTACTTACCTCACTTTCTATTTCATCAACTACCATGTACATAATTCACAATTCACTTATTTCATATAGGCTATTCTAAAATTCCCTGATCATCATATATCAATATATTCAATTTCTTATTCATCCGTTCGTTTATTCCTTACTTGTTATTTCTAAGGTTTGTAACTCACCCTTACTTTCTTGTTCCCTAATTCTTCATCGATAAATTCCTAATTTAATTAAATCATCTTAATTGATTTAGAATAATTATAAGCGGCTACGATATACCCATTTTCTATACGCCAAACGCATAAATTTCTTTTCTCTATTAATCTTAACCCAGCACACCCCCCCTTACCATGATTCCGAGCTTTCCGAAGCTTCCAATCAATTGCCAGGTTCCACCAAAGTCCATCAAAACCGTTAGATTAAATTTAAAGAAACTTCAATAAATATTACAATTACCAAGACCATAATCCATAACCCCAAAATAATTCTCAATCTCAATCTAAGGTTATCGAAGCTTACCCTTTCCATTTCCCACCTCCGTCTCCAAGACTTACCGCATTAAACGGCCTTCCAATCCCCAAATCTGAATCTACAAGCGTCGGAGCACAAAATTTATTAACTTTTTGCTACACCTAATACTTCAAGGTCCTCATTCAAGTCCCAACAACCATTAAACTGAAGAATCAAATCCCCATCATGCACGTTGGTTTCGGTTAGAGAGAGAAGACAAAGGTGAGGAGAAAGAAACTATAAAATTAAGGGCTCCCAAGTGCTTACCTTAGCCTCTAAAGGTCCAAACCCAAGGATTCACAAGCTCCCATCATGTCTTGGGCAAAATCACGCAGGAGAAGAGAGGAGAAGGAAAAATGGTGTTTCCTCATTCTGTTTTGCATGTCTTCTTTTAAAACTGATCGCGACGCTGAGATTACGCGTCAACACGCGCCACATCAACGCTACGCGTCATGTCTCTGATCCTCTATTTCCTTTAAAATTCGTCTTAAATCATATATTCACCTTAAGACCCTTATTTCCAAAATTTAAACTTAATTAGATGCTTATTCTACTTTTCCAAATATTAATTTACCAGGGATGTTACAATTTATATGCATATAAGCATGTATATATTAAATTTGTAAAATCTTACAATACAATTTTACTATTTGTGATTTTTGGAACCTCTCTTTGGTTCAACTTAAAATCCCAATTTTGACTACCTTGGATACAAATTACAATATGAAAAACACAATCAATGGCCAAGGAATCAAACATAGATCCATGCTCACTGCATTTTTCTTTATAGGAAAGAAGAGAAATAGAACCAGTCCAATTTTCTCCGCTGTTTTACAGTTTCCATGTGATAAGACAAAATACCTTTAGCATCACCCATTCTTTACCTTTTTGGAACAAAA
This sequence comes from Clitoria ternatea, assembly GCA_037962975.1. Taxonomy (NCBI): domain Eukaryota; kingdom Viridiplantae; phylum Streptophyta; class Magnoliopsida; order Fabales; family Fabaceae; genus Clitoria; species Clitoria ternatea. The sequence continues at coordinate 114,538,508 of CM075674.1, read as the reverse complement.
AATTGAAATTAGGAGAAAAGATACAGGTGGATAAAGAACAATGGAAGCACTGACAAGAAATTGAGAAGGAAGAAAGGGGAAGAATGAAGCCTACATTTTTTCTTTGTTTAAGTTCAGTTTAATCCTCTAATTTTATTTTTAGTTATAATTTAGTGCTTTATTTGTTCAAAACAAAAGAACTTTGAGATGTTTAGTTGTTAATTAAGACTAAATTAACGGTTTTAGAACCTTGTAAGATGCTGTTGCTAAGTGGGGGAAATGACTAAACTGAAACTTAAAATACCGAGAACAAAAAGTGTACTTTTGTCTTTATATTTTAAGAATTTAATTGGAATAAACTGTTTTTGTAAACATTCATCTAATCATAAATTATCATGTAAGCGAAAATTATTGAACTATGTAATAACTTCATTAAAAGTCATATTGACAATAATTTTTAATTGGTTGCCAATGTAAAGTGTAAAAAATCTTTACACTCACGGTGCATCATGATTAAACTCGTTTTTTAATGTTGGAAGAATTCTTCCAATGTAAATAATTTAACATGAAATTTATATGTTTCTGTTCTTTAAGCTATCGAAAAGAACCTAAATCCCATATATTTTTGTTGAATAATGATTAAGGTGGATCCAAAGTAGTAAATGTAAAAACAAGAAAACAAAAACAAAATGAATATCCTTTTTCTCGTTTTCTGCAAGAAAGCATGGATCATCTGAAAGGCAATATACCTATGAACTGTGACAGATAGTGAGTGAACTCATAGATTAGTCTTTGAAAATGTAAGCGTTGGTCACTTAAGGTTCTAATTGTTTTAAATCTAGGTTGTCTTTAACATCACAAAATACCCTCTATTCCTTCTCCTCTTTGTTTTTCACTAAGAAGTATTGAAGTGGATGATTATTTGTTAAGTTAGGGGCAAAGTGAGATTTAGAAGGGAGAAAAAAGAATCTGGACTGAAATGGGCAATGCTTATAATGAGACTTATTGGGGGTTAGGTCTGGTCTGAACAAGTAACAACGAGCAACTTTTATGATCATTTAAAAATTATCCAATGAATTATAATTTATTTCAGAATATATCTTAGTGTCGACATTGTTTTTTGGTGAACAACACTGAGAATTCTCCTCGTGTTGTACTTCTCCCATGCAGATACTTTCCAGATCTTTGCTCTTACACTACAATGTTATCAGCTTATGTCAATGCACTTGACATGGAGGGTGCTGAGAAGTTTTTCAAAAGATTGATACAAGATGGTTTTGAGCCTAATGTTGTCACTTATGGAACATTAATTAAAGGGTATGCTAAGATAAATGATCTTGAGAAGGTATTGGAAAAGTATGAGCAAATGCTTGGGAGGGGAATCAAGGCCAATCAGACAATTTTGACCACTATCATGGATGCATATGGGAAAAGTGGAGACTTTAGCAGTGCTGTTCATTGGTTTAAGGAAATGGAGTCTAGTGGGATTCCTCCTGACCAGAAAGCTAAAAATGTCCTCCTATCTTTAGCAAAAACAGAAGAAGAACGAAAAGAGGTTAATGAGCTTGTAGGGCATTTCAGTGAAAATAACAGTTTACCGAAAGTTAATGGGGTTGTTAGATTTGATGATGATGATGATGATGAAGATGAAGAAGATAATTATGAATATTTTGATACTCAGCTGGCCAGGGCTTATGATGAACAACATTCCGTAGAGTTAAGTTGACAGAGTGTCTAGTCCTTTGAGACCTAGACACTGCAAATTTTGTACACTTGTATTTTGTGGTACTGTTATATTATTAGGTAATTTTGTGGTGTATAATGCAAGCATTGAGGTTTGTTAATTATTGAAACCTCCATTGCTAGATGGACCTAGTGAGTTATATTACCAAGCAATTGAAAGTATTTATACTTCGACATAATGTTGGAGTCAAATTGGAAAGTCAATTATCAATTCACGGAGAGTTTTTTTTCCTACAAATAATCTGTGCCAAAGTACTTTCAGATGAAAATGTTGGATCATATACTTTCTTTCTAATTTTTCTCACAAAGTTTGTACAAAGTTTATTTTTAAAAGACTAAGATCTTTATTAAGTAAGAGAGAAAAATTAATTTTTCAGTTATCATTGTTTGTATTGCTTCTGTCAATTTTGTTTGTATTTTTGTCTCTATTAATATAACTCAACATTCAAACCTGGAAAACCAAATGAATCAACAGTATTAATCAAAACTATTTTGAGGAGAGCCTTGGCCATCACTTCTCTCTAATGGAGGGGTTGTGTAGGATTCACAAACCCACTTCAACAATTCGTCTTCCCTTGGTGGTTAAGAGCACCAACGAAACAAGAGGAAATGGAGGAAGATGAGCAATGTCACATCACATTATTACTAACGTAGTTAACTAAAATCTAAGAAATCAATTTGATACGCTTAAAAGGTACAGGGCCAAAGTGAAAAGAGAAAGAAGTAAAATGAAGATCATAATTGTTCCAATTGTTTTGTTGCGCCTGCTGTTAGCACACTTTACAATGGTTACACATTAAGATAGTAAGAATGATTTGTGACATAAGATAAGACGGAAACAATTGTAACTTATAGGAAACTAGCAATGAATTTGCTAATGGTAGTCATAAAAAAAAAATGTAAAACAAGACCAATAGCACTAAATTGAGACCTTTTAAAGTCATAGGACCAAAATAAAATACTATTGTTTTACTTTTAGTTTCTTTGAAGTTTGATTAATCTTTTTCAATTTTTAACCTTTTAACTTTTTTTTTAAAATTTTTCTGTATTTTACTCATTTTAGTTTTGGGTTTTGCCACTATTAAAAAGAACACTAAATAGCTCAGTATTTTATACAACTAGACCAAATAATAACAAAGGGAAATGGTAAAAAACAGTAGCAAACCATTTACACACCATTCATTCACCACATTATGCTGCATTTTGCAGCCTCAGAAAAGATATATAGATTATATGACTCACTATAAATGTAAAAGTCTGTTAAACTTTTTCATACAAGATATTGGAACAGAATTAGATCTGTTTCTATATCTCACAGGTCAGAATTTTGGAACATATATATGAATGACTATGTAACTGACATCGATTCCAATAAAGCATCAAGGTACTCTTTAAGTTTCACTTTTGTAATTGCACCTTCCCTTCTGCTTTCTGGAATTTCTTGCCCGTTCTTGAAGAGTATTAATGTTGGCAATCCATAAACTTTATACTCTTCAATTAGCCGTGGGTTGGCATCATGATCAATCTTAACAACAGTTAATTTGCCTTCATATTCCTGCAATTTATGATGTAAAAATTCAGGGAAGAAAAATTAAGATCCTAAAGAACACTTGACAATAGTTTTTAGGAAAATCAGTCTAGTCATTTTACATTCAATGAAAATTCTGTCCCTAGAACCATAAATCAGAATGATCCAACCAAAACTTAGCCTCAAACTTTTGCCAACATTAAATTACAGATAATGTCAGTTTCAAGTATGTGCCTGCAAGTGCATGGTGGATGTCTCTCTCTCTACTAAACTTTAACGGAAACGTAAATTGTTTAACTTGCCCTTACATCCGATGTTCATAATCATATGAAACAGAATGCATTAACCCAAAAAGATAAATAAAGCACCCTTGTAATACAATACGCTCCAACTTTCAGAGAATAATCTTTGCTCAAAAGTCATTTTTCCAATTTTACTATCACTGCATCTGCATCCAGCAGAAGCCACCAAAAACCTTCCTAAATTCATAAAAACAGAGACTTCTATTTTACATTATGTTGTGAAACCTCTTCACCAATGACCATTAGCAGCACTACATTGAGAATGTCTGCTGTGTAACAATGACAGTAAAGTTTGGGCCTATGATGTTAAGGAAACAGTTATTAATATCAATATATGGTCAATTAGTTAGGTACCAGAACAAAATTTTCCCCAAAACAAGTTCATCTTCATACATTCTTTTAGGGTAAAACATATAATTTAGTCCCTTAATTAATACTATTTTGTTTTTTGTTTCATTCCTTACATTATAAACATTTACGAATTGTTCCCACCATTATCCTAGGTCGGAAAATGTTTGCTAAGTTGATGCTTAAGGCCACGTAGGATAGACATTTGCCAACTCAGCAAACATCTAAGGCTGCCATAACATCAACAAATCGCAGTATGTAGCTACCTTTCTAGAATTTAAACTTATTATCATTGGTTAAGTTAAAACTATCCTTTACCAGCCGAATTACACGTGTATGGGAAGAAACCAAGGATGAAAATCACCTATCTCCAAATCTTATCCTCTTGTGTCCCCAATTAAATCATATCCCGTGTACATTTTTAGTAAGAAAAATTTCATTGTGTTTTTCAAATGAGATTTGGGAACAGGAAAGGAGACAGAATTCAGACACAGGTGATATCTATCAAGATGTAACCTATCTTCTTCAACTTTAGTCATTTAAGATTGTTGATTGTCAATTTTCCAGAAAACCATCACTTGAATCGTTCAAATTGTTTGTCATCAATCAATTACATCTCTGACTTCAAGGATGACCAATTTCAGAAACTATGGCTTTAATCATTAAGATTGTTGATTTTTTTTTTAATTATTATTCTCATTAAATGGCATGGAGTATTTATTTAAATAGGAAATAAAAGCAGATGATAGTGGTAAGGAAAATAAAACCTTAGCGAGGGATTCCATAGCGGGAGAGATGAGACGGCAAGGACCGCACCAACTAGCGACGAACTCGACAAGAACGGGACCGTTAGCCTTCAAGACGGCGTCGTTGAACTGGCTCTCGTTGATCTCCGTGACAGCGGCGCCACCGCATGTCACCGTCAATTGAGGAACGGCGGAGAATCTGAGAGCTCTCTTTCTTTGAGAGGAGAGTCTCTGCCTATTAGCATATGTGAAAGAGGAGGTGGATGGAAATGCAGAGAGTGAAGCAACTGCACGAACCGGAACCGGAATCGGAGGGGCAGAGAGTGACAGTGAAGTGGAGATGACGGAGTCCATGGGAATTCCGACTGTGATAAACGAAGAAAGAGGTAAACTTAACGATTTCTAACTGTGATGTGAGGACCAACGGCAAATGCCATTTGTGGCCACACACATACGTGCGTATTACCAATATGAATATGAATAATTTGGTCACGCCAATCCACGTTATAATTATCCTCCTCTTATCTTCTTCTTATTTTTCATTAGCTAAATATAGTCCTCTATTAAAGTTGTTTTTAGATTGGTTTCTATTTTTTTAATTTAAAGAGGTTTCCTAACTTTTTAAAAAGATGTTAATTTAGTTAAGTCAGAGCTAACGTTGTCTCAGATTGATATGACGTGGCTTGGAGACTTTATTAACACAAAGTTATGGAAGATTTCCTCCATTAAAGCCCTCATTGAAGCTCTGGGGTTGATATGTTTGCTTCGAAATTGGTCAAAAACTTCAACAACGTGACTTCCAAATTACAATCCTTCCTCATGGCCAACTCGGGAGATTATGTGTTCAACAATGAAGCAACTCGACGTGTGCCGTTTCTCCTTATTGTGAATGTGTTCGGCACCATAAAACAGTGCTTTGAACCTCAAGAACAACGATTAATTACGAAGATAATTCAGGGGGTGCAGGAAGTATTAGGTAAATTTATTTAATGATTATTACTTTGCCTATTTACGGTGCTTAGAAAAGCATTGTAAGCTTGCCCAAGATTTCAGAAGGGAAGGTAACGATGAATTTTTAACCAAATTTGAAGGTTAATGCCCATGAAAATATATCAAAACCGAGCGGTTGAATTTTTATACGATTTTTTGCGTCCATGCTTAAAAAGTCATTTTAGGGTTTCCTTGAAGTTACATCAGATTTCTCCAAGGGAATGGGCAGATTTTCTAAAATGATAAATTTTTGACTAAATTTTAAGGCTAATGCCCAAAAAAATATGACAATACCGAGATGTTGAATTTTTGCATGATTTTTTAGGGCCTGACTTAGAAAGCTTTTATAAGGTTGTACCTGAAGTTTCATTAGATTTCTCCAAGGTAGGGGCAGATTTTCTTCAACGATCAGATTTTAACAAAATTTGAAGGCTAATGCCCATAAAAATATGACAAAAGCATGCAGTTGAATTTTTATATGATTTTTTACGGCTATGCTTAGAAAAGCATTGTAGGGTTATCCCTGAAGTTTTATCAGATTTCTCTAAGGGAATGGGCAGATTTTATCCAACTATGAATTTTTAACAAAATTTAAAGGTTAATGCTCATGAAAATATGTGAAAATCGAGCGGATGAATTTTTGAATGATTTTTTTAGCTTTGCTTAGAAAGGCATTGTAAGCTTGCCCCTTAAGATTTCAGCAGATTTCTTCAAGGGAATGGGCATATTTTCTCCAACGATGAATTTTGAGCTAAATTTGAAAGAAGCCCACTGAGAGGTTGAATTTTTATATGATTTGGCCAAATTTAAAGGCTAATGCCCACAAAAATATGAGAAAACTGAGAGGTTGAACTTTTACATGATTTTTTTGCGGCCCGACTTAGAAAGCCAATGTAAGGTTGTCCCTGAAGTTTCATCAGATTTCTTGCAGGGAAGAGACAGATTTTCTCAAACGATGAATTTTTAACAAAATTTTAAGGCATGCCCACGAATATATGACAAAAACGAGCGGTTGAATTTTTGCAGCATTCCTTTGAAAGGTATTGTAAGTTTGTCTCTAAAGTTTCATCAAATCTCTCCAAAGGAAAGGATAGATTTTATACAACAATGAATTTTTAGCCAAATTTAAAGGCTAATGCCCACGAAAACATGTCAAAATCGAGCGGTTGAATTTTTGTATGATTTTTTACGGCTATGTTTAGAAAGGCATTTTAGAGTTGTCCCTGAAGTTTCATCAAATTTCACTAAGGGAAGGGACATATTTTCTAAAACGATGAGTTTTTGGCCAAATTTAAAGGCTAATACCTTCGAAAATATGACAAAACCGAATGGTTGAATTTTTACATGATTTTTACGGCTTGACTTAGAAAGCCATTGTAAGGTTGTCCCTGAAGTTTCATCCGATTTCTCCAAGGGAAAAGGTGTAACATCCCTGTTTTAGAAACAATTTCACTCTTGTAATTTTTGAATTTTGGAAGGTTTGAAAGAAGAATAAGTCAATATATATATATACCCTGTTGATGGTCTGTGGTATCTCATAAGTATCATTTTGCATAGCAATGGAAATTTTAAGGATCATTAGCGAAATTATGTAAAAAACCGAGTAAAAAGGGCTCTGTTCCGAGTGACAGAGAAGTATTTCGAGTAAAAGAAAGCTTAAACCCTCAAGTTTATGTTGATTTGATGCTTCTTACCGAGTGGAACATGTTATGGAAGTATTCCGAACGGTTTCCTATGTAATTACTTAAAGAACCGAGTGGAAATGGAAGAAGGAACCATTCCGAGAGAAATATAGAGGCTGAACCATTACCGAGTGAGAAAGCAAGTGTTGAGTCAGTTTTGGAAAAAATTCCGAGCCAGGAAGGGCGGACTCGCTCAAGCGAATCGGATGTCGCTTAAGCAATCCGATGTCAGCACTCTACACCAGTTAGCTAAAATAGGTCGTCCTTAGAGCAGGAGTTCACACCGGACAGCTCTGAGCCGGTGTTCATCATAACACCGCCCTCTTTACACAGACGGAGTCCTTAACTCCTTCACACACACCGTCCTTCCCTACTTCACACTTAACACCGCCTACTACACTCCGCCTGTCACTACACTCCGCCTTATACTCCACACCGCCCTAACACTCTATACCGCCGCACATTCCACACCGCCCTAACACTCTATACCGCCGCACATTCCACACCGCCCTAACACTCTATAACGCCGCACATTCCACACCGCCCTAACACTCCATACCGCCTCACATTCCACACCGCCCATAACTACACTCCGCCTCATCTAATACCGCTCTCACATTGTACTCCGTCCTCATACTACACTCCGCCTTCACACACCCGATACCGCCTCGCATAAGATGACGACCTTGCCAGCACTAAATATTTTTTTTATTTTATTTCACATCAGATAGTGGTCAGCCCACTTAACCATATAACGCCAAGAATAAGTGGCACAACGGACCAATCACAGGGGAAAGTTGCCTCTATTATGATAACTTTATATATTTTATCCCAATCTAATGCAAAGCTGACTGTAAAAAGAGTCAAAAGTTGCCATTATCTTCACCTAATTCTCCAATCAATGTCTCCCACTTGTCTCCCCACTCATTTCCTCTCTATTTAAACGAACTGAAGGTCTTCAGACCTCACACCACACACGGACCAAACACTTCATCACTCTTCTTTCCAGCAAGCTCTTTTCCTCTCCTTTCCCTCTGTTTCGCTCGGATTCCAGGCAGGACAGTGAAGGGGAAACCTTTTTCCTTCCATTCAAGAACTTCATTGAGGTAGGGGGTATATTCTTGGGTGCCTTGTGGGAAAACCGAGTGAGGACTGATCCAGTGTGTTTGAAATACTTGAAATTATCATTTTATATGCATGTTTATATATATATCTGTTACCGAGTGATGAATTGTGATATGATATGTATATATTGGACTGAAATTACTAAGAATACACGGGTACTGTGTGATTTCCAGTAAAATAAATACGGTAACAGGTTATTTTACTCCGTTTTATGATATTTCTGACCGGTTTTACACTTATTTTACTCAGTATTAGCTGATTTCACTCGGAAAACATTATATTGCACTCGGAAAACATAGTATTCACTCGGTAAATACTCAATTACTCTCGGACAGCATCCTACAAGTCTTGTTTCATTGGGAAATTTCCTTCTTATATTATTTTACTCGGTTTTGACTTAATTCCACTCAGAAAGTATATTTATCTTTTACTCAGAACCCCTTATTAGTAAATGCACTCAGAAACATCATTATTTAACTCGGACAGTAGCTTTCTATTCATTTCACTCGGCCAAAACAATTATTTCACTCAGCAAATTGTTATTTTTCACTAAAGACAGTCCTTTCACTTGATGCAACTCGGTTTTCACTTTATCCGCATGATTCTTATTCAGACAGAGCCCTCTTAATTAATATAACTCGGTAAACTCATAATTCCACTCGGAAAATACCTTATTTCACTCAGAAATCATTTTATTCTCACTCAGGAGAACCCATTCAGTGATTTTACTTGGTTAATGATTCATTTCACTCAGCAAAGATGTTATTTTACTCGGAGAATTCCTTTTAATTCAATTTCACTCGGCATTCAACTCATTCCACTCGGAAAACTCAATTTTCACTCAATATTAAACCTTTCTTTTGGAAATCAATATTTCTACTCAGATTTAACTCATTTCTACTCGGATTTAAGTTATTTCAGTCGGAAAACAGTTTTTCCAGTGTCATTTCACTTGGATTTACCTATGTTTCACTCGGAAAACTCTATTTTTTTGTATTTTTCACTTGAATTCTCAATTGGAAACCTATTTTTAATATTTATTTAAGTTATTGGTAAGCTATAAATGATATTCTTATTCCTTTATTATCATTATTTCTTGTCAAACTTAATATTGTTATCCTTATTATTTTTATCATCATTATACTTTGTTAAACATCTAAATTATGTATAAATACATAAAGTATACATTATTTTACTCTTTATGAAAGAATATGTATATAATAGATATATTTCTAGAATAATAAACGAATATCTTACAAGGATTAAATGATATGATGAGACTGGAAACACATAAGATACCCAGGGATCTAATGATAAGAATAATGCATTTCGCATCATGAAAATGTGTTTTGAAGAAGAAAAACTAGAGCATACACCTGGTACGCTGGAGGACATTTACGTTCGATCTCAGTAGAAGAATCTTGGGAGTACAACTGGAACGGCAACCCAATGGCATCAGAGTCGCGCCCTGATAGCCGGGTGAGACGAGTAATTCTGGTGTACTTCGACTAAATGACGGGATGTATCTATGATCGTGAAGAGCCAAGTCCCAAGATGAAATGTTATATATAATGATGAGAACCTGTGAGTTCATTCGTACCATATGATAAAAGAAAGGGGACTTGGTGAGCTCCGATCGCTCTAGAATGGAAACGTTGTGCCCAAGAAATAACTTGAGCAGGATGGAATCCAAAGAATGAAAGGATGATGATGGATTGATTTATTGGGCCCACATGCATCATGAGACTTAATCAAAGATAAATCATAATAAATCTGCACTCATGCATTCATTTGTTATAATTGTGAATATATTATATGTATGATTTATTTCATGATTGTTATAATTGTGAACATGACGATTATGTGATGATAACATGCTTGATCGTTACAAACATGCTAAATGTATGACCTATGTGACATTGTATGTTAACTGGATTACGTTCGCGCCGGAGGAACCAATCAAGGTCTTGGGTTATACTCACCCTTACTGTTGAATATTTTTCAGAGGAATTAGAAACTCAAGAACCCGAGTGTGAAGATCAGCAGTATGCTGAACCCAGTGAGAATAATCACTAGGAATAGAACGTTTATAATCAGACACCGGATGACTGTATAATATTTAAGGGTGCCTGCGTGCCCCATTCTGTTAAGAGTACATTTATTTACAGTTTGTGAATGACTATGTGATTTATACAATGTTATTTCCGCTGATCTGCCACGTATTTATTTATTTAAAAAAAAATATTCACTTTTTCTGAAAACTGTTAACACACTCAGTTAAATAGGATGAACCTACAAAAAGGATTTGTCTTATCTAACCGAGGGTGTTACAAAAGGTAGATTTTCTCCAGCGATGAATTTTTAATAAAATTTGAAGCACACGAAAATATGACAAAAATGAGCGGTTAAATTCTTGCATGATTTTTGATGGCCATCCTTAGAAAGACATTGAAAGCTTGTCCCTAAAATTTCATTGGAAGGGGTCAATTTTATCCAACGATGAATTTTTAGCCAAATTGAAAGTTAATGCTCACAGAAATATGGGAAAGTCGAGCGGTTGAATTTTTGCAAGATTTTTTTTGGCCTAGCTTAGAAAGGCATTGTAAGCTTACCCCTGAAGATTTCAGCAGATTTCTCAGGGGGTAGGGACAGATTTTCCTCAACAATGAATTTACAGCCAAATTTGAAGGTAGCCCATGAAAATATGACAAAATAGAGTGGTTGAATTTTTGTATGATTTTTTACGGCAATGCATAGAAAGACATCGTAAGATTGTCCCTAAAGTTTCATCATATTTCTCAAAGGTAAGGGACAAATTTTCTTACACAATGAGTTTTTAGCTAAATTTAAAGGCCCATGAAATGATAACAAAAGCGAACAGTTGAATTTTTACATGATTTTTTATAGTCATGCTTAAAAAGACATTGTAAGGTTGTCCTTGAAGTTTCGTCAGATTTCTCCAAGGGAAGGGACAAATTTTTTTTAACGATGAGTTTTTAGCCAAATTTAAAGGTTAATGCCCACAAAATATGTTAAAACTGAGCAGTTGATTTTTTGCATGATTTTTTATGGCCTGGTTGAGAAAGCCATTGTAAGGTGGTTTTTTAAGTTTTATCAGATTTCTCCAAGGGAAGGGGTTGATTTTCTCCAATGATGAATTTTTATTAAAATTTGAAAGCTAATGCCCATGAAAATATGACAAAACTGAACGGTTGAATCTGTGCATGATTTTTTATGGCAATGCTTAAAAAGACATTATAGGTTTCATCAGATTTTTTCAAGGGAATGAGAATATTTTTCTCCAACGATGAATTTTTAGTCAAATTTGAAGACTAAATGCCCACGAAAATATGTCCTAGCCGAGCAGTTGAATTTTTGTATGATTTTTTGTGGTCATGTTTAGAAAGACATTGTAAAGTGTTTCGTGAAGTTTCATCAGATTTCTTTTAGGGAATGGGTAAATTTTCTCCAACGATGAATTTTTAGCCAAATTTAAAGGCTAATGCCCATAAAAACATGTCAAAATCGAGCAGTTGAATTTTGGTATGATTTTTTTAGCCTTACTTAGAAAGGCGTTTTAAGCTCGTCCCTGAAGTTTCAACAGATTTCTCTAAGGGAAGGAGCAGATTTTCTCCAACGATGAATTTTTAGCCAAATTTGAAGGCTAATGCCCACAAAATATGACAAAATCGAGCAGTTCAATTTTTGTATGATTTTTTGCAGCCATGCTTAAAAAAACATTATAAGGTTACTCATGAGGTTTCGTTAGATTTCTCGAAGGGAGTAGGATGATTTTCTACAACTATAAATTTTTAGTCAAATTTAAAGGCTTATATGCCCACAAAAATATGACAAAAACGAGTAGTTGAATTTTTACATGATTTGTTTTCGGCCATGCTTAGAAAGGCATTGTAGGATTGTCCTTAAAGTTTTATCAGATTTCTCCAAGGGATGGAGCAGATTTTCTACAATGATAAATTTTTAGCCAGATGTGAAGGCTAATAATGCCACTTCCTTTAGCATTGTGATTGATGGCTTACTCAAAAATGGTCAGTTGGACCTTGCCTTGAGCCTCTTCAATGATATGAAACGATTTGTAGGTAAATCCGACGTTTTGATTTACAACAATCTGATCCATGGTCTCTGCAATTATAACAAATTGGAGGAAAGCCGTGAACTCCTGAGGGAGATGAAAGAATCATGAATTGAACCAACTTATTTCACTTACAACTCAATATATAGATGCGTGTGTAAAACAAACGATGTTTTAGGAGCCATCAATATGTTGAAGGAGATGCATGGTTGTGGGCATGAACCGTGGCCCTTCTTGTGAAAGAGCTCTGTGATCAAGGGAGGGCAGTAGAAGCAATTGACTTCCTCGACAACATAGTTCAACAGGATTTCCTATAACACCCCTATTTTTATTTTAATTCATTACAAATTAAAATTTTGATAGAATTTGATCATAGACCTTTAGAATTTTTTGATTAGTATATTATTTCATAATTTATAAAAAAATATTTAATTCTTTTAAAAAAACAAAAATTTCTTTTTGCACCCCCTAAATTACTATTTGCACCACCCTTCATAATTCTGAGCCACTTTCACAAGAAAAGTTACTATGCAATTTTGAACATTTCAAACTTTGCACAGTAATCTGTTTGAAAATTTTCAATTCTTGCACAATAATTAAATATTTAAATGCACAGTAAAGTTTTTCGTTATAAATACCGAGGTTTTGAATGAGGAAATCACGAAAATTTTAAAACTTAGTAATGTTGGGAGGAGAATACTAAGTGAAGAGAGGAAGATATTTTCCAAAAGAAAGAGGTTCTGTAAAAATTATAAGGTAATAATAAATTTTTTTTATATTCTTTTATGATTACGAAGGTTATTTTTATATCACTTAAAAATATATTATTATACTGGATATAATATTATTTTAAGTTACTACTCTAAATAGTAAATTACAATGTAAATAGTAAATTACTATTCAAATAGTAAATTACTATTTACTATTACTATTCATGATTTACTATTTATTGTTACTATTCATGATTAACTATTTACCGTTACTATTTACGATTTACTATTTACTGATTTACTATTTACTGTTACTATTACTATTTACTGTCACTATTTATAATTTACTATTTATTGTTACTATTCACAGTAACTATTTAAAATTTACGATTTACTATGCATAATTACCATTTACCATTTCTATTTCAAATAGTAAACTTAATTTTTATCTTATTTCTATACTGAAATAAATTGGTATTGATATTTTTAAAACTCAGAGGCGCAAAGCGAACTCACTTTTGGTAGCACTTCAAGGTAAAGGGGAGTGAAATAAGAATATAATATGAAAAGACATAAGAATAATGGGAGGAGTCCCCTACTCCTTTTAAACTTAATAATATTATTATTTTAAAATAATAACTTTTTAACTTAAAATTTATAATAAATTTTAAATTAAGTATCTTGTGTAACTCATTCTGAAATACCTATGCAATGACCTAAACTTTTATAACCTATGCGAACTGGACTAAACCTATACAAGGACTTGGACTTGACTTATATGGACTGAACTAACCTATACAAGGACTGGATTAAAAGGACTTAGATAGACCTATGCGAGGAATGGACAAAAAGGACTCAAAGTTAACTATATTAATAATCATTAAATTTTGAATTATGATATGTATTAATGATATTTAATTTAATTGATTTGATTATGATTGATTATATTTATTTGTGATTGATGATTTTTGATTGTGATTGACAATATTTGATTGTGATTGATGATCTTGTAATGTGGAGTTTGAGCATATAGCAAGCATGACGGAAAATTAAAACTCATTTAGAATTTTCTTACCTTACTCTTTAAATTTTATTCCAAAAGAAAGTATTTTATAACTATTTTAGTCTTTTACTTTAAAAAAATCATTAATTTTCTTTTAATCTTTAGAATAAAATCCAGTATTTATTTTAGAAAGAAAACTATTTTATGAAAATTAATTTATAAAAAGATTGAAATAATTAATTCTCAAATAAAAAATTTATAGTTTATATATTTAATAATTATTTTCTTAAAATTTTATGGTAAATTATTTTGGATTTTCCTAATATAATAACTAAAGGATATTTTGATAAAATAAAGATTTTTAAACTCGATCTTGTTAATATTTAATTTGAAAAAGATTATGTAAATATGTAAAGCTTTTTATGAGAAAGTTTTGAGATATTTAAGGCTTGGAAACTCAATTTTGGTGAGATTTGAATTTGAAAATTATACCAAATTTATTTCTGTATGATAGAAATTGAGAGAGAAATGTGGAAATATACAGTTTATTGAGATGATATTGTAAACCTTTATGATATTTAATAATTGAGTTTCTAAAAGCCTTAACCAACTAAATACGTGAGTAGTTTATGCATCATGAATTATTAAAAAAAACAAATAATATTGTCTAGGGACGGATTATTGAAACCGATGATACATTAGATGAGACTTAACTCTTTCTAATAATGTTTAATATTTATTTTCTTCGAATGAATGTAGAATTACTTTATAAATTTTTAATGATAATCATGAGGTATTTTAGAAATGTTGTATGTAATTTATTCTGATAGTTTCTTTTTAACAATGATATTTTTTTTAAAAATATATTTTAAAATTTATTAAGATATAATGGGGCATTTACATTTCCTACCTGATATTGTTTCCTATTCTGCAGCAATTGGTGGCTTGATGAAGATTCAAGAAGTGGATCAAGCATCGAAATTATTCAGGGATTTGTGTTCCCGTGGACATTGTCCAGATGTGGTTGCTTTCAAGATATTGATGAGAGGGCTCTGCAAGGCCAGTCGATTCAAAGAGGCTGAAAATTTACTAGATGAGATTGCTGGGAAGGGTCTTTCTCCCTCAGTTGTGACTTACAATGTGCTTATAGATAGTTGGTGCAAGAATGGTTCTATTGATAAGGCTATGGCACTTCTTTCTCGAATGTCTGGAGAAGACAGCAAACCAAATGTCATTACCTACACAACTTTAGTGGATGGGTTGTGCAGAGTAGAAAGGCCTGATGATGCAGTCTTGGTCTGGAATGTGATGGAGAGAAAAGGTTGTTCTCCTAATCGAGTTGCTTACATGGCACTGATTTATGGTCTTTGCAAATGATGCAGGCCAACTTCAGCCCTCTGTTATTTACTCGAGATGGAACATAAAGAAATGAAAGTTGACTCCTTCATTTATGTTGCATTGCTAAATGCTTTTATGTCTGATCTGAATTTAACCTCTGCATTTGAGATTTTTAAGGAAATGGTTGATTCAAGATATTTACCAGAATCCCTTGATAAAAATTACTCCATTTTAATGGACGCAGTAGTCAAATTTTCTAAGGATCAGAGAACATCCTCAGGTATCCAAGCTCTAATGGTAGAGGGAAAATTTCCTATGCATGTCTGTGAACTGTTGGGAGTGAAAGATTAATCTAATGGAGCCAACCATTTATGGCAACTGCTACAGGAAATAGAAGTTACATTTCAAATTGATGGATTTGGGAAAGAAAAAAGTCCGCAGAAAAACACATCTGTTGTCATTTCATGGCTGATGAAAGGAGAAAGTTACTTATGTGAGAATTTTTTTTATTTCCCTTCAATTTTCTTGCCATTCTAGGCAGTGACAATGTACTGAAATGGTTTTTTCTTTCATTAACTCTTACTTGTTCAAGTTTTTATGTTAGGAGGAAAAGAAAAACTTATTACCATCAAGTTTTTCAATCAAATGAACATAATACATGAACAATTGGAAAAATAAGTAAGTAAATCTCAATATTTAGTGCCCTGTTATACTGATATAATGTAGGTAAAAGAAGACTAATTTTATATGTGAACTTTTCAGTTTATATACATTCTCATGTTTACTGTTATATGTTTATTGCAGTTTATATACATTCTTTTAGGAAATGTTATTTGTATTCACTAATAAAGAAAGAGAAGTGTGATTGAGCGTAACAGAGTGTCATAGGATAATTTAAAGGGTTGAATTACAATACCTACCTATACCTCTTGAATTTTGTTAATAATGAAAATCTTGAATATAGAAAAATATATCTACGTGCACAACTTTCTTTGTTGATTACGTTAATGTTCTGCTTCATTTCTTTCTTCTTCCCTTTTTTTTCCAGGAGGATTGATTCTGCCTTTCCAGCCACTAACAGTAGTATTTCATGATGTCCGATCGACACCCTTTTGGTAACTTTCTTGGTTTAGATTCTCTCTAGTTGTTATGTATTAGAGAAGTTATGTTCTTACACATCATTTCGAACTTGTATCATATCGAATGCATAGAAACAGAACTTCATTAATGGGGTTAAATTCCTCCCAAGTCTCTTGGCTAATCTGCATAATATATGAACAATTGGAAAGATAAGTAAATCTCAATATTTTGTGCTCTATTATACTGATATAATGTAGGTAAAAAAAACTACTTTTGTGTATGAATATTGCTTATACACCTCATCCTACTTGGGTCTTGACCTAATTGATGCAAGAGATAAATTCAACTGGTTTTTTTAGCAAATAACAGAGGGAGTGTTGATCCAAGAGACCAAGTAATGATTCCAACTCTACTTGTTTTGCCTTCAATACTGATACAAGATCAGCTTTGGATTTTTGTAAGACACCTGTGTAAGTTGTGACTAACTGGAAAAGAAATGAAATGACACAAATGAGTATGGTCTTTTTCTTTTTTTAGGAGGAGAGTAGTGGATACCCATTATAACCATAGCCTGCACTAGGTAGGAAATCACACTCAAGCCTTAAGTGTGTATGTGATATTAGATTGTTTGGATTCAAGTCTAGCAAGTGTGACTTATCTCTGTTCATACAACATGATGCCAATCATTGTATCTATGTTTTGGTATATATGGATGACATCATCAGAATAGGAACTTCACTGTCCTCTATTCAAACACTCATAAAAGATCTTTACCTCACCTTTGCCCTCAACCAGTTGGGGAACTTAGATTATTTTCTGGGTATCCAAGTCTCTCATCTATGATTGGAAACCCCAAACTCTGTAAAGAGGGCACCAACTCTCTAGAGGATCCTACCCTCTATAGGTCTGTTGTAAGAGCCCTACAATATGTTACAATTACCCGACCAGAAATTAGCTTTGCTATAAACAAAGCATGCCAGTTCCTATCTTAGCCCCTTGAACATTATTGGAAAGCTGTTAAAAGAATCCTCGAGTATCTAGAGGGTACAAAAACAATTGGCTTTCTGCTGTAGAGAGATCTCTTGAGACTCTTATCTCTCTCATTACTATGATGCAAATTGGGCATCTGACCCTAATGACAAAGTCTACCTGAGGGTCCCGCTTTTTCTTAGGTGCTAATTTAGTTTCTTGGTTAGCAAAGAAGTAGACGCTGGTTACAAGGTCCAACACAGAGGCTGAATATAGAAGCCTAGCAAGCACTACTCGAGATTTTACAGATTCAATCTATGTTGAATGAGTTGCAAATTCCCTACTTCATGCCTCAGGTGTGTTGTGACAACCAAAGTACTGTGATGCTATCCCACAATCCAACTCTACATTCCAGAACCAAACACATGGAGCTAGACATCTTCTTTGTTAGAAACATGGTTACAGATAAAAAGCTTGTTGTGACTCACATTCCCTCCTTAGATCAGTGTGTTCATATTCTCGCCAAGGCCCTCTCAGCATCAAGATTCTCAACCTTGAGGGATCAACTCAAAGTGGTTGACAAAGATGTGCATGGTGCATCTACTCAGTTCTCCAGCTCAAGATGGAGCATGTTAGAGTGTTCAACAACAAAGGCCTGGTTTAAGGGAGCATTAGAGTGTTCAACAACAAACGCTTGGTCTGAGGAAGCATGTTAGATTGCTCAATGTGTTAGTCGGCTGATCAGGTTGTTAACTGACTCAACAAATATGTTAGAAGTCAGTTCTAACTAACTTAGCAGAGTTAGTTAGCTTACACTAGAAGTCACCTATTGTTGTATTGGTGCCCATGAAAAAGATGACCATACCAAACGATTAAATTTTACGTAATTTTTTACAACCATGCTTACAAAGGCATTGTAAGGTTATCCCCAAAGTATCATTAGTTTTTTTCAAGGGAAGGGACATATTTTTTTAAAAAAATATTTAGTATAAAATCCCAATAAATTGAAAATGGTACCCAAAGCTTGAAATTTTACATGGTTTTTTTGAAGCAGTGCATATAAACACATTATCTTCTCGTTCCTAAGGTTTTATAATTTTTCTCTAACAGATGTATTTTTAATAAAATTTTGAAGGCTAACGTCCACGAAAAGAATGACCATATCGAGGGGTTGAATTTTTGTATATTTTTTACGGTCATGTCATGTCCCTTCCCGTGAAAAAAACTAATAAAACTTTGGGTACAGCCTTTCAATGCCTCTCTAAACATGACCGTAAAAAATCATACAAAAATTCAACCCCTCGGTATGATTTTTTATGGTCATGTTTAGAGAGCATTGTAAGGCTGTACCCAAAGTTTTATCAGTTTTCTACACGGGAAGGGACATAGTTTTTTTAAAAAATATTCAGTGGAAAATCCCAATAAATAGAAAATGGTACCAAAGTTTAAATTTTTACATTACTTTTTGTAACAGTGCTTAGAAACACACCATATTCTTGTTCTTAAAGTTTCATAATTTTTCTCAAACGGATTAATTTTAATAAAATTTTGAAGGCAATACCCATGAAAAAGATGATCATACCAAATAGTTGAATTTTTGTATGACATTTTATGGCCATGCTTAGAACGGCACTATAAGGTTGTCCCTAACGTTTCATCAATTTTCTATCAAGAAAGGGACAAATTTTTTTGAAAAAATATTTAGTATAAAACCCCAATAAATAGAAAATGGTATCCCAACTCAGATTTTTGTATGGTTTTTTACAACAATGCCTTGAAACACACTATTTTCTTATTCCCAAATTTTATAATTTTCCCAAACGAATGAAATTTTAATAAAATTTTGAAAGCTAATGCCCACGAAAAAGATGACCATATCGAGCGATTGAACTTTTGTATGAATTTTTGGGGCCATGTTTAGAAAGACATTGTAAGGTTGTCTCAAAGTCTTATCAGTTTTTTCAAGGGAAGAGACAATTTTTTTAAAAAACATTCAACGTAAAATTCTAGTAAATGTAAAATGGTACCTAGAGCTCGAATTTTGCATGATTTTTTTTGCATCAATGCTTAGTAAAATACTATCTTTTTGTTCCCAAAGTTTCATAATTTTTCTCCAACACATGAATTTTTAATAAAATTTTGAAGGCTAATGCCCACAAAAAAGATGACCATACCAAGCAGTTGAAGTTTTGCATGATCTTTGCGCTTATTCTTAGAAAGACATTATAAGATTGTTCCTAAAGTTTCATTAGTTTTCTCCAAGGGAAGTGGCAAGATTTTTTTAAAAAAAATTCAATGTAAAATCTCAATAAATAGAAAATGGCACATAGAGTTTGAATTTTTACGTGGTCTTTTTTCCAGCAATGCTTAGAAACACATTATCTTATTATTTCCAAAGTTCCATAATTTTTCTTTTTAATAAAATTTTGAAGGAATTAAGCCCACGAAAAAGATGACCATACTTAACGGTTGAATTTTTACATGATTTTTTGGGGTTATGCTTAGAAAAACGTTGTAAGGTTTTCCTCAAAGTGTCATCAATTTTCTATAAGGATATGGACAATTTTTTAAATAAAATTTTTAGTTTAAAATCCCAATAAATAGAAAATGTTATCCAGATCTTGAATTTTTGCAAGGTTTTTTGCAGTAATACTTAGAAACACACTTTGTTCTTATTTTTAAAGTTTCATAATTTTTCTATAATGGATGAATTTTTAATAAACTTTTAGAGGCTAATAGCCATGAAAAATATGATCATGTCTAGCGGTTGAATGTTTACTTATTTTTTATGACCATGCTTAGAAAGTCATTGTAAGGTTGTATGCAAAGTTTCATTAGTTTCTTGCAACAGAAGGGACATATTTTAAAAAAATATCTAGTGTAAAATCCCAACAAATGGAAAATGGTATCGAGAACTCAAATTTCTACATGATTTTTTGCAGCATTTCTTAGAAACACAATATGTTCTTGTCCGGAAAGTGTCATCAGTTTTCTCCAAGGGAAGAAATAATTGTTTTAAAAAATATATATATAGTGTAAAATCTCAATAAATGGAAAAAGGGTACCCAAAACTCAAATTTTTACATGATTTTTACAACAATGTTTAGAAATACACTATTTTCATGGGCATTATTAGCCTTCAAATTTGGCTAAAAATTCATCGTTAGAAAAAATTTATCCATTCCCTTGGAAAAATTTGATGAAACTTTATAGAACACCTTACAATGCCTTTCTAAGCATGGACGTAAAAATATTCAAAAATTTAACCGCTTAGTTTTGTCATATTTTTGTGGGAATTAGGCTTCAAAATTGGCTAAAATTCATCGTTACAGAAAATTTGTCCCTTCCCATAATGAAAGGGGTGTTTGGTTTGTAGTTGGAGAAACAAAGTTGAGTTAAAGTGAAAAATTTAAAGGTTAATATTAATTCTTCACACCGTTCAAGACAATCAAAACTCTGTTGACCCGTAGGATCAAAAAGCTCCCATGGATTAATGGAAGTTTTCTCCGTTCTTCAACTGCTCTAAACAGCCTGGAAATCTAATGAAACTTCAAGGACAGCCTTACAAAGTCTTTCTAAGCATGACCGTAAAAAATTACTTAAATATTAAATCGCTCAGTTTTGTCATATTTTCATAGGCATTAGCCTTTAAATTTGGCTAAAAATTTATCAGTAGAGAAATAAGAGTGCTTAGCAAGCCTCTCAAGCATCTGATCAATGAAAGGAAGAGGGAAATGATCTTTCTTTGTGGTGCTATTTAGCTTTCTATAATCAATGCACATACGTCACCCAGAAACTATCCTAGTAGAAATTAGTTCCTGTTTATCATTTTTCACAATAGCTATCCCTCCCTTTTTAGGCACCACATGAACCGGACTTACCCACTTGCTACTAGCAATGGGATATATGACACCAACACCAAGCAATTTCAAAATTTCCTTCTTAACCACTTCTTGCATTTTGGATTTAGTCTCCTAAGTGGTTCTACTGTGGGCCTACTCTCATCCTCTACAGTTATCCTGTGCATACAAAAGGAATGGCTAATCCCCTTTATATCATCCATTGTATAACTAATTACCTTCCTATACAACCTAAGTTGTTTCAAAAGCTTCTCAGTTTCACATGGATTCAAGTCAATATTTACAATGACAGGATATGTAGAGTTGGGTCCACGAAATTCATACCTCGGTGAAGCCGGTAAAGGCTTCAATTCAACAGTTGAGCTTACCACTTTCTCATACATGACTTTAGTATCATGTTTAAGCGGGGTGTTTTCTTCCAAACAATCTCATGTTCCTGTAGGCTCAATTAATAAAGCAGATTCAAGTGGATCCTTAGGAAGAGTTTCTTCCTTCACCAGTTGGTTAATAAAATCTACACAACAAACATCATCAAAAAGTTTCTTTAAAGCATCTTTCAAACTATAATTTATCTTTTGGTCTCCAACAGTCAGAGATAATTTTCTATTTTTAACATCTATTACCGCACCCGCTGTTGCCAAAAATGGCCTGCCTAGAATAATGGGGATCATAGAATCCTCATCCATTTCCAAAATAACAAAGTTGACAGGAATGAAAAATTTACCTACTTTAATAGGTACATCTTCTAAAATACCTACAGGATATTTAACAGACCTATCCGTTAATTACAATGACATCCTAGTAGGTTTTAGTTCACCCAATCCTAATTTCTCAGCAATAGACAATTGCATTAAACTAACGCTAGCTCCTAAGTCACATAATGCTCTATCAATGGCCATGTCACTAATCACACAAGGGATAGAAAAACTACCTGGATCCTGAAGCTTGGGTGGTAACTTCCTTTGGATCAAAGCACTGCATTCCTCAGTGAGTGCTATTGTACCATCCTCATCTAATTTCCTTTTATTGGATAAGATGTCCTTCAGTAACTTTGCATATGTTGGCATTTGCTACAAGGCATCTATAAAAGGAACATTAACATAAAGCTTCTTAAGAACTTCAAGAAACTTACCAAATTGTTTATCAAGCTCAGCCTTAGCCAAACGCTGAGGATGTGGAATTAGAGGCTGATATAGTTTTACCTCCTCATTCTTTTCACTTTGTTTCTCTTCTTCAATTTCAGGATGAGAGTGAGACTGTTTCCCCTTCTTCTCTTTCTTGGCCTCTTCTTCAGTCATACCAACCGGACCATCATACTGTGTACCACTCCTAAGAGTGATAGCCATGGTGTGATTGGATGGTCCCATTTCGGGATTTCCAGGAAAAGTTCCTGGCATTCTTTAGGAGGATAAGGCCTCCTGAATAATTTGGTTCTCCAACATTTTATTATGGGTGGCAAAAGTGTCCACCTTGGAAGTTAGCTTTTTAATAGCATCAGAGAACTCATCATTTTGTTTTAACTGGGTGGTCACAAAGGTCTCCATCAAGGACTCCGACTTAGATTTTTGCAGAATATAGGGTCCTTGTGTTTGTCAAAAATTACTCGGATTGCCTTGATAGAGAAGTTGTCGGTTTTGGAAACCAGGTGGTCCTTGTGGCTGCCAAAAATTATTCCCATAATTTCCATTGGAGTTCCCAATAGCATCCACTTGTTGCATCTCTAGTGGTTTTGGAGTAGAAGTCACTCTAAGCTGACAACCTGAAATGGTGTGAACTGAAACACCACACAACTCACAAACAAGATTAGAAGTACTTGTTCCTAATTTATTGAATTTATCAATTTTAACCGATAGTGCTTCCACTTTAGCAGTTAATAAAGATATAGCATCAATAAGGTACTTACCTGGAGTTTTATTCGGTAAACTCCTTTCTGAAGACCACTGGTATTTGTTCTGGGCAACCTCTTCAATGAGATTATAACCTTCCTCCATGTTTTTACTCATGAAGGCACCGCCAACTACGGCATCTAAGGTTACTTTCTGATTCGGTGTGAGCCCGTTGAAAAATATATGCACGATCAACTAGCATTCAATTCCGTGATATGGGCATTCCTAGAGCATTTCCTTGTACCTTTCCCAGGCGTCACACAAGGTCTCGTCATCTTTCTAAGCGAAAGTGATGATCTGCTTCCTCAACTGATCTGTCTTGCTCCTTGGATAGTATTTATTGAGGAAAGCATATGAAAGTTACTCCCATGTAGCAATAGATCCCTTCGGAAGTAAGTACAACCAAGCTCAGGCTTTATCCTTTAATGAGAACGGGAAAAGCCTTAGCTTGATCGCATCATTAGACACTTCATTCACCTTGAGTGTGTCACAATATTCAAGAAAAATCTAAAAATAGAGGTTTGGATCTTCCGACGGTAATCCACCAAATTGGTTTTGTTGAACCATTAAGAGTAAAGATGGTTTCAGCTCAAAATTATTTGCCTCAATGGTAGGCCATGTGATACTAGGCCGCCTACCCATTGAGTTTGGTGCTGTAAAATCGTGTAGTGCTCTGTTGTTAAGATCTTCCATTTGTGCTTGACTCGTTGAACTTGAAGGTTGGTGCCTGTTATGTTCAATGCATGTCCTAAGAGTTTTGATCTTTTGAAGAGTTCTTTCAATCTCAGGATCAAATATATGCTCAAAGCTGTCGCTTTTTCGCATAAAAGGGCTTGCATAAATTTATAAACAACAAAGAACAACAAGCGTAATTCTGTAGAAAAATTGAAATAAAATAGAAAAATGTAGAAAATATAGACTAGTCTAATCAAACACTGCTTTAGCCAATATTGGGGGAAAACACAATCTCTGGCAACGGCGCCAAAAACTTGATAGCCAACCGCAAGCGCACGGGGTATCAAAGTAATAAATAGATATCACTCCACAAGGATTGTAACCAAGTACTAGTTATAACGGTGTTTCAATTATCTAGTGGAATTGATTAAAATGAATTACCCAAACGATTGTGAACAGTAAATCAGAGAACATGAAATTCAATGTCTTTTGTAAAGGAAAATCAGAGCAAGTTTGGAAAATTGAATCAAAAGTAAATCTTGGGGTATTAAGGGTTCATATGCCAATATCAAAATTAAAGGTTACTCGCTTATCCAATTATACAATCTCATTCCCAAGGCAGATTCCCCTAAGTTAATTAATACCTTTCTGTTAAAAGCCTATTAATGTGCCTAATTCTCAAAGAACCACGTTCAATTTATTAATTAAGCCGTTTACGTTCCATGGAAATCCAATTAATCCCTCAAACAATTTTGCTTACCGTTGTAAATCAAAATCATAGTTTCAATTTAGGTATTTTTGAATTACATGCCAATCTCTCAATTACCCATATAATTTGTGATCATCTACGCTTATCTCTAAGTCTTGCAGAAGCATTAGGCATACATAAATTGAATACAGATTGAAATCATATGAATTGGAATACGAAGAATGATTAATTGTACATCCTTAGCCCTAAGAAAAGAGTTTAATGTGCCATAAGGATTATTGTCATCATGTCACACATCATAAAATCAATGCCAAACATAAAAGATATTAAAAGTGAAAACTAGGGATTTAGAAATTACAAATTAGTTCTCACTAGGATTGCTAATTCTTCCTCCCAAATCTACAGATTCGATTGCCCTTGATGAATTTGACTCTTGATTCCCAATGAAATCTCCCTAAAGAGTTCTTCAAAATCTCTCAAAAGGTATGTCAAAATCTATCTATCCAGAGATGTACCCAAATCCCCTAGAATACCTATTTAAATTCCTAAACAATTGAAAGATTTGAGCCTTATAGGGGATAACCACGGCCAGTGGTTCGGGTTCTATTCCTTTTTAAACCATAAATTCGTATTTTTTATAACAAATAGGGCCAACCACGGCTAGTGGTTGTAACCACGGCCAGTGGTAGGTTCTGACTTGCTTTGCTTTGCTCCACAATGCCAACCACTGGAAGTGGTGGCAACCACGGCCAATGGTTGGTTCTACCACCAATTTCCTTCAACCTTGCCAAGATACACTCCCAAGGGTCTCAAAGGTCTCTTCTTTCATCCACTTTACCATTTTCCCTCAAAATAGACCTAGAACATCATTAATCCTACAAAACATAGGAACAACCAAGCAGTATGTGTGGAAAGCAATCAAAATCAAGGGAATTGGGCAGAAACAATATGCAAAAACCCCAAAAAAATAGACCTAAAAATAACCAAAAACAACACAATAGACACTTATCATTCATCGTTGGAGAAAATCAGCCATTTTCCTTGGAAAAATTTGATGAAACTGTAGGCACAACCCTACAATTCCTTTCTAAGCATGGCTAAAAAAAATCTTGCAAAAATTCAACTCCTCATTTTTGTCATATTTTCGTGAACATTAGTCTTCAAATTTGGCCAAAAAATTATCGTTGGAGAAAATCAGCCCTTTCCCTTAGAGAAATCTAATGAAACCTCAGGGGCAACCTTACAATATCTTTCTAAGAATGACCGTAAAAAATCATTTAAATATTCAACCATTCAATTTTGTTATATTTTCGTGGGCTTCCTTCAAATTTGGCTAAAAATTCATCATTGGAGAAAATTTGCCCCTTCCATTGGAGAAATCTGATGAAACTTCAGGGAAAACATCATAATACCTTTCTAAGTATAACCGTAAAAAAAATCATGCAAAAAATCATTTGCTCGGTTTTGTCATATTTTCATGGGCATTAGCCTTCATATTTAGCTAAAAATTCATCGTTGGAGAAAATTCACTCAATCCCTTGTAGAAATTTGATGAAACTTTAGAGACAACCTTACAATGCCTTTTTAAGCATGGCTAGAAAAAAAATCATGCAAAAATTCAGCTGCTCATTTTTGTCATATTTTTGTAGACATTAACCTTTAAATTTGGCTAAAAATTTATCGTTGGAGAAAATCGGCCTCTTCCCTTGGAGAAATCTGATGAAACTTCAAGGATAACCTTACAAAGCCTTTCGAAGCCCGGCTACAAAAAATTATTTAAATATTCAATCGCTCAGTTTTGTCATATTTTTGTAGGCAGCCTTTAAAGTTGGTTAAAATTTCATGTTGGAGAAAATACCTTCTATCGCTTGGAGAAATCCGATAAAACTTTAGGGACAACCCTATAATGTCTTTCTAAGAATGGTAAAAAAATAATGTAAAATTCAACCGCTCAGTTTTGTCATATTTTCGTGGGCATTAGCCTTCAAATTTAGCTAAAAATTCATCGTTGGAGAAATTCCCCTCCATCCCTACAAAGCCTTTCTAAGCTTAGCCGGAAAAAAATTATGCAAAAATACAATTTCTCGTTTTTGTCATATTTTCGTGGGCATTTTGCCTTCAAATTTGGCCAAAAAATTATCGTTGGAGAAAATCATCCTTTTCCCTTGGAGAAATTTGGTAAAACTTTAGGTACAACCTTACAATGCCTTTCTAAGCATTACCGCTCAGTTTGATCATATTTTCGTGAGCATTAGACTTTAAATTTGGCTAAAAATTCATTGTTGGAGAAAATCCGCTCCATCCCATGCAGAAATATGATGAAACTTTAAGGACAACCGTACAATGTCTTTCTAAGCATGACTGCATAAAATTATTTAACATTTGAACCACTCTGTTTTGTTATATTTTCGTGTACATTAGCCTTCAAATTTGCCTAAAAATTCATTGTTAGAGAAAATTTCCCCCTTCCCTTGGAGAAATCTGATGAAACTTTAGAGAGAACCTTATAATGCCTTTCTAAGCATGACCGCAAAAAATCATATAAAAATTCAACCGCTCGGTTCTGTCATATCTTTGTAGGCATTACGCTTTAAATTTGGCTAAAAATTCATCGTTGGAGAAAATCTACCCGTTGCCGTGCAGAAATCTAACAAAACTTCAGGGACAACCTTACAATGTCTTTCTAAGCATGGCCGTAAAAATTCATTTAAATATTCAACCATTTGGCTTTGTCATATTTTCGTGGGCATTAGCCTTCTAATATGGCTAAAAATTCATCGTTGGAGAAAATTTGCCCCCCTTAGAAAAATTTGATGAACTTCAGGGAAAACCTCATAACACCGTAAAAAAGTCTTTCAAAAATTCATCCGCTTGGTTTTGTCATATTTTTGTGTACATTAGCCTTTAAATTTGGCTAAAAATTCATCGTTGTTGAAAATACGATCCTTCCCTTATAGAAATCTGATGAAACTTCAAGGACAACGTTAGATTGCCTTTCTACGCATGACCGCAAAAAATTATGCAATAATTCAACCACTCATGTTTGTCATATTTTGATGGGCATTAGCCTTCAAATTCGACTAAAAATTCATCGTTGAAGAAAATCTCTTCATTCCCTTAGAAAAATGTAAGGTTGTCGCTATAGTCTTGTTTGCTTTAGGGGATAACGTTACCGTGTCTTTCTAAACATGGCAGCAAAAAATCATGTAAAAATTCAACCGTTAGATTGTCATATTTTCATGGGCATGCCTTTATATTTGGCTAAAAGTTTTTCGTTCGAGAAAACCTACCCCTTCTCTTGAAGAAACCTGATGAAACTTCAAGGACAACCTTACAATGTCTTTCTAAGCATTGCTGCAAAAAATCATATAAAAATTCAACCGCTCATTTTTATCATATTTTTATGGGTGCCTTTAAATTTGGCTAAATATTCATCGTTTGAGAAAATATCTCCCTTCCCTTGGAGAAATCTGTTGAAACTTTAGGGACAACCTTAAAATTCCTTTCTAAGAAAGGCAAAAAAAATAATCAAAAATTTAACCGCTCGATTTTCACATATTTTATGGTCATTAGCCTTCAAATTTGGCTAAAAATTCATCGTTGGATAAAATTTACCTATTCTCTTGGAGAAATATGATGAAACATTAGAGACAACCTTACAATGTCTTTCTAAGCATAGCCGTAAAAAAAATTCTAAAATTCAACCATTCGATTTTGTCATATTTTCGTGGGCATAGCATTC
This sequence comes from Clitoria ternatea, assembly GCA_037962975.1. NCBI lineage: Eukaryota > Viridiplantae > Streptophyta > Magnoliopsida > Fabales > Fabaceae > Clitoria > Clitoria ternatea. Next base: position 114,510,000 of record CM075674.1, on the reverse strand, counting down.
AAATTTGGCTAAAAGTTTATCGTTAAAAAAATGTACCCTTTCCCTTGCAGAAATATGATGAAACTTCAAGGATAACCTTACAACACCTTTTTAAGCATGACCGTAAAAAATTAATCAAAAATTCACCCGATTGATTTTTTCATATTTCCGTGGATAGTATTAAATTTGATTAGAAATTCATCGTTGGAGAAAATCTGCTCCTTCACTTAGAGAAATCTAATGAAACTTCAGTGACAACCTTAATATGTCTTTCTAAGCATGGCCGTAAAATATCATTTAAATATTCAACCGCTTAATTTTGTTATATTTTTGCGGGCTGCCTTCAAATTCGGTTAAAAATTCATCGATGGAGAAATTTACCCCTTCCCTTGGAGAAATATGATGAAACTTCAAGGAAAACCTTATAATGTCTTTCTAAACATGGCCGCAAAAAAATATGCAAAAATTCAACCTCTCAGTTTTGTGATATTTTCATAGGCATTAGCCTTCAAATTTTGGCTAAAAATTCATCGTTGGATAAAATCTACCCATTTCCTTGGAGAAATATGTTGAAACTTCAGGGACAAGCTTAGAATGTCTTTCTAAGCAAGGTAAAAAAAAAATCATGCCAAAAGTAAACCGCTCGATTTTCACATGTTTTAGTGGGATAAAATTTGGCTAAAAATTCATTGTTGGATAAAATATGCCCATTTTGTTGGAGAAATCTGATGAAACTTCTAAGACGATCTTACAATGCCTTTCTAAGCATAGTAGTAGAAAATCATGTAAAAATTCAACAACTCGGTTTTGTAATATTTTCATGGTCAATTAGCTTTTAAATTTTGGTAAAAATTTATCATTGGAGAAAATCTGTCACTTCCCTTGGAGAAATCTGATGAAACTTCAGCGACAACCTTACAATGTCTCTCTAAGCATGGCCGCAAAAAATTATGCAAAAATTCAACTATTCGATTTTGTCATATTTTCGTGGGCATTAGGCTTCAAATTTGGATAAAAAATCATCGTTAGAGAAAATTTGTCATTTCCCTTGAAGAAATCTAATGAAACTTCATGGACAACCTTACAACGCCTTTCTAAGCATGGCCGCAAAAAAATCATTTAAATATTCAACTGCTCGGTTTTGTCATATTTTTGTGGGCATTAGCCTTTAAATTTGGCTAAAAATTCATCGTTGGAGAAAATCTGCTCCATCCCTTGGAAAAATCTGATGAAACTTTAAGGACAATCCTATAATACCTTTCTTAGCATGACCAAAAAAATAATGCAAAAATTCAACCGCTCGATTTTATCATATTTTCGTGGGCATTATTAGCCTTCAAATTTGGCTAAAAATTCATCATTGGAGAAAATCTGCTCCATCCCTTGGAGGAATTTGATGAATTTTTAAGAATAATCCTACAATGTCTTTCTAAACATGGTAAAAAAAATTATGAAAAAATTCAACTGCTCGTTTTTATCATATTTTAGTGGGCATTAGCCTTTAAATTTGGCTAAAAATTTATCGTTGGAAAAAATCTGATGAAACTTCAGAGACAACCTTACAATACCCTTTGAAGCATAGCCGCAAAAAATCAACCGCTCAGTTTTGTCATATTTTTGTAACATCCGCGTAAATTTATTTAAAAATCTATGATTGGCGGAAAATTATTGATAATTTTCTTCAAATTAATTTTTATATTTTTAGAAATCATTATTAATTAATATTAATACAATTTTAAATAATTAGATGTTATAAATTATTTTAATTAATCAACCAACTAAATAATTTTATAACATCTAATTATTTAAAATTGTATTTATAAATGATTTCTAAAAATCTAAAATTTAATTTATAGACAATTATCAATATTTTCCACCAATCATAGATTTTTAAATTAATTTACCCGGATGTTACAGTGACGATGGTGGTGGTGGTTACTGTGGCGCGGTGATGGTGATGAGGGAGGTGACGGTGGCGGCGGTGGTGGCAGGGGAGGAATGATAACTATGGTGGTTTAGGGTTTAAAGTTATGATGGTAGTATGGTGGTGGCAGTGGCGGTGGAAATGGTTGTCGTGGTAGTGGTAATAGCGACAGGGGTAATGGTTATGGTAATGGTAATGAAAATGGTGGTGGCGGTGACAGTGTCGGTGGCCATAACAACTATTATAGTGGTGGATGTGATAATTATGGTGATGGTAATAATAATGATGACGGTAATGATAATGATAACGATGGTGGTAGTGGTGGTGACATTGATAGTGACCATGAGGACTATTGTGAATGGTGAGGGTGACAATGGCAGTGACGACAATGACGACGACGATGATTTGGGGGGTTCCCATAGTGCTAGTGGTTGTGGTTGCAATGGTGGTGACAGCAGTGGTGTGCTGGTCTTAGGTTTAGGGTTATGGTGTTGGTGTTAGTGGTGGTCGTGGTTATGGTGTTAGTGGTGGCGATGATAATGGTTATAATGGTGGTAATAGTGATGGTTGCATAGGTGAAGGTGGTGGTTATCATTCTAGCAATGGTGATGATGATAAGTTAATGTAGTGGTGGTGGTTGTTGTAATGGTGGAGGTGTCCATGATGATTGTTGTAACACCCCTATTTTTATTTTAATTACAGAAAATTTTTTATATTAAAATTTTGAAGGAATTAGATTATAGTTCTTTAAAACTTTTTAATCTACGTATTATTTATGATTTTTTGGAATTTTGGAAATATTTTAATAAAATTAAAAATATTTATAAGAAAGTGAAGTTAAATTATAAGAAAATTTTCTAAAATCCATTTCAAGTAGACTTATCTAAAAATGACCGGTTTGAGTAAAATCTTAATTTTTACCAAATGTAAAAAAATTGGAAACGTACCAATAAATTTTTATAACAGAAAATTTTAGATTTTTAAAATTTAAACTTTATATTACTTATTATAAAATTAGTGAGGACTCATATAATATCGCTAAATTTTGAAAAGGACTAATTTTGAATATTTAAAATATACCGAGTGAATGGTTACTATTTGGCTTAATAATTCAGCCGACATTTACTATGCAAAATACTGTGCATGAACGAAAATTTCAAATGTTGCACAGTAACCAGGAATGAAATTTTCAAAATTGCATAGTATTTTTATAATAAAATATTCAAATGTACTAGTAAAATTTTTTAGTATAAATAGAGAGGCGAGGAACGAAGTTTTTCATCGAAAATTTGAAAACTTAGTAGTGTTGGGAGGAGAGTACTAAGTGAAGAGAGGAAGATATTTTCCAAAGGAAAGAGGTTCTATAAAAATTTTGAGGTAATAATAAATTTCTTTTATATTCTTTTTATGATTATAAAGGTTGTTTTTATATCACTTAAAAATCTATTATTATACTGAATATAATATTATTTTAAGTTACTATTCTGAATAGTAAATTACTATGTCAACAGTAAAGTACTATTCTGAATTATAAATTATTATTTAAATAGTAAATTACTATTCAAATAGTAAATTACTATTTACTGTTACTATTTAGTGTTACTATTCATATTTTACTATTTATCGTTACTATTTATATTTTACTATTTACTATTACTATTCACATTTTACTATTTACTGTTACTATTCATAGTAACTATTTAAAATTTACTATTTAGTGTTATTATGCATAATTACTTTTTACCTTTTGTTTTAAGTAGTAATCTAAATTTTCATCTTATAACTATATTAAAATGAAATTGATATATTTTAGAACTCGAAGACAAGGCGCGTACGGACTTTCCATAATGAATCAAGAAACAAGAGATAAGGGGGAGTGAGATAAGAATATAATATGAAAAGACATAAGAAATATGGGAGGAGTCCCCTACTCCTTTTAAATTTAATAATAATATTATTTTTAAAATAATAACTTTTTAACTTAAAATTTATAATAAACTTTAAATTAAGAATCTTGTGTAACTTACTCTGACATACCTCATACCTATGCAAGGACCAGGACTTTTATAACCTATACGAACTGGACTAAACCTATGCAAGGACTTGGACTATTATGACCAATATAGACTGAAATATACCTATGTGAGGACTGGAATTATATGGACTTACATAGACCTATACGAGAAAATGGACTATAAGGAGTCAAAATCAATTTTAAATAACCATTAAATTTTGAATTATATTTATGAATAATATTTAATTGATTTGATTTGATTTGATTATAATTAATAATATTTGATTTTGATTAATGATATTGTGATTTATAATATTAGACTGTGATAAATGATATGTAATTGTGATTGATGATACTTGATTGTGATTGATGATCTTGTGATATGGAGTTGAGCATATAGCAAGCATGACGGAAGGCTAAAACTCAGTAAGAATTTTCTTACCTTACTCTTTAAATTTTTATTTAAGAAAAAGTATTTTATAATCATTTTAATCTTTTGTTTCTTCTTAGAAATTATTTTCATTAACTTTCCTTTTAATCTTTAGAATAAAAATCTAGTATTTATTTTAGAAAGAAGACTGATCCGGTCCTAACACCGGCCCCCAAGAGCATGGCTTTAATGCTTTGCCAGGTCAGCATTTCGAACGAGGTAAATACGCTTCAAATACGGAGTATATACGACGAAGGCAAGTAACTCCGCCTAGGCATGACACTCCGCCTAGGCATGTTACCCTGCCAAGGGTCATAACCCCGCCAAGACACGTTACTCCGCCTAGGCGTGATACTCCGCCAAGAATGCGTCACATCAATGGCTTCAGAAAGCAAGTGGGTGTGTCAGCGGATTATGCGGAAAAGGTGATTATCCTCTCTTCTTCCTAGAGGATCGTACTCTGATAATTGACCTACCCTCCTGACACATTCTGAAAGTTGAGCCACCTTGATTGACACAATACACACGCTATCAGAGCCAAGGGACCCACCTGCATCCAACGACTCATTTTTCTCACGTACAACTATAAGAAGCATATATCAATTCATGGGCACGGTATCGTTGTTCTATCTCACACTTTTTACTATTACTTCGCTTAAGTATTCACTGAGTTCTTACACTCTTCTAACTTGAGCGTCGGAGAATCTTTGCAGGTGGCACCACCTTTCGCCCCCCTGCAACGCGAATCGTTGGTGTGAAGGATCTCCAAGACAACAAGACCGGCCTCTCCCACTGAGAGACCGGATTAATACATCGGTTTCTCACAGTTCCGGTGTGCAAACCCTAAAAACACCTGCATTCTTGTGGCTGGTCCCACACCGGATCCTAGACCCCGGTCCAGACCAGTTCATTGGCACGCCCAGTGGGACTCGTTAAAGTTATTCCCACCTCTCGTTTAAGAAGTTTGGTCTCTTATTATGAAAGGGAATGGGAGAAACCAACCAGATGGGCACGTGGAAGACATCACTGCCCAGGAACAACCAGTGAACAGGCACTTAGCTCTCGAGTCGCCTGTAGAAAGTTCAAGAAGAATGGTGCAGGTTTCAGCACCAAATCTAAAGGAATTGAAACGTGAAAGAAAGAGTGTGGAGGAGAGAGCCATGTCTCTGATCAAGGGGACACATCACACAACCGAGGGAGAAAAATCCTCTACCCCCCAGTATTCAAATATCCCCACATTTGAAGTGATAAGAGCAGATCCAGATCGGGTTTTACCAAGAAGGTCTAATGAGTCATAACCCTGACTCATCTCTCTTTCTCTCTTTTGTAATTCATAATTAATGAAATACTCTGAATGATTCACCCATTGTCTTTATGATTTTATTCGATGCACAACACTGTTGTGACAAGATACTTTCAGGACGGATGATCCTAACAATGTATCCGTTGTTAGCGATGAACCTCTTCGAAGGTGCAACTGGGTGAATCATCCCATTCGAAGGCCCAGATTGTAGGATTAAACCGAACTCTGGGTACGGTTAGTAAGTTTGGCTGAACACCGGTGAAGACCTGAGTTGTAGGATTAAACCGAACCTCAGGAAATGGGTTGTAGGGCTGGTCCTTTTTCAAGGCCACAAACCGAACCCCATTCGAAGACTACATGGGTTGTAGGGCTGGTCCTTTTTCAAGGCCACAAACCGAACCCCATTCGAAGACTACATGGGTTGTAGGGCTGGTCCTTTTTCAAGGCCACAAACCGAACCCCATTCGAAGACTACATGGGTTGTAGGGCTGGTCCTTTTTCAAGGCCACAAACCGAACCCCATTCGAAGACTACATGGGTTGTAGGGCTGGTCCTTTTTCAAGGCCACAAACCGAACCCCATGCGAAGGCTTGGGCGCAGTAGGCTGGTTCATACAGAAAACCGTGTTGAACCCCGAGTAACGGGCGCAGTAGGTTCAGGATTAGCCCTGATCTGAACCCCGTGTTGAAGGCTTGGATTGTAGGATTACACCGAACTCCAAGTACGGTTAGTAGGATCGAACCGAACACCGTGTGAAGGCTGGTGAATGAGTGAAATCCAACACCAGTTGAAGAAGAAACACTTCCCCAGGACGGATGCCCTCAATCACATATTCTGTGAGTTGACGAGGTAACTCCTGGCGCGGACAATTCCCATCATCATCCTTATGATGGAAGTCTTTGAAGACTCAATCCGACCTCGATATTGATTACGCTGAACGGATTATTAAATGCCTTCCTGCATTCAATCTTCACTCTAACTTTGAATTGATTATCCATGGCAGAACTTGTTCTCATGCAGATAAGACAACGGCTCCAAAACTGAAGCACAGATGCATAACTCTTTATTCCATAAAGATCAACCAACATGCAACAACACTTCGCAAACGGAGTCAATAAAAACTCCTTGGCAGGAACAATTGGTGTCACAGCTATATGCTGCACCATACCGCCTCAAAGGTTTAACCAATTTCTTGCAGGAACAATTGGTGTCACAGCTATATGCTGCACCATACCGCCTCAAAGGTTTAACCAATTTCTTGCAGGAACAATTGGTGTCACAGCTATATGCTGCACCATACCGCCTCAAAGGTACAACCAATTTCTTGCAGGAACAATTGGTGTCACAGCTATATGCTGCACCATACTATCTCAAGGGTAAGAACCAATAAAATTCTCACAGGAAGAATTGGTGTCACAAGCTATATGCTGCACCATAGCCATCCTGGATTCAACAATTCTCATTTGATCAGGAGTTATATTCCGGTCCAAGTTCAAAAGGATGAACACTCCATCCAAAGCTTGACTCCGCCTTCTTACGGAATCCAACTCCTTGGAAATTCCTAAGAGGCTACTCCGCCTTCTTACGGAATCCAATTTCTATGAAATTCCTAAGAGGCTACTCCGCCTTCTTACGGAATTCAACTCCTTGGAAATTCCTAAGAGGCTACTCCGCCTTCTTACGGAATCCAACTCCTTGGAAATTCCTAAGAGGCTACTCCGCCTTCTTACGGAATCCAATTTCTATGAAATTCCTAAGAGGCTACTCCGCCTTCTTACGGAATTCAACTCCTTGGAAATTCCTAAGAGGCTACTCCGCCTTCTTACGGAATCCAACTCCTTGGAGATTCCTAAGAGGCTATTCCGCCTCCTTACGGAATTCAACTTCTTGGGGAAATTCCTAAGAGGCTACTCCGCCTTCTTACGGAATCCAACTCCTTGGAAATTCCTAAGAGGCTATTCCGCCTCCTTACGGAATCAATCTCATTGAAATTCCTAAGAGGCTACTCCGCCTTCTTACGGAATCCAACTCCTTGGAGATTCCTAAGAGGCTATTCCGCCTCCTTACGGAATTCAACTTCTTGGGGAAATTCCTAAGAGGCTACTCCGCCTTCTTACGGAATCCAACTCCTTGGAAATTCCTAAGAGGATATTCCGCCTCCTTACGGAATCAATCTCATTGAAATTCCTAAGAGGCTACTCCGCCTTCTTACGGAATCTAACTCCTTGGAAATTCCTAAGAGGCTATTCCGCCTCCTTACGGAATCAATCTCATTGAAATTCCTAAGAGGCTACTCCGCCTTCTTACGGAATCTAACTCCTTGGAAATTCCTAAGAGGCTACTCCGCCTTCTTACGGAATCCAATTCCATTGAAATTCCTAAGAGGCTACTCCGCCTTCTTACGGAATCCAATTCCATTGAAATTCCTAAGAGGCTACTCCGCCTTCTTACGGAATCCAATTTCTATGAAATTCCTAAGAGGCTACTCCGCCTTCTTACGGAATCCAATCCGTTGAAATTCCTAAGAGGCTACTCCGCCTTCTTACGGAATCCAACTCCTTGGAGATTCCTAAGAGGCTATTCCGCCTTCTTACGGAATCCAACTCCTTGGAGATTCCTAAGAGGCTACTCCGCCTTCTTACGGAATCCAATTTCATTGAAATTCCTAAGAGGCTACTCCGCCTTCTTACGGAATCCAATCTCATTGAAATTCCTAAGAGGCTATTCCGCCTTCTTACGGAATTCAACTCCTTGGAAATTCCTAAGAGGCTACTCCGCCTTCTTACGGAATCCAATCTCGTTGAAATTCCTAAGAGGCTACTCCGCCTTCTTACGGAATCCAATCCGTTGAAATTCCTAAGAGGCTACTCCGCCTTCTTACGGAATCCAACTCCTTGGAGATTCCTAAGAGGCTATTCCGCCTTCTTACGGAATCCAACTCCTTGGAGATTCCTAAGAGGCTACTCCGCCTTCTTACGGAATCCAATTTCATTGAAATTCCTAAGAGGCTACTCCGCCTTCTTACGGAATCCAATCTCATTGAAATTCCTAAGAGGCTATTCCGCCTTCTTACGGAATTCAACTCCTTGGAAATTCCTAAGAGGCTACTCCGCCTTCTTACGGAATCCAATCTCGTTGAAATTCCTAAGAGGCTACTCCGCCTTCTTACGGAATCCAACTCCATTGAAATTCCTAAGAGGCTATCCCGCCTCCTTACGGAATCCATTAATGACAGGCGTGACAAGTAAAGACAAGCAATAGATGCATGAAAACACTTGTCCGTAAATTCTGCTCTAGCAAACACCGCCTAAACCCATGCCTATAAAAGTTAAAACTTAAGTGTTATAGCTCATTAAAGTGACTCCGCCAGTCACTATAACAAGCTAAGAGGCTAATGATCCGGTCCTAACACCGGCCCCCAAGAGCATGGCTTTAATGCTTTACCAGGTCAGCATTTCGAACGAGGTAAATACGCTTCAAATACGGAGTATATACGACGAAGGCAAGTAACTCCGCCTAGGCATGACACTCCGCCTAGGCATGACACTCCGCCTAGGCATGTTACCCTGCCAAGGGTCATAACCCCGCCAAGACACGTTACTCCGCCTAGGCGTGATACTCCGCCAAGAATGCGTCACATCAATGGCTTCAGAAAGCAAGTGGGTGTGTCAGCGGATTATGCGGAAAAGGTGATTATCCTCTCTTCTTCCTAGAGGATCGTACTCTGATAATTGACCTACCCTCCTGACACATTCTGAAAGTTGAGCCACCTTGATTGACACAATACACACGCTATCAGAGCCAAGGGATCCACCTGCATCCAACGACTCATTTTTCTCACGTACAACTATAAGAAGCATATATCAATTCATGGGCACGGTATCGTTGTTCTATCTCACACTTTTTACTATTACTTCACTTAAGTATTCACTGAGTTCTTACACTCTTCTAACTTGAGCGTCGGAGAATCTTTGCAGGTGGCACCACCTTTCGCCCCCCTGCAACGCGAATCGTTGGTGTGAAGGATCTCCAAGACAACAAGACCGGCCTCTCCCACTGAGAGACCGGATTAATACATCGGTTTCTCACAGTTCCGGTGTGCAAACCCTAAAAACACCTGCATTCTTGTGGCTGGTCCCACACCGGATCCTAGACCCCGGTCCAGACCAGTTCAAAGACATTTTATCAAAATTAATTTATAAAAAGGTTGAAATAATTAAATTCTTGAATTTAAAAAATTATAGTTTTAAGTATGTTTAGTTAATGAATTAAGAATTATTCTCTTTTAGTAAAATAAAATTTTTAAAAGAAAATTATTTTATTTTTCAACCTAATAACTACAGATATTTGAAAATAATTGAGATTTCTAAATTCGATCGTGATAAGATTCAATTTGAGAAAGATTATGTAAAGTTTTATATGAGAAAATTTTGAGATATTTAAGGCTTGGAAACTCAATTTTGGTGAGATTTGAATTTGAAAATTGTTACAATTTTATTTCTGTATGACAGAAATTTAGAGAAGAAATTGAGGAAATGTACAGTTTATTTAGATGATATTATAAACCTTTATGGTATTTAATAATTGAGTTTTTAAAAGCTTTAATCAACTAAATACTCGAGTAGTTCATGCATCATGAATCATTAAAGTGAAATAAAATGATATTGTCTGGGGTCGCTGAGGATACATTAGAGGAGACTTAATTGCGAGTCTTGGGATGAGAGGGTGTGAAAGGGTGCTTCAGGGGACCTGGGGTAGCTCCCTAGTGTCGGGTACTTTCACAATAAAAACATTCTCAATGTGACTAGTCTCTAAGTGTTTCCATGCTAGTTGAGTTGTTCATGTTATTATTATCCAGACTTATGGAACAATATAAACTCCCGGTTGGCCCAGTGCAAATTAAAATTTAAGGGCCCACATATATAGGTAAGTTATGATGAAGATATTGCATAACATTCATGCATTCATAATTAATTGTGTATGTGATTGTGACTGATATTATTATATATTAGTTTGTGAAAACCCTTTGTTGCTTATGTCTCATTCAGGAATATTCTGTTTCTCACTCCTTTCTCCGTGTTTTTCTTTCATATGTTTTGAATTGATGGTTCAGAGGGAAGGATCGAAGAATCTCGACAGTAAATATAACACGTTCTAGAAAGGGAGCTCGGTATGAATACCGTGGTCCAATGAATAAATAATGTTATTAAGTAACTGCTTCTGGGCCATGGAGTTTCCTCTCTTTCTTATAATGTTTAATATTTATTTTCTTCGGATGAATGTAAAATTTCTTTATAAAGTTTTAATAATATTTATGAGGTATTTCAGAAATATTATATGTAATTTATTCCGATAGTTTCTTTTTAACAATTATATTTTTTTAAAAAATTATAAATTTTTTTCTAGAATTTATTAAAATGTAACAGAGGGTGTTACAATTGTAATGGTGGTGGTGATGGGGAGGGGGGGGGGGGGCAGTGACAATGATTTTGGGCTTAGAGTTAAAGATTTATAAAATTAAAAGCAAAAATTAAGAAACCATTTCTAAATTGTCAACATATTTTTGATTGTACCAAATTAAGATTCTTTATATAGTATGTAAGTTTTATTTAAACATGAAAATAGCCTCTACCATTACTTGTCCTCCTTTGTTTAGTAGGAAAAGAGTAAAATACATGCCTACGAAAGAAAATGCACAAAGAAAAATTTTCCAATGTTTAGTTGTAAGAAAAGTTTTCTTTCATAAAACAACCTATATATATTTTTATTTATACGTAATGCTGTATTTGCTTCCGCGAAAATTGAAGGGTACTCACGTAGTAATATTTCATATTCTGGACTTGTAACATCATTAATTTTATATGCAACAAAAATTAATCATAAAGTCTAAAATTATAATATTCTAGAATCTATGTTTAAGGAACAACTACATCAATATATAAATTTTATTATTTATATATAGTTACATTGTATCATATCATAAAAGAGATAATTAAAAAATATTTATCATATTATACCGAAATAAAATGACAATAATTATCAAGGAATGGATTTATTAAAGTTTGACCAAGAAACCGTAAATTAGTAATTTAAACGGTTCTATAATCGGTCTAATTTATAAAATATTAACGTTGAGTCAATTACTCAACAAACAAAAAGATTTCAAGGACTAAACTAAAAAACCCTTAAGGAGCAAATTCTAATTTCAAATTTCTTAAAAGTAAATTTATATTTAAATAAAAAACATTACACATGTCAATGATACCTAACCATTAACTAACAGAAAGTCAATGACACAACTTAATTCTAAAACAAAAACATTTCAAGGACTAAATCCTAAACCCTAAATCTAAATCTTGAAATTGTTAACAGCTAATTTTATATTTAAATCTAAAAAATATTACTCTTTTACTATTTAAAAGGGTGTTATAGTTGATACGCATGAAACACCCCATATATTTTCTCTTGTAAAATTTATTAAAACTAAACTCATTAAAACATATAATTCCAATTTTCATTGTTTTCCTATACACCAAACATAAATTTTCAATTTCATACTATTTTCTTTCTTAAAATTTTCTTTTTTGTTATTTTTTCTAATTCCTTTCACGTACATCAAAACAAAACCGACTATGCATTATACTACATAAACAATTAGCCTACAATAGTGTATGACATGTTATATTTAATTGGATATCGTATCATCGATAATAGAAATTGAATTGGTCTGATCCGGGATCAAAGATCTGGAGTGGGGACCAGCCTCAAAAGTCAAGGATAGAAGTGTTTGTACACCGGTGCAGTGGGTATCTGGTATTTTAATCCGGTATTCGGCCAGTCGGTACTGTGATAAAAAGCGACGTCGTTAGAAAGGAACCAGTCCAAACTCGACTCGCTATCAGAAGGGCTATTAGCCTCTGAACCAGAGGAAGGTATAGGGCGGGGCCTAACCACTGGCCGCCTTGAGGAAAAACCTTCCTCCCTTCCTGAATGACGAGACCTGGCACCGAAAGGACCAAGAGAAATCCTTCCGCCTCGATAATCAGTTGGTCTCTGAGGGTTACGCCCCCCTGTGCGAGGGACCAGTACGATTCTGCCTAGAACGCATGTTTAAGGTTTTATAAAAAATGAAGAAGAAACTAAGAAAGGAGAAGTGTGGTTACCTAAGAGTTAGGAGGATTGGAAGAGAAAGGGACTTCGCAAGGATAGCAGCAACAATCTTCTCAGATAAATTAAGCAGAGTTTTCCTAAGGTTGAAGCAAGTGAGTTGCAGAAAATGCTAAGTCCTTTATTTATAGTTTTGAAGAGGCATAACTACTTGCCAGAAGACGCGTCGTTTGTTAGGAAACGCAACCCCTCCAGAATCAAACACATCGTCGTTTCAAACCCCAAAGCGCGAAACGTATGTCTCTTGGAAGGAAAGTGAAATCGAATGGCCCCCAAAATTCAAAATTTTAGGCCCATTAACATGCTCGCGACGATTGATGAACCACGTGACAGGAAAATCATCATTACTCACGTGTTAATAGTCTTTAATGCCCATCATTGGAGGCGTGTAAATACATGGACGTTGCAGAAACTTGAAAGTGAGGAGTTACAAATTCCAAAAACTCTTGGGATTCTCTTGCAAGGAAGATTGTTGTCTGAATCCGATCTCCACAGCGCTAAAATGACATAAGAGATGATGGTCTCAGTCTGGTATTAGCGCCCACTAGAGAGCAGATTTAGCTTATATGAGCAACTCTATCAGTCCCTCACACAAGCTAGGGGACAGATGATCCGGTCTCGATATTGGTACCTGGGACCGATAGGTATTTGCATCCGTTCTCATTGTGCTACCGGCTTCATAGGTATACCTTCGGACTGTAAATCCGTATGAGGCGTTCTCTATACCGAAATGTCCAGGTCCTTACCTTGCACACCGGAAAGTATCCATGTCACCTGACAGAAGGTACAAGGTACAGCCGCAAGGAGAATACGCGAGAAACGCGGCTCCCCCCACGTCGTGTGTCAGAATCGTACACTGAGCAGTGTACTATTTGTCTCCTGGCCCCACCTGTGCCTAACGATTCATTCTCCATGCTCACCTATAAATAGTCGATTCTCACACTCATAAAAGGTTACGTTGTTCTTACTCTCGATACACTGTTTCATTGCTTGAGTTCTCTTAGTTTGAATTCTCATTCTGATTACTGACTTGAGCGTCGGAGAATCTTCGCAGGTGACACCACCTTTCGCCCCACTACAACGCGAAAGCTTGGTGTGTAAGATCTCTAGGACATCAAAACCGGACTCTCCCACTGAGAGTTCGGATTAAAATACCGGACTGTACCGGTGTACAAACACTTCTATCCTTGACTTTTGAGGTTGGTCCCCACTCCGGATCTTTGACCCAAGATCAGACCAGTTCATTCCGGATCATAAATTATTTTCAAAAACTTGTAAAAAGAACCCAAGGACCCCATAAAAGAACTGGCCACTTTAATGCCATTCATTCAATTGAAAAAAGGAGACACAATCTTAAAGAGTTGTTTCCAAAAGTTACATGTTACACTTAAAACGATGGAGCTGGATATAATAGAGCAGACTATCTCTACAACATAGCAATGCTACTAAAATAAGGAATAATATGCCCCCAACTTGCGCAGAATTTCTCCAAATTGAAGTGAAAGGGCAGCTATCAAATCCTCCTACAAGTTGCTCCCGGAAGCAGACACCTCAGTACTACAAACTGGGCAGACCTGCACACACAGAGCCAGGGGTTACACAACAGCTTCTCCACTGCAAATGACTCAAGAAAATTGATACATATGGCAGAGTAATTTTACTAATTTATGAATTGTTGATATGATACTATTAAATTTTTCAAATGAAACCTGAACTAGAGGGGAACTAGAGGTTTATTATGAAAATATAGCACAAATAGAAGTGTCAATGAGGTGTCCTGAACAATGAGGTGGAATAACCATCCAAAATTAACAATTAATTTAGACCAGTTATATATTAGTCTAGAATCTAGAATTTATTGCCGAGTGCATAGTAAACACTAAATCATGGATGATACCATTAATGGCAGTGAAATGTTTCAAACTCCAAGCTGATTTCTTTAAAAAGCTCAACACGACATATCAAATACACAGCTTTGAAAGTTTAGAAGATACAGATGTGAAACATGGGAATTGGATCAAAGACGGCTGTTAATTTACAGCTCTGGAAAATTTGAAAACAGAACATGGATTAGAAATATCAAATATGTGGTAATTAAATGACACAGAAAGATGGCATTGATTGCATAGCAAGGATCTACAGAGAACACTATCCAAGGTGCTTTGGAACAGAAAAGTTTAAGCCATAATGAAGCTTTCGATTGAAGAGTGAATGTAAAATGAAAGGAATTGGTAGAAGGCAAGACAGAAACAGATGCATTGATCAATCTAAGCTCAATTCATGGTATCATGCACCTCACAAGCATTCAGCCTCTATGTTGGACCTTGCAACCGGTGTCTACTTCTTTGCTGACCAAGAAACTAAATTAGCACCTAAGAAGAAGCGGGACCCTGAGGTAGACTTTGTCATTAGGGTCAGATGCCCAATCTGCATCATAGTATGCAATGAGAGAGATAAGAGTCTAAAGAGATCTTTCTGCAGCAGTAAGCCAAATGTTTTTGTACCCTTTAGATACTCAAGGATTCTTTTAACAGATTTCCAATAATGTTCAAGGGGCTGAGATAGGAACTGGCATGCTTTGTTTATAGCAAAGCTAATTTCTGGTCTAGTAATTATGACATATTATAGGGCTCCTACTACAGACCTATAGAGGGTAGGATCCTCTAGATAGTTGGTGCCCTCTTTACTGAGTTTGAGGTTTCCAATCATAGATGAGAGACTTGGATACCCAGAAAATAATCCGAGTTCCCCAACTGTTTGAGGGCAAAGGTGAGGTGAAGATTTTTTATGAGTGTTTTGAATAGAGGACGGGGAAGTTCCTGTTCTGATGATGTCATCCACATTTATCAAAACATAGATACAGTGATTGGCATCATGTTGTATGAACAGAGATGAGTCACACTTGCTAGACTTGAATCCAAACAATCTAGTATCACATACACACTTAAGGCTTGAGTGTGATTTCCTGCCTAGTGCGGGCATATGGTTATAATGGGTATTCACTACTCCCCTCCCAACAATAGAAAAAGACCATACTCATTTGTGTCATTTCATTTCTTTTCCAGTTAGTCACAACTTACACAGGTGTCTTACAAAAATCCAAAGCTGATCTTGTATCAGTATTGAAGGCAAAACAAGTAGAGTTGGAATCATCACTTGGTCTCTTGGATCAACACTCCCTCTGTTATTTGCTAACAAAACCAGTTGAATTTATCTCTTGCATCAATTGGGTTAAGACCTAAGTAGGATGAGGTGTATAAGCAAAATTCATATAAAAGTAGTTTTTTTTTTACCTATATTATATCAGTATAATAGGGCACTAGATATTGAGATTTACTTATCTTTCCAGTTGTTCATATATTATGCAGATTAGCCAAGAGACTTGGGAGGAATTTAACCCCATTAATGCAGTCCTGTTTCTATGCATTCGATATGATACAAGTTCCAAGTGAAGTGTAAGAACATAAGTTCTCTAATACATAACAACTAGAGCGAATCTAAACCAAGAAAGTTACCAAAAGGGTGTCAATCGGACATCATGAAATGCTACTGTTAGTGGCTGGAAAGGCAGAATCAATCCTCCTGGAAAAAAAAGAAAAGGGAAGAAGAAAGAAATGAAGCAGAACATTAATGTAATCAACAGAGAAAGTTGTGCATGTAGATATATTTTTCTATATTCAAGATTTTCATTATCAACAAAATTCAAGAGGTATAGGTAGGTATTGTAATTCAACCCTTTAAATTATCCTATGACGTTCTGCTATGCTCAATCACACTTCTCTTTCTTTATTAGTGAATACAAATAACATTTCCTAAAAGAATGTATATAAACTGCAATAAACATATAACAGGAAACATGGGAATGTATATAAACTGAAAAATTCACATATAAAATTAGTCTTCTTTTACCTACATTATATTAGTATAACAGGACACTAAATATTGAGATTTACTTACTTATTTTTCCAATTCTTCATATATTATGTTCATTTGATTGAAAAACTTGATGTTAATAAGTTTTTCTTTTCCTCCTAACATAAAACTTGAACAAATAAGAGTTAATGAAAGAAAAAACCATTTCAGTACATTGTCACTGCCTAGAATGGCAAGAAAATTGAAGGGAAATAAAAAAAATTCTCACATAAGTAACTTTCTCCTTTCATCAGCCATGAAATGACAACAGATGTGTTTTTCTGCGGACTTTTTTCTTTACCAAATCCATCAATTTGAAATGTAACTTCTATTTCCTGTAGCAGTTGCCATAAA
Source organism: Clitoria ternatea (assembly GCA_037962975.1). Taxonomy (NCBI): domain Eukaryota; kingdom Viridiplantae; phylum Streptophyta; class Magnoliopsida; order Fabales; family Fabaceae; genus Clitoria; species Clitoria ternatea. The sequence continues at coordinate 114,492,917 of CM075674.1, read as the reverse complement.
TGGTTGGCTCCATTAGATTAATCTTTCACTCCCAACAGTTCACAGACATGCATAGGAAATTTTCCCTCTACCATTAGAGCTTGGATACCTGAGGATGTTCTCTGATCCTTGGAAAATTTGACTACTGCATCCATTAAAATGGAGTAATTTTTATCATGGGATTCTGGTAAATATCCTGAATCAACCATCTCCTTAAAAATCTCAAATGCAGAGATTAAATTTAGATCAGACATAAAAGCACTTAGCAGTGCAACATAAATGAAGGAGTCAGCTTTCATTTCTTTCTGTTCCATCTTGCGTAAATAACAGAGGGCTGAAGTTGGCCTGCAGCATTTGCAAAGACCATAAATCAGTGCCATGTAAGCAATTCGATTAGGAGAACAACCTTTTCTCTCCATCACATTCCAGACCAAGACTGCATCATCAGGCCTTTCTGCTCTGCACAACCCATCCACTAAAGTTGTGTAGGTAATGACATTTGGTTTGCTGTCTTCTCCAGACATTCGAGAAAAAAGTGCCATAGCCTTATCAATAGAACCATTCTTGCACCAACTATCTATAAGCACATTGTAAGTCACAACTGAGGGAGAAAGACCCCTCCCTGCAATCTCATCTAGTAAATTTTCAGCCTCTGTGAATCGACTGGCCTTGCAGAGCCCTCTCATCAATATGTTGAAAGCAACCACATCTGGACAATGTCCACGGGAACACAAATCCCTGAATAATTTCAATGCTTGATCCACTTCTTGAATCTTCATCAAGCCACCAATTGCTGCAGAATAGGAAACTATATCAGGAAGGAAATCTTGTTGAACCATGTTGTCGAGGAAGTCAATTGCTTCTACTGCCCTCCCTTGATCACAAAGCTCTTTCACAAGAAGGGTGGAATGTTTTATCCACGGTTCATGCCCACAACCACGCATCTCCTTCAACATATTGATGGCTCCTAAAACATCCTTTGTTTTACACATGCATCCATATATTGAGTTGTAAGTGAAATGAGTTGGTTCAATTCCTGATTCTTTCATCTCCCTCAGGAGTTCACGGCTTTCCTCCAATCTGTTATAATTGCAGAGACCATGGATCAGATTGTTGTAAATCAAAACGTCAGATTTACCTACAAATCGTTTCATATCATTGAAGAGGCTCAGGGCAAGGTCCAACTGACCGTTTTTGAGTAAGCCATCAATCACAATGCTAAAGGAAGTGGCATTCGGAAAAACCAACCTCTTGACCTTGAAGAAACCATCCAAGTGGGCATCACCACCAGATTTGCTTTGGATCATCATCTGAAGAAGCTGACAGGCTTCATCTATCAACCCATCACCAACATAACCAGTCAAAATAGCATTATAAATCAAAACAACAGTTTGGTCCTCTTCCTCAGCCAAATTTTCCTCCAGTAACTTGGCAATCATATTTTTGTCCGAGAGACACGAAATCAACTTAGTAAGAATCCCAACATCCGGTGCAACACCAAACCCCTTCATTTCTGAAAGCAAGCTCAAGGCCTTATGAGTGTCTTTATTCCTGCACAGCCCTCCAATGAGAACATCAAACAAGGAAACATCAGGCACGAAACCAGCCTGGCACATTTTATCAAACAGTTGAAGGGCCTTGTCAACCCGAGTCTCTTTCACAAAACCATGAATCAAAACGCAAAAAGTCTTCTCATTTAACCTCATTCCATGTCCCTCCATCCTCTCTACCAACTCAAATGCCTTGTCCACCCCACCCCACTTGGTAAAAGACAAAGCCAGCATTGAGTAAACACGTTCATCAACCCACCCCTTTTCTTGCATCACATTAAAAACACTCAAAGCCCGATCAAACCTTCGAGCATTGCAATAAATCTGCATGACAGGGGTCAACGTGAACTTACCAACCTCCCACCCAAACCCCTTCATCTCCTCCAACCTCATCTCCATCAAACCAACAGACCCACTAGACTTAGATATAGCCTCCAACAAACAGTTGTAGCAGTAATCATTCGGAACACATAGACCCTTCATTCGCATTTCATCAAACAGGTGGTTGGCTTCTTGCACCAACCCAACACTTCCCAAACAGCGAATGAAGAAACCCAAAGCACCGGGGGTGAAGGAACAGGGGTGGGTGGATTGGGTGATGTGTTTGGCGAGAGCTCTGAGAGGGGTGGGTTGGTGGGAGCGGGAGAAGATAGAAGCCATGGCATTGTAGGTGTAGCAAGTGTGGTGGTAGCCATGGTGGTGTTGGTTTGAGGCCCAGTGGAAGAAGGAGTGGGCGAGTTTCCAACTACGGAAGCGCGTGAGGACGGATTCAACGAGGTGAGGGGTGAGAATTGGGGCGAAGTGGTTGAGTTCTGGGGTGTTGTTGTTGGGATCGGGGTGTTTGGTGAAGATGGAGATGAGGGTGTCAACAATGTGGAGTGTGGAAGCATCGGAATGGAAATGGGAATGGGAATGAGTGGTTGTGGAAAAAACGAATTTTGAGGAAAGAGCATAGAGTTTGAGTTTGTGGGGTGACAATGCCATGAGACAGTAACTAAGTATTCATTCATCGAACCATGTTGTTAGTGTTTTCTCTTCTTTTCTCATGTTTACGCACCGGCATGCATACATACAACGATACAAAAAATCCACTCCGAACATAACTAATTCAGGGTGGTTCAGGTGGCTTTTAGTTTTTAATTTTAAAAAATTAAAACTTATTTTTAATTTTACAGTTTTAAGTTTTAAAAATATATTATAAAATTTTAATTTAACCTCAATTACATTACATATAAACAACAATAACATTGGTGATGGTGATAACATCGAAGGTGGCAATGATAGTGGTGTAGTGGTGATGGTGATGGTGTGATGCTGGGGTTTAGGTTGATGGAGGTGACGGTGGTGGTGGTTATGGTGGCGTGGTGATGGTGGTGAGGGAGGTGATAGCAGCGACGATGATAGTGGTGGTGGTAGGAGAAGAATGATAGTTGTGGTAGTTTAGAGTTTAAAGTTATGGTGGTAATATGGTGGTGGCATTGGCAATGGAAATGGTTGTTATGGTGGCAGTGACAAGAGTAATGGTTATGGTGGTGGTAATGAAGATGGTGGTGGTGGTAACGGTGTTGGTGGCCATAACAACTATTACAATGGTGGATGTGATGGTAATGATAATGATGGCAATGGTGATGACATTGATGGTGACCATGACGACTATTGTGATGGTGGGGGTGACAATGACAGTCGCGGCAATGATGATGATGAGGTGAGGAGGTTCCCATGGTGCTAGTGGTTGTGACCGTGGTGGTGGTTTTAGGTTTGAGATTATGGTGTCGGTGGTAGTGATGGTAGCGGTTATGGTGTTAGTGATGGCGATGATAATGGTTATAATGGTGATAATGACGATGGTTGTAGAGGTGAGAGTGGTGGTTGTAATTATGGCAATGGTGATGATGATGATAGGTTAATAGTGGTGGTGATGGTGTCCATGATGACTGTGGTGGTAGTTGTAATATCGATGGTCCTGTGATGGTGGTGGTGATGAGGGATAGTGACGGTAATTTTGAGTTTAAGGTCAGAGGTTTATAAAAAAAATTAAGAAATGATTTTTTTGTCTTTAAATATGATTAAGGGTGTATTTATATACTTAACTTCATGAAGAACTTATGTAATAAGTTATACTTGAATGATGACTTATACTCTAAAATTGAATACAAAATTTATTGGAATAAGTTGAAAATAACTTAATTATAAATTACATCAATATATAAATTTTATTATTTATATAAAAAAATAGTTACGCTGTATCGTATCATAAAAGGGATAATTAAAAAATATTTATCATATTATACTGAAATAAAATGACAATAATCATCAAGGAATGGATTTATTAACACTAGTTTAACCATGAAACCGTAAACCAATTAATGACATAACTTAATTTTAAAACAAAAACATTTCAAGCGCTAAATCCTAAATCTAGAAATTTTTTTAAAAGCTACTTCTATATTTAAATCTAAAAAAATTACTCTTTTGATACTATTTAAAAGGGTGTTATAGTTGACACACCCCATATATTTTCTCTAGCAAAATTTATTAAAACTAAACTCATTAAAACAAATAATTCCAATTCTTATTGTTTTCCTATACACCAAACATAAATTTTCAATTCATACTATTTTCTTTCTTAAAATTTTCTTTTGTTATTTTTTCTCATTCCTTTCAGGTACATCCAAATAAAACCGACTATGCATTATCCTACATAAACAATTAACCTGCAATAGTGTATGACATGTTATATTTAATTGGATATCGTATCATCGATAATGGAAATTATTTTCAAAAACTTGTAAAAAGAACCCAAGGACCCCATAAAAGAACTGGCCACTTTAATGCCATTCATTCAATTGAAAAAAGGAGACAATCTAGAGAGCTGTTTCCAAAAGTTACATGTTACACTTAAAACGATGGAGCTGGAGCAGACTATCTCTACAACATAGCAATGCTACTAAAATAAGGGATAATAGGCCCCCAACTTGCGCAGAATTTCTCCAAATTGAAGTGAAAGGGCAGCTATCAAATCCTCCTACAAGTTGCTCCCGGAAGCAGACACCTCAGTACTACAAACTGGGCAGACCTGCACGCACAGAGCCAGGGGTTACACAACAGCTTCTCCACTGCAAATGACTCGAGAAAATTGATACATATGGCAGAGTAATTTTACTATTGTATGAATTGTTGATATGATACTATTAATTTTTTAAAATGAACCCTGAACTAGAGGTGAACTAGAGGTTTATTATGAAAACATAGCAAAAATAGAAGTGTCAATGAGGTGTCCTGAACAGTGAGGTGGAATAATCATCCAAAATTAACACAATTAATTTAGACCATAGTAGTCAATCCCAGATTGCGTCACGTCACGGCCGACCCCTAAACTGGGATCGCGGCGTCGCGAAGCAAATCGCGGACGCTATTTGATTCTATCGCGGGGGAACACATAAACATATATATGTAGAATCACTTAAAAAAACAGAAATATAACTAAAAACACTTCAAATACATACTAGATAATTTAAAACCAAGATTATAGGAATGAAAACATTGTCTCAAGACTCCCAACATGATCCAAAACTGTTGGGAGGCTGTTGCAGGTGGCAGCAGCTGGTTGCAGGTGGCTGCAGACTCTCAGGTGGCAATGTGGGTTCACCGGAGCTGATACAAGGTTGTCGGAAGAGATGTGCAAGCTGCCGGAAGTCAGGGAAGGGCTGCCGGAAGTCAGGGAAGGGTCGCCGGAGGTCAGGGAAGGGTCACTGGAGGTCAGCCGGCAATGGGTGTTGTTTTGGGGAAGTGGGTGAGCAGAGAAGTGAAAGGAGATGAAGCAGCAGCAGAAAGAAGAAGTGGGGAATCAGAAATGTAACCTAGATAAAAAGGGGGGAAAGGAAACTTACGGTTTTGCCCTTAAAAATTCCAAAACGACGCAGTTTTGGATGCATTATGCTGGCGCGGCCGCAACAGCCCGCGACCCGCAACGGCCATCTCTGCAACGCGGACCGCGAAAGCCCCGTCCCACCATTGCTCCGTGATGACACGCAGCGATTGCGGCCACAACGGCCGCGATTGACTACTATGATTTAGACCAGTTATAGATTAGTCTAGACTCTAGAATTTATTGCTGAGTGCATGGTAAACACTAAATCATGGATTATACCACTAATGGCAGTGAAATGTTTCAAACTCCAAGCTGATTTCTTTAAAAAGCTCAACACGACATATTAAATACACAGCTCTGAAAGTTTAGAAGATACAGATGTGAAACATAGGAATAGGATCAAAGACAGCTGCTAATTTACAGCTCTGGAAAATTTGAAACGGAACATGGATTAGAAATATCAAATTTATGGTAATTAAATGACACAGAAAGATGGCATTGATTGTATATCAAGGATCTACAGAGAACACCATATCAAGGTGCTTTGGAACAGAAAAGTTTAAGCCATAATGAAGCTTTCGATTGAAGAGTGAATCTAAAATGAAAGGAATTGGTAAAAGGCAAGACAGAAACAGATGCATTGATCAATCCAATTTCAATTCACGGTATCATGCACCTCACAAGCAAAACAAAACTAACAACCACATAAGAATATATAAGTATATTTACACCATTTTTCTCTTAGAATTCGGGCACAAAAGCATTACCCGCCCAGAACATAGAAGTGAAGGTATAAAAGACCTGATGGATCCATAAACTAGAATTTACACAAGGAAATTGAAGAATGAAGATTAATGGCTACATGAAAATATGTGAAATCATCACATGTATGCAGCCAAATATAAACGAAAAGGCAAAAGAGCATCAAGTGTGAGAAGGGAATAACCATACCTTGTTTATTTTCAACCAGTTGTTAATGCACTCAGGATGGTACAGATGTTTGCAAGAAAGAACTGTCAAGGACTCACCATCCTCATAGTCCACCCGGCAAATGACACACCTGAAACAGGGCCACAACAATCAGGCACCATGGTATATCATGAACACAGCTATGAGTAGCAACAGAATTTGCACATACGAATCATTGCTTCCATGCTGATTACTCCCAGTCTTATATTTGACTGAAGGCAAGCAGGCAATAGTATCAGTCGAGAGACCTCTACTCTCAGTTCCAACTACTTCACCTAATGCCAGTAATTCCTGAAACAATTGAAACTTACTCCTTAAACATGAGACAGAAGGGGACAGGCAGGACAGGTAGCATGACAAAAACATTGGTATAGATCATACTTACCTCATATGAAAGTTCATCTGGATCAACATCCTCCCAAGCATCCTGCAATAGCAGATTATCACAATGAAGTGTTAGAATTAGCAGTATTAACAGAGTTGCATTATCAACTATCCAAAGAAGCAGTATTAAATCTTAAGCAGTATTAAATCTTCTGTAATTACAATAATGCATCAATAACCAAGTGAAGAAGTTAAATCAGTGATATCGGATAGCCAACTGTTGGTCCCAAATATTAATATACCCCAAACTTCCAATTAATTTATTTATTTTCTAATAATCCTCCTTTTTCTCAAACATCCGAATGAAAGAAATTAGTCGTCTTTTATCTCCAAGGTTTTGACCCAGGTAATTCATGGGACTTTTTGTTTGCAAAATTATTTACAAATAAAAAAGATGCCATTGCCATAGAGCTTTAGACAGTTTTCAATATAGTCGCCACTAAGATAATGGAGCATGCCAAGCCTTTTAGAGTCTTGGCCACCACAGCAACAGGGGACTGTGATAGTGGCCAATATCCCATACAGGAAGAGACAAATTCTTGTTTTAACATCACTTCAGGAGGTCTAGCACCATCAACACTCACAATCCATTCCACTATAACACAAAGATAAGCAACTGGATAAATAAATGGTCTGCACTGTAGCCTGACATCCAATACATTTAGTTGCATCCCTAATTTGGATGATTCCTCTGTCTTGGTATCATTTCTTCAGGTGGGAAATAGTTATTTTAGGATTTTTCAAAACCAGGTTGCACATGACCCTACCCGGTTACATGCGTGACCCGGTTCAAACAGAATAGTGTGATTCACTTAGAGAACTGCAGTTCAGGCAATTCTGCCATGATTTACAGCATGATTCAAGCACCAAAGTAAGCCGAACTCCAATTCGTATCACCATGGCCCTTAATTTTATTGAATCACGTGTATTGCATCACAATCCATGATGCACCAATTCCGACACGGACACTAAACACAACACGGCTGATCTCTAAAACATAGGACACCGTATATGATGTGTATAAATAGAGAAAAAGAAACTCTAATAACAAAATATAAATAACATAACAAAAAACATCTAAATTTATAATTGGCATTTGCATAATATATGTATATTTGGCTTCTCGTCAAACTTTCAAAAATTTACATTTTTATCATGATATTAAACCCTAAAATATGAGTAGGAAGCATTATTTTTTTATATTTTATATTATAATTAAGTTAAATTAAAAAGGTAAAAATATATTTTTAACAAAATTAATGTGTTCATCTATATAGGGGTGTCGGCCTAAGCATCTAAGCTTTGTAGCCGTGTCAACTCAAGTGTCCAAACTCTACAGAGGTGTTGGCTTAGGTGTCCACGCCGTTAAGAATTGATATTTTAATTAGACACCTGTTGAGGAGTGTCAGACACATGTCGAAGACGTGTTGTGGAGGTGTCAGTGTTAGAAATCTATCCGAACTGAGACACTTCAAAGAAGAAAGGTATCCGTGCATCATAGATCACAATTCATGTGATACGGATAAAATCGCTTTCAAAAATTAAAATAACCACATTTTATAGTCATTTTCTCAACTTGGAAAGTAAGTGAAAAACAATCAATGCTTCCGATAAGAATCTTGAGAGAACCATACCACAAAAGCTAGTGATTGTAGTTGGGGAGACCAAGGCCTAACACCGTAATTTCATACTTCCAATGAGGGACTCAAGCCCCATACCTTGCAATAAGATCCTAGCATTATCGCTCCACAGTCCCAGCACCCCACAGTCCCCTTTGACTAGTCTCAGACAAACACTGTCACCACCTGAGTCGCTCGATTGCAATTGAGAGACATGGTGGAAGGCTTTGATACCAATTGATAAGAACCTTGAGAGAACCACACCACAAAAGATACCTATTGTAGTTGGAGAGCCTAAGGCCTTATAAAACCTACACAGTAATCCCATACTTCCAATGTGGGACTCAAGTTTCGTACCTTGCAATTGGATCCTAAAAGCTTCAGATTACCATATTAATAGAGATATGAATTCAAGGAAATATAATTTTATAAATGTGTGTTAATATACACTTACCTCTTGTTTCAATCTATAATGTTAATATTTCTTAAATTCTCACAAATGGATTCATTCTTTCCTTCATTTTGCAGAGTAAATATTAGAAAGTGAAAAGCTTAAGGCCACATTTAGTAAAAACAGAAAAAGATAACATAAAATGTTTTTACCTGAACTAAAATAAAGGAAGTTTAAAAAAATAATAATAAAGGACCAACTCACTAGGCTCGCCGAACTTTAGAGAAGGTAGACATATGAAACCTAGCCCTCACCAACTAAGAGGCTATTTCTAAGATTTGAACACAAAGACCACAAAATCACACAGCAACAACCTTACTGTTCCGCCAAGGCTTAGACAAGCTAAAAAATGAAAAGGAAAAAAAAAACTCAAAACATGCAACTTAGTATGATGCAATTAGTCAATCACTAATATGTTGATGAGCCATTGGAGAATTTTCCTCTTAGCAAGTATAGTTGCCGGACCTTTAGAAATGTCAACTAGTCCATTGACTACAAAGGACTATAACTTTTTTGACATCATTTCTTTTTGCAAGGTAGAGTAATGCAATAACAGCTCCACTGCAGCTTGAGGCTTCTACAGATCTCATTTTGTAAAGCATTTTTAATTGTGTTTACCCTTCATTCATTCACTATTTACTTCAAAGCAAGCCTCTACTCATCTCATCCATTGACCACCAGCAATATTTTGAACCGTTCCCGACATTTTCCAACATCCGAGCTCAAATGCACACACTGCTAAATCCAATTCTAACCCTCTGCTTGCAAGCCTCAATTTTTTCCTCAGTATAAGTTATGTTTTCTTGCACGACTGTAAGTATTAATTAATAATGTGTAAATCTTGGATACCTTTTATTTTTTTGGATGCGTGTGTAGCATAAATTGTTTATGTTTGATATGTAGGTTAATCACCAGACAAAAAATATGGGAGAGAAAACTTGGTGTTAGATCTTGACAGCCAAATGTCATGAAACCACTTTAAAGCAGTAACCAGCTATCAGAAGAAAAGGGAAAAAATCAGTCCCTTATAAATGAAATGATGAAATGGTAGGAACTTCTGCTTGAAGGAGTTTCCATTATGTTCCATCCAAATATACCATAAATCATACTCTCTTTTTTCTTACCTAAATTAGGACGTGGCAAGCATGCTGAAATAGAAGGACAGACCCAAAAGTTCTCCAAAATATCCCAGAAACATGATGTTAATACCTTGGCTTACCACAATTTGGAACGTAAGTTCCAAAACAATGGTCATTTGCAATCCAAAACGGTAATAGTAGTGTTCCAGTGTTCAGGCCATATTAGAGCACAGGAAAGTGACTTTTTTCCTATTCCAACATGCGGTTCGGCAATTCTTCTGCATTTGGAAGAGGTGGGGTGAAATTTTTTTAAAACAAAAACCTAACTGATGACGCACTGCATGAGTAAAACATATAGCATCATTTATAACATGTTTGTTATTCCATTCACTTTGCTTCAAACTCCATATACATTGTTTTCAACGGAGTTTTTTTGATGGAGAAATTTTTTCAATTCCACTGAACAGAGGGCCCAACAGGGAAACAAGCCAACCATCAAAGGTGGAGTTAAGAATATGGGCTTGAACCTATTGTGTTAGTGAAAACACAATAGCTATCTTACTTTATATGCTTATAATCATCACTACTTATTAGTACAATAGAAGTTAACATCTAGCAATCCAACGCTAAGCTAATTCCATTCCAAGATAATAAACTAAATGAATATACCCTTTCTAATTCTTGTACCAACAATAGTCCTGTACCATGTACTGGACTTAAACCTATTGTGTTAGTAAAAACAATAACTTTCTTGCTTTATATGCTTATAAGTTATAATTATCACTAATTATTAGTACACTAGAGGTTAAAGTCTAGCAATCCAATGCTAAGCAAATTCTGTTTCAAAATAGCTAACTAAATGAATATACCCCTCCAATTCTTACACCTATAACAGTCCTGTACCATGTACTGAATCGTATCACGAACCATGACAGTACTTCAAAAGAAGCGTGACTTCGCATCTCAAAAATGCTAAAACCCTAAAATAGAGACAATACTTAATTGAACATTGACATACACATGTCATCTACTATTAATTTAGTGAGTGCAGCGGTAGAAAGTAGAACTAAAGAACCTTGCTCTAGATGGATATATAATATATTGAAATTTTGGATTTCATACGGCCAATTGGTTTCATTTAATCAAATATGTAAAACAATCCCATGTAGCAGGATAATGATTGGTTATTTCCATAAGCATTAAAAAAAATTATTTTGAAGCCTAAGTTTCCACGGAATATCAGTAAACCTATCCTAATATGGAGTGTATAAAGAATTAAATAAAGTATCTTGTAATCTCCAGAGTGGTACAGAGGAGCAAATCCTGTCAACCATTTTAAAGGGTATGCATTACTTATCTACAAATACAATGATTCAATTGGATTTGTTGCCTTGCTGCAAGTTAGCTTTTTGCCTCTTGATCAAATTTTTTACCATTAGTATATTTGTTCTTAAAAATTTAACATTTGTCTCAAGAATGTAAAAACAAATAAGCTTCAAAATATTCATTTTGAGAGCAAAAACGCATGGCTGATGTTTAAAATTCTTATAAGAAACTACCCTCTCTTTGCCACATGGAAGTGATGAACAATACTAGTGTAATGGTGCAAGTGAAAACATAGCATTTTCACTGTTTTGCATGCACACACACAAACACAAAAATTTGGTGAATATATGAATATTTCAAGCTATTAACTTCAAATCAAGCTATCATGCCTTCAACTTTGCCTAACATGCATATTTCCATTGCAACGATAAATACATGAATATTTCACAATGTCATGTCAATTGGCTCTTCTATCTGACTTTGTTAAAATCCATAAAAGGAACCTAAGAAACATGCATAATGTAACCAAATAACAGCCTTCAAACCTAAAGCAATACGAACAAATCTCTGTAAGAAATTTATTGATGAGGCTGGGGTCAAAATACCCAGCACCTTCAGAGCTGGTTTGGTGCAATTAAATAATTTAGAGGTTTATGGTACTATTACACCTTGCAACCATGAATCTATACTCTATACTTGTTGAACAAATAGGCACACAGATATTTGAGATCCATTTTACTTCTAAGCAAATGATTCCCTCTTGCTACTAGAGTAGATGCAAGTGTATAATCACAATCAAAGTGGACAATTTTTGTTGCAATGGTCTCCCCTTCCTAGCAGTCTCTTGGTCTTGGTCTCATAAAGTTCTACAACGTATCCTCTCCCAGCAACAACATCAAATTCAAGAAATTGGGTTATCATAATTTCAAACACCTCTGAAAGGAGATGTAAATGCACAACATACTGATAAGCATTGGAAGGTTATAGAACCATTACATAACAGCTGCATACAATTGATATACAAGTAGATGAAAGTAAAGCAAGCACAATCAAGAACATCTTGATTCCCACCTCTATCAAAAGCTGAAGTATTAACGGTAAAGTTTCATAGTTTTCCTCGACAAGAATAATGAGGAGAAGGAAGAAGAAGCAATTGCACGTAAAAAAGAAGAAGAAATTACATGTAAAGGGGAGGTAATCTCAAAAGTGGATATCATGGGCTTGAAGATTGGTGAATGTTCTTGGGTTACTGGTGCTTTCTAACGCAGTAGCTTCAAAAAACAGGATGATTAATGCATCTGGTAATGGAAATATTCAGAAGGGGAGGACCTCATGAATGGGCTCTAGTGATTCTAATCAAACGACCCCAAGGACCAAATTCGGTTAAGAGTATGGATGATATTCATACAGTTCAACAGAAACTTATGCTTTGTAAGATTTACTACAATTTTTGGTTGAGTTGGTTCTCTCTGCATCAAGAAACTATGAGCAGAGACAAAGTTGATGTAAGTTGTGTGTTATTTACTCCGAGATTAAAGCTCCACACAATCCTAGGGAACCATGCTAGGGAATGCGTAAATTTTGTCTGCTTTACCTTAACTGGTACCTTTTTGGCATCCAGAAAGAGATACAAGGAAAAGAGAATACTCTAGAGTAAATTAATAAATCTCTCAAGCCACGGTATCTACAATAACATCCTTGACTACAAAACATAAATCATTCAGTCAAATATTTTATGAATTTAGTCTTATATCTGTAACAGATAACAAGTATGATAGATGCAAATGAAATTAACTATGTAATTCTAATAAAGTTTCAAAGGAAATAAGTGTTGGTAAGACCCTAAAATATGTCCATAATAATGGAAGTATCCACAGGTGCTATTTTCCAAGTAACTATAAAATATTATCCTAATTATATGGTACTGACTACAGTAGAGGTTTAACACCTCTTAAATGTTTGTTGCAATGTTACATGTGATTGCACATACTCACATACACAAATAATGTGCACATAAAATAGAGATATTTACCTGAGAATTAGCACCATGCTCCTCTATGTCCTCTACCTCTCCTGCAATTTAAAATGAAACCAGTGGTTCTGAGTCCTGACTAATTTAAAAACAATAAAAATCCATCAATTTACAGCTATATAACCAAGAAAATTTACGATCATTTATCGCGGCAAGAGCCAACAATCTAATTGACATCTCCCTCTCTTCGGCCTCTTGTAAGGCTCTTGCATATGCTTCATCACTTGAAAATACATCTGGATCAAATTCAATAATGGGATTATCATGTTCTCCAGCACTAGCATGAGCATGGGCATCAAATGCATCTTCATCATCATACTCCTCGTCATTCTCATCATCTTCATCATCATCCTCATCCACATCAGTACCATCATGTAGATCATCAAAATCCTCACCATCCTCATGCAAATAGCTACCGCCTTCCCAACTTCCATAATCACTTCCTTCATTATTCATTCTCAGCATCATATAAGCCCTTTCCTGTTCAATAATTAAAATGCCATTAAATAAATCAGAAAAATGTCAAAATCAAAACAAAAATCAACATTCATATTGATACATGTACAAATAGGGATGTGGGGGTGGCAGGGAGCCCATTGAAAACAACTTAGTGAATCCCAGTTTACAACAACAACCATCTCACAGAAACAACTTACTGAATCCCAGTATATAATAACAACTATCTAATGAAAACAATTTAGTGAATCCCAATATACAATAACACCCATTCTACATCTTTAATGTTTTCAGCGTGTATAAAACGTTGGTCAGATATCTAGGGCCCTTTTCATTTTGAAATTGAAACTGGTGAGGACTAAGGAAAAGTTTGATCAACGCTGCAAAGGTTTCAGTGTTTGAGGGTTGAGGCCCACAACTCTGTATCTTTTAAGAGGGAACAACTTGGGGGAGAATCACACCTTTTACACAGCTAACCAAACAGAGCTTCTTGTCAGACAGACATAGCTATTTATGAAAGATAGGTTGAATAGAAGATGGGGTAGGCCAAGAATATGCAGGTAGCACTAAACAGAACGAACCATTATATTTTGAGTTTAGTTAACCTCGGTGCTATGGGCTGAGTTTTTTTTATCGTAAGTTTAAGCGATTAAATGTATTAACTTCTTATTTGAAATGAAAGCATTTATTTCACTTTTATTTTTGTGACTTTAAACTCGGAATTAATTCTTGGCAGAGATATCATTATCGCCCGGTGTCAGCGACATGTCCTTTGGCATTGGCTGATAACGTTAGAATTTTCTTTTTCTAAAACAGTATAGGGTTTAACTTTAAGCAGTTTGAAGCATTCCGATACAGGAAACAGACACAGAAAACAGTTCCGATTCCTCGATAATCGCAAAGTATTCATCTAATTCGATCGCTAAAACTCACACTTCACTTCAATTTCATAAAACGCATGAAATTAAAGAAAAGAAGAGAAAGGAAAAGAACACAGCACAATGAGAATTGAGAAGGAGAAAGAGGAACCTAACCTGCTCCTGAAGGGTTCGAGCAAGGGCGAGGTCAGCATCGACCTGGCTGAGATTAGTGAAAGGGGTTCTAGAAGGTTGGCGAGGGTTTGGTGCAGATCCAGTTGGTTCTCCTTCGTCTTCATCTGCTTCTCGATCCCCTTCATCCTCCGCCTCGACTTGTTCAACCATGTGTTCCTCGTTGTTCAAATTATTGGAATGCTCTTCTTCTTCTTCTTCTTCTAGGTTGTGATTGTTCGATTTCACTCCGCCAGAACCCACTTTCACGGTGGCGTTGTTGTTGTTCGCGGCGGCGGTGGTATCGTTCTCCATGCGAATGAGAGAAGAATAAGGAGATAGGTGATCGAATTTGATAATCAACAATGAGAGAGCATATATTTGTGAATATAATTGTTAATTAGGTATATATTTATATTTTTTTCTCAAAAAAAAAGAATTAGGTGTACATTATTTATATTTATATTTAAAAAATAAAGAAATTGGGAATGGCGTTGGAAAGAAGGAGCAAAAACGAGGAAACGGAAGAAAATAAAAAAGAAAAGAAAAGAAAAGGTTGGGCTCCACAACTTTGACGCTCCGATTCAACGCGACCGTTCATCGATGCGGGTCCCACGTCAGATCAACGGCTCCTGTTGCGGATTCCGAATTAATTACAAACTTGCGGGAAAAGACAATTCTTTAATCTTTTCTTTGTTTTCTTGTAATGATTGTCTTGAGTAATTTACCCGTTTGCTGTTTACTTATTTATGTATTATTTTTTATTATTGTTATTACTAATAATTATAAAAATAAAAAAATCTAAAAATTAATATTCATATTTCATATTATTAAAACTCTATACTTTATTTGTCTGTAAAAATTTAATCATTACCATCATTTAACCAAACACCTCATCAATCATCTCTTTAAGTATAAACGTGTTATTGATAATTTTGTATTTTAAAGTAACAGTTACATGTTATTGATGTATTTATTTAGATTAATAGAATTAAGAAATCATTAGAAGTAATTCGCATTATTTTATTTTAATGCTTTCTAATAAACTCTTATGCACTCCTGCCACAAGGATTTATTGTGGCACATGGCACAATGACTCTTGTTTTATGTGAAACTTGGGGTGTGGGTTTGGGAATGTTGTTTTTAATTACTTTTTTTTGGAAAGTATTTATTTATATGTTTGTGTGTTTTTTAAAAATTAAAAAGTCTTAAGTTGAAAATTTATTTTAAAATGATTTATTTTGTTTGAGCTATTAAAATATTCAACTATTTAAAAAGATAAAAATGAATGAGTCAACATAATAAAGATAAAAATAAATGAAAAAAACATAAATTGGAACTTATTTTTTGTTTTAAGAGTTTGAAAAACAAATAATTTGCTGCTTGAATTACACGATTATACTCTTCAGATTTACCAAAATTGACTTGATGTAAAATTATTTCTACCCCATTTTTAGAATATTTTGTAGGGGTTTCAACTATTAGGAATTTGTTGTTTTTGCATAAAATTTCAAAATATAGGGAAATATTTAATTTTTACTTAAGTTTTAAATTTATTATATTTTTGATAAACCTTAACACCTTAAAAAAATTATTATTCCCTCTGTTTTATATTATAAACCCTTATTTACAATGACACACAGGAATAATTATTGTTTGGATATTGTAAAATACAAATTTCTTTTTTCAAATATATCCTTATTTAAAGTCAAACTCTGCTATCAAATTTTAATTGTACAAATATAAAAATATTAAATGCTTAAGGATAAACTATGAGAAAATGTAAAAAGACTTTTAATTTTCTGTAAGGACTTATAAAATGAAACAATTTCTTTTTTTCTTTGTTTTAGGGTTTTTTCGAGTATTTTTTCTAGTCGGGCTAAAAAATGGTCTAGTTTTTATTTAGACTTCTTTTTTTTATTTGAAGCTTGGACTTGACCCATTTTTACAGATTTATTAAGTATATTAGGCGGATGGACCACCACGATTCTAACAAAGATCTTGAGATCTTCATTAAATTTAAAGATATAATACTAAATTTTTACTCAAGTTTGACCCCTCATACCCGATAGATCTATAACCATTCTTGTTTAAAAATAACTCAAGACTCCGTTTAAAAATAGCCTAAGACTCTAGTTTCTTGTTTATTACATGTTACAATAGGAAAAATCTTCTCATCGTTGAAGTTATATATTATTTAGGATCTATGATTTTATATTAAGAAATGGTTTAGGGTTTCTAGATTTACATTAAGAAAGGGTTTAGGTTTTATATATTATTTATGGGCTTTGGTTATCAACTTTTATTAATAATCAAAATATTAAGGTTGGGTTTTATTATACTTTCTCATTATATATTAAATATTATATATATACATATATTCTGAACTGGTCTGGACCGGTGTCTAGGATCCGGTGTGGGACCAGTCACAAGAGTGCAGGTGTTTTTAGGGTTTGCACACCGGAACAGTGTATATCTGATGTATTAATCCGGTCTCTCAGTGGGAGAGGCCGGTCTTGTTGTCCTGGAGATCCTTCACACCAACGTTTCGCGTTGAAGGGGGGCGAAAGGTGGTGCCACCTGCGAAGATTCTCCGACGCTCAAGTTAGAAGAGTATATGAACTCAGTGAATACTTAAGTGAAGTAATAGTAGATTGTGAGATAGAACAACGATACCATGCATGTGTGTTGAAATATGCTACTTATAGTTGTACGTGAGAAAATGAGTCGTTGGATACAGGTGGGTCCCTTAGCTCTGATAGCGTGTATATTATGTCAATCAGGGTGGCTCAACTTTCAGAATGTGTCAGGAGGGTAGGTCAATTATCAGAGTACGATCCTCTAGGAAGAGGAGAGGATAATCACCTTTTCCGCATAATCTGCTGACACACCCACTTACTTGCTGAAGCCATTGATGTGACGTATTTTGCTACAAACAGTGTCTTCGTTGATAAGTTATCAGGGGCTCTTCTCTTGCTATGATTGAAAAGCCAACAGTTATATAAATGTCCTGTAAAAAATGAACATAGAACCGTTATGGAGAAAATGAATGATGCTGTCGTGGAGTGAGGACGGACGGCCAGACGACGGATATCCGGTGTGGTAACGTTGAACCAGGACACTGGTTTTCCTTAAATGAGGTCAGTCTGACGTCACAAGAATGGGGGCCGGTATCTAGACCGGATCATTTGTCCCCTAGCTTGTATGAGGGACTGTTGAGTTGCTCATATGAGCTACACAACTCTTTAGAGAAGTCTGGATGCCGGTAGTACATTCTAGTAAGTCTCTGGGAGCTCGGTGGTGTCCGCTCTAATAAACGGGTGACCGCTCTTCTTGCGTTGCGTACAACGGATTCAGACAGCATAAAATAAGTAATGGAAATCCCAAGAGTCTTTGAAAATCGAAACCCTTGGTATTCGAAAAGTGGTTTGGAGGCATTAAATGCGCACAGCATGATTGGACAGTAAATGCATTTTTACGCAAGAGCCATGATTACCCAAGAATGTAACCGTCGATTGGGCTATTGGGCCTGGATTCAAAATGAATGGGGGCCCATTTTGTCAAAATATTTACTGAAACGTTACTGTTTTCGCGCCCGTACGTGGTGAAACGACGGAGTCGTTTCAATTTAAAGGGGTTGCGTTTTGATGCAAGCCTTGTGACCTTCGATGAAACACTATGTTTCTTCGTTACTTATAAAAGGAACTCTTAGCAGATTTTAGAATCCATCCTTGTTTTCGAGCTTAGTGAAACTCTGCTCAAATTTCCTTGGAATTTCCTTGTCGTCTCCAACTTCTCAAAGATCCTCTTCCTTTAGGTAACCTCCCTTTCCTTCAACTCCTTGCAATTTTAGTCATTCTATTTCCATCATGCGCCCTAGAGCAGGCCACGCTGGTCCTTCAAACAGGGGGAGGTTTGGCTCTCGTGCCCCCCTTAGCCACCGTGGTGGGAGGATTCCAGCGAATCCTCCTGTGGCTGGGCCCCATCGTTCAGAGAGAGCCGAAGCTTCTTCCTCACGAGCGTCTTCTTCCCAACGTCGCTCTGAGGTTCCCCCTGGTTCGAGGGCTACCAGCCGCTCTGATGAGGGATCAAGTGTTGAAGGTTACCTCTCTGACGATGTTGCTTTTTACCACAGTACCTACGCGTTCCATCGCGCCTGCACAACCATGGACCTTCCAGGACGTGGTAAAACACCGGTTCTCTGATCTGCTGAAGGGTGTGTTAACGTTGTGGCACACCGGCTCGACTGGGAGAAACTCAACAGGAAAAAACCCTATTGCTGGGTGGAGGAGGAATTTTTAGAGATCCCTTCGCACCATGCAAGTGAGGAGGAGTGCACGGTTTCTTTCCGTTGCAAAATATATTCGGATAAAAAGTACAAGGCCAGATACGCTATGATGGCCTCACATCCCTCTGAAAGAATATGCCACGGCGTTCTTGACGCGAGGTCGGTCTACATGTACGACTTCGTTTTCTTAAAGCTGGGAGTACGCTTTCCCCTGACGGAGTTCCAGATGGCCGTCCTGCGTTTCCTAGACTGCGCCCCCTCACAACTACATCCCAACGGTTGGAGTCTTATCTGGGCTCTGGAAGTTCTGGGGGAGCATTTCAATTTCCCCGCCACCGTAGCCAAGCTATTTTACTATTGCCAAGTAGTCCGTCGAGCTAATAAGAAGGGCGGCCTTGGGTTCATTACTCTCCGTAGTGACTCAAAGGTTGTAAATTTCAAGTCCTATACGGAATCCGCGAAGGTGGATGGACGCTCCTTCAAACACTATTATACGCGAGTCCGGATTCAACCAAATAAGTCGGTCTTCTGGCAGAACAAGGAGGGTTTTGCCAAGTTTCCCCTTAGCTGGACGCACGAGCATTTTCTCCTTATGAGCCGTGCTTATTATACAGACGAGAGCGAACTTTCCCCTCACTCTGTTGAGGTCTTGAGCGCCATGCAGACGGCCTCCAAGACCCTCAAAGGGTTTTCCAGCCGTCTCCTCTTAGCCGAGGATGGCATCAAAAACACCTACCTCCGTAACATCCGCTCTTAATCTCTTAGTGTTGTATGGTTATTCCGCTCTGGTTATTTTTTCTTCTTGTATGCTTATTCAACTTTTCTTGTTTTGCAGAACAAATCGAAAAAGCCTGCCCAGAGATGTTGTCGTTAAGGACCATGATGGTTGATGATGACTCCTCTTCTGAAGAAAATGAAATCCAGGCGAAGAGGAACGCCACCAAAACTCCCCTCATTCCTCTGACTTCTGCAGTAGGAGATGAGGTTCCTCTTTTCGACGAGGAAGAAACCGAAGATGCAGCTGAGGCCACTGGAGCGGGTGACGAGGAGGCCGTCCCAGAGAAAAAGAGGAAGAAGAGGTACCTTGTAAAGAAGGCAGATCAAGAGAAGCCCTCCTCTGATGACCCTGTGAAGAAGCGTCAGAGGACGGCCGAAGAAGCTGAATTGAAAAAGGACAAGGGAAAGAAACCCGTTCCTGAGTCCTCTGTCCCTTCATCACAGAATGCTTCAGAGCCGGACTCTGGGAATGGTCCCCCTCCTGCGTTTGAGCCTCCGCGTGACTCCTTCCTCTCCCCCTATTTGTGGTTTCAGGGGTCCATGCCTCCTACTCTTCCAAAGGCACGGTATTGCCTCCGCCCCTCCCCCGACGCTGCTGGGGTCCGAGGTGCTTGCAAGGCTGGGCGTTGGCAGCTTGATGAACTGTCCGGCCTGCTTGAGTCCCTGAGCGAGAAAGCTGACTATATGGATCAAGTTGAAAAACTTGAGACCGAACTCGCGGTGAAGGAGAAATGGGCAGCCAAGCAAGCTGAAGTTCACAGGGGCGTGGAATCAGAGTTGAAGAAAACTAAAGAAACGCTCCAGAGGAAAACTGAAGAGGCTAGCCAAGTTCATTTTGCAAACAAGGCCCTAGAGCGGGAAGTTGCCGACCTCCAGAATAAGAACAAATCCATACCCCTCCTTGAAGAAGAATTACAACTGGAGAAGAAGAGATCGGCTAAGCTTGCTGACGATCTCAAAGTTATGGAGGACGGTCGCAACAAGGACCTTGGGGAGTGGGAGTCCATTCGGAAGGAGATGCAAGCCCAAATTGATGAACTCAAAAAGGGTGGTGCGAGTGCTGGGCCTTCAGAAGAGGATTATGCCAAGGTTCAAAGAAGATTAGCTGCTGCAAAGGCCAAGGCTGCCAAAGCCTTGGAGATATGCAAAAATGTGGCGTATGAATCTTTCGGCCTGGCCCTTCGTCAAGTCTACTATCGTAACCCTGGAGTGAAGCTGAATTTGTACGGATTAGATCCGTTCTTCGAATTCCATGGGGGAAGACTTGTCGAAGTTCATAAGGACGGATCGCACCATGAACCCCATGCATCTCTGTATGAATTGCCTCCCCTTCCAGAAGGTCAGAGTATGGAACCTACAACGTCCCCTGCTGACTCTGGAGCCGAAGCACAAGAAGGTGCTCAACCTGGAGTGGAGGACATGACGGAGGAGGCAAGAGTGCCCACAGCAGAGGATCAAGCGCCGGCCTCTTAATTTAATGCTTTCATTCATAGCCGTGTTCTGGGATCGGCTCCAGTTTTAAAACACTTTGTAACCTGCACATTTCCTTATTGAAAATAAGATTCACTATTGCTTTTCTTCTACTGCTTGCGTCGAATGTGTGATTGTTGAATAACTTTGCATTTTACAAAACACTTTATTGTTTTCAATGCTTTGCGAATCCGTTCTGCGCGGTTACCTAGCTGCTTAGAGCGTACTTATTACACCGGATTAAGATAACAAATTGTAACGAATAATTTATAATTAAGTTAGAGCATGCCCTGTCCCCAAGTGTAAGTATATTGGGAAGGGAAAGTTTATCTCAAGGATTATTCTTTAACTTCTTAAAAAGATAGAAATGCTTATCTGTCCTCGAAGATGTAGAGCGGGTACGTTAGCGTTCAACCGCTCCGGGGTGGATGTTCCACAACTGAGGACGGACATTGCCTTTGAATTTTAGTATAGCTTTGACAAGGGTAAGCTTTTGCGCCTTTCTCTTGAGGTTCGGTTTGGTTTTACTCCTCAAGTCTTCACACGGTGTTCGGTTCGATCCTACTAACCGTACTTGGAGTTCGGTGCAATCCTACAATCCAAGCCTTCAACACGGGGTTCGGATCAGGGCTAATCCTGAACCTACTGCGCCCGTTACTCGGGGTTCAGCGCGGTTTTCAGTTTAAACCGGCCTACTGCGCCCAAGCCTTCGCATGGGGTTCAGTTTGTGGCCTTGAAAAAGGACCAGCCATACAACCCATGTAGTCTTCGAATGGGGTTCGGTTTGTGGCCTTGAAAAAGGACCAGCCCTACAACCCATGTAGTCTTCGAATGGGGTTCGGTTTGTGGCCTTGAAAAAGGACCAGCCCTACAACCCATGTAGTCTTCGAATGGGGTTCGGTTTGTGGCCTTGAAAAAGGACCAGCCCTACAACCTATTCCACCTCAGGGAGTTACATCATCAAAACACACATTGTGTGATTGAGATCATCCGTCTCGAGGGGTCTTCCTCCGTTCCTCGAGGAATTATCTCATCAACTACAGAATGGGTAGTTGCGTTCATCCGTCCTGAGGTGTATGCGTATTAAACTACGGCTATAAATCACAACACATAAGAAAAGTGAGAATGATAGGGCGGTGAAGGTGTATTCTCATTAAAATTGAAAATAGATTACACAAAGAGCGTAGTTGGGGCCATGCCTCGTTAAAACCTTCTTGAGAAAACCCAATGGGAAAAAACTCAAGTAAGGAAAAAGAGTACACACCGTCTTACCAACTAGCTGTAATAAACTCGTAAGTTCTGAGTGTTGCATTTGTTGCGGATTGGAGTTCCATCAAGTTCTTCCAACCGGTATGACCCTCTTCCAGTCACCTCCGAAACTCTATAAGGACCTTCCCACGTCGGTGCTAGCTTTCCTTGGTGGGCGATGTAACACCCCCTTATATACACGAGATAAAATTTTTTTTAGAAAGATATGCATATTTATCACTCTTTATCTCGTGTATACAAGGACGTATATACATCTGATTTCCTTTGAATATTGAAAGTAAAAAAAAATAAAATAAAATTGTCTTTCAATATTTGTCCATAATGACAAAATAATTTATAGAAATCATAAGTGATAAATCATTACAATATTATATCCGAATAAAAGAGTTTATCAAAGTTTAACCTTTACCTTGTTACAATTATCTACTTGATATTGTAATAAGGCAAAATAAAACTAAACTATACCTCTACTACAAATGTGAACAAACATTTCCTAGTCCTTGAACCATCGAGTTTTTGAATCCTACTCTTGTCATATCTCTTCATCTAATCGATTGAGGATGAGACCACTTTATCCTCTTGTAATTACATATCCTTCCATCTTGGACTGCTAGCTATATATCATATAACATATATTTTGGACACAAAAATTCAAACAAGAAGGAGTGAGAAACAAAATATAATATATTACAGATAAGACATAAGCATAAGGGTTTTCACAAACTAATATAGTAATATCAGTCATAATCTCATATACAATCAATTATGAATATAGGGTTTCCACATACATAACACTTATATTTTCATTCATAACCATCCATATAGAATGTCACAATCACATGAATGTTATGTAATGCTTATGCTACTATCTCATTCAGTTTATGCATGTGGGCCCTTAAAGTTTTAGTTTGCACTGGGCCAACCAGGAGTTTACATTGTTTCATAAATTCTGGATAATAATAACATAAATGCCTTCATGGCATATGAACAGCTCAACTGGCGTGGAAACACTTAGAGACTAGTCAGACTGAGAAAGTTTTTATTGTGAAAGTACCCGACACCAGGGAGCGACCCCAGGTCACCTGAAGCACCCTTTCACACTCTCTCATCCCAAGGCTCGCAATTAAGCCTCCTCTAATGTATCCTCGGTTTCTATAATCCGTCCCCAGGCAATATCACATCTCATTTCTCTTTAATGATTCATGATGCATGAACTACTCGTATATTTAGTTGGTTAAGGCTTTTAGAAACTCAATTATTAAATACCATAGACATTCACAAAATCATCACAATAAACTGTACATTTTCATAAGTTCTTCTTTGAACTTCTGTTATACTGAAATAATTTAGTACAGTCTTCAAATTCAGATCTTACCAAAATTGAGTTTCCAAGCCTTAAATATCTCAAAGCTTTCTCTTAAAAATCTTCACATATTTACATAATTTTTCTCAATTTGAATCTTAACTAGATTGAGTTTTTGAAATCTCCACAAAATATTCTTTAGTTATTTCGTTAGGGAAAACCAAAATAATTTACTTTAAACTTCTAATTTCTAAAGAAAATAATTTAAAATCATTAACTAAGAATACTTAAAACTATAAAAGTTTTCTTTAATTCAAGAATTAATTATCTCAACCTCTGATTTTCATAAAATAACTTCTTTCTAATACTAGATTTTATTATAGAGATTAAAAATAAAGTTAATAAAAATTATTTCTAAGAAGAAATAAAAAACTAAAATAATTATAAAATACTTTCTCTTGGAATAAAACTTTAAAGAGTAAGGTAAGAAAATTCTTACTGAGTTTTAACTTTCCGTCATGCTTGCTATATGCTCAAACTTCATATCACAAGATCATCAATCATTCATCAACCACAATCAAGTATAGTAATCTCATCAATCACAATCAAATATCATCAATCATAATTGAATATTATTAATCACAGTCTAATATTATAAATCACAATATCATTAATCGAAATCAAATATAATTAATTATAATCAAGTCAAATCAACTAAATATCGTTTATAAATATAATTCAAATTTTTAATGGTTATTTAAATTAGTAGATTTGATTTTGAGTCCTTATAGTCCATTCCTCGCACAGGTCTATATAAGTCCATATATCCAGTCTTCGCATAGGTATAGTTCAGTCTAGACAGGTCATAATAGTCCAAGTCCTTGCATAGGTTTAGTTCGATCCATATAGGATATAAAAATCCAAGTCCTTGCATAGGTTTAGTCCAGTCCGTATAAGTTATAATAATTCAGATCTATGTATAGATATTTCAGAATAAGTTACACAATATATTAAATTTATTATAAATTTTAAGTTGAGAAGTTATTACTTTAAAATAATAATATTATTAAATTTAAAAGGAGTAGGGGACTCCTCCCTTTATTCTTATGTCTTTCATATTATATTCTTATCTCACTCCCCATTACCTCTTGTATACCGATTCGTTATTGAAAATCCATGCGCGCCTCGTCTCCGAGTTCTAAAACATACCAATTTCATTTTAATATAATTACAAGATGAAAATTAAGATTACAACTTAAAATAAAAAATGGTAAATTTTGAATAGTGAATAGTGAATAGTGAATAGGGAATAGTGAATCGTGAATAGTAATAGTAAATAGTAAAATGTGAATAGTAACAGTAAATAGTAAAACGCGAATAGTAATAGTAAATAGTAAATCGTGAATAGTAATGGTAAATAGTAACAGTAAATAGTAATTTACTATTGAAATAGTGTTTACTATGCAGAATAGTAACTTAAAATAATATTATTTCCAGTATAATAACAGATTTCTAAAAACGATATAAAAATAACCCAAAAAATATAAAAGAGAAGTATTCTTACCTTAGGATTTTGGCAGAACCTTCTCTCCAAAAACTTTTCTTCTCCCTCTCACTTCCACTACTATCTCACTAGCACTACTATATTAAGAAAACTTAATCTGAAATTGTGAATTCTAAAGAAGAAATCCTTCGGTATTTATAGGAAAAAAATTTACTATGCATTCCATTATTTTAATATAAAAGTACTATGTATTTTTGAATTTTTTATTCCAGGTTACTGTGCATCTTTTGAAAATTTCATGCATGCACAGTGATTTGCATAGTAATTGTCGGCAAAATTATTAAGTCAAATAGTAACCCTTCACTCGGTATATTTTAAATATTCAAAATGAGTCCTTTTTGAAATTTAGCGATATTATATCAGTCCTCACTAATTTTATAATAAGTAATATAAAGCTGAAATTTTAAAAATCTAAAATTTTCTGTTAATAAAAATTTATTGATACGTTTCTAATTTTTTAACGATTAGAAAAAATCAAGATTTTTTTCAAACCGATAATTTTTAGATAAGTCTACTTGAAATGGATTTTAGAAAATTTTCTTATAATTTAACTTTACATTCTTGTAAATGTTTTTAATTTTAAGCAACTTTATATGAATTTAAAATTATTTAAAATATATTATTTTATTAAAATAATTCAAAATTTTCAAAAAATTCCAGAAAATCATAAATATTATGTAGATCAAAATGTTCAAAAGAACCATAGTCTAATTCCTTCAAAATTTTATTTTAAAATTCTAATAAGAGTTAAGTCTTAAATATGTAAAAAAACAAAAATATAACAACATAAAATAAAAATCGTGAATAATAAGGATATTAAAAATTCTTAATATAATTTTCTTAATTAGTGAATATTAATTAAGTCACTTTAAAATTCTCATTCAGAAATATTTTTATTTTTTTTATTATTTTTAAAAAACAAATAATAAAAATATAAATACCAAAATTTCAAAAAAAATAAAAAAATAATAAACTAACTTATAGTAAGTATTTTTCAAGAAATATATATTAATATCTATTTCCCATTTGTGATGAAAATAGGATGTTACAACTCTACTCCCCTAAAAGAAATTTCGTCCTCGAAATTTAATATTGTTAATAAATCTTACCATAGATAAACTAACTGAACTGTTCTAAAATATATTTCTAGTTTCCTTGACAATTGTGTACATTTTCCTTAACATTGCCATTTATCTCTCTTTTTTTTTTAATCTTATCAGTATTTTTTTTCCTTAACTCAAAAATATTACTCGTCTTAATTTTGTCAACCATGCTCATCATAAATTGATGGTTAACTCTAAACACTTCAATAATTACGTTTCTCAATCTATTAAAATCTTACTTAACATAATCCATAACATCTATTAATTAAAATTCCTACTCGTAACATAGTAAAATGGACTGCTAAGAATTAATTACTGGACAACTAGCCGTTAGCAACTAGCCGTTGGACTAGCCGTTGGACTAGCCGTTTATGACCGTTGCAACTCTCCCTCCCTTGCTTGCTTATAAATTCTCATTCCATTCTCACTTCCTATCACAACTTCAAGATTTCTTAGTTTCTCTCTTCTATCTAATTTCTTCAATCTTTTTCTCAAGTACTATCATACTATTCGATGGCCAACCTTCCTAGAAGTAAGGAAGAACGAAGTCGGGATGGACTATAGGTTGTGGTAACAAGTGCCTCACTTCTTATAATCGTTATGATTATTTCTCTAGTTTGGATAATTTTTGTATTGCCAAGACTCTTAGACCTCTATCTATGATATACTAGATGTTCTATTTTATTTTCCTTAATGTAATCGTGTATAATAAATTATCCTAGTGAGAAAGGATAAATATGTCTTAGTCCATGTTGTACTTGTTTATCTAATTAAATCCTTGTGGTCTTTGTTTCATGATAATCCAGGGTATGTAATCATTTCTTATTGTCTTCTATAATGAATTAAATATTCCTTAACTAAGTGATTGTACATTCCATTATAATTGACTACAACCATTACATATATTTGATAAATTCTCCAATCTTAAATGATCACAAATCACTACGTTGACTTAGAAATACTCACTTGAATTTTTTTTTTTTGGGTAACTAAGACTTATGTAATTCTCTTTATAGGAAAATCAATAAGTAAAGGTTCATATATACTTCCTCATGGTTTACTAACACATTTCTTTATTTTAAATCTACAATGGTCATTACATAACAATGATTTATATCAGGTATGTATATTCGTCGAACAAAATCGATGACTAAAAGAAAATAACTTGATAAACATGTATCATATTGTTAGGAATCACAAAAATATTTTATGTCACAATTTCTAAATATTAAACCAATATCAATGTCTTCCAAAGATCTATAATGCTTATTTTAGGTCATTCATTGATATATTTATCACAATAAATCAATTTTAAAAAAAATTCAAAAATATATGGTTAATTACATTCGATGTCACAATCATAAAAGTTTCATTAATTCATATATTTACACACATAACCATCATATATATTATTCAATCGTAGACATCATAAATGAAAACTTCATCAAATCAAACAATAATTAACATATTTTATATGTCATACAAAAGAAGAATCAATACAAATAGCCAGAGATACAATTCCTAATATGATTATTTGTTATATCAAACAAGTTATAAATTATCATATTTCTTTCATGAAGCATACATCCACACATTTTTCTTTTCAAAATATATCACCAAAGGACAAAACTATGATTCTATCTTAAACAATTTGTTATACTAGTTTAGGATTACAACAGTTATCTACCCATTGGAATTCTAATTCACACAAGTATCTCTTACAACTTCAAGGACATGGTAAGGAATATCCTAATAGAATTTATTGAGTTTATCTCCATTTCTCCATATACCACATTAACCCAAGGTTAAATTCGTTGATTTTAACATCCTTCTTTTGACATGTCTTTCACTACTTAGTGCAAATCATTCGGGGTGATCAGTCCCGATAGTTTATAACTAAGTAGTCAAAGTCACGACAGCTCCAGTCTAGAATTCATACCAAAATATTTCTAAGAATTTTCTATTGTTTTATCTCCCTTGTTGTCTCACACCATATTGTAAAACAGGAAAATGTTAGAATATTTCACTATCACATATTAATTAGAGAATCAAACACCATACAATACACTTAGA
Source organism: Clitoria ternatea (assembly GCA_037962975.1). Classification (NCBI taxonomy): domain Eukaryota; kingdom Viridiplantae; phylum Streptophyta; class Magnoliopsida; order Fabales; family Fabaceae; genus Clitoria; species Clitoria ternatea. The sequence continues at coordinate 114,464,326 of CM075674.1, read as the reverse complement.
ATAAAAGGAAATAACTGTATTAGTTAATTTACCTTATCATTCCACCATACATTAAGGCCCGTACTTAAACAATGTCAAGAAAGACTTCAGAATGGCCAGTTTCTGATAATCCCTGCAATAACATTTTTCAAGTAACAGGCTATAAAGTTCTAACTTATACTTCTTATGAACTTAAAATTAGTTCCTTCTTTCTATACTCCTAATTTTTCTTCACTTACTTCTTACCATTTACTCTAATAAAATTTCCTCTTTTCTCAACCATAAAATCTCTTGTCAAACTCAACCATCAGAGTACACTAACACGCTAGTAAGACCATACCACAAGCCGGTTTGGATTGAACTGCTCTGATACCACTTTGTAACACCCCCTTATGTACACGAGATAAAATTTTTTTTAGAAAGATATGCATATTTATCACTCTTTATCTCGTGTATACAAGGACGTATATACATCTGATTTCCTTTGAATATTGAAAGTAAAAAAAAATAAAATAAAATTGTCTTTCAATATTTGTCCATAATGACAAAATAATTTATAGAAATCATAAGTGATAAATCATTACAATATTATATCCGAATAAAAGAGTTTATCAAAGTTTAACCTTTACCTTGTTACAATTATCTACTTGATATTGTAATAAGGCAAAATAAAACTAAACTATACCTCTACTACAAATGTGAACAAACATTTCCTAGTCCTTGAACCATCGAGTTTTTGAATCCTACTCTTGTCATATCTCTTCATCTAATCGATTGAGGATGAGACCACTTTATCCTCTTGTAATTACATATCCTTCCATCTTGGACTGCTAGCTATATATCATATAACATATATTTTGGACACAAAAATTCAAACAAGAAGGAGTGAGAAACAAAATATAATATATTACAGATAAGACATAAGCATAAGGGTTTTCATAAACTAATATAGTAATATCAGTCATAATCTCATATACAATCAATTATGAATATAGGGTTTCCACATACATAACACTTATATTTTCATTCATAACCATCCATATAGAATGTCACAATCACATGAATGTTATGTAATGCTTATGCTACTATCTAATTCAGTTTATGCATGTGGGCCCTTAAAGTTTTAGTTTGCACTGGGCCAACCAGGAGTTTACATTGTTTCATAAATTCTGGATAATAATAACATAAATGCCTTCATGGCATATGAACAGCTCAACTGGCGTGGAAACACTTAGAGACTAGTCAGACTGAGAAAGTTTTTATTGTGAAAGTACCCGACACCAGGGAGCGACCCCAGGTCACCTGAAGCACCCTTTCACACTCTCTCATCCCAAGGCTCGCAATTAAGCCTCCTCTAATGTATCCTCGGTTTCTATAATCCGTCCCCAGGCAATATCACATCTCATTTCTCTTTAATGATTCATGATGTATGAACTACTTGTAACATCCCTATGTTTTATATTCATGAGTTTGGATATTTAATAAAGTAAGATTATTATAAGATGTAAAATTAAAATAAAAAGGGAAATTTTGATTTGGGACCTAACGCGTAGCGTCAGTGGGACGCGTAGCGTCAGGGTAAAATTTGACGAGTAGCGTTAGTGGACGCGTAGCGTCCATATAAAAATTTAGACTTGACGCGTAGCGTCAGGGGGACGCGTAGCGTCAGTGTCGCGGGCAGAATAAAGACCCAAGCTGACAGCCTGCAGAGCAGAAGTTAAAAACATAAGTTTTGGGGTTCTTCTTCTTCTCTCTTTTCCCTGCGACAATTAAAGGCCAACAAGAGGTTGGAATCTGAAATTAATTGCGGATTAGAGGTAAGAAACTTAAGATTAACACATGGGATCTTTCAATTTTGAATTCCATGGAGAATTTCTATCTTTATCCATTTTTGGGGAAAACAAGGGAACTTTGAATTTTAAGATTCTAAACCGATTAAAAGTTTCCTTATGGTGTTCAAAAGAAGGATTGAGTGACGAATTTGAATTCCGCTTTATATAGGTTGCGAAAAAACCGTTGAAAGATTAGCGGAAAAAGGGGTTTCTCGGAGAACTTGTGATTTCAGTTGTGGTAAGCTTCTAAAGCTTTAGAAAGTAATTTCTGAGCATATTCTTGAGTTGGATTAAGGTTTGAACGGTTAAAACCTTAAACCTTTTTGTAATTTTATCTTTTAGTGGTTGCGGCGCATTGATCTTGGTAATTGAGTTTAGAGCGTCGACAGTGAGGTAAGGGGAGTATTATAGTATATATATATTTGATTATAGATTTGTGATAATTATATTGGAAAATTAAATCTGTGAAAGTATGAGATTGATATATATATATATATATATATATATATATGGGAGAATATGTGATTAGATTATGTATGTGGTTATACGTTGTATTTGACAATTATGAAAAATGGAATGGTAATAAATGAGATGTGAATTGTGAATAAGATGAAAAATAATGTATAAAGTATGCCTAGAATGTGCATAATGGAGAGTGATGAAATATTGGATTATCGTGATATAGAAGATATAAAGTTATGTTTGATTATGTGAATATTATGAATGTAAAGTATGATTATGATATTTAGAGATATGGCTTTTATGCCGAGATGTGGCTTTTATGCCGATATGTGGCTTTTATGCCGAGAGATGTGGCTTTTATGCCGATATGTGGCTTTTATGCCGGGATATGGCTTTTATGCCGAGAGATGTGGTGTTTATATTGAGATATGGCTTTTATGCCGAGAAATGTGGTGTTTATGTTGAGATGCGGCTTTTATGCTGAGATGTGATTCTTATGTTGTGAGTTGACTTGTATGCCAAAATCATTTAATGATTATATAATATATATTCATGATTTAAAATGAATAATGTGTATATGATGAGATATATTGTGATATGCTGTATATGCATGATATGTGTTGTGAACAGCCATTCGGTATAGATTACCCCTCGTTTTTGGCTCCCGTGGTCCATGTAGAGGCCCAGTTGAGCTACCCAGTGATCCAGGAAGAGATCCAGTGGTTGAGGTGGGGAGACGGTTTATGATACCGGGCTCGGTGAACCAGGATGTGTTCACGGGATGTCGGTGGACTCCCAGCTGGTGGCTGATTCGTTAGTATCCGGATACTAGGTGTCTGATGTATATGAGAGTCAGTTGTGAATTATACTCCTTGACTGATATGCAGATTATTGCATTGATATGATAATGATATGATTGAAATAATGAATTGTGAAATGAATTGATTAAGTATGGGTGCTTAAAATTAATTTATCTCAATGTTGCGAGATATTTGTTATGATGTGAACATAATGAATTTATGATGATTATGATGGATTATGATATGTTGGGTTCATATGAGGAGAGTTTAGTGGATCAATAACCCAGGCAGGAGAATGAGATTCTCCAGGTGATATCAACTCTGATTATGTAGTTCTATCATTCTTGTAATATATACTCACCCTTACTTTATGTTCACAGTGAATAAACCCAAGGATGTTGCGGATGCTGCGGAAACCAGTACAAAAATGAGCAAGGAGTAATGCCAGAGGAGTTTGGAGTGTATATCTTGTATATATTTATATGTGAATATATTATCTCGTAGATTTGTAGAAGTATGTGTTGTTGTTACTTGTTCGTGATGTCTAATGGCACTGAGCCATCAGTAGATATATGTAGACATGTGTAAATCTGTGGGAGTGTGAACTTATGCATAGTATAATATGTGTGTGGTTTGGGTGATGTGATTATGTAATGGCATGGAGCCATTAGATATTATGCATCTGTGATAACCAGGTACTGTTGGATGACTATGGTTATAGCATAGAGCTATACTGTAGTAAATCATGCATTATAGGCAGGTTCTGTGGATGTCTTTGTGCTATAATAGTTATTTGAAATGATTGAATGTTGTATCGATGAATTGAATAGATTTAGAGATTTGAATTAGTAGCCATCCCTATGACTTTGAGAAACGGGATAGGTGAATTTGAGTTTCAGTGAGTTTCAATACCTTTACTAAGTATCAATAAGTCCATAAGAATATTTAAAAGTGGTATGCATTGGATTTGGATCATTTAAGAATCATTTAGGGTGTTTGGTGTAAGAGTGTTGCACATAAAGTGGTTAAGTTGTATTTCATGCATAACTTGAGCATATGTTAGAATTTTGGCGAACGAACATCGCCAATAGTTTCAGAATAGGGAAAACATATGGACCATTTAGTTTTGTGGCAATTAGACCTGAAATGAGATAATTGGATAAGATAGTAATTGGTCAAAAGGCCTAAAATGTATGACAGCATCAGGTGCTGTCACTGATAAGCCCACGCGTAGCGTCATCCTGGCGCTTAGCGTCAGGGCTACGAATGTACTCTCACGCCTAGCGTAGGACTGGCGCGTAGCGTCAGACCTCTGTTTCAGGTTTTGAGATTATTTCAACTCAAATGATTTTGAGGACTATAAATTATTTATTTTAAATTATAATTTGGGTAATTTTTATAAGATGCATTTTTTTTATTATTATTATTTTGTGATGTAATTTAATTTTAGAAACGTGAAAAATTTATTGTGAAAATCAATAAATTGAATAAAATAAATATTATTTGAAGAGGGATGTCACAATTGGTATCAGAGCAAGACTATTCAGGATTGTAAACCTTGTGGGTAGAAATGATAGAAAGTAATGAGATTTGTTTGTGTATTCATTTGTATGTATGGAATTATATATGTGTAAAAGGTGAATTTTCAGGAATCCTGGCATTATGCTCACTGGTTATCCGTTAGCCGCACTTCCTGGTATTGAGGTATTGATTATGGATTATATTTAATTTGTTTGATTATTAATGGTGTGATATGTTAATTGTAGAATGGCTGGTACTTCTAATTCAACCCCTGAGGGTGACTTCTTAGAAAAGTTTTCTCAGCTGATGGGAAGGGCTGAATCTGGCCCAACCCTTGATAAATTTCTAAAGCGAAGTCCCTCAGTGTATAAGGGTGGACGTGATTATGATGGAGCTTATATGTGGCTCAGAGAAATGGAACAAATGTTTGATTATTTTGAATGTACTGAGGAACAAAAAGTGGTATTCTCTACTTATCAGTTGCGTGATGAAGCTAGGGTCTGGTGGACACGTGCCAAACCTCAGATGATCAATGCTAATGAGGCCTTAAACTGGGTCAATTTTAAAAAGAGGTTTTTGGCAAAATACTTTCCTGACAATTATAAAACTAGAAAAGAGATGGAATTCTTACATCTTGAACAGGGAAGGATGTCTGTAGCTGAATATACAGCTAAATTTGATGAGTTATGTGACTTTTATTACCCTTTTTCCTTAGAAGGTACTGAAAGTAACAAAAGTGCTAAATATGAGTCTGGTTTGAGAATAGAGCTTCGTACTGCTATTGTACCTTTGGGGATTAGGGACTATGCTGAACTTGTTAATAAAGCACAGTTGACTGAAAATGTTCAGATGCAGAGGGTTTCTTTCAGAAAAGATAAATCTCAGTTGAGAATTAAAGGAGTTGAATTTAAAAAGCAGAGATTTAGTCGAAGTGGATCTTCTTCTTCATCTTCTTCTCCAGTTAGAGGTCGAGGCAGTACTCGTCCTGACAATCGAGTTTGTTTTAAATGTGGTGGAGAAGGACATTTGGCTAGAAATTGTAAATTTGAATTGCCTATATGTTATCATTGTGGTCAGACTGGGCATCTTAGGCCCGATTGTCCTATGAGGCAGCACAAGAATGTACAAGGAGGTAGGGGTTTTACTCCCGCGAATCAGGGTGGTAGGTTTCAGAGGGGTGGACGTAGTGGGGCTCGAGGAGGCCCAATCCGACAATCTGATACCACACAGTCTGCTAGTGCTCAGAATGTTATTACTGGGAGAGTGTTTGCTTTTGATGCTTCTGATGCTATTCATAATGATCAACTAGTGCACAGTAAGTGTTCTCTTTTTGGTAATCTTGTAGATGTGATATATGATTCTGGAGCTACTCATTCGTTTATTGCTGAAAGTTGTGCTAGAGATCTTGAATTACCCATGGTATTGATGAATAATGCTATAATTGTGTCTACACCAACTGGTTCTGAGGTTAAGACTATGACTATGTGTGAAGGAGTAAATTTATCTATTGAAGGTCGAACTTTTAATGCAAATTTAATCTGTATGCCCTTGAAAAATCTGGATATTATTCTGGGAATGGATTGGTTGTCTGCCAATCAGATTCTGGTGGATTGCTATCGTAAAATGGTGGTTTTTCCTGTTGAATCCACTCCTAATGATTTGGTATGTTAATATTTCTTTTTGTTATTGTTATTTTACAGGGATAGGTAATTTGATTCTTGCTGATATACCTGTTGTAAGTGAATTTTTGGATGTGTTTCCGGAAGATATTCCTGGGTTACCTCCAAACCGGGAAATTGATTTTGTGATTGACTTAGTTTTGGGTGCCGAGCCAGTGTCACGTGCACCGTATCGTATGTCATCTATAGAGTTAACTGAGGTGAAAAAGCAAGTTGAGGAACTGTTAAGTAAAGGTTTTATTAGACCTAGTGCTTCTCCTTGGGGTGCTCCTGTACTATTGGTACGAAAGAAAGATGGAAGTATGAGAATGTGTATTGACTACCGTCAATTAAATAAATTGACAGTTAAGAATAAATATCCTTTACCAAGGATTGATGATTTACTTGACCAGTTACGGGGCGCATGTATCTTTTCTAAGATTGACTTACGATCTGGATATCATCAGATTAGAGTAAAACCTGAGGATATTCCGAAAACCGCTTTTCGAACAAGATACGGTCATTATGAGTATGTGGTGATGCCATTTGGAGTTACTAATGCTCCGGCGGTATTCATGAGTTATATGAATCGAATCTTTCATCCTTTCTTGGATCAGTTTGTAGTAGTGTTTATTGATGATATACTAGTATATTCAAGATCCGAGGGTGAACATGTTCAGCATCTCCGTATTGTTTTACAGATTTTGCGAGAGAGACAGTTATATGCAAAATTGTCAAAATGTGAATTCTGGGTTAAAAGTATTCAGTTCTTGGGGCATGTAATTTCTAGTGATGGAGTTTCTGTTGATCCTTCCAAGACAATTGCAGTTATGAATTGGGAGAGGCCCAAATCTATTACTGAGATTCGAAGTTTTCTTGGTTTAGCTGGGTATTACCGACGTTTCATAGAAGGTTTCTCTCGTATTGCACTTCCTATGACCAAATTAACTAGGAAGGGATGTCCTTTTGTTTGGACTGATGAATGTGAACAAAGTTTTAATGAATTGAAAAAGAGATTGACTTCTGCCCCTGTGCTTGCTTTACCCGATGTGGCCAGAGAATTTGTTGTATATTGTGATGCCTCTAAATCTGGCTTGGGGGGTGTGTTAATGCAAGAAGATAGAGTTATAGCCTATGCTTCTAGGCAGTTGAGACTTCATGAGCAGAATTATCCTACTCACGACCTAGAGTTAGCGGCGGTTGTATTTGTATTGAAAATTTGGAGACATTATCTTTATGGCTCCCGTTTTGTTGTGTTTAGTGATCATAAGAGTTTGAAGTACTTATTTGATCAAAAAGAATTGAACATGAGGCAGAGGCGATGGATGGAATATTTAAAAGATTATGATTTTGAATTAAAATACCATCCAGGCAAAGCGAATGTGGTTGCTGATGCTTTGAGCAGGAAATCTCTTCATATTGCATCTTTAATGATAGAAGAATATAAACTGCTAGAAAGTTTTCGTGATATGCACCTAGCTGTAGTGGTTTATTCTCCTGGTTGTATGCTAATTGGGATGCTAAAAATTACTAATGAGTTTTTAAAATCTTTGTCTGAATGTCAAGAGAATGATACTGATGTAAAACAGTTGATTGATGCCCAAGATCGGGGCAAGAATCTACCTTTGAATAGAGATTCTAATGGTCTGTGGCGGTTTAAGAATCGTATTATAGTGCCCTCTGATGGTGAATTTCGAACACAGATTCTAGCAGAGGCTCATAAGAGTTCATTAAGTATTCATCCAGGTGTGACAAAAATGTATCAAGACTTACGGCAACAATTTTGGTGGCCGGGGATGAAGAAAATGATAATTGAATATGTGGCATCCTGTATAGTGTGCTTAAAGTCTAAAGTGGAGCATCAGAAACCTTCAGGGTTAGCACAACCACTTGATATTCCGATATGGAAGTGGGATAGTATTTCTATGGACTTTGTATCGGGTTTGCCTCGTTCTCGTGCTGGATGTGATGCCATATGGGTTGTTGTTGATCGATTAACGAAGAATGCTCATTTTCTTGCTATTAATATGAGATGGTCTTTGGAAAAGCTTGCTAATATTTATGTGAAAGAAATTATAAGGTTGCATGGTGTACCCTCCAGTATTGTGTCAGATCGTGATCCTCGTTTTACTTCTAAATTTTGGAGAAGTTTACAACGTGAGCTAGGCACTGAGTTAAAAATGAGCTCCGCATATCATCCTCAAACAGATGGACAATCTGAACGTACAATACAAACTCTGGAAGATTTGCTTCGGGCATGTGTGATAGAACATGGAGGGAGTTGGGAGCAGTATTTACCTTTGATTGAATTTACTTATAACAATAGCTTCCATAGCAGTATTGGTATGGCTCCTTATGAGGCTTTATACGGTAGAAAATGCCAAACTCCTTTATGTTGGGCTGATGGTAGTGACATCCTTGTATTGGGGCCTGAAATGGTTCAATCAATGACAGAACAGATTAAATTGATCAGAAATAAACTGAAAGTTGCTCAAGACCGTCAGAAAAGCTATTATGATGCTAAACATAGACCTCTGATATTTCAAGTTGATGATCGAGTATTTTTGAAAGTTTCACCTACGAAAGGTGTGGGTCGAGTTATTGGTAGTAAAAAGTTGAGTCCCAGGTATATTGGACCTTATCGTATTTTAGAGCGAATAGGCAATGTTGCCTATAGACTTGAGCTTCCTACAGTCTTGTCAAAGTTGCATGATGTTTTTCATGTCTCCCAGCTTCGAAAGTATATCCCTCGAGATGATATGGTGGTTCCAGATGACATTATTGAAATCAAAGAAGATGTGACGGTACCGGCTATTCCTCTTCGTATTGATGGTTATCAAACCAAACAATTAAGGAATAAGAATATTCCTTTAGTGAAAGTTTTATGGCAGAATTTCAATGAAATTTCACACACGTGGGAATTAGAATCTGAGATGCGACAACAATACCCGGATCTATTTACAGAGGTATGTTGATTTCGAGGACGAAATCTATTCTTAGGGGGGTGAGTGTAACATCCCTATGTTTTATATTCATGAGTTTGGATATTTAATAAAGTAAGATTATTATAAGATGTAAAATTAAAATAAAAAGGGAAATTTTGATTTGGGACCTGACGCGTAGCGTCAGTGGGACGCGTAGCGTCAGGGTAAAATTTGACGAGTAGCGTTAGTGGACGCGTAGCGTCCATATAAAAATTTAGACTTGACGCGTAGCGTCAGGGGGACGCGTAGCGTCAGTGTCGCGGGCAGAATAAAGACCCAAGCTGACAGCCTGCAGAGCAGAAGTTAAAAACATAAGTTTTGGGGTTCTTCTTCTTCTCTCTTTTCCCTGCGACAATTAAAGGCCAACAAGAGGTTAGAATCTGAAATTAATTGCGGATTAGAGGTAAGAAACTTAAGATTAACGCATGGGATCTTTCAATTTTGAATTCCATGGAGAATTTCTATCTTTATCCATTTTTGGGGAAAACAAGGGAACTTTGAATTTTAAGATTCTAAACCGATTAAAAGTTTCCTTATGGTGTTCAAAAGAAGGATTGAGTGACGAATTTGAATTCCGCTTTATATAGGTTACGAAAGAACCGTTGAAAGATTAGCGGAAAAAGGGGTTTCTCGGAGAACTTGTGATTTCAGTTGTGGTAAGCTTCTAAAGCTTTAGAAAGTAATTTCTGAGCATATTCTTGAGTTGGATTAAGGTTTGAACGGTTAAAACCTTAAACCTTTTTGTAATTTTATCTTTTAGTGGTTGCGGCGCATTGATCTTGGTAATTGAGTTTAGAGCGTCGACAGTGAGGTAAGGGGAGTATTATAGTATATATATATTTGATTATAGATTTGTGATAATTATATTGGAAAATTAAATCTGTGAAAGTATGAGATTGATATATATATATATATATATATATATATATATATATGGGAGAATATGTGATTAGATTATGTATGTGGTTATACGTTGTATTTAACAATTATGAAAAATGGAATGGTAATAAATGAGATGTGAATTGTGAATAAGATGAAAAATAATGTATAAAGTATGCCTAGAATGTGCATAATGGAGAGTGATGAAATATTGGATTATCGTGATATAGAAGATATAAAGTTATGTTTGATTATGTGAATATTATGAATGTAAAGTATGATTATGATATTTAGAGATATGGCTTTTATGCCGAGATGTGGCTTTTATGCCGATATGTGGCTTTTATGCCGAGAGATGTGGCTTTTATGCCGATATGTGGCTTTTATGCCGGGATATGGCTTTTATGCCGAGAGATGTGGTGTTTATATTGAGATATGGCTTTTATGCCGAGAAATGTGGTGTTTATGTTGAGATGCGGCTTTTATGCTGAGATGTGATTCTTATGTTGTGAGTTGACTTGTATGCCAAAATCATTTAATGATTATATAATATATATTCATGATTTAAAATGAATAATGTGTATATGATGAGATATATTGTGATATGCTGTATATGCATGATATGTGTTGTGAACAGCCATTCGGTATAGATTACCCCTCGTTTTTGGCTCCCGTGGTCCATGTAGAGGCCCAGTTGAGCTACCCAGTGATCCAGGAAGAGATCCAGTGGTTGAGGTGGGGAGACGGTTTATGATACCGGGCTCGGTGAACCAGGATGTGTTCACGGGATGTCGGTGGACTCCCAGCTGGTGGCTGATTCGTTAGTATCCGGATACTAGGTGTCTGATGTATATGAGAGTCAGTTGTGAATTATACTCCTTGACTGATATGCAGATTATTGCATTGATATGATAATGATATGATTGAAATAATGAATTGTGAAATGAATTGATTAAGTATGGGTGCTTAAAATTAATTTATCTCAATGTTGCGAGATATTTGTTATGATGTGAACATAATGAATTTATGATGATTATGATGGATTATGATATGTTGGGTTCATATGAGGAGAGTTTAGTGGATCAATAACCCAGGCAGGAGAATGAGATTCTCCAGGTGATATCAACTCTGATTATGTAGTTCTATCATTCTTGTAATATATACTCACCCTTACTTTATGTTCACAGTGAATAAACCCAAGGATGTTGCGGATGCTGCGGAAACCAGTACAAAAATGAGCAAGGAGTAATGCCAGAGGAGTTTGGAGTGTATATCTTGTATATATTTATATGTGAATATATTATCTCGTAGATTTGTAGAAGTATGTGTTGTTGTTACTTGTTCGTGATGTCTAATGGCACTGAGCCATCAGTAGATATATGTAGACATGTGTAAATCTGTGGGAGTGTGAACTTATGCATAGTATAATATGTGTGTGGTTTGGGTGATGTGATTATGTAATGGCATGGAGCCATTAGATATTATGCATCTGTGATAACCAGGTACTGTTGGATGACTATGGTTATAGCATAGAGCTATACTGTAGTAAATCATGCATTATAGGCAGGTTCTGTGGATGTCTTTGTGCTATAATAGTTATTTGAAATGATTGAATGTTGTATCGATGAATTGAATAGATTTAGAGATTTGAATTAGTAGCCATCCCTATGACTTTGAGAAACGGGATAGGTGAATTTGAGTTTCAGTGAGTTTCAATACCTTTACTAAGTATCAATAAGTCCATAAGAATATTTAAAAGTGGTATGCATTGGATTTGGATCATTTAAGAATCATTTAGGGTGTTTGGTGTAAGAGTGTTGCACATAAAGTGGTTAAGTTGTATTTCATGCATAACTTGAGCATATGTTAGAATTTTGGCGAACGAACATCGCCAATAGTTTCAGAATAGGGAAAACATATGGACCATTTAGTTTTGTGGCAATTAGACCTGAAATGAGATAATTGGATAAGATAGTAATTGGTCAAAAGGCCTAAAATGTATGACAGCATCAGGTGCTGTCACTGATAAGCCCACGCGTAGCGTCATCCTGGCGCTTAGCGTCAGGGCTACGAATGTACTCTCACGCCTAGCGTAGGACTGGCGCGTAGCGTCAGACCTCTGTTTCAGGTTTTGAGATTATTTCAACTCAAATGATTTTGAGGACTATAAATTATTTATTTTAAATTATAATTTGGGTAATTTTTATAAGATGCATTTTTTTTATTATTATTATTTTGTGATGTAATTTAATTTTAGAAACGTGAAAAATTTATTGTGAAAATCAATAAATTGAATAAAATAAATATTATTTGAAGAGGGATGTCACAATTGGTATCAGAGCAAGACTATTCAGGATTGTAAACCTTGTGGGTAGAAATGATAGAAAGTAATGAGATTTGTTTGTGTATTCATTTGTATGTATGGAATTATATATGTGTAAAAGGTGAATTTTCAGGAATCCTGGCATTATGCTCACTGGTTATCCGTTAGCCGCACTTCCTGGTATTGAGGTATTGATTATGGATTATATTTAATTTGTTTGATTATTAATGGTGTGATATGTTAATTGTAGAATGGCTGGTACTTCTAATTCAACCCCTGAGGGTGACTTCTTAGAAAAGTTTTCTCAGCTGATGGGAAGGGCTGAATCTGGCCCAACCCTTGATAAATTTCTAAAGCGAAGTCCCTCAGTGTATAAGGGTGGACGTGATTATGATGGAGCTTATATGTGGCTCAGAGAAATGGAACAAATGTTTGATTATTTTGAATGTACTGAGGAACAAAAAGTGGTATTCTCTACTTATCAGTTGCGTGATGAAGCTAGGGTCTGGTGGACACGTGCCAAACCTCAGATGATCAATGCTAATGAGGCCTTAAACTGGGTCAATTTTAAAAAGAGGTTTTTGGCAAAATACTTTCCTGACAATTATAAAACTAGAAAAGAGATGGAATTCTTACATCTTGAACAGGGAAGGATGTCTGTAGCTGAATATACAGCTAAATTTGATGAGTTATGTGACTTTTATTACCCTTTTTCCTTAGAAGGTACTGAAAGTAACAAAAGTGCTAAATATGAGTCTGGTTTGAGAATAGAGCTTCGTACTGCTATTGTACCTTTGGGGATTAGGGACTATGCTGAACTTGTTAATAAAGCACAGTTGACTGAAAATGTTCAGATGCAGAGGGTTTCTTTCAGAAAAGATAAATCTCAGTTGAGAATTAAAGGAGTTGAATTTAAAAAGCAGAGATTTAGTCGAAGTGGATCTTCTTCTTCATCTTCTTCTCCAGTTAGAGGTCGAGGCAGTACTCGTCCTGACAATCGAGTTTGTTTTAAATGTGGTGGAGAAGGACATTTGGCTAGAAATTGTAAATTTGAATTGCCTATATGTTATCATTGTGGTCAGACTGGGCATCTTAGGCCCGATTGTCCTATGAGGCAGCACAAGAATGTACAAGGAGGTAGGGGTTTTACTCCCGCGAATCAGGGTGGTAGGTTTCAGAGGGGTGGACGTAGTGGGGCTCGAGGAGGCCCAATCCGACAATCTGATACCACACAGTCTGCTAGTGCTCAGAATGTTATTACTGGGAGAGTGTTTGCTTTTGATGCTTCTGATGCTATTCATAATGATCAACTAGTGCACAGTAAGTGTTCTCTTTTTGGTAATCTTGTAGATGTGATATATGATTCTGGAGCTACTCATTCGTTTATTGCTGAAAGTTGTGCTAGAGATCTTGAATTACCCATGGTATTGATGAATAATGCTATAATTGTGTCTACACCAACTGGTTCTGAGGTTAAGACTATGACTATGTGTGAAGGAGTAAATTTATCTATTGAAGGTCGAACTTTTAATGCAAATTTAATCTGTATGCCCTTGAAAAATCTGGATATTATTCTGGGAATGGATTGGTTGTCTGCCAATCAGATTCTGGTGGATTGCTATCGTAAAATGGTGGTTTTTCCTGTTGAATCCACTCCTAATGATTTGGTATGTTAATATTTCTTTTTGTTATTGTTATTTTACAGGGATAGGTAATTTGATTCTTGCTGATATACCTGTTGTAAGTGAATTTTTGGATGTGTTTCCGGAAGATATTCCTGGGTTACCTCCAAACCGGGAAATTGATTTTGTGATTGACTTAGTTTTGGGTGCCGAGCCAGTGTCACGTGCACCGTATCGTATGTCATCTATAGAGTTAACTGAGGTGAAAAAGCAAGTTGAGGAACTGTTAAGTAAAGGTTTTATTAGACCTAGTGCTTCTCCTTGGGGTGCTCCTGTACTATTGGTACGAAAGAAAGATGGAAGTATGAGAATGTGTATTGACTACCGTCAATTAAATAAATTGACAGTTAAGAATAAATATCCTTTACCAAGGATTGATGATTTACTTGACCAGTTACGGGGCGCATGTATCTTTTCTAAGATTGACTTACGATCTGGATATCATCAGATTAGAGTAAAACCTGAGGATATTCCGAAAACCGCTTTTCGAACAAGATACGGTCATTATGAGTATGTGGTGATGCCATTTGGAGTTACTAATGCTCCGGCGGTATTCATGAGTTATATGAATCGAATCTTTCATCCTTTCTTGGATCAGTTTGTAGTAGTGTTTATTGATGATATACTAGTATATTCAAGATCCGAGGGTGAACATGTTCAGCATCTCCGTATTGTTTTACAGATTTTGCGAGAGAGACAGTTATATGCAAAATTGTCAAAATGTGAATTCTGGGTTAAAAGTATTCAGTTCTTGGGGCATGTAATTTCTAGTGATGGAGTTTCTGTTGATCCTTCCAAGACAATTGCAGTTATGAATTGGGAGAGGCCCAAATCTATTACTGAGATTCGAAGTTTTCTTGGTTTAGCTGGGTATTACCGACGTTTCATAGAAGGTTTCTCTCGTATTGCACTTCCTATGACCAAATTAACTAGGAAGGGATGTCCTTTTGTTTGGACTGATGAATGTGAACAAAGTTTTAATGAATTGAAAAAGAGATTGACTTCTGCCCCTGTGCTTGCTTTACCCGATGTGGCCAGAGAATTTGTTGTATATTGTGATGCCTCTAAATCTGGCTTGGGGGGTGTGTTAATGCAAGAAGATAGAGTTATAGCCTATGCTTCTAGGCAGTTGAGACTTCATGAGCAGAATTATCCTACTCACGACCTAGAGTTAGCGGCGGTTGTATTTGTATTGAAAATTTGGAGACATTATCTTTATGGCTCCCGTTTTGTTGTGTTTAGTGATCATAAGAGTTTGAAGTACTTATTTGATCAAAAAGAATTGAACATGAGGCAGAGGCGATGGATGGAATATTTAAAAGATTATGATTTTGAATTAAAATACCATCCAGGCAAAGCGAATGTGGTTGCTGATGCTTTGAGCAGGAAATCTCTTCATATTGCATCTTTAATGATAGAAGAATATAAACTGCTAGAAAGTTTTCGTGATATGCACCTAGCTGTAGTGGTTTATTCTCCTGGTTGTATGCTAATTGGGATGCTAAAAATTACTAATGAGTTTTTAAAATCTTTGTCTGAATGTCAAGAGAATGATACTGATGTAAAACAGTTGATTGATGCCCAAGATCGGGGCAAGAATCTACCTTTGAATAGAGATTCTAATGGTCTGTGGCGGTTTAAGAATCGTATTATAGTGCCCTCTGATGGTGAATTTCGAACACAGATTCTAGCAGAGGCTCATAAGAGTTCATTAAGTATTCATCCAGGTGTGACAAAAATGTATCAAGACTTACGGCAACAATTTTGGTGGCCGGGGATGAAGAAAATGATAATTGAATATGTGGCATCCTGTATAGTGTGCTTAAAGTCTAAAGTGGAGCATCAGAAACCTTCAGGGTTAGCACAACCACTTGATATTCCGATATGGAAGTGGGATAGTATTTCTATGGACTTTGTATCGGGTTTGCCTCGTTCTCGTGCTGGATGTGATGCCATATGGGTTGTTGTTGATCGATTAACGAAGAATGCTCATTTTCTTGCTATTAATATGAGATGGTCTTTGGAAAAGCTTGCTAATATTTATGTGAAAGAAATTATAAGGTTGCATGGTGTACCCTCCAGTATTGTGTCAGATCGTGATCCTCGTTTTACTTCTAAATTTTGGAGAAGTTTACAACGTGAGCTAGGCACTGAGTTAAAAATGAGCTCCGCATATCATCCTCAAACAGATGGACAATCTGAACGTACAATACAAACTCTGGAAGATTTGCTTCGGGCATGTGTGATAGAACATGGAGGGAGTTGGGAGCAGTATTTACCTTTGATTGAATTTACTTATAACAATAGCTTCCATAGCAGTATTGGTATGGCTCCTTATGAGGCTTTATACGGTAGAAAATGCCAAACTCCTTTATGTTGGGCTGATGGTAGTGACATCCTTGTATTGGGGCCTGAAATGGTTCAATCAATGACAGAACAGATTAAATTGATCAGAAATAAACTGAAAGTTGCTCAAGACCGTCAGAAAAGCTATTATGATGCTAAACATAGACCTCTGATATTTCAAGTTGATGATCGAGTATTTTTGAAAGTTTCACCTACGAAAGGTGTGGGTCGAGTTATTGGTAGTAAAAAGTTGAGTCCCAGGTATATTGGACCTTATCGTATTTTAGAGCGAATAGGCAATGTTGCCTATAGACTTGAGCTTCCTACAGTCTTGTCAAAGTTGCATGATGTTTTTCATGTCTCCCAGCTTCGAAAGTATATCCCTCGAGATGATATGGTGGTTCCAGATGACATTATTGAAATCAAAGAAGATGTGACGGTACCGGCTATTCCTCTTCGTATTGATGGTTATCAAACCAAACAATTAAGGAATAAGAATATTCCTTTAGTGAAAGTTTTATGGCAGAATTTCAATGAAATTTCACACACGTGGGAATTAGAATCTGAGATGCGACAACAATACCCGGATCTATTTACAGAGGTATGTTGATTTCGAGGACGAAATCTATTCTTAGGGGGGTGAGTGTAACATCCCTATGTTTTATATTCATGAGTTTGGATATTTAATAAAGTAAGATTATTATAAGATGTAAAATTAAAATAAAAAGGGAAATTTTGATTTGGGACCTGACGCGTAGCGTCAGTGGGACGCGTAGCGTCAGGGTAAAATTTGACGAGTAGCGTTAGTGGACGCGTAGCGTCCATATAAAAATTTAGACTTGACGCGTAGCGTCAGGGGGACGCGTAGCGTCAGTGTCGCGGGCAGAATAAAGACCCAAGCTGACAGCCTGCAGAGCAGAAGTTAAAAACATAAGTTTTGGGGTTCTTCTTCTTCTCTCTTTTCCCTGCGACAATTAAAGGCCAACAAGAGGTTGGAATCTGAAATTAATTGCGGATTAGAGGTAAGAAACTTAAGATTAACGCATGGGATCTTTCAATTTTGAATTCCATGGAGAATTTCTATCTTTATCCATTTTTGGGGAAAACAAGGGAACTTTGAATTTTAAGATTCTAAACCGATTAAAAGTTTCCTTATGGTGTTCAAAAGAAGGATTGAGTGACGAATTTGAATTCCGCTTTATATAGGTTGCGAAAGAACCGTTGAAAGATTAGCGGAAAAAGGGGTTTCTCGGAGAACTTGTGATTTCAGTTGTGGTAAGCTTCTAAAGCTTTAGAAAGTAATTTCTGAGCATATTCTTGAGTTGGATTAAGGTTTGAACGGTTAAAACCTTAAACCTTTTTGTAATTTTATCTTTTAGTGGTTGCGGCGCATTGATCTTGGTAATTGAGTTTAGAGCGTCGACAGTGAGGTAAGGGGAGTATTATAGTATATATATATTTGATTATAGATTTGTGATAATTATATTGGAAAATTAAATCTGTGAAAGTATGAGATTGATATATATATATATATATATATATATATATGGGAGAATATGTGATTAGATTATGTATGTGGTTATACGTTGTATTTGACAATTATGAAAAATGGAATGGTAATAAATGAGATGTGAATTGTGAATAAGATGAAAAATAATGTATAAAGTATGCCTAGAATGTGCATAATGGAGAGTGATGAAATATTGGATTATCGTGATATAGAAGATATAAAGTTATGTTTGATTATGTGAATATTATGAATGTAAAGTATGATTATGATATTTAGAGATATGGCTTTTATGCCGAGATGTGGCTTTTATGCCGATATGTGGCTTTTATGCCGAGAGATGTGGCTTTTATGCCGATATGTGGCTTTTATGCCGGGATATGGCTTTTATGCCGAGAGATGTGGTGTTTATATTGAGATATGGCTTTTATGCCGAGAAATGTGGTGTTTATGTTGAGATGCGGCTTTTATGCTGAGATGTGATTCTTATGTTGTGAGTTGACTTGTATGCCAAAATCATTTAATGATTATATAATATATATTCATGATTTAAAATGAATAATGTGTATATGATGAGATATATTGTGATATGCTGTATATGCATGATATGTGTTGTGAACAGCCATTCGGTATAGATTACCCCTCGTTTTTGGCTCCCGTGGTCCATGTAGAGGCCCAGTTGAGCTACCCAGTGATCCAGGAAGAGATCCAGTGGTTGAGGTGGGGAGACGGTTTATGATACCGGGCTCGGTGAACCAGGATGTGTTCACGGGATGTCGGTGGACTCCCAGCTGGTGGCTGATTCGTTAGTATCCGGATACTAGGTGTCTGATGTATATGAGAGTCAGTTGTGAATTATACTCCTTGACTGATATGCAGATTATTGCATTGATATGATAATGATATGATTGAAATAATGAATTGTGAAATGAATTGATTAAGTATGGGTGCTTAAAATTAATTTATCTCAATGTTGCGAGATATTTGTTATGATGTGAACATAATGAATTTATGATGATTATGATGGATTATGATATGTTGGGTTCATATGAGGAGAGTTTAGTGGATCAATAACCCAGGCAGGAGAATGAGATTCTCCAGGTGATATCAACTCTGATTATGTAGTTCTATCATTCTTGTAATATATACTCACCCTTACTTTATGTTCACAGTGAATAAACCCAAGGATGTTGCGGATGCTGCGGAAACCAGTACAAAAATGAGCAAGGAGTAATGCCAGAGGAGTTTGGAGTGTATATCTTGTATATATTTATATGTGAATATATTATCTCGTAGATTTGTAGAAGTATGTGTTGTTGTTACTTGTTCGTGATGTCTAATGGCACTGAGCCATCAGTAGATATATGTAGACATGTGTAAATCTGTGGGAGTGTGAACTTATGCATAGTATAATATGTGTGTGGTTTGGGTGATGTGATTATGTAATGGCATGGAGCCATTAGATATTATGCATCTGTGATAACCAGGTACTGTTGGATGACTATGGTTATAGCATAGAGCTATACTGTAGTAAATCATGCATTATAGGCAGGTTCTGTGGATGTCTTTGTGCTATAATAGTTATTTGAAATGATTGAATGTTGTATCGATGAATTGAATAGATTTAGAGATTTGAATTAGTAGCCATCCCTATGACTTTGAGAAACGGGATAGGTGAATTTGAGTTTCAGTGAGTTTCAATACCTTTACTAAGTATCAATAAGTCCATAAGAATATTTAAAAGTGGTATGCATTGGATTTGGATCATTTAAGAATCATTTAGGGTGTTTGGTGTAAGAGTGTTGCACATAAAGTGGTTAAGTTGTATTTCATGCATAACTTGAGCATATGTTAGAATTTTGGCGAACGAACATCGCCAATAGTTTCAGAATAGGGAAAACATATGGACCATTTAGTTTTGTGGCAATTAGACCTGAAATGAGATAATTGGATAAGATAGTAATTGGTCAAAAGGCCTAAAATGTATGACAGCATCAGGTGCTGTCACTGATAAGCCCACGCGTAGCGTCATCCTGGCGCTTAGCGTCAGGGCTACGAATGTACTCTCACGCCTAGCGTAGGACTGGCGCGTAGCGTCAGACCTCTGTTTCAGGTTTTGAGATTATTTCAACTCAAATGATTTTGAGGACTATAAATTATTTATTTTAAATTATAATTTGGGTAATTTTTATAAGATGCATTTTTTTTATTATTATTATTTTGTGATGTAATTTAATTTTAGAAACGTGAAAAATTTATTGTGAAAATCAATAAATTGAATAAAATAAATATTATTTGAAGAGGGATGTCACAATTGGTATCAGAGCAAGACTATTCAGGATTGTAAACCTTGTGGGTAGAAATGATAGAAAGTAATGAGATTTGTTTGTGTATTCATTTGTATGTATGGAATTATATATGTGTAAAAGGTGAATTTTCAGGAATCCTGGCATTATGCTCACTGGTTATCCGTTAGCCGCACTTCCTGGTATTGAGGTATTGATTATGGATTATATTTAATTTGTTTGATTATTAATGGTGTGATATGTTAATTGTAGAATGGCTGGTACTTCTAATTCAACCCCTGAGGGTGACTTCTTAGAAAAGTTTTCTCAGCTGATGGGAAGGGCTGAATCTGGCCCAACCCTTGATAAATTTCTAAAGCGAAGTCCCTCAGTGTATAAGGGTGGACGTGATTATGATGGAGCTTATATGTGGCTCAGAGAAATGGAACAAATGTTTGATTATTTTGAATGTACTGAGGAACAAAAAGTGGTATTCTCTACTTATCAGTTGCGTGATGAAGCTAGGGTCTGGTGGACACGTGCCAAACCTCAGATGATCAATGCTAATGAGGCCTTAAACTGGGTCAATTTTAAAAAGAGGTTTTTGGCAAAATACTTTCCTGACAATTATAAAACTAGAAAAGAGATGGAATTCTTACATCTTGAACAGGGAAGGATGTCTGTAGCTGAATATACAGCTAAATTTGATGAGTTATGTGACTTTTATTACCCTTTTTCCTTAGAAGGTACTGAAAGTAACAAAAGTGCTAAATATGAGTCTGGTTTGAGAATAGAGCTTCGTACTGCTATTGTACCTTTGGGGATTAGGGACTATGCTGAACTTGTTAATAAAGCACAGTTGACTGAAAATGTTCAGATGCAGAGGGTTTCTTTCAGAAAAGATAAATCTCAGTTGAGAATTAAAGGAGTTGAATTTAAAAAGCAGAGATTTAGTCGAAGTGGATCTTCTTCTTCATCTTCTTCTCCAGTTAGAGGTCGAGGCAGTACTCGTCCTGACAATCGAGTTTGTTTTAAATGTGGTGGAGAAGGACATTTGGCTAGAAATTGTAAATTTGAATTGCCTATATGTTATCATTGTGGTCAGACTGGGCATCTTAGGCCCGATTGTCCTATGAGGCAGCACAAGAATGTACAAGGAGGTAGGGGTTTTACTCCCGCGAATCAGGGTGGTAGGTTTCAGAGGGGTGGACGTAGTGGGGCTCGAGGAGGCCCAATCCGACAATCTGATACCACACAGTCTGCTAGTGCTCAGAATGTTATTACTGGGAGAGTGTTTGCTTTTGATGCTTCTGATGCTATTCATAATGATCAACTAGTGCACAGTAAGTGTTCTCTTTTTGGTAATCTTGTAGATGTGATATATGATTCTGGAGCTACTCATTCGTTTATTGCTGAAAGTTGTGCTAGAGATCTTGAATTACCCATGGTATTGATGAATAATGCTATAATTGTGTCTACACCAACTGGTTCTGAGGTTAAGACTATGACTATGTGTGAAGGAGTAAATTTATCTATTGAAGGTCGAACTTTTAATGCAAATTTAATCTGTATGCCCTTGAAAAATCTGGATATTATTCTGGGAATGGATTGGTTGTCTGCCAATCAGATTCTGGTGGATTGCTATCGTAAAATGGTGGTTTTTCCTGTTGAATCCACTCCTAATGATTTGGTATGTTAATATTTCTTTTTGTTATTGTTATTTTACAGGGATAGGTAATTTGATTCTTGCTGATATACCTGTTGTAAGTGAATTTTTGGATGTGTTTCCGGAAGATATTCCTGGGTTACCTCCAAACCGGGAAATTGATTTTGTGATTGACTTAGTTTTGGGTGCCGAGCCAGTGTCACGTGCACCGTATCGTATGTCATCTATAGAGTTAACTGAGGTGAAAAAGCAAGTTGAGGAACTGTTAAGTAAAGGTTTTATTAGACCTAGTGCTTCTCCTTGGGGTGCTCCTGTACTATTGGTACGAAAGAAAGATGGAAGTATGAGAATGTGTATTGACTACCGTCAATTAAATAAATTGACAGTTAAGAATAAATATCCTTTACCAAGGATTGATGATTTACTTGACCAGTTACGGGGCGCATGTATCTTTTCTAAGATTGACTTACGATCTGGATATCATCAGATTAGAGTAAAACCTGAGGATATTCCGAAAACCGCTTTTCGAACAAGATACGGTCATTATGAGTATGTGGTGATGCCATTTGGAGTTACTAATGCTCCGGCGGTATTCATGAGTTATATGAATCGAATCTTTCATCCTTTCTTGGATCAGTTTGTAGTAGTGTTTATTGATGATATACTAGTATATTCAAGATCCGAGGGTGAACATGTTCAGCATCTCCGTATTGTTTTACAGATTTTGCGAGAGAGACAGTTATATGCAAAATTGTCAAAATGTGAATTCTGGGTTAAAAGTATTCAGTTCTTGGGGCATGTAATTTCTAGTGATGGAGTTTCTGTTGATCCTTCCAAGACAATTGCAGTTATGAATTGGGAGAGGCCCAAATCTATTACTGAGATTCGAAGTTTTCTTGGTTTAGCTGGGTATTACCGACGTTTCATAGAAGGTTTCTCTCGTATTGCACTTCCTATGACCAAATTAACTAGGAAGGGATGTCCTTTTGTTTGGACTGATGAATGTGAACAAAGTTTTAATGAATTGAAAAAGAGATTGACTTCTGCCCCTGTGCTTGCTTTACCCGATGTGGCCAGAGAATTTGTTGTATATTGTGATGCCTCTAAATCTGGCTTGGGGGGTGTGTTAATGCAAGAAGATAGAGTTATAGCCTATGCTTCTAGGCAGTTGAGACTTCATGAGCAGAATTATCCTACTCACGACCTAGAGTTAGCGGCGGTTGTATTTGTATTGAAAATTTGGAGACATTATCTTTATGGCTCCCGTTTTGTTGTGTTTAGTGATCATAAGAGTTTGAAGTACTTATTTGATCAAAAAGAATTGAACATGAGGCAGAGGCGATGGATGGAATATTTAAAAGATTATGATTTTGAATTAAAATACCATCCAGGCAAAGCGAATGTGGTTGCTGATGCTTTGAGCAGGAAATCTCTTCATATTGCATCTTTAATGATAGAAGAATATAAACTGCTAGAAAGTTTTCGTGATATGCACCTAGCTGTAGTGGTTTATTCTCCTGGTTGTATGCTAATTGGGATGCTAAAAATTACTAATGAGTTTTTAAAATCTTTGTCTGAATGTCAAGAGAATGATACTGATGTAAAACAGTTGATTGATGCCCAAGATCGGGGCAAGAATCTACCTTTGAATAGAGATTCTAATGGTCTGTGGCGGTTTAAGAATCGTATTATAGTGCCCTCTGATGGTGAATTTCGAACACAGATTCTAGCAGAGGCTCATAAGAGTTCATTAAGTATTCATCCAGGTGTGACAAAAATGTATCAAGACTTACGGCAACAATTTTGGTGGCCGGGGATGAAGAAAATGATAATTGAATATGTGGCATCCTGTATAGTGTGCTTAAAGTCTAAAGTGGAGCATCAGAAACCTTCAGGGTTAGCACAACCACTTGATATTCCGATATGGAAGTGGGATAGTATTTCTATGGACTTTGTATCGGGTTTGCCTCGTTCTCGTGCTGGATGTGATGCCATATGGGTTGTTGTTGATCGATTAACGAAGAATGCTCATTTTCTTGCTATTAATATGAGATGGTCTTTGGAAAAGCTTGCTAATATTTATGTGAAAGAAATTATAAGGTTGCATGGTGTACCCTCCAGTATTGTGTCAGATCGTGATCCTCGTTTTACTTCTAAATTTTGGAGAAGTTTACAACGTGAGCTAGGCACTGAGTTAAAAATGAGCTCCGCATATCATCCTCAAACAGATGGACAATCTGAACGTACAATACAAACTCTGGAAGATTTGCTTCGGGCATGTGTGATAGAACATGGAGGGAGTTGGGAGCAGTATTTACCTTTGATTGAATTTACTTATAACAATAGCTTCCATAGCAGTATTGGTATGGCTCCTTATGAGGCTTTATACGGTAGAAAATGCCAAACTCCTTTATGTTGGGCTGATGGTAGTGACATCCTTGTATTGGGGCCTGAAATGGTTCAATCAATGACAGAACAGATTAAATTGATCAGAAATAAACTGAAAGTTGCTCAAGACCGTCAGAAAAGCTATTATGATGCTAAACATAGACCTCTGATATTTCAAGTTGATGATCGAGTATTTTTGAAAGTTTCACCTACGAAAGGTGTGGGTCGAGTTATTGGTAGTAAAAAGTTGAGTCCCAGGTATATTGGACCTTATCGTATTTTAGAGCGAATAGGCAATGTTGCCTATAGACTTGAGCTTCCTACAGTCTTGTCAAAGTTGCATGATGTTTTTCATGTCTCCCAGCTTCGAAAGTATATCCCTCGAGATGATATGGTGGTTCCAGATGACATTATTGAAATCAAAGAAGATGTGACGGTACCGGCTATTCCTCTTCGTATTGATGGTTATCAAACCAAACAATTAAGGAATAAGAATATTCCTTTAGTGAAAGTTTTATGGCAGAATTTCAATGAAATTTCACACACGTGGGAATTAGAATCTGAGATGCGACAACAATACCCGGATCTATTTACAGAGGTATGTTGATTTCGAGGACGAAATCTATTCTTAGGGGGGTGAGTGTAACATCCCTATGTTTTATATTCATGAGTTTGGATATTTAATAAAGTAAGATTATTATAAGATGTAAAATTAAAATAAAAAGGGAAATTTTGATTTGGGACCTGACGCGTAGCGTCAGTGGGACGCGTAGCGTCAGGGTAAAATTTGACGAGTAGCGTTAGTGGACGCGTAGCGTCCATATAAAAATTTAGACTTGACGCGTAGCGTCAGTGTCGCGGGCAGAATAAAGACCCAAGCTGACAGCCTGCAGAGCAGAAGTTAAAAACATAAGTTTTGGGGTTCTTCTTCTTCTCTCTTTTCCCTGCGACAATTAAAGGCCAACAAGAGGTTGGAATCTGAAATTAATTGCGGATTAGAGGTAAGAAACTTAAGATTAACGCATGGGATCTTTCAATTTTGAATTCCATGGAGAATTTCTATCTTTATCCATTTTTGGGGAAAACAAGGGAACTTTGAATTTTAAGATTCTAAACCGATTAAAAGTTTCCTTATGGTGTTCAAAAGAAGGATTGAGTGACGAATTTGAATTCCGCTTTATATAGGTTGCGAAAGAACCGTTGAAAGATTAGCGGAAAAAGGGGTTTCTCGGAGAACTTGTGATTTCAGTTGTGGTAAGCTTCTAAAGCTTTAGAAAGTAATTTCTGAGCATATTCTTGAGTTGGATTAAGGTTTGAACGGTTAAAACCTTAAACCTTTTTGTAATTTTATCTTTTAGTGGTTGCGGCGCATTGATCTTGGTAATTGAGTTTAGAGCGTCGACAGTGAGGTAAGGGGAGTATTATAGTATATATATATTTGATTATAGATTTGTGATAATTATATTGGAAAATTAAATCTGTGAAAGTATGAGATTGATATATATATATATATATATATGGGAGAATATGTGATTAGATTATGTATGTGGTTATACGTTGTATTTGACAATTATGAAAAATGGAATGGTAATAAATGAGATGTGAATTGTGAATAAGATGAAAAATAATGTATAAAGTATGCCTAGAATGTGCATAATGGAGAGTGATGAAATATTGGATTATCGTGATATAGAAGATATAAAGTTATGTTTGATTATGTGAATATTATGAATGTAAAGTATGATTATGATATTTAGAGATATGGCTTTTATGCCGAGATGTGGCTTTTATGCCGATATGTGGCTTTTATGCCGAGAGATGTGGCTTTTATGCCGATATGTGGCTTTTATGCCGGGATATGGCTTTTATGCCGAGAGATGTGGTGTTTATATTGAGATATGGCTTTTATGCCGAGAAATGTGGTGTTTATGTTGAGATGCGGCTTTTATGCTGAGATGTGATTCTTATGTTGTGAGTTGACTTGTATGCCAAAATCATTTAATGATTATATAATATATATTCATGATTTAAAATGAATAATGTGTATATGATGAGATATATTGTGATATGCTGTATATGCATGATATGTGTTGTGAACAGCCATTCGGTATAGATTACCCCTCGTTTTTGGCTCCCGTGGTCCATGTAGAGGCCCAGTTGAGCTACCCAGTGATCCAGGAAGAGATCCAGTGGTTGAGGTGGGGAGACGGTTTATGATACCGGGCTCGGTGAACCAGGATGTGTTCACGGGATGTCGGTGGACTCCCAGCTGGTGGCTGATTCGTTAGTATCCGGATACTAGGTGTCTGATGTATATGAGAGTCAGTTGTGAATTATACTCCTTGACTGATATGCAGATTATTGCATTGATATGATAATGATATGATTGAAATAATGAATTGTGAAATGAATTGATTAAGTATGGGTGCTTAAAATTAATTTATCTCAATGTTGCGAGATATTTGTTATGATGTGAACATAATGAATTTATGATGATTATGATGGATTATGATATGTTGGGTTCATATGAGGAGAGTTTAGTGGATCAATAACCCAGGCAGGAGAATGAGATTCTCCAGGTGATATCAACTCTGATTATGTAGTTGTATCATTCTTGTAATATATACTCACCCTTACTTTATGTTCACAGTGAATAAACCCAAGGATGTTGCGGATGCTGCGGAAACCAGTACAAAAATGAGCAAGGAGTAATGCCAGAGGAGTTTGGAGTGTATATCTTGTATATATTTATATGTGAATATATTATCTCGTAGATTTGTAGAAGTATGTGTTGTTGTTACTTGTTCGTGATGTCTAATGGCACTGAGCCATCAGTAGATATATGTAGACATGTGTAAATCTGTGGGAGTGTGAACTTATGCATAGTATAATATGTGTGTGGTTTGGGTGATGTGATTATGTAATGGCATGGAGCCATTAGATATTATGCATCTGTGATAACCAGGTACTGTTGGATGACTATGGTTATAGCATAGAGCTATACTGTAGTAAATCATGCATTATAGGCAGGTTCTGTGGATGTCTTTGTGCTATAATAGTTATTTGAAATGATTGAATGTTGTATCGATGAATTGAATAGATTTAGAGATTTGAATTAGTAGCCATCCCTATGACTTTGAGAAACGGGATAGGTGAATTTGAGTTTCAGTGAGTTTCAATACCTTTACTAAGTATCAATAAGTCCATAAGAATATTTAAAAGTGGTATGCATTGGATTTGGATCATTTAAGAATCATTTAGGGTGTTTGGTGTAAGAGTGTTGCACATAAAGTGGTTAAGTTGTATTTCATGCATAACTTGAGCATATGTTAGAATTTTGGCGAACGAACATCGCCAATAGTTTCAGAATAGGGAAAACATATGGACCATTTAGTTTTGTGGCAATTAGACCTGAAATGAGATAATTGGATAAGATAGTAATTGGTCAAAAGGCCTAAAATGTATGACAGCATCAGGTGCTGTCACTGATAAGCCCACGCGTAGCGTCATCCTGGCGCTTAGCGTCAGGGCTACGAATGTACTCTCACGCCTAGCGTAGGACTGGCGCGTAGCGTCAGACCTCTGTTTCAGGTTTTGAGATTATTTCAACTCAAATGATTTTGAGGACTATAAATTATTTATTTTAAATTATAATTTGGGTAATTTTTATAAGATGCATTTTTTTTATTATTATTATTTTGTGATGTAATTTAATTTTAGAAACGTGAAAAATTTATTGTGAAAATCAATAAATTGAATAAAATAAATATTATTTGAAGAGGGATGTCACACTACTCGTATATTTAGTTGGTTAAGGCTTTTAGAAACTCAATTATTAAATACCATAGAGATTCACAAAATCATCACAATAAACTGTACATTTCCATAAGTTCTTCTTTGAACTTCTGTTATACTGAAATAATTTAGTACAGTCTTCAAATTCAGATCTTACCAAAATTGAGTTTCCAAGCCTTAAATATCTCAAAGCTTTCTCTTAAAAATCTTCACATATTTACATAATTTTTCTCAATTTGAATCTTAACTAGATTGAGTTTTTGAAATCTCCACAAAATATTCTTTAGTTATTTCGTTAGGGAAAACCAAAATAATTTACTTTAAACTTCTAATTTCTAAAGAAAATAATTTAAAATCATTAACTAAGAATACTTAAAACTATAAAAATTTTCTTTAATTCAAGAATTAATTATCTCAACCTCTGATTTTCATAAAATAACTTCTTTCTAATACTAGATTTTATTATAGAGATTAAAAATAAAGTTAATAAAAATTATTTCTAAGAAGAAATAAAAAACTAAAATAATTATAAAATACTTTCTCTTGGAATAAAAATTTAAAGAGTAAGGTAAGAAAATTCTTAATGAGTTTTAACTTTCCGTCATGCTTGCTATATGCTCAAACTTCATATCACAAGATCATCAATCATTCATCAACCACAATCAAGTATAGTAATCTCATCAATCACAATCAAATATCATCAATCATAATTGAATATTATTAATCACAGTCTAATATTATAAATCACAATATCATTAATCGAAATCAAATATAATTAATTATAATCAAGTCAAATCAACTAAATATCGTTTATAAATATAATTCAAATTTTTAATGGTTATTTAAATTAGTAGATTTGATTTTGAGTCCTTATAGTCCATTCCTCGCACAGGTCTATATAAGTCCATATATCCAGTCTTCGCATAGGTATAGTTCAGTCTAGACAGGTCATAATAGTCCAAGTCCTTGCATAGGTTTAGTTCGATCCATATAGGATATAAAAATCCAAGTCCTTGCATAGGTTTAGTCCAGTCCGTATAAGTTATAATAATTCAGATCTATGTATAGATATTTCAGAATAAGTTACACAATATATTAAATTTATTATAAATTTTAAGTTGAGAAGTTATTACTTTAAAATAATAATATTATTAAATTTAAAAGGAGTAGGGGACTCCTCCCTTTATTCTTATGTCTTTCATATTATATTCTTATCTCACTCCCCCTTACCTCTTGTATACCGATTCGTTATTGAAAATCCATGTGCGCCTCGTCTCCGAGTTCTAAAACATACCAATTTCATTTTAATATAATTACAAGATGAAAATTAAGATTACAACTTAAAATAAAAAATGGTAAATTTTGAATAGTGAATAGTGAATAGTGAATAGTGAATAGTGAATAGTAACAGTAAATAGTAAAATATGAATAGTAACAGTAAATAGTAAAACGTGAATAGTAATAGTAAATAGTAAATCGTGAATAGTAATGGTAAATAGTAACAGTAAATAGTAATTTACTATTTGAATAGTAATTTACTATTGAAATAGTGTTTACTATGCAGAATAGTAACTTAAAATAATATTATTTCCAGTATAATAACAGATTTCTTAAAAACGATATAAAAATAACCCAAAAAATATAAAAGAGAAGTATTCTTACCTTAGGATTTTGGCAGAACCTTCTCTCCAAAAACTTTTCTTCTCCCTCTCACTTCCACCACTATCTCACTAGCACTACTATATTAAGAAAACTTAATCTGAAATTGTGAATTCTAAAGAAGAAATCCTTCGGTATTTATAGGAAAAAATTTACTATGCATTCCATTATTTTAATATAAAAGTACTATGTATTTTTGAATTTTTTATTCCAGGTTACTGTGCATCTTTTGAAAATTTCATACATGCACAGTGATTTGCATAGTAATTGTCGGCAAAATTATTAAGTCAAATAGTAACCCTTCACTCGGTATATTTTAAATATTCAAAATGAGTCCTTTTTGAAATTTAGCGATATTATATCAGTCCTCACTAATTTTATAATAAGTAATATAAAGCTGAAATTTTAAAAATCTAAAATTTTCTGTTAATAAAAATTTATTGATACGTTTCTAATTTTTTAACGATTAGAAAAAATCAAGATTTTTTTCAAACCGATAATTTTTAGATAACTCTACTTGAAATGGAATTTAGAAAATTTTCTTATAATTTAACTTTACATTCTTGTAAATATTTTTAATTTTAAGCAACTTTATATGAATTTAAAATTATTTAAAATATATTATTTTATTAAAATAATTCAAAAATTTAAAAAAATTCCAGAAAATCATAAATATTATGTAGATCAAAATGTTCAAAAGAACCATAGTCTAATTCCTTCAAAATTTTATTTTAAAATTCTAATAAGAGTTAAGTCTTAAATATGTAAAAAAACAAAAATATAACAACATAAAATAAAAATGGTGAATAATAAGGATATTAAAAATTCTTAATATAATTTTATTAATTAGTGAATATTAATTAAGTCACTTTAAAATTCTCATTCAGAAATATTTTTATTTTTTTATTATTTTAAAAAAACAAATAATAAAAATATAAATACCAAAATTTCAAAAAAAATAAAAAAATAATAAACTAACTTATAGTAAGTATTTTTCAAGAAATATATATTAATATATATTTCCCATTTGTGATGAAAATAGGATGTTACAGGCGAACTTATTCCCCACACTGGCCTTTCTCAGAACGAGGTCTCCGGTGTTAAAAGCTCTGTACTGGACACGTTTATTATACCGGAGTGCAGCCTTTGCTTTTATTGCCTGATCTCTAACGAAAGCTTTTTCTCTTAGCTCCTGGAGGACGTCCAGTTCTGATGCCAAGTTGGCGTTGCTATCTTCAGCTGAAAAATACTCCACACAAGCTGATCTTGTTTGTAACTCCACTGGAATCATCGCCTCAACCCCGTACGTCAGCCGGTATGGGGATTCGTTAGTTGAAGAATGAGGCGTAGTGCGGTATGCCCATAAAACATGACATAGCTGGTCAGTCCATCCCCCCTTCGCTTCTCCCAGACGCTTCTTCAGCCCCTTTAGCACTTCTCGGTTAGCTACCTCTGCTTGTCCATTGGTTTGGGGGTGTTCAACAGATGAGAATATCTGGATTATCCCCAGTCCTTCAAGCAAATCCGTGAACTTTTTGTCTGTAAACTGGGTGCCGTTGTCAGTCACAATCCGCCCTGGCACCCCGAACCGAGCTATGATATTCTCGTACATGAAACGTCTTGTACGTGCAGAAGTGATATGCACTACTGGTTCTGCCTCGATCCATTTGGTGAAGTAGTCTACCCCCACGATCAAGTATTTGATACCTCCTGGCGCAGTGGGAAACAGACCCAAAATATCAAGGCCCCATTGGTAGAACGGCCAAGGCACAGCAGATGAAGATAACTCTTGGGCCGGTGTATGGTGGAGATTGGAGAATTTTTGGCAAGCGTCGCACTTCCTCACGAAATCTGCGGAATCCTGCTTCACAGTGGGCCACCAATATCCAGCCCTGAGAACTTTTCTCATTAGGCTTCGGCCTCCAGCATGGTGCCCACATTGCCCCTCGTGCACCTCAGCCAAGACCGCTTGAACTTCGTCCTTTCTTAAACATGAAAGATATGGGACAGAGAATCCCCTTCTGTAGAGAACACCATCGACCATAGTAAAATATGGCAGCTCCCTCTTCACTCGTCTCCTTTCCTTCTCGTCAGTGGGAAGTTGACCGTCAGCCAGATAGCAAATATAGGGAATGACCCAAGAATCCTCATATGGATAGCTCACCATGACAGCATTCAGAGAAGGATACAGAGGTATGCTGGGCGATGTAAAAGTTCTTTGAACCACCGTTGTTGTGCTGCCAGGCTGCTTTGTACTTGCCAATCTTGATAAGATATCCGCTCTGGTGTTCTCTTCCCTGGGTACACGCTTGAACTCTAAAACTTCAAATCTTCCCTTCAACTCATTAACACAGTTCAAGTACAATTGAAGTTGTGGTTCCTTCGCCTGGTACTCCCCCTGGATCTGCAAAATCACCAATTGGGAATCACTGCAGAGTGTAACTGCTGATGCTCCGATGTCAATCGCCGCACGGAGACCGGCCAAGCATGCTTCGTATTCAGCTTGGTTGTTGGAGGTTTTGAAATTGAATCGGAGGGAAATTTCTAGGTGTACACCATCATCACTTTCTACCACCACACCTGCTCCACAACCTTTGCTGTTCGACGAGCCATCAACGTAAATGGTCCAATGCGCTCGAGGGGTGGTCGGGTCCGCCCCAGTCATTTCCACAACAAAATCGGCCAACACTTGCGCCTTGATGGCTCCTCGAGGCTCATATGAAATTTCAAACTCAGACAGCTCGATAGACCATTTTATCATCCTCTCGGCTAGGTCAGGCTTGCTAAGCACTGAACGGAGAGGCAAATCCGTTCTCACCAGTACTGGGTGCGCATGGAAATAGGGCCTCAACCGTCGTGATGCCCACACGACTGCCAGGGCAGCTTTCTCAATCTTCTGATACCTTCCTTCCGCCCCCTGAAACGTTTTACTAGTAAAGTACACCGGTCTCTGCCCTTCAGGGGTTTCTTTCACCAAGGCCACACCTAGAGCTTTATCAGAGATTGCTAAGTATAAGATTAACGTCTCACCAGGGTCAGGCTTAACCAGGATTGGTGGACTCGAGAGAACGGCCTTGAGCTGCTGGAAGGCTTGCTCTTGTTCCTCTCCCCATTCAAAACTCTTGTGTTTCTTCAACGCCTTATACAAGGGGAGGGACCTGTGCGCCATCTTAGGCATGAAACGAGCTAGAGCGGCCACTTTCCCATTCAACGATTAGACCTCCCTCAGACACTTAGGGCTCTGCATGTCCAGGATTGCTTGACATTTCCCAGGGTTCGCCTCAATGCCTCGTTGGGTCAACATGAATCCCAAGAATTTCCCAGCTGGAACGGCAAAGGTGCATTTCATAGGATTCAATCTCATATTGTATTGCCGAAGTCTAGTGAAGACTTGGCGTAGATCTTCAACGTGGTCTCCTCCAGCGGGCATTTTGGCTATAATGTCATCAATATAAACTTTGACCAGCCTTGTATGCATCCCTTCGAAGACTTTGTTAATCATGCGCTGATAGGTAGCGCCTGCGTTCTTCAATCCAAAAGGCATGACGGTGTAGCAGAAAACACCGCGGTCATTGATAAAGGCAGTCTTCTCCTGGTCTTCCTCCTACATCGGAATCTGGTTATACCCCGAATAGGCATCCATGAAACTGAGGTATTGGTAACCAGATGAATCATCCACCATGCAATCGATGTTGGGCAGGGGATATGGATCTTTGGGGCAGCAGCGGTTAAGATCCACATAGTCTGTACACATTCTCCATTTGCCATTAGCCTTCTGCACCATTACCACATTAGAAAGCCAAGATGAGTAGCGTATCTCCCTTATAAAGCCTGCCTTCAACAACTCCTCTGTCTACTCACAAGCCGCCCTCTGCTTCTCCGGTCCCAACCTCCTCTTCTTCTGGGCCACCGGTCTGGTTTCAGGATACACTGCAAGCTTGTGACAACAGAAATCAGGGTCCATCCCCGGCATGTCTGCTGCTGTCCATGCGAAGAGGTCTTTGAATTCCTGCAAAAGGGCTAATAAGCGTTGCTCCATAGCAGACTCCAGCTTATCGTTGATGTGCGTGACCTTCTCTGGGGAATCTCCCAATACAACGTCCCTGGAACCACCATCCGGTGTGGGCTTAGATGGATTGAGTGGATCAATCTTCAATTCCGCTCTGGGGTCCAGGTCAATGAGACTGACTGACCCTGCCACTGTTCCTCCGTCGGTCAACTTCCTCTTCTTGTTGAATGCTTCCAACTTAACCATGTTGAGGCTCAGGTTATAACAATATCGAGCCATCTCCTGATCACCGCAGAGAGAGGACACACCGTTGTCCTTGTCAATGAATTTGATCAAGAGGTGAGGAGTGGAAACAATTGCTTCCATCGCATTCAGTGTTGGACGGCCTATGATACCGTTATATGGGGATTCCACGTCAATCACCAGGATTCTTGACTTGACCGTTCTTGCACCGGGCTCGCCTTCAAAAGAAATCAAAGTGTCAAGGTATCCCTTGGTGGGTTGCTTAGCTCCATTAAACGCTGTAAGTTCTTGTGTGTAGGGTTGTAAGTCTGCATCACTGAAACCCATTCGTTTGAAACAATTATAAAAGATAACATCACAGGAACTTCCCTGATCGACGAGGATCCTCTTGACATCCTTGTTGGCTATGACTGCCACAATAACCACTGCATCATCACCTCCTGGGATTGTTGGGCCAAAGTCATCATCAGTAAATGATACCGTCGGAGCTGTCATACCATCCCTGAAAGGGCGGTTATCCCTCGGTTTGCCCTGGACTGACAGAATCATCCTGTGGTGATTCTTTCGTGCTGTGATCGATGTTCCTCCTCCCGCAAATCCTCCAGCTATCATCTCAATCACCTCTCGTCTGCCCTGCCTCTGCTGCTGGGGCATGTTACTTTGTTGGGCACCTTCAGCAATCACTACTCCCTTCTGCTTCTCAGCCGCAGTGAACTTCCTTGCTGGGTTGCGTGCATTGTCATCTTCGTCATCAGGATCTCTACTCCTTTTCTCCATCCTCTGAGGCTCGTCCACAGATTTCTCTTTAAACAAATACTGCTTCAGCTTTCCCTCCCGAAGGAGAGTTTCCACCGTATTCTTCAACGCCTTGCACTCATCAGTGTTGTGCCCTGTCTGTTCATGGAAAGTGCAGTACTTACGCGGGTTACCACCCCTCTTGGCTGGAGCTGGTTTTCTTATCCCGAAGACGTTCAAAGTTGGCCAACCAACCTCCCTCATGATTTGTGAATGCTTAGTGTTCAACGGAGCATAGTTGTCAAATGATGATACACGCCTATCTCGTGGATGCAGACGATCGTTCGTAAAGTCTCCTCTAAAGGCATGTTTCTCAGGTCTCACCCTCTCCTTTTCTCTCCGTGGCTGCTGAGTGGGTGCAGAAGGCTTTACTCTTGTTGCCGTTGCCTCTAGATGCATCTCTATGCCCATATATTTGGAAGCTTTCCTTCGAAACTCCTCGAAGGTTGTAGGTGGGCTCTTTGCCAAAGATAGGGCAAAGGCTGAACCAGGCTGAAGAGCTTCCACTACAATATGGAGTTGTATGGCCTCCGTGAGGTTAGGGACCAAAGCAGCCTCCTTGTAAAACCTTTTCAGGAACTCCTTAAGAGTTTCAGTTTCTCCCTGCCTTATCTGGGCCAGGGTGTGAGAAGTTCTTGGGATATCCCTAGAGATGACAAAATGGCTTTCGAATGCAGCAGCCATTTCCTCCCAAGAGTCTATAGATCCTGTGGGTAAGCTTTTAAACCAGCTGAGAGCTTCCTCTGTCAACGTCCTTGGGAACATCCTACACATAACATCTTCATCCGCTCCCAAGTACATGGCTTCATACACGTAAGCATCCAAATGCTTAGTGGGGTCAATCTCTCCATTATACCTCCCGATCGACAATGGCTGAGTTGTTTGCAAATGTTTTGGGATGGTAATGCTCATCAGCCTTCTTGAGAAAGGGACACTGAGCTTGTACGTCCCCGAAGTCACCATTGCCTGCTCCCTTCTCCTGATACTGACTCTATCACCAGAGTCCTGCGTCTGCTCCCTTTCCTCATACGTGGGGATCTTCGAATACTGGAGGGTCGTAGATCTATCCCTCGCTGATGCATGATGGGCATCCTCCGCATGAGATGCTACTCTGTCCCCAGCTCCTCCTCTCTCTCGCTTCAACTCCATCAACTCCTCCCTGAGTTGCCTGATAACCTCATCGCGAGGGTCAGGCGTCTGCACTTGCACCATCCTCCGGGTTTGAGTTACAGGGGATTCGAAGACGAGTCTCCTTCCAGCCTGTTGATGGGTCACATCCTCCACGTGACCTTCCACGAAATCTCTCCCATCACCTTCCATTGTGACAACCAAACTTCTGCGAAAATGGGAATAACTCTATCGTGTCCCACTGGGCGTGCCAATGAACTGGTCTGGACCGGTGTCTAGGATCCGGTGTGGGACCAGCCACAAGAGTGTAGGTGTTTTTAGGGTTTGCACACCGGAACAGTGTATATCTGATGTATTAATCCGGTCTCTCAGTGGGAGAGGTCGGTCTTGTTGTCCTGGAGATCCTTCACACCAACGTTTCGCGTTGAAGGGGGGCGAAAGGTGGTGCCACCTGCGAAGATTCTCCGACGCTCAAGTTAGAAGAGTATATGAACTCAGTGAATACTTAAGTGAAGTAATAGTAGATTGTGAGATAGAACAACGATACCATGCATGTGTGTTGAAATATGCTATTTATAGTTGTACGTGAGAAAATGAGTCGTTGGATACAGGTGGGTCCCTTAGCTCTGATAGCGTGTATATTATGTCAATCAGGGTGGCTCAACTTTCAGAATGTGTCAGGAGGGTAGGTCAATTATCAGAGTACGATCCTCTAGGAAGAGGAGAGGATAATCACCTTTTCCGCATAATCTGCTGACACACCCACTTACTTGCTGAAGCCATTGATGTGACGTATTTTGCTACAAACAGTGTCTTCGTTGATAAGTTATCAGGGGCTCTTCTCTTGCTATGATTGAAAAGCCAACAGTTATATAAATGTCCTGTAAAAAATGAACATAGAACCGTTATGGAGAAAATGAATGATGCTGTCGTGGAGTGAGGACGGACGGCCAGACGACGGATATCCGGTGTGGTAACGTTGAACCAGGACACCGGTTTTCCTTAAATGAGGTCAGTCTGACGTCACAAGAATGGGGGCCGGTATCTAGACCGGATCATATTCTTACTACAACTTAATATTTCACATCATATGCAAATCGCAGTAATATTAAATTTACTAATACAATTATTTAAACATATCTGGATTCTTTTTATTATAGATTCAAAATCATTTTTACATGCCCTAACATATATTAATGTGTGACCAATATTTCAATATGAGGTGGGACTAAAACTCATTAAGACAAGTATCTTACTCATCTTTAACGGATTAAATTTAATTTTACCACAATAAAAGTCACATAGTGAGCATTGCAGCGAAACTCAATTTGTCTATGCCACTTAAGTTTCAAATGTTGTGTTTACTTTGTGTACTGTGTTCATTATTGTTAAATAGTGATTTTATAATTATAATATGATAAATATTTGAAAACTATTATTCCAAGACACCAAGTCGAATATTCATTACATTGACAGTAATTCTCGCATGTTTCGTCATAGTTCATACATAATATAAGGCTCAATGAAAGATTAAGAATGATCATGGTTCATGACTCATTCATCCGCAAGTGATAGAAGGGCGAGATGTAAATAGCAAGTCATACAGATTTTGAGTGAAGAATAGAAAATTATACATTTCTCAATATTAATGACAGAAGAACATGGAGCCAGGGAAAGCTTTATTCCATTCCCAATCACTTTCACGTCTAATAGACAACCTCTCACCAAAAAAAAAAAACCCATAACATTAGAGTCAGGTATGATCATTAAGCTGCATTATTGAACATAATATCGTTGATTCTATCGATGCCAATATCCGATATGGGCTCAATGGGTTCATCTTCCTCAAGAGAAGTGTCAAGACTCAAAGGGTCCTTACTGAATTCATCTGATCAAAAGAGATGTCCATATCAGTTATTGGAAAATTTCAACTAAATAATGCACCGGATCCTGATTGATTGCACAGCCTTAAGAAAACTTCAAATGAAATTTCCATTGCCAAAATGTCATATCAGTTTACTCACGAGATTTCATGCAGCATAATTAACAGTAAAAAATGTCCCCGTGTGCAACAAGCTTTGAAAGTAATGTACAATCAAAATTAACTGTCACTGAAGAATTCAGCGTCAAACTCACCAAAAACTGTGTTTAGTGATGTAGGGGGAGGTGTTGAAATGAAGTTAAGCCCAATGTATAATCCCAGCACCAATGCAATGGTCACCATCACATAAGTTGGAACTGCCAGAGCCCAATATCTGAAATGAAAAAATAAAATTCCAACATTTTGTCATAAACAGTTGAATTAATAATCATTTACCATAAATTTGAACTGACTTCCCTAGCCTAATATCTGGTGAGCAAAGGCTGATGAGAAATTTTAACACAATTTATTTCATAAAAAAAAGTTCATTTGAAATCCCTTTTACATATATTTTCATTATTATTAAGCACTCTGAAGGAAGGAAGCTGCGCTTAATCCCCCTACCCAATACTCCAGAATTCTTCTCACATCAGAATTTCCTCAATGAAAACTTTTAATATCGTGCACCCAACAATTACATATAATGTAGGACCCTGACAGCTGCCAAAGCTTCAAATAAATAACAACAGGAGTTAAGCCATCTAACCTGCTAGGATAGTAAGAGATGCCAACCGATTGTAGCCACGATTCCGGAACATATGCCCATACCAAGAAAACAACTATCCACAAAGAAAACGAAATAAATAAATTTCCAAACGAACATCACAAAAATCTGAGTACACACCCTGTTCTGATATCTGAAATTGTAAACATGACCTGTCTCTTACTTATTATTTTAATTAATTTAGTCACTAAGTTTACAAAATATAATTAATTTTAAGCACAAAACAACCCTAATAAAACAAATAAAAAACATTAAAATGAATAAATTTTACAAAGGTAGCTATTAAAGCTTTTTTTCTTGTGACTACATGTCTCCTCCATACAGCTAGAAGCAATTATGTACAGGAGCTTAGTCACACGTAAATTCCTTACTCCCGGTGGGTGTGTTTAATGGAGATTGAGTTCTTCTCATAGTCTTCCTCAAGCTTAAAACTCTTATAATACATGGAATTGAAATGGAGAGAGATACAAAGAGATTAAGTGCCTTTTTGGTATAAAGTTGGTTCAACTTAGTTTACTTTTTAGGAGAAAATCAACAATTGTTGTGGAATAAAGATGGATGGAAAAAAAATTCCCTTCCACTCTATGTGATTCAGCCATGTTTGCACTCCCTACCAAAAAAGCACTTATTGAGAAGAGCGAGGAAGAGAAGATGACCTGTAGCAACAACAGTGGTAATGGAACCTACAAAACCATAAACTTCAGAAGGCTTAGGGCCATGATCGCCGGAGAAACCGAAGCCAGAGGTTTTGTCATCAAAAAATGACCTAGTTGCCCTACGTTGTTTAGAAAGACTCAGGGTTCTTCTTGGACTGTTCAGAGAGTGGGGACTTTCCATGTCACATCCCTTCAATTGTCCAACAACAATTAAATATCAAATTCAACCACAAGCAACCATGTACCAATACCAACACCAACACCTAAGTTGCATAATCATGCTTCAGTGTAGAGAAAATTCTAGAGAACCAATTCAATCATTCAAAAAGGATTTGTCTTTTTCTGCACAAGTAGCAGTATCGAGAAGCATTTAGGTAAAATTAAATAAAAACAATGATTCAGAACATTGAGAATAAAAGCTATTTCCCAGTTCAGATAGATAGATTGAAATAAGAAACAAAAGTGCAAAATAAAATCCTTTAAATAAAAAACACCCTAAAAATCAAGTGATGAGGACAATGACGCGACCGGCCTCCTTAATCTTCTTCAGTGGTAATAGCCATTACCATTGCATTTGCGGTGGTTTGCATCATGGTGCCAGCGATCAGCATCGTTGGAGATCAAGAGGCTTCTGGTTCTCGTGGGGGAAGATTCTACTTGCAACTCAATATACCATAATTGCAAGTCCAACTTTAAAGTTTCAAACCTCAACATCACTTGAATTTAAAATACAAATACAAATGTCTCATTCCAAAATAGAAGTAAAAGGTCTAAATAAACTAACAAAACAACCAATTCACATTTCAAAGGACACGTTTAAAATAAAGATGTTTAAAATAGTATGTATGATTAAATTTTACTTCTACTATCCAGATTTTAGAAAATTTTAAAATTTGTATATGTCTAACTTAAAAATTGAAATTTACTTATATATTATATATATTATATCATGTGTTAAAATAAAATATGTGATAAAGTATTAATTAACTTTTCAAATCTATAAAATTATATAAATGTGTTCAATTATATAAGAACAGTCTCCGTAATATATAGGGCTTGTTTGTTTAAGCTTATTTTAAGAAATAAGTGTTTTTAATTAAAAATCACTTATTTTAAATTTTTATGTGTTTGTTTAAAGTTTTAAAAATAAGTCGAAGCTAAAAATAAACTGATTTCTGTTTATTTTAAGAAGTAGTTTTGATCTGCTTATTAAAAAAATACTTATAAAAAAATATTTTTTTAAAAAAACACTTATAAGTAAGTTTAAACAAACGGACCCATAATTTGATGGTTAGAATTCATATATTCAATATCAAAAACAATTCAGTTTGAGTTAGAAAGATTCATATCATGGTAGATAGTCTTTCTTAATAAGAATTTTGTCCATCCACAATACTCAATACTTTATTTAAGGGAAACAAGCTGATTTTTTTTAATCTTTTAAAATATTGTTAGCGTTAAATTTGTGTCTAACTTTACTGCCTTGATAAGCCAGGATAGTTGAGATTTAAATTTCCATGTATCATTTATAAATTTCTATATAGAAAAAGCTTACGTTTTTGAATTCCATCGGGTTAGAAAAATGTCTATTGGTATTATTAATGCATTATTATTGATGCATTATTAATGTCTATTGGTATATTAAAAAAATCACTCATACATATGCATGAATGCAGAAGACAGTACAATTATATATTTATTTAGAGTATTAGGTGCTTGTAAGAAAAAGAACATGGCCACGACCCACGGCCTAATAGCACCAGAAGGGAGAACAACCTAATAGCACCACCCACCAGAAACCCTCACCACGATCCACGACAGACCCTCATCACCCACCACCGACGGCCAAACCACAACCCAACAGCAGTCCCGAAAACCAAAAAAAAACTACAAAAAAGAGAAAGGAGAAATGGTGGTTACCTTTGCAAACGAAGCGGAAAACCAACGAAGATGGCAAACAGAGCTTCACAAATGTAAACGGAGAACCAACGTCCAAGCAAAGAGGCACGAAAGGAATGAGACAAATTTAGAGTGAGAACTTTTACCTTTCAACAAAAAAGATAAACTTGAGAATTGAGATTGTGAGTGAGAAGTGAGTGAAAGTTTTTTTTTTTTGGGCAAAGAAGCTTTATATTGAAACCAAAAGGCCCAAGGCCCAAGTGCTGAAACAATTACACCAAGGAGTTGGGATGCTCCTTACCAAGAACAGGGACAGGAAACAGATTCCCAATCTGAAACGTAAAATACAAGGTTGGGAAAAATTCAATGAAACACAAAGCCTGCTTACAATTCAGAGATGGCCAAAGCTCTTAACAACAACTTACTTAGGCTTCTCCCTTGATTAGAAAAAATCCTAATTAAGGTGCCATCAGAGGAGGGAATCAGCAACGAGGGCTATCACAATGTGCACTGGGAGGAATTCTCCTCTTGTCTTCCACCAGTACCTTTCTGAGTTCTAAGGGCGGGGAGACCCACCAATGGCTGCCTAAAGCATTCTCCAAACTTAATTTTGCAATCTCATGAGCTACCAAGTTCGCATCTCGCTTTACCCAAAGAAAACCACAAGAATTGAAGAATTGACGAAGGTAAGAGATGTCTTGAATAATTGGGTCAATTTCTCTTATAGTGCTTTCTCTTCTACAAGCTTTTACCAGGTTCAAATTATCTGACTCTACCAAAACTTCTTTGAATTCCAAATTCCGAGCTAGGATAATAGCTTCACGCATGGCAAGACTTTCGGCGATTATAACCGTAGGAGCCCAGTGGAAGGAAGCTTGCCCATAGTGCATGACACCCTGATGGTCTCGAAACACTATACCAAAAGCAGATCTTTGCGCAGGATCCCTCCATGCAGCATCCACGTTAATCTTAATCTTGCCACGAGGGGGGGGGGGGGTCTCCAATAGGGACGACTTGATAAGGAGGGTAAGCTCTTATCTGGCAGATTGTTATTGCTATTGACTGAGTAGTATTCTTGTAAAGCATTTTTTGTCTGAGATAGAACAAAATCAGGATTGGGAGGACTGCCCTGGAACACAAATTTATTTCGAGCTAACCATATGTTCCATAATGTGAAAAAGAGTTTAGAGATAAGGAACTGAGAGTCCATGCTCTTGCATAAAAATAATTGAACTTTACTCTCAATCCACTTACAAGCTGAAGTTATGGTTTCTTCTCTCGGGTTACACTGCAAGTTAGAGCCAAACCAAACTGGATGAGTCCAGTGACAATTAAGAAACACATGTTCTACAGATTCACCTTTCTCAGCGCAGATAGGACAGACTTCATCCTTTAGGATTTTCTTTTTCCTCAGATTCTCCCTCACTGGAAGTAGATTATTACAGAGTTTCCAAATAAAAATTTGGACTTTCTTTGGAACTTTTGAGGACCAAATATTCTTCCATAGAGAAACATTAGGAGAGTAGGAAGAGGATGGGTCTCTACCTGATAAATCTGAACGGCTTTTAATGGCTCTATACCCAGATTTTATGGAGTATTCTCCATTTGTGGTGAATGGCCATCTCAGTCTATCTTCTCTCCCACACTCACTGATCGGGGTCTGAAGCACCATCAACCAAAAAGGAGAAGGGATTACCTGTCTAATTCTGGGAAAGTCCCAAGAGTAAGTGGATTGGTTGATAAGATTTGCCAGTTTAATATCCTCAGAAGATCTTCCTTGAGAATTCTGACACAGTGAACCATTCCATAACCATTTATGGTTAAATAAAGATATTTTATCTCCATTACCAATAGACCACTGACCCAGATTAAGAAGGATATCTCTTCCTTGTAGAAGGCTGCACCAGACCCAAGAACATCCTCTAGTTCTATGCTGTTCCAAAAAGTTTTTAT
Source organism: Clitoria ternatea (assembly GCA_037962975.1). Taxonomy (NCBI): domain Eukaryota; kingdom Viridiplantae; phylum Streptophyta; class Magnoliopsida; order Fabales; family Fabaceae; genus Clitoria; species Clitoria ternatea. Next base: position 114,421,232 of record CM075674.1, on the reverse strand, counting down.
CCGGGAAGTATTTCCCTTTAAGAACCTGCACCCATAGAGCATCTGGGTTGTTCAGAGCTCTCCAAGCTTGCTTAGTTAAATAAGCTGAATTGAGACATTCCAGCTCCTTAAAGCCAAGACCCCTCGAGTGCTTGCTACAAGAAAGATCTTTCCAGTTCTTCCAATGGATCCCTTTAGTGTTGTTGTCATTTGTCCACCAGAATTTAGAGATAATGGAATTAAGGCTTTTAATAAGACTTTTAGGAAATCTTACTAACGCCATAGCATATGATGGAATTGCCTGCAAAACAGCTTTAATCAGAACCTCTTTACCAGCTTGATTGAGAAGAGAGCCCTTCCAGCCGTCAACTTTAGACAGGAATTTTTGCTTGATCCAGGATAGATTTTTGGACTTAGATTTTCCCCACTCACTAGGCAGACCAAGATAAAAACCAGCTTCAACTCTTTGGTTGATATTCAAAATAGCAGAGATCTTTGACCGCATAGCTACTGGAACCAATTTACCAAAAGTAATGCCTGATTTGGATATGTTGATTTTCTGTCCAGAAGCTTGAGTGAATGTATTAAGCACTTTCATTAAAGTATAAGCTTCCTCCTCAGTTGCTTTAGCAAAAATAACAGCATCATCTGCAAAAAGTAAATGGGTTAGTCTAGGAGATCTAGGGGTAAGTAGCATACCTGCAAGAGATCCTTCCTCCAAAGCACTAGTGAGGAGATAAGATAAAGCCTCTGCCCCAAAGAGGAATAAGTATGGGGAAAGAGGATCACCCTGTCTTAGACCACAGTGAGGAATAAAAAGGGGACTTCTGCTGCCATTAAGATTAACACTATAGGAAACAGATTTGACCAGAGACATGACTAAACTAACCCAATGAGAATCAAAGCCAAAGGAGAGAAGGATGAGGGAAAAGAAGTTCCAATCTAGTCTATCGTAGGCTTTGCTAAGATCCAGCTTAATAGCCATATGGCTTCTAGAGCAGGAATTCCTACCATTAAGAGAGTGAAACACCTCCTGGCCGATGGTTAGGTTATCTTGGATTTGTCTACCTTTCATGAAAGCAGACTGATGGGGGGATATGAGGGAAGGGATAAAATCTCTAAGTCTAAGCTGAATTATCTTGGATATGACTTTAGGAACAAAATTACAACAGCTAATAGGCCTAAACTGAGACACATTTTCAGGATTAGGGATCTTAGGAACCAAAGTAAGAAGGGTCAAATTGGCAGAATTCGGAATATTCCCAGTATCAAAGAAAGATTTTATGGCTTTGCAAACCTGAACTTTAACAATGTCCCGGTTTTTATGGTAAAAGAGACCATTCAAACCATCCGGGCCAGGGGCTTTAAGAGGAGGAAGAGCTCTCACAGCCTTTTCAATTTCAGTATCAAGAACCGGAGCAAGAAGTCTTTCATTCATTTGATCAGTAACCAATTTAGGGATGACCTTAAGGCAAGAGTCGATACCCTGCGTATTCTTAGCTTTGTAAACATCCTGGAAATAATCCCTGACCATCATTAAGACCTCTGAATGACCTTCAACCCAGTTACCATTACCGTCCTGAAGCCTAGTGATTATGTTGCTGGCTCTCCTTCTAATAGTCGTAGCATGAAAAAATCTTGTGTTAGCATCGCCCCATTTCAGCCATTGGACCCTATATCTTTGGGCCCAGTAAATTTCCACCCTCTGACGAACAAGGTCGATTTGGCTTTGAACGGAAGAGATGTTGTCCCATTGCTTGCCATCATTGTTGTTACTGATCATTTTTTCCAGTTTATGTTGAAGCCTAGCTATCTTAATGTCAGCATTTTTAAAAGTCTCCTTGCTCCACTGTTGAAGAGTACTACCACATTGCTCATTATGTTCCATTAACTCATCCCAGGCATTCTCCTTATGAACAGCTTTATCCCACCCTGCTCTAATTATGTTGTAACAGTCAGGGTGTTCAGCCCAATAGGCCTCAAATTTAAAGTGGGAGCCTTCAATCTTATCCGGCTTAAGATCAATGAGGAGAGGAGAGTGGTCAGATGAATTAGGAGGGAGGGCTGTACATTGGTTATGAGGGAAGAGTTCCATAAGCTCAACATTACCAAAGGCCCTGTCTATTTTTTCTTTAGTAATTCTACCATTACGAGGATTGCTAATCCAAGTATACCTGCAACCCTTGATTGGTACCTCAATAAGATTAAGAAAATCAATAAGGTTTCTGAAAATGGAAACTCTATTTTGGTGAGGGGGAATATGGCTCAATTTATCATAATTGTGAAGGCATTCATTAAAATCTCCCATCATATACCACCCACAGCCCCTAGGAATAGCCAGGTGATTAAGATATTGCCAAAATACTCAGGTTCATTGATTCTGAAGCTGGGCCGTGCAAAAAAATATTAAGGCCCAAATATTTTAATATGTTTCAGTGAAGTACCTGATAATTTAGTTGATAAAAATATAAAATTAAACCCATTCAAACTTAATCCAACTTAATTGTTTCTTAAACTTGTTTACCACCCAAAACTAACTAGACTTATTTTAATCCCGTAAGTTTTTACGGTTTCCAATCACTAGCCAACAAATCAGCTCTAGAATTACCCTCTCTCATTTAGAACATGATTAAGTTTCACCTACTGATCATCTGTTTGGACTTGCTATTAAGAGATGATTGTCCGGAATGATTTTAAATTCTTACAAATTATGTTTCTCAATAATCTTACTCAATGAAAATTGTAATCACTAAAAATGCTAAAGTCATTAAAAAATTTTAAATATAAACTAAAACTTTCCACTATTCTAGGAAAGATTCATATGCATTTTACTTGGAAATGTTTTGATTAAAAACTTTATAAAATATAATAAAAAAAACTTCTAAGAATCTTAATTTCCTTGAAATGCTTCATAAAATAGACATAACAAATATAAGAAAATAAGATTCTTAAGCTAAGATTCGTTAAAAACAAAAAAATAAAATCTTTATACAAAACACCTTCGCAGTAAACCATTGATTTAAAAAAAAAAAATTGCAGCACCCTAGTTCATGGTAAGTTTGGTGACTTTGGTCCAACTCCAAGCAGCAAATTGGTCATCACTTTGACCCAGAATCTAACACGACCGGAAAGTAAGAAATTGGCTGTTTTAAGTAGGCATGCGTTGTGGTTCAAGTGCCCAATACATTTACATGCAAAGTCACCTCAAAAGAATCCTTTAGACATTTTAATTTTGACATAAATATTTTTGGAAAAAGAAATTCAGGGAGAAATTAGCCTGTATATCGAAATCCAATAAGCTACAGGTAAATTTCTGTGATGGGGTTCTGTTGGCTATTAACATTTATTACATAAACAAGGCGATACCCAAACTAAAAACCCAAGTTTTACAAAAGGGGCTCAGGTTTTATTAAAGAATATAGCTAGCTAAATCATCCCTGCTCTTGAAGGGAAAATAAAATCCCAACATGGATGATCAAGTGCATACCCCATCATGCCTCTAATATAGACTTTCAAGCTTTAGGCTGAAGTGATTTGATATGTGAGATTTGCTTTCCTGGGTTCAATCCCTTTGGGCAGGCACGAGCACAGTTCAGTATGGTGTGGCAGCGATAGAGCTTGAATTCGTCATTAATGGCCTCCAATCTCTCCTTGGTGTACTCATCACGACTGTCACTTATCCACCTGCACATGCAAACACAACAATATCTCAGCTTTGAACAACCCAATCACCAATAGGTTCTTCCCCGTTTACTCTTGCTTTTTGGCAGGGGGTAGAAGAGAAAGGAGAGTGCGGTCATTCCATTTAGCGGGCTACTTGTAAATGCAACCAATTTAACAAGGAATTTCAGTAGAAATTAATGTCAAACTTCTTTATTATTATTGTTATTTAAACATATTATCAAGAACTGGTAGTCAGCTAACCGAGACACACTGAAAGTACATTATATGCAATCAATTTAATGGAAAAGTATCTTCAAATATGTTTGATTAACAGTGAAGTAATGATGAGCCATGACTGCATGAGACTTGAAATTGTTCATTCCTAACCCCAACCAAACATGATCCTGCAAGGCTACAACTATTACCACAAAGAAAAAAAGCTTGATGTTAATAAAGTCAGAGGCAGACATGAAATAGTCCTGCCAAGCTCAAAAAAAGAAGCATGAACTGAAGTGCTCACTATCTAACTTCCACAATTCAGTAAAAATCAGCTATGCTGGTTGCAAGGATCAGGCTAAGTCAGGCTAAGAATGCAGAGGTATTACCATTTCAAGACCTGGCATCATTCGTTTTTCACATTCTGACTAAAAAACACCATGATGCTAATCAACCAAAATAAGTCACATAGATTTCAATACTGCTGATGGATGAAAATGACATTTTTTAAACATACATGACCAAATTGAAACATATAGAATAAAAATGAACAATTTTAAACATACAAGACCAAAATAAAACTTAATTCAAACATAGATGACAAAAATTATATTTTAGCCTTTAAAATAAAACTTAGAAAGGACTTAAAAAAAACTAAGCTCTACCTAGTAGTTTCTATTCAACCAAAGTACGAGGAAAAAGGGTAATAGAAGCCAAATGTGGTTGCAACAAGGTTGTGGGACACAAACTAAAACCAGAGTTACTACATTACTAGACAAAAATAAGATAGATAAATAGTTTAGTAAACCTTCCTCTCCCTAAAAGTCCCACATAACTATAAGACAAAGAGACATCTTAAGAACTTGGAATGCCTATTAATATGACTGCAAATTTTATACAAGTTTGATACCTAGTTATACCAAAAATCAAGCAGCAGAACAAGTAGCAATAACTATGGATATTTGAGGAAGAAATCTAAAATACTAATTCAAATAGTTAAATATAAATATGCTTAGTTGATTCGAAGAGTTATGCTTAGTTGAGTGTTTTACACTGACAATTCATCAAAACTGCAGCAAAATGAATAAACCCCCCAAAGTTTGTCCTTAAGAATATATAAGTCATACCCTTTAGTTCTTTAAATTTTAAAAATCTCAATTTATTCTATGACTTCATAAAACGGTTTTCAATTTAGTCTTTTTTTAGAATAACGATTGTGAAAATGACCAATATATGAATGGCTATTTGCAATGTCATAAACTACTTTTAAGGCTTTTAAAACCTTGGGATAAAATTACATGACCAAAGACCATCTTAAAAGGTTACTAATCTTGAGCACCAAGCTAACAATTTACTCGCAGCAAAATTAAGCCGAAATAAAAAATAAAAAAAAACAATCATTTACACTGTTGTATTTGGTATGCAATCCAGATAGAAAAATGTAAAGGTTAACAATCATTTACACTGTTGTAGACGATGAAAACTCCATACAATAGGATATTTTTTTGGGTTGAACAAACCCCGGAACCAAACGGGTTCCTAACCGCCTTCACAAATTAGGGAAAGCAAACACAGAACCGAACAAAACGACAGAAGAAAGAGAGCGTTACCTATTAGCATGGAGAAGAGCAGCGGGTCCAAGATAAGACTCGGGGTTCCACCAGTAACTGGGGCAGGATGTGCTACAGCAGGCGCAGAGAATGCACTCGTACATCCCATCCAACTTGGCCCTGTCTTTCTTGCTCTGCAAAATCTCCTTCCCTGGAACCTGTGGCGGGTTCTTCCGTTTCAGCCACGGCTCAATGCTCTTATACTGGTTATAAAAATTGGTCATGTCCACCACAAGGTCTTTTATCACGAACATGTGCGGTAACGGCGTTATCGTCGTCGCCGTCTTCTCCGACGGAATCTTCGTCAGGCACGCCAGTCCGTTACACCCGTCGATGTTCATCGCGCACGACCCGCATATCCCCTCTCGGCACGAACGCCGGAACGTTAGGCTCGGGTCGATCTCGTTCTTGATCTTGATTAGGGCGTCCAGGACCATGGGCCCGCACTCCTTTAGGTTGATCGAATAGTCTTTGAGTTCGGGCTTTGACAGGTTGTCCGGATTCCATCGGTAGATTTGGAAGGTCTTCAGGGAGGCGGTGTCGCGGGCCTTGGGCTCCACTTTCTGGGCTTGGGCTTCCGATGCGTGGGCCCTGATCAGGGAGAGGTTGAATGCCGGCGAGGATTGAACCCTACTTGCCGCTCTCTTGAGCAATCCCGTAGCCATCTTTGCCGAAGAGATGAAATAGTAATGAATGGATTCTACTGTCTGGGAGGAGGTGGATGGGTTTTGTGGATTTAGGAGACGACGGGGGTAGTTTCGGGATTTGACAAGTGCGTTGCTGTTGTCGTTGTTTGCGGGTCGCGAATTTTAGTATTTGGGAAAGTCCCATGGTGACGTGGCGGAAGGGGGAGCGCTGTTAAAAGATTTGGATTTTATATTTTACTTAAGGGAAATTTCATTTTTACATCCATTTAATAAGTGTGAATATACTAAATGTATCAAATGTGCCGAATCTAAGTTCATTGTTTAAGTGGTGGTGTTTTTTTTCCTAATTGGAAAAGAAAGAATAAACAAAGTGACAAGCATTTAACGTGAATAGTAATCATGCTATCCGAAAACAAAGACAGGTCTAAGAAGTGAGGGGAAAGAACTGAAGTATTCGAATCTCCTTACTTATCTATGGTTCTCATTGATCGGGAGGACCTAAGAATTCTCGGAGCAGAAATCGCCGTTGCATTTTGCGTGAAGTAAAAACGTATCTTTGTTGTAGGGTGTGTATCAAGGTAGTTTTACGTTGATATGTTTTATGCTTCATTTGGTAATGTGATTATGTCGTGTTGCTTTTTATGTTTGAGACTGGGTATCTGTTTATGGCCGAACTTATGTTTGAAGCTTTTAATGTTAATTTTTGTTGAAATAACGGACAGGGCCAGTGCCTGCAACCTGCTTGATAAAATGACTGAAAGAAACTTGATTGCATAAACAATAAGTTGATAAATTTGTACGATTTGGACTGCATGAGCGAACTGACTCAATTGAGTACATTGCTATTATACTGAACCTCTCAACTCTCACTTGGCCTGCAATTTTGAATTTTGTTGCCTAAAAGGGTACAGATGGTAACATTGAATTGGATGCTTTTGTTGTGTGCTCAATTTGAGTTTTCTAGCCAAAAAATGGAGCCATGTAAATTTTATCTTTCTGCCCATTTTTTCGGCTGTGGAATGTGGATTATGCATTAAGTTGAATTTGGTATAATCTATCAGTTTAGTTGAGAGATTGGAATCAGTTAATAAATTTTAGTTCACTTGGAATGTTACTTTTCATTTTCTTGCTGTGCGATTTGAGAATGAAGCATATTATGTGTGCTTGATTAAATGAATGAGTATTCTATGATGCATGTCTCCCTGTTTAATGCTTTGTATCTAATCTTTATTGTGATGGTTCAATCTTAATTCTTAATCTACTGTAAGGGCTCTTGTTTTTTTTAATGGTGACTAAATTATTGGTGGAAGGACTTTGAAGTCAAGAGATATGAGATTCGATTACTCTTCAAATTTTGTCCTAGGGTGTGAAATTTTTTGCTGTGCTTGCTGATCGATTGGGAACTAAACCTTTCATTCATTCTCATAACCCATAGGTCGTACTCAGCTGTTTGATTCAGGTCAATTTTCTTAGGGTTATTTTGATTGACTGTGGCTGTATGAGTTATTTGTTTTTCAGTTGCTGTGATGTATTATCACTAAAATCTTATTTTTCTTTGATTTCACTAATTGAAAGTAATATGAAATTTTATTTCTGACTTCCTCTTTACACAGCTGACTCTATTTCTTTAATGATGACTTCAATTCAATTCAGAGCTTGAGTACCTATTGAATCCTAACTATTGTCTTCTATGTCTTCTAACAGTGTTACCTGGGCTCACCCTTGCTGGGATGATACATAGTCCTTGAAGTATCAAATCTGCGGGTTACAACTTAAAAAGATATATCTGTAGATGCTTGGTGTATTGTCATGTAAAATTGCAAGTATAAACCAAACTGCACTCAGCCTCCTTGATAAATGCAAATCAATGCTTGAACTGAAGCAACTCCATGCTGTTGTGATCTCCTTTGGCTTATCTCAAGATGACCCTTTTATATCCAAAATTCTTTGTTTCTCTGCTCTGTCCAATTCAGGTGACATTGACTATTCCTACAGGGTTTTCTCCCAGCTTTCCACTCCTACAATTTTTAGCTGGAATACAATCATAAGAGGCTACTCAAGTAGCAAAAATCCAATCCGTTCCCTATTTATTTATATAAAGATGATGCGACTTGGGGTTGCACCAGATTACCTTACGTACCCATTTCTTGTGAAGGCATCAGCACGCCTCTTAAACCAGGAAACTGGTGTGTCTGTCCATGCCCACATTATAAAAACTGGGCATGAGTCTGATAGATTTATCCTGAATTCTTTAATTCACATGTATGGTTCTTGTGGGAATATTGTGTGGGCTCGTAAGATATTTGATAGTATACAGGGAAAGAATTTGGTTTCATGGAATTCCATGTTGGATGGCTATGCTAAGTGTGGAGAAATGGTTTTTGCTCAGAAAGTTTTTGAGTCCATGTCAGAGAAGGATGTTCGGTCATGGAGCTCTTTGATTGATGGTTATGTTAAGACTGGGGAATACAGAGAAGCAATGGCTATCTTTGAAAAGATGCGGGTTGTTGGGCCAAAGGCTAATGAAGTGACTATGGTGAGTGTCTTGTGTGCCTGTGCTCACTTAGGTGCTCTAGAGAAAGGGAGAATGATGCACAAGTACATAGTTGACTGTGGATTACCACTGACATTAGCCTTGCAGACTTCTCTTGTGGACATGTATGCCAAATGTGGGGCAATAGAGGAAGCTTTACTTGCATTCCATGGTGTCTCTAAGAGTCAAAGTGATGTGTTGATTTGGAATGCGATGATTGGAGGTCTTGCAACACATGGGTCAGTTGAAGAATCTCTTAAATTATTTAAGGAAATGCAAATAGTTGGTATCCGTCCTGACGAGGTCACATACTTGTGCTTGTTGGCTGCCTGTGCCCATGGAGGGTTAGTTAAAGAAGCATGGTACTTCTTTGAGAGCCTTAATAGATGTGGCATGACACCTACAAGCGAGCACTATGCTTGCATGGTGGATGTGCTGGCACGTGCAGGTCAATTAAGCACTGCATACCAATTTATTTATCAAATGCCAATTGAGCCAACAGCTTCCGTGTTAGGTGCCCTTCTTAGTGGGTGTATTAATCATAGAAATTTAGCTCTCGCTGAAATAGTTGGCAGGAAGCTTATTGAGCTAGAACCAAATCATGATGGTAGATATATTGGCTTGTCAAATGTTTATGCAGTTGACAAACGCTGGGATGATGCAAGAAGCATGAGAGAAGCTATGGAGAGAAGAGGGGTGAAAAAATCGCCCGGGTTTAGCTTTGTTGAAATATCTGGGGTCCTTCATAGATTTATTGCTCATGATAAAACACATCCTGAATCAGAGCAAACTTATTCTATGCTAAATTTTGTTGTCTATCAAATGAAATTTGGCTGTTGCAAAGACAATCAGGAAAGATCATCAAATGATACATCAACAGAAGATGACTTGCTTCTCTTTTGAGGAGATAGTGTTAAAAGTTGTAGCAATTAAATTTTTGGGAGAATAATTGCAAATAATCTAGAGTTCAATATCATTTATCAGAATCAGAAGTCCTTTTGGTTTATGGGACTGGCAGAATGTCTTCACATTTCAACACAGAAATCCATGTAATATCTAGGTTACAGCTTACTGAAAGTAGCTTTGAAATGTAACAAATGTTTAACCAGTGGGAGAAGTGTGTTCTCAACTACTATTTATATCTTTTATCATGATTGCAGAAATATACTCAACTAAAATTAACATGATCAGTGACCAGTATGAGCGAGTCTAATCAAATTGCTTTAGATATAGCAATCACAACAAATTATATCAAGTGTAATAAAATTATTCTTCTTGTCTGAAATGAACTTGAAGTTGCAGGGTTCAGATTTTATTCTAATGTTTCATTTGTACAAGGTAACACCGTCAAGATTTTTTATTGAAGATGTTTAATCATTGGATGGTGTTGGTGTATGATTTGAAGTGAATTTATCTTCTCCATTTCACTATTATTCTGTAAAATCGATTCCTTCTTATCCTTTATTTAAAAGGGTGCGAGCAAATAACTTCTCTGATAGTCTAGATATGGGCGAGGGGATGCTGTTCCATCTAGTTTTTCTTTTTGAATATACAAGTGTTAATTCGTTAGTTTTTGATAGAATTTTTATTGAGAGAATTCAACTCATTACCTCTCCTGTTGTTCCATCTAGTACATATACAATTAGGTAAAACTCCAAGAAAAAGCATGCAGTGGTTGACATTTAGGTTAGAATCCATTACTGACTTGAGTAGTTGACAAATTATTAATCTTCAAGCTAAACTTGTTGATCTTGTTAGCACAGAAGTCTCAAACTTGACTGCTTATGGTTCCGATGATAGCTTATTGCTTCGAATTTGTAATTCAGAGAACTTGTGTCCCCATAAGTTTATAGGGCGCATTTGGATCAAAATTATTCATTATCCTTGGCGGCATTGCTATTGACATTCTACATCTTGATTTGTTTGCGGATCCTTCAAGACATATTGCTCTCCCTCTTTACTTTTTCCCCATAGAAGAATATACATTCCAGCAATAACCAAGGCAGATCCTGCAACACTGCTTATTTCAAATAAGGATACATTAGGTGCAGTGAAATGTAGAAGGGTGGAACCATAACAGAGTGATCAAAGAAATCAACCTTCCCAGGTAAATTTCCTCCTTTAGCATGGAGAAATCAAGCACTGCCACAAATATCTGTATGAGAGGGGTAAAGGCTGCGGTAAAAACTGGACCCCTTTTTTTGACACACCATGACATTGCCACATAGCACAAGCCTGATCCCACCAATCCCTAGGCTCACATAAACAACAAAATTCAATGCTAAGGTTCGAACAGATTATCAGGATTATTGAATCTTTTATTTGAAATGCAAATGGATATTTAGATTTGAACTTAGAATTTGCAAAGAAACAAACTATTTGAAAGCATTCTTAATGATGTGTGTTACCGTAAAGAATATACTTACAGCATATATAACGCTCATTATCTGTAGCTTTCCTTGGAGAATCCAGGTGGCCTTATTTCTCTTGATGATCAAAGTTAATATTGCTGATTGAATGGCAGCAAAAAGCGACAAAATAGCTGTGCTAGAGTATTGACATGGGTATGTTTTGCTAATCTTTGCTTGTATAATGAACCATGAAGACCACATGAGGCAGCCTACAGTCAGAAGTATGGAACCTATAATCCATTTCTCTAACTTGGCAGCTGGAGGTGTACTTGTAACTTCGTTAGCCATGTGTTGCGATTGTGGGTTGCTGATAAGGGGCATTCCTTTATAAAGGACCAATAACAAGGCTCCTCCAATGCCCACAAAAGTTCCCAAGACTTTGGCTTTACCACTCTTGCTTTGCATGCTCACCTTCTCTATCCTAGAAAAAATTCAAGCTAAAGGATCAATACTATTGTTGTATTATTCCAAAATCTACTAAATATCCTTTTGTTTTTTTTTTTTTTGGATAAGAAACATCCTTTTGTTTTAACTTACCCAAATGGCACTGCCATAACGAACGTAAATAGAGACACCATGTTGAGAAACGCACATGAGAATGTAGCAGACGTATATTCAAGTCCAATAAGAAATAGGTACTGGGGTATTGTTACTCTGAAAAACACTAAAAAAATATCAAATTCATAAACTTAGTGGCTAGTTATACTTGTAACAATTATGACATGTTAGGTGTAAAGGGATTAATATTCTAATATATCACTAGCCACTAAGGCACTACAACTAGTTATATTACAATTAAAACAAGAAGAGTGCAAAGCTAGAAGGCTATCTTTGGTTACAATATTACTTACCCGAGAAGAGCACTGAGGAAAAGGAGACATAAAATGTGAGCCTCCAATTTGTGTTTCCTGTAAAATGTAAAAAACTATTTAGGTTGCTCTAGTGATTGGGAGAAGAAAGGAGGATTTGAATCCCTATTTCTAACAAATAACTAACAACTAATACTTACAGATTATAAAAAAACTATTTTGTCCAAATTGTCTCTAAAACAAAGGACTTATTTACATGGTTACAAATGAGGCCAAGAGTATTAGCCAAAGGCATATGTTGATTTAAGGGAGGCAAAGATGAAGAATACAACAAAAAACAGTGAAAAAAACAACCAAACCTTTTCCCTATAGATGGAGTCAGTTACATAGATTAAAATGACTTCATAATAAATGAAATTGGTTCTTACTTTTCATAGAAGCAGGCGATAAGTGCCATGAAGATAAATGAAATTGCCTGTCTATAAGTGACAATGGCCATGTAGTCCATTCCTTCATTAAGGACCTTCTTCAGAAGTAAATTGACAAAAGCCAGAGCCAAGTTAACTAAAATCATGATAGAAACAGGCTTGCACATTTCATGGTAATGCATCAACATCATATTTTTCTTTTCTTTTTCTATTTAATTGTATACTTATTTGTTTATTGAACTTTGGAAGAATGGTGTGATACTTCTGTGTTCTCCAATATATAGAGGAATTAAATAGCCTCCCAGACCAGGGGAATACTCTGATGTATTGTTCAACATTCCAGAATTACTATACTTATGTGCTTGCTTTTTATTTCTCACGGTGGAAATTTACACGTAATCTTGCTGGACCAATTGCTAGGAGATGTGATATTCGTTCATAGTCATTGATTCACCTCACAGTTGAAGGTAAATTGAGAACATATCAGATTTATCACATCAATACTTATGCAGTCAAATCAAATTTCCAAAATTTTCCTTCATAGTCATTGATTCCTCTCATTCTCTTTGCTTGAATGTAAAACAAAAGTGCTAATAAATTAGATCACGTTTTATTTATCTGCAACAATTGACATCAGAATAAGCATAATCTAACATGTGGTACCATTCATTGAACCATTAGCTTCTTATCCAAGTGAATGAGTGTCTGTGTTAGAATTTTCGCTAGTGGCTTTAACTTGTAAGCAACATTAAAGTAGAGAAAGATGGGATATGACACTGTCTGCATTTCTTTTTGCTGACTGGGAATCTGTTTTTGTGATATGCTTGACACGTTACTTTCTTATTTTTTTTAATACAGGCAAGAACAAGATGTCAAATCTTGGTATAAGAGATAAAATAGTGGAAAGTTGAAGGATGCTTTATGACTGGAATGCAAATTGCAGACGTGGAAAAAATGGTTCTTGGTGTATCTAGACTATAGTTTCATCACAACGTGGCCAGATTATAAAGTGAAAGCACGTTGTGCTTGATATTTTGGGAATACGATTTCTGCACAGTTTTCAGCAACCTTCACACATCTTAGTAACGATTTGGAGGGAGGAGTTAGTTAAATGCATCAGAAACACGATGGGAATGGAAACAAGAATTTCCAGGATGAGTTTTTTTTTTTTTTTGAAGTACAAAAAATTGAAAAAATCAAACCAAGAGAATGGACATTTCTTCAATTATAGGAATAGACATTTCATCATGAAGTTGAAGGGATACTAGTTGCATTTCCACTTAAACAATTCTATTTCAATATATAACCATTGAATAAATTATTCATCCATTTAATTATATATATAGAGAGATTATCTATGGAAAATGTTATTGAAATCAAACAACCTATGCATATAATTAAAGGTCCTTACTTTTATATATTTTCAAAATATATATTATGTTAATTCTATTGCACATGAATAATGTACCACATAATTTTATATCAACCTAAATTTTCATACATATGGATGGTAGGTTTTTGAAAATAATGACCCAATTAAAAGTTATTAAGTGATGTAAGAATTGGTTAAAAGTGTGTGTATATATATAACTGTTGAATTATGTCTTAATATTATGATTATTGCACATAAACAATTTTGAAAAAAATCAAATATTCATAGGTATATCATCTTGATAGCCAATATTTACTAGTATAATTAGGTTGATTGACGGAATATCATATTATTATAAAATTAAATAAAAATTTATACATGTGATCTATTTAATAATTGTTTATTCAATGACCGAATTAACAAAATTTAATGTATAATTTAGGCTTTATTGTAAAATACAAAGTGAAGTAAGCCTAGAAGACTTTTACCACTTTATAACTTACAATAAAACGTGAATTAAATCAATCTAATCATTGAGTTATGTCTTAATATCATGATGAGCACATATACAAAATTTTGAAACAAACAACATTCATAGATACATTATCTTGATAGCCAATATTTACATGTACATTAACAAAATTTAGTGTCTAAATCATGTTTTATTGTAGCCGAGTAAATCTTGAAGAAGTTTTTTCACTTCATTAATAAGACATGAATTAAATCAACTATCAATTGAGTTGTGCCTTTATATCACAACGATTACACATGCAAAATTTTCAAAACATCAAACATTGTACATCATCTTGATAGCCAATATTTCCTTGTATTCTAGATTATCTAAATTCCATTAAAATTAGGATGATTGATGGAATATCAAATGATTATTAAATCATATGAAAATTTATACACTTGATCTACTTAATAAGAATTATTTATTCAATGGTACGATTAATAAAATTTAAGTATACTTCAGGTTTTATTGTAAATTACAAAGCGGAGTAAGTCTTGAAGACTTATTCCACTTTCTAACCTACAATAAAACATGAATTAAATCAATCTAACCGCTGAACTATGTCTTAATATCATGATGTACACATACAAAATTTTGTAAAATCAAACATTCATAGATGCATTATCTTGATAGTCAATATTTGTTTGTAATGTAGATTATATAAATTTCGTTAAAATTAGATTGATTAATGGAATATTAAATAATTATTAAATTATATGAAATTTATACACTACATAATGAGAATTTTTTATTCAATGGTCAGATTAACAAAATTTAATGTTAAATCAAGTTTTATTGTAAACTACAAAGCTTATAACTTACAATAAAACATTGATTAAATTCATCTAACTATTGAATTAATTCCTAATATCATGATGATTACACATTCAATTTTTTTTTTAAAATTAAACATTATAAATGAATTTGATAACCAATACATATATAATAGTTTGGAAAAATCAAACATTCATAGGTAAATCTTGATAGCCAATATTTATTTATACTTTAAATTATATAAATTTCATTACAATTAAATTGATTGGGAATATCAAATAATTATTAAATAGGAAGGATTCACTTACTCCATGAGTAAGTCTTAAAAACTTCTCCATTTTATAAGTTACAAAAAAAACATGAATTAAATAAATCTAACTATTTAGTTATGTCTTAATATCACCATGATTACACATATAATAGTTTTTTAAAAAACAGCCAATATTTGTTTATACTTTAAATTATATAAATTTTGTTAAAATTAAGTTGATTGGTGAAATATCAAATGGTTATCATACTATATAAAAATTTATACACTTGATCTACTAAAAAGAATTGTTTATTCAATGATTGGATTGACAAAATTTAATGTATAATTCAGGTTTTATTGGTAATTAAAAAGTAAAGACTTGAAGACTTATTTTACTTTATAACTTACAATAAAAATCAATTAAATCAATCTACTGTTGAATTATACCTTATTAACATGATGATTATACATACAAAAATTTAGAAAAATCAAATATTTATAGATACATCATCCTGATGGTCAATTTATTTGTACTTTAAATTATATAAATTTTGTTAAAATTAAGTTGATTGATAGAATATCAAGTGATTATTAAACTATAAAAAAAATTGTACACCTAATCTACTTAGAGAGAATTATTTATTCAATTATTTGATTAATAAAATTAAATATATAATTTAGGTTTTATTGTAAACTACATAGCGGGGTGAATCTTTGAAGGCTTACTACACTTTATAACTTATAATAAAACATTGATTAAATCAATCTAACCGTTAAATTATGTCTTAATATCATAATGATTACATATAAAATTTTAAAAAATAAACATTCATAGGTAATTTGATAGTCAATATTTTTTTGTATTGTAGATTATATAAATTCTATTAAAGATATGTTGATTGATGGAATATCAAATTATTATTATTAAATGAGGAGAGATTCACATGTTCCAAGGGTATGTCTTAAAGACTTCATTTTATAAGTTAAAAAACATGAATTAAATCAATCCCATTGTTGAATTATGCTTTAATATCGTAGTGAAATACATGCACAAAATTTTAAAATAATCAAACATTCATAGATACATTATCTTATTTATTTATTTTATTTATTACTTTTTAAAGTAGTAGAAATGATTAGTACAAAAATTTATAGGAGGATATAATATTTTTCAAACAACGCTATTAGATCTTCTTAATTAAATAATCATTTGATATTTCATATAATTAAGTAGATCAAGTGTGTAAATTCTTAGCTCTTTTTCTTTTCCTATGATTTTATCTTTGGAACCAATTGGTGTCGCGCTTTAGTTTTGCTTCAGATTCATCCGCCTGTAGATGGTCCAATGAGGACATTCATTTTTATTGGAGAATTAGCAATTGGTACACATGATTTGATTACTTCTTTTGAGTTAGTAAATGCATTTTGGCGATTGGGTGGCTAATCCTTGTAGATGAATTATCTTTTGAACTTCTAGTTCACATTGCTTCGAGGATCAAGATGGATAAAGACAATTCATTTCAACTAATCTTTTTTCCAGGATGCTTAAAGATAGGATAAATATGGGAAATATTAGGTTCTTGATCAAAAACTACTTGTAAAGGAGACTCATGATAACTAGTTAGTCTTATACAAATAAATGTTTTAGCATGCAAGATTGCATATCCCTAAAGTTTTGATCTCATTAGTAATGACCTTACAATTAATTTTACGTGTTTGATAAATGATTTTGTAAGTCCATTTTATGTATGAACATGTGCTATAAGATGTTCAATATCAATCCTAATGGACATACAATAGTCATTAAAAGCTTGAGATGTAAATTCACCAATATTATCAAGACGCATTTTTTTGGATAATTAGGGAAATGTGCTCTTAGTCAAATTAATTGGGCAAGTAATCTCACAAATGTCTGGTTACAAATGGATATAATAAGCAAACATGTGACCATTTTATACATCAATCAATATCATAAAATATCTAAATGGTCCATATGATGAATGTATTGGTCAATAAATATGACCTTGTATATGCTCTAAAAACGTAAGAGGTTTACTTCTATTTTCTTTAGTGATGGCCAAAAACTTAATTTACCTTGGGAACAACAAGTACATGAAAAACTTAGTGGATTGAAGAATCTTTTGGCTCTTTAAATGGTGTTCATATAAAGTTTCAACTATTCTCCGCTTCATAAAATTTTTAAGGTGGCCCAAATGTTAAATTTGGTTCTTAATATTAGGTGTTTGTGGTATGATTTGGTTGAGCTTTGAAATAAAAAACAAGTCAAGATGCATAGCATAAATATGTGCAAGTTGGTTTGGTTCGATTGAAATAAAGTACAAAATCAAACCAAACCAAATCATCACAATTTAGATTAGTTTGATTTATATAGTTTTAAACTTCTATTTTAAATATCATTATGTATCATAACTTATTAGCATAACAAAAAAAACCTTAGGATACTCTTTTGTATTTATAATCCGCACCATGTTACATTATGTTATCTCGCTCCGTAATTTATAATTAAAATTAGCATATTTTACTCTTAATTATAGTAAACTTTATCTTTATACTTTCTAATTTCTTTGTTATCATAACAATATTATGTCACATTTAACCACTACTATTTAAATCTTGCTATAAACAAGGAAAATACTTAGTGAATTTTAAGTGAGATATGAAATGGAAAGGATTGGAATGATGCAAAAGAAAAGTACATGTAGTGTTCTATAAGATTGTTTAGGGTTACTGAAAGTTAAGGTAGAATAAAAATAATAATATGTACATAGGTGCAACTTGGTTTAGTTTTACTTGGTTTGGTTATGCAAATGGAGACCACAGGTCAAATCAAATTGCGTTAGAAGGTATAGTCTTTTACAATTATGGTTGATGTGATTTGCTGCCTGGTCTAATTAAATTTTATTTGTTTGGTTTTTAAACACCCTTTACTTAATATGTTGAGATTGGTCCGTCAAGATAGTTAGGGAGTTTGAAAAGGAGATGAGGTAAAGGTTTAGAAGGGGAAAGGCGAGAATGAGGGCAGGATGAAAAAAATCAAACCTCCAAACATGAGGGAAAAAACTTCTAACAAATATTCATCTTCCTTCCCCTCTTCTTCAAAAATCAACGATCAAACTATCCCTAATGATCTGTCCTAAATCGGGGTCAAGAGATCCGGTGTCGAGGCAGTCACAAATAGTGAGAAGATCACGTCTCTGAAGACCGGTTATATGCATATCCGGTCTATGTATCCGATGTCTCTTTACGAAGAGAGCGGCCTGGGCGTCCTGGAGGTCCTTCACACCGACCTCACGCGTTGATGTGGGCGAAAGGTGGTGTCACCTGCGAAGATTCTCCAACGCTCAAGTCAGTGATCATATTCCAAGTAAGGAATATATTTCAGAGAGTAATAATGAGTCGAAAAGAGTCGAAGATCCCTCCCCTCATTGATGAAGAGAGTTCTTATACCTGATTGGCTCGATATACGAGGACTCGTTAGTGGGGAACCACTAACCTCCGATAGTGCTATAAATTATTATTTTATTGTGCACTTGCCAGTATGATTGAGTCAAGTGGCTATTTTATATTGAGCATAGAGAGTATAGGCTAGACTTAGGGGACAAGTTGATCATTCCCATAAGCAGATTTTGGCTCGTAGTGCAGGGAATTATTGATCGATCCCTGTAGCAATGCCTTTTGTTTTCTGTATAGTGACGTCTATGTTATCCGGTGTACATGGTGTTATCCAGACTAACCAGTATATGGAGAACACCTGATACGGAATTAGAGTCTGGATATGTACTGATGACACCGGTTGCACGTTGGTAGGCTGTCAAAGACGTTGAAATATATATTGTAGAAAGGATACCGGTATTGAGACCAGATCATATGTCCCCTAGCTTATGTGAGGGACTATGTAGTTGTTCACATAAGCTATTCAACCTGCGAGAGGTCTAGATGCCGGTATACTTATATGGGAAATGTTTTCTTACATGTGCGTTATTATATCGTGAAGATCCGTTCTTCAAATAAGTACTCTGTTGTTATAATGTTGATACAAAGGATCCAGACAAAGATTCGCTGTATGAGAATCCCAAAAGTTTTTAAAACTTGAGACTCTTGAAATTCGAGTAACGGCTGTAAAGCATAAATTACGTCGCATGATTAGGCATTAAATGTGTTTAAAGCGTACACGAGCAATTATTACGTCTGAGGTGTATGTCTTAGTAACCATCGCCTAGGGCTTGATGGGCTTGCAATTTTTAAAACTTTCAGGCCCAATAGAGAGGCCCTTTGGTGAAGCGGTGTTGTTTTGGCTCCCACGAATTCGAAACAACTGTGTCGTTTGAGTTGTGAATTGACGCTTTTAGTCATGAACGACACATCCCAAGAGTTGGTAACCGAAACTCTTCGTTTCTTATAAAAGAAACACTTAGTGGATTCTGGGAACCACTTACTTCTGATTCCTTAACAAAACTCTACAGAAATTTTGTAAGGACGCTTGCCACTTGTTTTGCGAAGCTTTCTCAATCTTTATCTTCTTTATCATCTGAGGTAACCATTTTCTTCCCTCTGTTATTTCCATCTTTTTTTGCTTTGCTGTTTTTGCTTGAAAAGAATGTATCTTAAGAGGGGGAGATTAGCTTCCCGCAACCCTAACTATCGTGGGGGAAGAATCCCTGTGATTCTTCTGAGGGCTGAGTCATGTCGCTCAGAAAAGGGATCTTACTCACGGTAGAGAGTGACTTTTCCCCTTTCAGAGTCGTCCTCTGATTGTAGTCGCTCTTCAAAAAGTGAGATGAGTAATGACTGTTACCCTTCTGACGATGTGACTTTTTATCGTAGAATAAAGATCTTTGTCCATGCAACTCGAACGATGGCTGGAGAAGGAAGTTCTGGATACCAAACTGTTTCGAAAACCGCAGAAGTCTTGTACAGCGTTGTTGCCTCTCGGCTAAAGTGGGAAGAACTTCAGCCCAAGTGGCCTTTCTGCTGGGTAGCTGATGAGTTTAAAAACTTAACTTCTCATCACGCGAATGAAGAAGGATCTCAGATTCAGCCGAGGTTCACCGTTTGCGCAGAGAAAGAGATGAAGAAATGGTTCAAGGTGTTTGCACCGCTACCTTCAGAACGGATTTGTCACGTCGTTCCAGATAAGCGCTCTATATATATGCACGATTTTGTCTTTCATTTTCTCGGAGTTCGTTTCCCTCTAACCGAATTTCAGATGGGTGTACTAAGGTTCTTAAACTGCGCACCTTCCCAACTTCATCCTAACAGATGGGGATTAATCCGTTCTCTAGAAGTATTGGGTAACTACTTCAACTTCATACCCACCATAGCGATGTTGTTCTACTACACTCAGGTAGTTCGGAGGGCTAACAAGCAAGGCGGTGTCGGCTTAGTCACACTCTGGACTCTGTTAGAATGATGTAAATATAGTAAGATATATTTTAGGACTAAATATATCAATCATATCTCTAATTGTATATTCTGTATTTATGTACAAAATCCCTATAAATACAAAGCTCCGGGTGATCACAAAATACACGGAATTCATATATCTTTTTGTTTTTCTCTGTTTTAACATGGTATCCAGAGCCTAACGAGAGATCCCTCCTATTCCGTGTTTTCCGGTGAACCACTGCTCACTGCGTAAAATTTTTCCCTCCCTCCTACCTCGTTTTCCGCGCTGCCGTCCCAGATCTGCCATCTCCGGCCACCATTTCCTTCCGGCGACCTTGCGACTGGCTTCCCCTTGCCCAGATCGGCGTTTCCCCGGAAGCCTTCCCCCACCGGAGCTCTCACGCGCCCCCACGCGCCGCCTCTTCCTCTGCGTGTGAAACCCACGCACCGCCCCTCTCAGCCGCGCGTGACGGCGCGTCTCACCTCTGGTGACGTCGCGCCTTCTTGGGTTCTGCTCGCCTCGGCCTCTTCTTCCTCGATCTGGTGTTTGTTTTCCGTTTTGGTCACTTTTTCCTTGCTGTTTGGCACATTTTTCAAGGCTGCCCCTGTCTTTCTCTCTCCACCAGCATACCCATGGCTAATCCCGGTGATACTAAGTCTGATTCTTTACTTTCGGGCACTTCCCTTACTACCCTCCTCTCTTCCGAGCTGTTAGATGACAAAAACTACTCATATTGGGCCTCTAATATTAAAATTTGGCTTATTGGGCTAGGCTATGAGACCCACCTCACACAATCCGAAACTGAAATCCCCAAAACCGACCGACCGCGGTAGAGGAAAATTGATGCTCAACTATTTGCAATTATGCGGAACACTATTGCCCCATCCCATCGTGATTGCTTCCGTGGTCAAAAATCCTACAAGGGAGTTTGGGACCATGCCGAGAAACTCTTCACCAACAATATTCAGCGACTCTATCAAATTGGTGAGGACCTTATGACCACCTTTGGCTCTCGACAGTTTCATGGATCTATAACTACTTATGTGGGCAAAGTGACTAATCTCTTGTGTGAACTCAATAAGATGCTTCCTATTGGTGCTACTCCTGAGGCTGAGCTTGAGAACCGTAAGAAATTACTTTTGTCCTTTGCCTTATATGGCCTACCTCCTGAGTATTCTTCTACTCGTGATCAGATTTTGGGTTGCCCCACAGAGGTTACTTTGGATGGTGCTTTGGCCACTCTCCTTCGGGCTAACATTCATGGCCCTATCTCTCCCTCCATGCCTTCCTCTGCTGCTTCGACTATTTCTCATCTTGATTCTTCCACTTTGCTTTCACGCAATAGCGACTCTGCACCTCGTAGAGGGGGTAGGCCACGTCCTCATTGTGATCATTGTCACAAACCAGGCCACACCATTGATAAGTGCTGGAAACTCCATGGTCGCCCTCCTCGCACCGCACAGGTTGCTCAGGTTGCTCCTCCACCGTCTTCTGCTTATCCGCTGCTGCCAGATCCGTCTCCATCGCCCTCCTACAATGACTTCCTAAAGTGGCGTGATAAACGTCAAGTCTCTGGTTCTACTGCTGCTGTTGCACACACTGGTAATTCTTTCGTTGGCATCTCCCATTCTTTGGGTCCTTGGGTCCTTGATTCAGGGGCCACCGATCATATTACTGGTAATAAATCTCTTTTTTCTTCTCTCTCTACCACTGGTTACTTACCTTCTGTTACTATGGCCAATGGTTCCCAAACACAATCCCAGGGTATTGGTATTGTCCATCCCCTCCCTTCTATTTCAGTTGATAATGTGTTATTTGTTCCTGGTGCCCCATTTAATTTGTTATCCATTAGTCAGCTTACTCGTACTCTTGATTGTGTCATCTCTTTTACTAAAGATTCAGTTTCTTTGCAGGATCGGAATACAGGGAAGATGATTTGCTTCGGATGTGAGTCTCACGGCCTTTATCAACTTAACAGACCATCCCTTGTTGGTTCGACTTCCGCATCCCCTCTTCTTATTCATGCTCAGTTAGGACATCCCGGTCTCGATGCTTTCAAGAAATTAGTCCCTCGTTTTTCTAATTTAGAATCTTTGTCATGTGAGTCTTGTCAGTTAGGTAAGCATACTCGTACTTTTTTTCCTACTCGCATAAATAATCGGGCCTCGTCCCCTTTTGCTTTGGTTCATTCGGATGTTTGGGGTCCCAGTCGTATTGTGTCTTCTTTAGGATCTAGGTATTTTGTCACCTTTATTAATGATTTTTCCCGTTGTACTTGGATATATTTAATGAAAGATCGTTCTGAATTATTCACTATTTTTCAGTCTTTTTTTAATGAAATAAAAACTCAATTTGGGATTTCCATTCGTACCTTACAAAGTGATAATGCACGTGAATACTTGTCTAACTCATTTCAGACTTTTATGGCATCTCACGGTATGTTGCATCAAACCTCTTGTCCTCATACCCCCCAACAGAATAAGGTTGCTGAACGTAAAAATAGACATCTTCTTGAAACCACTCGGACTCTTCTTCTTCATTCTAATGTTCCTCTTCAATTTTGGGGTGATGTCGTCCTTACCGCCTGCTATCTCATCAACCGTATGCCTTCCTCTGTTCTTCAAGGTAAAATTCCTCATCAAGTCTTATATCCACATCGTCCTCTTCACTTTCTTCCTCTTCGCGTCTTTGGTTCTACTTGTTTCTCTCATGTCCTTGGTCCTGGCATTGATAAATTATCTGCTAGATCTCATAAATGTGTTTTTGTTGGGTATCCCCGTACTCAGAAAGGATACAAGTGCTACTCTTCTTCCCTTCGCAGGTATTTTATCTCTGCAGATGTTACATTCTTTGAAGATGTTCCTTTCTTTAAGTCTGAAACACCTCCACCGAAGCCTCATCTTCCTGTGACTACACCTACTATTCTTTTTTCTCCTCCTGAGGAGTCTCCTCCCTCTCCAGATCCTCTTCCTCCTTCTCCTTTGCAGGTCTATCAGCGTCGTCCTCGTCCTCTACCACCACAGCCTGCCACCGATCAGACTGTAGACTCATATTCTGGGTTCACTCATCCGACCTCTTTTCCGGTCCCGCCTCCTGAGTCAGATCTTCCTATTGCCCTACGCAAAGGTATTCGTTCTACTCGTAATCCTTCTCCTCATTATACTACTTTAAGTTATCATCGCATCTCTCCATCCTATTACTCTTGTCTTTCTTCTTTGTCCTCTGTTTCTATTCCTAAGAATGCAGGAGATGCCTTTACTCATCCAGGATGGAAACAAGCTATGATGGATGAAATGTGTGCCTTACAAAGCAGTGGAACTTGGGATCTCATTCCTCTACCACCGGGGAAGTCTGTTGTTGGTTGTCGATGGGTGTACACGGTGAAGGTTGGCCCGGACGGATCAGTTGACCGCCTCAAAGCCCGCCTTGTCGCCAAAGGTTATACTCAGATCTACGGCTTAGATTATGGAGATACATTCTCCCCTGTTGCCAAAATGCCCTTGGTCCGCCTCTTCCTCTCTATTGTCGCCATTTGTCACTGGCCTTTATACCAATTGGACATCAAAAATGCTTTCCTTCATGGTGACTTGCTTGAAGAGGTTTACATGGAGCAACCTCCCTGTTTTGTTGCTCAGGGGGAGTCTTTTAGACTTGTTTGTCGCTTGCGAAAATCTCTATATGGCCTTAAACAGTCTCCCAGGGCATGGTTTAGCAGGTTTAGTACTGTGATTCAGGAGTTTGGCATGATCAGGAGTGAAGCAGATCACTCTGTCTTCTATCGTCATTCAGTTGTTGGTTGTATTTACTTAGTGGTATATGTGGATGACATTGTTATTACTGGCAGTGATCACCTTGGTATTACACAGGTAAAACAACATCTCTTCAAGCACTTTCAGACGAAGGACCTTGGCAAACTCAAATATTTCTTGGGGATAGAGGTAGCGCAATCCAAAAATGGAATCGTCATATCCCAAAGAAAGTATGCAATAGATATTCTGGAAGAAACAACGATGTTAAACTCCAAATCAGTTGGCACTCCCATGGATCCCAATGTCAAGCTCCTACCAAATCAGGGGGAGCCCCTTCCAGATCCTGAGAGATACAGACGTTTAGTTGGCAAGCTAAACTATCTCACTGTCACTCGCCCAGATATTTCATTTGCAGTTAGTGTGGTTAGTCAGTTCCTAAACTCTCCTTGTAAGGAACATTGGGATACAGTGACTCGTATTGTTCGATATGTCAAGAAAGATCCTGGAAAAGGCCTGTTATATAAAGATAGAAGACACACTCGAGTTGTGGGTTACTCTGATGCTGATTGGGCCGGCTCTCCCATTGATAGAAGGTCCACTTCCGGATATTGTATTTTTGTCGGAGGTAATCTTGTCTCTTGGAAGAGCAAAAAACAGAACGTTGTAGCCAGGTCCAGTGCAGAGGCAGAATACCGTGCTATGGCTATAGCTAGTCAAGAACTCATATGGCTCAAACAATTATTTCAAGAACTTCAATTTGGAGAGGTTTCACAGATGACACTTATCTGTGATAATCAGGCCGCTATGCATATTGCCTCGAATCCAGTTTTCCATGAGAGGACGAAGCACATTGAAGTTAGAGAAAAAGTCTTATCTGGTGAAATATCCACTAGCTTTGTTAATTCTAATGATCAGTTGGCGGATGTTTTTACTAAGTCTCTAAGGGGCCCTCGGATTGACTATATATGTAACAAGCTTAGTGCATATGATTTATATGCTCCAGCATGAGGGGGAGTGTTAGAATGATGTAAATATAGTAAGATATATTTTAGGACTAAATATATCAATCATATCTGTAATTGTATATTCTGTATTTATGTACAAAATCCCTATAAATACAAAGCTCCGGGTGATCACAAAACACACGGAATTCATATGTCTTTTTGTTTTTCTCTGTTTTAACAGACTCTATGTTCCTTTGTGAACTTCGAATCTTATACTGATTCGGCTAAGGTTGACGGGAGGTCTTTCAAGTCTTTCTTTACTTGAATTTCAATTAAAAAGAACAAGCCCGTCTTCTGGAAAAATAAAGAGGGTCTCAATAAATTTCCTCTGAGCTGGACTCATGAGCACTTTCTTCTGACCTCCCCAGCGTATTACACTCATCAATTCAAGCTGTCTACTGAAACGACAACGGTGTTATTCGCCCTTGAAGCATACACTACACGCTTTAAAGCATTTTTGTGTAGACGTCTTTTAAGTAGTTCAAGCGAAGTCCGGGATGAATATCTATGTAATTCTCATTTTATTTCTCTCTTCCTCCTTTGTTGATCGTATTGAGCATTTCTTTGTTGCTAACACATGTTATTTATGCATGCAGGTGATATAGAACAAAAGTCTCCAGAGATGAAAAAGTTAAAATTCTTGCAGGCAGGAGGGAAATCAGTAGCTGGTGAGAATAAAATCCTGCCAAAGGAGAATCCTAAGAAAGATCGGCCTGAATTGATCATTCTGACCTCAGATGTAGAAGGGGAAATCCCGCTGGTGAAGAAAGATTCAGCTGGTATAAATACGGATCATCCCAGACCAGCAGAGAAAAGGAGGAAGATCAAGAATGATCCTTCAAGAAAATCCTTTCCTCCACAGAAAAAGCATAAACCTTCAACGAGTCTGGAAAGAGTGAGGGCCTCTAAAGGCAAAGCTGTAGAAACATCAGATACAGCTATAGTCTCGTTCGGACTCCATAAGGGTATTCTTTCCGGGGTCTTCGGATCAAGTCCGATCTTTTCCCAAACTGCTTCGTTCCTCACTCCTTTCCTCTCG
This sequence comes from Clitoria ternatea, assembly GCA_037962975.1. Classification (NCBI taxonomy): domain Eukaryota; kingdom Viridiplantae; phylum Streptophyta; class Magnoliopsida; order Fabales; family Fabaceae; genus Clitoria; species Clitoria ternatea. Next base: position 114,394,827 of record CM075674.1, on the reverse strand, counting down.
TATCAGGGGCCCACTCCAGCGATCCTCCCTCAACCGTTATATGAGGTCCGGCCCACACTTGGACCTAAAGAAATTAAAGAGGCGTGTAAGGCCGGGAAGTGGCAGCTAGCAGAACTTACGGGAATGTTTAATTCGCTCAGCTTGTTAGCTGATAATGCTGCTGAGGTTGATAACCTGAGTGATAGAGTAGAACAGTTGAACCTCTCGTCGGAGAAGGATAAAGCTGCCCTAAAATTAGCTGAGGATCTCCTAATCAAGTCTAAAGAGTTCAAAGATCTCATGAGCAAGGAGAATCTCAAGCTCACAACCATGCTTAAAGACTTAGAGGGTAAACTGGCAGAGAAAGAGGAGATGCTTGGTAAATCACAAGAAGAACTCCATAGCAGTCAAGCTGAATATGCTGATCTTAAAGACAAAAGCAAAGCTGCTGCGGAGGATTATTTTAAACAAGCAGAGGATTGGTCCCAAAAGGAGAAGAAGTTCCTCCTTGAGATTGAGGGACTAAAGGCTAGGAGTACGGAACCTCAAGGATCGGGTGGAGAACTTTCGAGGTTGCAGGAAGAATTGGCTGTAGCAAAAGCTGAGGCGTAGGAAGCTATTGACATATACACCCAAGCAGTTGAAGAATCCTTCGGCCTAGCTATACGCCAAGTTTTCTACCGTAACCCCACTGTGCAGCTTAACCTCTATGGTATGGATCCGTTCTATAAATTCCATGGAGGAAGGTTAGTCGCAGTGGTTGATGGTCGACATGAAGATCCTCTGGAGTCCTTGTACGGTTTGCCCCCTCTTCCTGAGGGTCAAAGTATGGGCCCAGATTTCATTTTTCCTATGCCTGAGGTCGCCTCATCTGCAGGAGGTGCTAAGGCTCCAGAAGAGAAGATTCCAGAGGAAATCCCAAAGGAAGGGACGCAAGAGCTTGGAGAAGGGGAAGGACAGAAAGAGACTGAAGAACAAGTTCCCCCTTCGTAGTCCTGTTATTATTTATATGTAAAGTTGTGTTCCGGGATCAACTCCGGTATTACTGTTAGTCCTCAAATTTACAATAAATCCTTTAATAAAAATTTCACAAAAATTATAAAAATTAGTTTAATTTGTTAGAAAATTAGGATTTAAATTCAATAAATGGATGTTGTTGGAAATAATCTGCCCTTGATTAATTTTCTCTAAGTTTTGCAGTGAAAAAGTTAAGAAATCAAGAGAAAATTACACTGGAGGAGCTGACACGTAGCCTCATCCCACGCGTAGCATCAACAGCTATTTTTGATGCTGACGCTACGCTTCACAGCCACGCGTAGCGTCAGTGCTGCGTGGTATCCACCTCCACTTTGGCCAACCACTCCACTTGAACCCAATAATGGGCACTCCATTCAGTACCAATGGTCACCCCACTCAGCATGAAAAGGCCAAAACTCGGTGGAAACATGTCCAAGTGGCCAAGCATGATCAATTTTAATAATTTGAAGTGGCTATTATCGGCTGTTTAATGGAAGCTGAGTCAGGGGCCTGACACGTAGCGTCACATTGACGCGTAGCGTCACACTAACGCGTAGCGTCAGCACCCTTGCTCAGCCCTATAAATAGGGTCATCCAACATTATTCCATCACATCCCATAGCATCCCATTCTCTTCTTTTCTCTCTTGTGCTCGACTTTGAGTACTTCTTTTGTGAGTTGTAGTTCTAGAATAGTTTTCTAGATACTTGAGTGTGTTTCAGTGTATTGTGATCGTTGTACCGTGAAGTTCCCATCGTCTTCATAACGTCAAACTCTGTAAGTGTTGTTTTTACTTTCACCATGTGTAACTAATTTGTTTATGTTGGAATTGGTGAACTAATCTATTGAGTATAATGTTGTGAATTCGACCTCTGCATGTTTATGATTCAAGTCCATGTTAGTATTTCAACCTTTTATTAATATGAACGTCAAACGGGAGAATGATTTTCATATGTATTGAAACTTGTTTTATTAGTATGAATGTCAAACGGGAGAATGATTGTTCATGTCGTATTGAAATTTGTTTTGACGAAAGTAAAAAGTTGGAATACCCTTGGTATCTCAATTCTATAGGGGTTGTTAACCATTGTTGCCATAAGGCCAGGTCTTAATGCAAGTTTTTACTGAGAAAGCTCACGAGGGATCGGACTTTACGGTGAATTCTTAGAATTTATATCACGAGGGATCGGTTATAATGATTTTAAGCTGCAATGACATGAAACTTTGATGATTAAATATGCATGTCTTGAGTTCCTCATTGTTATTCTAGATTAGGGATCCAATTTCCAACATAATTTATTTATCTGTGTTTATCTCAAGTATCTTACCTATTCTAGATTGCAACTCGACTTTTTAGATAGATTTTATTTTCTTTTATCTTATGAACCACTCAATCATGCTATCATGTGAATATTGTATAAATTGTATATAAATCATTCTTTTGTTTATAACTTCCTTCATGTAACACCCTCAGTTACACCTTAATAAATTCTAAAAAATTCATAATTTTTTTTTTACTAAAGATATGATTGTTAAAAAGAAACTATCGGAATAAATTATATACATTATTTCTGAAATACCTCATAAATATTATTAAAACTTTATAAAGTAATTTTACATTCATCCAACGGAAATAAATATTAAACATTATAAGAAATAGAGGAAACTCCATGGCCCAGAAGCAGTTACTTATTAACATTATTTATTCATTGGACCACGGTATTCATACCGAGCTCCCTTTCTAGAACGTGCTATATTTACTGCCGATATTCTTCGATCCTTCCCTCTGAACCATCAATTTAAAACATGTGAAACAAAAACACGGAGAAAGGAGTGAGAAACAGAATATAATATTCTCGATTAAGACATAAGCAACAAAGGGTTTTCACAAACCAATACATAATAATATCAATCACAATCACATACACAATCAATTATGAATGCATGAATGTTATGCAATATCTTCATCATAACTTACCTATATATGTGGGCCCTTAAATTTTAATTTGCACTGGGCCAACCAGGAGTTTACACTGTTCCATAAGTCCGGATAATAATAATATGAACAGCTCAACTGGCATGGAAACACTTAGAGACTAGTCAGATTGAGAAAGTTTTTATTGTGAAAGTACCCGACACTAGGGAGCTACCCCAGGTCCCCTGAAGCACCCTTTCACACCCTCTCATCCCAAGGCTCGTAATTAAGCCTCCTCTAATGTATCCTCAGTTTCTATAATCCGTCCCCAGACAATATTATTTCATTTCACTTTCATTATCCATGATGCATGAACTACTCGCGTATTGAGTTGGTTAAGGCTTTTAGAAACTCAATTATTAAATCCCTTAAAGGTTTACAACATCATTTCAATAAACTGTACATTTTCTCTGAATTTCTGTCCCACAGAAATAAATTTGGTACAGTTTTCAAATCTCACTGAAATTGAGTTTCTAAGCCTTAAATATCTAAAAACTTTATCATATAAAACTTTACATAATCTTTCTCAAATTAAATCTGAACAAAATCAAATTTAGGAATCTCAATTATTTTCAAATATTTTTAGTTATTAAGTTGGAAAAAATAAAATAATTTTCTTTTAAAAAATTTTGTTTTATTAAAAGAGAATAATTATTAACTAAAAATACTTAAAATTACAAAATTTTTCTTTAACTCAAGATTTAATTAAATAAAATCTCATAAAATATTTTCTTTCTAAAATAAATACTAATTTTTTTATTCTAAATATTGAAAATAAAGTTAATAAAAATAATTTCTAAGAAGAAATAAAAGATAATAAAATTTAAAGAGTAAGGTAAGAAATTCTTACTGAATTTTAGCTTTCCGTCATGCTCGCTATATGCTCAAACTCCACATTACAATATCATCAATCAAAATCAAACAATATCAATCATAACTAAATATTATCAATCAATCAATCATAATCAAATCATAATCAAATCAATTAAATATCATTAATACATATCATAATACAAAATTTAATGATTATTAATATAGTCAATTTGAGTCATTTTGGTCAATTCCTCGTATAGGTATATGTAAGTCCATATAATCCAGTCCTTGCATAGGTATAGTTCAGTCCATATGGGTCATAATGGTCCAAGTCCTTGCATAGGTATAGTCCAGTCCATATAGATCATAATGGTCCAAGTCCTTGCATAGGTATGTTAGAGTTAGTTAAACCGGATATTTAATTTAAAATTTATTAAAATTGTTAAGTTAAAAAGTTAATATTTTAAAATAATAATTTTATTAAATTTAAAAGGAGTAGGGGACTCCTCCCATTATTCTTATGTCTTTTCATATTATACTCTTATCTCACTCCCCCTTACCTTGAATTGTTACCCAAAATGGATTTGCTTTGCGCCTCCGATTTCTAGAAATATTAATACCAATCTTATTTCAGTATAAGCATAAGACGAAGATTAAGATTACTACTTAAAACAGAAATGGTAAATTTTGAATAGTGAATAGTGAATAGTAAATCATGAATAGTAACAGTAAATAGTAAAACGTGAATAGTAACAGTAAATAGTAAAATGTGAATAGTAACGATAAATAGTAAATCGTGAATAGTAACAGTAAATAGTAACAGTAAATAGTAATTTACTATTTGAATAGTAATTTACTATTGAAATAGTAATTTACTATTAAAATAGTGTTTACTATGCAGAATAGTAACTTAAAATAATATTATTTCTAGTATAATAACAGATTTCTAAAAACGATATGAAAGTAACCCAAAAAATATAAAAGAGAAGTATTCTTACCTTAGGATTTTGGCAGAACCTTCTCTCCAAAAACTTTTCTTCTCTCTCTCACTTCCACCACTATCTCACTAGCACTACTATATTAAGAAAACTTAATCTGAAATTGTGAATTCTAAAGAAGAAATCCTTCGGTATTTATAGGAAAAAAATTTACTATGCATTCCATTATTTTAATATAAAAGTACTATGCATTTTTGAATTTTTTATTCTAGGTTACTGTGCATCTTTTGAAAATTTCATACATGCACAGTGATTTGCATAGTAATTGTCGGCAAAATTATTAAGTCAAATAGTAACCCTTCACTCGGTATATTTTAAATATTCAAAATGAGTCCTTTTTGAAATTTAGCGATATTATATCAGTCCTCACTAATTTTATAATAAGTAATATAAAGCTGAAATTTTAAAAATCTAAACTTTTCTGTTAATAAAAATTTATTAATACGTTTCAAATTTTTTAACGATTGGAAAAAATCAAGATTTTTCTCAAACCGATAATTTTTAGATAAGTCTACTTGAAACGGATTTTAGAAAATTTTCTTATAATTTAAATTCACTTTCTTATAAATATTTTTAATTTAAGTCACTTATATGAATTTAAAATTATTTAAAAAATATTATTTTTATTAAAAAATTCCAAATTTCCAAAAAATTCCAAAAAATCATAAATAATACATAGGTTAAAAAGTTCTAAAGAACCATAATTTAATTCCTTCAAAATTTTAATATAAAAATAAAAATAGGGGTGTTACAACTCTACTCCCCTTAGAAAATTTCGTCCTCAAAATTTACATTAATCAGTAAAACAAATGAGGATGAGACTGTTTCATCTCAGTTTCTAGTTCCCATGTAGCATCTTCTCCTCTCGTTTCACTCCAAATAACCTTTACAAGCGAAATTTTCTTGTCTCTTAATTGTTTTATTCTTCTGTCACTTATTCTAACAGGTGGTGCATCATATGTAAGATTATCTTTAACTTGTATGACATCAGGTTCAATAACATGTGTAGGATCAGATATATACTTTCGCAAGTTTGACACATGAAAAACATTATGGATATTAGAAAGAAAAGGTGGTAATGCTATTTGGTAGGCAAGGGGACTAACTTTATGAATTATTTGGTATGGACCAATAAATCTAGGAGTTAGTTTTCGAGATTTCATTGCCCGACCGACCCCAGTCATAGGTGTGACTTTCAAGAATACATGATCGCCTTCTTGAAATTCGAGCGGCTTTCTTCTTTTGTCATAGTAACTTTTCTGCCTGCTCTGTGTTGCCTTCATCTTTTCCTGAACTATTTTGATTTTATCCGTGGTTTGTTGTACCAACTCTGGTCCTAGCATCAAGTTTTCACCAGTCTCAAACCAACATAGCGGAGTCCTACATTTTCTTCCATATAATGCTTCAAAAGGTGCCATGCCAATGCTAGCATGGAAACTGTTGTTGTAGGTAAACTCCACATATGGTAAGAATTGATTCCAACTTCCTTTATGCTCTAACACACAAGCTCGTAACAAGTCCTCTAGAGATTGGATTGTTCTTTCTGATTGTCCATCTGTCTGAGGATGATATGCTGAACTCAGACGCAGTCTTGTTCCCAAAGCCTTGTGCAAGCTCTTCCAGAATTGTGATATAAAACGAGGGTCCCAATCAGAAATGATACTTGAAGGAATTCCATGCAATCTCACAATCTCCTCGATGTATAATTTTGCCAGCTTCTCCATAGAGTAACGAATGTTGATGGGAATAAAGTGGGCAGACTTTGTTAGTCTATCAACTATTACCCATATCGAATCATGTCCTAATGGAGTTTTGGGTAGAGAAGTCACAAAATCCATGGTAATGCCATCCCATTTCCATTCCGGTATTTCCATTGATTGTAGCATTCCAGGGGGTTTTTGGTGTTCTACTTTAACCTTCTGGCAAATTAGACATGCAGCCACGTACTCTACCACTGCTTTCTTCATTCCAGGCCACCAAAATAACTTCTTCAAATCTTGATACATTTTAGTAGCTCCGGGATGAATGCTCATATAACTTTTATGGCCTTCTTCCAGAATTGCTTTCCTCAACTCCTCTTGATTAGGGATACATACTCGATCCTTATACCTTAGCAATTGGTCACTTCTCACATTGAACTCGACTTCTTTTCCTTGTTTTAAGAGTTCTTTCTTCTCTTGCAGGAATTCATCCTCTCTTTGAGCCTCTAAAACTTGTCTCAGGAATTCACTTGTCACTTGCAACGCTCCTAATCTGTAGCTGTTAGCATTAACCTTTACTGCTAGGTTAAGATCTCTGAAGTTCTCTATTAATTCCAGCTCTTTAATCATCATTGTGGATGCATGTAGAGACTTTCGACTTAAAGCATCAGCTACTACGTTTGCTTTTCCAGGATGGTATTGCAACTCAAAGTCGTAGTCCTTTAAGAACTCCATCCATCTCCGTTGCCTCATGTTTAACTCCTTTTGATCGAATAAATACTTGAGACTCTTATGATCGCTAAACACATCGAATGTTGCACCGTATAGATAATGCCTCCAAATCTTTAAGGCAAAAACTACAGCGGCTAACTCTAAGTCATGGGTAGGGTAGTTAATCTCATGTTGCCTTAATTGACGCGACGCATAGGCTACAACCTTCTTGTCTTGCATGAGTACACTTCCTAGTCCTTGTTTAGACGCATCACAGTAAACTTCAAAACTTCGATGTGGATCGGGGAGTACTAACACCGGCGCAGAAGTAAGTCGATCTTTCAGCTCTTGGAAACTATTCTCGCATTGTGTCGTCCACACAAAAGGTTGTCCTTTCCGTGTTAACTTGGTCAATGGGTATCCTAGCTTTGAAAATCCTTCAATGAATCTTCTATAGTATCCAGCCAAGCCCAAGAAACTTCTAATCTCAGTGATCGTGGTTGGTCTCTCCCATTTTAAAACTGCCTCTACCTTGGAAGGGTCTACAGCTATTCCTCCTTGACTAATTACATGTCCTAAAAAGTTTACTTCTTCCAACCAGAATTCACACTTCGATAACTTTGCATACAGTTGTTTCTTTTTCAGGATTTCCAACACAACCTTCAAGTGTTCAACATGTTCTTCTCTGCTTTTAGAGTACACTAATATATCATCAATGAACACCACTACAAATTTATCTAGATATGGATGAAAAAATCCTATTCATGTAATCCATGAATACAGCTGGTGCATTAGTTACACCAAAAGGCATTACTAGATATTCGTAATGGTCATAGCGTGTTCTAAAAGCAGTTTTTGATACATCTTCTTTCTTCACCCTTATTTGATGGTATCCAGACCTCAAATCAATTTTGGAGAACACCGTGGCACCACGCAGCTGATCCATCAAGTCGTCAATCCTTGGTAGAGGATATCTGTTCTTGATTGTCACCTTGTTCAGTTGTCGATAATCTACACACAACCTCATGCTACCATCCTTTTTCTTAACCAACAACACTGGTGCACCCCAGGGGGATACACTGGGTCGTATAAACTGCTTCTCTATCATCTCTTCAAGTTGTTTCTTCAACTCTGCTAATTCTAGAGGTGACATTCGGTATGGTGCAATTGAAATAGGTCCAACTCCAGGTACTAGATCAATGGAAAATTCTACATCTCTTTCTGGGGGTAAACCAGGGATATCTTCAGGAAAAACGTCAGGAAATTCACACACAACCGGCAGATTTTTGATTTTTGATTCTTGCTCTCCTTTCATTGAAAGCAATAGCATGAATCCTTGAGCCCCTCCTTTTAAAGAGGCACTCACTTGGTTGGCGGTTAGAAATCTCGAATCCTCAGGATTCAAATTCATTGGTTCTTTAAACATTATGGTTTTATTATGACAATCTATTAGAACATGATTGTCAGACAACCAATCTAGCCCAATAATAACTTCTAAGCCAGAAAGGGGTAAACAGAAAAGATTGGCCTTAAAGTCCCTACCATCTATGACAATAGGGCATTTCCAACAGGCTTTAGAAGTGACAATAGGATTGTTTCCAGGAGTATGTACAGATAAGTCAAATGGTAGTTCTATCACAGGTAATTTTAGTTTTTCTACACAGTCATTGGCAATAAAGGAATGTGATGCACCTGAGTCATACATAATAGTTAAAGAAATCTTATTAATGATACACTTACCTTCTACCATGGAATCAGCATGAGATGCTTCTTCTCCAGTGATTGCAAAAACCTTTCCTTTTGCTTTCGGCCTTCCGACTGCACTCTGCGCGCCTCCTTGAGTATTTATGCTTGTACTTGCACCTTCAGGGTTTTCTCTCTTCATCTCTGGGCAATCCTTGATGTGATGACCTGGTTTGTTACACTTAAAGCAAACATAAGTGTTTTTAGGACAATCCCTTTTCAAATGGGGTCCTCCACAGATAAAACATTTAAAATTTGGTGTAGATGTTGGGTAATAGCTTCCAGTTGAAGCTTGGGGTCTGTTAGGAACAGATGCTGCTCCAAACCGGCGAAATGGCGCTTGGTAAGGCTTATTCCTTCTGAAATCTCTTCTTTGGTGATGGTGAGGTCCTCCACTTCTTATTTCTCCTGCCTTGTGAATGGGTTCATGACTTTTGGTCATTCTATCCTTATGGTCTTCTTCAAAGATCCTGCAACGATTTACCAATACAGAAAATTCACGGATTTCCTGCATTCGTATAGCTTCTTTAATTTCTGGCCGTAGTCCATTTACAAACTTTGCACACCGATCTCTTTCATTAGTAGCATCATTATAATGAGAATGAAAACGAGATAGCTCTTCAAACCTGGATGCGTACTCACCAACGGTCATATTTCCTTGGGTCAGTGACAGGAATTCAAATTGTCTTTTCTCTTTAGGATCAGCTGAAAAGTATTTCTCCAGAAACATATCCTTGAAATAATCCCAAGTGATCTCCACGTCGTTGACTTCGAATTGTCTATGCATGCTATCCCACCAATGTTCGACATCCTCAGATAAGGCATAAGTAGCGAAGACTACCTTATCAGCTTCATTACATTGCAATGCTCGAAAGATCTTCTCTATCTCTCGAATCCAGATTTGTGCTCCATCAGGGTTATATCCTCCCTTGAAACGAGGTGGATTGCGCTTTTCGAATAGGTCCAGCCTTCTCAAGGCATCGTTACCTTGACCTTCACGTACTCCCATTGCATTGATTAAGCGTTCTACAACTCCAGCAAGATCGTTTCCAGCCATTAGTTTCCTGTTTCACAATAACTGAGATTTGTCACATCAATCACAGTTACTACCAAGTCAGATATTCTATTCTTTATCACCTATACAGAGTTTACAGACAAAGCAAGATAGACCTTTTTCCCAGGCCTATTGGATTAACTGCTCTGATACCACTTTGTAACACCCTCAGTTACACCTTAATAAATTCTAAAAAATTCGTAATTTTTTTTTTACTAAAGATATGATTGTTAAAAAGAAACTATCGGAATAAATTATATACATTATTTCTGAAATACCTCATAAATATTATTAAAACTTTATAAAGTAATTTTACATTCATCCAACGGAAATAAATATTAAACATTATAAGAAAGAGAGGAAACTCCATGGCCCAGAAGCAGTTACTTATTAACATTATTTATTCATTGGACCACGGTATTCATACCGAGCTCCCTTTCTAGAACGTGCTATATTTACTGCCGATATTCTTCGATCCTTCCCTCTGAACCATCAATTTAAAACATGTGAAACAAAAACACGGAGAAAGGAGTGAGAAACAGAATATAATATTCTCGATTAAGACATAAGCAACAAAGGGTTTTCACAAACCAATACATAATAATATCAATCACAATCACATACACAATCAATTATGAATGCATGAATGTTATGCAATATCTTCATCATAACTTACCTATATATGTGGGCCCTTAAATTTTAATTTACACTGGGCCAACCAGGAGTTTACACTGTTCCATAAGTCCGGATAATAATAATATGAACAGCTCAACTGGCATGGAAACACTTAGAGACTAGTCAGATTGAGAAAGTTTTTATTGTGAAAGTACCCGACACTAGGGAGCTACCCCAGGTCCCCTGAAGCACCCTTTCACACCCTCTCATCCCAAGGCTCGTAATTAAGCCTCCTCTAATGTATCCTCAGTTTCTATAATCCGTCCCCAGACAATATTATTTCATTTCACTTTCATTATCCATGATGCATGAACTACTCGCGTATTGAGTTGGTTAAGGCTTTTAGAAACTCAATTATTAAATCCCTTAAAGGTTTACAACATCATTTCAATAAACTGTACATTTTCTCTGAATTTCTGTCCCACAGAAATAAATTTGGTACAGTTTTCAAATCTCACTGAAATTGAGTTTCTAAGCCTTAAATATCTAAAAACTTTATCATATAAAACTTTACATAATCTTTCTCAAATTAAATCTGAACAAAATCAAATTTAGGAATCTCAATTATTTCCAAATATTTTTAGTTATTAAGTTGGAAAAAATAAAATAATTTTCTTTTAAAAAATTTTGTTTTATTAAAAGAGAATAATTATTAACCAAAAATACTTAAAATTACAAAATTTTTCTTTAACTCAAGATTTAATTAAATAAAATCTCATAAAATATTTTCTTTCTAAAATAAATACTAATTTTTTTATTCTAAATATTGAAAATAAAGTTAATAAAAATAATTTCTAAGAAGAAATAAAAGATAATAAAATTTAAAGAGTAAGGTAAGAAATTCTTACTGAATTTTAGCTTTCCGTCATGCTCGCTATATGCTCAAACTCCACATTACAATATCATCAATCAAAATCAAACAATATCAATCATAACTAAATATTATCAATCAATCAATCATAATCAAATCATAATCAAATCAATTAAATATCATTAATACATATCATAATACAAAATTTAATGATTATTAATATAGTCAATTTGAGTCATTTTGGTCAATTCCTCGTATAGGTATATGTAAGTCCATATAATCCAGTCCTTGCATAGGTATAGTTCAGTCCATATGGGTCATAATGGTCCAAGTCCTTGCATAGGTATAGTCCAGTCCATATAGATCATAATGGTCCAAGTCCTTGCATAGGTATGTTAGAGTTAGTTAAACCGGATATTTAATTTAAAATTTATTAAAATTGTTAAGTTAAAAAGTTAATATTTTAAAATAATAATTTTATTAAATTTAAAAGGAGTAGGGGACTCCTCCCATTATTCTTATGTCTTTTCATATTATACTCTTATCTCACTCCCCCTTACCTTGAATTGTTACCCAAAATGGATTTGCTTTGCGCCTCCGATTTCTAGAAATATTAATACCAATCTTATTTCAGTATAAGCATAAGACGAAGATTAAGATTACTACTTAAAACAGAAATGGTAAATTTTGAATAGTGAATAGTGAATAGTAAATCATGAATAGTAACAGTAAATAGTAAAACATGAATAGTAACAGTAAATAGTAAAATGTGAATAGTAACGATAAATAGTAAATCGTGAATAGTAACAGTAAATAGTAACAGTAAATAGTAATTTACTATTTGAATAGTAATTTACTATTGAAATAGTAATTTACTATTAAAATAGTGTTTACTATGCAGAATAGTAACTTAAAATAATATTATTTCTAGTATAATAACAGATTTCTAAAAACGATATGAAAGTAACCCAAAAAATATAAAAGAGAAGTATTCTTACCTTAGGATTTTGGCAGAACCTTCTCTCCAAAAACTTTTCTTCTCTCTCTCACTTCCACCACTATCTCACTAGCACTACTATATTAAGAAAACTTAATCTGAAATTGTGAATTCTAAAGAAGAAATCCTTCGGTATTTATAGGAAAAAAATTTACTATGCATTCCATTATTTTAATATAAAAGTACTATGCATTTTTGAATTTTTTATTCTAGGTTACTGTGCATCTTTTGAAAATTTCATACATGCACAGTGATTTGCATAGTAATTGTCGGCAAAATTATTAAGTCAAATAGTAACCCTTCACTCGGTATATTTTAAATATTCAAAATGAGTCCTTTTTGAAATTTAGCGATATTATATCAGTCCTCACTAATTTTATAATAAGTAATATAAAGCTGAAATTTTAAAAATCTAAACTTTTCTGTTAATAAAAATTTATTAATACGTTTCAAATTTTTTAACGATTGGAAAAAATCAAGATTTTTCTCAAACCGATAATTTTTAGATAAGTCTACTTGAAACGGATTTTAGAAAATTTTCTTATAATTTAAATTCACTTTCTTATAAATATTTTTAATTTAAGTCACTTATATGAATTTAAAATTATTTAAAAAATATTATTTTTATTAAAAAATTCCAAATTTCCAAAAAATTCCAAAAAATCATAAATAATACATAGGTTAAAAAGTTCTAAAGAACCATAATTTAATTCCTTCAAAATTTTAATATAAAAATAAAAATAGGGGTGTTACAACTCTACTCCCCTTAGAAAATTTCGTCCTCGAAATTTACATTAATCAGTAAAACAAATGAGGATGAGACTGTTTCATCTCAGTTTCTAGTTCCCATGTAGCATCTTCTCCTCTCGTTTCACTCCAAATAACCTTTACAAGCGAAATTTTCTTGTCTCTTAATTGTTTTATTCTTCTGTCACTTATTCTAACAGGTGGTGCATCATATGTAAGATTATCTTTAACTTGTATGACATCAGGTTCAATAACATGTGTAGGATCAGATATATACTTTCGCAAGTTTGACACATGAAAAACATTATGGATATTAGAAAGAAAAGGTGGTAATGCTATTTGGTAGGCAAGGGGACTAACTTTATGAATTATTTGGTATGGACCAATAAATCTAGGAGTTAGTTTTCGAGATTTCATTGCCCGACCGACCCCAGTCATAGGTGTGACTTTCAAGAATACATGATCGCCTTCTTGAAATTCGAGCGGCTTTCTTCTTTTGTCATAGTAACTTTTCTGCCTGCTCTGTGTTGCCTTCATCTTTTCCTGAACTATTTTGATTTTATCCGTGGTTTGTTGTACCAACTCTGGTCCTAGCATCAAGTTTTCACCAGTCTCAAACCAACATAGCGGAGTCCTACATTTTCTTCCATATAATGCTTCAAAAGGTGCCATGCCAATGCTAGCATGGAAACTGTTGTTGTAGGTAAACTCCACATATGGTAAGAATTGATTCCAACTTCCTTTATGCTCTAACACACAAGCTCGTAACAAGTCCTCTAGAGATTGGATTGTTCTTTCTGATTGTCCATCTGTCTGAGGATGATATGCTGAACTCAGACGCAGTCTTGTTCCCAAAGCCTTGTGCAAGCTCTTCCAGAATTGTGATATAAAACGAGGGTCCCGATCAGAAATGATACTTGAAGGAATTCCATGCAATCTCACAATCTCCTCGATGTATAATTTTGCCAGCTTCTCCATAGAGTAACGAATGTTGATGGGAATAAAGTGGGCAGACTTTGTTAGTCTATCAACTATTACCCATATCGAATCATGTCCTAATGGAGTTTTGGGTAGAGAAGTCACAAAATCCATGGTAATGCCATCCCATTTCCATTCCGGTATTTCCATTGATTGTAGCATTCCAGGGGGTTTTTGGTGTTCTACTTTAACCTTCTGGCAAATTAGACATGCAGCCACGTACTCTACCACTGCTTTCTTCATTCCAGGCCACCAAAATAACTTCTTCAAATCTTGATACATTTTAGTAGCTCCGGGATGAATGCTCATATAACTTTTATGGCCTTCTTCCAGAATTGCTTTCCTCAACTCCTCTTGATTAGGGATACATACTCGATCCTTATACCTTAGCAATTGGTCACTTATCACATTGAACTCGACTTCTTTTCCTTGTTTTAAGAGTTCTTTCTTCTCTTGCAGGAATTCATCCTCTCTTTGAGCCTCTAAAACTTGTCTCAGGAATTCACTTGTCACTTGCAACGCTCCTAATCTGTAGCTGTTAGCATTAACCTTTACTGCTAGGTTAAGATCTCTGAAGTTCTCTATTAATTCCAGCTCTTTAATCATCATTGTGGATGCATGTAGAGACTTTCGACTTAAAGCATCAGCTACTACGTTTGCTTTTCCAGGATGGTATTGCAACTCAAAGTCGTAGTCCTTTAAGAACTCCATCCATCTCCGTTGCCTCATGTTTAACTCCTTTTGATCGAATAAATACTTGAGACTCTTATGATCGCTAAACACATCGAATGTTGCACCGTATAGATAATGCCTCCAAATCTTTAAGGCAAAAACTACAGCGGCTAACTCTAAGTCATGGGTAGGGTAGTTAATCTCATGTTGCCTTAATTGACGCGACGCATAGGCTACAACCTTCTTGTCTTGCATGAGTACACTTCCTAGTCCTTGTTTAGACGCATCACAGTAAACTTCAAAACTTCGATGTGGATCGGGGAGTACTAACACCGGCGCAGAAGTAAGTCGATCTTTCAGCTCTTGGAAACTATTCTCGCATTGTGTCGTCCACACAAAAGGTTGTCCTTTCCGTGTTAACTTGGTCAATGGGTATCCTAGCTTTGAAAATCCTTCAATGAATCTTCTATAGTATCCAGCCAAGCCCAAGAAACTTCTAATCTCAGTGATCGTGGTTGGTCTCTCCCATTTTAAAACTGCCTCTACCTTGGAAGGGTCTACAGCTATTCCTCCTTGACTAATTACATGTCCTAAAAAGTTTACTTCTTCCAACCAGAATTCACACTTCGATAACTTTGCATACAGTTGTTTCTTTTTCAGGATTTCCAACACAACCTTCAAGTGTTCAACATGTTCTTCTCTGCTTTTAGAGTACACTAATATATCATCAATGAACACCACTACAAATTTATCTAGATATGGATGAAAAAATCCTATTCATGTAATCCATGAATACGGCTGGTGCATTAGTTACACCAAAAGGCATTACTAGATATTCGTAATGGTCATAGCGTGTTCTAAAAGCAGTTTTTGATACATCTTCTTTCTTCACCCTTATTTGATGGTATCCAGACCTCAAATCAATTTTGGAGAACACCGTGGCACCACGCAGCTGATCCATCAAGTCGTCAATCCTTGGTAGAGGATATCTGTTCTTGATTGTCACCTTGTTCAGTTGTCGATAATCTACACACAACCTCATGCTACCATCCTTTTTCTTAACCAACAACACTGGTGCACCCCAGGGGGATACACTGGGTCGTATAAACTGCTTCTCTATCATCTCTTCAAGTTGTTTCTTCAACTCTGCTAATTCTAGAGGTGACATTCGGTATGGTGCAATTGAAATAGGTCCAACTCCAGGTACTAGATCAATGGAAAATTCTACATCTCTTTCTGGGGGTAAACCAGGGATATCTTCAGGAAAAACGTCAGGAAATTCACACACAACCGGCAGATTTTTGATTTTTGATTCTTGCTCTCCTTTCATTGAAAGCAATAGCATGAATCCTTGAGCCCCTCCTTTTAAAGAGGCACTCACTTGGTTGGCGGTTAGAAATCTCGAATCCTCAGGATTCAAATTCATTGGTTCTTTAAACATTATGGTTTTATTATGACAATCTATTAGAACATGATTGTCAGACAACCAATCTAGCCCAATAATAACTTCTAAGCCAGAAAGGGGTAAACAGAAAAGATTGGCCTTAAAGTCCCTACCATCTATGACAATAGGGCATTTCCAACAGGCTTTAGAAGTGACAATAGGATTGTTTCCAGGAGTATGTACAGATAAGTCAAATGGTAGTTCTATCACAGGTAATTTTAGTTTTTCTACACAGTCATTGGCAATAAAGGAATGTGATGCACCTGAGTCATACATAATAGTTAAAGAAATCTTATTAATGATACACTTACCTTCTACCATGGAATCAGCATGAGATGCTTCTTCTCCAGTGATTGCAAAAACCTTTCCTTTTGCTTTCGGCCTTCCGACTGCACTCTGCGCGCCTCCTTGAGTATTTATGCTTGTACTTGCACCTTCAGGGTTTTCTCTCTTCATCTCTGGGCAATCCTTGATGTGATGACCTGGTTTGTTACACTTAAAGCAAACATAAGTGTTTTTAGGACAATCCCTTTTCAAATGGGGTCCTCCACAGATAAAACATTTAAAATTTGGTGTAGATGTTGGGTAATAGCTTCCAGTTGAAGCTTGGGGTCTGTTAGGAACAGATGCTGCTCCAAACCGGCGAAATGGCGCTTGGTAAGGCTTATTCCTTCTGAAATCTCTTCTTTGGTGATGGTGAGGTCCTCCACTTCTTATTTCTCCTGCCTTGTGAATGGGTTCATGACTTTTGGTCATTCTATCCTTATGGTCTTCTTCAAAGATCCTGCAACGATTTACCAATACAGAAAATTCACGGATTTCCTGCATTCGTATAGCTTCTTTAATTTCTGGCCGTAGTCCATTTACAAACTTTGCACACCGATCTCTTTCATTAGTAGCATCATTATAATGAGAATGAAAACGAGATAGCTCTTCAAACCTGGATGCGTACTCACCAACGGTCATATTTCCTTGGGTCAGTGACAGGAATTCAAATTGTCTTTTCTCTTTAGGATCAGCTGGAAAGTATTTCTCCAGAAACATATCCTTGAAATAATCCCAAGTGATCTCCACGTCGTTGACTTCGAATTGTCTATGCATGCTATCCCACCAATGTTCGACATCCTCAGATAAGGCATAAGTAGCGAAGACTACCTTATCAGCTTCATTACATTGCAATGCTCGAAAGATCTTCTCTATCTCTCGAATCCAGATTTGTGCTCCATCAGGGTTATATCCTCCCTTGAAACGAGGTGGATTGCGCTTTTCGAATAGGTCCAGCCTTCTCAAGGCATCGTTACCTTGACCTTCACGTACTCCCATTGCATTGATTAAGCGTTCTACAACTCCAGCAAGATCGTTTCCAGCCATTAGTTTCCTGTTTCACAATAACTGAGATTTGTCACATCAATCACAGTTACTACCAAGTCAGATATTCTATTCTTTATCACCTATACAGAGTTTACAGACAAAGCAAGATAGACCTTTTCCCCAGGCCTATTGGATTAACTGCTCTGATACCACTTTGTAACACCCTCAGTTACACCTTAATAAATTCTAAAAAATTCGTAATTTTTTTTTTACTAAAGATATGATTGTTAAAAAGAAACTATCGGAATAAATTATATACATTATTTCTGAAATACCTCATAAATATTATTAAAACTTTATAAAGTAATTTTACATTCATCCAACGGAAATAAATATTAAACATTATAAGAAAGAGAGGAAACTCCATGGCCCAGAAGCAGTTACTTATTAACATTATTTATTCATTGGACCACGGTATTCATACCGAGCTCCCTTTCTAGAACGTGCTATATTTACTGCCGATATTCTTCGATCCTTCCCTCTGAACCATCAATTTAAAACATGTGAAACAAAAACACGGAGAAAGGAGTGAGAAACAGAATATAATATTCTCGATTAAGACATAAGCAACAAAGGGTTTTCACAAACCAATACATAATAATATCAATCACAATCACATACACAATCAATTATGAATGCATGAATGTTATGCAATATCTTCATCATAACTTACCTATATATGTGGGCCCTTAAATTTTAATTTACACTGGGCCAACCAGGAGTTTACACTGTTCCATAAGTCCGGATAATAATAATATGAACAGCTCAACTGGCATGGAAACACTTAGAGACTAGTCAGATTGAGAAAGTTTTTATTGTGAAAGTACCCGACACTAGGGAGCTACCCCAGGTCCCCTGAAGCACCCTTTCACACCCTCTCATCCCAAGGCTCGTAATTAAGCCTCCTCTAATGTATCCTCAGTTTCTATAATCCGTCCCCAGACAATATTATTTCATTTCACTTTCATTATCCATGATGCATGAACTACTCGCGTATTGAGTTGGTTAAGGCTTTTAGAAACTCAATTATTAAATCCCTTAAAGGTTTACAACATCATTTCAATAAACTGTACATTTTCTCTGAATTTCTGTCCCACAGAAATAAATTTGGTACAGTTTTCAAATCTCACTGAAATTGAGTTTCTAAGCCTTAAATATCTAAAAACTTTATCATATAAAACTTTACATAATCTTTCTCAAATTAAATCTGAACAAAATCAAATTTAGGAATCTCAATTATTTCCAAATATTTTTAGTTATTAAGTTGGAAAAAATAAAATAATTTTCTTTTAAAAAATTTTGTTTTATTAAAAGAGAATAATTATTAACCAAAAATACTTAAAATTACAAAATTTTTCTTTAACTCAAGATTTAATTAAATAAAATCTCATAAAATATTTTCTTTCTAAAATAAATACTAATTTTTTTATTCTAAATATTGAAAATAAAGTTAATAAAAATAATTTCTAAGAAGAAATAAAAGATAATAAAATTTAAAGAGTAAGGTAAGAAATTCTTACTGAATTTTAGCTTTCCGTCATGCTCGCTATATGCTCAAACTCCACATTACAATATCATCAATCAAAATCAAACAATATCAATCATAACTAAATATTATCAATCAATCAATCATAATCAAATCATAATCAAATCAATTAAATATCATTAATACATATCATAATACAAAATTTAATGATTATTAATATAGTCAATTTGAGTCATTTTGGTCAATTCCTCGTATAGGTATATGTAAGTCCATATAATCCAGTCCTTGCATAGGTATAGTTCAGTCCATATGGGTCATAATGGTCCAAGTCCTTGCATAGGTATAGTCCAGTCCATATAGATCATAATGGTCCAAGTCCTTGCATAGGTATGTTAGAGTTAGTTAAACCGGATATTTAATTTAAAATTTATTAAAATTGTTAAGTTAAAAAGTTAATATTTTAAAATAATAATTTTATTAAATTTAAAAGGAGTAGGGGACTCCTCCCATTATTCTTATGTCTTTTCATATTATACTCTTATCTCACTCCCCCTTACCTTGAATTGTTACCCAAAATGGATTTGCTTTGCGCCTCCGATTTCTAGAAATATTAATACCAATCTTATTTCAGTATAAGCATAAGACGAAGATTAAGATTACTACTTAAAACAGAAATGGTAAATTTTGAATAGTGAATAGTGAATAGTAAATCATGAATAGTAACAGTAAATAGTAAAACGTGAATAGTAACAGTAAATAGTAAAATGTGAATAGTAACGATAAATAGTAAATCGTGAATAGTAACAGTAAATAGTAACAGTAAATAATAATTTACTATTTGAATAGTAATTTACTATTGAAATAGTAATTTACTATTAAAATAGTGTTTACTATGCAGAATAGTAACTTAAAATAATATTATTTCTAGTATAATAACAGATTTCTAAAAACGATATGAAAGTAACCCAAAAAATATAAAAGAGAAGTATTCTTACCTTAGGATTTTGACAGAACCTTCTCTCCAAAAACTTTTCTTCTCTCTCTCACTTCCACCACTATCTCACTAGCACTACTATATTAAGAAAACTTAATCTGAAATTGTGAATTCTAAAGAAGAAATCCTTCGGTATTTATAGGAAAAAAATTTACTATGCATTCCATTATTTTAATATAAAAGTACTATGCATTTTTGAATTTTTTATTCTAGGTTACTGTGCATCTTTTGAAAATTTCATACATGCACAGTGATTTGCATAGTAATTGTTGGCAAAATTATTAAGTCAAATAGTAACCCTTCACTCGGTATATTTTAAATATTCAAAATGAGTCCTTTTTGAAATTTAGCGATATTATATCAGTCCTCACTAATTTTATAATAAGTAATATAAAGCTGAAATTTTAAAAATCTAAACTTTTCTGTTAATAAAAATTTATTGATACGTTTCAAATTTTTTAACGATTGGAAAAAATCAAGATTTTTCTTAAACCGATAATTTTTAGATAAGTCTACTTGAAACGGATTTTAGAAAATTTTCTTATAATTTAAATTCACTTTCTTATAAATATTTTTAATTTAAGTCACTTATATGAATTTAAAATTATTTAAAAAATATTATTTTTATTAAAAAATTCCAAATTTCCAAAAAATTCTAAAAAATCATAAATAATACGTAGGTTAAAAAGTTCTAAAGAACCATAATTTAATTCCTTCAAAATTTTAATATAAAAATAAAAATAGGGGTGTTACACTTCACACTTACCATAGTAAATAGAAAATTATTGTTGTTATTGGACTTTCAATCCCAGTGGAACGATATCTAAATTTTGAAAACTACAAACGATTGGTGCGCTTGCCAATTAACAACCCGGTGGTGGAAACGAACTGTTGAGACGTTATCGCCGGGTTAACAATTACATGTAATTTTGCTTTTCATAAATGAATAAAATTCCCTTCAGAAATTTGTCTTCAATACTTCATGTATAACTTAGATGTATATATATCGTTTCAGTCATTGATAATCCGTTCTATATGACTAACATTGAGGTCGGATTGAAATAATCACCCTAGAAAATTAGACCATAAATAAATTTAGAACGGAGAGATATATACATGAATACTGTCCCCAAGTATAAGTATGTTAAGAAATAGATACCTGTCATAGGGTATTAAATTTAATACTTTTTGGTGAGAGAAGGAGTCGATCCATTGTTCACAGAAGTGGTGTTTGTGACATCCCGGGCACTGTTGAGGGCGGGGAGTGATCGCCGGTGCATAGGCACGGACAAGGAGCGGCTCCTGGCAGGCTTCCAGTGGGAGGGACACATAAACAAACCGAATACATACCAGAATGAGAGGGATCCAAAGATTGTATAGGTATGGGACTATACAGTTGAGAATAGCTTAAAGAAATGAATTCGTACTACCTATACCAACAAATGCATTAGCCTTTTCGGTGGCCTATCACATAAGGACTCCAAAGTTAAGCGTGCTTAACTTGGAGTAATTCTGGGATGGGTGACCTCCTGGGAAGTTCTCAGGAAGTGTGTGAGTGAGGACAAAAGCACATTGGAAAGGTCTCGTGTTGGTCTGTGGGGAGAGTCGTTCACTCCTGAAAAGCGGCCGAGGCGTTATAGTGTCACAGGGTGGATGACTAGTATTAATTCGTATTATTCTCACTGGAGAGAAAACCATCGTCCAATGTGATTATTGTTCCGAGCTTGGGGAACTGCAAAGATACATAAAGATGATGGTTGATTCTTCCATCATAAAGATGATGATGGGAATTTGTCTATGCCAGGAATTACATCATCACATCATAGAATAGGCGATAGAGAACATCCGTCCTGGGGAAATATATCTCAATCGTAAGAGTACGGATTGATCCTTAAAAAGCTTCCATCATAAGAATGATGATGGAAATTGTTTATTCCAGGAGTTACATCATCAAATCACGGACTAGGTGATTGAGATCATCCGTCCTGGGGAAATACATCTCAATCGTAAGAGTACAGATTGATCCTTAAAAAGATTCTATCATAAGGATGATTATGGGAATTCTTCATTCCAAGAGTTACATCATCAAATCACGAACTAGGTGATTGAGATCATCCGTCCTGGGGAAGTACACCACGCCAGGAGTTACATCTTCAAATCACGGAATAGGTGATTGAGATCATCCGTCCTGGGGAAGTACACCACGCCAGGAGTTACATCGTCAAATCACAGAATAGGTAATTGAGATCATCCATCCTGGGGAAATATATCTCAATCATAAGAGTACAGATTGATCCTTAAAAAGCTTCCATCATAAGGATGATGATGGGAATTGTTCATTCCAGGAGTTACATCATCAAATCACAGACTAGGTGATTGAGATCATCCGTCCTGGGGAAGTACACCATGCCAGGAGTTACATCGTCAAATCACGGAATAGGTGATTGAGATCATCCGTCTTGGGGAAGTACACCACGCCAGGAGTTACATCATCAAAATCACAGAATAGGTGATTGAGATCATTCGTCCTGGGGAAATACATCTCAATTGTAAGAGTACGGATTGAGTTACGTTTTGATCGTCAGGGTACGGATTGAGTTTTCAATTTCGTTATTAAATCCGGTATCGAGACGAGATCTTTACTCTATATGTCCCCTAGCTTGTGTGAGGGACTAGTAAAGTGGCTCATATAAGCTACATCATTTATAAGAAGTCTGGATGTCAAATGTTATACGTTGTCACGTAGATATCCATTCTTGGAATGAAGGTTCCGTTGTCGTAGCGCTTCTTAGGACAGATTCGGACAAAGGGTTCCTTGTGTGAGAATCCCAGAAGTTATTGAAACTTGCAACCCTTGGTATTCGAGTAATAGTTATAACGTTTCTCATGATTGGACATTTAATGCCTTTAATCACGTGGGCGAGCCATTATTGCCTTAAATGCACATGTCTTTATAACCGTCACTAGGGCGCTTCATGGGCCTGAAATTTAAATTTTGAGGCCCATTTAAGAGGCCTTTTGACGAATTGACGCTGATTTCACGCCTCAAGGTTCGAAACGGTAGCCTTATATTTACCAAAAAGGTGTCGTTTAGTTGTAAATGACATAACCTTTGACTCCTTATAAAAAGGGGAACTTAGTGAATTCAGAAGTCACTCAGTCTTTGCTTCCCTGACGAAACTCTGTAAAAATTTCGAGAAGACATTCCTGTTTACTTGTGTGAAATTTGATTCACCACTTTTCTTCATTCTTAGGTAACCTTTCCTTCGTCTTCTCGTATTTTCTTCTAGTTTTTCTAAATGTCTGGAAGAGGTTTTGCTGGCTCGAGCCATGTTGGCCCTAAGGGAAGAGGAGGGAGAGCGTTGTCTCGAACTTCCTCAAGTCGTGGTGGGAGGATCCCTGTGATTTTCCACTCAAAGCCACTTTATTCAGAGAGGGAGGCGTCGCCCTATTCAAGGCAAAGGGTGATAATACCCTCTTCAGAATCCTCTTCTAGTGAGAGTGAGGAGAGCGCTGATTTGTACCTCTCTGATGATGTGAGTTTTTACCGCAGCGTGAAAGCTTTTAAATTAGTTGTAAAGAAGATGACCAGAGAAAGTGCCTCTAGTGGTGGAGCACCTTCTCAATAATATATCATGAAGACAGCTTCCGGATTATGTAATGTAGTTGCACACCGGATTGACTGGGTGAAGTTCTAGCAGATGTGTCCATACAGCTGGGTGGTGGATGAATTTCGTACCACACCGTCCATACATGCTCGGGAGGACGGGGCAAGGTTGGAGGCTCGCTTCAGCGTTTTCAAAAAGGAAAAGTACAAGGAGCGTTTCATGGTGTTGGCTCCCCTTCCCTCAGAACGGATCTATCATACACCGGATGAGAGGTCGATATATATGTATGACTTCCTCTTCCTGAACTTAGGCGTACGCTTTCCTCTCACCAAATTTCAAATGAGTGTCTTGAGGTTTTTGGATTGTGCCCCCTCACAGCTTCACCCCAACGGATGGGGGTTGATCCGTTCTTTAGAAGTGCTTGGGGAGCACTTCAACTTTACGCCAACGGTCGCCATGTTATTTTATTTCACACAGGTGGTCCGTCGAGCAAATAAGGAGAAGGGAGGAGTAAGCTTAATAACCCTCCGGACTCTCTCCAAGGTTGTTAACTTTGAGTCTTACACCGACTCCGCCAAAGTTGATGGGCGTTCCTTCAAATCTTATTTTACAAGGATCTGTGTGAGCTCGACGATCCAATTTTTTGGTTGAATAAAGATGGGATTCAAGAATTTCCCGTGGCCTGGACGCATGAATATTTTTTGTTGACCTCCCAGGCTTATTATACCGAGGAGGATGAGTTAACCCCAACTTTGGTATCCGTCCTATTTGCTCTGGAAGCATACACTGCCTCACACAAGTATTTCTCCTGCAGGCGTTTGCTAGGGTCGAAAACTACCCGCGAGGAATACTTGCGTAATTTTCTGTCATTTTTCATTTTCCTTCTTTTGATGTCTTGATATCCTCTGTTACTGATGGTCTTCTTATCTGATTGTGCAGTTGAAATCGAGGATGAGTCACCAGAGATGGAAAAGTTGATGGGGCTCAAAGCTAGAAGAAAATCTGTTGTGGCTGAAAACAATATTCAGGCAAAACGGAATTCCAAGAAGGCTACCGTTGAGACCATCATACTTACTTCGTCTGCTGGTGATGATATTCCCCTATTGGAGGGAGGATCTGAGAAGCCGACCTCTAGTGTTGAGGGTAAAAAGGCCGGAGAGAAAAGGAAGAAAGCAAAAAATGACTCCTTAAAGAAAATGGACTCCTCCAACAAAATGGAATCTCAGCCTTCCCCTAAAAAACCAAAGACTTCCGAAGGGGCAGCCGATCCTGGGGCCTCTAAAGGAAAAGAAGTAGAAGGGCCCATGTCGGATGCCCCAAGCAAAGTTGCTATCTCTGGCGCCAAACCTATAACTGCTTACTTTGCACCCAAGGTCTCTTGCCCCCTCCAGGCAACTCCAATCTTGCCCCATATCTAGTGTATGAGGGCCCAGTGCCTGAGTGCATCCCTGATTCTCCTTACAAGCTGAAAACTTCGTTGGAGACTGAAGAAATAACTCAAGCTTGTGACGCCGGACAGTGGCAATTGGCAGAACTGTCCAGTCTTCTGAAGTCGGTTCGCAGGCTGTCGGAGGATAACGAAAGACTTAGCAAGTTAACAGGTAAGGTTAATGACCTTAACTTTGCCGCAGCCAAGGACAAGGCAAGCATTCTCCGACTGGAGAATAAGTTGAAGGCTTCCAAAGAGGGGGGAACAAAAAGACCAAGAAATCTCTAGGTTAAAATATCTTGTTAAGGAGCTGGAGGCCCAAGCACTGGATCAGAAGAAAATCAATTCTGACCTCCATGCCAGTCTCTGTATGGAGAAGGAGCATTCCGCCAAGCTGAGAGAGGAATTGAAGGCAAACAAGATCGTCTACTCCTAAGGAGCTGAAGACTGGGCTCGTAGGGAGAAGGAGCTGCTTTTGGAGATTGAAAGTTTAAAGTTGGCGAGTTCGAATAATGGCGTTAATGCTCTGAAAGTGGATTTGACTGCTGCCAATGCCCGAGCGCAAGAGGCTGTGGATATTTATGTCCAAGCAGTCGAGGAATTTTCGGGTTGGCTGTACATCAGATTCAACACCAGAATCCCAATATGGAACTTAATTTGAACGGTATTAATCCGTTCTATGAGTTTCATGGAGGGAAACTCGTAGCTGTTGTTAACAATAGTCATGAGGATCCGCCAAACACTAAGTACAAGCTGGCTCCTCTTCCCGAAGGCCAGTCAATAGGGCCTTCTCTTCTGGCTCCTATCCCCAAGCGGTCCAACAACGAATGAACCACTCCTGGTGATGGGGGGAGCGAGGCCAGAGGTAAAGGCAAAGGAAAGGGCGAAGAGACAAGCCAACAGAGATAGTGCCTTTTTTGTCTTAAAGCTTTTATTGAATCAAATCCACTGTGTTCCGGGATCAGCTTCGGATTATTGAATCAACTCATTTATGTGATTCAGGATTTAATCAATAAAAGACAACTTCCTTTATACGCCTGTTAGTTGAAAATAATTTCAATAGAATCATTGTATGTGTAATGATTCAATCCGGATTTAGACGTGTAGATACTAAATCAGATAGTAGCAAATAAGTTCTGTCCCCGGGTATAGGTACTTCAATAACCAAAGGCTTGGTTGGATAGAAAAGATAGAATATCTTTTGCTGTACCAATATTGTAGTGTGATGAATTCGTTCACTTGAATCACACCTTTGGCATACACAAGCCTGGTAAAAAGCGTACCTTAATCTTTAATGATTAGGCTTTTCGATTATAAGTACCCTAATGGGGACCGTCGTTGTGAGGAAACACGTTGTTGTCATGAGAACGGCCTGCAATGTTAGTCTTGAGGGGAAGTAATTGTGAGAACGTTTTACTAAGTGTTCATCCCTCGAAATACTTGTTAGCTAGTCGATACTGTCCCCAAGTATTATTGGGTAATCAGTTCCAAGTGAATATTTGACTCTGAATGAATGATTCCGAGTAAATGTTCGACTCTGAGTGAGTGACTCCGAGTGAGGCTGGTTCTGGCCATGTCACCTGGGGAATTCCATTATCCCTCGTGTTGCTCAGCAAAAGCAAGTACGTTTTATCTGATTCTTATTTTTATGTCAAGGATGGGTATTTTGTCTTGAAAAAATTCCGAATGATACTTCCGAGTGGAAGTTCTTATGAGCGAGAAGTTTGAGTGGGAGCTCTTCTGAGTGAGAGCTCCGAGTGGAAGCTCTCAGATTAATTCTTTCTGAGTAAAAAGTTCCGATTGAACCTTCTTGGGTGGAAGGTTCCGAGTGATCCTTCAATCGCACTCGGTTTAATTGTACTCACTACACTCGAAGTTCAGTTTAGTCTTATAACCCGAGTTTTCATTCAGGCTCGAGTTTTCTGAGTGTAAATTTTCATGAGTGGAGTATTTCTGAGTGGGCCACTTTAGGGAAGTACCTTTGATCAGAGAAAGGTTCTGACTTTGAATGAATATGTTTCGGGTTGAAATATTCCCGAGTAAATAATTGTTGATTGGAACTTCGAAGTGAAATATTTTTGACTTAAGGAATTCATGAATCGGACACTAAATCTAAAGTGTTTCCGAGTAAGGAATTCTAAGGAAAAGTATTCCCCTGTAAAGTTAATGATGATTGATTCTTCACGAGTGGGATTTCATTGAAATATTGCCTACTGAAGAATTCCAAGAGTATAGCTTCGAATATGAAGTATTTCCGAGTACGGAATTCTAAGGGAAAGTATTTCTGAATACAGAATTCCAAGGGAAAGTATTTCCGAGAACGGAATTCCAAGGGAAAGTATTTCCGAGTAGGGAATTCCTAGGGGAAGTACTTTTCGACGGTTTTGAATAATCCCCGAGTGTGGCACTTTAACGTGGGATTTCAGTGAGTGGAGAATTTCTGATCGGGATGTGAGCGAGTAAAATATTTCGGATTCCCGCGTCGCACGGTACTGCATGGAGAATTTCTGACTGAAATGCTTCGGGTGAAAACGCCTCAGATAGGGGCGTACCCGAGTGAATTATTCTTGAGTCAGAATTCATGAGTCGAGCTTCGATAAAACATTGCCGACTGGAGAATTCATGACCCGAACTTTGAAGTTAAAATGTTTCCAAATAAGGAATTTCAAGAGAAAGTATTACCGATTAAAGAATTTCCAGGAAAAGTGCTTCTGGGAAATTTAAAGTTCGATGTAACTTGTTGTATTTGAAGTTCGGTTTGATCCTACAATCTAAGCCTTTCATTGGGGTTCGGTTTTGATCCTACAACCCTTGTCTTCAATGACGTTCGGTTTAATCCTACTAACCGTTGGTGTTAGGTTTTACCCATTCACCGTTCTTCACCGACGTTCGGTCAAACCTACTAGTCGTACTCAGAGTTCGGTTCAATCCTACAATCCGAGTCTTCGACACGGGGTTCAGATCAGGGCTAATCCTGAACCTACTGCGCCCGTTACTCGGGGTTCAGTGTGGTCTTGAAGAAGAACCAGCTTACTGCGCCCAAGCCTTCTCCGGTGTTCGGCCATACCTACTAACCGTACTTGGAGTTCGGTTTAGTCCTACAATCCAAGCCTTCAACGGTGTTCAGCCAAACTTACTAACCGTACCCAGAGTTCGGTTTAATCCTACAATCTGGGCCTTCACACATATTTGAGGAGTTAAATCGTCAACTACAGAATGGGTAGTTGAGATCATCCGTCCTGAATATGTTTTTGCACGCCGGATAGACTGAAAATCACAGCATAAGAAAAACTCGAAAGAGTTAAGTTGGTGTGTGAGATTCTTATTGAATAAAAATAAGAATTACAATAAAAGTGTAGCTGGGATCATGATATAAAGATTTCTCCATTGAACAATCTCAAGTGAAGAGAGAAGAGTTTGTATCATTCCAGCAACTAGCTGTAATAAATGCGCAAGTTCTGGGTATTCTACTTATTTCAGATTGGAGTGCCATCAAGGTTTTCAAGGTGGTAAGAGCCTATGCCAGCAATCTCGGATACCCTGTATGGGCCTTCCCAGTTTGGGGCTAGTTTGCCTTGATGAGCGAATTTGTTTCCCACACCTGCTTTCCTCAAAACCAAATCTCCGATGTTGAAAGTCCTTGATTGGACTCGTTTGTTGTATCGAAGGGCGACTTTGGCTTTGATGGCCTGATCTCTAATGAATGCCTCTTCTCTGAGCTCTTGTATGACATCCATTTCTGATGCCAAGTTAACGTTATTGTTTTCTTTAGAGAAGTATTTGACCTTGGTAGAAGCAATTTGCAGTTCCATAGGTATCATTGCCTCCACCCCATAGGTCAGGCGATATGGGGATTCATTGGTGGAAGAATAAAGTGTTGTCCGATATGCCCAAAGGACGTGGCACAACTGGTCTGTCCATCCGCCCTTGGCCTCACCAAGACGTTTCTTTAGTCCTTTCAGCACCTCCCTGTTGGCCACTTCAGCCTGGCCGTTGGTTTGGGGATGTTCGACGGAGGAAAATATCTGGGTTATTCCTAACCCTTCAAGTAAATCTATAAACTTCATGTCCGTGAATTGGGTGTCATTGTCTGTGACAATCCGTGCTGGGACTCCGAATCGTGTTATAATGTTTTCATACATAAAATGACGAGTTCGGGCTGAAGTAATATGCATCACCGGCTCTGCTTCAATCCACTTAGTGAAATAATCAACCCCTACAATGAGATATTTGATGCCCTCATGAGCAGTTGGGAAAGGGCCCAAAATATCCAATCCCTATTGGTAGAACGGCCATGGAACAACGGATGTGAAGAGTTCTTCTGCCGGTGTATGGTGAAGATTAGAAAATTTTTGGCAGGTATCACATTTCTTGACAAAGTCAATGGAGTCCTGCTTCATCGTGGGCCACCAATATCCCGCTCTGAGGATTTTTCTCATCAGACTTCTTCCTCCGGCGTGGTGCCCACATTGTCCTTCGTGCATTTCCTTCATTAATCTTTGTACCTTATTCTCTTTTAGGTAGATTAAGTAAGGTACGGAGAGTGCCCTTCTGTAGAGGTTACCATATATCATAGTGAAGTATGGTAATTCCCTCCTTATCCTTTTCTTTTCTTTCTCATCTGTAGGCAACTGCCCATCGGCCAAATAACGGATGTAGGGGGCCATCCATGTGTCACCGTAAAGGGAATTGGTCATTATGGCATTTAGAGAAGGAAAAAGAGGAATGCTGGGTGACGTCAGTGTGCTCTGGACCAGCGTAGTGGTGCTACCTGGCCGTTTGGTGCTTGCTAATCTGGAGAGTATATCCGCTCTGGTATTCTCTTCGTGTAGAACATGTTTGAATTCCATTTTTAAGAATTTTTCTCTCAACTCCTTGACACAGTTTAAGTACAATTGGAGTTGAGGTTCACGAGCTTGATAATCTCCCAAGATCTGTGAAATCACGAGTTGTGAATCACTGCAGAGCGTCGCCTCATCGCAGCTCTTAGTCCGGCCAGACAAGCTTCGTATTCAGCTGGTTGTTGGAAGTTTTGAAATTAAAATGAAGGGAGATCTCTAAGTGTACTCCGTCATCACTTTCAAGAACTACGCCTGCTCCAGAGCCTCTTAGATTCGATGAACCATCAACATAGATGGTCCAATGAACACGAGGTATAGCTGGATCTATCCCTGTCATTTCCACAATAAAATCAGCTAGGACCTGAGCTTTAATAGCGCCTCGAGGTTCATAGGATGTATCAAACTCCAAGAGTTCAATGGATCATTTGATCATCCTACCAGTGAGGTCAGGCTTGATTAACACAGAGCGAAGTGGTAGATCCGTTCTCACCGTGATCGGATGTGCATGAAAATACGGACGTAACCATCGAGAGGCCCAAACAACAGCAAGGGCGGCCTTCTCAATTTTTTGATACCGGATCTCTGCACCTTGTAACGTTTTGCTGGTGAAGTAGACCGGCCTCTGTCCATCAGGAGTTTCTTTCACTAAGGCAACGCCCAAAGCTTCGTCTGAAATAGCCAAGTATAGGATGAGCGTGTCTTCGGGGTCAGGCTTCATTAAAATAGGAGGTTTGGACAACACCTCCTTAAGCTCCTGAAATGCTTGTTCTTGTTCCTGTCCCCACTCAAACTTCTTGGACTTCTTCAGCACTTTATACAGAGGAAGTGATCTGTGAGCCATCTTTGGCATGAACCGTGCTAAGGCTTCTACTTTGCCATTCAGGGATTGGACTTCCCTTATATTTTTTGGGCTCTGCATATTGAGAATCGTTTGACACTTCCTGGGTTGGCCTCAATACCACGTTGAGTTAACATGAAACCCAAAAACTTCCCAGCTGGAACAGCGAAAATGCATTTCAATGGGTTTAGCCTCATGTTAAATTTTCTCAAGCGGGTAAACACTTGACGTAGGTCATCAATATGATCGCCTCCAACCGGTGTCTTAGCTATGATGTTGTCAATGTACACTTCAACAAGCTTGGTATGCATGCCCTCAAACACCTTGTTGATCATGCGCTGGTATGTGACCCCAGCATTCTTCAGGCCGAAGGGCATAACAGTGTAGCAAAAGACACCCCGATCATTGATGAAAGTTGTCTTCTCCTGATCCTCCTCGTACATCAGAATTTGGTTGTAACCTGAGTACGCATCCATGAAACTCAGGTACTGGTAACCAGAGGAGTCATCTACCATCTGATCTATATTAGGAAGAGGATAAGGATCCTTTGGATAGCAACGGTTGAGGTCCACGTAATCAATGCACATTCTCCATTTGCCATTAGATTTTTGGACCATTACTACATTTGAAAGCCAAGAGGAATAACGGATTTCCTTGATAAATCCGGCCTTTAGCAATTCTTCAGTTTGTTGGCAAGCTACTTTCTGTTTCTCTGGTCCCAATCTTCTCTTCTTTTGGATAACCGGTCTCGTCTCTGGGTAGACGGATAATTTGTGACAGCAAAAAGCAGGATCTATGCCAGGCATATCAGCTGCAGTCCATGTGAAGAGGTCTTTGAACTCCTGTAGAAGCATCAACAGTCGCTGCTCCATTTCTGTTTCTAGCTTGTCATTAATATGGGTGATCTTTTCTGGAGAATCTCCCAATACAATGTCCCTAGAACTTCCATCCGGTGTGGGCTTTGATGGGTTGGACGGATCAATGTTCAACTCTGCCCGAGGGTCCAGATCGACAAGGCTCACAGAACCTGCAGCTGTCCCGCAATCGTTAAGCTTCTTCTTTTTGTTGGATGCCTCTAACTTTATCATATTTAGGCTCAGGTTGTAACAATACCTGGCCATTTCTTAGTCATCTCAGATGGAAGAAACGACATTGTCTTTATCGATGAACTTGATAAGGAGGTATGGATCCATAGCATTCAAGGTGGGGTGGCCTATAATGCCGTTGAATGGTGACTTAACATCAATCACTAGCACTCTAAATTTAACTGTTCTGGCCCCTGGCTCACCTTCAAAAGAGATAAGGGTGTCAAGGTATCCCTTTGTCGGTTGCTTTGCGCCATTAAAAGCTGTTAGTTCCTGTGTGTAAGGTTGTAAGTCTGAGTCATTAAAACCCATTCTCTTAAAGTAATTATAAAAAATAACATCACAGGAACTTCCCTGGTCAACAAGGATTCTTCGGACGTCCTTGTTGGCTATCACTGCAACGATGACTACAGCATCGTCTCCTCCAGGAACGGTTGGACCAAAATCCTCATCAGAGAATGAAATTACTGGAGCTTCAACCCCTCCTCTATAAGGACGATTATCTTTATGCTTTCCTTGTACAGACAGAATCATTCTATGATGATTCTTACGGGCTGTAATTAAAGTTCCTCCCCCAGCAAACCCTCCAGCGATCATATCAATGACTTCACGCCGGCCTTGACGTTGTTGCTAAGGCATGTCATCTCTGTGTGCTATGTCATCAGTCATTGCACCTTTCTGTTTCTCTGTAGCAGAGAACTTTCTAACCGGATTACGGCTATTGTCATCCCCTTCGTCTGGATCTCTTCCCCTTTTCTCATTCCAATCTACCCTGTCAAGGGATTTTCCTTTGAACAGGTATTGCTTTAGTTTGCCTTCTCTAATTAACGTTTTGACTGCATTTTTTAGATCTTGGCATTCATCAGTGGAATGACCTGTCTGTTAATGAAAATCACAGTACTTACGGGGATTCCCTGGTCTCTTCACAGGGGCTGGTCTCCTAATGCCATAGATGCTAAAAGCTGGCCATCCAACTTCTCTCAAAATCTGAGATGGCCTGGCTGACAGTGGTGCATAATGGCTAAAGGAATTAACACGCCTTTTTCGAGGTCGAGGAGAAGAGTTATTAACTTTGGGGTTGTTGAATGGCCTCTCTATGCGTTCTGGCCTCATTTTCTCCTTATCATTCCGCGGCTGTGAAGGTGGTATTGGTGGCTTTTTCTTTTCAGCCATAGCCTCTAGGTGCATCTCTATACCCACATACTTTGAGGCTTTTTTTCTGAACTCCTCAAATGTTGCTGGCGGGCTTTTTGCTAGTGAGAGAGCAAAGGCTGATCTTGGCTGCAATGCCTCGATAACGACATGTAGCTTAATAGACTCTGTAAGGTCTGGAACCAGGGATGCTTCCTTGTAAAACCTCTTTAGGAAATCCTTTAAGGTTTCATTTTCACCCTGCTTAATTTGGGCCAAAGTATGAGATGTCCTGGGAACATCTCTAGAGATGACAAAGTGAGTTTCAAAAATAGCTGTCATTTTATCCCAAGAATCTATGGATCCAGAAGGTAAACCTTTAAACCAACCGAGGGCCTCTTCTGACAATGTTTGTGGGAACATCTGACACATCACATCTTCATCAGCCCCTAAGTACATGGCTTCAAATACGTAAGCATCAAGATGCTTAGTGGGATCAGTTTCGCCATTATACTTTCCAATGGAAAGAGGTTGAGTGGTTTGTAGATGTTTGGGGATGTGGATACTCATAAGCCTCCTTGAAAAAGGAACTTTGAGCTTGTAAGTCACCAGGGGTACTGTAATTAGCTTCCTCTTCCCTCGAGCAGCTCCATCATCAAAATCGTGGGTCTGTTCCCTCCCCTCAAACGTGGGGATGTTTGAGTATTGGAGAGTTATGGATTTTTCTCCATCGGTTGTATGGGGAGTGTCTCGTGTGTGAGATGATTCCTTATCCTCACTCTGCCTTTTCTCTCTTCGCAATTCTGTGAGTTCTTTCTGGAATTGACTGATCAACTCATCACGAGGATCAGAGCTAGATACTGGTACCATTCTCTTTGAGCTGCCCCCTTGAGAATCAAAGTTAATATTTCTATAGGCGTTCGTGTTGGTTCTGCCTTCAGGTTGATTCTCCACAAAGTTATGTGCTTCACCTTCCATGGATAATCACTTGTCCTTTCATAGGATATGGGAATAACTTTACCGGGTCCCACCGGGCGTGCCAATAATCTGTCCTGAACCGGGGTCAAGAGATCCGGTGTCGAGGCAGTCACAAATAGTGAGAAGATCACGTCTCTGAAGACTGGTTATATGCGTATCTGGTCTATGTATCTGATGTCTCTTTACGAAGAGAGCGGCCCGGGCGTCCTGGAGGTCCTTCACACCGACCTCACGCGTTGATGTGAGCGAAAGGTGGTGTCACCTGCGAAGATTCTCCGACGCTCAAGTCAGTGATCATATTCCAAGTAAGGAATGTATTTCAGAGAGTAATAATGAGTCGAAAAGAGTCGAAGATCCCTCCCTCCATTGATAAAGAGAGTTCTTATACCTGATTGGCTCGATATACGAGGACTCATTAGTGGGGAACCACTAACCTCCGATAGTGTTATAAATTATTATTTTATTGTGCACTTGCCAGTATGATTGAGTCAAGTGGCTATTTTATATTGAGCGTAGAGAGTATAGGCTAGACTTAGGGGACAAGTTGATCATTCCCGTGAGCAAATTTTGGCTCGTAGTGCAGGGAATTATTGATCGATCCCTGTTGCAATGCCTTTTGTTTTCTGTATAGTGACGTGTATGTTATCCGGTGTACATGGTGTTATCCGGACTAACCGGTATAGGGAGAACGTCTGATACGGAATTAGAGTCCGGATGTGTACCGATGACACCGGTTGCACGTTGGCAGACTGTCAAAGACGTTGAAATATGTATTTTAGAACGGATACCGGTATTGAGATTGATCACCTAAAATATATATTACTAACACAAGTACTAATCAAGCAAACAAAAAATGTTATGTCATATGTCTCATATATTGGGCCCCTTTGTTTAAACTTATTTTTAAGTATTTTTTAAAAAGTACTTTTTTTTATAAATGTTTTTTTAATAAGCAGATCAGAGTTGCTTCTTAAAATAAACTAAAATTAACATTTTCGGGTTCTGCTTATTTTTAAAACTTTAAACAAACACATCAAAATTTAAAATAAGTATTTTTTAATTAAAAAACGTTTATATCTTAAAATAAGTTTAAACAAACGAGCTCATAGTCTCTTTAACTTTTTAAAATTAGTTCTATGTTCTTTTCGCTTTTAGGGATTAATTTTAACATATTAGATAATATAAGGATCGAAATAAAAAAAACTGAGAGATTAAAATAAAATTTTTTTCAAAAACATGAAAATCAAAAACATATTTAATCCAACTAATTATTTAGTTCTTTACTTATCTTTTTATGTTTTACTAAGTTTCTTAAAATTTAAAAATTTCTAACTAGGTTCATCGTCTAACCCAAAGATGATTTGTAGGTACCAACATGTCTTCAACCAATTTTGACTTAAAAAATTCACTATAGTTGAGTTAAGAGAAAATTTGTTTCGAGAGAGAAAATAAGTGAGGTAATTTGAGTCTATAAGTATGCGACATCAAATACATAGGGACAAGGTTAAATTACAGGAATCTTCCTTGTAGTTTGTATTTATTACCCTGAAACCCAAACTATTTACTAAGTTACACTCTACCCGTAATCATAATACAATAGACTATTCCAAATGAAATATTATTTTTAGTAACCTGTTTTATCATTTTTGTTAAAATACCATTTTCATTCATTTATGCTCAAGTTAAGTTTCGTTTTCATCGTGTGTGTATATATATATATATATATATATATATTAAAATTCATCTTAATCCTTTCTTAAACTTTCATAGTAAAGTTAATGTCATCTATTCAATGTGACAAATACACTGGATAACAATGTTAATTTTACTAATGAGAGTCTTGAATGAGGGTTAAAATAAAATCTTTATGAAACATACAAGACAAAATTGAAATTTTATAAATATACAAGACTACGAAGTTCGTGTAAAATTTTTATTGTATATTAATATATATTTAAAACAGTTATATATTTAAAATTTAAATTTCAATTAATAAGATAGTATTAGAAATAATATACTGTGATGTTATTTTTGTTGTAGATTTATATTATGTAAGATAAAATATATTTATTAAAAAGATACTAGTTAATTATTATTAGTATTTTTATTAGATTGAAATTTCACATTTATAATATTTTACAATTTTTATGTTATATTAACTTAGTTTTAATATGAGAAAATATAAATTTTTGATATATATTATAGTGTAACTGATATTACAAGTAGCTCAATAATTTGGATAATGACCAAATGACTCCATATCCTAACCAAGTCCACAACCCCTTTCAGCTTTAATACCACTGGATTAAAAGAATTGATCACGATCAACCATAGTATGATGGCTAGTAAAATATCAAATAGGGTGTAATTTATTCAACAATTTAGCATAATAGTAAACTCAAGTTTGTGCAATTTACCTAATTTTATAATTACATACTCATCTTTTCTAACATTTTCTCTTAAAACTTGTCCCAAACTTTATGAGATATTGATGGATTGGAGATGATAAAACTCATCTCATGGCCATCCATGCTTGCTCTTTCTTTCACTTGTGAGCAATGTTATTAAAACCAGGTCGGTGATCAAATCGATCAAGGCATTGAGATGATAGGCGAATCGATTGACTTATTGGTTGAACCGATCAACTTAGTTTATCTATAAATAAATAAATAAATAATACAACTTATATGATTCAAGTATTTAATACTTTAAATTTGCAAAATCAAACACACAATAAGTAAAAGTAAGTACCAAGTTTCACAAAAAAAAACACCTAATCATTAAATAAGAAACATCAAACAAACCACCAATAAGTTCAAACCAATAATGAATAACCACAAAGTATCAATTTTCATATTAGTAAGTACCTAACCATTACGATTCACTAATGCAATAAAAGAAGATTTGTATATGTCTAAAGAGTAAATGTTGAAAGACGCTTTATTTCCTAATAAAAAAATTATCTATAGTTGTTCCAAATTTCCAAACAAAAATATTGATTAAAGAATCAAAAATATTAAATTTTCATTCAAAATCATTATTATTACCCATATTAATTTCTAAGCCATAACAACCATATTTCCAACAAAAACTTTCTCCTTCCAAATCCTTAACCAGTGCTCTAGTTAAGTGGACTCGTGGGTAAAAAGGAACCATTTATATGAAGACTGAACCAAAGTGAAGCAAAACTACCTGTAACCGGCTCTACCAGTAACATTAGTATAATCTTGACCATCTATTTCAATACAACAAAACAGCCGAGTATATGAGACCATTATGGTCTCATAAAAACCAATCCCATGTTAGAAACAACCATAGAACTGTTAACCGTACTACGTGGATTTTTAGATAGTTTGCTATATACCCTTCAGAGAACTGATACTTGTGAATTGGAAAGTAAACATCTAAAACTCCTGAAACTGTGTGCGAAAAAACCCTTCCGCCATTAGGATTATCATATAGCTCAACCCTTGCAAACTGGGACAAAGAAAGATGAATTAAGAAAAGTGAGGTTAACTTGTTGGCACGTGTCCGAGTAATTCGCCTCATGCAGAATATACGAATACTTAATCTTCTAAGTGTTAATTTTTGTTCAGTTGGTGTTGACATAACAAGCCATAAATGCAAGTTCCTTCTCTGGTAGGTCTTATGATACTCCTTCTCCAAGCATAATGCTAACATGGGTCTAAACTCATTCGCCAACAAGTTGCATAAATGCAAAATTTTTCAAAGAGGTTTGTTAAGATTTGAGTTTAAATAATTAAAATAGTAACAATTTATTCGAATTAATGCATTCATTGCACCATAAAAATATAAGTGTAATAAAGATCTCAATAAAAGACTATTACTTGTAATTGCTTAAACCCTACCCTAAAAATTAAGATTAACAAAACTTCAAAAAATTATCCATTGTGCAGACAAAGTACTTCATAGCAATATTTAAAATATGTGACGGTTCCGTCCCACACTTCTCTTCCTCCTTTCTCACTACTCCAAAAGATGGAAAAAAATATATATAAACATGTTATAAAAGGTCAAATTGTACCATACACCCACAAATCCTAAGTGTATGCTAGAATTTGCCATATTGTCCATACGTCTATACTTCTAAACCTAAGTCAAGATGTTCATTTGTGTATGAGATGTTTATCCAACATTCAAAGTGTATTTCCAAAAATCCTAAAACAAGCTTTGGCTTGTTAACAAGATGAAATGCCTACCAACTCTGCAACAAAAAGATACAAAAATTTAGACCAGAAAATGGGTAGAAACATAATCAAACATAATTCACACAAAAGTCGTAGTAAACATTGAAAATCAACAGCAGCTGAAGTGTATGTATTAGCTAATCACTTTTACCTGCCTAAATTTCCAAAACTAACGTGTGATTAAATAGCACTGCAGTAATACCATTTTTTTATTCTTTAACAGCAGGCTAGCAACTCTTCCTTTCTCGAGATTAGCATGACAATCGACACATGCCACCAATTAAGTATATACATACATAACGACTCAAGTTCATTATCAAATAGCATGCAGAAGACTTGCATCTCAAATTCAGAACCCTGCGTGATAGGAGAATGCAGCACAGCTTCCAAAAACAAATCCCAATATATTGCAATATGAACAAAAAAGCTCTGATCAATAAATTTTTCAATAGTTCACGTACTTGAAATGTACGTACATGCTAGGGAGGAATAACTAAAATTACCTCCAACATGGCATCAAGATAAAAATGGTTATAATATTTGCTCATCAAGACAAATGCATAAGCCTTTTCAAGATTCTTTTATATATATCACGTAAGTGAGAGAGAATTAATGATCCATAGTCTAGACTCACCACATCCAAATCCATGCTCATCAGTTTTGTATTGCATTTCAACCATGCTACATGCTTTCTGTTATCCCTTTCCCATCAATACCTAAATTTAAGACCAAGCCCAATCTGTCATTTATTATTAATCTTTTTCTGTTTCTGTTAGTATTATGTCTGCTGATAAGCTAACGCTAATGTAATGACTGTAGTATAAGTAAGAAATTAATCTTTGGAGTATACCGGGGAGCTAAAAGTGCAGCCCGGTGTCAGCCGCAGTATACACACAGCATACCCCGGTATTGCCCTGCACTTTGTTTCAGAGACTCCTAACCAGAGACTCAAACCAAAAGAACCAGACAGCAAGGTCAAAGTTAGAATAAACCAGTACAATTTCTATATATCAACACAATAAATGCAAACATGCCATGTGATTTGATGGGCAGGTACAACACACATTTTCATGAACAACCATACAATGCAGTTTCACATTAGCTATGATCAATCACAGCCAGAGAGTATACAAAGATAAAAGCACAATATACTCTCACAGGTCACATCAATACACATACAAATTGTCTAATATTACCTCCGTCCTAAAATATAAACGACAAGAAATTCACCCTTAAAAATAATAGTTAACTTCATTTAATGTTATTAATTTTATCTCAAATACCCTTCATTGAAACTTGTTAATAAAATTTAGTCTCTCTCCAATGAAAATGAAAGTGTGTATAAAATAAAAACATTTTAAAAATGATCTTTCATTTAATAAACTAAAGTTAATTAGATTTACTTGTATTCTTGAATACTTTTTTTTACTTATATATTATTATTATTATTATTATTATTATATAATCTGCTGCATTCTTTTATATGCCAAATTTGTGTTATCTAATCCCTGAAATTCAGTGTGTAATGAACTCAATTTATTTTTTAAAAATAAAATAAGCCTTTTTCAGAATAATAATAATAATAAAAAAATACCGACATTCATTTATCGATGGAACATGCTTGTTAAAAAAAATTGAGCCGTGAACAGACATTCATGTAATATTACTCTGCTGCATTCTTTTATATGCCAAATTTGCATTATCTAAATGAAATTCAGTGTGATAAATTTAATTATTTTATATTTAAAAAATAATAACCTTTTTAGTCAGAATAATAGTACTAACACCGCATGCATTCGTCAACGGGACATGCTTAGTAAAAAAATTAGGCAGCGAAAAGTCATTCCTATAACCCTTGAAACACAATATCGTAGAAACTAAAAGCTGGGTTTTTTTCTAACAGTATGTACTAACAAAAAAGACCTGCGCCTGATGGAATTGAAAACCCAAGTTATAGCATGTTCCCATTAATATGACATACTACTCAAATAGTACCACCTTGCATTTTCTTTTGCACCTTTATTAAAATTTGTAATTTAATGTGGCAGCAAATCCGTACAATCCTTCCAACAGTCCGAGTTGGATGAGATTTATAAGGAAGATGGTTTTGGAGGGCATTGGAAAGTACTTGGAAGAGCACATGAAGCAGCCAGATTTAGTGTAATGATTGGTGAGACTCTCCATGTAAAATTCTGTTCACTCCCCAACCAAAACTTCTGCTCCAAGAACCTTTCAAACAATTTTACCTTGTACACTATCTTAAGTAGACAACAAATGAATTATCATACAGATGGTAAAAGAAGGATCTTATTCCAAGGATTCAAGTGGGTCGCAGGTACATAACTGTATACATACGTTCATGTGTCTTTCCAAAATTTATGGTCCATGCATAAACTATTGATGCCATTGTGAGCAAGGTTGTCAAACTTGCAGTCTACGCAAACTCATGGAGGCTCTTTAAATTCGACTTGATTTGTAAACTTGTAAGAGTGTGTTTACCACGTTAAAAACAATATTAGGCATGCATACAAACAAGATATAACATCATAAAATAGTGAAAAACTGAAAATTCAGCCATCCAATACAAAATTAAAGCAAATCATAGTGAAAAGATCATAATAACCATGCATAGAAGACCAAACCAAATCCTACAAGATGAAAAATAGAAAACACAAATAAAGATAACATGATTTTCAAATTAATTTTAACTGTTTAAAAAAGTCCCACATACAGATATACCAACTAATAGTATATAAGGTCAAAGTAATTCTCATTCTATAAGCTACCTTTTAAGATTGAGTTAGACTCAATACCTAAATTTAAAATGGCATCAGAGTCTGACTCGTCTTGAATTAGTCCAATTCTGCAAACTTTATGCTAGAGATATCTAGTTTTGGGTATGACGAGTGTGTTAAAATTAAAATGTTGAAATGAGTCTCATATCGATTAGGAACATGACTAGTATACTCTTTGTAAGGTTTGAAACAACCATTAACTCATGAATAAGCTTTAGGACATTATGGAGGGGCATTTTAACAAAAGTACTTTAATTCCATGTCATGATACACCTACATCAGAGATAACTGAACATAAAATCAAAACGCAAATCAGAGGGGCAAACTGGGAAAGTTGAAAGTTAAAAGGAACA
Source organism: Clitoria ternatea (assembly GCA_037962975.1). Taxonomy (NCBI): domain Eukaryota; kingdom Viridiplantae; phylum Streptophyta; class Magnoliopsida; order Fabales; family Fabaceae; genus Clitoria; species Clitoria ternatea. The sequence goes on along the minus strand of CM075674.1, from coordinate 114,353,397 downwards.
AGAATCCAAACCCCTTTTGAAGCCATTAAAGTTAGCAACAAACAAGCATAGAACAAGAGCAGAACTGCAGAAGGAAAAAAAACCAGAGCCTGCTGGTTTGGTAGGCATCATGGTGGCCTGAGCAGTGTTTCGTTGGAGTCGAGCCGGTGTCGGAGAAGGAAGTTGCATCAGCATCAGAGATGTTAGACCTGGTCGCACTTAGTCGCATGATGAAGGGAGGGTTAAAAGTCAAAACGTATCACTATTTTGGCAGAATGTGAAGGAAAAAATGGGGGATAAGTGACGAGAACTTAGGTTTGGTAAAACTTCAGACTCGCTCACGATTTTGATCGAGTCGGGTGTTCGAGTTCAACTGATCTCACCCGAGTTTGAGTGGCTCTAAGTTTCCAACTGAGCTGGTGCGTTTTGGGGATCTAAAACTATAAACTTGGACAATACTGAGTTAACACCAGAGTTTGAGAACCATGATTGTCAGAAGTGGTTAGCTGAATTTGCCAATATACCAACTTAAAATTCATTTTTTGGAACAAAAGCATATAACCGCCATATTAAACTAGTTTTGGCGAGACCCAAGATCTAAATTCAAAGTATATCAGAACCAGATAGGGTAAGGGGCACGTAATATCCATCATTGAAACAATAGATCAAAGGACCAACTACATATAATCATTAATCTAACTCCATTTCAGTAATCAAGCCATATTAAGCAAAACACTAAGCATAAAATAGAAAGACATGGTTGTGCTAGGATCATGAAAGAAGAAAAATGAATCAATTGCTTAAGCCCAGAAAACAGAGACGGAGAGAAATGCATGAACCCAAAAACACATACCTTCACCACAGTAGTTTGACAGAAACTTGTTCTATATCTTCAATGCTTACCTGAAAACAAGAATCAAAATCATGAAAGAAAACAAATTCATGAGGAGGGAAGAAAGAAGATTGAGAGTGAATTAAAAGATGCATAAGAGAGGGAAAGAAAGCTAGAGATAAGGAAATGATCCGTGTTCAAAGAGAGAGACAGAACAAGTAAATGCTTGCTCTCAGAGAGAGAGAACTAGAGCAATAACAAAAAACACAAAGAGAGCCAGAATGATATTTTAATTCCAACTTCCACCTATTTTAGTGGTATATGAATTCACATAATTTTAAATGATAAAAATTCCCACTGAAATTTCTGGATTTTTAATTTCAACCCACAATTTTAAATTCTTCAAAAAAATAGAATTTCCCACCCCAAATACCTAACTCAAACACAAAACTAGTTATCATATGCAGCCATCTTATCCGTAGGGACTATAATGTAACACCATGTATTAAAAGCTCATGCAAAACAAGCATCCATATATTCAATCTTAAATACAGGTAGCAGTCAATATAGTCAGATTACTAAACATCCAAACTCTGAAATTCAAGTAACACAAGGTACAATATTTAAACAAGAATACAACTGGCTGTATGATACATGAAAGGTTAAAACTTAAATTCATCAAGGGACATAACATTGACTAAAGCACTGATATTTATTTATTCTTCATCCCTATGGCGACGCCTCCTCTTTTCTGATTTGTTGGCATCCCTACCCATCCTTGAATCATTGTATCCACTTGAATCAGTGTCAGATGATGATGAAGCCCTCTTGCCCTTCCGCTTGTGCCGTCTAACAGAACTGTCAGATGATTCAGAATTAGAATCTGATAGACGGCTTCTTCTTCTCCTCTTCTCCTTTCTACTCTTTCTTCGCCTGCTCCTATACTCATCATCTTCTTCTGGAGACTTGTCCCTCTTCCTCCTGTGATCCCTCCTCCTCTTCCTCCTCCTACTCCTTTCACTTGAATCATCTGAATCACTGACATCCCTCTTAGCACTCCTCTTCTTTGACCTACCTCTCTTTCTCCTCTTCTTGCTAGAATCTTTGTTTGAATCATCATCATCTGAATCCTCCTTCTTCCTAGACGAGCCTCCCCTCCCACTAATTTTCTTACCAGACCTTTCCGCAATGATTCTCTCAATCTCCGAATCAACCTCAGAATCTGAACTCTCACTATCTTCCTCCTCGTCCTCTTCAGAGCTCTCAACATTGCTTCTCCTATCCACCTTCTCAGCCTTCAACTTTTTATCCAATCCAGCCAACCCTACAGGCTGCATTGCTTCAGGATCCTTTTCCTCACTTTCATCCTTGATTTTCACATAGTTCTTGCATTGAAACTTGAGGTGCCCAACACGGCCACACTTTTTGCATGCCCCACGGGATATATCCACATCAGCATTTGTTATCTTCGCAAGCTGCAGAAGCCCCTGGAAGCTGGCATACGCATTTTCTGCATCAGGTTCAGTATTTGGCAGATTCTGCGAAGAATCTTTCTTGTCTTCCTTATTGGGCGCATAAGGGTCATAGCCAATGGCACTTTGCCATATGCCGTGGGTTTGAAGGGCTGCACTACTGTGAACCCTATTGTTCGCAGGCATGCGAACCCTACCTGCTGTAGCCGGCATCTTGAAATTTCAATGTCGATTCCTCACCTACAAAGAATAAAAGCAACTTGACCTATTAAGAACAGAAACAAGACAAAAAAAAAACAGTAAGCAAGCAAAGATTGTCGCTTCCCAACAAAAGAATGTGACCTACGAAAGATCGAAACATGATATTTCATAACATTGATTAAGAAAACAACACGGGGAAGACATAATTAATAGTAATCATCGGAGAAGAATAGCAATCGTTTGCCACAGATGGATGATACAAAGGAAAGGATAATTTATGAATTAGATCGCCCTTAAGCAGTCCACATTCAAACAAAGTAGCATGAATTTTAATAATTGATTAAATTAGCCTCTTTACGATGAAATAAATCAAGAAATTAACAACATGGGTAACGTATGTTTCAAAAACAGAGTGAAATTGAAGTAGTAAATTTGAATTGAAGTTGAAATTAAGCATAAGAATGAATACCTGAAAACGTAAAGGAAAGGAAAGGATGAGGAACCCTAGTGCCCCGTAGCAGACAAACAGGCAAGACGCGTCTAGACAGCACATTATCTCAACCTCTTATATAATAACTTGCATGAAATTTCTTTAAAATTTTGGATAAAAAATAATAGAAAAATATTATATAAATTAATTACGTCATCCGGCCCTTTTTACGTCAATCATGTCATCTAATTTTTTTAAAAAAATAATTATTTTAAGTAAAATACATTAAATTTATTAATTATTTTTTATATATTTCCGAAACTATCCTTCAAATTAACAAACTATTAATATTAAAAAAGAAAAGATGTTTAGTAAAAAAAAAGAGATAAAAGATATAATTAATAAATTAATAAAGACATGTATAGAAAAATATTAATAAGTAGACATTATAAATTGAAATAGATTTTATAAAAAAGAACTAATAAGTTATGTTTATAAGAAATTCATAAGTTTTTGTAAAAGTATGAAGAAAAAATTGTTTAGTTGAACATAAGACTTGAATATAAATTTAATATTTAAAAATTTTAAACTAAGGTGAACTTTTAAGAAATTTTTATAGGATTTAACTTTTAAAATATTTTTAATTTGTTAAAATTAAATTATTTCATTAATTTTACATTAATTAAGTGTTGAGTGGCTAATAGTTAATCATCTTAATATTGATATGTATAACTTTTTTTACTTAAATATAAAATTGACCCTTAAAAAGTCTAAAATTCAGATCAACCCCTTAAAAAATTTTATTTAGGATTTGGCCGTTGAAATAATTTTTTTTAGGACTAAACATTGTCGTTAGCTTTTCATCAGTTAAATATTGACTCATGTATTTATTTAATTTTAAAAAATTATTTAAGTATCATTTATCATTATCTTCTTCTCTCCTCTTTCAATTAGTACTCCTTCCATTACCTTTTTATAAGCCCCTATTTTCAAAGGCATACAACTTTATGAGAGTATTTATTATTTTGTTTATGGGCTTATAAAAGGAAAAAAAGCGAATATTTTTCTTCTTTGTATCGTCTCCTTTTGCCTTATTCACTTTCTTTTTCTTCTTACCTCACTTTCCTTGTCCTTTTCCCTTCTGCCTCATGGTTCATTGGTTAGTATTATTAACACGATGTAGGTGATGCGAAGGCAAGTTCATTGTGGTGCTTTAAGTCTAGAATCATGTTTGACATGATGAAGAGTCAACGATAAATTTTAATCTTAACAAAAAATATTTTAAGGAAAACATCTTACAAAATTTCTTAAAGGGGCAATCCTAAGTTTATGCTTTTTTAGGAGCTAATTTTAAATTAAGACAAAAAAAATTAATGGTGTGACTTAAACCTAACCAAAAAATATTTTAGGAGTTAAATCCTAAAAAGAAAATCTTAAGGGTGACTTTGTTTTTGAAAAAAAAATTATGAACTAATTTTATAGTTAAGTCTAAACATAAAGTAGAAGTATTATATGAAAAGTTTAAAATGATTTAAAAAAAACTAAAACAAAAAAAAGGTTAAACATAAGGATTTCTTAAGAAATCTCATTATAACTCTCACCCTAACACACTTAACTGTAGATATCTGATAAGGTTTGTAACAATGTTATGTAAAATGAAACTTTTAATTATAATTAAATTGGTTGATAAATGATATTAAATACTTGTATATTAAGAAATGATAATTAGAAAAAATATAATAATTAATTAATAATACTCATGTTCACATTGATAATTAAATATAAGGTGAAAATATATACCTAGTCCATGTAGATCAAAGATCAACATAGGAAAATAAATAAAATAAACATTATTAACTATTTTTTATATTAGATGTCATGGATACCGAAACAGTGATCCACAATGTAAGACGCCTCTCATGAGCGATTCTTGACACCGACTAAACTCCATGTGATACTAGACTATCTAATTGGAGTCTGAAATGAGTGGAGTTAAGGAGAAAGTGGAAGATTCACAAGGGCACACTTATATTTGCCCGACAAAAGGTGTTAGGAATGTCTATAGCTATGACACCTTTAGCCATTTTTACAGATTTTGTACTAACACATGCCTTATAGGAAACCCTTACCATCCAAATATGCAAATACCCCACATTTACTCCTCATTAAGGTATGTTCACCAATCATGCTTGAGTTTCGATATTGATTTACTGAGTCTCTTTACAAGTGACATCCTACTTTGCATGTCAACACGAGATACTAGTGTGTTGATTGAACAAACTCGCTACAAGACTCTTTGTTGGTATAATATCAAATCCATGTTGGATCGATGTAGCAAATAGAGACTTACCCCAATGTCAATATGAGACGTTCCCTCCCCCACACTAAATAAATCAATTTCGAATACTCTCAATCCACCAAGTGATTAGTAAGATTTCTATTTAAATCTTGTAGGCAGAAAAAATTTATATCAGGACATTTAGCAATACTATAATGTGAATGTTCCTGACTTGAATAAAATTCTCTTATATGGATATACTCATTAAAAAATTTCTAGTTATAGAAAATTAATGATATAAGTAGAAGAAGTTCTCATAATATTCATTTTTATATGATTTATCCTAAAACAACTCAGATAAAATAGGATAAATTACAAGTGGCTCTACTTAGATTAAATGCATGGTAACCATTCAACTTTGCAAACATAAAGCTTTATTTTTTAATTAACCTAATATTATTTCTAACATTCTTTTCATCTTTTTTTAATGCTAAAAATAATCATTTGGCACTCATATTTGATTGTCATTTACAAACCCTATACTAATAAAATTTACATTTTGATCCTTGTATGTAACTAAATTTATGAATTGGCTTTTTCTTATTGTACTATGTTAACATCGTTAAAATTGTGACAATTTGTATTTGCCAATATATACTTTATGTTGTTAGACAAAATATACTATAGGATTTTTCCTAAAAACAAATAGAACTAACTTGTTAAAATTGTGATGGTTTATAAATGTCAACACTTATTTTAAGTTGTCAGACAAAATAGATTATTGTTTTTCTATAAAACATAAGAACTAATTCATGTCAAGTTTCTTTAATAAAGAGACAATTCATTTGACTTAACTTATTTTTTTTCTTAAAAGTTACTTTTAAGTTAGGTAAAAATAAGAGCTTTAAAAACAAAGTTGTTTAGTAGTCTTTAAATTTTTTTAAACATAATGGCACTTTTAAGGTAAAAGTTGTTTGGGAATGGTAGTGACAATGACAAAGATTGTAGTGATGATGGTGATGACGGGGGTGGTGGAGGTAATGGTGGTGGTGGTAATAGTAGTAACAACAATGGTGGTGACAACAGCAAAAATGACGCGATAACAATGACAATGTGATGGTATAGTAGTGGTAACGACTATGATAGGGTGGTGGTGGTGGTAAGGAATGAGTGGTGATACCAATAATTGTGATACGATGACAATGATGACAACAATGTTGGTGACAATATCAATGGCAGTGGTGACAAGATGACGACGACAGTGACAATAATAATAATTGTAGTGGTGATGATGAAAATTATAATGGTAGTAGAAATATTAAATGCAATTATCGAAAAAAGGATAAGCTATATACTAGAAAATAGTCTCATTAGCTTGTAACTAAAAGCTCCTCATTGAATTTTTCTTCATTAAAGCATTGTTTGGCCTAGTTTGTTCTTAAAAGAAGAAGAAAAACTCAAAACAAGGCAGGCTAAACATACACTTAATCATAAACCTACAGAAAGCCGCATCTAGATTGACTAAGTAATTCCAAACAACTCATAACCTTAAACTCTTATATAATAACTAGATATAACTTGCACATATTTTCTTTTGAATTTTAGAAATAAAATAATAGAAAAATATTATGATATAAGTTTGGTCCCTTTATTAGGATTTTCATCCTTAGCTTCACTTAAGCTTTTTTGGTCTTCTAGGACCCATTTTAGGCTGCATGAGTTGTCTATTGATACCTTCAACAATTAGGTATAACACTTTATGTAAGTGGCTTTAATTTAAAATTTCTTCACATAATCCAAAGGTTTCTTTCCTCTGTATGTAATATAACAACAAGCATATTTACATGAAATTCTAACTACCTCTTACCAATTACAGCTATAGCTTTTAACATCAATGTCAACAACAAATTTCTTAATAAATGCATAATGACTAACCTCATACCTTTTGTTGTCTAACCATGTTAGTTCCAAATCATACAAAAACCAATCACTCTTACCAAGCGCTCTAAATTTAGGCATCACATCTATTTTTTATTTTTTCTACTTTATTTCTCATTGTTCCAAATCTTCCCATTAGATATAATTAAATCCACCCCAACATTGTTAAGATTGACTTATCTCTAGCAGGAAGGATGACATTGTTGAAGGCTTCACATAAATTATCTATGACAATATCACACTTGGGGTAGAATGAAAACTCATATTTACACCATGATTTTTTATGGACTATCGTTTACCACTCCCATCTTGTGACAAACAACTCCTTAATTTAATTCATGTTTTCGTCATAAGACTACAAGAAGTAAGGATTAACATTTTGGTCATAAGTTGTCTTTAACAAAAAGTTTAATTTATATCCTACAAACATAGGTTACATGAACATATGTTGCCTTGTTAGCCTTCATCATCAACTTTTTTTAACACTACTTATTGATATGAAAGTAACTCAACACTACCTTTTGTTGATCTGATATGAACACATATTTCTTTTCCTTCATTCCACCAATGTCCTCAAGGAGCAAAGTCTAAAACCATCTCTAATTTTCCTTATTTTTTGTTTCAACCATAGCATCAACCAAAGGAAAGTATTGATCATTGTTATCCTTAGCTACTGCAACAAGTAACTACCCACCAAACTTAGTCTTTAAATGACAACCATAAACACCTATTAATGGTCTGTATTCATCCAAAAAAAACCTCTTACATGCTTCCAAACTCATGTAGTAGCTACTAAAATATGGTTGCAATCCTTGGTCAAAGTGAACTACTTGGATCTTACAAGTTGTTAAACTAGCTCTCCTTAACTATACATTGTAACTCCATAAAAGATTATATTGTCTACTTGTCTCACCTTCTATAAGCTTAAAGGTCTTTATCTTAGCATTGAATGCATATCATTTAGTTATTCCATCAAAGTATGTAAGCCTTATTTCCTCAATGATTTTAATGAATGACAGGTTGTTGTTGATCTTCAACTTTGACAAGATTACTTTAACAACCCACATGGTATTGACATTTTTATTGTCAAAAACCCTTAGAAACTATATAATATTGGTCCTTCCCACCCTTCTAGCATAGGCTCACCAAGTACATTCTGGATTAATGCATTACCATACACCTCCATGGTGCATTTTTCATATGTTTACCCTACCACACATTATATTCCATAACTACAATCCTGAACTCTCCTATAGAGCCAAATTTCATGGCTTTTTTAAGTTCAAATTCCTTTCATAGTTTCTCTTCATCAAAGGCCTTGAATGTGATATCATCCTTATTTTACTCTAAATCACTTTTGAAACTTCTATTTTCATACTAATCCTTAATGTTCTCATATGTCTCTTCACCTAAACCAATACACTAATCAACATTGAATGCCATAAATGTTGCACCAGCATCTTACTCTGTTTCTTGTTGATTCCCCTTATAATCACAATAGCATGCCATGTACAACATCATCTACAACAAGTTCCTCATTAGCTCCTTACACAACCTTATTGACCTTGTCTTAGATTTCTTAACGATCGTCAATGTCGGCCTCCATATGAGGTTTTATAACATCCTCTGTTACACCTTAATATATTGTAGAAAAATTCATAATTTTTTTACTAAAGATATGATTATTAAAAAAAAACTATCGGAATAAATTACATGCATCATTTCTAAAAATATCTTATAAATATTATTTAAACTTTATAAAGTAATTTTACATTCATCCAAAGAAAATAAATATTAAACATTATAAGAAAGAAAAGAAACTCCATGGCCCAAAAATAGTTACTTAATAACATTATTTATTCATTAGACCACGGTATTCATACCGAGCTCCTTTTCTAGAACGGACTATATTTACTATCGAGGTTCTTCGATCCTTCCCTCTGAACTATCAATTTAAAACATATGAAACAAAAACACGGAGAAAAGAGTGAGAAACAAAATATAATATTCCCAAATGACGCATAAGCAATAAAAGGTTTTCACAAACTAATATATAATAATATCAATCACAATCACATACATAATCAATTATGAATGCATATGTTATACAATATCTTCATCATAACTTACCTATATATGTGGGCCTTTAAATTTTAATTTGTACTGGCTCAACCAAGAGTTTACAATGTTCCATAAGTCCGGATAATAATGATATGAATAGCTCAACTGACATGGAAACACTTAGAGACTAGTCAGATTGAGAAAGTTTTTATTGTAAAAGTACCCGGCACTAGGGAGCTACCCCATGTCCCCTAAAGCACCCTTTTACACCCTTTCATTGTAACACCCCTATTTTTATTTTTATATTAAAATTTTGAAGAAATTAAATTATGGCTCTTTAAAACTTTTTAATCTACGTATTATTTATGATTTTTTGGAAATTTTTCAGAATTTTTGATTTTTTAATAAAATAATATATTTTAAATAATTTTAAATTCATATAAGTGACTTAAAATTAAAAATATTCATAAGAAAGTGAAATTAAATTATAAGAAAATTTTCTAAAATCCATTTCAAGTAGACTTATCTAAAAATTATCGGTTTGAGAAAAATTTTGATTTTTTCCAATCGTTAAAAAATTGGAAACGTATCAATAAATTTTTATTAACAGAAAATTTTAGATTTTTAAAATTTAAACTTTATATTGCTTATTATAAAATTAGTGAGGACTGATATAATATCGCTAAATTTCAAAAAGGACTCATTTTAAATATTTAAAATATACCGAGTGAAAGATTACTATTTGACTTAATAATTCTGCCGACAGTTACTATGTAAAACACTGTGTATGTATGAAATTTTCAAAAGATACACAGTAACCAGGAATAAAAAATTCAAAAATGCATAGTATTTTTATATTAAAATAATAAAATGCATAGTAAATTTTTTTCCTATAAATATCGAAGGAATTCTTCTTTAGAATTCACAATTTCAGGTTAAGTTTTCTTAATATAGTAGTGCTAGTGAAATAGTAGTGGAAGTGAGAGAGAGAAGTAATTTTTTTTGGAAGAAGGTTCAGCTAAAATTCTAAGGCACGAATACTTCTCTTTTATATTTTTTTAGGGTTATTTTTATATTATTTTTAGAAATCTATTATTATACTTAAAATAATATTATTTTAAGTTACTATTTTGTATAGTAAAATACTAATTCAATAGTAAATTACTATTTCAATAGTAAATTACTATTTACTATTACTATTTACCGTTACCATTTATAATTTACTATTTATTGTTACTATTCATGTTTTACTATTTACTGTTACTATTCATGTTTTACTATTTACTGTTACTATTCATGATTTACTATTCACTATTCAAAATTTACCATTTCTGTTTTAAGTAGTAATCTTAATTTTTATCTTGTAACTATATTAAAATGAAATTGGTATGTTTTAGAACTCAGAGACGAGACGCGTACGGATCTTCAATAACGAATCAGGATACAAGAGGTAAGGGGGAGTGGGATAAGAATATAATATAAAAAGGCATAAGAATAATGGGAGGAGTCCCCTACTCCTTTTAAATTTAATAATATTAGTATTTTAAAAATATTAACCTCTTAACTTAAAATTTATAATAAATCTTAAATTAAATATCTGGTTTAACTAACTCTAACATACCTATGCAAGGACTTGGACTTTTATAACCTATGTAAACTGGACTATACCTATGCAAGGACTTGGACTACTATGATCCATATGGACTGAACTATACCTATGCAAGGACTGGATTATATGGACTTACATATACCTATGCGAGGAATTGACCAAAAGGACTCAAATTGACTATATTAATAATCATTAAATTTTATATTATGATATGTATTAATGATATTTAATTTAATTGATGTGATTATGATTGATTTTATTTGTGATTGATGATGTTTAACTGTGATTGATAATATTTGATTGTTGATATTGTAATGTGGAGTTTGAATATATAGCGAGCATGACGGAAAGCTAAAACTCAGTAAGAATTTTCTTACCTTACTCTTTAAATTTTATTTTAAGAAAAAGTATTATTTTATTTTTTTTAGTCTTTTATTTCTTCTTAAAAATTATTTTCATTGATTTTACTTTTAATCTTTAAAAATCTAGTATTTATTTCAAAAGAAGTCATTTTATGAAAATTAATTAATTCTTGAATTAAAGAAAAATTTTATAATTTTAAGTATTTTTTAAAAAGATTATTATCTTTAAAATAAAACTTTCAAAAGTAATTATTTTGTTCCAACCTAATAACTAAAAATTTTTAGAAATAATTGAGATTTCTAAATTCGAGATTGTTAAGATTCAATTTAAAAAGAAAATATGTAAAGTGTTTTATGAGAAGTTTCGAAATATTTAAGGCTTGGAAACTCAATTTTGGTGAGAATTGAAAACTGTACCAAATTTATTTCCGTGGGACAGAAATTCAGAGAATTGAGAAAAATGTACAGTTTATTGAAACGATGTTGTAAACCTTTAAGGTATTTAATAATTGGGTTTCTAAAAGCCTTAACCAATTAAATACGCGAATAGTTCATGCATCATAAATCATTAAAGTGAAACAAAATGATGTTGTTTGGGGACGAATTATAGAAATCGAGGATACATTAGAGGAGGATTAATTACGAGCCTTGGGATGAGAGGGTGTGAAAGGGTGCTTCAGGGGACCTGGGGTAGCTCCCTAGTATCGGGTACTTTCACAATAAAAACTTTCTCAATCTGACTAGTCTCTAAGTGTTTCCATGCCAGTTGAGCTGTTCATATTATTATTATCCAGACTTATGGAACAGTGTAAACTCCTGGTTGGCCCAGTGCAAATTAAAATTTAAGGGCCCACATATATAGGTAAGTTATGATGAAGATATTGCATAACATTCATGCATTCATAATTGATTGTGTATGTGATTGTGATTGATATTATTATGTATTAGATGTGAAAACCCCTTTGTTGCTTATGTCTTATTCGGGAATATTATATTCTATTTCTCACTGCTTTCTCTGTGTTTTTGTTTCATATATTCTAAATTGATGGTTCAGAGGGAAGGATAAAAGAATTTCGGCAGTAGATATAGCACGTTCTAGAAAGGGAGCTCGGTATGAATACCATGGTCCAGTGAATAAATAATGTTAATAAGTAACTACTTCTGGGCTATGGAGTTTCCTCTCTTTCTTATAATGTTTAATGTTTATTTTCTTCGGATGAATGTACAAATACTTTATAAAGTTTTAATAATATTTATGAGGTATTTTAGAAATAATGTATATAATTTATTCCGATAGTTTCTTTTTAACAATCATATCTGTAACATCCTTAATATTTTAGAAAAGTTTTAATTGGCAAAAATTATTAATAATTACCCAACCGGATTTATTAAGACTTTGGGAATTATTATTATTATTATTAAAGATGTAATTGCAAATAATTAAATGTTGTAGAAATAAATAAATTTATTTGATTGACCAATTACAAAAGGTTAAATGAAGGGTAATTGGAAGGAAGTAAAATTAGAAGTTACCAATGAAGGTAAAAGGTAAAAACTTAATTAAAACCTTTAAAAAGAAATTATAAAGGAAATGGGAAAATGACCATTTTTCCCTTGGTCATAAAATAACAAACTTTCCTTCCTTCTCCTCATGGTCCACGCGAGTTCCTTCTTTTCTCCTTCTTCTCCCTCACGACCGAAGCTTGCATGCCTCAGGGGGGAGTTCGTTTCACGCCGAAACTTTGAAATAACTACGTTTTTGAGATCGTGGCTTCGAGGTGAGTTCAATGACCCCTTCAAATTAAGCTTTCGCGTCTTTTTCGTTTTCTCCGTTAAACCGAATGGTCATGCATGGAAGAATGAGCTTTCGTTTACTACTCCTCTAGTGCGTAGAAGCTTGAAAAATGACTTTTAAAGTAATGAGGATGGTTAAATGTTGACGGGTTTTGCGTTTCGACCTCCGTAGGTAACGAAACTATCGTCGGAGGATCAAACGGTGAAGCGGGTGTTGGTTTAGGACATAGGACGTTGGATACAGTAACGAGAGAACGTTAACCACATCGAGAACGAGTCGTCGGAGCTCGGAATCGAGGTAAGGGGGTGTTCGGGTTATAATTAATTAGAATATGTAAGTATAACGGAGTTGAGTCATTGAATTAAGTATGGAAACTATCATAATTGTATGAATGCAAACTATGTGTGATTTATGATTGACTATGAGGATAATGTGATTTGAATTGTGATGAGTTGATGAGTACAGTGGTAATGTGATGGAGGGGCTTGACAAGTCGGTCGCCCTGTGTTGTGAGTACACGCCAGTTTCTGGCAGTTGCCTATGTTGTTCGTTGATAATATGTCATGATTATGAGATATGATATGTGATTATGTGGTATGGGATGGCCAACGGTATGTATACCCCTCGTTTTCTGGCTCCCGTGGTCTTTGTGCCCAGTTGAGCTACCCAGTGGTCAAGTCGGACCCAGTGGTTGAGGTGGAGAGCCAAGTCGGGCTCGGTGAACCAAGTCGGGTTCACGGGATGTCAAGTCGGACTCCCAGCTGAAGGCCAGTCCTTTAGTATCCGGATACTAGGTGTCAAATTGCATGAGAGTCAGTTGTGACGTATGTGAATCTTATATTGATCGTTGAGTGAAAATGAATTATGAATTGGAATGGTAACGTGAATGAATGAATGTATGGTTTGAATAAGTTAAAGCTTTATAAGTATGTGTGCATTTATATTGACGTGGATAAGTGCAGAAAATTGAATGAGACTATATAATAATCAAGAGCAGTAGGTATTATTGATTTAATATTTCGTTCTATATTAATTATGATATTCCAAACACTCACCCTTGCTGTTGTTTATTTTCTAGTGACCAGTGACAGGGAGGATGCAAATGCTGCGGAGGTGCGCCAAGAGGAGAACTGATGCCAAGGGATGCAGAGGAATATGAATTAAATGATGTGTGTATTATGTTTATGTGCATTATGCTCATATGTTTCTTAGGTGTGCTGGACCAATTTGAATGTGGTCAATGTAGCTATAAAGGTGTGTAATAAGTAATGAATAAAACTTGCATGTTGATTGATGAGAATATGAATTTATGTTGATGAATTGGTGTGGTAGTGATATTAATATGAACAATGTTGAATTTCATGAATCTGATGCATATGGGCATGGAGCCAATAGTAAGCATGAATGATGAAACTGCTATAGACAGCTTTGGTATATAATCATGAAACATGAATGATGTAGATGGTATGTGAATGGTCTAGTGCATTGATGATTGGTATGCACTTAGTGGATTGGGGTTAGAAGTGAAGCATAAGTTTAGTTGAATTCAATCCTATTATATGTTGATTGTATGTGGATGTACAAATCAAACCAAATAATGTATATGAATGCTTAGGCATATAGATGGTGCAGAGTTTTAAGTTTCATGTGGTTGCTGCATAATTCGCCCAAGCCAGGGTATAGTCGCTCAAGCGAGATGGCTACTCGCCCAAGCGAGAATGACATGCATCAGTGTTGTGGTCTCTGGCCAATTCTCGCTCAAGCGAGAAAGGCTCTCGCTCAAGCGAGACCTGTACATATAGGGTGAGAATGGCTACTGGGTTAATTTCGCCTAAGCGGGCAGTATTCCCGCTCAAGTGAGAGGTGATTGATGTAACAGGGATAGATACTGGACGATTTTCGCTTGAGCGGATTGAGCTTCGCTTGGGCGAAGGCCAGGAGAGTGAGTTCAGGTCTAACTTCGCCCAAGCGAGAAAAGGGAATTGAGATACTGGAATAATCTCGCCCAAGCGAGAGTAATCCACTTAAGCGAGTCACGCTGATAATGTCACTGGAGCTATTTCGCTTAAGCGAAACAATCTCGCTCAAGCGAAATGGGTCTGATACATGTAGGTACTCTCGCTCAAGCGCTTGGTGGCTCGCTCAGTAGTGATATATGGAACTCGCTCAAGCGAGTTGGGGCCTCGCTCAAGCGAGTTGGGGCCTCGCTCAAGCGAGATGCCCCTGATTCTCCTTTTTCTCCTTTTGTTCTATTTAACTAGTTTTCTCCTTTTTCTTTGATTGTTTGATTTAATTAAGAATGTTTACTATATTAAATATGTTTAGCAAAACATACACATTATTTTGAATCATGACTTAATTATTATTGTTGATCGTGAAAAATTTATTGTAAAATTTAATAAAGTAAATAAAAATAAAAGCAAAATGACCTAGGATGTCACAATATCTTTAGTAAAAAAAATTACGAATTTTTCTAAAATTTATTAAGGTGTAACAGAGGGTGTTACACTCATCATAAAGCTCATAATTAAGCCTCCTCTAATGTATCCTCGGTTTCTATAATCTATCCCTAGACAATATCATTTTGTCTCACTTTAATGATTTATGATGCATGAACTGTTCGCGTATTCAGTTGGTTAAGGCTTTTAGAAACTCAATTATTAAATACCTTAAAGGTTTACAACATCATTTCAATAAACTGTATATTTTCTCAATTCTTGAATTTCTGTCCCACGAAAATAAATTTAGTATAATTTTTGAATCTCACTCCAATTGAGTTTCTAAGCCTTAAATATCTAAAAACTTTCTCATATAAAACTTTACATAATCTTTCTCAAATTGAATCTTAACAAGATTGAATTTAAAAATCTTAATTATTTCCAAATATCTTTAGTTATTAAGTTAGAAAAAGAAAAATAATTTGCTTTCGAAATTTTATTTTATTAAAAGAGAATAATCTTTAAATCATTAACTAAAAATACTTAAAATTATTAAATTTTTCTTTGATTCAAGATTTAATTATCTCAACCTTTTTATAAATTAATTTTCATAAAATGACTTCTTTCTAAAATAAATACTAATTTTTTTATTCTAAATATTAAAAGTAAAGTTAATAAAAATAATTTCTAAGAAAATATAAAAAATTTAAAATAATAAAAATTTAAAGGGAAAGGTAAGAAAATTCTTACTGAGTTTTAGCTTTTCGTCATGTTTGCTATATGATCAATCCTCATATCACAAGATCATCAATCATAATCAAATATCATCAATCACAATCAAATAATGTCAATCACAATCAAATAATATCGATCATAATTAAATATCATCAATAATAATCAAATGCTAATAATTATAATTAAATCAATTAAATATAATTCAAATTTTAATAGTTATTTAAATTATTAAAATTGATTTTAAGTCCTTATAGTCCATTCCTTGCATAGGTCTATGTAAGTCCATATAATCCAGTCCTTGTATAGGTATAGTTTAGTTTATATAGGTCAAACTAGTCCAAGTCCTTGCATAGGTTCAGTCCAGTTCATATAGGTTATGAAAGTCCAGGTTCTTGCATAGATATGTCAGAGTTAGTTACACCAGATATTTAATTTAAAATTTATTACAAATTTTAAGTTGAAAAGTTTATATTTCAAAATAATAATATTATTAAATTTAAAAGAAGTAGGGGACTCCTTCTATTATTCTTATGTCTTTTCATATTCGATTCTTATCTCACTCCCCCTTACCTTTTGTATCTTGGTTCGTTAGGGAAAGTCTGTGTGCGCCTCGTCTCCGAGTTCTAAAATATACCAATTTCACGTTAATATAATTTTAATATAAAAATTAAGATTTCTACTTAAAACAGAAATGGTAAATTTTTAATAGTGAATAGTGAATAGAAAATGGTAAATAGTAAATCATGAATAGTAACAATAAATAGTAAATCATGAATAGTAATGATAAAATAGTTAATCATAAATAGTAAATCATAAATAGTAATAGTAAATAGTAATAGTAAATAGAAATTTACTATTTAAATTGTAATTTCTATTCATAATAGTGATTTACTATTTATAATAGTAATTTATTATTAAAATAGTAATTTACTATTGAAATAGTAACTTAAAATAATATTATATCTAGTATAATAATAGATTTCTAAAATCATATGAAAATAACCTAAAAATATAAAAGAGAGATATTCTTACCTTAGAATTTTAGCAGAACCTTTTTCCAAAAAAATTTATTTCTCTTTCTTACTTCTACCACTATCTCACTAGCACTATTATATTAAGAAAACTTAATCTGAAATTGTGATTTATTCATTACTCTTCCTCCGTATTTATAACAAAAAAATTACTATGCATTTGAATATTTTAATATAAAAATACTATGCAATAATTGAAAATTTCATTCCTGGTAACTGTGCAACATTTGAAACTTTCATTCATGCACAATGTTTTGTATAGTAAATATCGGCTGAATTATTAAGCCAAATATTAATCTTTCACTCAGTATATTTTAAATATTCAAAATATTCCTTTTCAAAATTTAGTGATATTATATCAGTTCTCACTAATTTTATAATAAACAATATAAAGTTTAAATTTTAAAAATCTAAAATTTTCTATTAATAAAAATTTATTGATACGTTTCTAATTTTTTAACAATTGAAAAAAATCAAGATTTTTCTCAAACCGATCATTTTTAGATAAGTCTATTTGAAATAGATTTTAGAAAATTTTCTTATAATTTAACTTTACTTTATTATAAATATTTTTAATTTTAAGTCACTTTATATGAATTTAAAATTATTTAAAATATATTATTTTATTAAAATATTTCCTAAATTCTAAAAAATTCCATAAAATCATAAATAATATGTAGATTAAAAAGTTTTAAAAATTGATAATCTAATTCCTTCAAAATTTTAATATAAAAATAAAAATAGGGGTGTTACAACTCTACTCCCCTTAGAAAAATTTCATCCTCGAAATTTACATTATTCAGTAAAACAAATGGGGATGAAACTCTTTCATCTCAGTTTTTAGTTCCCATGTAGCATCTTCTCCTCTCTTTTCACTACAAATGACCTTTACAAGTGGAATTGTCTTGTTTCTTAACTTTTTTATTCTTCTATCAACTATTCTGACAGGTGGTGCATCATATGTAAGATTATCTTTAACTTGTATGACATCAAGTTCAATAACATGTGTAGGATCAGATATATACTTTCGTAAATCTGACACATGAAAAAACGTTATGGATATTAGAAAGAAAAAGTGGTAATGCTATTTGGTAGGCAAGAGGACTAACTTTATGAATTATTTAGTATGGACCAATAGGAGTTAGTTTTTGAGATTTCATTACCCGACCGACCCCAGTCGTAGGTGTGACTTTCAAGAATACATGATCGCCTTCTTAAAATTCGAGCGGCTTCCTTCTTTTGTCATAGTAGCTTTTCTGCCTGCTCTATGATGCCTTCATCTTTTCCTGAACCATTTTGATTTTATCCGTGGTTTGTTGTACCAACTTTGGTCCTAGCATTAAGTTTTCACCAGTCTCAAACCAACATAGCAGATTCCTAGATTTTCTTCCATATAACGCTTCAAAAGGTGCCGTGCCAATGCTAGCATGGAAACTGTTGTTGTAGGTGAACTCCACATATGGTAGTAATTGATTCAAACTTCCTTTATGCTCTAACACATAAGCTCGCAACAAGTCTTTTAGAGATTGAATTATTCTTTCTGATTGTCCATCCATTTGAGGATGATATGCTGAACTCAGACGTAATCTTGTTCCCAAAGCCTTATGTAAGCTTTTCCAAAATTGCGATGTAAAACGAGGGTCCGAATCAGAAATAATACTTGAAGGAATTCCATGCAATCTCACAATCTCCTTGATGTATAATTTCACCAGTTTCTCCATAGGGTAACGAATATTAATGGGAATAAAGTGGGTAGATTTGGTTAATCTATCAACTATTACCCATATTGAATCATGTCCTAGTGGAGTTTTGGGTAAAGAAGTCACAAAATCAATGGTAATGCTATCTCATTTCCATTCTGGTATTTCCATTGATTATAGCATTCTAGGGGGGTTTTGATGTTCCACTTTAACCTTCTAGCAAATTAGACATGCAGCCACGTACTCTGTCACCGCTTTCTTTATTCCAGGCCACCAAAATAACTTCTTCAAATCTTGATACATTTTAGTAGCTCCGGGATGAATGCTCGTATAACTTTTGTGGCCTCCTTCCATAATTGCTTTCTTCAACTCCTGTTGATTAGGGATACACACTCGATCCTTATACCTCAACAATTGGTCGTTTCATACATTGAACTCGACTTCTTTTCCTTATTTCAAGAGTTCTTTCTTCTCTTGCAGGAATTCATCCTCTTGTTGAGCCTCTAAAACTTACCTCAAGAATTCACTTGTCACTTGCAATGCTCCTAAGCTGTAGGTGTTAGCATTAACCTTTTCTGCTAGGTTAAGATCTCTAAAGTTCTCTATCAATTTTAGCTCTTTAATCATCATTTTGGACGTATGTAAAGACTATCGACTCAAAGTATCAGCTACTATGTTTGCTTTTCTAGGATGGTATTGCAACTCAAAGTCGTTGTCCCATGTTTAACTCCTTTTGGTCAAATAAATACTTGAGATTCTTATAATCGCTAAACACATCGAATGTTGCACCGTATAAATCATGCCTTTAAATCTTTAAGGCAAAAACTACAACGGTTAACTCTAAGTAATGGGTAGGGTAGTTAATCTAATGTTGCCTTAATTGGCGCAACGCATAGGCTACAACGTTCTTGTCTTACATGAGTATACTTCCTAGTCCTTACTTAGATGTATCACAGTAAATTTCAAAACATCGACGTGGATCAGGAAGTACTAACACTGTCGCAGAAGTAAGTTGATCTTTCAGCTCTTGAAAACTATTCTCGCATTGTGTCCTCTACACAAAAGGTTGTCCTTTCCGTGTTAGCTTGGTCAGTGAGTATGCTAACTTTGAAAATCCTTCGATGAATCTCCTATAGTATCCAGCTAAACCCAAGAAACTTTTGATCTCAGTGATTGTGGTTGGTCTCTCCCCTTTCAAAACTGCTTCCACCTTGGAAGGGTCTACAACTATTCCTTCTTGACTAATTACATGTCCTAAAAAGTTCACCTCTTCCAACCAGAATTCATACTTTGACAGCTTTACATAGAGTTATTTCTTTTTCAGGATTTTCAACACAACCTTCAAGTGTTTAACATGTTCTTCTCTGCTTTTAGAGTACACTAGTATATCATCAATCAACACCACTACAAATTTATCTAGATATGGATGAAAAATCCTATTCATGTAATCCATGAATACGGTTGTTGCATTAGTTACACCGAAAGGCATCACTAGATATTCATAATGGTCATAGCGTGTTCTAAAAACAGTTTTTTGTACATCTTCTTTCTTCACCCTTATTTGATGGTATCCAAACCTCAAATCAATTTTGGAGAACACCGTGGCACCACGCGACTGATCCATCAAGTCATCAATCCTTGGCAGAGGAAATCTGTTCGTGATTGTCACCTTGTTCAGTTGCCGATAATCTACACACTACCTCATGCTACCATCTTTTTTCTTAACCAATAATAGTGGTGCACCCAGGGGGATACACTGGTCATATAAACTGCTTCTCTATCATCTCTTCAAGTTATTTCTTTAACTCTACTAATTATTGAGGTGATATTTAGTATGGTACAATTGAAATGGGTCCAACTCAAGGTACTAGATCAATGGCGAATTCCACATCTCTTTTTATGGGTAAACTAAGGATATCTTCTAGAAAAATGTCAGAAAATTCACACACAACTGGTAGATTTTTTATTTTTGATTCTTGCTCTCATTTCATTGAAAGTAATAGCATGAATCCTTGAGCCCTTCCTTTTAAAGACACACTCACTTGGTTGGCGGTTAGAAATCTTGAATCCTCAGGATTCAAATTCACTAGTTCTTTAAACATTATGGTTTTATTATGACAATCTATTAGAACATGATTGTCAGACAACCAATCTAGTCCAATAATAACTTCTAAGCCAGAAAAGGGTAAGCAAAAGAGATTAGTCTTAAAGTCCTTACCATCTATGATAATAGGGCATTTTTAACAGGCTTTAGAAGTGACAATGAGATTATTTCCAGGAGTATGTATATATAAGTCAAATGGCAATTCTATCACGGGTAATTTTAGTTTTTCTACACAGTCATTGACAATAAAGGAATGTGATGCATCTGAGTCATACATAACAGTTAAAGGAATCTTATTAATGATACACTTACCTTCTATCATGAAATCAGAATGAGATGCTTCTTCTTCAATGATTGTAAAAACCATTCCTTTTGCCTTCGACCTTCCGACTGCACTGAGTGCGCCTCCCTAAGTATTTATGCTTGTACTCATACCTTCAGGGTTTTCCCTCTTCATCTCTGGCCAATCCTTGATGTGATGACCTGGTTTGTTACACTTAAAGCAAATATAAGTATTTTTAAGACAATCCCTTTTCAAATGGGGTCCTCCACATATAAAACATTTAAAATTTGGTACAGATATTGGGTAATAGCTTCAAGTTGAAGCTTGGGGTCTGTTAGGAACAGATGCTACTCCAAACTAGCGAAGTGGTGCTTGGTAAGGCTTATTTCTCTTGAAGTCTTTTCTTTGGTGATGGTGAGGTCCTCCATTTCTTATTTATCCCGCCTTATGAATGGGCTCACGACTTTTAGTCATTCTATCTTTATGATCCTCTTCAAAGATCCTGCAGCGATTTACCAATACAGAAAATTCACCGATTTCCTGTATTCGTACAGCTTCTTTAATTTCTGGTCGCAATCTATTTACAAACTTTACACACCGATCACCTTCGTTAGTATCATCATCATAATGAGAATGAAAACGAGATAGCTTTTTAAACCTGGATGCATACTTTCCCACGGTCATGTTTTCTTGGGTTAGCGACAGGAATTCGAATTGTCTTTTCTCTTTAACATCAACTGGAAAATATTTTTCTAGGAACATATCCTTGAAATGATCCCAGGTGATCTCCACTTGGTTGACTTTGAATTGTCTACGCATGCTATCCCACCAATGTTCGACATCCTCAGATAAGGCATAAGTAGTAAAGACTACCTTATCAGCTTCTTTACATTGCAATGCTCGAAAGATATTTTCTATCTCTTGAATCTAGATTTACGCTCCATCGGGGTTATATCCTCCCTTGAAACGAGGTGGATTACGGTTTTCAAAAAGGTCCAACCTTTTCAAGGCGTCATTACCTTGACCTTCATGTGCTCCCATTGCATTGATTAAGCGTTCTACAACTCTAGTAAGATTGTTTCCAGCCATTAGTTTCCTGTTTCACAGTAACCAAGACTTGTCACATCAATCACAGTTACTACCAAGTCATATATTCTATATTCTATCACCTATACAGAGCTTACAGACAAAGCAAGATAGACCTTTTCCCCAGACTTATTGGATTAGCTGCTTTGATACCACTTTATAACACCCTCTGTTACACCTTAATATATTCTATAAATATTCATAATTTTTTTTACTAAAGATATGATTATTAAAAAGAAACTATCGGAATAAATTACATACATCATTTCTGAAATACCTTATACATTTTACTAAAACTTTATAAAGTAATTTTACATTCATCCGAAGAGAATAAATATTAAACATTATAAGAAAGAAAGGAACTCCATGGCCCAGAAGCAGTTACTTAATAATATTATTTATTCATTGGACCACGCTATTCATACCGAGCTTCCTTTCTAGAATGTACTATATTTACTGTCGAGATTCTTCGATCCTTCCCTCTGAACCATTAATTTAAAACATATGAAACAAAAACACGGAGAAAGGGGTGAGAAACATAATATAATATTCCCAAATAAGGTATAAACAATAAAGGGTTTTCACAAACTAATATATAATAATATCAATCACAATCACAACCACAATCATATACACAATCAATTATGAATGCATGAATGTTATGCAATATCTTCATCATAACTTACCTATATATGTGGGCCCTTAAATTTTAATTTGCATTTGGCCAACCAGGAGTTTACATTGTTCTATAAGTTTAGATAATAATAATATGAATAGCTCAACTGACATGGAAACACTTAGAGGCTAGTCAAATTGAGAAAGTTTTTATTGTTAAAGTACCCGACACTAGGGAGCTACCTCAGGCCCTTAAAGCACCCTTTTACACCCTCTCATCATAAGGCTCGTAATTAAGCTTCCTCTAATGTATCCTCGGTTTCTATAATCCGTCCCCAGACAATATCATTTTGTTTCACTTTAATGATTTATGATGCATGAATTACTCGCGTATTTAGTTGGTTAAGGCTTTTAGAAACTCAATTATTAAATACCTTAAAGGTTTACAACATCATTTTAATAGAGTGTACACTTTCTCAATTCTCTGAATTTTCTGAATTTTTGTCCCATAAATAAATTTGGTACAGTTTTCAAATATCACTGCAATTGAGTTTTTAAGCCTTAAATATCACTGTAATTAGAAAAAGAAAAATAATTTTCTTTTGAAAATCTTATTTTATTAAAAAAAATAATTTTTAAATCATTAACCAAAAATACTTAAAATTATTAAATTTTTCTTTAATTCAAGATTTAATTATCTCAACTTTTTATAAATTAATTTTCATAAAATGACTTCTTTCTAAAATAAATACTAATTTTTTATTCTAAATAATAATAAAAAAGTTAATAAAAATAATTTCTAAGAAGAAATAAAAGATTTAAGATAATAAAAATTTAAAGGGTAAGATAAGAAAATTCTTACTGAGTTTTAGCTTTTCGTCATGCTTGCTATATGCTCAATCCTCATATCACAAGATCATCAATCATAATCAAATATTATCATTCACAATCAAATAATGTCAATCACAGTCAAATAATATTGATCATAATTAAATATCATCAATAATAATCAAATATTAATAATTATAATCAAATCAATTAAATATAATTCAAATTATAATGGTTTTTTAAAAATATTAAAATTTATTTTGAGTCCTTATAGTCCATTCATTGTATAGGTTTATGTAAGTCCATATAATCCAATCCTTGCATAGGTATAGTTTAGTCTATATAGGTCAGACTAGTCCAAGTCCTTGCATAGGTTTAGTCCAGTTTGTATAGGTTATGAAAGTCCAGGTCCTTGTATAGGTATGTCAGAGTTAGTTACACGAGGTATTTAATTTAGAATTTATTATAAATTTTAAGTTGAAAAGTTAATATTTTAAAATAATAATATTATTAAATTTAAAAGGAGTAGGGGACTCCTCCCTATATTGTTATGTTTTTTCATATTATATTCTTATCTTACTCTCCCTTACCTTTTGTATCTTGGTTCGTTATGGAAAGTCCATGTGCACCTCATGTTCGAGTTCTAAAATATACCAATTTCACTTTAATATAATTATAAGATGAAAATAAAGATTTCTACTTAAAACATAAATGGTAAATTTTGAATAGTGAATAGTAAATCGTGAATAATAACAGTAAATAGTAAATTGTAAATAGTGATGGTAAAATAGTAAATCATAAATAATAACAGTAAATAGTAATAGTAAATAGAAATTTACTATTTGAATAGTAATTTACTATTTGTAATAGTGATTTACTATTCGTAATACTAACTTACTATTAAAACAGTAATTTACTATTGAAATAGTAACTTAAAATAATATTATATCTAGTATAGTAATAAATTTCTAAAACCATATGAAAATAACCCAAAAAAATTAAAAGAGAGGTATTCTTACCTTAGAATTTTAGCAGAACCTTCTTCCAAAAAAAATTATTTCTCTTTCTTACTTCTACCACTATCTCACTAACACTACTATATTAAGAAAACTTAATCAGAAATTGTGATTTTTTTGTTACTCTTCCTCTGTATTTATAGCTAAAAAAATTACTATATATTTAAATATTTTAATATAAAAGTACTGTGCAAGAATTGAAAATTTTGTTCCTGGTTACTGGGAAACCTTTGAAATTTTCGTTCATGCACAGTATTTTGTATAGTAAATGTCGGCTGAATTATTAAGTCAAATAGTAACCTTTCACTCGGTATATTTTAAATATTGAAAATCAGTCTTTTTCAAAATTTAGCAATATTATATCAGTCTTCACTAATTTTATAATAAGTAATATAAATTTTAAATTTCAAAAATCTATAATTTTCTATTAATAAAAATCTATTGATACGTTTCTAATTTTTTAACGATTGGAAAAAATTAAGATTTTTCTTAAACCGATCATTTTTAGATAAGTCTACTTGAAATAGATTTTAGAAAATTTTCTTATAATTTAACTTCACTTCTTATAAATATTTTTAATTTTAAGTCACTTTATATGAATTTAAAATTATTTAAAACATATTATTTTATTAAAATATTTCCAAGTTTCCAAAAAATTCCATAAAATCATAAATAATACGTAGATCAAAAAGTTCTAAAGAATCATAATCTAATTCCTTCAAAATTTTAATATAAAAATAAAAATAGGGGTGTTACAGGCTCTTTAATAGGTTCTTTAAAATGTTCATCAACAAGGACTTTATTTGCATTCTCGTTATACATAGGATCTTTAGCAACCTCATATGGCTCTTTCACATCCTCTTCGTTAGAGGCTTCAACTAGTTCCTTCCCTCCCTTAACACACCTATTCATATGCCCAAAACTATTCTCAAGCTTACCCTTCTTTACATCTGACACACTTCTGTAAATCTTCTTTTTAATATTAACCTTCTTAGGTGAAACATAAAGCCTATGAATAGGCCTGGACTTTGTCTTTCCACTAAGTCTCTTTACCCCGAGCCCTTTTTCAACCCCCTCATCTAGTTTTACATTTTGAGTTTTGTCCACATTAGGCTAATTTTTCTTATTACCTCGCACCAACACTTCCTCGGCTTCAGCTATAATATGTTCAATGTGTAAGTCCACCTCACAATTATGTTCATTGACATAATTACCCACTTCTAAAGCATAATTATCCCAAGCAAAACTAACAAATTCTCTACCTGATTTTCTCCACCACACCTTATAGTCAAATTTGTAGCCATTCATTAACCAATAACACACTCCAAAAAGGCCTACTCATCAATATCAATATTATGTATAACATCCATGTCCTTTTCTATGTTTTCCATTGGTGGATCATCCCTAAATTTCCCCTTATGGTGTATAAAGGCAGTGAAAGACATCCTTATCCAACAATAATAAAAAATAATAGTTATCCAACAAAAAAAACCAAAACACACATAGATCAAAATAAAATAACAACATATACAAAATTTCAAACAGAAGTTAATGCTCCCAATTCCCAACCCTCACATGCCCCAACCACACCCTACATAAAAAATTCTCAAATTAAAAATTAGGATTTAAAGGCATACCTTCTATGAAATCTCACACGCACCACTTGGTCAATGTTTCAAACTTGAAAACACCAACACCTTTGTCCACCCTTGATGCTGGTTACTAGATGCGTGAAGGGATAGTGAGGTTAAGTAAATGTGAAAAAATGAACTTGAGAGGCAAAACCTTGAGTCAATTTGGGGTAAAAATAAGGAAAGAAAGAAGCAAGAAATCTCTTGCTCTTTCTAAACTTGGATTTATTACACTTAATTAAATTAAAATAAGACTTTTTTTATTTAATACATGTAACTTAAAACAACAAATAACATAATATAAGTACTTATTAATCATAGCCTACATGTAAAATTGTTATCCCCCATTATCTTTAACAGACATTTCAAGGCAATCCTACTATATATAAATAATAATATATTTTTTGGTTATTAATTTATAAATTTCTAATTCATAAAAAATAAATTATTATGAAATTATTTTGTATGTTATAATACAGGTGGATGTCCACCATTCAGCTATAAAAGGGCACTTGCCCTTCATAAGGAAGTGGGTGTGAAAAATAGAAAGCATTCACTGCGTAGCTACTCCTCTACCATTCTTCTGCTTCCTTTCTCTGCTATTCTTCTTTCTTTAATTTCCCTTTCCATTAAAATTTTAGAGTTATTTTATAATACGTTATCAGCACGAGATTCTAACCAACTGAGGACCAACTGAGATCTAGTCAGGTCTATGAAAGGTAATACATGATTTTATTATTATTATTATTGATAATTTTAATTTATATACCTTATATTATTTATGTATATATTATAAAAGTTTCTGAAGAACTTATATTTTAAATATCCTAAAAGGATGTATAACATTATATCTATATCATAAAAAAATAGGTTCCTGAAGAATTTATTTATAAATATCCTTACTCAAAATTCTTGAAGATTTCTTAGAATATTTATTAATAGTTCCTGAAGAACTATGACAATCTAATATATATATATATATATATATATATATATATATATAATCATAAAATGATGTTTTATGCATTTAATTTGCTAGCTGATTTTATCTGGTTACCAATTCATATAATATAGCACTGCTGGTCTCATTTTATATTATATAAGTCTGCACCTGTTCATGATTTTCCACTCGCTATAGTGTTATTATTGTGTGAAACCACTATACCATGATTTGTTTCTACTATAATGTTGATCCATTATGCTATTGCTGATGCTTATTATATATGTATTATATGCTACCTATTATTTTATGATTTCCACTGTAACTTCACGTTGCAATACTTTCCATTGTGATTATTTTATTTCTTTCTCCTCCACTGTAAAATCACGGCCACTGTAACTTCACGTTACTATAACTACTACATCTTATATAATATAGGATTACTAGATGATCCATTATTTGCTATACTAATAGTGCTTTGTTCCATTATTAAATAGCTAGTGCATGATTATTATTATGTCTCTTGATTCGGTTAATTAATTACATGTTGCTTCATAATTAGTACCACCTTCATATTTTAATTACACCATGCACTAATTAATATTTTATAATTAACATTTTATATGTACCTGTTATTGGTATTTCCAAATAATATAATATATTTTATAAAAATAAAGATGTTAATAATAAAATATGCATTAATAAGGATTCAAACCTGGGATTTACAAAATGGTAAATTATCACTCTACCACTTGACCACTAGTACTTGAATATTATTTTAAGAAAACTTTTAAATTTTCACTACCGGATCATTTATGTGAAATTTTATTTTAACTTGTTTAGTTGTTTCATAGGTTATTTTACTTTAATTACTTGTCACTGTGTGACTCAACAAAATAATGAATTATTTATGCAAAATTATGAGTCCCGTCCAACTGGCACTGCTTTATTCCCAGAAGTGAATGTAGCAACACATGATCATTATACTTATGGTCGTGGTCGTGGTTGAAATGATAATAAAATATCATTTGTATGAAAAAATAAAGATCGTATGGAAAAGGAAAAAGATGTTCAGAGTAACAAACAAACTAAAAATATTTGCTATCGTTGTGGTAGGCAAGGTCACTGGTCTCGAGTTTGTTGCATATCAAAACATCTGATTGATCTATACCAAAAATCCCTTAAGAATAAAGGGAAAACATTAGAAACAAATTTTGCTGGTATGGATGATGTTTATACTCCATTTGATATTGATGATTTTTTTGTTCTTCCTGAAGAGGACATTGACCACTCAGTTGGAGAGGGGAGTGCCCCTAAATAAATTTTTATATTTCATGAAATTTGTTATTTGTTTTGTTATAAATTTATGTTAAATATTTATTATTGTTAATTATATTTTCACTCATGATTTATCTATTATTATTTAATGAAGAATGAATGCTCATGTGAATGATGAAGATATATATCTCGTACAACTCATACTATTATCAAGAATGAGAAATATTTCTACCATATAGTAAAACAAGAAGCCAATCTTAATACTATATTTGATAGTATAACTATAATTGAAGGCTCCGACAGAGCCAATATTTTGTTACCTGAAGGAATAAATTTGCACCAAGTCTTCAAGAAATTTATTAAGTTTTAAAGATATCCGCAGAAATGGATACCATACTGAGACTACAAATGAAGGAAAAAATGAATATCTTTACATCACAAAGTTAATTTCTGATAAGAAATGTATATTGAAAAAATTACCTTTATTTTCTTCTGCTTTGTAGTACACCTATATTAGTACAATTGAAACAAATGTTATTGTAAACCAGAAGTTTACACATAAACATGACTTTGTTATCTGGCATGAAAGATTAGGCCATCCTAGAACAATTATGATGCGAAAAATAATTGAGAATTCAAATGGTCATTGCTTGTCCAATAGACAAGTTCTCCAAACTAATAATTTCTCATGTGCTTCTTGTTCTCAAGGGAAATTAATTACTCGGTCATCACTAATGAAAATTAGGAGTGAATCACTCACATTTTTATAGCGTATATAAGGTGATATTTATGGACCAATACACCCTTCATGTGGACCATTTAGATATTTTATGGTTTTAATTTATGCACCAACTAGATGGTCACATGTATGCTTATTATCAACTCGCAACCAGGCGTTTGTGAGATTACTAACTCAATTAATTCATTTAAGAGCTCATTTTCCTTATTATCCAATTAAGAAAATACGCCTTGATAACACTGGTGAGTTCATATCTCAATCTTTTAATGATTATTGCATGTCCATCGAAATTGATGTTGAACATCCTATAGCATATGTTCATACACAAAATGGACTTGCTGAATCATTAATTAAACATTGAAATTGATAGCAAGACCATTGTTAATGAGATCAAAACTCCCAATTTCAACTTGGGGACATGCTATCTTACATACGGCAACACTTATTCGCATCATGAATATTCCCCTCTACAATTAGTTCATGGTAAAGAACCAAATGTTTCCCATCTAAGAATCTTTGAAAGTGCGGTATATGTTCCTATCCCCCTCCATAACGCATTAAGATGGGACCTCAAAGAAGGTTGGGAATATGTGTTGGATATGAAAGTCCATCTATAATAAAATATCTTAAACCTTTAACAAGAGATTTGTTTACAGCTCGTTTTGTTGATTGTCATTTTGATGAATCTGTTTCCCCTCCGTTAGGGGGAGAAGATAAACAATTGTATAAAAGGATCAGTTGGAATGAGATATCTCTCTCATATCTTGATCCTCGAACAAAGCAATATGAACTAGAAGTTCAGAAAATAATTAGTTTGTAAAATTTAACAAACCAATTGTCGAATGCATTTGCTGATCCAAAAAGAATGACTAAGTCACACATACCAGCTGTTAATACTCCAATAAAGATTGATATCCCTGAAGATAATCTAAAATTACAAATGAGTCTGAAGCCAAAATAAAACGTGGCAGACTTGTTGGTTCTAAAGATAAAAATCCTTGAAAAAGAAAAGTAAATAAAAAAGATGGTCGAATTGAAGATATAAAGACTCCAGTAGAGTCTCCTGACATAATCAAGGTTTCAAATCTAGAAGATACCAAGGTACCTAAAATTGATAAGAATAAAGAGATCTCTATAAATTATGTCATGGATAAAATACAATGGAATCGACATGAAGTCGATGTTGATAAAATTTTTGCATAAAAAGTAGCTCTTGATATTATAAATGATGATAAGAATCATGAGCCAAAATCTATTAAGGAATGTGCCCAAAGAAATGATTGACCAAAGTGGAAGGATGCAATACAAGAAGAGTTAAACTCACTTGCAAAATGAAAAGTTTTTGGACCTGTAGTCCAAACACTTGAAGGTGTAAGACCAGTTGGGTACAAATAGGTCTTTATGCAAAAAAGAAATAAAAATGGTGAAATTATGCAATATAAAGCAAGACTTGTTGCACAAGGTTTCTCAGAAAAACCCGATATTGATTTTAATAAAACATATTCACCAGTGATGGATGCAAGTAATTTTTGATACTTGATTAGTTTGGCAATTCATGAAAAACTTGATTTACGCCTAATAGATGTTCTTGTAGCATATTTATATGGCTCACTTGAAAATGACATCTATATGATACTCCCTGAGGGATTTAATTTACCTGAAGCAAAATCATATCTATATAAAACTCCTTGAGGTATTTAATTTTCCTAAAACAAAATGACATCTATATCAAACTCCTTGAAGGATTAATTTACCTAAAGCATACAAGATAAATTTTCGAGAAAATTATTCAATTAAATTAAACAAATCTCTTTACAAACTAAAACAATTTGAATTTATGTGGTACAATTGTATCAATAAATATTTACTGAAAAAAGTGTATAAAAATAACCCAATTTGTCCATAGATTCAAAAAAAAAATCGTTATAATTACTATCTATGTAAATTATTTAAACATCATCGAAACTCCTAAAAAACTTTTAAAGGCTGTAAACATCATTCAGCTATAGAAGGGCACTTGCCCTTCATGAGGAAGTAGGTGTAAGAAATAGAAAGCATTGACAGCATAACTACTCTGCCATTTTTCTACTTCCTTTTCTCTACTATTCTTTTTTAATTTCCTTTTCCATAAAAATTTTAGAGTTATTTTATAATAGAAATATTATCATTACTTTTATAAATAACAATGCCTTAATAAAAATTCGATCCCTCTCATTCCTCCCGTGTATATGATGATATAACAGAGTTGCGTGTAAAGATGAGTAGTGGAAAACCCTCAATTCTGATGTACGCCGAAAACATACAAGAGGACATGCATGAAACCAGCATTTTGCCCACAATAATACAACTCGGGCAACATCGAATCCATATATGCAAGTTCAAAAAGTACGATTCTAGCATGATGATTCAGCCCAAGAACTAGCACCCTTGGCGTCACATATTATGTTTCAAAAAAACCTCTTCCAAGGGTGGTAGCAAAAACAAAATATGGAACTGTTCCTATGGTCGGTCATAATACATAGAATCCAAGTCTCCACAAATATACATTTTTTGTTTCTTTCAATTGGTAGCAGATATATTTACTCTGGACCCTTGGTTTCACCAGACCTGTAGATTGAATAAGAATCAACAACTGTGGAAGTGATAGCCCAATCAGCAGCCTAAAGAACGTAACCAAAAAAAGGCCTGAAGTTTGCAATAACTAACCTTGCTTCCTCCAACTTTTCCACCACATCTTTCATAGCATATATTGTCATTTTCTTCACCTGTTTCATGAGCAGCAATCAAGGAGGGGGAAATTACAAAAAATCACAGTCCAAAACTTTTGATATGACAACATAATATCAGTTTGCAGAGGATCACATTAGTTCAGTTCTTACTGCATTTCTAGGGCGAACCAAATACCTTCTTAGACCCAAATACATTTTAAGCAGACATTACGCATGACAAGCGAAGGAAAGTAACACACAAACTGAACCTTTCAAATCATAGGCCAAAAAGTCAGATGTAAATACATACTTCCATTCTAATAATTAATCCTTCAAAAACCACTTCAATGTGAAAACAGTATTGTCAATGATGGATGGCAGCAAGCCAAAACAGTTATGACACGGCAAGACAAGTTATGCCAAAGTCATAGCAATCATAATAAAAATATGTACAAATGCATAAAAACACCCAAAAAAACACGCAATCTAATAAATATGCAAAGCTAACAAAATAAATCAGATAAAACATATCATAAACTCATAATTCATGCTTCAAAGGAAATCTCATGGGTCTCCTACCATGACTCATAACAAACTTCAAACTATTAAGTTCAAGCAACAAAAAATGATTAAAAATGCCAAATAAAAAACTAATCCCTATCTTGAAACCCAACACAGTCACTTCATTCTCTTTCTCATTTAAAGAGGCAAATCTCTCATCCTCCTCTTCACCCAATCTCCAAATTGCTGCATCTTCAATTTCCTCAGTATTATCCTCAAAGTCTGGTTCTTCTATAATTAGCTTCTCTTTTCATTTAGAGTAAGATAATTACTTGCTCAAACACACTCCAGTTACATTGACACCAGGATGCATTACATGTCAAGCTTCAAATCTTGATAGCTTCAAAAATTGCACGTGGCATTTGTCACCCACATTCAGCTACAAAAGCAGTTTAGGTTTGATTTAGAAGTGAGAGTTAAATTGCAATTTGGTAGAAGAGGACTATAGTTCTTAGTTTCTCACTAGGAGGAATGGTTTTCCATTGTAAATTTGTAAAAACTCCACCAGAGAGACCACCACCAGCCTTGTAAATTGGTAGCTCACTAGTACCTTTTGTTGCACATTTCCACTTGGCACCAACCACAACCTCTTGACACATTCATACAGCTGATGCATCCAATATAATAGAACAGCCACGCTTACTCAATTGCTCCTTATGACCTTTCACGTGACTTTTGGTGTACTCCAACTCCTTGGTTAGGGGTTTAATTCTATGTCATGATAAATAGGCACCTGTAAATTTGAACCATAGGAACCAATGACTATACTTTCCCCCACTTCTTTGTCACATGCTTCACAAATGCTTACTTGCCTCAATTTCTCCTTTTTCTTCCCAATAGTATTTTTAGGTTTTCTACAAAACAAATCCATTGGGCCTCTCTTAAGAGATATCGATTTTCCTTGCAGTATTGAAAGCACTTGAAATAGGTAGAAAGCCTTGATAGTTGGCAAGCTGATTTTCGCCTTCACCAAAAACACTTTCAAGATCAAGATTCCTCACATTAATCATTTCAATGCTATCTTGCTTAGCCTTTTCTTTTGTATATTTAACAAGCTCCTCTTTAGCTTTGTCTGGACACTTAGGGCAAGATTTGATATTACCCACCTTCCCAATAAATGCTATTTGGCTCTAGTGATCCCTCCCTTTATAAGCTTTCTGCAAAAATTGCACATAGTGGCATTTGTATCCATTCCTACTAAAGGATGGACATACTTCCATCCAGGATCAATCCTGCTAATTTTTTATGATTTAGTTGAAGCTAATTGAGTTGCCATTCATAAGAGAAGGTGAAAGCAGGTACTACCCAAACCCTTAAAAAAGTGTAATAGGCTGAACCAGGTTGTCAAAGGTGACTGAAAAGTGAGATGAAACAAAAAAGAAAGAAAACAACGACTAGAAAATATAGATGAAGAGCTAGATAAAGTGAGAGAGAGAGAGAGAGAGAGAGAGAGAGAGAGAGAAAGGGAGAAACATTGTCATTGGAAGTTGGTTGCTGGCCAAAGCCGGGTCACTGGAGACACACAAAAGGGAGAGGCAGTTTACACGGCACACACGGGAGTAATTACACACTACATGTAAAGGTGTGTAAGGGGAGCACTACATTGTTAGATTAGGGTTTTTGAGCTTACAGGACCCCTAAGTAAGTGGGTCAGAAACCAGTCAAGCTGACAAACACCTTTTTTACTAATTTTTCACCATAGGACATCATAACACCACACCCAAAACACCACCATGTGAAATCCACCACACTATGCATATCATATGGATCCTATCAAAATTCCACCACACTGTACCACCACAACTGCCATTTGACAAAAACTGCATCAAAAGGACAGTCAATTTGAAAGACCAATTTGATACCAAAAGTTGAGAATTGAGATTGTCAAACAGAAAGTTTTTGTATCTTTTCAAGATCAGAATCGGTTCTATACAACCAAGTATTAAAGCTTTGTAGGCAAAGTAATTAGATAGTGATAAACCACAATTCTAAGCAGCAGAAGACAGACTCTTCAATTGCATTAACAGTGTATTTGAGTCCTTCTGACTTTATGCACTGGCCCATTTTTGAAATGTGATTCTCACTAGCCAGCACCACAACTTTAATACAGTGCTGTTATAAATTCAGTGCTGTTATAGAAAACTGACAAATGTATAACTATGGCAGAGAAGACAACCACTCAAACAGGGAAAAGAACCATGGCTTAACTTAGAAAAAATTGAATCCTTTTAAATGACATAAAAGCTACATAAATACTAAATTTTATACTATGAAAATTGAACTTCCAAAATCATTTAAAAAGCTTACCATCTTTTAGTGGTTTTACTTTCTTTTTTAAAATCAACAATCAGTTAGAATATAATCTCAATAAACTAAGCATTATCAAACCAATTTTACCTTTTCCATAATTTTTTAATCAATAAGTTACGTCATTATTTTGTTATATTAGAATTAAAGTTATAATTACCAAAGTGAACTGTTCGCTGTCCAAGAAGTTGGCAGCAACACAGTCTACAGATGTAACAATATGCTAGGTTCACTTCAACAGATAGCACAGTTAGGACTTGGGACAAATATGGTTTCATAGTCCAGTCAGATTATTAATCCGCTATTAAGTTACAAAGAATGGCCCAAGCATTACCCATTAGACAGAAGCCCTTGCATTAAGGATCCAGAATTTCTCAAATCGTAAATATTCTCTAGTCACAGAAAATCTAAAAGAAAATTACCAATTAGTTTACGTGCAGCATTAAGTAAAAAGATCTTCTTCTACAATATAAGCCCATCATTATATTAAGAATCTCTCCTACTTAATTTCCTCATTTATCTCACTAGTAAACTTTGGTACTAACTATGATTCTTATTTAAAATAAATGTCTTCCATTAGTTAATATTATAAACATTATAATAAACTAGACATCAAAACACTGATCACTATAGACATTAATTACCTATTCATAACAAAAGGGTGCCTGTGTTGGATAGTACATGCACCATGAACTCGTGCGGTATGTTTTTTTCACTTCTTCTCAAAGTAACTACATTTAATTTGAAGAAACATGCAGTACTTCAAGTATACAAACATGCTATATGTTGTTGGGAAGGAAGAGAGGAGTCCCAACACCAAGGGAAGATCTTCACAAAGTAGATCATGAGCAAACACACAAGTCTTAGCACCACAAATTAACCCATTACCTTAACACATTAAATGTATGGGTCCTGATAGTAATATATTGCTCAACTTGCGTATTTCTACCTAATGCATGACTCCTTTTATTCGCACTTGTACTTCAACAATCCCCATCAAATGTGATTCTTTCACATTGTATGCCCCCCTCCAACAAAAGTATTTTTCATTCATTCACAAGTACTCATGGTGACACCACAGTGCTCTCTTCACCTTGTGCTACTATTTAGAACACCTTGAAATCACCATGCACCATCTGAGCCAATTACCTAATGGACTACCGTCAACTTTGATACCACTATTGGGAAGGAAAAGGAGTGTCTACAACACACGATCTTCATGCAATAGGTCATGAACAAACACACAAGTATTAAACACCACAATACAAATCAATCCAAAACTTTATGACATTAAATGTAAAAGTCTTTTCACTTGTATATTGCTCAACTTGCTCATTTCCATCCAATGTAAAACACTTTTTGTTCACACTTGCACTCCAACATAAATTATCTTAAAAAAAATCAAGGGAGATACTATAACACACTTTTCCAAGCATACCATTATTAGTTGGAATTTATTGAGTGAAATTACGTTCACATCTTATTTGAATGACTCCTCATTCTTTCATGTTTTTCAATGAATTTCGTAGAATAATATAGTGCTTTCAGAACAACGTTGTAAAATAATGGTTATAAACACTATGCAATTCTATGATTGCAAGTTGCAACAATGGAGGCAAATATGGGTATATTGCAAATGAAAGAATAGTTTTAGGGTTTTATTCTTAAGAAAAAAACAATTGAACATTTACAATGTGTTCCATTCCATCTATCCCCTTTCATGTCCTCCATCCCTATGTAACCAACTCAGTTCTTTCTCCTCCATTGTAAGTTTCGTTCTATTTTTAAAATTCCACACACATTTACATTTTTGTTTTCATGTAGTGTGTGTGGACAGTTTTTATTTTAAATTATGTCATTTCTGTTATTTGGAAACAATACTACCCGCTATTTCACATGACAAGAATTTGGCTTTTTCCATTTCCACAATTTGTCATGATAACACTAGTGAGAATTAAAAAGTATGCTACTAACACTCTTAAACTTTCCATTTTTATATACATATAAATTCATTTAAATCTTATATTCAAATTTATCCTTTAATTAGTAGTTGATTCTTAAAGAGAATAGTGATGTCAAATGTAAATCACATATATTACATGTATCACTAAAAATTCAACTTCTTTGAAGAGATTTTTAATTTTGGTGAAAATATTAAATTTAAATAAAATTATCAATGTTATTTAATGATGTTTATGGCACCACCATAGTGACAAAATGCGGGTGATATGGTGGTGGCCACCATTCTCTAAAACAAAGCTGCTACATTCATGGCAGCATGGCGCTGGTGTTCAAAGGCGGACATGGCAACACTCTTTCTTCTTTTTTCTTTTAGGCTTTTCTAGGTTGGGTGAGTTCAATTATTAAGCCCAAAATTTTAGGTTTTTCCACTCATTTCCTCATTAGTTTTCATTTTGTTCACCTCCTCTTTTCCCCCTTGAATCTCTATGTAATTGTGTCCATCATTGTTGAGTGCATCCAACACCCCTGGCAACCATTTACAACAAAGATGACAGACAAAACGCTCCCCATTCTCTCTTTCTTTACTATGTGTACCTTCTTCACCTTTTGCCTGAGTTCGGCGACCTTCACCCTTGCTCCCACAACCATTTCAGGTGACGCAAATCAGTGATGACCACTGTTATTAAATAACGGTCGCGGGTTATCACAACGAGCTAAAAAAACTTTATAAAAGTTATAACGAACGCTATAAAGGGTTATGGCGGACACATAACGACACAATAAATAAAACCATAATATCATAAATAACTTGAAAAAACATATCAAAATATCATCCAAAGCAACAACCAAATCAAGTCATAAAGTCATAACTCATATATAACTTAAAACATCAAGCCAGAATAACATCTAAATGTTAAACAAACACAAAAGAAATCAAGAGAAAACACAATCTAGTCATCATCTTCATCCCCTTCTTCATCAATATAGTCACTCTCCTTGTAGGGAAGGAGGCATTATTTAATATTATAGTACTGAAATGAAATTAATATGGAACAAAGAAGGGGAAGGAAAACTGTTACTGCAGTGCTGTAACAGCACCATGACAGCAACACCATTAAAAAACAGAACATGCACAACACCATTAAAAAAAGAAAAGAGAACCATAAAAAATAGAACCCTTCGAAAAAACTATTTTTACAGAAAAACAATCGAGAAACAAAGAGATAAAACAGAGAGATGAAAAAACAGAGACATGAAAAACCTAGTCGGAAAATTGAAAAAAGTCGCCGGAATAGTTGCAGGGGTGGTCACTAGAGACTCCACAGCTGTTGTCGCCGCTCTGCCTCGCCAGAAATGGTCGCCTGTAGCAACGGTACATGGACGTTCAAGGGAGGACGCAGGGAGCAGATGTGAGAGATGGAAAAGCTTCGGAATGGAAAATGGAAAAAAAGGGCACGAAAACACACTGCCTACTTAAAATTTTAACTGACCGACCCAGCCCAATAGGCCCCTAACCCTAAAAATCCTAATAGCACCGCAATGACCTTTATGAGCCGCCACAACGCCATGGACATAACGGACGCTATTCACAGAATAGCGATCATAGCTATTTCGGGCGCCATTTTGCGTGGCGGAACGCGGCAAGCCTCCAAACCGCACCGCCATACCGTTATGCTGCCGCCATAACCTTTTTTTGATGACACTGGTGATGACGCCACCAAACTCTCCAACAACCACTACGGCAACAACTATGTTTCAAATTTCATCCATCTTGTTTTGTTTCTTCAACCATGTTTGATCTCTCTTTTTTTCATCCTTGTTTCCTTCATTCCTTCTCACGTCTTTTTTTTCTCATTAAGTTCTTTTTTATTTTCTCTTCTTCCTTCTTTGTTTTTTCTTTGAAGAATTAAGCTTTGTTTAATATTTTTTTCGTTCTCTGTTTTTTCTACCTTAATTACTTCTTTGTTTATATTCTACAATTTATATTTTTTTTGTTCCTTCTCTTCATTTTCTTTACTATTTAAAATGTTTTTAGCTCTTACTCTATGTTCTATGTTTCACATTTTCTCTATTTAATAATTAATAATTATGAGTTTTCGTTTCTATTTACTTTTCTTATGTTTTTCTCTCATGGAGATTAGTTTGTGTTTCCCTTCATGTATTTTCTCTGATGAAGATTAGTTTAGTACTTGGATGATGCAGTTTAATTGTGCATTTATATTAATTTATGCAGTTACATACATACATACATACATATATATATACATACACACACGCACACACACATGGTTGTTAGATTTGCAAGTCTACCTAAAACTCATTTCAATAAGGTAGACTCAACTTGCTAACTCGACAAGTTTACCTCATACTAAAAATTATATAAAACTAACATCAAGTATACATCTAAGCAACATATAACATCCTAAAACAGTTCAAAACTAAAAATCCAATCATCCAATTGTCAACAAGTCATAACAAACACATATAAAGTCATAACAAACATACAAACAATTATCCCCTAGTTGAAACTAGAAACAACATCAAAGAAAACATGATTATCAAATTCAAATATCTGATAACTCTCCATCTTCATCATCCTCCTCCTCATCATCATCATAGTCTTCCTCAGGTGATAGGGGATCATCAACATGAACATCCATATTAAGTCCAAAATCCTCATTATCATTTGAAGTTGCATTTGCATTGCTTGAACCTCCAATCTCCATTTAGACCACATCCACATTGCTGATTTATATGTCTCCTTGATCCCATATGATAGGTTGTTTAACATTTTCTTCTCATACTTTCTCTTCTGTTATCCATTCATCATCAGATTGAACATCCTCAAAAGATAAGACAACATCCTCTTTTCTTTGTCTACTCTTCAACTTAAGGTTGTACATAACATAAACCAAGTCATTTATTTTTTTCTAATGGAGGCGGTTTCTTCTTTTTGTATGAACCTAGAAACAAAGTCATTCATCAATTTTCTGATTCTAATTTCTAAGTTCTAACATATGCAAAGGCAAAGTCATCATAAACATAAGTTACTCACCATTTCAAAAAAGCTTCAAGTACGCTCACATCTCGACGAGCTACAAGTCAAGCATAGAATACAGACAACAAACTTCTTCAATTCAGGACATGTAGATCCATACAAGTCTCACCATTCTACAAGAAGATGCTTCTTCCTAGTACTCTTTGTCGTGTCAAGCCCAAAATGTCCTTTAGCATTATGAAATTCAAAAAGTTGCGAAGTAATTGTATTCCTTTCTTCTGGATCACTAACCAACCTTTCTATGCAGTTAAACAATCCTTGCTTCACCTCAAAGTCATCATCTCTAAAATTTGCATCATAATGAAAACTAGAATTGAGATAATAAGCAACTGCATGTAAAGGTCTATACAATTGACTATCCCACCATTTATCAATGATTTCCCATAAAAGCTCATAGCTAAAAATAAAAATAAACACCTTTAATTTTAAAGTTACCTATCAATGATAACAAACACCAAATAAAAATAGTGCATGTTTACCTTTTTTTAACATCTTTAAAGTTAGATTTAATCTTCTTCTTAGCTGAATTCGTTGCTTCATAAATGAAACTCATTGCAAATTTCTCATCTAAATCAACCAAACAAAGGACTTGTGTAAGAGGGGCAGTAGCTTTGAGGCAAGTGATGATGTTCTTCCAAAAGAGACTATCCATTTTGTAGATGCAAAATTACTTGCTTTCCATACATCTAAACCAAACAAATTCAAACCTGCTTTATTTTCATTAAGACATGATAGAATCAAGTAGGCATTTGCAAATCTAGTCACACCCGACCTAATCAAGTCCCTTCCTTCAGTAAACTTCTTCAACATGGATCGAGGATATATGTACGTAGTCATCTTTCTTCCTTTCTTTATAGTTATCTCATGCATCTTCAAATTCTTTTCAAAATCTCCCAATATGAGATCAATAAAATGAGCGGCACATGGAGTTCAAATTAAATTCTTTCTTTTGTCCATTAACATCTCTCTGGCTGCTTTGTAATTTACAGCATTGTATGTGACTACCTACACTACATTCTCCTATCCAACATATGTAACAACATAATCCAGTAATTTGAAAATTTATCCGTTGTTTTTGAAATGTCTAAAATGTCTAGTGAATATGGAAACACCGTGCCCTTCACGCTATTCACCAAAAAATTACAAATTGAACACCTTTTCTTGTCTATCCTCCCATTTGACATAATTGTACAATTGGTTTTCTTTCACTCTCCCCTGAAATCTTCAAGCATTGTTTGAGTTCAACCCACGACTTGCTTCAAAAACGTCTCTCTTACTTCATGATATAATGGAGGTTTATAACCAATTCCATATTGTCCAATCTCCTCACACATATTTATAAACTCAAGATTCTTAATTGCATTAAAGGGGATGGCACATTTACAAAAAATTTAGCAACTTGTTCATTAACATCCCCTTTGATGTTCTTCTTCATCATTTGGTTAAGGATTGCTTGAACACCACCACTAATTTTCTTGCCACTTGCTGCCCCTCATCCTCACCTTTATCCACATCAACAATAGTCCTTCTTTTCTTAGATGCCACTTTACCCTCTACACAAATCTTCATCATTAACTCTCTAGTTTCATCAAGCACAATAGGACTAGGCTTTGAATCCTACATAAGGTGGTGCTTGAACCTAAAGACACTCTCAACAACATTTACACGCACAGTAATTACACTTGACTTTCTTTCCATCCCCATCTACATCAACCTCATGTTTCTAACCAAAACCTCTTTCCAAGGATGTTCTTTCTTGCTTGAAGAAGAGCCTTACCCCCCTAAACATTGTTGCTGCTGGCCCTTGATCCACCCTCTCTCTCAGTCTCAAACACGCTGGACAGAGAGGAACAAGCGGAGGATGAGAAGAAAGGAACATGCTGACCTTTACTTGAAATGAAGGAGAAAGAAAAAAAATAAAAAATTAACCTGTTGTTGGTGGGTTTTCGTTGTGGCGGCATGGGGCAATAAGGAAAATGATTTGAGCGTAAAACAAAACCATCAACGTTGGCGTCGGAGTCAGATTGTCACGCAATCAAAGGTTGCAGGCAGCCAGACACGAGGGTTGTCCCCACGCAGGGTTCGAATGTCATAAAGAAGGGTGGGGCTGCATGAAACTTTAAAAAAAGGGAAACAAAAGGCCAAAATGATGCGTTTTGATAAATTGGGAATTAGGATTTCAATTTCTTAGACTCGTGGACTCCCACAAAACTCACGATTTTACTCAATCTTGCACGAGTCAGTCTGATTCTACCTGAGTTTGAGAGGGTCCAAATTTCCAATCACTTAACACGATTTTTACATGTAAAACGTAGAAACGTATGATTCTACGAGTTAAAACTCCAATTTGACAACTATGTATATATACAATTATATTTTATTATGGCTACTATGCCTGCCATAACCCATTATAGTGTCCACTTTAACCTTGATAACATTTTGAGTTCGTCATAATAACTC
This sequence comes from Clitoria ternatea, assembly GCA_037962975.1. Lineage (NCBI taxonomy): Eukaryota > Viridiplantae > Streptophyta > Magnoliopsida > Fabales > Fabaceae > Clitoria > Clitoria ternatea. The sequence continues at coordinate 114,310,960 of CM075674.1, read as the reverse complement.
ACAACCACTATTTAATAACACTGAAAATTATCCATAACCTTAAAGGGTAAATTTTAAATAATTCCATGTGAAACGTTTAAAAACTCAAATACTTTCAAATTTGTTTTTATTTCATAAAATATTTAGCATAATATAAATATTTTTCAAATTAAGATTGTGTAAACAAGGGTACCTACTACTCTAGTGATATCCAATAACCCATCTCAAAAACTAATCCATGAGTAAAGGGTTGCCACAAGCAAAGGCAAGGTTATCATAATCAAAATTCTACCTAGAATTGTTAACCAAAAGCTAATCCATGCACATGTCTAATAGGCATGACATGATGAAGGTCGCCAAAGCTGATGGGAGGTTCAAAGGAGCAGTCATTGCACTGGGTATTCACATTAAGAAGGTTAGGGATGAAGTCACAAATGCAATATTAGGTTAGCTGTTTTTTTTTTTAATTTTAATTCCCTTTTTGAAATGATGTCATTTAGGGTGAATTTAGGATCCCCCAAAAAAATACTAGAATTAATAGTCTGTAGAATCTTATGATTCTACATGATTCTAGTGAGTTTACCAATGAACCCAGCAATTCTATCTTTAAACCATTCTACCATTGATTTAACTCAAAATCAGAGGTAGACTCATAAAATTGGACCAAATCTCCTAGTTAAATCTCAGTTTTAACAACCAAGGCCACAAGCCTTATAAAGAGTACACAAGTGTCATATTCCTAACTGATGCAAAACATCTTAACACACCTCACTCATGTCCATGACTGGACATCTAGGGCATAAAACTCATTGACTAGATATCTATAAGTTGGCCTAACATTCAAGACTAATCAAACTTTAATATCATATTAAAAATGATGGATCTAACTCACCCTCATAAGCTAACTCATGAGTTAAGATTGTCACACAACCTTATAAGGACTATAGGGGTCATATTTCTAACCAATATGGAATATCTTGACTGGTTAAAATAGGAGAAATCAAAAGGCATTACTTGAATGCTACTATAAGCACATGTAAAGAAATGACAAAAAAATAAGTTGTATTTTCTAGAGAATTGAGTGTTCCTATTGTAATGGTAATGCATGGAGTAGACTCTTAAGTTGGTCATTAAAATTATATGAATCAAGCATGTAGTAGTCCCAAAGATTATAAAACACAATAATTTTAATCTTTTTGTACTTTATTTTTCATTATCATTTTATACTTTCAAAAACTAAATGGAATGTAATTTTGTGAAGTTAGAGACCAAATTGAGCTTTAAAAATTTCAAAACTAAAATGTCTAACTTGTACAATCAAAAGGTCTATTCCATAATACACAATTACTTAACAAGGTGAACATTGGACCTTTGCATCTTAACATCCATCACATTCACATGCTTCTCCAATCGTTCCATTATTTAGTTCATCCTCCTCATTGCCATTTGACATGTTGAACCAAATCATTAAATTAAAGAAATTAAAAAAAAAAATTGTCATCAGATCAAAGGGTGAATAAGCTAAATTATGTTCAAAGTAAGAAAACTATTTGTTAAACCAGTTTTCTATACAAAGACAAGAATTTCCCCTAATCACAAGTTTTGAAACACCAAAAGCAATAAATTGTCACCTTAATTCCATTCCTCAGATCTTTCAAAACCACATAACATTGCAACTATGACATCCTAAAACCAAATTGAATCTAATACAAAATCAACAGAGACATAACTACATAATACAAAACCAAGTCTATCAAGAATTTAATCATTAATAAAGATTATATGAATAATTGATTATAAATATAACACATTAGAATTATAATTGCTTATTTGAAATAAGTTATATAACCCCACTTAGTGGGATAAGGCTTAGTTGGTTTTGTTGTATTCGAAATTAGTTGTATAGATTTAAATTGGCTAATCCAAAAAGTATTTTAAATTTTATATTTTGCTTAGATTATCTAAAATAATTCATTTTTATGTAAAAAAATGTACAAAATAATTTGAATTTAAATTAATCATGGGAGGGGAGGGGGTAAAAAAAACAAAAGTTAACAAAAAAACTTGATAGCCTTTATAAATAATCTCCAAAATCTAACTTGTAGACTATTTTTTTTTCTTTATAAACATAATAATTGAAAATTATGTTAGCCAACAGAAAAGTAAGTAAAAGCTAGAACCAAATCAATAGTAATATGCCATACCTCTAGTTTGTCCTCACTAGACCTATGATTTATAGGAAGTGTGCGAAATTCCTCTGTCAAACGAAAGCACTCCCCAACATTTTCAGGGGAGACAAAATCCAATGCAACCTTAATACATGACTGCAAAAGCAGTCAAGTCACAAAAAGTTGATGGTTAGCAATTTGACAATAGAATCAAACCTCCAAAGGTTTACTCTAATGAAATTACATAAAAATAATGAAATTACAAAAAAAAGCACATGCTTCACTCAAATGAATCAGTAATTCTCACTCCCTACAATTGCTAACTGCTAAGGAAGGACCTACGCCGAATTTAAGGTAGTAGGCGAAGACAATATAGCAGTATATCAGAGCCATTTTAAAAATAATGAAATAATGAGAATTTATACACTTTTAGGCAAACAAGGAACATCATGCAAGTACCTACAATAAAGATGAAATAGATTACACATATGTGTGTTTTACCTTGAGATTTCTGACTTGGTGAGGACAACCGGTTGGGATAAAAACAGCATCTCCTAGCCTCTGAATAAAAGTCCAGGGCTCAATTCCTGCAAGAAAATACAAAACTGTTAATATGGACATACAATTCAAACCCTCCCCCAATCAAATAAGAAAATTTGTGTCTACTAACCATACTCCTCCTTAAGCTTCCTCTTATGCTCCATGGTCAGATAGAAGGTCTGGTCATGGATCGGGTGAATAACCTACATTACCAAAGGATATGCCCATTCAAGAAAAAAAAAATGTTCTTGACAAGTGGAGGGACCATCAGATTGATGAATTAGTTATGTACAATAGTTATCATCTTATGAGTCAAAACTTCAAAATTTCCAAAGCAAAAAATATAGTGCATTTATTTAAAAAATCGATGTTTTTGTCAGCCGTTGATTACAGAACGAAGCAGTAGCATCTACTTGTCTCCAATCATATATAATGTCTCAATATGAATGATCACATGAAATCAGATTTTCATTTCTAAATAAATTATTCACAAGTCACAACTACTCTTTATCAGCAGGTAGATCCTTCACCAGATCTTCTGTGACATGTATAATGAAATTTCTATCAGAAGAAAATATGGCATTGGGAAAATGTCAATGAAAAATAAGTGCAAACCTCCAAACAAAAGAAATATAATGGAAGTAATAAGAGTATGTTCTGAACAGAAAAATTATTTGGTTAGAACTAAGCATTATTAATGAATCAAGTTGACAAGGACTATCCAAAGTTCAGACAAATAATGGAAAATCAATCTAATTCACCTGCTTCAAAGGACAGCAATAGACATGTCTGAACTCTCTGAAATGCTTCTTCAGATATTCCTGCAATTTAGGTACATCCTGTCTTCTAAAAATATCCCAGAGTGCACCTTCTGAAGCATCCTTCCCAAACAACAAGTCATTTCCTTGTTTTATTTTAGCTTTGTCATCCTCTTTGAGCTCTGACCCACATGAATAACCATTCTCATTAACAAGGGCAACATCATTACTACCAGAGGGTTGCTCATCTTCTTTCCCATCACATAATCCACCTTCATGTTCCATGAATTGAACATCGTTTTGCTTCTCCAAGTCATTTATGATATAAGATGAACTATTGTGCATGTTAACATTATCTTCTCCATGCTGATCACCACCAAGCAGCTCCTCTTTGTCTTGCTCAAGGTGCTTTGGTTTCAACTTCTCAATGGCGGCAAGGACCTTAGATTTCCATGGCACTTCAGCAATATGAGTCAACACATTTACCTAACACAGCCAAATTTTCATTTTAAAAAAAGAGTAAGCAAGAAATACAAGACACCTAACACAGCCAATTTCTTCATTAATGAGTAAGCACTTGGCCAGATAAGCAAGAAATACAAGACACCAACAAATAGTTTATCAGGAAAAGGTATGCAAGAATACTTTTTCTAGAAGCATCATTCACTTCAAATCTTCAAAAATACATGAGTGATGATGCCACCAATCATGACAAGAATATCAATACTTATCAATCAATCAATAAACCAGAACAATAACATATCAAATACAGAAGCAGAGTCTACAAATTGAAGTCTGAAGACAATTCACAGAACAAAAAAAACTGACATGGACTTGAAGCAACGATCTGATCATAAGAAACAGAACAGAGAAATGCAATGCCTTATCAAACACAACAATTTATACATGCAACAAACTATGAACTTTCCAATATTCAAAAATAACAACCTAAAGTTCAAAAAAATCAGAAGAAATCCTAGGAAATAATAGGCCATGAAAGAAATAGGTAAAAGAGCATACTGCATCAGACATATCACAATGGAGCTTAGTCACAGAATCACCACGCCCAAGCTCCTGAGGAAATCCATAAGCAATATATGTCTTTGGCCCCATGTCAGGCTTTAGACAATCGTTAGGCAACTTCACAGCAACATTAAGAGCACCTGTTAGAGGATCTGTGTACTCCTTGTACGGCAACGAAGATATAAACTCAGCACAATGACGAGGTAGACGTTCCTCAAATAAATTAGAAGAAGGCCAATCTTTTAATTTCAAAATCTGAGGCCAATGACACCAATCCTCACGACCATCTGTATACCCAGTAAAGAACTGATGGATATTAATCTCTCCCTGCATTTTTGCAGAAATCACCACAACAGAATATGTAAGTAAATTAGTAATCCGTAATAAATAACAAAAACAGTAAAGTAAAGCAGATACTCTAGTCCAAATACAAAATGGAAAGACAGAACGCAAGTACAGCTTGATCATAATATTCTCAACCAAAGCAAGAAAGCTTTAAAATAAGTACACTTTAACCCAACACCAGTTAGCCTAAGAAGCAGACAAAGTTATCAATAGGAAATAGAATGCAAATGATGCAAGGGGATCAAGAAAGGAGCTGGGAAGTCTCAACTAGAATAACAGATAGGGACAACAGATAGCAAGAAATTGAGTTAAATTTCTAAGATAAGACATGGAGCAAAACCTAGGACTAAGAAGATGAATATGATAATTGGTGGTGGTGATGATGATGATGATGGTAGCAGAAGAAATCTATCACAATAGACATTTTTCTAACAATGCTGGGACAGACAGTGTAAAGCAAGCTACAAGGGCCAAGACAGCGGCTAGCACTAGGCCATTGAAGTGGCCTTAGGTCTCTCAATGTTACTAGGCCCCTTTTTTTTGGTTGCTAACTAAAAGTCAATATCATGCAAATATTTCATGCCTTGTGGTATATAATCATGAAGAATCCGAACATAAATATTTGACATTATCTCAATTTTCTAACAGTAGAATTAAGACATTAATTATTACATAAATTATAATTGATGTTGTATAATGGTAATTTATTTATTATTTGTAATCATTGTTATTATTTATTTCACTTTCCAATATTATCCAAGAATCATATTTTCAAATTTTATTTCTCCATCTTATTACTCTTTCTCATTCTTTTTTTCTTCATAAGCATAAGAATCAAAACCAATAAAAAAATCAAGAGACCAAAACAAAAAATTGATCAAAATACAAAAATCAAAAACATATTTAACTCTAAAACTATTTATTTATAGTATACTAACACTCTTTATATATTTTGCCTAAGATCCCAAATTTTCTAGACACAGCCATGACAAGGGCTTAAAGTTTGTAGCTAACATACAAACTACACTCAGAAAAGTGGCTTCTAACATGTGTTTTGGTTGACCCAGACAGCAGAACATCTAGAAACTGTTTCTTACAGCAAAACTATCCACCAAAATAATTGTAATTTTTCAGTAATTTCCTAAACCCTAAAACCTAAATATTCCTTGGACATTTGGTTCTGATAAGTCCATGGAATTCAGAAAATTGACAAAAATAACTGAAAGTCCTCCAAATCCAGAGAGAGGAAAGGTAATCAATTCAGGAAACATGTAAGGAATTCAACACTGAAAAAATTTGCCGCAATAGAAGTATTCCCAAACTGACATTTTCTGACAAAGTGGAACTAATTTAAAAAAAACACCAATATTAAATAATTTAAACGTATGCCTCAAGGGAATGAAGGCTAACAAAGGAAATTGTGCAATATGACCTTCAAAGTTCAAGAAAATTCAAGATTGAAAAATTAAACAAACCTCACACCAATCTAAGCAATCAATTGCCTTCACATCCAAATGTTGACCATGCTTAGTATTAGTTATCTGACGGCATGCACGCCACATGACAAGTGGTTCCCAACTCAGACCAGATGTACATTCAAGAACATTGCTGACAATGACAGGCTCCCCCTTTTCCCAATGACATTGAAAATGCCTTAAATCCCCATGCTGTAGATCCACAGCCCTAGGACAGTATAAATAGTTATCACTGGAATCTTCACGAGAAGCAGCCTTCCTCGTGTTACTATATTTATCATCTGTGTTTCCATTAAGCTTCAAACATGAACAGAAGTTGCCTGGGTTATGAACTTCATCTTGAAGCGTGTATGCTTGTGCTAGCTCTTTAGCTTTATGTACTAACTCAGTGATAAAATGTTGACCTAATATGCTTCTCAGCTCAAGAAAACCATGGTCACATCCATCATTGACTTTTGGACAAGGAATGCTACCATTACTTTCAGCATGCCACCCAGATCTTGACCATTCACGGACCTCAGGCTTAACATCAGCATTTGATGCATTTGGTCCAGTCCCTCTCTCTTCTTTTTCAGCATGCAAGTAGCCACAACCTCGATTGACAAACTCAAACTCAATTGGATCTGCACCACCAAGAAGCTGCCCACTACGAAGTTCATGGCAACAAATGAGACAAAGGTCGAAAGTGCATGTTGTACAGCTTCTATGGTAATCAAATATTGATGTTTTGCAGTTGTCACTGCCAAAAAAGAGTGATAAGTTAACAAAGAAAGAATATGAGGAAAACTGGAAAAATAAAGGTAAGAAATCAGGTCAATCCCAACCAGTAGATGCGCTCTCCTATAGAGTACTCTGTTTCTACTATCTTTAGCTCTGAGATTGAGAGCCCTGTGGTTCACATTCCAAACACAAGTTATACAGTGAAAATACACACAGGCAACCTCAACTGAGACCCCTGAAGGAAAGAATACCTTGTCTCTTAGCTTCTATCTCTTGCTCAATCTTCTGTTCTTCATCCAACTGTTTTACATATGGAAGAAGCGCTTGCAGCAAATGCATAGAGAATTCATCCTTCTTCTGTGTGTTATTTCTTGTTTCTTCCTTCATTTCCTACAGTAAACAAAATGGTAGGATAACAAAAATATTAGAATACAGAAAATCACATATAAAGCCAATCCAAAAGAGGGAAAGAACTAACATTGATAAGTTCATCAGATCGCAAGCATGCTTTGCAGTTGCAATTACCACGGCACACAGGACAAGCCTCGGCAACATCATCCTCTTTCAAACGAGGATACCTAAACAGGACACAGTAAAAACATCAAGGATTGACAACATTAGTCAGGTTATTGTCATTCAACTCCCCTCCCAACTTGCAATAACTTGTGAGGGCATTGCTCTTGCAATTGTTTCCTATAAATTATGGTTGTTTTCCTCCCTAACGTAAGAAATAGCAAACTAAATACAGCATGCCCAATTTCTTGAAATTTCCCACACAAATTATTAGAACATGTGTAAACAACTGAACGTTACATGCATATATTGGTTTGCTTTTCAATTCTGTCCAATGATCACTTAATATCTTGCATTGGAACACAATATATGTTAGGATGAAACAAAGGCAGGATTTGTATCCGGCAATGCGTAGGCAGATAGGGTCACATGAAAAGAAGAAAAGTAAAAGAAAAGGGAAAGAGAGGGAAAGCTATACCAAGCTTTTAAACAGGGTATACAATATCTTTTCCGCTTACAAAGCGTACACCTGACAACCCGACCTTTATCATTTCTCTGACATTGATGGCACATGTTAGACTCCTCCTCAATCCACTGTTAATTGAGAAACATGAACATGACATCATACACAAGCTAAAATCATATTCATAAACTAAAAAAAGATTCATCTATATAGAAATTTAAAGAGCGATGAATAAACAGAGAAAGCATGTAACCTTGGTATATTCCTTGTTTACTTTTGGCTCCCCTTGCATATTAGAATTATTTGTATCATTATTATTACTGTCTTTACGAGCCCTAAGACGTCGACTTCTCTGAGTTTCACTTCCAGAAGAATCCACAAGCATTTCAAACTCACCATCGTATTTCTTGACCACCTTCCTTCTTCTCCTGGGTCTCTTTTCAGAATCCTCGTTATTTTCATCCTCAAGGCGGTTATCATCGTCTGCAGCGTCTCTATTGTTTTCTTTCTCCCTCTTGACACAATCTAATAGATTCATGTTCTTCTCCTTCTCCTCTTTCAAGGCCTCTTTCTCCGCTTTACTTTTCCTACCGCGCCTCTTCTTCATGACGACTTCCTTAACAGAAGAAGAACCCCCTTCCGCGACATCATTGTTTTCCCCGAGGTTGGTGGTTGCGGGTGCTTCAACGACAAGATTGGCATCTCCAACGTCCGAAGGTTGATGAATGGGGTTAGCATCAGGGTCCACCACTGTGCCTGTGCCTGTGTTCACTTGCGGATTCTTCTTCCTTCCGTGTGCCATGGAAAGTTCCAATTGTTGGTGTTGTGTATTGGCAGAGTGGGAATGGTGAGAGAATTAGAGAAAAGGTTCAGCAAATTGCGAAACCCTAATTATAAATAATGGTTCCTGGGTTGTGTCTTGTTATTTGAAACGCGACACGTAGGGGGTGGGGGAAAATAATTAAGGAAAGTGGAGGGAGGGTTTTCAAATCTGGCGCCAGTATCAAGAGGGAGAGAGAGTTCAGTTTGAAGTGAACTCTCTATGACAGGTTCAATTAATAATTATTAAGTGGTGAAATTAAAAAGGACAAGAATCGAAGGTCTTTGGGTTTGGGGTGATGTCTGAACGAATCTAATTGCTTTACTGGGTTCTGACGAGCAAGTGTGCGGTTGATTCAATGCTGTGGGCTTCAAACCGTGGATTGGTCAGTCTGGTGTTTTTCAATTTTCAATAAGTTTTTATCTAATCCATTGTATTTTAAAAAGTTCAATTTAATCTTATACGCTAATGATTTTAAGTTAGTTTTTTGGACAAGAATAAATTAGACTAACAAATAAATTATAAATATAACACAATAGATGACGTTGTTTTGTTATTTGGAAACATGATTTCATCCTTCTTTCTTAGATTAAAGGTTATTGCGAAGGGAAGTAGATTGTGAGAATTTGGGTGTGAATGTAGGATAGTTATGTTAATATAATATATTTATATTAGATTTTATTGTTAATAAAATATGTTATGTTATATTATATTGTATCGTAAATATATATATTATAAAAAATAGGAGGGATTCACTTAGTCAAGGAGCAATTACTCTTATTTCATTTTATAATTTACAATAAAATATAAATTAAATCAATTCAATTATAAAATTATATCATAAGAATTGTGTATACAGACATTGTTATTAAGTGACTAAAACAGTTAATTTAATTGATTCAAATCAGAAGGGCTTTGTATGGTAATATGAATTTGGCATTCCAGGGGTCTGTATTCATCAAGGAAAGAGAGGACCAATCTTTTTCTGACAATCTTAGTTGTGAAATATTGGTAATTGCATTACCTTGGAGAATGGCTTCGACAGTGACCCTTTTGCTTTCATTGGTCTAGTGAAGCATGCCCCCAAGATGCAACTGTAGCAGGATAGACGCTTCGTGTTGTCCTTCTTTATATATATAATGTAGTGTTTGACTTATTTCCTGCCTAGACAATTCTTGGGTGATAGTTAAAATTCAATTATTGACTTAGATTATTACATCGGGTTATTCATTTTTTATTTGACCCTATTGACATATTTTAACCTACGTTATTACATTGGGATGTAGGGTAAAAAAAGGAAACAAGGTCGCATTAAATGTGTCTAAAAAGGAAAAACTCAAAGTGTTTTCCCATCTAAACAATTACAACTTTATATATAATATACAAGATTATACACTGAGAGACGTACGTGTGTGTCTATATATATATATATATACTAGGGTGTTTGTGTTTTAGTTTTGTTTTGAATTAACAAATCATATAATAAAAAGTGTCGTTTGATTAGGTTTCGTCAAAATAAAATAAAAAAATCTAACTGAATTACTGTGGTTTAGGTTGGTTTGATCTGCGATTTTAAACTTCTGTTTTAAATATTAAAAACACTTATGAATGTAATAAATAAAATTATATAGTTAATCTTAAAAGTTGTGAGAAATAAAAAAAATGTGGTTACATATTTTAGTCATTTATATTTCGTGTTTGTTTCACTTTAGACCCTTTTGTCAACTAGGTTCTTTGTATTTTAAACTAATTCCAGTTAGGTTATCTATGTTACTTTCTATCCAACTTTGTTAACGGAGTGCGCACATGACACCCCCAACATTCTCAACCCTTCATCCACACCTTTACCATTCACCATTCATCCTCCATTGTGATTTTGAATCACCACGCAAAGCCTTTCTTCGAACCATGGACATAGCCTTCAACATAGAAAATTTGTCTTCGCATAAAGCCCTTATTCAAAACCATTGTCTCTCATCCCTTTGGTTACCCTTTTATCGAGTCTTGATATTGTCCTACCTCTCTATGTGCACTTCACTCATTCTTATCTTTGTGAACAATTGGACCAGGGTTATAAAATCTAAAAACTTGTTATGAGATATGGAACTTTGGTTTAGGTTGTTGATATTGGAATTTCAAATTCAGGGGTTTTCACGTTCTAAATGTTATAATTAGAATGTGAGGCTGTAATTTATGTTATTAAAATTGAAATATGAAATTTAGGGGTTTTCATGTTTTGGAGGCCATGAGTTAATGGTGATTTGGCAGAGGCTATGGGTGGTGATTTGGTGGAGGTTGCGAGGTAAGGGGGAAGGTGGTGGTTGAAGTGGTTGTAGCCAACAATTGTTGTTAGTTGGGGAGTGTAAAGGGTGTCATGTGTGCATTCTAATAACAGGGTTAGATGGAAAATAACGAATGAGATCTAGCTGAAACTAGTTTGAAATATAAAGGACCTAATCGACAAAAAAAACTTAGGGGTCTAAAGTGTAACAAACACAAAACATAATGGACTGAAACAAGTATTTGGCCAAAAAATGTAGTTAATCTTTCTACTATATTTTACAAACAATTTATTTGTCCATATGGTACTTTATTTTTATAATTTATATGTTATATTTATATAAAAGATTCATAACAACACCTACTTTAGGCTCTTTTATATATCTTAGATCCAACAAACTCATACACAAATGAAACATGTTCATTAATTAAATTATAGTATTACTTTAAGACACGAGTAATATAGAAATGAAAAAATATAGTTGGCTACAACTCAATTTGGTTTGGTTTGATTTTGGGATCAGGAATTGCAAGTTGAATCAGATCATGTTTGGAGGTGTAACTTTTTACAGTTGTAGTTGATGCAATTAATTATTTACTCAACTAGTTCAGTTTTGTTATTGGTCGCAGCCAATTATGTGTGTATGTATATATGTATGTTTAAATAGTATGATTGGATTTAGCAACCCCATTTGGGTTCAAGTTGAGTATGACCGTTCTAGGTGATGAAGTTCTTCCAATCAAGTTTCAACACAACTGTGGTAACACTTCAACTTAAGACTCTTGGAGGTTAACCTATAACAACCCTTTTTACAATAGTTGAAATACACGTTCAGTATATGGAAAGAAAATAGAGTATTACAATATTTGTATATTTATTTTGTAAGTCATATAAACTCTAAGTGTTAACACCCGTCATACAAAATTTCTAAGTCCATCCTTAGGTGTGACGACATATATTGTCTTGATGGATGATTAAATATGTTAGGATTAGTTTATTTGGTTTAAGGAAAAAGTGATGAGAGGAATTGTGAAGGAAAAGATAGAATGGAAATGAAAATTTATCTATTATTTGTTTGAAAGAAAAAATAAAAAGAAAGCAATAGGATCCAAGGGAATTAATTCCTTCATAAGATGGTTGGCAGTAGAAGGAAATATGATCAGATTATTGATTAATAAGCACTAATAATTTAACATAATTTATTAAAAGTTCTAAAAATAATATTAAGATTTACTATAATAAAAATATTTTGTATATAAAAAATTTAATTTATTTCATATAAAGTAATTTGTTTCCATCAATATTCTTTCCATCATTCCACATGATAAAACATTCATTTTTCCTCCCTTAGTTTCTATTTTTATCAACCTAAATAACATACATCTTATTTTCACCCTATTTATTTCCTTCATAAGTTATTCCATTTCTCCATCCAAATGAATCATTAGAGAGACAAAGACCAATTTAACTAATGCATAAATATATTACAAATAAAAATATACGCATATAGGCTCTGGCTTTTCATTTTCTATATATATATATATATATATATATATATATATATATATATATATATATATATATATAGGCACACACATGTGTTAACTCAAAACATAATAGGTGAGGGTTGCTCTATTCTTAAGACGAGAACTTTCAGAGCGTTCATTCCATCAACCCCATCTAAAGGAGGCTCCTTCCTTTCATGAGAGTTTTCTCCCCTATATTAAGTGAGCATTCTCTTAAACTTTTGGTGAGTTCTATTTTTATTTCCATTATTTGTTCATTTTGAGTTTTCTTTTTCTTTTTCGTCTCCTTGATTTGTCCAGCCACCACCACCTTTACCCTAGTTAACCAACACACACCATTATCCTTTACCACCACCACCTTTTGTCATCGAGTTCTAGGCCACTTGCCACATTCGATGTTGCCCACCTTCACCATTGTGTTACGTTGTTTACCTCCATCATTGTCTGTCTCTCCATTGTGTGTCTTGCCAGTGGCTTCCACCACCACCGCTCCCCGCCCGCTGCTAAGTCATGTCACCTACCTCTACTGTAACGCCCTCTGTTACATTTAAATAAATTATAAAAAAAAATTGTAAATTTTTTTACTAAAAATATAATCGTTAAAAAGAAACCATCAGAATAAATCACATACAATATTTATGAAATACCTTATAAATATCATTAAAAATTTATAAAGTAATTTTCAATTCTTCCAAAGAAAATAAATATTAAACATTATTAGAAAGAGAGGAAACTCCATAGCCCAATAGCAATTACTTAATGATATTATTTATTCATTGGACCACGGTATTCATATCGAGCTCCCTTTCTAGAACGTGCTATATTTACTGGCTGGATTCTTATCTTTCTGATCTGTCCTGAACCGGGGTCAAGAGATCCGGTGTCAGGTCAGTCACGAATAGTAAGATGATTACGTCTCTGAAGACCGATTATATGAGTATCCGATTTACATATCCGATGTCTCTGTATGATGAGAGCGGATTGGGCGTCCTGGAGGTCCTTCACACCGTCCTTACGCGTTGATGTGGGCGAAAGGTGGTATCACCTGCAAAGATTCTCCGACGCTCAAGTCAGTGGTGATATTCCCCGTGAGGAATGTTTTCAGAGAGTAATTATAAGTTGATAGAGTCAAAAGATCCCTCCCTTCAGTGATGAAGAGAGTTCATATACCTGATTGACTCGATATTCGAGGATCCGTTAGTGGGGAACCACTAACCTCCAATAACTGTAACACCCTCTGTTATACCTTAATAAATTCTAGAAAAATTCGTATATTTTGTTTTTTTTTTTACTAAAGATATGATTGTTAAAAAGAAACTATCGGAATAAATTATATACATTATTTCTGAAATACCTCACAAATATTATTAAAACTTTATAAAGTATTTGTACATTCATCCGAAGAAAATAAACATTAAACATTATAAGAAAGAGAGGAAACTCCATGGCCCAGAAGCAGTTACTTATTAACATTATTTATTCATTGGACCACGGTATTCATACCGAGCTCCCTTTCTAGAACGTGCTATATCTACTGCTGAAATTCTTCGATCCTTCCTTCTGAACCATCAATTTAGAATATATGAAACAAAAACACGGAGAAAGGAGTGAGAAACAGAATATAATATTTCCGAATAAGACATAAGCAACAAAGGGTTTTCACAACCAATACATAATAATGTCAATCACAATCACATACACAATCAATTATGAATGCATGAATGTTATGCAATATCTTCATCATAACTTATCTATATATGTGGGCCCTTAAATTTTAATTTGCACTGGGCCAACCAGGAGTTTACACTGTTCCATAAGTCCGGATAATAATAATATGAACAGCTCAACTGGCATGGAAACACTTAGAGACTAGTCAGATTGAGAAAGTTTTTATTGTGAAAGTACCCGACACTAGGGAGCTACCCCAGGTCCCCTGAAGCACCCTTTCACACTCTCTCATCCCAAGGCTCGTAAATAAGCCTCCTCTAATGTATCCTCGGTTTCTATAATCCGTCCCCAGACAATATTATTTCATTTCACTTTCATTATCCATGATGCATGAACTACTCGCGTATTGAGTTGGTTAAGGCTTTTAGAAACTCAATTATTAAATCCCTTAAAGGTTTACAATATCATTTCAATAAACTGTACATTTTCTCAGTTCTCTGAATTTCTATCCCACAGAAATAAATTTGGTACAGTTTTTGAATCTCACTGAAATTGAGTTTCTAAGCCTTAAATATCTAAAAACTTTATCATATAAAACTTTACATAATCTTTCTCAAATTAAATCTTAACAAAATCAAATTTAGGAATCTCAATTATTTCCAAATATATTTAGTTATTAAGTTGGAAAAAATAAAACAATTTTCTTTCAAAAAAAATTTTGTTTTATTAAAAGAGAATAATTATTAACCAAAAATACTTAAAATTATAAAATTTTTCTTTAACTCAAGATTTAATTAAATAAATTCTCATAAAATATTTTCTTTCTAAAATAAATACTAATTTTTATTTTTATTTTTCTAAATATTGTAAATAAAGTTAATAAAAATAATTTCTAAGAAGAAATAAAAGATAATAAAATTTAAAGAGTAAGGTAAGAAATTCTTACTGAATTTTAGCTTTCCGTCATGCTCGCTATATGCTCAAACTCCACATTACAATATCATCAATCAAAATTAAACAATATCAATCATAACTAAATATCATCAATCAATCAATCATAATCAAATCATAATCAAATCAATTAAATATCATTAATACATATCATAATACAAAATTTAATGATTATTAATATAGTCAATTTTAGTCCTTTTGGTCAATTCCTCGCATAGGTATATGTAAGTCCATATAATTCAGTCCTTGCATAGGTATAGTTCAGTCCATATGGGTCATAATGGTCCAAGTCCTTGCATAGGTATAGTCCAGTCCATATAGGTCATAATGGTCCGAGTCTTTGCATAGGTATGTTAGAGTTAGTTAAACCGGATATTTAATTTAAAATTTATTATAAATTTTAAGTTAAAAAGTTAATATTTTAAAATAATAATATTATCAGATTTAAAAGGAGTAGGGGACTCCTCCCATTATTCTTATGTCTTTTCATATTATACTCTTATCTCACTCCCCCTTACCTTGAATTGTTACCCAAAATGGATTTGCTTTGCGCCTCCGATTTCTAAAAAATATTAATACCAATCTTATTTCAGTATAAGCATAAGACGAAGATTAAGATTACTACTTAAAACAGAAATGGTAAATTTTGAATAGTGAATAGTGAATAGTAAATCGTGAATAGTAACAATAAATAGTAAAACGTGAATAGTAACAGTAAATAGTAAAACGTGAATAGTAACAGTAAATAGTAAAACGTGAATAGTAACGGTAAATAGTAAATCGTGAATAGTAACGGTAAATAGTAACAGTAAATAGTAATTTACTATTTGAATAGTAATTTACTATTGAAATAGTAATTTACTATTGAAATAGTGTTTACTATGCAGAATAGTAACTTAAAATAATATTATTTTCAGTATAATAACAGATTTCTAAAAACGATATGAAAATAACCCAAAAAATATAAAAGAGAAGTATTCTTACCTTAGGATTTTGGCAGAACCTTCTCTCCAAAAACTTTTCTTCTCTCTCTCACTTCCACCACTATCTCACTAGCACTACTATATTAAGAAAACTTAATCTGAAATTGTGAATTCTAAAGAAGAAATCCTTCGGTATTTATAGGAAAAAATTTTACTATGCATTTCATTATTTTAATATAAAAGTACTATGCATTTTTGAATTTTTTATTCCAGGTTACTGTGCGTCTTTTGAAAATTTCATACATGCACAGTGATTTGCATAGTAATTGTCGGCAAAATTATTAAGTCAAATAGTAACCCTTCACTCGGTATATTTTAAATATTCAAAATGAGTCCTTTTTGAAATTTAGAGATATTATATCAGTCCCTACTAATTTTATAATAAGTAATATAAAGTTGAAATTTTAAAAATCTAAAATTTTCTGTTAATAAAAATTTATTGATACGTTTCTAATTTTTTAACGATTGGAAAAAATCAAGATTTTTCTCAAACCGATAATTTTTAGATAAGTCTACTTGAAATGGATTTTAGAAAATTTTTTTATAATTTCAATTCACTTTCTTGTAAATATTTTTAATTTAAGTCACTTATATGAATTTAAAATTATTTAAAAAATATTATTTTTATTAAAAAATTCCAAAATTCCAAAAAATTCCAAAAAATCATAAATAATACGTAGATTAAAAAGTTCTAAAGAACCATAATTTAATTCCTTCAAAATTTTAATATAAAAATAAAAATAGGGGTGTTACAACTCTACTCCCCTTAGAAAATTTCGTCCTCGAAATTTACATAATCAGTAAAACAAATGAGGATGAGACTCTTTCATCTCAGTTTCTAGTTCCCATGTAGCATCTTCTCCTCTCGTTTCACTCCAAATAACCTTTACAAGCGGAATTGTCTTGTCTCTTAATTGTTTTATTCTTCTGTCACTTATTCTAACAGGTGGTGCATCATATGTAAGATTATCTTTAACTTGTATGACATCAGGTTCAATAACATGTGTAGGATCAGATATATACTTTCGCAAGTTTGACACATGAAAAACATTATGGATATTAGAAAGAAAAGGTGGTAATGCTATTTGGTAGGCAAGGAGACTAACTTTATGAATTATTTGGTATGGACCGATAAATCTAGGAGTTAGTTTTCGAGATTTCATTGCCCGACCGACCCCAGTCATAGGTGTGACTTTCAAGAATACATGATCGCCTTCTTGAAATTCGAGCGGCTTTCTTCTTTTGTCATAGTAACTTTTCTGCCTGCTCTGTGTTGCCTTCATCTTTTCCTGAACTATTTTGATTTTATCCGTGGTTTGTTGTACCAACTCTGGTCCTAGCATCAAGTTTTCACCAGTCTCAAACCAACATAGCGGGGTCCTACATTTTCTTCCATATAATGCTTCAAAAGGTGCCATGCCAATGCTAGCATGGAAACTGTTGTTGTAGGTAAACTCCACATATGGTAAGAATTGATTCCAACTTCCTTTATGCTCTAACACACAAGCTCGTAACAAGTCTTCTAGAGATTGGATTGTTCTTTCTGATTGTCCATCCGTCTGAGGATGATATGCTGAACTCAGACGCAGTCTTGTTCCCAAAGCCTTGTGCAAGCTCTTCCAGAATTGTGATGTAAAGCGAGGGTCCCGATCAGAAATGATACTTGAAGGAATTCCATGCAATCTCACAATCTCCTCGATGTATAATTTTGCCAGCTTCTCCATAGAGTAACGAATATTGATGGGAATAAAGTGGGCAGACTTTGTTAGTCTATCAACTATTACCCATATCGAATCATGTCCTAATGGAGTTTTGGGTAAAGAAGTCACAAAATCCATGGTAATGCTATCCCATTTCCATTCTGGTATTTCCATTGATTGTAGCATTCCAGGAGGTTTTTGGTGTTCCACTTTAACCTTCTGGCAAATTAGACATGCAGCCACATACTCTGCCACCGCTTTCTTCATTCCAGGCCACCAAAATAACTTCTTCAAATCTTGATACATTTTAGTAGCTCCGGGATGAATGCTCATATAACTTTTATGGCCTTCTTCTAGAATTGCTTTCCTCAACTCCTCTTTGTCAGGGATACACACTCGATCCTTATATCTCAATAATTGGTCGTTTCCCACATTGAACTCGACTTCTTTTCCTTGTTTCAAGAGTTCTTTCTTCTCTTGCAGGAATTCATCCTCTCGTTGAGCCTCTAAAACTTGCCTCAGGAATTCATTTGTCACTTGCAACGCTCCTAATCTGTAGCTGTTAGCATTAACCTTTACTGCTAGGTTAAGATCTCTGAAGTTCTCTATCAATTCCAACTCTTTAATCATCATTGTGGATGCATGTAGAGACTTTCGACTTAAAGCATCAGCTACTACGTTCGCTTTTCCAGGATGGTATTGTAACTCAAAGTCGTAGTCCTTTAAGAACTCCATCCATCTCCGTTGCCTCATGTTTAACTCCTTTTGATCGAATAAATACTTGAGACTCTTATGATCGCTAAACACATCGAATGTTGCACCATATAGATAATGCCTCCAAATCTTTAAGGCAAAAACTACAGCGGCTAACTCTAAGTCATGGGTAGGGTAGTTAATCTCATGTTGCCTTAATTGACGTGACGCATAGGCTACAACCTTCTTGTCTTGCATGAGTACACTTCCTAGTCCTTGTTTAGACGCATCACAGTAAACTTCAAAACTTCGATGTGGATCAGGGAGTACTAACACCGGCGCAGAAGTAAGTCGATCTTTCAGCTCTTGGAAACTATTCTCGCATTGTGTCGTCCACACAAAAGGTTGTCCTTTCCGTGTTAGCTTGGTCAATGGGTATCCTAGCTTTGAAAATCCTTCAATGAATCTCCTATAGTATCCAGCCAAGCCCAAGAAACTTCTAATCTCAGTGATCGTGGTTGGTCTCTCCCATTTTAAAACCGCCTCCACCTTGGAAGGGTCTACAGCTATTCCTCCTTGACTAATTACATGTCCTAAAAAGTTCACTTCTTCCAACCAGAATTCACACTTCGACAGCTTTGCATATAGTTGTTTCTTTTTCAGGATTTCCAACACGACCTTCAAATGTTCAACATGTTCTTCTCTGCTTTTAGAGTACACTAATATATCATCAATGAACACCACTACAAATTTATCTAGATATGGATGAAAAATCCTATTCATGTAATCCATGAATACGGCTGGTGCATTAGTTACACCAAAAGGCATTACTAGATATTCGTAATGGCCATAGCGTGTTCTAAAAGCAGTTTTCGATACATCTTCTTTCTTCACCCTTATTTGATGGTATCCAGACCTCAAATCAATTTTGGAGAACACCATGGCACCACGCAGCTGATCCATCAAGTCGTCAATCCTTGGTAGAGGATATCTGTTCTTGATTGTCACCTTGTTCAGTTGTCGATAATCTACACACAACCTCATGCTACCATCCTTCTTCTTAACCAACAACACTGGTGCACCCCAGGGGGATACACTGGGTCGTATAAACTGCTTCTCTATCATTTCTTCAAGTTGTTTCTTCAACTCTGCTAATTCTAGAGGTGACATTCGGTATGGTGCAATTGAAATGGGTCCAACTCCAGGTACTAGATCAATGGAAAATTCTACATCTCTTTCTGGGGGTAAACCAGGGATATCTTCAGGAAAAACGTCAGGAAATTCACACACAACTGGCAGATTTTTGATTTTTGATTCTTGCTCTCCTTTCGTTGAAAGCAATAGCATGAATCCTTGAGCCCCTCCTTTTAAAGAGGCACTCACTTGGTTGGCGGTTAGAAATCTCGAATCCTCAGAATTCAAATTCACTGGTTCTTTAAACATTATGGTTTTATTATGACAATCTATTAGAACATGATTGTCAGACAACCAATCTAGCCCAATAATAACTTCTAAGCCAGAAAGGGGTAAACAGAAAAGATTAGCCTTAAAGTCCTTACCATCTATGACAATAGGGCATTTCCAACAAGCTTTAGAAGTGACAATGGGATTGTTTCCAGGAGTATGTACAGATAAGTCAAATGGAAGTTCTATCACAGGTAATTTTAGTTTTTCTACACAGTCATTGGCAATAAAGGAATGTGATGCACCTGAGTCATACATAACAGTTAAAGAAATCTTATTAATGATACACTTACCTTCTACCATGGAATCAGCATGAGATGCTTCTTCTCCAGTGATTGCAAAAACCTTTCCTTTTGCTTTCGGCCTTCCGACTGCACTGTGCGCGCCTCCTTGAGTATTTATGCTTGTACTTGCACCTTCAGGGTTTTCTCTCTTCATCTCTGGGCAATCCTTGATGTGATGACCTGGTTTGTTACACTTAAAGCAAACATAAGTGTTTTTAGGACAATCCCTTTTCAAATGGGGTCCTCCACAGATAAAACATTTAAAATTTGGTGCAGATGTTGGATAATAGCTTCCAGTTGAAGCTTGGGGTCTGTTAGGAACAGATGCTGCTCCAAACCGGCGAAATGGTGCTTGGTAAGGCTTATTCCTTCTGAAATCTCTTCTTTGGTGATGGTGAGGTCCTCCACTTCTTATCTCTCCTGCCTTGTGAATGGGCTCACGACTTT
Organism: Clitoria ternatea; assembly: GCA_037962975.1. NCBI lineage: Eukaryota > Viridiplantae > Streptophyta > Magnoliopsida > Fabales > Fabaceae > Clitoria > Clitoria ternatea. The sequence continues at coordinate 114,290,159 of CM075674.1, read as the reverse complement.
TGGTCATTCTATCCTTATGGTCTTCTTCAAAGATCCTGCAGCGATTTACCAATACAGAAAATTCACGGATTTCCTGCATTCGTATAGCTTCCTTAATTTCTGGCCGCAGTCCATTTACAAACTTTGCACACCGATCTCTTTCATTAGTAGCATCATTATAATGAGAATGAAAACGAGATAGCTCTTCAAACCTGGATGCGTACTCTCCAACGGTCATATTTCCTTGGGTCAGCGACAGGAATTCGAATTGTCTTTTCTCTTTAACATCAGCTGGAAAGTATTTTTCCAGAAACATATCCTTGAAATAGTCCCAAGTGATCTCCACGTCGTTGACTTCGAATTGTTTACGCATGCTATCCCACCAATGTTCGGCATCCTCAGATAAGGCATAAGTAGCGAAGACTACCTTATCAGCTTCATTACATTGCAATGCTCGAAAGATCTTCTCTATCTCTCAAATCCAGATTTGTGCTCCATCGGGGTTATATCCTCCCTTGAAACGAGGTGGATTGCTTTTTTCGAATAGGTCCAGCCTTCTCAAGGCATCGTTACCTTGACCTTCACGTGCTCCCATTGCATTGATTAAGCGTTCTACAACTCCAGCAAGATCGTTTCCAGCCATTAGTTTCCTGTTTCACAGTAACTGAGATTTGTCACATCAATCACAGTTACTACCAAGTCAGATATTCTACCTATACAGAGTTTACAGACAAAGCAAGATAGACCTTTTCCCCAGGCCTATTGGATTAACTGCTCTGATACCACTTTGTAACACCCTCTGTTATACCTTAATAAATTCTAGAAAAATTCGTATATTTTGTTTTTTTTTTTTACTAAAGATATGATTGTTAAAAAAATACTATCGGAATAAATTATATACATTATTTCTGAAATACCTCACAAATATTATTAAAACTTTATAAAGTATTTGTACATTCATCCGAAGAAAATAAACATTAAACATTATAAGAAAGAGAGGAAACTCCATGGCCCAGAAGCAGTTACTTATTAACATTATTTATTCATTGGACCACGGTATTCATACCGAGCTCCCTTTCTAGAACGTGCTATATCTACTGCTGAAATTCTTCGATCCTTCCCTCTGAACCATCAATTTAGAATATATGAAACAAAAACACGGAGAAAGGAGTGAGAAACAGAATATAATATTTCCGAATAAGACATAAGCAACAAAGGGTTTTCACAACCAATACATAATAATGTCAATCACAATCACATACACAATCAATTATGAATGCATGAATGTTATGCAATATCTTCATCATAACTTATCTATATATGTGGGCCCTTAAATTTTAATTTGCACTGGGCCAACCAGGAGTTTACACTGTTCCATAAGTCCGGATAATAATAATATGAACAGCTCAACTGGCATGGAAACACTTAGAGACTAGTCAGATTGAGAAAGTTTTTATTGTGAAAGTACCCGACACTAGGGAGCTACCCCAGGTCCCCTGAAGCACCCTTTCACACTCTCTCATCCCAAGGCTCGTAAATAAGCCTCCTCTAATGTATCCTCGGTTTCTATAATCCGTCCCCAGACAATATTATTTCATTTCACTTTCATTATCCATGATGCATGAACTACTCGCGTATTGAGTTGGTTAAGGCTTTTAGAAACTCAATTATTAAATCCCTTAAAGGTTTACAATATCATTTCAATAAACTGTACATTTTCTCAGTTCTCTGAATTTCTATCCCACAGAAATAAATTTGGTACAGTTTTTGAATCTCACTGAAATTGAGTTTCTAAGCCTTAAATATCTAAAAACTTTATCATATAAAACTTTACATAATCTTTCTCAAATTAAATCTTAACAAAATCAAATTTAGGAATCTCAATTATTTCCAAATATATTTAGTTATTAAGTTGGAAAAAATAAAACAATTTTCTTTCAAAAAAAATTTTGTTTTATTAAAAGAGAATAATTATTAACCAAAAATACTTAAAATTATAAAATTTTTCTTTAACTCAAGATTTAATTAAATAAATTCTCATAAAATATTTTCTTTCTAAAATAAATACTAATTTTTATTTTTATTTTTCTAAATATTGTAAATAAAGTTAATAAAAATAATTTCTAAGAAGAAATAAAAGATAATAAAATTTAAAGAGTAAGGTAAGAAATTCTTACTGAATTTTAGCTTTCCGTCATGCTCGCTATATGCTCAAACTCCACATTACAATATCATCAATCAAAATTAAACAATATCAATCATAACTAAATATCATCAATCAATCAATCATAATCAAATCATAATCAAATCAATTAAATATCATTAATACATATCATAATACAAAATTTAATGATTATTAATATAGTCAATTTTAGTCCTTTTGGTCAATTCCTCGCATAGGTATATGTAAGTCCATATAATTCAGTCCTTGCATAGGTATAGTTCAGTCCATATGGGTCATAATGGTCCAAGTCCTTGCATAGGTATAGTCCAGTCCATATAGGTCATAATGGTCCGAGTCTTTGCATAGGTATGTTAGAGTTAGTTAAACCGGATATTTAATTTAAAATTTATTATAAATTTTAAGTTAAAAAGTTAATATTTTAAAATAATAATATTATCAGATTTAAAAGGAGTAGGGGACTCCTCCCATTATTCTTATGTCTTTTCATATTATACTCTTATCTCACTCCCCCTTACCTTGAATTGTTACCCAAAATGGATTTGCTTTGCGCCTCCGATTTCTAAAAAATATTAATACCAATCTTATTTCAGTATAAGCATAAGACGAAGATTAAGATTACTACTTAAAACAGAAATGGTAAATTTTGAATAGTGAATAGTGAATAGTAAATCGTGAATAGTAACAGTAAATAGTAAAACGTGAATAGTAACAGTAAATAGTAAAACGTGAATAGTAACAGTAAATAGTAAAACGTGAATAGTAACAGTAAATAGTAAATCGTGAATAGTAACGGTAAATAGTAACAGTAAATAGTAATTTACTATTTGAATAGTAATTTACTATTGAAATAGTAATTTACTATTGAAATAGTGTTTACTATGCAGAATAGTAACTTAAAATAATATTATTTTCAGTATAATAACAGATTTCTAAAAACGATATGAAAATAACCCAAAAAATATAAAAGAGAAGTATTCTTACCTTAGGATTTTGGCAGAACCTTCTCTCCAAAAACTTTTCTTCTCTCTCTCACTTCCACCACTATCTCACTAGCACTACTATATTAAGAAAACTTAATCTGAAATTGTGAATTCTAAAGAAGAAATCCTTCGGTATTTATAGGAAAAAATTTTACTATGCATTTCATTATTTTAATATAAAAGTACTATGCATTTTTGAATTTTTTATTCCAGGTTACTGTGCGTCTTTTGAAAATTTCATACATGCACAGTGATTTGCATAGTAATTGTCGGCAAAATTATTAAGTCAAATAGTAACCCTTCACTCGGTATATTTTAAATATTCAAAATGAGTCCTTTTTGAAATTTAGAGATATTATATCAGTCCCTACTAATTTTATAATAAGTAATATAAAGTTGAAATTTTAAAAATCTAAAATTTTCTGTTAATAAAAATTTATTGATACGTTTCTAATTTTTTAACGATTGGAAAAAATCAAGATTTTTCTCAAACCGATAATTTTTAGATAAGTCTACTTGAAATGGATTTTAGAAAATTTTTTTATAATTTCAATTCACTTTCTTGTAAATATTTTTAATTTAAGTCACTTATATGAATTTAAAATTATTTAAAAAATATTATTTTTATTAAAAAATTCCAAAATTCCAAAAAATTCCAAAAAATCATAAATAATACGTAGATTAAAAAGTTCTAAAGAACCATAATTTAATTCCTTCAAAATTTTAATATAAAAATAAAAATAGGGGTGTTACAATAACACTTTAAATTATTATTTTATTGCGCACTTACCAGTATGATTGGGTCAAGTGGCCATTTTATATTGAGCGTAGGGAGTATAGGCTAGAATTAAGGGACAAACTGACCATTCCCGTTAGCAGATTTTGGCTCGTAGTGCAGGGAATTATTGATCGGTCCCTGTAGCAATGCCTTTTGTCTTCTGTATAGTAACGTGTGTGTTATCCGGTGTCATGATATTATCCTGGACAACCGGTATAGGGAGAGCGCTGATACGGAATTAGAGTCCGGATGTATATCGATGACACCGGTTACACGTTGGCGAATTGACAAAGACGTTAAAATATGTCTTGCAGATCGGATACCGGTATCAAGACCGGATCACTTTCTCTCTGTACGAATCATTAATATAAAACATATGAAACAAAAACACAGAGAAAAAAATGAGAAACAAAATATAATATTCCCAAATGAGACATAAGCAATAAAGGGTTTTCACAAACTAGTATAATAATATCAATCACAATCACATACACAATCAATTATGAATGTATGAATGTTATGCAATATCTTCATCATAACTTACCTATATATGCGGGCCTTTTAAATTTTTAATTTGCACTGAGCCAACCAGGAGTTTACACTGTTTCATAATTTCAGATAATAATAACATGAATAGCTCAACTGGCATAGAAACACTTAGAGACTAGTCAGACTGAGAAGATTTTAATTGTGAAAATAACCAACACTAGTGAGCGACCCCAGGTCCCCTAAGCATCCTTCCACACTCTCTCATCCCAAGGCTCGAAATTAAGCATCCTCTAACGTATATAATCCGTCCCCACACAATACCATTTTGTTCACCTTTGATGATTCATGATGCATGAAATACTCGCATATTTAGTTGGTTAAGGTTTTTAGAAACTCAATTATATTATTAGGGCCTACGAATCGCGACATAGCCACCCCAGTAAATTGTACTTTTTCAAATTCTCAAATAAGTTTTATCACACATATAAAATTTTAGTATAGTTCCTTTTCCAACACAAATCAAATCTCATCATAATTTGAGTTTCAAAGCCTTAAAATATATTTCATAACCTTCCTTATAAAATTTATAGGTCAATTCAAAATCAATTATTAGAACTTTAATTCAGAACTATCAATCTTTAAAACTATAGTACTTGAAAATTTTGTATAATATTTTTATACCTTTTTTGAAAATAAAATTCTTATTGTTCTATATATATATATATATATTAGTTTAAAGTAAAATATTAGTGAAAGATCTTCTTTTCATTTAAGATTTAAATGTCTTTATATGTAAAAAAATTATTTTTATAAAATAATTTTTCTTTCTTTTTCTTTCTCATAAACTAATCAGAAATATTCATTTTAGTAAATATATTTTTTTAAAATGATAAAAGAGATTTCCAAAAATTTATGTAGTTTCATTGAAAATTAAGAAATTTCTTAAAAGTGATTTGAATAAATAAATAAATAAAAGATAATAAAATTCTTACAAAGTTTTAGCTTTTTGTCACACTTGCTACACACTCATTCTCCATAACAACACAGAATAGTCATTCATAAATCAATCAAATAAAAATAACGCAATCATTATATAAAATCAACACAATTTATTCAAAGTGTCTTAATTATTAAAGTTCATTTTAAGTCGTATTAGTCTAGTCATGGTGTTAGTTGGTCCATATCAAGTCGAAAACAGTCCAATTGTCATATAGGTCCATCGTAGTTCAATCAGCGCAAAGGTATAATTTAGTCCATAGAAGCCCATAATAGTTCATATAAGTCTATAACAGTACAAATCTCAATAATACGGTATGTTAGTTTAATAAATCATCCAAATATTTTAAACTTTTGAATAAATTTTATTTATTTATTTACTTAATATGATAATAAATATTATTTTAAAATATAATAATTATTCATAGTTAAAAGGAGTAGGAGACTCCTCCCGTTCATTGTTATGTTTTCCCATATTATATTCTTATCTTACTCCCTCTTACCTCTTGTATCTTGATTCGTTATTAAAAGTCCGTGCGCACCTCGTATCCGAGTTCTAAAACATACCAATTTCATTTTAATATGGTTATAAGATGAAAATTTAGATTACTATTTGAAACAGGAAGGGTAAATAGTAATTATGTATAGTAATGATAAATAGTAAATTTTAAATAGTTACCATGAATAGCAACAGTAAATAGTAAATCATGAATAATGACGGTAAATAGTAAATCGTGAATATTGATGGTAAATAGTAAATCGTGAATAGCAACGGTAAATATTAAATTATGAATAGTAACAGTAAATAGTAAATTATGAATAGTAACAGTAAATAGTACTACCTCTGGTTCCAAATATAAGCAAATATACCTAACTTTACACATATTAAGAATAGTAGTTGGAGGTAGTTATTTGCATTAATGTTACCATATATTTGATTTAATTTTTTAAAATACCCTTAGTATCATTTATTACATAAAGAATTAGTGACCTTGGAAATATATATGATGAGGACATATTTGGTAAACAAGCATTTAATGACATTGGGAAAATCTAATTTTGCTTATATTAAGGGACCAAAAAATTTCACTAAAATTTGCTTATATTTGGAACCGGAGGTAGTAAATTGTGAATAGTCATGATAAATAGTAAATCGTGAATAGTAACTATAAATAGTAATTTACTATTGACATATTCAAAATAGTAACTTAAAATAATATTATATCCAGTATAACAATATATTTTTAAGTAATATAAAAACAACCTTCGTAATCATAAAATAATATAAAAGAAATTTATTATTACCTCTTTCATTTGGAAAATATCTTCCTCTTTTCAATTAGTATTCTCCTCCCAACACTACTAAGTTTTAAAATTTTCGTGATTTCCTCGGTGCCTCGCCCCTTTATTTATAACAAAAACTTTATTGTGCATTTGAATATTTTAATATTTGATTACAGATTACTGTGCAAAGTCTGAAGATTATGAGGGATGGTGTGAATAGTAATATAGGGGGTGCAAAAAGAAATTTTTTTAAAAAATTCTGAAATAATATAATGATAAAATTTTCTTAAAGATCAAATTCCATCAAAATTTTAATATAAAATTTTCTGTAATGAATTAAAATAAAAATAGGAGTGTCACCTTATATGTTAGACTTCTTTACTGTTTCATGAATTAAAATAAAAATAGGAGTGTCACATATATATATATATATATATATATATATATATATGTGTGTGTGTGTGTGTGTGTGTATGTGTGTGTGTGTTTCATGATGTCACTTTTATATATATATATATATATATATATATGTGTGTGTGTGTGTGTGTGTGTGTGTTTTGTATCTGTTTTAGGCTATTTTCTCAAACCACATATCACTCTATTGTAAGTGTAATTTGATTGCCTTAGAATGTTTGAATGAAGGGTGAAATTCTATCGACAAAAAAAAAAACATAGCAGACGGTGTATCAAGCAATTAAGGGGAGAGTTAACAGAATCCACTTAGAAGTGGGCTGCTGACCCACGTTTTTGTATAAACCCAAACACATTGGGTCAAAAAATGCACACGTAAGGCATGTCCAAAGCATTGAATGAAGACCATAACAGTTGCAATGTATTCATGTGTTGGTTTAATAACATATTGTTTCCAACACCATCATCGTGATGTCAATGAGTTGGTAGTGTTACCGGATCAGATCGAATGGCGAGCGAGGAAGAGGAGGTAAGGCTGGATCACCTTCCTCAGGCTTTGTTAGCCACCATCATGACCAAGCTTGATATTGCTTCCATCTGTTCCTTGGCTTCCACCTCCTCCACCTTCCGCTTCTGCGCCCATCACATCCTCTCCTTCCTCCCCACTTTCCACCTCCTCGTGCGTCTTTTTCTTACCCTTTTCACTTCTTTTTCTCATTATTGGATAAAGTTTCTTTCTTTCTCTCATTTTCCATCTGGGGTTTTGTTCATAACCTTGAACATGTGCCCTGTTCGAAAGTTCTCAAACTCGTGTTTTCTTTTAATTCTTTTAGGACATTGCACCTTCTGGTGAGTTGCTGAGACCGTTGCTGCCACCGAATCCCTACCTTATGAGCCTCAAGGTTGATTGTGGTCGTCTTGATGATTCTGCATTAGCATTCTTGTTGAAACCCTCATTGCTCGAGCTTTGTCTCCATAACTGTGCTGATTTCAGCGGGAAGTTGTTGTCTGAGATTGGGACCCGATGCAAGGACCTAAGGTTTGAATATATCCCCACATACATGGCATGGTTTGGTAGTGGTGTTGCTGTTGTTGGTTATTGTTATTTGTTTCCACCAGGTCCCTCTACTTGGGCTCGGTTGCAGAAAAAAGAGGGAGGGCAATTCATATTTCTGATCTGGAAGAGTTACTTGGCGGTTGTTCTCAGCTGGAGGTAAGGCATTATTATAACTATAAAACAAGATTTTAAGATTTCTCATTTCGCTTCTGGTTTAAAACAGTATTTCAAGATTTAATTATTAAAGGAAAACCTTTCAACATGCTTTAGGAGAAATTAATTAATTGTCACAGTTGATCTGTCTGCTCCCATTTTCCTTCACTTTAAATGGGACAGGTCTAATATTATACCATGGTTAGAAACACATTGCAACAAGAGATTTTATTTTATTTTGGTTACATATGATTATTCTTCGTTATATGGACACTTATCAGTCCTACATGCCTGCTATGGTAAAAGCCTTTTATATATAGAGTTTTACTTGCCATGGTTAAACTAAAAGCCCCTTAATTTATTAATCTGTTTCTTTGGATTATTAGCTGATCATTGGATTGTTATGTTCAAATTTATTCCCAATTGGACATTTATTGAGCTTTAAATGTTTGCTTTATTGTGTTTATATGCTAGAATAAGGGTAAATATTTGCAAAGCCTTGTGCAGATTCACTATCTGTATTCACTGTGGATATCTAACTGAATGATTGTATGACTAATTTTGTAATAATATTTTGTTCAGGATAGTGTGGTAAAAGTTTCCTTATTCCTCTTGAAGTGTTTTCCCCAGTGTTCCAATTGTAAAATGTGATAACATGTTCATTGTTTGTTAATGCAATTGGATCTAAAATGCACTCTGATTATATTTTGGTAGGCGCTGATTCTGATGTTTGATGTCTCTCTCTTCCTACGTCATAACTTCGCTCGTGTTTGGGCTTCTGCCTCTGAGAAACTCACTTCTCTTGAGATTGGCTATATATCTTCGGTTACAGTGACTGAACTGCTTAGCCCAAATTTGGGATCCCATCAACCCTTAAATCCCGTTCTGCCATCCATACTTCCAAGCATCCAGAAACTATGTCTATCAGTAGACTATATAACTGATGCTATGGTTGGTACAATATCCAAAGGTCTCGTCTTTTTGACTCATTTGGATCTTCGAGATGCCCCACTGATTGAACCAAGAATTACATTTGACCTAACCAATGCTGGTCTCCAACAAATTAATCAGTTAGGGAGATTGAAACATCTTTCATTGGTCCGAAGCCAAGAATTCCTAGCTACCTACTTTCGGAGAGTGAATGACCTAGGATTACTTCTAATGGCTGACAAGTGTGCAAACATGGAGAGCATATGCCTTGGTGGCTTTTGCCGTGTCACAGACACTGGTTTCAAAACTATCCTGCATTCCTGCTCTCACTTGTACAAGCTTAAGGTCACTCATGGGACTCACTTAACCGATCTAGTCTTTCATGATATTTCTGCAACATCCCTTACTTTAACACACGTAAGCTTAAGATGGTGCAATTTGTTAACCAACCATGCAGTTGTGAGTTTGGCATCAAACAAGGAACTTAAAGTTCTTGACTTAAGAGATTGCAGGAGCCTCGGGGATGAAGCACTCCAGGCCATTGGAGTTCTTCCAAAGCTGAAAGTTTTACTCTTAGATGGCTCTGATATAACTGATGCAGGACTTTCATGCTTAAGACCACATGTTATTAATTCATTGTATGCTTTGTCTCTTCGAGGATGCAAGAGGCTCACAGATAAATGCATCACAGCTCTATTTAATGGCTGCAGCGTGCGGGAATTACGGGAACTGGATCTATCTAATCTTACTAACCTCTCAGATAACGGAGTTCTGCTGCTGGCAAAAAGTCGGATTCCCTTTCTTGAACTCCGGATGCGACAGTGCCCTCTAATTGGCGATACTTCAGTCATGGCATTGGCTTCGATGCAGTTTGATGAGGCCAGATGGCATGGAAGCAGTTTGCGATTGTTGGATCTTTATAACTCTGGTGGCATTACGCCACTTGCATTTCGGTGGTTAAAGAAACCATATTTTCCAAGGCTCAAGTGGTTGGGAGTGACCGGAAGTGTAAATAGAGATATGGTTGATGCTTTAGCTAGAAGTAGACCTTTCTTACATGTGGCATGCCATGGGGAGGAGCTTGGTGCTGATCCCTATGATACCTCAGATGGTTTATATACGCATGATTATGATGAAGTGGATGAATTTGAGCAGTGGCTTCTAGAAGCAGATGTTGATAGTGATGATGAAGAATTCGGTGATGCTGAAAATAATGAAGAACTGGTTGTGTAATTTACTTTTAAACTTGTGTATGTGTATTATAACTCTGTATATTTGTCTATCTGTATCTTGTTGTCTGCTAGTTGTTGTCACAGATTTCTAGTACTTGAGACTTTTGTATGAACCTTTTATGTATTTTGCTGTGTATAAAATGGTGTAATAGTTTCATTCATGTTTCTGTGTTGACCTATACTGACCTTATTATTCTCATTTTGCTTCAAAACTTCCCTTTTGTCTCGGGAACTTGTGTGCACACCCTTCAATGGTTTTGAAGGATCGGCTATAGGCATGTCAGTTGTGTACAAGCACATTAGCAATATTTGGTCCAATCGTGTATATTTTTTAGTGTTCGTTTGATATGTAGTTGTGTAAACGGAGTTATGAAAATAGAAAAATTTAAAGGTTAATATTGATCATTTATATCGTTTGAAACAATCAAAATTCTGTTTAATCATAGGATATTTTTCTTCCTGTCCTCAAATCTCTGTTTGCAACTACCCAACGTTTAAACAAACACTCTCTTATAATAAATATGTGAAAAAATTATGAATTTTTAAGGATGATAGCAAAATCCAATTATAAAAAATGAGAAAGGAGAGAAAAGGTTGAAATTTAAATTGGAGGTAAAACTAGAACAAATAAATTAATGTTTAGTTTCTTAAACTAAACTCCCCTTTTTTTTTCATTCTCTTTAATTAAACAAGAGAAACCTTTTAAGGGTAGAAAGTAGCTTATCTCCTTAAATTATTTGGTTAATTTCACTTTTCAGCCTCTTAAATTGAAATAAACATATTACTTCCTACTTTAACATATTTTTAAATTTATCTTCTGATGTATTTTCGTAGTTGACTATGTTAATTCTTAATTAAAAATATTTATTTTAAAAAATTAATGTGGGAGGAAACATATCTATGCTAATTTCTAGACACACACTCACAAATCATATATAATGTTTTTTAACTGGGGAGAATATATTAATATCCATAACTTTATAGAAATATGCTAGATTTTGAAATTGCATATTCATGTTTTTACGCATGTAAATATTAATACAGGAGGTAGCTTATTTTAAAAAATGGATAGGAAGGCAAATATGAATCATTTTTTAGTATAGTTCCAATAAACAATTTTTTTTTTGGTGTTCATAGGCAATTTAAAATTATTAAAATTATTTATGAATATGGATGAAAGGATAAAATAAAAAATATGTTAAATTTGGATGTAAATGTATTCTTTTTTATGCTTTAGAAAAAACAAACAGGGAACAAAGGACAACTACACTCTAATGTAGAGAACTCATAGTATTGATATCATGATCTCAATCCTTTCCATTCAAATCTCTCTTCATCACACTTTTTAGACCGATTATAAAATAATTGATGTTATAGGCCCGTTGGAGAGGTAAAACCACATGAGAGGATCTAAATCCTCACCATCATATAGTGTAAGATATAATTTCCCGACGTAAAAATAATAACCTATTTCATCTTACTACTACCACCACCACCACTACCACAATATTTTTTTTATATTTATTATTATTATTATATTAATAACAAAAAGGTAATAATTTAAATAATACTTGTTTATATATATAATCCTATAGATTTTGATTTTGATGGGCAACCTTTAGACATAAAATTATTTGTTCATAATTATTGTTGAATTAGATATATAAATAAATATTAAAATTAATGGTTAATATTAATTATTAATCCATCCTTAAAAATATATTTTAATTGAAAATAAAATTATGATTTTATTTGTCACCCTATTACACCAATTTATTTATATTTATATCATTTTAAATAAAAAATTACAATTTTGTAACTTTTATAACAATAGTTTACTCATTTAAAGATATTTTATAATTATTTCACTAAAAATTATCTTATATATTTAAATCAATATAGACTTGTCAAATTTAAAATAACTAATTAACTTGTGTCATATATAATAGTCATCTTTTAATTAATTATTTTTATTAATTCATATTTTTAAATTGGTAAAGAATATTAATTATTGTAACATCCCTGATATTTTAATAAAAATTATGAAGAGTGGAAAATATTAGCAAATATTTTAGAGACTTATTTAATATTTGATCTGCCTGAACCGGGGTCAAGGAATCCGGTGTCGGGCCGGCCTCAGATGTGAGGACCAAACAGGTGTTGAAGATCGGTTGTACATTGGAGGACGGTCAAAGACGTACTGTCTTGTGACTGATGCTTATCCGGTGTGAGGAGAATGCCTAACTCGGAACTATAGTCCGGATCAACCTCTTATAATGATTGAGGCAAACGGATGTACGTAACCAGGATGTGAGAACGGATAAAATATCCGATCTCTCAAGCGTTAGCTCAGATTTTCAAGGTGTGGACACTACGCCAGGATACTGGTTGGCCGGTATCCAGATCGGGTAAATACTCTTATGAAGTATTAGACAGTTACGAATAATTAAACATTGTGAAAGCAAATGAGCGTAGTTGGTTGGTAATTATAAAAGACTCCAATGTGATGAAATTGATTAAAAACTTTTTAATGAGAATGCAAATGAAATAGGGGAAAAGGTTGTCTTGCCCCTGAGCTTTATATAAAAGGAAATTCTCTCTCTCCCCTTTTCATTATTCACAAACCACTTCTTCTTCTTGGTCTGTTATTCTTCTTCTTCGTTTTCTCCTCTCTCGTTGCTGAATTGCATGCTCCGGAGGAGGACTCCGTTCGTGTTAAAACTTCAATCGAACCCCATTCCTGTAATCGTGGCCTTAAGGTAGTAGATTAAGCAACGAAAGGCTGAGTGACGGAGCTGAGACTGCGAATCCAGTGCTTAGAGGAAGGGACCGACACCGGGAGCAGATCATCGAAGCGTGGAACCGAGGTAAGGGGGTGTTCGGGTTATGATTAATTAGAATAGGACTTACTTCCTATCCGAGTCGTTGAATGGTATGAACAGGGTAAGAAAACGTTATTGAATGTTGTTGTGTGCCTATGTTTGTGCATGTGTGACTGTGTACACCGATCAGTTGAGGATCGCGTGCGTGGCTGAGTTAATCATGTCATGAGCTTGAAATATTTAATGTTGAGATGATAGGTGTTATAATGTGAATCCGGGTTTGACAAGCAGGTCACCCGAGTGATGAGAAATTGATGTTAATGGCTATGTTTGATATGTGAAATGTGAACTGTATGTATGACTATGTGGTGTGGTGTAACATCCTATTTTCATCACAAATAGAAAATAGATATTAATATATATTTCTTGAAAAATACTTATTATAAGGTAGTTTATTATTTTTTTTTTGAAATTTTGGTATTTATATTTTTATTATTTGTTTTTTTAAAATAATAATAATAAAAAAATGAAAATATTTCTGAATGAGAATTTTAAAGTGACTTAATTAATATTCACTAATTAAGAAAATTATATTAAGAATTTTTAATATCCTTATTATTCACCATTTTTATTTTATGTTGTTATATTTTTGTTTTTTTACATATTTAAGATTTAACTCTTCTTAGAATTTTAAAATAAAATTTTGAAGGAATTAGACTATGGTTCTTTTGAACTTTTTGATCTACATAATATTTATGATTTTCTGGAATTTTTTGAAAATTTTGAATTATTTTAATAAAATAATATATTTTAAATAATTTTAAATTCATATAAAGTTGCTTAAAATTAAAAATATTTACAAGAATGTAAAGTTAAATTATAAGAAAATTTTCTAAAATCCATTTCAAGTAGACTTATCTAAAAATTATCGGTTTGAGAAAAATCTTGATTTTTTCTAATCGTTAAAAAATTAGAAACGTATCAATAAATTTTTTATTAACAGAAAATTTTAGATTTTTAAAATTTTAGCTTTATATTACTTATTATAAAATTAGTGAGGACTGATATAATATCGCTAAATTTCAAAAAGGACTCATTTTGAATATTTAAAATATACCGAGTGAAGGGTTACTATTTGACTTAATAATTTTGTCGACAATTACTATGCAAATCACTGTGCATGTATGAAATTTTCATAAGATGCACAGTAACCTAGAATAAAAAATTCAAAAATGCATAGTACTTTTATATTAAAATAATGGAATGCATAGTAAATTTTTTTTCTATAAATACCGAAGGATTTCTTCTTTAGAATTCACAATTTCAGATTAAGTTTTCTTAATATAGTAGTGCTAGTGAGATAGTGGTGGAAGTGAGAGAGAGAAGAAAAGTTTTTGGAGAGAAGGTTCTGCCAAAATCCTAAGATAAGAATACTTCTCTTTTATATTTTTTGGGTTATTTTTATATCGTTTTTAGAAATCTGTTATTATACTGGAAATAATATTATTTTAAGTTACTATTCTGTATAGTAAATACTATTTCAATAGTAAATTACTATTTCAATAGTAAATTACTATTCAAATAGTAAATTACTATTTACTGTTACTATTTACCATTACTATTCACGATTTACTATTTACTGTTACTATTCACGTTTTACTATTTACTGTCACTATTCACGTTTTACTATTTACTGTTACTATTCATGATTTACTATTCACTATTCACTATTCACTATTCAAAATTTACCATTTTTTATTTTAAGTTGTAATCTTAATTTTCATCTTGTAATTATATTAAAATAAAATTAGTATGTTTTAGAACTCGGAGACGAGGCGCGCATGGATTTTCAATAACGAATCGGTATACAAGAGGTAAGGGGGAGTGAGATAAGAATATAATATGAAAGACATAAGAATAAAGGGAGGAGTCCCCTACTCCTTTTAAATTTAATAATATTATCATTTTAAAGTAATAACTTCTCAACTTAAAATTTATAATAAATTTAATATATTGTGTAACTTATTCTGAAATATCTATACATAGATCTGAATTATTATAACTTATACGGACTGAACTAAACCTATGCAAGGACTTGGATTTTTATATCCTATATGGATCGAACTAAACCTATGCAAGGACGTGGACTATTATGACCTGTCTAGACTGAACTATACCTATGCGAAGACTGGATATATGGACTTATATAGACCTGTGCGAGGAATGGACTATAAGGACTCAAAATCAAATCTACTAATTTAAATAACCATTAAAAATTTGAATTATATTTATAAGCGATATTTAGTTGATTTGACTTGATTATAATTAATTATATTTGATTTCGATTAATGATATTGTGATTTATAATATTAGACTGTGATTAATAATATGCAATTATGATTGATGATATTTGATTGTGATTGATGAGATTACTATACTTGATTGTGGTTGATGAATGATTGATGATCTTGTGATATGAAGTTTGAGCATATAGCAAGCATGACGGAAAGTTAAAACTCAGTAAGAATTTTTTTACCTTACTCTTTAAATTTTTATTCCAAGAGAAAGTATTTTGTAATTATTTTAGTCTTTTATTTCTTCTTATAAATAATTTTTATTAACTTTATATTTAATCTCTATAATAAAATCTAGTATTAGAAAGAAACTATTTTATGAAAATCAGAGGTTGAGATAATTAATTCTTGAATTAAAGAAAATTTTTATAGTTTTAAGTATTCTTAGTTAATGTTTTAAATTATTTTCTTTAGAAATTAGAAGTTTAAAGTAAATTATTTTAGTTTTCCCCAACGAAATAACTAAAGAATATTTTGTGGAGATTTCAAAAACTCAATCTAGTTAAGATTCAAATTGAGAAAGATTATGTAAATATATGAAGATTTTTAAGAGAAAGCTTTGAGATATTTAAGGCTTGGAAACTCAATTTTGGTAAGATCTGAATTTGAAGACTGTACTAAATTATTTCAGTATAACAGAAGTTCAAAGAAGAACTTATGGAAATGTACAGTTTATTGTGATGATTTTGTGAACCTTTATGGTATTTAATAATTGAGTTTCTAAAAGCCTTAACCAACTAAATATACGAGTAGTTCATGCATCATGAATCATTAAAGAGAAATGAGATGTGATATTGCCTGGGGACGGATTATAGAAACCGAGGATACATTAGAGGAGGCTTAATTGCGAGCCTTGGGATGAGAGAGTGTGAAAGGGTGCTTCAGGTGACCTGGGGTCGCTCCCTGGTGTCGGGTACTTTCACAATAAAAACTTTCTCAGTCTGACTAGTCTCTAAGTGTTTCTACGCCAGTTGAGCTGTTCATATGCCATGAAGGCATTTATGTTATTATTATCCAGAATTTATGAAACAGTGTAAACTCCTGGTTGGCCCAGTGCAAACTAAAACTTTAAGAGCCCACATGCATAAACTGAATGAGATAGTAGCATAAGCATTACATAACATTCATGTGATTGTGACATTCTATATGGATGGTTATAAAGGAAAATATAAGTGTTATGTATGTGGAAACCCTATATTCATAATTGATTGTATATGAGAATATGACTGATATTACTATATTAGTTTGTGAAAACCCTTATGCTTATGTCTTATCTGTAATATATTATATTTTGTTTCTCACTCCTTCTTGTTTGAATTTTTGTGTCCAAAATATATGTTATATGATATATAGCTAGCAGTCCAAGATGGAAGGATATGTAATTACAAGAGGATAAAGTGGTCTCATCCTCAATCGATTAGATGAAGAGATATGACAAGAGTAGGATTCAAAAACTCGATGGTTCAAGGACTAGGAAATGTTTGTTCACATTTGTAGTAGAGGTATAGTTTAATTTTATTTTGCCTTATTACAATATCAAGTAGATAATTGTAACAAGGTAAAGGTTAAACTTTGATAAACTCTTTCATTCGGATATAATATTGTAATGATTTATCACTTATGATTTCTATAAATTATTTTGTCATTATGGACAAATATTGAAAGACATTTTTTTTTTACTTTCAATATTCAAAGGAAATCAGATGTATATACGTCCTTGTATACACGAGATAAAGAGTGATAAATATGTATATCTTTCTAAAAAGTTTTTTTATCTCGTGTATATAAGGGGGTGTTACAAAGTGGTATCAGAGCAGTTGAATCCAAACCGGCTTGTGGTATGGTCTTACTAGCGTGTTAGTGTACTCTGATGGTTGAGTTTGATAAGAGATTTTATGGTTGAGAAAAGAGGAAATTTTATTAGAGTAAATGGTAAGAAGTAAGTGAAGAAAAATTAGGAGTATAGAAAGAAGGAACCAATTTTAAGTTCATAAGAAGTATAAGTTAGAACTTTATAGCCTGTTACTTGAAAAATGTTATTGCAGAGATTATCAGAAACTGGCCATTCTGAAGTCTTTCTTGACATTGTTTAAGTACGGGCCTTAATGTATGGTGGAATGATAAGGTAAATTAACTAATGCAGTTATTTCCTTTTATTCCAAATGTATTGTATGGTGTTTGATTCTCTGATTAATATGTGATAGTGAAATATTCTAACATTTTCCTGTTTTACAATATGGTATGAGACAACAAGGGAGATAAGACAATAGAAAATTCTTAGAAATATTTTGGTATGAATTCTAGACTGGAGCTGTCGTGACTTTGACTACTTAGTTATAAACTATCGGGACTGATCACCCCGAATGATTTGCACTAAGTAGTGAAAGACATGTCAAAAGAAGGATGTTAAGATCAACGAATTTAACCTTGGGTTAATGTGGTATATGGAGAAATGGAGATAAACTCAATAAATTCTATTAGGATATTCCTTACCATGTCCTTGAAGTTGTAAGAGATACTTGTGTGAATTAGAATTCCAATGGGTAGATAACTGTTGTAATCCCAAACTAGTATAACAAATTGTTTAAGATAGAATCATAGTTTTGTCCTTTGGTGATATATTTTGAAAAGAAAAATGTGTGGATGTATGCTTCATGAAAGAAATATGATAATTTATAACTTGTTTGATATAACAAATAATCATATTAGGAATTGTATCTCTGGCTATCTGCATTGATTCTTCTTTTGTATGACATATAAAATATGTTAATTATTGTTTGATTTGATAAAGTTTTCATTTATGATGTCTACGATTGAATAATATATATGATGGTTATGTGTGTAAATATATGAATTAATGAAACTTTTATGATTGTGACATCGAATGTAATTAATCATATATTTTTGAATTTTTTTTAAATTGATTTATTGTGATAAATATATCAATGAATGACCTAAAATAAGCATTATAGATCTTTGGAAGACATTGATATTGGTTTAATATTTAGAAATTGTGACATAAAATATTTTTGTGATTCCTAACAATATGATACATGTTTATCAAGTTATTTTCTTTTAGTCATCGATTTTGTTCGACGAATATACATACCTGATATAAATTATTGTTATGTAATGACCATTGTAGATTTAAAATAAAGAAATGTGTTAGTAAACCATGAGGAAGTATATATGAACCTTTACTTATTGATTTTCCTATAAAGAGAATTACATAAGTCTTAGTTACCCATAAAAAAAAATAATTCAAGTGAGTATTTCTAAGTCAACGTAGTGATTTGTGATCATTTAAGATTGGAGAATTTATCAAATATATGTAATGGTTGTAGTCAATTATAATGGAATGTACAATCACTTAGTTAAGGAATATTTAATTTATTATAGAAGACAATAAGAAATGATTACATACCCTGGATTATCATGAAACAAATACCACAAGGATTTAACTAGATAAACAAGTACAACATGGACTAAGACATATTTATCCTTTCTCACTAGGATAATTTATTATACACGATTACATTAAGGAAAATAAAATAGAACATCTAGTATATCATAGATAGAGGTCTAAGAGTCTTGGCAATACAAAAATTATCCAAACTAGAGAAATAATCATAACGATTATAAGAAGTGAGGCACTTGTTACCACAACCTGTAGTCCATCCCGACTTCGTTCTTCCTTACTTCTAGGAAGGTTGGCCATCGAATAGTATGATAGTACTTGGGAAAAAGATTGAAGAAATTAGATAGAAGAGAGAAACTAAGAAATCTTGAAGTTGTGATAGGAAGTGAGAATGGAATGAGAATTTATAAGCAAGCAAGGGAGAGAGAGTTGCAACGGTCATAAACGGCTAGTCCAACGGCTAGTTGCTAACGGCTAGTTGTCCAGTAATTAATTCTCAGTAGTCCATTTTACTATGTTATGAGTAGGAATTTTAATTAATAGATGTTATGGATTATGTTAAGTAAGATTTTGATAGATTGAGAAACGTAATTATTGAAGTGTTTAGAGTTAACCATCAATTTATGATGAGCATGGTTGACAAAATTAAGACGAGTAATATTTTTGAGTTAAGGAAAAAAATACTGATAAGATTAAAAAAAAAGAGAGATAAATGGCAATGTTAAGGAAAATGTACACAATTGTCAAGGAAACTAGAAATATATTTTAGAACAGTTCAGTTAGTTTATCTATGGTAAGATTTATTAACAATATTAAATTTTGAGGACGAAATTTCTTTTAGGGGAGTAGAGTTGTAACATCCTATTTTCATCACAAATAGGAAATAGATATTAATATATATTTCTTGAAAAATACTTACTATAAGTTAGTTTATTATTTTTTTTTGAAATTTTGGTATTTATATTTTTATTATTTGTTTTTTTAAAATAATAATAATAAAAAAATGAAAATATTTCTGAATGAGAATTTTAAAGTGACTTAATTAATATTCACTAATTAAGAAAATTATATTAAGAATTTTTAATATCCTTATTATTCACCATTTTTATTTTATGTTGTTATATTTTTGTTTTTTTACATATTTAAGATTTAACTCTTCTTAGAATTTTAAAATAAAATTTTGAAGGAATTAGACTATGGTTCTTTTGAACTTTTTGATCTACATAATATTTATGATTTTCTGGAATTTTTTGAAAATTTTGAATTATTTTAATAAAATAATATATTTTAAATAATTTTAAATTCATATAAAGTTGCTTAAAATTAAAAATATTTACAAGAATGTAAAGTTAAATTATAAGAAAATTTTCTAAAATCCATTTCAAGTAGACTTATCTAAAAATTATCGGTTTGAGAAAAATCTTAATTTTTTCTAATCGTTAAAAAATTAGAAACGTATCAATAAATTTTTTATTAACAGAAAATTTTAGATTTTTAAAATTTTAGCTTTATATTACTTATTATAAAATTAGTGAGGACTGATATAATATCGCTAAATTTCAAAAAGGACTCTTTTTGAATATTTAAAATATACCGAGTGAAGGGTTACTATTTGACTTAATAATTTTGCCGACAATTACTATGCAAATCACTGTGCATGTATGAAATTTTCAAAAGATGCACAGTAACCTGGAATAAAAAATTCAAAAATGTATAGTACTTTTATATTAAAATAATAGAATGCATAGTAAATTTTTTTCCTATAAATACCGAAGGATTTCTTCTTTAGAATTCACAATTTCAGATTAAGTTTTCTTAATATAGTAGTGCTAGTGAGATAGTGGTGGAAGTGAGAGAGAGAAGAAAAGTTTTTGGAGAGAAGGTTCTGCCAAAATCCTAAGGTAAGAATACTTCTCTTTTATATTTTTTGGGTTATTTTTATATCGTTTTTAGAAATCTGTTATTATACTGGAAATAATATTATTTTAAGTTACTATTCTGTATAGTAATTACTATTTCAATAGTAAATTACTATTCAAATAGTAAATTACTATTTACTGTTACTATTTACCATTACTATTCACGATTTACTATTTACTGTTACTATTCACGTTTTACTATTTACTGTCACTATTCACGTTTTACTATTTACTGTTACTATTCACGATTTACTATTCACTATTCACTATTCAAAATTTACCATTTTTTTATTTTAAGTTGTAATCTTAATTTTCATCTTGTAATTATATTAAAATAAAATTGGTATGTTTTAGAACTCGGAGACGAGGCGCGCATGGATTTTCAATAACGAATCGGTATACAAGAGGTAAGGGGGAGTGAGATAAGAATATAATATGAAAGACATAAGAATAAAGGGAGGAGTCCCCTACTCCTTTTAAATTTAATAATATCATCATTTTAAAGTAATAACTTCTCAACTTAAAATTTATAATAAATTTAATATATTGTGTAACTTATTCTGAAATATCTATACATAGATCTGAATTATTATAACTTATACGGACTGAACTAAACCTATGCAAGGACTTGGATTTTTATATCCTATATGGATCGAACTAAACCTATGCAAGGACGTGGACTATTATGACCTGTCTAGACTGAACTATACCTATGCGAAGACTGGATATATGGACTTATATAGACCTGTGCGAGGAATGGACTATAAGGACTCAAAATCAAATCTACTAATTTAAATAACCATTAAAAATTTGAATTATATTTATAAGCGATATTTAGTTGATTTGACTTGATTATAATTAATTATATTTGATTTCGATTAATGATATTGTGATTTATAATATTAGACTGTGATTAATAATATGCAATTATGATTGATGATATTTGATTGTGATTGATGAGATTACTATACTTGATTGTGGTTGATGAATGATTGATGATCTTGTGATATGAAGTTTGAGCATATAGCAAGCATGACGGAAAGTTAAAACTCAGTAAGAATTTTCTTACCTTACTCTTTAAATTTTTATTCCAAGAGAAAGTATTTTGTAATTATTTTAGTCTTTTATTTCTTCTTATAAATAATTTTTATTAACTTTATTTTTAATCTCTATAATAAAATCTAGTATTAGAAAGAAGCTATTTTATGAAAATCAGAGGTTGAGATAATTAATTCTTGAATTAAAGAAAATTTTTATAGTTTTAAGTATTCTTAGTTAATGTTTTAAATTATTTTCTTTAGAAATTAGAAGTTTAAAGTAAATTATTTTAGTTTTCCCCAACGAAATAACTAAAGAATATTTTGTGGAGATTTCAAAAACTCAATCTAGTTAAGATTCAAATTGAGAAAGATTATGTAAATATATGAAGATTTTTAAGAGAAAGCTTTGAGATATTTAAGGCTTGGAAACTCAATTTTGGTAAGATCTGAATTTGAAGACTGTACTAAATTATTTCAGTATAACAGAAGTTCAAAGAAGAACTTATGGAAATGTACAGTTTATTGTGATGATTTTGTGAACCTTTATGGTATTTAATAATTGAGTTTCTAAAAGCCTTAACCAACTAAATATACGAGTAGTTCATGCATCATGAATCATTAAAGAGAAATGAGATGTGATATTGCCTGGGGACGGATTATAGAAACCGAGGATACATTAGAGGAGGCTTAATTGCGAGCCTTGGGATGAGAGAGTGTGAAAGGGTGCTTCAGGTGACCTGGGGTCGCTCCCTGGTGTCGGGTACTTTCACAATAAAAACTTTCTCAGTCTGACTAGTCTCTAAGTGTTTCCACGCCAGTTGAGTTGTTCATATGCCATGAAGGCATTTATGTTATTATTATCCAGAATTTATGAAACAGTGTAAACTCCTGGTTGGCTCAGTGCAAACTAAAACTTTAAGAGCCCACATGCATAAACTGAATGAGATAGTAGCATAAGCATTACATAACATTCATGTGATTGTGACATTCTATGTGGATGGTTATAAAGGAAAATATAAGTGTTATGTATGTGGAAACCCTATATTCATAATTGATTGTATATGAGAATATGACTGATATTACTATATTAGTTTGTGAAAACCCTTATGCTTATGTCTTATCTGTAATATATTATATTTTGTTTCTCACTCCTTCTTGTTTGAATTTTTGTGTCCAAAATATATGTTATATGATATATAGCTAGCAGTCCAAGATGGAAGGATATGTAATTACAAGAGGATAAAGTGGTCTCATCCTCAATCGATTAGATGAAGAGATATGACAAGAGTAGGATTCAAAAACTCGATGGTTCAAGGACTAGGAAATGTTTGTTCACATTTGTAGTAGAGGTATAGTTTAATTTTATTTTGCCTTATTACAATATCAAGTAGATAATTGTAACAAGGTAAAGGTTAAACTTTGATAAACTCTTTCATTCGGATATAATATTGTAATGATTTATCACTTATGATTTCTATAAATTATTTTGTCATTATGGACAAATATTGAAAGACAATTTTTTTTTACTTTCAATATTCAAAGGAAATCAGATGTATATACGTCCTTGTATACACGAGATAAAGAGTGATAAATATGTATATCTTTCTAAAAAGTTTTTTTATCTCGTGTATATAAGGGGGTGTTACATGTGGGACGGCCGACGGTATGTTATAGCCCCTCATTTTCGGCTCCCGTGGTTTTTGTGCCCAGTTGAGCTACCCAGTGGTCAAGTAGGACCCAGTGGTTGAGGTGGAGAGCCAAGCAGGACTCGGTGAACCAAGCAGGGTTCACGGGGTGTCAAGTAGGACCCCCAGCTGAAGGCCGATCCTTTAGTATCCGGATATTAGGAGTCAGATTGCATGAGTCAGTGGTGATTATTGATGAATTTGATATAATTGCTAAGTTGAGTTGATATGTTCATTGTGTGCAATGTGCTATAATTTTCGAGTGTGACTTGATAAATCTTCGAGTGAAAATTTAATATATTTAATGAGTATGAATTGTTATCTTTACTGAATGCTGTGGTTGGGTTTTACCGAGTGAACTACTACGATTTCCGAATAAGACTTATACATATATATATACCTAGCGTGATTTGTCATTAAGTTTGCCGAGTGAAATTCCCTATTATGATTGTTGAGTACGATTTGAAAGAGGGACGGAGATGCATTCAGATAGAACTTATATATATATATATATATATATATATATATATATATATATATTTAACTTGTTAAATTCCGCTCTATATTAATTATGATGCCAAACACTCACCCTTGCTGTTATTGTAATTTAGTAACCAGTGACAGGGAGGAAGCCGGAGCCATGGAGTCGCGCCAAGGGGGAGATCGATGCCAAGGCCCGAGTGACTTTGAGTGATTGTGTAGAGTATATGTGTATAAGGAGTTTCCGAGTGTTTAATATCATCTATGTGCCAACTTATATTGAATCGGATGCGAGTTTATATTTCAAAATACATTGATATATATATATATATGTTCTCATGTTTGCTGTGACAGCTTATTAACTAACAGATTCATTCCCGAGTGAGGGATAACTGAGAGACCCCCTTCCGGGTGGAAGGTTAGAATGTCCCGAGTGGGATTGGTTGGGAGAGAGTTCCGAGTGAAGAAAGTGTATAAAGATTCCGAGTGAAGAAAATGTATAAAGATTCTGAGTGAAGAAGGTGTATCATGATTCCGAGTGAAGAGAAGTTAGATGTGTCCGAGGGGAAATATGAGTTTCTTCCGAGGGAAGTAAGGATAGGGTATTCACCGAGTGAGGATATCCGGAGAAGCAATAACCGAGTGGAGGAGGTTGAATTATCCCCGAGGGAGTTGTGACCGAGCGAAGCTTTCTAAGTGAAGGGTAGTAATGAGTCAAGTGTGGAATGTCCGAGTGAATGGAAGTTGAGTGTTTTCTGAGTGAAACCCTTTTTGCCGAGTAAACCATTTTACCGAGTGAAACCCCATGTGAGTCCGCATGTGCGTCTTGTTCGCTCAGACTTCAGGGTGGCATTCGCTCAAGCGAGTCGGCACTCGCTTAAGCGACTCTCGTGTAACATCCCTGTTTTTAGAAACAATTTCATCCTTGTAATTTTTGGAATTATGGAAGGTTTGAAAGAAGAATAAGTCAATATATATACCCTGTTGATGGTCTGTGGTATCTCATAAGTATCAGTTTGTGCATAACAATGTAGATTATAAGGATGATTAGTTTAATTAAGCAAAAACCGAGTGAAAAGAGCTCTGTTTCGAGTAACAGAGAGGAATTCCGAGTGAATAATTGGAAATTCTGAGTGAAGGATGGAATTCCGAGTCAGTGTCATGTTTTCCGAGTAAAACATGACTGAGGGGACTACCACCGAGTGGAATCCTGACCTGAGATGCAATTCTGAGTGAAGTGTATTCAAGAGAACACCTTCTGGATGAAATTCCGAGTCAAAACACCCTGGAATGACTCGTTTCCGAGTCAAACCTTGCCAAATACTTCTTTTCCAAAGAAAACTGCTCTGATTGAAGTATTCCGAGTAAAAGTATGCTTAAATACTCATATTTATGTTGATTTGATGCTTCCTACCGACTGGGGTGTGTTGTGGAATCAATTAGGAAGGGTTCCGAACGGTTTCTTATGTATTTGCTTAGAAAACCGAGTGGAAATGGAAGAAGGAAACATTCCGAGAGAAATATAGAGAAACTGAACCATTTCCGAGTGAGTCTATAGGTATGACTCCTCTTCTGAGTGAAGTATCTTCTGAGTAAGTTCGAGTGAAGAGAATCCGAATGAGGCAAGAAGTATTCCGAGTGAAGATTGGCTGATTCGCTCAAGCAAATTGGGTTTCGCTCAAGCGATCCGATGTCATTAACCATCCGATGTCTTCTATGTCACATCGGATGGCTGAAGTAAGAAAAGATTTGCTTACTTACACCACACCGAATGAGCATATGTACACACCGGATGGCTACTAGATCCGTCCTTACATTAGGAATTCACACCGGACAGCTCTGAGCTGGTGTTCATCACAACACCGCCCACTTTCCACAGACGGAGTCCTTAACTCCTTCACACTCAACACCGCCTTCTTGCATGGACGTTGTCCCTCAAATCACTACACACCGCCTGTCACTACACTCCGCCTCACACTGTACTCCACCCTTACTCAATACCGCCTCACCTAATACCGCCCTCACATTGCACTCCGCCCTCACATTTCACTCTGCCCTCACATTTCACCCCGCCCTCACATTTCACTCCGCCCTCACATTGCACTCCGCCCTCATGCTGCATTCCGCCCTCATAATTTAATACCACCCTCACATGTGATACCGACCTCCTTGCTAGCACTGAATATCTTTTTAATTCCACTTCAGATAGTGGTCAGCCCACTTAATCATATAAAACCAAGAATGATTGGCACAACGAACCAATCAAATGAGAAAGTTGCCTCCGTTACAATAACTTTATATATTTTATTCCAATCAAATGCAAAGCTGATTGTGAAATGAGTCAAAAGGCTCCATTATTCCACCTAATTCTCCAACTGATGTTTCCACTTAGTTTCCCACTAACTCTCATTATTTAGCCCAGTACTATGTCTCTAAGAACACACACATACACGAAACATAACCACAGACATATTTCTGTTATTCTTTCCTCTTCCTGCAAGCTCTCTCTCTCAATTTCTTTCCTCTCTCACTCAGATTTGAAGCAGGACAGTGAGGGGAATCTCTTTCTTTTCATCCAGGAACTTCATTGAGGTAATGAGGTATATTCTTGGGTGCTCTGTGGGAAAACCGAGTGGAGGACAGATTCAATGTTATGTGAATTACATGCTTTAATTATAAACATATATATATATATATATATATATATATATATATATATATATATATGTTACTAAATGCTTATAATCAGTTCAGAGTTGTTTGATTAAATGTTATGGTTATTGTTTTATATTTGAATATATGTGTAACTAAATTGATAAAAATACATACTGGTTGTGGGATTGTGAAGATATTAAGGAACCTGGGTGTTATGTGAATTCCAGCAAGGATTTATAAAATAGAAGTCGGATTCAGTGAGTAATAAGCTCGGATTTTATGAAAAACCGACCTGAGCATTCAGACAGAACAATTTACTCAGAAAATTCATTATTTTCACTCAGAAAGTTACTTTCACCCTAATTTTACTCGGTATTTTATTTTATTTCACTCAGAAAAATGTTTCATCATTATGTTTCATTCGGAAGACACTTCTGAGACTGATTGTACTCGAAAAATATCCTATTTCTCTTGGACAGCTTAGCCTCATTTATGAAACCCTCTCCCAGTGATTTAACTCGGTAAACAACCTTATTTCACTCAGAGAATATTCCCTTATTTATTTTCACTCGGACAACACCTTCTTAGTTTCAATTTACTCGGAAAACAATTTATTTTTACTCAACAAACAGTTATTTTCACTAAAAGAACTCCCTTCAGTTTAATGTAACTCGGCATATAAATTTAATTCACTCAGAAGACCTTTCCCAACCTGATTCCACTCGGAATCAGGATTATCTTACTCGGAAATATACTTTATTTCACTTAGAGACTCATTTTCACTCGGATTTACAAACAATGCTACTCAGGAAACCATTTTCCTACTGACTTCACACAGATTTATATTTTAATTCACTCAGAAATTTGTTTCACTCAGAATTCAAGATATTTAGTTAAGAAAATTATTTTTCAGCTTCTGTTTCACTCGGATTACTTGTTAATTTCAGTTAGAAAACTCTGCTCAGTTTATTTCATTTGGATTCATAGCTATCTTATGCAGAAAACTTATTTTTCACTCGGATTCAAGCTGTTCCAGTCGGAAAACAACATTCCACTTCATTTCACTCGGATCCAAACTTATTTCATTTGGAAAACAACTTTTCCAGTGTCATTTCACTCGGATTTTTAGTCAGATCGCTTGGAGAACCCTTCTCTGTATGATTCCACTCGGAATCATACTCATTTCACTCGGATTTACCCCTGTTCCACTCGGAAAACTCTGTTTTTAGTGTTTTTCACTTGAATTTTCAATTGGAAGCTAATCTTTACTACTTTTTAAGTTATTGGTAAGTTATAATTATCATTCTTATTCTATTTATTGTCAAACTTAATATTGTTATCATTATTATTAGTTTTATTATTATTATACATTGTTAACATCCAAATTATGCGTATTTACATAAAAGGATATATATTATTTTACTCTTTATGAAAGAATATATATATGATAGATATTTTTTCTAAAAATTAATAAACGAATATCTTACAAGGATTAAATGATATGATGAGACTGGAAACACATAAGATATCCAGGGATCTAATGATAAGAATAATGCATTTCGCATCATGAAAATATTTTGAAGAAGAAAAACCTCTAGAGCATACACTTGGTACAATGGAGATCACTCACGTTCGATCTCAGTAGAAGAATCTTGGGAGTACAACTGGAACGGCAACCCAATGGCATCAAAGTCGCGCCTGGTAGCCGGGTGAGACGAGGCAATTCTAGTGTACTTCGACTAAATCACGGGGTGTGGCTATGATCGTAGGGATCCAAGTTCCAAAAATATTTAAATCAATGATGAGAACCAATGAGTTCATTTGTACCACATGGAACTTGGGCGGACCCTAATCGCTCTAGATGATTGGAATGGTGATATTCCAAAGAATGAGAAGAAGATGAAACGATTTATTGGGCCCACATGCATCATGAGACTTAACCAAAGATAAATCATAATAAATCCGAACTCATGCATTCATTACAGCATATTTGATTGTTATAATTGTGAAGATGTTATATGTACGATTTATTGCATGGCAATATGCTTAATTGTTATAATTATGAACATGCTAAATATACGATTATGTGATGACAACATGCTTGATTGTTTTAAAAATGCTAAAAGTATGATCTATGTGACATTGTATGTTAACTGGATTATGTCCGCACCGGATGAACCAATCAGGGTCTTGGGTTATACTCACCCTTACTGTTGAACATTTTTCAGAGGAATTAGAAACTCAAGAACCCGAGTGTGAAGATCAGCAATACGCTGAACCCATTGAGAACAATCATTAAGGATAGAATATTTATAATCAGACACCGGATGACTGTATAATATTTAAGGGCGCCTGCGTGCCCCATTCTGTTAAGAGTACAATTATTTACAGTTTGTGAATGACTATGTGATATATACAATATTACTTCCGCTGATCTGCCACGTATTTATTTTAAAAAAAATATATTCACTTTTTCTAAAAACTGTTAACACTCTCAGTTAAATAAAATAAACCTACAGAAGGATTTGTCTTATCTAACCGAGGGTGTTACATCTCGGATTTCGCCTAGGTACCTTGGGGTCTCGCTTAGGCGAATGACCCCTGTCCTCTTCTTCTTCTTCTTCTTCTTCTTCTTCTCCCGCTGTTGTAACTCCACTTTACCGAGGGATGTATTCCGACCGGATATTATTTCGCGTACACTCTTACTATTACTTTGATTATATTTAAGTGAATACTAATTATTATCAAGACCGAGTGGAACCATTTCCGATCGGTTATTATTTTAACACACTTTTATTTAAGGATTTATTTTAGAAACGGTTTTGTTCATTCTGAGTATGATTTCATGTAACTAAAAGAGGTAAATATCATTTTACATCAAGGCCGAGTGAATTATTTATTTGGGAGGTAGATACTAATTCATATTAAGATACAAATTTTTATTCAGCGCAAAAATTTATTTTGATATGAATGTGTTTTTGATACAAGCATATTTCTACACCCCCTGTAAAGAGCAGTTCAATTTTCAAAATAAATTTTTGCGCTGAATAAAAATTTTTACACCCACCAGGCGTGCCAATGATCCGTCCTTTACGGGGGGTGTAAAGTTATGATCCTGAAACAGCTCAATCTGATACAAAGCGATGTGTGTAAATGTTCAGATATGGAGTGTCTTCGTATGTTGAGGCGGAGTCTGGACCACACTGGGGCGGAGTGTAATTCACTCTACGGCGATGTAGTAGTCCGCCTGGAATTGCCTTCTATGCCTTGACACAGTTGGAATGGGTGGTGTCACAGTCCGCCTGACGATCTCTCCTTTGTCTTGACCCGATTGGGGGTGGTACCTGCAATCGTTCTCCGACGCTCAAGTCAGTATTTCGGAATACTTTCAGACTTAGAAAGACAATCAGAGAGAATTATGCAAGTAAGAGAGAGTAAGGTTCAGAATTGGGGGAGAGCCCCCGTATACCTTTTTGCTGAGGTTTATATACCTGTCACTGGTGCTCCATTATTGGTAGGGCCCGTTCCTTGTTTTCTAGCATAAAGCAAGAAAGACAGTGGGTCCCTGTGTCGTTCACGAGCACCGTTATTGTAGTAGGTATTTCCACTTACTTTGGAAGCGTGAATGCTTTATTATTTTATTGTTATTACCCTTTATGCGTGACAGCGTGATTCCCATTATTAACCTCTCAAGACATAGTCAATCTCGTGCCGGGGTTGTGAGTATGGGTTCGCTACGCAGTATGGGAAATCCAACATTCCGCCAGTATTGAGCCTATGGCTCGGCGGAGTAATATGAATTCTGGCGGCGTTACATGCCTTGGCGGAGTTATGACCCTTGACAGGGTAACATGCCTAGGCGGAGTGTCATGCCTTGGCGGAATGACATGCCTAGGCGGAGTTATGACCCTTGGCAGGGTAACATGCCTAGGCGGAGTGACATGCCTTGGCGGAATGACATGCCTAGGCGGAGTTATGACCCTTGGCAGGGTAACATGCCTAGGCGGAGTGTCATGCCTTGGCGGAATGACATGCCTAGGCGGAGTTATGACCCTTGGCAGGGTAACATGCCTAGGCGGAGTGACATGCCTAGGCGGAGTTACTTGCCTTCGTCGTATATACTCCGTATTTGAAGCGTATTTACCTCGTTCGAAATGCTGACCTGGCAAAGCATTAAAGCCATGCTCTTGGGGGCCGGTGTTAGGACCGGATCAAAAATAATTTGCCGTATGTAAATAAAAAGGGTAAATCAACCTAGGATGTTACAATTATGAATATTAAACTTAAAAATAGTTTCTTTAAAGTTATAAAATGTACCACGAATTTGACTTTTACTTATTTTTAAATTGACTACTTTCTTAATATTATTTTTTAGCAAATAATTTATGTGTTTCCAAATATATTTGTAATTATATATATATATATATATCAAATTTCTTTAATTTCATATTTTTTCTTTAAATATAATACATTGTTTTAGTAAAATGATAAATTATTTCATTATATAATGACTATATAGATTCACAATGACATAAATAATTTTCATAATAACATAACCAAAATAATTGATCATTTTCAATTTTCTTTCTATACTATTTTTTAAAGACACTTCTTTGGTTTTTTAATCTAATAATATTTATTAAAAGACATTATTTATATCTTAAATATTTATTAAACTTTATAGCCATAAGATTATGCAAAATATTTTTTTACTGTAATTATTTTTCTTTTGTTATTATTTATAAAATTTAATGAGTATAAACCATAATAAAAAATCAATATAATAAGACATGGAAACATATGCTACCAAGTCTATATATATACACTCACATATTTCTTTCCTGCAATTAAAACATGGGGATCACGGCATAAGGCTTTGACTTGTAATGAATGTGTCTCCTTTTCAATCAAAAAGCAATCTGAATGAACTCTGCTAGGTGTATGTATGTGATCAAACAAATCGATGTTTAACCAACCAAAAAATATATTAATTTAATGGTGTTTTAACGGTTTTAAACAATGTAAATTAATATTATCCAACGAGCTTTTAATTAAGTCAAAGTTAGCAATATTTTTTTAATAATAGAAAATTGATCTCTTGCGCAAATTAATTATGAAATAACCAAAAACTCTGTAGATTTATTTATTTTTTCTGGGTCAAAATTTCAAGTAATTTTAGAGTCATTGCCAAATAATTTTTTTGATATTCCTGAAAAATATCAAGGATTGGTAGATGCATGGGCTTTGTACCATGGAAAAAAGAATATCCATAATTAAAAATGGTAAAAATTAAGAATCACATGAGTGTGATCTAGGCTATATTATTTATACGACGACGAATGCATGGTCGATGAAGTTCATGTTTTTGGTCTGCTTGTTGTGTAGAAAACAAATCGTGGAAGCACAACGTGATTTTGCCTAGTTGATCCAAACGTGACTTTGACCATCATGCCGCCAATAAACAAATAAAGCATGTTTTGGAAAAGAAAAATGCCAGGGGATACTTGTTTCGAGGTGTTGTTGGTGTGTGTCTTTCTCTCACTAAGATTAGTTTCAAGAGAGATATTAACAAAATCAGTTAATTTTGGATATATAACTTAATTAAAGATATATGTAATAAATTATTTTTTAAATGAGATGTTATATCATAGGAGAGACACTTAGGGTGTGTTTGATTTTTTAACTGGGTTGGTCAAACCACCTAAAAAATAAATCTTATGATCAAATGAAGTTTTAATTGCCTTCAACGGTGTAAAGAATTAATATTAATCTTTAGATTTTTCATTTTCATAACTTTATTTTCACAATTGAAAATT
Source organism: Clitoria ternatea (assembly GCA_037962975.1). Classification (NCBI taxonomy): domain Eukaryota; kingdom Viridiplantae; phylum Streptophyta; class Magnoliopsida; order Fabales; family Fabaceae; genus Clitoria; species Clitoria ternatea. Next base: position 114,257,496 of record CM075674.1, on the reverse strand, counting down.
AAACGGACCACTAATAACATTTTGTTGACATAAATCACACGTTTTTTACAATTTATTTTGACTTACGTTTTGGTACAAATTAATTTTGACTTGGGTTGTCCTTGATTCCAATAAAGAGCGTGAAAACGGGTTAAGATTTCAGATGTCCTTCCTCACCACCAAGGGTCACCTTGTCCTTCAAACATAGGCTTAGATGCTAATTTAAGATATGAGAAAATAGAGTTATTATGAAAATTTTAAATTTTAAATATTAATATTATTTTTATATTGTTTAAGATATATGATTTTTTTTATCATTGTTTAGGTTTGACCTTCTAAAAAAAAAAACTAAAAATCCTCTTAATCGATAATTAATTGAAAAAATAAAATTATATACAAAAATTAAAAGATAATATTGATTATCGTTATTGAGTTAAAATATATTTTTCTCTCTTTTGACCAACCTCTATTTTATTTAGAAAATACGAAACTTAATCTATACTAAACCAATTAAGTTAAAATTCATCATTCTTCATCAATGCTTCCATGCTAATGCTGTATCCTGATTTTTTAATATAAGATATAATTTGCATGGAAATTGCCATTAATACAAACACTAATCTCTTTTATTTTTAAGATAGTGTTGATGTAATTTCTTATACTTTTTTTTTCGCTTTTAATCTCTTAAACAGCATTTAAGCATTGTTTTCACTTTTTCTTGTTTTTTTTATTACGGGAAGAAAACACATTGGAATCACAACACACACACACATATATATATATATTACACAGATAGGAATATAAGTGTTGCTCGCTGGTTTGTATATTGAAATTTAGTGTAAATGTAAATCTTTTTCTTTTTAAAAATTACACGCACGAGTTTGTTTGCTTTTTTGAAAAAACAAATCAAAACTCAAATAAAAAGTAAACCATGTATAACTTTTTTGTTTTATTAGCAAAAAAATTTAAAGACAGGTGATATATACATTAAATATAAAACTAAATAGTTCTTTATAAAGTAAAAAGCATGTCACACATTATATCTGAGAAGAAATAACATACGTGAAATCTGTTTGGACAAAAGAGCTTGGGAATATGGAAGAAGAATATTTTTTTTTGTTTAACTTTAAACTACTTTAAATGTTCAATTTAATCATTTCTGAATACTATATAAAGTTTATATTTGCATGAGTAATTGAAATTTTCATAAAACTTAAATTATTGTTAATTTAATTTTATCATTGTTAAAATTATTTGTTTAGATCAAGTAATTTAAATTATTTCATTTTAAAAATCACTTGTTTGTATCAAGTGTTTAAAAATCGTACAATTTTAAAATCTTTGTTGGTAAAGGTGATGGTGGCAACAACAGGTGGTGGTGGTAGAGCCAATAAAGATAGTGGTGGTAGTAGCAGCACCAGGGGTAATGGTGAAGTAGCCACATTGAAGGTGGTGGCCTTCAAGGGTGATTACAACCATATAGAACTTAGGAGTGACGGTGCTATTAATGATCCTGATGAGGTGGTGGGTGTGACAACAAAGATAATAATGGTGGATAGCGATAATGGGAAGGGGGTGACAATGAGAATGGTAGTGGTGATGGTTGTGACAACGATGTCGAATGAGTTAGTGGGGGTGGCAACAATAGTGGCAATAGTGTTGCTAAGAATGATGGTGATAGTAACTACAATAATAGTGATGGTGGCGACAACAATGAGGAAATGATTGTGGCAAAGTAGCGATGTGGGTAGCATGCTGGCGATAACGATGACAATGGGGTGGTGGTGTGACGATTGTATGAGTGACAATCATAATGACGCTGGTGATGACAACAAAGAGTACTACAGATGGTGGTGGTGCAGGTAACGATTGTGATAACAATAACAATGGTAAAATTATTGTTTACATAAGAAGTCAATAATTTTTTTTTAAAAAAGTTATATTTTTTCTATTCAAACAAAAAATACTTATTTTTTCATGCATTTTTATTGTTTTAAATAACATATTTTTTAATTTTATTTATTTCCTTCTTATTTCATTTACTTATTCAATACATAAGACAAATAAAAAAGAAGAAGAAGAGAGAGTAAACACAGATGCGAATGGCATAGTTAACCCCGTGTTTGCCACGTGCATTTGCGTGGCCGGGTTTCCCCATCCCATGTGATTCTAATTATAACTTATCCCTTAATTAATTAACTGTTATGTTCGCAATCCCCAAACTATTTTAATCTCCTGATAACATTGTTTAAGTTGATCACCGTAATCCTCGCTAATCAATAATTAATTTATACTTTATACCCTCCATTTTAGGGAGCTCCAGTCCCAAGTAGTTTCCAAAAATGAACAATTTGTCCATTCATGAGTTTCTAATGCCACTGATCACTTAAAATAATGTTGGTTACTTGTATTGGTGGCACCACCTCACATAACCAATAAAATTTGATAATATAACTTTTCACTGTTTTATCACATCCCCTTATGTCCCTTTTATCATGGAAATTGCTACGTTAAGATTGAATCAAAATAGTGTTGCCCTCTTCAAATTACTTGGTATGTCTCTATCATGAATGTTAAAAAATACAAACAAATATCATACATGTCCAGGCTTATCCCCTTCGTTCCCAATCCCCATCCGGATGCTTCTATTGGAGTATGTTGAAGAGGTGAGACCCACCAAAAAAGAAGAAACATTGATATCGAAATCAATTTGGTCCCATCGGTTGAATCGTGAATTAATTAGATGATTGGTCAATATTACTGGTTCAACTCTAATTTGATCATAATTTAATTGAACTGATATCTTCATTGATTAAATAACTGATCCAATTTTAAAAACATCGAGAAGAAATGAAAACATTGTCGTGTTTAGTTACTGAAAATTATTCTAGTTTTCTGTTTGTTTTCCAAAAATTTTATTTTCTATAATAGATAAAAAATTGTTGAAATTTTTTTTAACTTTTCAGTTTAATGTAAAACTTCTTTAAAAATTTCTCTGTTTTCCTTAAAAAAATAAAAAACCCGGCTTCTAGTTTACTATAATTTTTTTTGAATATTCTGTAAACGAACACTTTTTCTACTTTTCTAATTTTTTTAAGAATAGTTTTTTATTTTCTTAAGAAAACTTATGAACTCAACTTGTATTTTTTTTTCTAAAGCTTTTTCTTCCTTTTTGTTATTTTCCAGAATCACCTATACCACATCTTTTACAATTACATTACACTTTTTTTTAAAAAAAAATTATTTGTTTTATTATTTCCATTTCGTGATTTTATTTTTATTTTTTATTTCATTGAAAACTGATTCTGGACATCAGAAGGAGAGGGACATTTTTTAAAGGAACAATAACGTAAAAGAAGAAGTAACACTGTAAGAAGTAACGGATCTAGCTACCAACCAACAACACCCACCTTAATATAAAAATAGTTAAATCCCTTAGTTCAAATCCTATAAGCAACATCTATTTCAGGAATATTTACATCTTCAAAATATTAATGTTTAATTTTCATGTAAGAATGATCATTAGGTAAACAAAATAATGGGTGTATACAAGTATGTTTTAAACTAAAATTTTACATTTGCTTTGATTTGATTTTTTCCTTTCACTTATGGTATTAGAAAATGATACATAGTTCAACCCAAAAATTAATTAATAAGTAAAGGGTTGTGGTTGAGTATTCTAATTATATGATTCATAATTTACTTAAGAATTGTTTACCAAAAAAAACATTCTTAAGTAAATAAGTAAAAATTATATCTTTTACTTAACACTACTACTACAGTAAGTACAGCCTCGTGATCAAATAATTAGAAAAAAAATAATGAAAAAAAGAAAGAAAAGGAAACGTTTTCGCTGAAAGAAACGGTTTACATATGAAGCACTTGCCAAATTTGGTGTGCGACCACAAAAGGAGATCCAGCTATTCAAGTTTAAAAATCTTTTCTTTTCATTTGGTTCACATCATATCAACCTTACACGGAAATAAGTATGAATCAAATTAATATTAACCATATTTACATTAATTTGTCACTCTAGTAAGTTATTAATACAATTTTAACGTAATCAAAGTATATTCAGGTAATTAATAGGTTTGATATAAATGGTAAGTGATAAATAAAAAATTATTATTAAGAATTTTATTTATTATATTTAGATATGTAACGTAGATCGAATAAGATTAAAGATACCGGTAAAATATTTTTTTTAAAAAAATATATCGAGATCTCATCTTCATTTAAAGAAATGGTTTTGTTGAGGCCAGAATTGACTTTTTATAACGTGCTTATCCAAATGAGCAAGCACCGAGAATATGCCACTTCATTCCTTCTCATTTTATAGTATTATTATATTTGGTACTAATCTCTATGGTTTTTGTTTTTTCTATTTTAATGTTGATTGTTATAAGAGATTCAGGAAAATAAAGTTGAATTGAAGTGAAAAATTTAAAATTTAATATTAATTTTTTACGTCGTTTGAAATAATCTAAAATTCGTTAACCCATAAAATCAAAAAGCTACTACCGATTAACGGAGATTTCTCCATTCATGAAATACTGTCAAACATGATGATAACCGTGACCGTGAGTGGAGTTGAGCGTTAAGGGATCGGAGAACTTTCTATTCTATTTATATTCAGAAACAGGCTCATTCAAAATGAAATTACAGCTTGAGACTTGGGTATTCTAAATGCCAAATTTACATTTCACATACACATGGAAGTGAAATTTTAGTAAAATATTTTATTTTATAATATAAGAAAAATTATATTTTTGTAATATCATTGAATTAAATGTTTCTATATTAAATATGTTTTTTTATATATTAATAGTATTTTAGGATATTACATTAATATGTGTAAAATAATTACTTTTACTTATATTTGAAACTAGATATGTTATTAAACTGCACCATTAATATGAAATCTCATAAAAAATTAAGCCCCTATCACATTATACTATTTAACCAAACATACGTTTAACCTACACCTAACTTAATTAGATCCGGTTAAATTGTGATTTTTAATGAATTAAGTGGAAACTTTTTTAAACACTTTTAGCACTAGCCCAATTTCAGTTATTTAAATGGTATTTTAAATTTAAGAGATTGAGCTATTCAGAATAATATATTAACCTTTTTGAAAAAAATAAATTTCCATTAGCTAAGTTAATACCCATTTGAAAAGGTTTCAAATAGTAAATCTTCTTCATTTAGTAAACATATTTAGGTTAAATTAGTAATTTAATCTTTAATCTTCTAACTTATTTTTTTCATCTTTGTTCTTTCACTTTTGTTTCATTTTATATTGGTCATCTAACTTTTTAATATCCTTGAATAATTCACTTTCATTTAAGTTTAATAACATAGTTAACAATCGTATTTTTTACATTAACATGGTAAAATGTCAAATTTAATATGATTGATTATCTATATTGTTGTAGACAATTGAACCATACCCCCTAACCAAAGACACCAGCAACCCACCCCGAAACAAACTAAAAATAAGAAATGTGTTGAGCGACAAACAAACAAGATAAGAAACTTCATTATTATGAAGTTCATTATGTAGATCAAAAAATCAAAACACAGATAGACTTTGCCTAAATCACGTATTGTGGTAGGGTGTCTAATAGGAAAAAAAGACTTATTTGATAGATATTTAAAATTGATATGATTAATATAAAATTTATAGGTAGAAGCAAAGGAAAAAAATAAGATAGAGGAGTAAAGTACTAATTTAACCCAACATTAAAATGATCATTTTAATAGAATGTTTTTTTAATCAGTATCTTAAAAATATTGTTTAAGGAAAAATTGAAAATGAACTTTTTATTAGAAATTATGTAAAAATTATTTAGAAATCACTATGAATAAGCTTTAAGGATGTTTTTAAATGAAGATTTTTCACTATTATTTCTTTAACTAAAATCCTTAAAACACTTGTTATTATTTCCCTCAATAAAATTAGACATATAGTATCAACTACTTAATTTCAACTTTATTTCACCCAAATAAAAAAGAATAATTTAAAAAATCTGTCAAAGAATTAAGATATCAAAACTTCAACAATTGAAACTTTCAATCAATAATTATATCTCAGATTTCATTCACTAACTTTAAAATGAATCAAATGAAATGATTTATGATGATAAAGGGGAAAGGAAAAAATCACATCGGGCCTTGTAACATGAGACTCGTGTGCTGGAGAGATCCTCAGTCCTAAAACTGCAAAATTCTTAACCATTCCCACTTTTCCGGTTACATACAACTTCAGCTCATGATATACATCAAATCAATACTTTTTCTATTTTTACCCAAAAAATTAGTAAATACTATATACTTTTTCTTTGTAATAAAAAAAATTGATATGCACTTATAAAATATTTGTTAAAATTCTGATATTAAAGATTATAAATTTTTGAAGTATCGTTGTTGACTTATAGTGCTGTTTACTAACAAAACAACAACTTACACATGTATCATGCTACCTCTTCTTTTAAAAGAAAAATAGGAGAGTGAGGGAAAGAGATTGTTAGGTTGGAGAATAGAGATTACTACTATAAAAGAAGAGAGAAGAGAGAGAGAGAAAGGGACCTCAATAACTCAATTATTAAATATTAATTTGTTCCACAAAAGATAATTTAATTTTACTTTGAATTATTATATCTCAAATTCTGCGTCTCCGTTCCATAATCCATAACCCAAATATGTGTAAATTATTATTTTAATAAACCCAGGTCCTCATATTCTCTCATTCGCAATAAAAAGCACACCACTGTGAGTTGTTTCATGTGAAAGAGCGAAACGCATCGCATTTTATCGTCGTTCGATGGTGATGGTGGTGACGGAGGGCAACGATAGCTGCGGTAGCGGAGTGCAGCACCAAACAACGTCGTCGTCGCCGGCGCAAAGCCGCCAACAGCGGCAGAAGCTGCAAGTGTACAATGAGATTCTTCGCCGGTTGCAGGATTCTGGCAACGAAGAGGCTATGCAGCCTGGCTTCCACGATCAGCTTTGGGCTCACTTCAACCGTCTTCCGACACGGTGCGTCTCTCCTTGCATTCTCTCTCTTCTCCTCTCTTCGTCTACGCATATATGCAACACACTGTGTTATTGTTAATCTTCTAACATTCATATACATGTGTGTGTTTTTCTCTTTCTCTTTTTGCACATCTCGTTTTCTTCGTCGTTTTCATCTGAATGCTCTTTTATTTTCTTACTACGATTCTGTTTACCTGAGATTTTTGGCAGTAGATTGATGTCGGTTTAAGCGTGAATAGACGGAGTAGAATTGATTAATCTTTCGTACTTCTCTTGAATCCATGTGCAGGGAAGATATCGGAATTTACTACTAAATGTTTGTTGTGTGATTCTGCTTTGTTTAATATCATATGGTTGATTTGGTCTTCGATTTTATTTCGTTTTTTGGTGTAGGAGAGAGATTTGAGGATATTTTGTAATGCAGGTATGCGTTGGATGTGAATGTGGAAAGAGCTGCGGATGTTCTTATGCACAAGAGATTACTGCATTTAGCACATGATCCTGCTAAAAGGCCTTCCATTGAAGTTCGTTTAGTGCAGGTGACTTAACCCTTGTTCATTATAGGCACAACTGATATATTCTTCAATCTTCATGCTGTTAACTCGTGCTTTTGCAATTTTCACTTAGTGATTTCGTGTGGTGCAGCATTGTCGTTTTGCTGTGTGTTTCTTTTTCACTGTTCGATCGTAATTCAGAAGCGGGTCATTTCATTATTGGCGGAGGATTACTATGTAATTAAAATGTAGATGTTGGAATCTGGCATTGCATGCTATCTGTTTATGCCTCAACAAACAGAATACGTTATTAAGATCAAGCCTCTGAGCTATAGGCGTTGCTGGGAACCCTGCATGTGGACAATTTTTTATTTTACATATATATAATTAAAAATTTATCAAAATGTATATATGTAGTTTTTGTCTGGACCGTGTGGAGTGTGCTGTTTTGGTTACATGCAGTTGGGGAACAAATACACGCACAGTCATGGAAGCAATGTACTTAACAGTTAACACTATTTGTTATCTTACTGAACTACAACCAGAATATCTTGTTATATAGATGTGTTGCTGGTGTGGGTTGGCTGTAGTTGAGTATGCTTTACTCTTCATCACAGTACCTTGAGAAACAGCATTGAATTGTTTGGATTAAATTTAAATGCATCTAAAATTAGAAAAGGAAAGTTTGAACCGGTTGTGTTTCTGCTTTTTATGTGATCTAAAGCTAACTTGATTTGCTTATGCATACTACTGGTTGAGGGTGAAAGCTGAAGATACAAGAAAATTATAATGACTTCATATGTTAGGAAATTCAATTGTGAAATGCTTATTGGGTTTGTTGGCTTGTTGCCATGAGCAAAATGTACAAATACTCATGCATGCATGATATATGATGGCAGAGAACACTAAAGTCAACATAGTTTGATTTTATTCATTACATTGTTGTTTGAATTAATAACAAGCTTTTTAAATTTGAGTTTGTTTTTGTGTAGCACTGTATCATTCATTTGAGCCATACTAGCTTGGGCAAATGTGTTTGAACTTTAAAGTCTATTCAGTTAACTTGTCATCAAAATGTCTAGGAATATGTTCCATCGGCAAATTAACCTGCATTAGTCTGATTCAGTTATTCCTTGTTACCGGACTATAGTTTTCTATGCATTTGTAAAGATTATATTTTTGCTGCTGTGATCAAGTTCTTAGCTTTAACTTTGAATTTTCATATTTTAAGTGGTATGGTTGATATCCTTTACCTCCGTCCATGTGGGAAATATCATTTTGGTATTGGAAACTTCTTGCAGGTTCATCCCATATCTGATGGAAATTCAGCTGACTCTTTTGAATCAGAAGCTCCTGGGGTAGAGTCTGGTCAAAGTGCTTCAAAGTACTCAAGCAGACTGAGGTACTATTTTCTCACTTGTAATTGCTTTGATAAATTTCTAGCTAACTTTTCCAGTTCTATTATCACAAAAACTCAAGTAATGGCTCTTTATAAAGCACTACCAATTATTCTAGTTAACATTCTGAATTTTCCTTAAACTTTTTAATTTGTTAGTAGTATACATCCACCTCCTGCTTTTGGTTCTTCTCCTAATCTTGAAGCACTGGCTCTTGAAGCAAATGATTCTGAAGACATAGAGGAACAATCTGTACATGCCAGTGCTCAATATTCACGGTGAAATTTCTGTCACTGTCTGTTTTTGGAACTATGCTCAGAAAATTTCTTTGAACGGTGACTTAGAATATAAATTACTCATGTTTTGCATTTTGTTATTTGGGGATGGATCTGAAGATGTAACTCTGCTGGTATGTAATACTTGTAGCTTCCATATATATGCTGCTCAATCATATTATCAACATTCTCGAGGTTGAGGCACTGATAATTGTTATTTTATGCCAGTCTGGTCTTTACATTTTCATATCTTCTTTGGAAAATTTATGTACAATACAAATTTAAGAACTTATTTATCCAAGATATGCCTATCTGAACCTTATGATGTTGTTCTGGAGCCATTGTAACACTCAGATGGTTTATGAAATTTCTAGTCGAGTTTTTCAATAAACTTCGACGGGTTCTTTGAAATATTAAGCATCTGTGTCCCTGTAAATGATGTAGGCCCATGCATGAAATCACCATTTCAACGGATGACAAGCCAAAGCTTCTCAGTCAGGTATTTGATATCTCCTCTAATCAGAATGTTGTATATTAGAACTCTCTTCTTTTTAAACAGGTAGAAGAATTTAGGAATGCATTACTCCTGGTTTATAATGTCATTGAATTATGTGATTGATGATTGAGATGGAATTTGACTTGGTTAATACAAGCATCACAAATAACTTGTACTGTTGCACAGAATCATCTCACTTGGATAAACTTAATTTGGACTAACTTAGAATCCCCCATATGATAATGAAGCACCTGAAAGGTCTGGTTCCTTTTGCAGTTAACTGCATTGCTTGCTGAGATTGGACTGAACATTCAAGAAGCACATGCGTTTTCCACAACTAATGGTTACTCTTTAGATGTGTTTGTTGTTGAAGGGTGGCCTTATGAGGTACGGTGATCATCATTTGCTATCAATTTGTTGGGATGGAATGATGGATACATAATATTAAGAATAATTTAAAAAGTTCCTTCCAAAGATTGATGTCATTGAAGTGAACTCTATATTTATTTTGAAAAACGTATTTGTAAAATTCACATTCAGCTAAACCATGTTATAGCAATCATATTCAATTTCCCAAGCGTACAGATCAATGCTGCTTTCATATTCTGAAATGCTTTATCATGTTATTATTTGCCATCACTTCTATCCTCCAGTATTATTTTTAATATTATTGAAGGTTAAGTTCATTAGGACTAATTGACAATTTGTAAATAGGAGACAGAGAAGCTTAAAGAAGCTTTGGAAAAAGAAATCTTAAAGATTGAGGTAATCTGGGTCCATTACTGTGTTTTTGGAGGACTGTTAGAGTCAATTTAATTAATGTTCAGCAATTGATCTCTTATTTGAACTCTGCTTTCGGAAACAGGTCAGGCCAGTTCAGCAATCAGTATCTTCAGTTCAGCAATCAGTATCTTCTGCTGATGGACCCGATCAGGCAAAGATTAAACGTGAACTGGATGGTCTGACAATACCAAATGATGGAACAGATGTTTGGGAAATAGATCCCAAACACTTGAAATTTGGAACTCAAATTGCATCCGGGTCATATGGTGAACTGTAAGTACTTATCTATCAATAAATATGCATTTCTTTTGATAGTTCTTTGATGATGCCGCTGGATGCTGATATCATTTCAATTTTCAATTAAATCAGATTTAAAGGTGTATATTGTAGCCAGGAAGTAGCCATCAAAGTTCTCAAGGCTGAGAATGTAAACTCAGAATTGCAGAGTGAGTTTGTGCAGGAAGTCTATATTATGAGGTTTGTTGTATTAAATTCACATTTTAACCATCTGAGGTCTATCTACCTGCTTATTGAGATAGCGATTTTCCATGTCAGAACTTGATTTTGAAAATTATTGTCTTTTGTTGGTCATGTCAATATTCTGATCATTAAAATGGTATAACTTTTTCTGTTTGGACAAAGGTGAATGAGCAAATAGAACATACAATTTTTTGGAGTGTAATAAATCATAATTCTGCAGTCCTTCTCATAATGATATCCAAAGCAGGGTTTTGTGCTTCTTACGAGTATGCTAGTTTTTTCCTATTGTGGATTGTAATTCAACATCTCCCCTAGATATGCAGTTGAGTTTTATAGAAGCTCTCACCAATATTTCAATCTGAAGGCCCAATTTCTTTCATATTCAGTATCAACAACTCCCTTATGGAATTTCTGCTTTTGATTTTGGCTTCTCTGTGAGAAACTGGACCTAAAATTTTCACAGGGGTTAAATTTGGGTATTGACCTAACTCAATCCTAAAAGCTAGCTCATAAAATGAAGATTACCCTGATCTTATATAGTTTTAATTGACCATATCTCTAAACAATGTGGGACTTTTAACACCCTCCTTCATGTTCAGGAATTGAGTGCGGATAAATACGGGTGGGCCTGTGAGACTTATAAACAACAGGATTTTAAATTTCTCTTAACATTTGGTAAAGAAAAAATTAGTTCAAGTCACACACGGGGAAGTTACTGAAGTGAAGGATATCAGAATAAACTTCTGTATCTCTCACCAATATGGAAGTTATAGAAATTGGTTATGGTGGACATGCTACGCACGACCAGCTTACAAACACACTACGCAGTTGAATTCTGGTCATCACAGGCCAAACTTTTAATGTAGTTGGCTTATTCACTAATTATTTGGTCCTTTTGGATGGTTGAATGTGCAAATTAGTTCTGGTTTTTTCATTCTCGTTTTTATGAAGTACTGTGCATATACCTTATTAAACTCACAAATGGATCTTGCAGAAAGGTTCGACACAAGAATGTTGTACAATTCATAGGAGCATGTACCAAGCCCCCTAGCTTATGCATAGTAACAGGTGAAATCCAGTGAATTGCATCATGAAAAATAATGGAATAGATGCAATATTCAAAATGTAATTATAGTCAACCCAATTGTAATGGTTGTTTTCATTTTCCATTTTCAGAATTTATGTCTGGTGGAAGTGTGTATGACTACCTACATAAGCAGAAGGGTTTTTTCAAATTTCCTACCCTGCTCAAAGTAGCAATTGACGTGTCTAAAGGAATGAACTACTTGCACCAGCATAACATAATCCATAGAGACTTAAAGGCTGCCAATCTTTTGATGGATGAAAATTGTGTATGATGTTTCATTTACCCTTTTTCTTTTGAAAGAAAGTTTATGATCTGCTCCAATGCTTTTTTTTGATTCCCTCTCCCTCTCTCTGACATAATGCACCATATGCATGGATAAATACAAGGAATTATGTAAACTGGGCATACCAAACTGGAAGTTGCATATTTCTTCCATTGCAGACTGTAAAAGTTGCTGATTTTGGGGTTGCTAGAGTAAAGGCTCAATCTGGTGTTATGACAGCGGAAACTGGAACATATAGATGGATGGCTCCTGAGGTATACAATCTTTTTATGTTATTATTTTATCATCACCAATTTGCTCAAATAGTTTACATGATATTCTTGGGCCTTTGATCACCCATTGTCTATATAGGAGCTTGTACTTTTTAAATTGGTTATTGCAAGTTTGCAACCTAAATAAATTCTTATTGTTTATCTTAATTTGGTGATTTTCTAATGAATCCTCTCATTCAGGAAACTAATAACAAATTAAATCATTGACATTATTGTGAGTTGCTTTGGGATGTTTCCAGTCATGTGGTCATATTTACTGTAGTTAAGCATATTACATTCGTCTTATTGAAGGGTTTAGTTTTCTGATCTGAAAGTGTTCAACTTCGACTTTCTTAGTTTTTCCCCCTTCATCCAATCATATACCAAATTATCAACATCAAAGTCGTGTTGATGCATTTACTGAGTGTTTGGTTTAAAGGATAGGGGGTCTCCGTCCTTTCTCCTCTTCCAAAACCCCCTCTACTTTTGGAAGGAGGACAAATACCTCCTAATTACATTTATTTTTACTACATTCCGTTCCTAAATTGTTGAACCAAACAAACAAGTAAGTGATTAAAATCTCTCCTCCCTTGAGATTTGAACCAAACTGGGAAACAAAATCTCTCCCGTCCCCACATCTCCATTTCCCTTGAACCAGACATTATGTGAGTGAGAAAAAGCATTTCTTCAGAAAATGTGGTAAATTTAAATGAGGATAAAATGACAGCATTAACAATTTTAATATCTAGGGAACTGTAGTGATAAGTTAAAATGTTCACTGCTGTTTTTCTTACTGGAAGATTTGAAGGTTTGATGAATCTAATGCCCTGAATGTGAGTATTAGTCTGCTAAAATTTGCTTTTTATTAGCATTCCTTTTTTGTTTAAATATTTTCTGGTGGCAAACATAGATGGGAGATATAGCCCATCCTGTCGCCCTGTCTCACCACAATTCCTTTGCATTGAAGGTTATAGAACACAAGCCGTATGATCACAAGGCTGATGTATTTAGTTTTGGAATTGTTTTGTGGGAGTTGCTAACTGGAAAGGTATTTCTTATTTGTACGTTGTACCATCTCATGACTATGACAAACTACAATTTTAGTTTTTGCTTTTCCTCTCATGTAAATTATTGTTTTTCTTGCCAGCTCCCATACGAATATTTGACCCCTCTACAGGCAGCTATAGGAGTGGTTCAAAAGGTATATTTTAGTATGTGGTAGAATAAGCTACAAGTTAATGTCTTATTGCTCCTGGGAATGTAGAGGAATGTTATTCACATGATTGAATGGAAACATGTGTATTTTATAGATAGTGACTATCTGTTACTTCAAATGGATTTCAGGGTTTACGACCCACCATCCCCAAGAACACTCATCCGAAGTTTGTTGAGCTTCTAGAGAGGTCCTGGCAGCAAGATCCAACATTGAGACCCGATTTCGCTGAAATTATCGAGATACTGCAGCAGTTAGCAAAGGAGGTATAGGTTACTTTGTATGTGTGTGTTTGTATGTCATTTTTTTTCTTTGTGAACACCAAGGCGGCATTCTATTTCATATTAACGAATAGATAGTCATTTTGAATTGCTGAAGGATTAGGCCTGCTGGCTCATTTTGATTTTGTTCTTGTAAGTTAGAAATTTATCTCAAGGTTTTGTGTGTCATACTGTTATTTTGGTCCCTTTGTTAATTAGCATCAACTAGACTTGTGGAAATGCGTATGTAGCATGCTAAGTGCCACATTGTATGTACTAACTTGACATGGAAACAAGTTGCTTCACATTTTGGATCAGAAAATCGGTTCCCTATTTGTTTTCCTCTACTCTCTGATGGGTGTTTGATAAGTTCTACATTGATGGTGGGAATGATCACCAGTAGGGTGGTAATTGTGGTGTGGTCTGGGAGGGATTGTGGGTGGAAAGAGGGCAGTTGGAATTGAGGAGGATAAAGATAAAGGCTATGTTACAGAGTGGATGGGGAGAGACCCAAGGGTGAGTTGGTTGATTCTTGTTCTCCTGGATTGCTAGAAAAACTTGAGTTGTGAAAGTGTCAAATGTGGATGAAAAGAAGCAGAGGAAAAGGTTGGAAAGCAGAGGGGTAGTGAAAGAGGAGCCCTTGATTGCAGTTGGGAATCATGCTAGCAGAAAAAGGGGGATGTTGTGGAGAAGAAGAGGAAGAGTAGGAATAGGCTAGAAGATGGTTTAGTTGTGCTTAGGAAATTAGGAATGGAAGGAGGAACAACTAGGATTGAGTTAGTGGGGTGTGGGGATATAAGTAGCAGCCCGAGTATGGGTGGAACTGTGTTACATTTCTCCTTAGTGCCGGTAGCAACTAGCAAGCTATTATTGAGAAGTGTGATGCATATAGTTCCTGGGGTTCTGCATTTGATTTTGGTTGCTGAATGACCCTTTCAAGTGACGGCATTGTCAAGTTTAGACTTTGAGAGATCTGACATCATTTCATGGGCTAGGCAACTTGGTCAGAGGGAGGCCTTTTGATCTTGTTAATCCTGACATTCATTCCCTGGCAAGGAGCAGGCATTGCTCAACATCACCATTGCCAGGGAATAGAGATTATGGGAATGTTTTGTAGTAAGGCTGAGCCGCAGAGGTACCCTGTTTGTTCTCACCGTCACTACCCTATAATTTCTTCACCATTTGTAGAAACTAATGCAGAAAAAAGGGAGAATGTGTTGAGTTATCAACCTTCACAAAATCGTTTTATTTATTATATTCATGACCACACCACGTTTGGCCTGTTTCTACCTCATTTTATCTTTATCTTCTTATCTCATCATCATCTTACTGTCTTCATTTTCTCTTTTGTTTTTTCATTTTTCTTTCCACCTCAATACACCCAGAATTTGCATGTACAAGCAACATTTTCCTATTCCCTTTTTGATCCGGTGTCTACCATCTAAGTGGAATGAACTTAACATGGCTATAATTAACATGTCACATGCATTCCTTAACTGATGCTAGTTAATGCAATGGACTAAAATGACTGATTAGTTGAAGATTCGGGACCTCTAGACAATTAGTCTTCAGGGACTAAAATAAACAACCTTCAATTTTTCGTGGCACTAAATGACTATTTACCTTGATATAGTTATTCCATTTTAAATGAACAATCTTCAATTTTTTATGTTTTGTATGATAAATTGTTGTTATTCCAAGTAAACCCTTGTATTGGTCATACACAATTTAGTCTTTGAGATTTTAAAACTTCTTTTAAAGTTTATTTTCCATTGTCTTTTTATTGCATTTTAATATATTTTTTTTTACCAAAAAGGATTAAAGTAGTTGTTGTCTTATAAAGTTGGAGACAAATTGAAAGATTTTGAAAATTTCAAGAACTAAATTACTTGTACAATTTTGAATACGGATAACTACTCTAGTTATTCCCTTTAAATATAAAACGGAGGGACTGGGATAATTAATTGACTTAAATCGAAGCGCGGTGGTTAATATCATGAGTTTGTTCTGTGCTAGATGTAATAGAGCATTTTGAATTTGATCGTAGCATGGATAACACTTTGGTTTGCATGTAGAACAGGTTGGGGATGAAGGAGAGGAGCGGCGCAAGGATAAATCGGGAGGGCTTCTGTCCGTCCTCAGACGAGGTCATCACTAAGAAGCTATTGAATTGATGATGTCCATAACATGGTCATAGGTAGGATCAATCACAAGGGCTATTTCCCATTTGTTTCTGCATTGTCATGTACAGTTTTCTTCACATTATCTGATTGCTTTGATGATAAATTTCTCACGGTTTAAGCATTTTGAAAATATGATCAATTACCCATTTCTTCCGAGTTTGACTAGGGCATTTATTTATACATGTAAAAAAAGTTCTTGACATAATTAAAATTGTAAAATCAACAATCCTCCTGTATCTTTCCAACAAAACGGTTACATAAAATCTTTGTTTAAACTATCTCAATTTCTTAACTAGTGGAGTATGTAGTTATTGCATACGATATGGCATGTTTAACATGCCGCTGATTAGCAAATTGAGCCAAGTAAATGATACATGCCTGGAATCCTCTTGAACATAGGATAAAAAAATAATCTAATTAGCCAACAATCTTGCAGCTAATTTAGCACGCTGAAAAGGAGGACTTCGAATATGCTGCTGTTGGGGTGCGTGAAGGTTAAAATAAACCAGACAAGTGATCAACTGTGGTCGAATGGGGGTTGGGTGGATGATAATTAGATACATATTTTTATTAGTGTATGATATATTATTAACAAATTAATATAAAATTATTAGAAATATAAGAGAACAAAAGTTTTATGTTAAAATGAAAAGTTTGTATATGTTTTATAAGAAAAATATTTATAAAAAATAATTAAAAATATTAATATATATATTTATATATGAATTTTTATTTATTATAAAGATATTTTAAAATTTAAAATTAAAAAAAGGTTTTTTTCAAAAGACCAGTTTAAATTGGTCCACTGGTGTTAGTTTTTGACTGGTTTAGGATTGGTTTGTTACTCCATTGGTTTTTAGGGTTGTAAACGTAATTTGGTTTGACTTAATGAACAATATAAGATAAATTACTTATTATAGTGGCTCTGCATGTTTTAGTCAAGTGAGGGTCTGTTGGTTGGACTAGGCTTAAACATTCAAAGTTAACGTAGGTATCCTTGGAAATCATAAATTGGTTGTATACCTAGCTTATTGAATGACATTATTTTTATTATCTTGTATATTTTGTAGGCTAAATATTTTTTTACATCTCTTATATTTTACTTTTGGTTCAATTCAATCTATTATATTGTTAGTGTCAAATTAGTCTTTTTTTTTGTTAATTTTTAAATTTCAACTAACGGGGTTAACAAATATTTTTGTGATGTTAAATTCGTTCACGGAGATTGAGGGGAAGAAGATGGGGTGATAAAGGAATGGTGAAGGGTGAAAGAAAAATATCAACATGGTAGTTAGAGGATAAGAAGTAAAGGGAGAAGGTGAAATGATTAAGGGTGTTTACGGTATGGTTGGTTTCCATTTTAAGGTACAAAATGAGAATTAAACTTTCATTTAAACATCAAACACATACATATATGGTTACCAAAAAAAACACATACACATATAATAAATATTAAAATATTATAAATCCATTTATAACTCAAATTTTAAACTTATAACTTAAACATAATATAATCCAAGTTCGTTAGAAGTAGCATAAAATATTAATTATAAAAGTAATATATTCTTTAGATTCTAAATCTCATTACTTAAACTTGCACAAACAAGTTCATAATTATAAAGACACAATAAACAAATAAAAATAAGAGTTTGTTTACTTGCATAACCAATCCCTAAAGTAATAGAAAATAAAATTATATGCACGGTTTTCTTTATTGAATTTGCAAATTGAATCGAACAGTACTAGGATGAGTGTTGTTTTTACGGTTACAGTTTAGGTAGTTGATAATTTTTTGCCTTTGCGATTCAAATTACAATGTATTGATTAGATTTTTGAACACCCTTGAAAACAATGGATAAATAGTGAATGTGTGAGAGAATTTGTTAATTGAAGAGTTTAGTATCTTTAATAGTTTAATACTGACTTATTTAAAACATCATTAGAAAAATATGAAATTAATTTAAAATGTTATAAAAATAGGAGTTAATTTAAAATATACTCTAATATCGGTAGTTAAAATCTGAAAAGAAAAACCGATATAAAGCTAAGGACAAATAATAAGTAACAATCTTACTTTAGACTGATGCTTGCCTTATTTTATATTATTAGGTAAAAAGATTACAGTTTACACATGGAGTAGCAACCTCAATAGCACCAGAAAGTAAAATATTATAATTCAAGGTGGGGGACTATTGTATATTATTTTCAGGGCTGTAATTGAAATGTTTGGTCTCTTGGATCAATTAAAAAATTGGTGTGGTTCTAATTATTTAAATATTATTTTTTAATTTTTTAATGAAATCATCATTAACTTTCATAATTAAGATTCTTTAAATTTTTAATAGAAATTAAAACAAAACTATTTAATTTATCTTGTGTATTGTAATATACTGGAACATAAATATAATTTTAACAATTTTAATTTTAAAAAACTTTTTTTTAACTGTAACAGTAGTTAGTATTAGTATCTTGTTTTTTTAGATTAATATTTTATTAGTAATTGTTTCATTTTTATAATAAAAAATTATATAATTATATTTATAATTATAACTTAGATGCCCCTCTAAAAATAAGACTAAGACCCATATTTAGGACCCCCACTAATTATAATCCCTTCTGAAATATCACAACCTATAAGGATGCAAGATGATGATCTGCCCCATTCATTTTTGGATAGACAAGTTGAATATGCACTTGCCATTCTTGCTGCAACAAACTCTTGATTAAGCTTAGAATTGATCTTCCTGTGTATATATACCCCTGAATTATGGTTCCTTAGGCCTAAGTCCTTCAGAGTGCTTCCTATCCTAACTCTGTTATATAAGCAGAAGTCACTCCCAAGTGCCTGTGATCCATTCTCCATACTGATTTATGATAAGTTCTCCATAAGCAGCCACACCAGAAGCTGATTTCTAGGCCCAACCAACCAAGTTTCAAGTGGCATGCATTATTCATGTGTTATATTCCTGATACCAAGGCCACCCTATCTCTTGGGTTTGGTGATAGTTTTCTCACCAATGAGACTTTTAGTTCCCACTACACAAATAGAAAATTCATATACCTCATATACAATACTTATACTTTTGACTTATACCTCATATACCTACTTGATTAAATATTTTTTTTATTTAACCACAAGTATATATCCTACACCGAAATACTATATCAAATATAATATTATATAATATATTTTTATTTTCTGTATAATATTAATATTTAGTACTGTAAATAATATTTTAAAATTGATTAATATTATGTATTTATTTAAAGTTTTAGAAAGAACAATACTCCCTTTTAAATTGATCATAGAATTATTTTGTCAAGAAGTTGTCAAAACTCTAAACATTAATCCCTTAACAGAATATAAAAAAGGAAACCCTACAATGCATGCCATTTTCCAATCATTATCAATTCCCTAACGAACCAATTCTCGCTCTGTTTTCTCTTTCCGACTTTTTTAGAAAATAATATTCTATTTATTTTCTTTAATGGATTATAGGCGAAGTAATTTAAAAAAAAAAGTGAGAAAGATATTAAATAAATGCCTAGGAAATTGAGGCATTCATAAATTGCAACTCGTTATTTCTGCTTTTAAGAGAGAGAAATTAACAATAATTTTGTCAACAATATTATAACCTAATAATATTATTGTGGTTTCCAGTTCCAGAGTCGGAAGGTCATAGTTATATATAATTTAAAAGGTTTTACATTTTAAATAATAGAAAAATTACTAATTTATTTGATAATGAAAATATTTATTTTTTAATGAGTTATGATTTGAGGCCTGAAAATAAACAGTAACGACACGTGTTATGATGAGCTAACATGGATATAAAATAATGTGTAGCAAGCAAAATATGTTGCATTGCAGGTGAAGAAAGGGACAGGTTGTGGACAGCTAATTAAGTTGGGAGATCATATTACAATTTAGAAATGGAGAGGTTGATACGTACCAGACAAGTTACCACATCAAAAGTTTAACCATAACGGTACGGACGAATCATTTCATAATCTATTGGGTTAGTAAACTAGTAAAGATTATGATTCATATAAGTTGTGATGAAAGTAACGTTGAATTATAATTAAATAGGTAGTATTAAAGAATTAACTTGTATCAATCATCTAATCAATTTACGATTTAAGTAATTAAATCGGTTAATTCGGTCTGATTTTGATAATAAGACACATTGTATCATAAGTAAAAAAATTATGATTTAAGTATATTCACAATGAGAATGTAAAACATGAAAACTTCATAGAATTTTCCTAAATTAGGTTTGTATTACTTTAAAAATATGACACTTGAATTCCAAAAAGGAAGGCCTCAAGCCTTTTTATACAATGAGTAAAAAAAAAAAATGAGACCTTTGATCCAGGCACAAGGTGATGTTGAAATAATCACACCCCTCGAATAATGGAGACATAAGAATTTCTTTGATTCTTACATTAAAAAAAATGAAAGAGAAGAGGTAGCATGAAGCCCCTCCCCAATTGGGAGAAATAAAAAAATATATAGTTGACAAAGTAAGTATAAAAGTCCTCGAATGTGATTGAGTAACAATCAAATTATTTTTTAAAATAAATTAAAATATCAAATAAATTTATGTTTTTAAATTAATTAGTTATTAAATACAAGTATCAAATAAAATTATGATGGGAGCTGTGATATATTAGGTGCTACCCTATCAATTGTGTTCTGTTAGGTCAGATTTGCTGCATATGTTTCATTTTTTATGATTTAAGTGTGGGATCGAATCGAGGTCAAAATTTGGCATCATATTTTTCAGATTTGTTAATGTATGCAGCAAATAGTCTTCAGATGGGTGGCATTAAAATTCGAACCTAGTTGTGTAGTCTTGGTTTTGTTAAGCAACAGGAGAAAATTAATGGCCACTAAGTAGGTATTGGTTTGATTAGGCTATCCTCTATTTTAGGGTTGTTAAAACTTCCGTTATATATATTTCTTATTACAAATGAGTATATTTTTGAGTTATTTCGTTATTTTTTCAGCAGGATGATGTATATTGAGGATGTACTAAGTTATATGAAAGTGAAAAGAGTGAATCTAGGTTGTATAATTATATAATGGATAGTTGAAATTAATCATGTAAGTTTTTAAAAAAGTTGTAATATTTTAAGTGATCATGTGATTTTTAAAAACTTCTAATCTTAACCATCTATGTATAGTTATACGTCACAAATTCATTCATCCCACTTTCGTATAAGAGAACATTTCTTATAAGATACATCATTATATATATATATATATATATATATATATATATAAAATTTAGTAAAAGCAGTGTTTGATAGATTAATTTCAGTTTGGTTAGCTAATTTTAGTTATATTTTTATAAAGCTTTGTATATATTTATTTTTTTCTCTTTAAAATAAAATGCTTTTTCACCAAATTCTGACAAAAAAAATATAAGATTTAACAAATTTATTGAAGACCTACCACTTCTAAAACATGGAAAACTAAAATAAGTTAAAGTAAAATATAACCTACCTTAAGTTAAAATATTATTTTTGTAAAAAAATGGCAAGAAGCATATTTATTTGTTCGTTTGTTTGGGAAAGAAACACTTGACATCACAATATATAGTGTATGAACTCCTTTAAAAAAGAAAAAAAATAAGGAAAAATAAGTATACGTGATAGTTAATAAGAGATAATAAAAAATGTTTTTTTTTACATGTCCACCATATAGACATAACATAATCAAAATATTTTAAAGAGTGAAAAATAATAATAGTATGAAAAATTTGATGTTCAAACAAAAAAATAAAGCTCTACTGATCTCTTCATTTTTTATTTATCCGCTCTAAAGTTTTGATTTATTTTAAATATTATCTAATAAAAATTTAAGATAAAATTAAATATTTTTAATTATACTATTATGTTTATTGATTATACCCTAAAAAAAATTGAATAATACTATTAACTATGGAAATAGAAATGAAGTTTTAGAAGAAAAGAAATTTCGTATATTTATATTTGTGTATGTGCAAAAAAGTCAAAAAATGAAAGGAGTAAGCACACATCACGTGAAGGGCTTGTTTGGAAGATTTATTGATTACGATATTTTTTTGGTACAATTCGATTATGATGTTTATTGTCGTTATATGTATGAGATTGTCGTTTCGCCACGTAGAAGGACGTTATGTGCATATTCTAAAGTACGTTGAATGAGATTGTCGTTTAAATTACGTTGAAAAATTTGGCATTTTCCTTCTCATGCGTCTGGTTACGTGACTGTTTACTACATCAAATTAAGGTTTGAAAAATTTCATTGTTTCAAGTGATATCTAAGGTTAATAGTAATTAAGATTTTTTATTTTTTATAATTTTAAATTTCCATCTATATAATTGATTATCAAACGCACGTTATGTAAATACCATTTTATTCAGTTTATTATATATTTATAAATTCTTTTTGAATTGAGAGTAAAAACAAAAAATTAAAAAATAGTCTAATAAAAGTTGAACTTAAGATTTAGATATTATTAAATAAGTAAAAGAGTTCAAGAAAATCTTGATAAAAAAAATAAAGTTTCAAAAAGTTAGTTTGAGTAAATTTTCAATGAAACTAGTTTTAAACTTTGACTTTTGGTAAAAAAAAAAAGCTATATTACCGTGTGAAAGGATTTTCTCATTCTCCAAATCTTGGTTAACTCATTTATTATTTAAATGATTAAACAAAATTTTGTCTGTTTAAAACGTCATGATAGATAATAATAATTTTTAAATTATTTTATTTTTATAACCCTGTTTTTCTTATTACATACCATATACAAACATTTAAAAGGATTGAGAGAAGTTAAGTCAAATAATGTGTTGTTTGCCTAAAGGTTACTTTTAAGTGATATAATTTTCCCTTAAAATACTTAACAAAGTTACTTACGTTTTTTAGACTTCAATCAAATTAGAACTAAACTTAAAATTTAAACTCTTAAACAGTTATATATAAGTTTCATAATGTACTCAATAACATTGGTTGTAAAGATATATAAATACAGTTTTAAAATTTTAGGTGAGTTGTTTAATTCATTGATATCTTTATAGGTTAATGATTGATTTATTTAATATGTGTAATTTTATAAGATGGGAAACAAAAATAAAAATTTTATGTATCATTAATATCTATTTACTCAAATTTCTAATAATCTCAATATAATTTTCAATAAAAAATTACTCTTAATTTCTTATTATACATAAAGTTGATATGTTAAACAAACTTATTGATGATTTCTAAATACCTTTCTACCGTTAAAAAAACATGGTTTGTAAAATTATAAAAGGATGTTTGGTTTGCAGTTGAAAAAATAGAGTTATAAAGTAAAAAAATCTAAAGGTTAATATTGATCATTTACACCGTTCGAAACAATTAAAACTTCATTTGATTGTAAGATTATTTTTTTCTACTTCCTACCTCCATTATGTTCATACGAACGACTGCGGAAACATGCTCTAAAAATATTTCCATAATTTTTTTGTTTTCTGAATTATTCTTTTATTAGTTTTTGTCTCTATTGCTTGAAAAATAAGTTTCATATATAATGAATACTTTTTTGAAAGAGCAAAATTGCATCCAATTAAGAAATATTCTAAGTATTCATCTTTTTTTGAAGTACAATTTTTTTAAAAATAAACATATTTATTCTGCTTTTATTTTTATGATGTATTCATTTAGATGCGTTGATTATTTTAATGAGTTGAACTTAACTCTTAAAACTAAAATGAATAAAAACAAGGAATATGAAGAAAAGATAAAAATAAAAGAAGGAATAAACAGTAGTGGGAAGTCGTAAAGGAGGATAGTGGAAACATCATCACTGAAGCCGATAATGACGGAAAACATGACACATTCACACTCAACACTCTTGAGCTAGCTGTCTCTATAAATATATCTACCACTATTATCATTCAATCCATAAAAATATTAAAAAATTAATTCAGACCAATCACTTAATCCATGCATGATTCAACCCATTAAATCTATTAAACTAATTTAATTTTGATAAATGGAAATCCTACAACGGAACTTTCTTATAAATCCACCTTCAAGGCTGTGCATATCTTTATAACCATTAGATTAAAAAATTGATTGGCTATGGGAATTATAGTTTAGAACTCGCTATTAATACCTTAGGGGTATATTAAACATCAATTGTCCTAACTTTGTAGATAAGAAAGAATAAAAATAAATAAATAAACCTCCACTGTTAATTTTATTCTCCAACCCTTTTATATTTATGCTTGTCAAAACAGGTTATTTATTGAAAATGAGTTGATTTTCTAGCTTGTTTTATGGCTGTCAAGTTTAGAAAAATAAAAATTCCTATTATGTTATGGTATCAGGGGCAGGTTAATGAGTTGATTTACTTAAGAAAAAAGTATAATAATTAAAATTAACAATTAAAAAACACAAAAAGTGAAATACATATAGTATTAATAAATAAGAGTTAATTTATTAAATAAAAATGAAATCCACATAAATTTCACATGTACGAAAATTTAATTAATTTGGAATTAGGGGTCAAAGATTCATAATTTATTTAATTGTTAAATATATCATAAAAACATAAGAAATAAAAGTTAATGATTTATGAAGTTGACTTGTCTTATCCCGTGTAAAACTTAAAAGTTTAAACCAAACATAATAGGTTTCACGATGCGACGTGCTTAGGGATGAAAATGGGCCAGCCCAGACCGGGCTTTGAAAGGCCTGAGCCTGACTTGCATCAAATTTTCAAAGCTTAAGTCTGGTCTATTAATGCCTTTTTTTAAAGTCTGTTCTGGCCTGTTTGAAGGTCTGACCTGTTTAAAAGTCTGTTTAACTTGTTTATAGTGAAACTTTTAAAATACCAAAATCAACCTAAAAAGAATTTGTGTTCCATTCTCTCTTATTTTTTTAATAGTAAATTTGTAATATTAATTTATATTATATAAATGTAAATATCATATATATATATATTATTTTATGTTATAAATATATATTATATATATATATATAACTAATTAACAATTAATGTAATTAAATAGGTCAGCCTGATGGGCTTTAAAGGCTTTTTAGAAAGCCTGTTGCCTGACTTATTTAGTTAAAAAAATCTTTTTAAAAACCTAAGCTTGACCTTCTAGCCCGATAAGCTTGACCTATGTAGGCTTTAAACGAGCCGAGTCATAGGTCCCCGACGGACAGCCTGTCCCATTTCTATCCCTAGACGTGCTTAATACCTCTAGTCCAACTCATTTTTTTTGATCCCGACAAATTTAACCCATTTTGACAAATCTATTAAAACATAATAAACAAAAAAGTTTAGCCCACCACCAATTATATGAAACCTAACTTGATCTAAGTGTGTGTTTGATTTATTAAATTAGCATAACACACGTTACAAAAATAATAATTATGATCATTATTATAAAAATCTTAGGATTGTTGTTGACCTAGGTCTGATACTAGTCTTGGTACCCTAATGCCACTAGAAATACATCCAATGATATACACTTGTACCATAAGAAGCTACAAATGATATGAAAATAACTCATATGGTATCATTCTTGATGAACATTCACTAAAACTAATATATGAAACATCAATATCAGAGATTATGGTGAATATCAATATGAGATAAATGAAAATAATAGATAAAAGCTACCTACTTAATATCCATGCAGCAAAAGATGAGTTGCATATCCGGCCATCATTTTCCAAATGAGTGTATGCTAGCTATATTTCTCGCTTTTCCATTGTCTTATTTTTCACCTTTTGTTTTTGTTGTTATTTTTCTAATTTGCATACTATTTTTATGATCTAAGCGAAACCATTAACATTAGCTAATTACGTTATGCTTACCTCCTTAATATCACTATCACATTTTTTTTTCTACTTGTACTTTGTACAACTTGATAGTTATTTTACATTTTTCTTTTTCTTTTTTTTAAAGACTAAGCTCAATTTCGTACCAATTTAAAAAATGAAAGTAATCCTTTTAATTTATAATAAAAGAATAATAGGGAACTTTCACAAAAGTTAATTGGTGGAAGAATTATATATTTTGGAGGATATTTTGGAGACACTTTGATTATTTTCCTTTCTTCTCTTTAGGTTTCGTTGTCAAACACATTTACCTTAAGTTGAATGAATTTCCAACTTGAAACACATCATTCACTACTTATGGTGGTATATTGTAAGAAAATATCATTAAACACAGATTATGAGAAAATGATTTCGTGTTTGAATCAATCCTAATTCAAATCAAGAAAAATAATATAAACTCATTCTCTTGTTGAGAGTTTCCTTTAATTTCTAGAGTTTTGTAGGGTATATTTCCTTTAATCAATAAAATGATTTCTCCATAACTATATATGCCCCAATTTGATACCACCCTGTCCATACACCTGTGTATTTCAAAAGAGACGAGTTGGTTGAGTTTAGTTTTATTAGTTAACGATGATATAATACCTTCGATTTTAAATACAATTAAAATAAACTAATTTTACGTGTTAAAAATAATAAATTTTAGTATTATTTTATATTAATATTATTAAATATTTAATGTAGTTTCTTAATATATCTCTAATATTATTTATCACATAAAAATTAGTAGTCTGAGTAATATATACAAGATGGAAGATATATTTAATGGATAAACATTTAATAATATTAAAAATGTATAATTTTACATATATTATCCAACCAAATTAGTTTTAAAGTACATCCTTTCTTAATTTTTATATTGATTTAAGAATCTTTGAAAAAAAATTAATTTCCAAATTATTTTATGCGTGATTTAGGGTTCGATGAAGTTTAAGTTTACTATGATTGAGTGTTGAAATACTATATATAATAGGTGAAAATACTCTGATTATTAGATAAATACTCTAATGCATACATATGCAAAAGTGAAGTGGATGGGAATTTGAACAAGGTAACAATGTGGTGCATAATGTGTATCTTTAGAACCAGATTCACAATAAAATAATATTGACCTCTTATGATTTCTAATTTCTAAAGCACTTTCGTCACAATTAAAATTAAAATTAAAAATTTTGTATTCCTTCATTCAATTCAACCCATATACAGAACCTTAATATTATTTGAATTTAAAACCTTCAAAATTACACTTGATTATAAATTTTATACTCTAATAATAATAATGATATATTTAATTTTACATATATATATATATATTATAAATTCAAAACCTATCTTAAATAAACAAATTGGTCAAACAACCTATGTAATTATATGTTTAATTATCAATTTTATATATTAACATTAATTTTTACATATTTTAATATTATCAATTTTACTTTATATAAAATATAATGTCTATTTATAAATTATAATATATTAATAAAATTATGGTTGATCTAAAAAAATATCAACCAACCTAGAAACCGTGCGCGTGCATTTACGCCTTCGCGGATGTTTAAGAATCGGAAGAGCCACAACAATCAACATCAGACACAAAACAAATAAAAAATGTTACCAACGACCTGTTTCATTCCAAAAAAAGAAATTCTATGGTCGAAAAGAAATTTTATAATCAAATAGAATTTTGAAAATCTCACACAAATAAATTTTTACAATTAAATAAAATTTTAGGTATTTTAAACAATATAAAATTTTATGATTAAACAAAATTTTAATTATTTGAACGTCTTTAACATAACAGACTAAAATTCTGTTTGGATACAAACCCCGGGTTTGACCAACCCAAAAATACATCTTACGGTCAAACAGCGTGAAGAATCAATATCAACCCTTAAATTTCTCCATTTCTCTAACTGCGTTTCCCCAACTAGAAACCAACGGACGTCAAAACGTTCAATGCAATCAATTTACAAGAAACATTATTATTAGTGTGATTGTTAATGTTATTATTAAGATTAAGATCACCGTCGTCAAGCATTTGAATCTGCGGCGTCGATCATCACCACACGCGTCAGCACAGTGTCCGAGAAAGACCACACCCTTTCTTCAAAAAGACATTTTTTTTTTTATTTTTGTAAATTTTCTTGGTCCCCAAACTCTTTACTTTCTCACTCTCATTTTATTTATTTATTTTTTAATTTATTTTTTCATAATCTATAACTAGAGCATTTATTTCTCCCTACAGGCCCTGATGCAATCTATTAGAAAATCATTCAAATCTTATGGTTCATGCAACAAACCTCACAAAAGGTTTTCCGGCACCGGAAACCCAGATTCCGACCACGAACATCTTCCTATCCTCCTCGACCAAGAAACCAACCGCATCAGCGACATGGCCGGCGACATCATTGTCAAAATCGACGAGGGCGACGACGCTCAGGGAACCTCCAAGATTTGGAGAGAATCCAGCTACGAATTCTGGCCGGAAAACTCCGCCGCCCCCGCCAATGCCCGCGAAGAGGGCTTCGATTTCCGCCATGCCGAGGACCCGCCCTCTCAGCTGATCGGAATGTTCCTCCACAAGCAGAAAGCCTCCGGCGAGATGTCCCTCGACATGGATTTGGAAATGGATGAGCTCCGGGATGACGGGAAGTTGACGCCGGTGGCGGAATCTCCGACGACCCACCGTATGTCCAGGGAACTCAAGGTCTCGTTCGAGGAACCTGCGTTTAATGCCATGGAAGTGCATAGCGATACCATTAGAAGAAGACATAGAGAGGAATCGTCTTCGATCGTGGAGCTTCAACGGCCGCCACATCCGCCGAGTCACGACCATTTTCGTTCGCCGTCTCCATCGCCAGCGGGGCACGACGGCGAGGTTCTGAGGTGCACCTCCAATGCTTCCTTTGAGAGGAACCTCTCCATGCAGAGGAAATCCGCGTTGTTGAAGGCGAAAACAAAGTCGAGATTATTGGACCCTCCAGAAGAACCTGATAGAAGATCGGGTCGGGTTTTCAAATCGGGTCAATTTCAATCCGGGTATATGGGAAAGAAGGGCGAGGATGAGGAGGACGATCCGTTTTTGGAAGAGGATCTTCCTGATGAATATAAAAAGACCCATTTCAGCTTCTGGACTCTTCTTGAATGGTTGAGCTTGATTTTGATCATTGGTGCTTTGATAACAACCCTTAGTGTTCCCTTTCTGAGGTACAAGAATTTGTGGGAGCTCAGGTTGTGGAAATGGGAGGTTATGGTTTTGGTTTTGATATGTGGGAGGTTGGTTTCTGATTGGGTTATTAGGATTATTGTGTTTTTTATTGAGAGGAATTTCCTTTTAAGGAAGAGGGTGTTGTATTTTGTGTACGGTGTGAGGAAGGCCGTTCAGAATTGCATGTGGTTGGGACTTGTCTTGATTGCATGGCATTTGTTGTTTGATAAGAGGGTGGAGAGGGAGACCAAGGGTGTTTTCCTTCCGTATGTTACCAAGGTGTTGGTGTGTTTCTTGGTGGGTACTTTGATGTGGTTGGTCAAGACTCTTATGGTTAAGGTCCTTGCCTCTTCTTTCCATGTTAGCACTTACTTTGATAGGATTCAAGACTCCCTTTTTAACCAGTTTGTGATTGAGACTCTCTCTGGGCCTCCTTTGGTGGAGATTCAGAAGGCTGAAGAGGAAGAGGAGAGGCTTGCTGAGGAGGTTCAGAAGCTGCAGAATGCTGGGGTTACCATACCCCCTGACCTTAGAGCCTCTGCGTTTTCCAACATCAAGAGTGGCAGGACGAAGAGTGGATTGCTTTCCAAGAGCCCCAGGATTAAGAGTGCCAAGTTTTCACGCCCACTTTCCAAGAAATCTGATGATGGGGGGAATGGGATCACTATTGATCACTTACATAAGCTCAATCCCAATAATATCTCTGCCTGGAATATGAAAAGGTTGATGAATATGGTCCGCCATGGGGCTCTTACCACTTTGGATGAACAGATACTTGATAACACAGATGATGAGAATGCCACGCAAATTAGAAGTGAGAATGAGGCAAAAGCTGCGGCCAAGAAAATATTTCAGAATGTTGCTAGGCGCGGGTGCAGGTTGTGAATTGATTCGTTACTTACAAATTTTGATGATAGTGAGCATGAAATTTGTAACTGCTTAAAGTTTTCCATGTTTTATGTCTGTTTATGTTATCATGTTGCTTTTTCTTCTGTAGGTATATATACCCAGTGGACTTGATGCGTTTTATGCAAGAAGATGAAGCTGCCAAAACCATGAATCTCTTTGAAGGAGCATCCGAGGCTGGGAAAATCAGTAAATCAGCCTTGAAGAATTGGGTGGTGAGAATTAACTAACATAACACATGAAGCTTAATTTGAAGAACTGCATATGGTTCCTGTGATGTTTGAACCATGTAGTTACCAATATGTGTTTTTCTTCCCTATTCATTATCCATTTGTATAATTATTAAGTGTTAATTTGATAGCGCATACTTGATATACTTGAAACAGTATGTTACCAAAGCTCAGTTGAAAGGTGATTTTAAGGGGATTCACTTTACTTTCTAATGTATACATGTTCTCACAAACTTTGGAAGATTTTTCATTATTAAAGGTTAATTTTGCAATGCAATCAATCAAATTCAGAATCAATATGCTATTGATGCCTTGTTTCTATTGATATTTACATGCAACTATTTATGTCTTCTTCATAGTATTTAGTATTTATAGTTCTATCTTGGGTTTAACTATCCAGGTCAATGCCTTTAGAGAAAGAAGAGCACTTGCTTTGACATTGAATGACACCAAAACAGCAGTGAACAAGCTTCATCGAATGCTCAATTTTTTAGTTGCAATTATAATACTGATTGTTTGGCTCTTGATATTGGAAATTGCCACCACCAAATTTCTTCTCTTTGTGAGCTCACAACTTGTCTTGGTTGCATTTATATTTGGAAATACCTGCAAGACCATATTTGAAGCAATTATCTTCTTGTTTGTCATGCACCCGTTTGATGTGGGAGATAGATGTGATATTGATGGAGTCCAGGTAAATGTTCATCTCTCCACATGTTTACAGACTCCATTTTAATTTAAGCTTTGGCCTAATTTGTTGTGCCTATCTATCATGTTTGAAAACCAATTGCAGATGATTGTAGAAGAAATGAACATATTGACTACCATATTTCTGGGATTTGATAATAAAAAGATTATGGTCCCTAACAGTGTCCTTGCCACCAAGGCCATAAATAACTACTACCGTAGTCCTGACATGGGAGATATTCTTGAATTCCATATACATATAGCCACCCCAGTTGAAAAGATTGCACTCATAAAACAAAGAATAAATAGGTATGTGCTGAAAAGTGTCTGTATCTTTTACCTTGCTATATGTTTTCTCCATATCTGATTGGCTGAAATTGTTGATAACCACTATATATGTAGCTACTTTGATAGCAAGAAGGAGCACTGGTACCCTTCACCTTTCATAGTCTTCAAGGATCATGATATCTTAAACTCGGTGAAAATGGCTATTTGGCCAACTCATAGAATGAACTTCCAAAACATGGGAGAAAGGTATATCAGGAGATCCCTTCTGATTGAAGAGATGATCAAGATTTTCCGGGAACTTGACATTAATTACCGACTCCTGCCTCTGGATGTCAACGTGAGGGCCTTGCCCACCTCTTCTGAGCGGGTTCCACCTAGTTGGACATCAGTTACAGGTTGAGTAGAAGCAAATTCTTGTTATTGATTTGAGCCTCCCCTTGTTTGGGAACCCTGCAGCATTAACTGCTGGAAAGTGTTATTTTTAGCAGGACTGTATAGTGCCTTTTCTTCTTCCTTTAATTTCTCCCTTTTTGTGTATAATATTAGTTTGGTGTACCTACTAGTCTCTAGCAGGGGATTCAATGCCCCTTGGTACACGGCTTTTTTTTTTTCTTATGTTGTTTCCTGAGAAGATTGGTCATATCAATCGCTACCTCGTTTGTACTACTACCATATTCTGTTGCAAATTTCTACGTTCTACGTTCTGCCTTTGGGTACAAGACCACAAGTCAAGTGAAGATTCTGCTTTTCTGTAACTAACTGCTCACTTTGTAAACAAAATCATTGCTTATGTATATTATATAATTTTGGAACATTTCATTTATTTGAAAATTTGTGTATAGTTTATTGTTCATTGAGTTAATATTTGTTGAATAGTGTAACAGCGTCTTCTGCATGTGTTAATGTTCAGCAGTTCCTGCAAAAGAATCAGTGATAGTGAGAATTTGTTTCTATGCAAGGGTAGGTTTCAATCAATATCCACGTGCTTTTTAATTAATGGAATTGTAAGTAGTAAGTTGCATGGGGTGACGTCAAATTGTGCATTTAGTGTGATGTTTGAAAGGCTTTCTAAACATGGGAGACAATTAGAGGTTGAAACTAATGGCTTGTTTGGTTCCGGTGGGATTAGTGTGGTTGATCATAAATAGTTTTTGACTTGGTCAAATACAGGTAGAAGACATTTTGAATAATGTGGAAGATCAATATTTAAAATTAGGTGATATCATTAGTTAAACTTTGTCTGTGTCTTAATTTTCTTGCTTCATATTAATTTCTCTTTAACCATCTAAGTTGTTAAAACGTAAGGAGTTGATGGAAGATTCTGTAGTATCGTAAGGCGCCATCGAAGCATCTATCATAAATGCTAAATTCTAAATTGTATACAAATATTAATAATATCAAACTAAACTTTTAAAACTCATAATATTAAACCAAATTCAAAGTCTATCACATGACACCTGACGAAGCTCTTCCACTGGATGACATTCTCAAACAGAACAAAGGTTAGGCCAATTAAAGAAAAAATCCATTAATTCATGACAGGGACTATAAACATATGATTCCTGTGCCTAATAGAGACAGAAGCGAGGTTAGTCTACAGTTTATCCACTCAGTAAAATATAATAATAGTCGTTTTGTGCAAGATTGCTCAGTCCTAACATGTTTCTGATTACACGCTGCCTCCCTTTTCACTGTTTACTTGTGGAGCTTAAATAATTTGGTTCCTTTTTCTGTTTTGTGGAGTTTCAACTGTTTTCCGGATACTTTTATATTAAACTTCTGCAGATATTTGTTGCAACAGTCTATGAGCTGTTTATATTTAAGCTATTTTGCATGAAATATAAAATATACAATTATGAATTTAAGCCATCTCCCTTGAAATCTCATAACTTTTTGAAATATGCTCTAAAATTAGGTAATCAATCCGAGTGATTAAGGAAATCAGACCATTTAAGAAACAGTTAAACTGGTTTTGAAAAACAGTCTGAAATGGTCTTGTATTAAAAATTTATTTTTTCCTTTTTTTGTTAAATTTTAAAATTTTCAGATATTTTTAATAAACGAAATTCATATATGAAGTATTATTGTTTAACTGTTTTTTATAAATTATCTTATAAAACATCTAACATGATTCATTTATATTAATTTAAAATAATTTTTACACCATTTGTTTATATAAAATTATTATTAATATATCATGTGATATTAAATATATTATATATATATATATATATATATATATATATATAAAATTATTACTGACCTGACCCATTTGACCAATTGAACTATTAAATACTGAACATTGGTGGTGAAAACAAAACAAGCTATAATGAGCGAAGTGAAAAGCCAAGCCGGATTTATATTACACACAGGTATATGAATATTAGCATAAATAAAATCCAGATTTAAAATTTAGATTTATCATAAAATTCTGGATTTGGCTTAAATTCGGTTTTAAAATTGGATTTGCCTAAAAAAATTGGTTTTTAAACTTGGATTTAACAAAAACTGGTTTTAAAATTGGATTAGGATAAAATCTGGTTTTTAAAAAATGGGATTTGGTTTTAATCCGGATTTTAAAATTTGAATTTAGGCAAATCTATTTTTTTAAAAAATTGGATTTAGATTAAATTTTATTTAACATGATAAAAATAGATTAATTTTAACATTTAATCCTAATAAACAATTTTAAAATTGATTTAGATTGGCCTGAGAGTTATCCGGTTCATAATCCAACCTCACAAACCCACCCCTTCTTCCCAAGTTTTTTTAAAGCAATTATGTATATATTTTTAAATTAAAATAAATAAATTTGATCTTTAATTTAATAACTAGCATGTATTATAATTTAAATATTCATACTAAGCATTAATTATACAGATTTTGTTGGAAACAATTCATTTTTATCGTGTTATAATTTTATAACATTATATAAATAAAATGTGTATAATTTATTGTTCATTGAATAGTGTACCAACTTCTACATGTCTTGGTGTTCAACTGTGATAACAAAAGAATTTCAGTGATAGTGAGATTTTGTTTTTATGCAAGACAGCAAGAGCGCATAGGGGCTTCAATTAATATCCTCCTGCTTTAAATTAATGGAATTATAAGTAAATATCTCTATTTAGTCCATCTATATATTATCTAATTATTATTGAAAAATAAATAATATAATTTATGTATCTAATTTATCGTTATATTGATTCCAATAGAAGTTATATATTAATAAGAGTATTTTAGCTTAAAAATAATTAATGATGTTGGAACTTTTAAAAAGTTTATATTAATTTTTTTCTAAAAATAATCTGATGTGATCTGATCCAATCAAATACGGTCTATTTTTGATTTTATATTAATTATAGTTTTAATGAAATCAAGTATAAGGTATATAATTACAACTCAATGAAACAGAAAATAACTACTTTAAAAACATAATTGTCATAGTAAAAAATTTGAACACAATTACAAAATCACAAATGACAACTTAGAGTTTTTTAGACTTCCTTTAAGTTTAAATCATATGTAACTTAATAATGTATTATAAATATATGAATAATATATTAAAGATTGTAATTCGGTTAAAATCGTTTCTGTTGTTATAAGTATATCTAAAAAATAATTTGAATCATATATATAATATGATTTTTTTTTGTTTTGGTCTGATATGTTTTATTCTGTCTAAGTCAAATGATCAGTAGTAGGGAAAATTTTTCTTTATGAGAAATAATTTTTAAAAAAACTTTCTTATGATTAATAACAGTTATAAAAAATTATTCTCACGAAAAATTAAAAATACAAAAGGTTTGATGTAAAAATTTTCCTATCTAAGTAAGTGAGTAGCATGAAACACTTACATGAAAAAAAGAATTAAGAATTTTGTTTTGGTCAAAAGAATTTTATATCTAACTAAACACTATCTAAGAAGAGTCCAAGAAAGTAGTATGAAATTAAACATACATTAAGAAATTACACTAATTGACCAACGACTAAACGTGTGTCTACACATAATGTCAAGAGTTAGTCATAAAAACCTTATTTGTAGGCAATTTGCAAATCTTCTGGTAAAATAAAAAAAAAAAACATATAAAATTACTAGACCGTGGATAACTTATCATAGCTCCAAAAGAACCTAAAGTAATGGGTAAAACCAAGAAAATAGGTTTTATTCAATCCATAAAACTAGAGGTGTTTAGACCTATAAAATTACACTCAAAATTAAATTGGTTTGATTGTTATTGGAGTTGGTTAAATCTTAAAAAAAATCTTATTGTAAAATAGAGTTTTAATTGTCTTAAACAATACAAAAAATTAATATTAACTTTTAAATTTTTTTATTTTTATAATTTCATTTCTTTATATCAAACGGATACTTAATTCAGGAAAAAAAACTGAAATTTGAGATTTAAAACTGAAATCTGATTTTATTGTTTTTCAAAATTTTTAAGCACCGCCTAAAGAAAACACGCCCAGTAGGGTAGGGTAGGGATGGGGCCGGATTAGTTATGTCCTACGCGCATGTTCGAGACGCAAAGCAACATCACAATTCACAAACACAAACAATAAAAGTACTAAAATACTAACAAACTACACTTTC
Organism: Clitoria ternatea; assembly: GCA_037962975.1. Lineage (NCBI taxonomy): Eukaryota > Viridiplantae > Streptophyta > Magnoliopsida > Fabales > Fabaceae > Clitoria > Clitoria ternatea. The sequence goes on along the minus strand of CM075674.1, from coordinate 114,221,478 downwards.
ATTACCAACATAAACACTCACCCAAACAAAAACTCTATTATTATTATTGTTATTGTTATGTTCAAACTCTGATAAAAAATTGTTAAGACTCTTAGGTGGACTATCGATCTCCTAATTATCCTGTCACAATGAGCAGCAACATGTGGAGGGAATCCAGCTACGATTTCTGGCCGGAGAACTCCGCCTCCGCCAATGACCGCCGTGAGAGCTTCGATTTCCGCCACACGGAGGACCCCCCCTCCCAGCTCATAGGAAGGTTTCTCCACAAGCAGCAAGCCTCCGGCGAGATGACCCTCGACATGGATTTGCAAATGGATGAGCTCCGCCATGACCGACGGTTAACCCCGCTGGTCGAATCCCCCATGACTCACAGAGAACTCAAGGTCTCCTTCGAGGAACCTCCCTTGGAAGTGCCCAATGATCCCGTCAGAAGAAGACACAGCAAGGACTCGCCGTCCATCGCCGAGCTTCAACGGTCGCCGGTAGGAAACGACGGCGAGGTGCTCAGGTGCACCTCCAATGGTTCTTTCGAAAGGAGCCTCTCCATGCAGAGGAAATCCGCGTTGTTGAAGGCGAGAACAAGGTCCAGGTTAATGGACCCGCCAGAACAACCGGACAGGAAATCGGGTCGGGTTTTGAAATCGGGCCAGTTTCAGTCCGGGTTTATGGGGAAGAAGGAGGAGGAGGAGGAGGAAGATCCGTTCTTGGAAGAGGATCTTCCTGATGAGTTTAAGAAGACCCATTTCAGCATCTGGACTCTTCTTGAGTGGTTGAGCTTGGTCTTGATCATTGGTGCTTTGATAACAACCCTCAGGGTTCCCCTTCTGAGGTACAAGAATTTGTGGGAGCTCAAGTTGTGGAAATGGGAGGTTATGGTTTTGGTTTTGATATGTGGGAGGTTGGTTTCTGATTGGGTTATTAGGATTATTGTGTTTTTTATTGAGAGGAATTTCCTTTTAAGGAAGAGGGTGTTGTATTTTGTGTACGGTGTGAGGAAGGCCGTTCAGAATTGTATGTGGTTGGGACTTGTCTTGATTGCATGGCATTTGTTGTTTGATAAGAGGGTGGAAAGAGAGACCAAAGGTGATTTCCTTCGGTATGTTACCAAGGTGTTGGTGTGTTTCTTGGTGGGTACTTTGATGTGGTTGCTCAAGACTCTTATGGTTAAGGTCCTTGCCTCTTCTTTTCATGTTAGCACTTACTTTGATAGGATTCAAGACTCCCTTTTTAACCAGTTTGTGATTGAGACTCTCTCCGGGCCTCCTTTGGTGGAGATTCAGAAGGCTGAAGAGGAAGAGGAGAGGCTTGCTGAGGAGGTTCAGAAGCTGCAGAATGCTGGGGTTACCATACCACCTGACCTTAGAGCCACTGCGTTTTCCAACAGCAAGAGTGGCAGGTTGAAGAGTGGAATGATCCAGAAGAGCCCCAGGATTAGGAGTCCCAAGTTTTCACGCCCACTTTCCAAGAAATCTGATGATGGGAATGGGATCACCGTTGATCACTTGCATAAGCTCAATCCCAATAATATCTCTGCCTGGAATATGAAAAGGTTGATGAATATGGTTCGCCATGGAGCTCTTACTACTCTGGATGAGCAGATACTTGATAACTCTAACATTGATGATGAGAATGCCACGCAAATTAGAACTGAGAATGAGGCAAAAGCGGCAGCCAAGAAAATATTTCAGAATGTTGCTAGGCGCGGGTGCAGGTTGTGGATTGATTCATTACTTACAAAATTTGATGATAGTGAGGATGGAATTTGCAACTTTTTGAAAGTTTTCCATAGTTTATATTGGTCCCCTATCTCATCTTGTTGCTTTCTATTTTGCAGGTATATATACCCAGAGGACTTGATGCGTTTTATGCAAGAAGATGAAGCTACCAAAACCATGAGTCTTTTTGAAGGAGCGTCTGATACTGGGAAAATAAGCAAATCAGCATTGAAGAACTGGGTGGTGAGAATTATCTAGCATAACACATTAAGCTTAATTTGAAAACTGTATGCATATGTTTCTGGTAATGTTTAAACCATGTAGTTACCAACATGTGCGCTTGTTATATTCATTATCCCATTGTATACTTATTAAGGCTCCATACTTGATATGCTTACCATAGTATGTTACCAAAGCTCAGTTCAGAGGTGATTTTAAGCAAATTCATTTTACTTTTTACTTTTTAGTGCATAGTGCATACATGTTCTCATATGCTTTGGAAGATCTTCATTATTAGGATTTAATTTTGCACAGCAATTAATCAGATTCTGAGTCAATATTCTATTGATGTCTGGTTTCTAATGATGTTTACATGCAACTATGTGTTTGCTTTAGAGTATTTAGTATTTACAGTTGTATCCTGCATTTAACTATCCAGGTCAATGCCTTCAGGGAAAGGAGAGCACTTGCTTTGACATTGAATGACACAAAAACAGCAGTGAACAAACTTCACCGAATGATCAAGTTTTTAGTTGCAATTTTAATACTGGTTATTTGGCTCTTGATACTGGGAATTGCCACCACCAAATTTCTTCTCTTTGTGCTCTCACAACTTGTCTTGGTTGCATTTGTATTCGGAAACACCTGCAAGACCATATTTGAATCACTTATCTTTTTGTTTGTCATACACCCGTTTGATGTTGGAGATAGATGTGATATTGATGGAGACCAGGTAAATGTCCATCTCTCCACCTGTTTTCTGATTTTGTTCTCATGAAACCCTGGCCTAATTTTTTTTCCCCTATCTATCATTCTTGATAACCAATTGCAGATGATTGTAGAAGAAATGAACATATTGACTACCATATTTCTGAGATATGATAATCTGAAGATTACTATCCCTAACAGTGTCCTTGCCACCAAGGCCATACATAATTACTACCGGAGTCCTGACATGGGAGATGCTCTTGAATTTTATATACATATATCTACCCCACTTGAGAAGACTGCACTTATAAAACAAAGAATAAATAGGTATGGGCTGAAAAGTGTCTGTATCCTATATCTTGCTAGATACTTCTTTCTATATCTGATTGACTGAGATTGTTGATGACCACTATTTATGCAGCTACTTTGATGACAAGAAGGAGCATTGGTACCCTTCACCTTTCATAGTCTTGAGGGATTATGATCAATTAAACATGGTGAAAATAGCTATCTGGCCAACTCATAGAATGAACTTCCAAGACATGGGAGAAAGGTTTGTCAGGAGATCCCTTCTGATTGAAGAGATGATCAAGATTTTCCAGGAACTTGACATCAATTACCGTCTCCTGCCGCTGGACATCAACGTGAGGGCATTGCCCACCACTTCTGAGCGGATTCCACCTAGTTGGACATCACTTACAAGTTGAGTAGAAGCAAATTCATGTTCTTGATTTGAGCCTCACCTTGTGTGGAACCCTGCAGCATTAACTGCTAGAAAGTGTTGTTTTAAGCAGGACTGGAGAGAGCTTTTTCTTCGTTTTATTTTCCCCTTTTGTGTATAATATTAGTTGGATGTGTACTATTATAATTAGTCTATAGCTGGTGAATCAATGCCTCTTGGCACACGCCTTTCTTTTCTTATGTAGTTCCCTGAGATGATTATTAGTATTAATCGCTCCCTTGTTTATTCTACTACTATTACCATATTCTGTTGCAAATGTCTACATTCTAGCTTTTGGTATAAAGACCACACACAGGTCAAGAGGATCATATGCAACTGTGAAGGATTCTGTTTTTCAGTAACTAACTGCTCATTTTGTAAATAACTAATTCAACCTTTTTTAACTAATTATTGCCAATCAAACTCTAACTAGGATAACACAGTTTAAGCAGTTAAGCCCTCTTAATTCAGTCTTATGTAGGATCCTAACCCATCGTAGCCATAGGGGCATTGCCATTGCGAGTATCACTTAATGCACCGCACGACATATTCTTACCCTCTAACTTCTGAACATTGGTTGGGTAGGAAACAAAAATGACAAAGGTGTTCTAGTTTTTTTTTTTCTTATGATATCAAGGTCTATCCAAGATTTGTTATTAGGTCTTCTATATTTCTCCACGTATTTTACCAAAGCATGAGGGTATTTTATAAGTCTCACAAGCCATCTGTATTTGTTCATGTTTCATTTCTGAGTATGAGAGAGTGTGTTGAAAATGTCATATCATTTAAAGATGACTAATTAAAAATATATAAAATTATAGTAATCCTTATCCTACAAGTTAACTTTTAGAATTGAGTTAGACCTGATATTTAAATTTTACAAAAACCAATACTAAACCACAAGCACTATTGACTCTTCATGTCTAGTATTGAAATTGTTTTTGATGCATTGTTGATTACTTTATTCAAGGTGTTTAGTGTCATAGATCTAATCAAGTATAAATCTTGATGAATAATTCAGCAGTTACTTGTAGATTCATTAGTGTGTAGCTGAAATATATGAAATTGTAAGTTTTGTTCTTTCCCTACCCCCCGTTTCCATAGTTGAGCACAAGGTATTTCTCATTCTTAACGCATGTACGTGATTTCAGCTAGCTTGTAAAGGATCATATGATGAGTATGACTTTCCTTTATATCTACTCAAATCTACTTGGCAGTTGGCTATTTATTCACTGTTGTTTTCATCTTGAAGAAATGTGTTAACTTGGAGAAGTCCACCACCTGCAATGATGGGGCTTCCTAGTTTTCCCGTAACAGGTTATTCATATGGAATCATAAAGTTAGGTCCACTAACCCTTACTAGGAAAGGATTATTTGTAGCAAGCACTGTTGCATGTTTGACCATTAATGTTGCATGCTTGAAAGCTTTCTAAATAATAGAATATGTTTTGTGATTCTGATTTCTGAAAATTTGGTCCACATTTCTTTGGTAGGTATTTCAAAGGGCTAGTCTCTGCCTCACAACTATAACTCCTGAACAACTAGCATTTGCATTGAGATGGTTTATGCTCCTTCTAAGATACTTGGGTGTTTCAAGGTTAGAGATTGTGCTTACACTTTTACTGTCTTTGAGGTTTATCAGTCTAGTTTTAGGAATCGTATCTCAGTCGAGTTAATTGGAAATAGCTGAGTTTTATGGGGACAATTCATAGTAAGTTACTAAGTTAATCTCACTCTTCCTATGATTCTTGGTGATTGATAATTTATATTAAGTTAATGTTAATCTGAACTAGATATGCTTGTCCTAATATGTTTTCTGTATTTGAAGCTACACCATACAAACTGAACTAGATATGCTTCTCCTAATATGTTTTCTATATTTCAAAGCTACACTATACAAATTCGCATCGCTTTTTCAGTGGTACATGTTTTTTCCATTGAAATTCCCGCAGCATTTGCTCGCCTTCGGGGGTAGTTAAACAACCGCTACCTAATTCTTGTGAGGGTTATTTTCATTTAAACCTTAAGAAATAAATTTTTTTTGTCGGGGTTATTTTATTTCCACTCAAATATCCAGTAACAAATTCCGTAAATTTAGCAGATTAGATTATAAAGGGATCTATTTGATAAAATAAAGGTGTTAGCAACATTCACCCATTATAGTAGTTCAATGTTACTTATTCAATTAGAGAAAAATTTGTTTACTCTTTCCCCTTCCCCTTATCCATATCATCAAAATTATGTGAAACAAAAAGCTACATACACGACATCCCGTTAATATACCATTGTAATTAGCCAACGGAGTAAAAAGATCATACGATCAAATAAAGTTTTAATTAAAGAATTAATATTAACTTTTAAATTTTTTTATTTTAATAATTTTGTTCGCTTAACTAGGTACCAAATGGACATTTGATCTACTGGACAACCTTGCCAATGACTCCATCAGCAACCAGATGCAACAACACTTCCCCGTATTAAAATAGAAACAGAGATGTGATGAAGCTTAGAGGTTTTTTCTTTTAGAAAAATAAATCAATAGCCCAATATGGCTAACGTCCCACTAGGGACAATGGGCTTACTCTGCGTAAACTAGACCAAAGAAATCACCGAAACATTTGAATAGAAATTGTACTAAAAAAAATGAATAGAAATCACACAACCATGTAAAATTAAAAAATGAATGTGTCATTATTTTGTATGCATTTATGAAATCAATAGCATGAAAAAAAAGGGAAATGTTAACTTTAGTGGCATTTCTGGAAATTTTACTTATTGAGAATTATAATTGCTAGAAATGTAAAAAGATGTTTATTAGTTTTCTGGAAAAGTTATTTAGTATAACTAAAACTTACGACTTCCTTAAAAAATTAAAATTCTCACATTTTACAGGCAATAATTTGATTTAAAACTATAAAATATATATAAAAAAATTCATGTGAGTTTTAACTTCCTGTAAATGTTTTATAAAGAAAACATAACAAATATGAGAAAGTAAAATTTTTAAGTTAATATTTCCGATAAGCTAATTAAAAGAATATGCATACTAAATATTCCTTAAAACATTGTTTAAGGAAATAAAATTAACAAACTTTTATTTAAAAACATCATTAAAACTCACTCATACGAATTTTTAAGTGTTCCTCATGTAATTTTTAATAAAAAAATTCAATTCTGTTTCCTTAAACAACCTTTAAGGCACTAGTTAATTGATCCAAAGACAAAAGATAGGTTTAAGAATATACCAAATCATAAGGAGCAGGAAAAAATCTTCCAAGATCATAAATCCAATCAATACCCCCACCACACTGAATTCTTGACTGTTCAGGTAAATACACATTAATTTTTAACATGCATATATTATTTTTCTAAACAGGTATCGTTATTAATTAAAGTTTCTTTTAAGATATCAATTTCTCTTTTCATCAATATGAAAGATATAAAAGTACTAAGAATAACTACATTTCTTAAAATTCTTAAAAGTTGGGAATTAAATTATATAATAAGAAGCTGAATAAATCATTTATTGCAAAGGAAATAAACATTTTCTTTCCCTAAAACAAAGAGGAGAATGTATATTAATCGAATTACAACCCTTCACACAGATAACATCTTAGAATTCGTCAAAAAAACATAATAGAAAAAGGAATTATGTTGTAAAATGACAGAAAGAAAGTGAATATAGAAATGGATCACCCTGCGGCTCAAGTTGGCATACAGAATAATGGAATAAAGGAGATAAACATTGTTAAGAGTTCCATCCCAAAACCAATTGGTAATGGTTAGAGTGACTTAATAATAATTTAAAACACGCGAAATATTATAAGGCAGACGATATGAGACTTTCAACAAACATACTAGTTAGAATACCACTCAACTAAATTTCTTTACTTTGTACATATAAATTATTCATATTCTTGAAAACTTATACTACTATTTGAATCAAAGTACTAAACCTAGCTTCTTCTTTAAAAATATTGTTTTCAATATTTATGGGTTTGATTTTTTCAAAACATTACATAAATAAGGTTGTTTTGTATATTATATTTTTATGGGACGATTTCAATGTTATTCTAATATAAGATGACATTTGTTAATGATAGTTGAAACTGTCACAAATTAAAGGATGTCGTAAAAAATCTACAATATTGTTTTTGAAGGTTTAAACTGTCAAAAAATAAACCTAGAAAATTAAAATTAGGGTTCTGATTAACTGTATACATTTTGTCTGACATGAGCTTGAGGGTAGAATAAATTTCAGATATTACCAACCAACATATCCAGTCAGACAAATTAAGACACACATACCCAAATCGAAAAGGAGTAATATCATATAACCCGAGGACGTAAATACGATCCTAACATCAAAAGGCATTTTTTTAAGACTAATCAATAATATTATAAATGCTTTTGCCACATCATTGACATAATATCACTAAATTAGGAAAGGTTGCCATTAAGAATTATTAGCTTTGTAGACAATGTTACTTATAAATACTACACAATGTTTGTTTTTAAACTTTTGTTTTATACATCAAATTATTTGCTTCACGATTATGGACTAGATTGTTGTATTTATCTTAAAAGGACACATTCTTTTTTCTAACAGATGACTTACATAATGTTTGCCTTTCCGAAGCTGATAATAATTTTTTTATTGGTTTGACATGAGTGTGTAGCGGTTCAGGTGATGTTTTGAGTATTTGGACCCCAAAAAAAAAGGTGGTGTTTACTATCGTCGATGACGATAAATGGTTTGAAAAAGATAGTTTTGGGAGGGAAGAATAGTTGAGTTGGGACGAAATGGCAAAAGCAAACCTGTCGAGTCTTGTTCACGAACTCCGTGAACGCATAGCAGAATCCTCTTCCACTCTCACTCCCAACAACCGCACTCACGACCACGCTTTGGAGGTCAGGTTCCGAACCGTTCTCCCCAGTCTTCTCCACGCCTATGTTCTCCCTTCTTCCTCCTCCGGTAATCACCATTTCCTTTTTCTTTCCTTCATTCACGCAAATGAATATGAATGATTGTGGTTTGTGAATGGCGAGTTCATAACAGGCAACGAGAGAGAAGTAATCGCCGTCGTCAAGCTTATCTCTCACACTTCTAGAAACTTCCCCGGAGTCTTCTACCACGGCAAGCCCTCCGCTGTTCTCCCATTACTCGCTCGGATCATCCCCTTCTTCGCACAACCTTCCTTTCGGTCTCTCTCTCTCTCTCTCTCTCTCTCAACTAATTTTTATCTCTTCATTCTCTTCTCACTCCTCTACTTCTGATCTCAGGTCGCGTCACGGAGTCTTCTTCGAAGCTTTCGGTTCTCTTCTCTCGCTGCTTCGCTCCGGTGCAAGGGATTCTTTCAGGCAGTTTTTTGTTGATTCCATGTCACTCGTTCAAGGTATAAAAGCAAAAAGAATTTATAATCACGCGACATATTTTAACATTCCGATGGTTTCCAGTTTAATTGCTACTTTCTTTCATGTTCGTGATGAATTAGAGATGTTATGTTTGTCTTTGCATTTGCAGATATTTTACATGTGGCTTCCCTCGAGGTTAATCAATCTTCCAGGGTTATGGTCAAGTGTTTTTGTGAGTTTTTCTCTGGAATTGAAGATCTTCCTCCGACTAATAAGCCGGAGGAAGGATGTGGTTTGTTAATTGATCTCAGTGGCCGAAGCAAATGGCAACCTTTTGCTACTTGGATTTTGAAGCTTATTAGTAAATGTCTAACCGAAGGAACACTCTATGTTGAGGGATTGATACACGCATCCTTTATTTCTGCTGTGTGTTCTCTTTTATGCTACGGGGATGCTGACCTGCATATGGTGTGTAATGGTTGATGAAGTTTGGGATTTGAGTTTTTTTTTTCCACCTAGTTTTGTTTATATTATTGTTTGAGTGAAACTGATTGTTTTTTATGATTTCTGTCTTTTTGGAAGGCCTGCTTTGACTTTGTACATATCATCGGAACAGTGACAGAGTATCATGTCATTCCTTATCAGAATTTAATCATGTCAATAGTTACCATCTTGAATTTGGACATGGAGGGGCTTCCTGTTTTCAGGTTTGCATATGTTTGCTTTTGTTTTTTTCATATGATTGGGCTTTAAAGGCAAACACTATGAGTTGTCCATTGAAAAATTATTTTCCTATAGAAATGTGCTTCCAAATTTGACTTAGCTGTTACTTTTGGTGCATTGTGTTTAAGTTTAGATGATCACCCAGAAAGTAAGTATATAAGATTTATTTTTTCAAACAACATTAATATTAAATTCACCTGCAGAAACACAGCGTATGATTCATCAATGGGTATTTGCCTCAATTCACTCTACTCTGGCTGTTCAGAAGATATTGTCAAATTAACAGCTGCCGATTTAGTCAGTGTGTTCCTTCAATCGATGTGGAGAACGAAAAGCCAGCAACTGAAGGTTAATCTTTGATAAATTCGAGGCAGTGAATGGTTCAAGAGGATCTAATAGTATTCCTTTTTCAGGTTGCATTATGTGGCGCCTATGCTAGGATTGCTCAAGTTTGTCCCCCTCATATCTGGCAGCCGGAACATCTCATATCCGCACTCTGTCATCTGGAATCATGTTTGGCTCTGATAGATTGCTTTCAGGCAGCTCTTTCTACTCTTGGCCCGCATCTTGTCGGGGGAACTCAAGGAAACAATAAGACTCTGACCACGCTATTATACGAAGATAAGTCCATGGAAAGCCTGAGGCTTGGCCAAAAGAGGCCCATTCAGGATATGGATAATCCACAGATCAAGAGACAGAAATTAAATGAAGAAATTGTTGCAGATGCCAGTCTTGAGGTGGAATGCAAATATAGTTGTATAGTTACTTGCCAAAGTGTGGAAGATTACGCCAACCATATGAATAAATCGCTTTTTTCATTTATTCAATCATTAGATACTCCTTCTATCAGACCTGGTTCTTTGAGGCCAGATGTTGCTCTGTCTGCACTTAGCTTGCTATGCATTGCCTTCTCTATTTATCCAGAGACTGATTTGTCCCTCAGAATCTTTCAGAAGATGCTTGCTTGGCTTCCTTGGATAGCTGAGCAGGTAGATAGGTTATAGTTTCAAATTCATGTTTTATAATTAGTTTCTTTTTAATAAATTAACCTGCTAATAGCTATCATTATAGGCAAAACAAGGAAATTCAATTTCTGTAGATATCTTCACCTACCTGGAAGGAATTCACAGTGTATTGCTTTTAAGAAGTAAGCTTTGGACCTTGCCTACTTTGATACTGTCAATTAGCTTCTATTTCCTTAGAATGACTCATTTTTAGATTATGACATTACTCTGCTTATTTGTTTGATGACAAGTGAATTATAAGGACTGTTGGCGTTTTGGTCATTCTCTTAGTGCCATTCATGTCTGGAAGCGAAAATCATGATGATTTGGAAATTGAATGGTTTCTTGTTTCAAATTATATATTGCATATGAAGTTGTTCCATTATGTATGTAAATGTTGAGTATTGACTATTGACTATTGAGAGCCTTAATAAAATCTATTGTATGGACTGTGGAGGTAAGTCTTCCATTGTTGTCAATCATGGCTCCTTGCAAATGTTCTTTTATATCTTGAGTTCTTGATGCAGCCCTCTTTTGAGTAGCATTCTAGGTTTTTGGTGCAACCCTCTCTTTCCATTGAGTATGTTTATTGAGGGTTGTTGATTGTTAGCTTCATATCCTTTAATTTACTTATACTTTATGTTTGTGGTGTTTGCTCTTTCATGCTCCTGATTTGTTTCACTTATGACTGAACTCAATCAGATGTTTCTTTCAAAGAGCACAACCCATTACAAGATGAGAATTACCTTGTAGACCTTATACTTGTGCTTAAACTTCCATGGACTCATACGCTTGTTGCCATTGATAATCAGTGTCCTTGGAAAACAAAATGCCTTTCTCTTCACGTAGTATCAAAAATAGGCCCAAGCTTGAACAACAAACTAGTTCTTGAAGTTTTAGATTTGGGTCTTTGTGACAAGTGTGAAGAAGTCAGAATTGAAGCTGCCATTGCTTTGCCAGTGATGATTTTGTGGTCCAGTCTCGATGTATCATATCGTGTCTTTGACAGAATAGAGTAAGTAAATTTTGAGGACTTTTTTTTAAACATGATTTCAAAACCAGATGCCATTTAGTTATTTTTAGGTGTATGATTAACATGAAGTTTGTCGCATATTCTTAGTTTTAAAAAATATGTTATTGCTTTAACATTTTTCTTTCCTTTGCACTCTTGGCTCTGCATCCAAGGATGTATTTTCTATTTTATATTCAATATACTTAAAGATTCTTTGAAAACACACCTATATGCGGAACTTGCTTTTCAATATCATTTGGATCAGTTACATAATGAATATACAAATGGTTAGACCATATTCTTTCAAGTGAGTTCTCTCTTTTATACTTTACCCTTTTGTCAATGTTATTTGGTTTTCAACAGTTTTCCCTATTTCAAAATTATGGCAGCTGTCCCTGGTTCTAAGCTGTATTTTTTTGCCATTATGTATTTGTTAAATTTTCCTATCACATGGAAGTGCATGGTTGGATGTTGAATCTCTTGAATGAAGTGATGGGTAAATTAATCTTCTGGTAATCTGGTTGTTTGCTTTTCCCATTGCAACATGCAGGTACTTAAAGAGAGATAATGAGAAAGTTAAGAAATATCTTCCGATATGTATTGGCATATTGTCATGCCTTTATGGCTGCAAAAGATCTTCTGCATCCAATTCACATCTAAGTGAATGCAAATTATTTCTAAATGTGAAAAGTGGAAGAACATGTTGGACGGTAGATCATTTACTGCAAGGTTTCTGCTGTTCAAAATGTGATAGAAATTTTATTTGCAACAATGATGAGCAGCATCCTCAAATCATTCCTCACTCTGATATGCATGGAGAAGATGACTGTAATTTCATTCAACTGCAATCATTGTTTTTTGAACTTCTATTTGATGAATCATCAGTGGATGTCCAAATTTCCTGTGTAGGAGTTATTCATCGGATCCTTGCACATGGAGCTTCTGATACTCTTCTCAATACAAAACTTGAGTGGATAAAATGTATAGGATTTCTTTTGACTAACAGGAGCAAGGAATTGAGGGAAGCATTTTGCAGTCAGATTAGATTCTTTGTGGATGATCCTATTTTGCGTTTAATTTTTGCTGGAGACACTGACAAAACCAAGGAACAAAAATTCTTCGAAACAATTAATCATGCCATGACAGTAGCAGACCGTCCACATAGATTAGAGACTTTAATGGAATGTACAGCAGAAATAATGGTTGCTGTCAATGTAGATAGCGAACTGTTCTTATGTTCTCTTTTACTGCTGGTTGATCAGCTTGATAGTGTACATGTGACTGTGAGAATGAATGCATCCAGGTTGATACATAAATCTTGCCATTTCCATATTAAAGGAGGCCTTGAGCTAATTCTTCTTAAGGACGTTCGTATTCGTAATGAGCTGTATGATTATCTCTCTGAGAGACTTGCCAACCGCCCAGCTTTAGTGAAGGAGTTTGCGGAAGCAGTTTTTGGTGTTGAGACCAAAGAATTTGTCAAGAAGATGATTCCTTTTGTTCTTCCAAAGCTTGTGGTGTCTCAGCAGTACAATCGTCAAGCAGTTGACACCTTATATGAGTTGGCCAAATGTTTGAACACTGATATGGTGCCTCTGATTGTTAACTGGTTGCCGAAAGTTCTTGCTTTTGCTCTTCATCAAACTGATGATCAACAGTTAATCTCTGCTGTGCAGTTTTACCATGCACAGACTGGTTCAGACAAGCAGGAAATATTTGCAGCTGCTTTACCGGCTCTCCTAGATGAACTTGTATGTTTTACAGATGGTGGTGATTCAGATGAAACAAGTGTAAGGTAATTTGTGTAGGTTTCTATCACTTGATCTTAATTTGGTTCTTAGGTGGATAACCTTCAAACCTAGGATATTAATCTTTGGAATTCACGTTTTGCCTCAAGCTATGTTGCTGTTGCCTCAGATTTAGGTATATTAAGAAGGTTATATACTTAATTTGTTTGTATTTTGTTAGAATATTGTAAATATAGAAATATGTAATTAGGATTGATTGTATATGATTGTATTTGATCCTGTATTTATTACATTGCTATTATAAAAAGGCTACTCTGATGTGTATTCAAACACACGGAATTCATCCAATGTCTCTCGGTTTCCTTGTTTTTAACATGGTATCAGAGCCTAACGAGAGGCAACCCTAATCCGTGCTTTACCCAGTGGGCCCACTGCTCACCGGTGAAAATTTTTTTTTGAAACCTGTGTCTCATCTCCAGGTTTCTCTTCGGTCGCGTGCTTCTTTCCGACCCTAATCATCTCTTTCGCTGCCTTTTCCCCTGTGAACAGTACACTGTCCACTGTTCCTCTGTCCGTCCGGCGAGTTTTCCGGTCACCGACCCCAGCATTGGAACTGCCACCCCCAGATCGGCCAAACCCCAAAATCCGGCCACCATCGGCCGCCGCACGCGCCCCCACGCGCGCCATCTCCGTTCGGGCGTTTCTCTCTCCTGGCCGCACCGTCGCCGGCGCGTGACGGCGCGTGGAAGCTCCGACCGGCCTCCGCCTTACATCGTCGTGCTCGCCTTGGCCTGTAGGTTCCGATTCTGCCATTGCTTGTTTGGTTCAGACATTATTTGACACTGTTAGGGTTCGTTTTGTACTTTCTCTCTCCTCTGTTACTGTTCATTTTCTCTCTCCTGATGGCGGCCGCTGCTGTTACTGGTCCTATCACTGTCCTTAACACTCTAAATGCTGAAAAATTCGATGGTACCAACTATGGGACATGGGCTTCAGATGTTAAACTTTGGTTTAAGGGACATGGCTATCTTGACCATCTTACAACCAAAGAAGACTCTATTCCTGCTGCTGATCGTCTTAAATGGGGTACTCTAGATGCTCAACTTTGTAGCATTTTAAAATCCACTTTGTCTCCTATTCAGAAACAAATTTTTCGCCCTTATGACACTTGTGAATCTCTTTGGGCGCAAGCCACACTCCTTTATACCAATGATACTCAACGGCTATATGGAGTTTGTGAGACTCTTATGTAGCTGCTTACTCCTCAGCAGATTACTGGTCCTATCTCTGATTATCTGGGCAAGGTTATTGGTGTTCTTCATGATTTGAATGAGGTTCTTCCCTTGGCTACCAATCCTTCTACAGATCTTGAGAACCGTCACAAGCTCTTTATGGCGTTAGCATTACACGGTCTGCCTCTTGAGTATGAGGTTGTTCGTGAGCAAATTATTGGCTCTCCTGTGGTCCCTACCATGGATTCTACTTGGTCCACTCTCATTCGTGCCAAGGCCAAGTCTCCTGTACTTGCTCCGTCAGTGCCTGTTCCTGTTGAGGTTGACACTTCTGCTTTGATTGCTCAGGACCGCACCAACAATCGTCGTTTTGGCAGACCTCGCCCAAAATGTAAGCACTGCCATAAGCTTGGACATTCTATTGACCATTGTTTCCTATTACATGGTCGCCCCCCACGAATGGCAAATGTTGTGCAAGTCCTTGCTGGAGTGCCTGAGCCACACACCACAACCTCTTCGTCTGGACCGCCGGCTGTGACCACACCTACTTACGATGACTATCTTCGGTGGTTAGAGGAGTCTAAAATTCCAGGTTCCACGGCTTCTGTAGTGTAAACGGGTAATTCTTTTGTTGGTGTTTCTCATTCTCTTGGCCCTTGGGTCCTTGACTCTGGGGCCACCGATCATATCACTGGTAACAAATCCTTATTCTCTACGTTTTCTAGTTCTACTTCTTTACCTTCTATTACTATGGCCAATGGGTCCCAAACTCCATCTCACGGACTTGGCACTGTTCATCCCCTTCCTTCTTTATATGTTGACAATGTCCTTTATGTGCCTGGGTCTTCTTTTAATTTATTATCTATTAGTCGTTTGACTCATTCTCTTGATTGCATTGTCTCATTTACTAAAAATTCTGTGTTCATCCAGGACCGGAGTTCGGGACAGATGATTGGCACCAGATGTGAGTCACATGGGCTTTATCAACTTCAACCTTCTGCACACGTTGGGTCAGCGGTTGATTCCAGTCTTCTCCATGCTCGGTTGGGTCACCCAAGTCTTCATAAATTGCAAATAATGGTGCCTACTCTTTCCAAGTTATCTACATTATCTTGTGAGTCGTGTCAATTAGGTAAACATAGTCGTACTTCTTTTAATAATCGAGTCGTAGGTCGAGCTGCGTCTCCCTTTAGCTTAGTTCATTCTGATATTTGGGGTCCTTGTCGTACAGTGTCTAATTTGGGTTATCAATATTTTGTTACTTTTATTGATGATTACTCTAGGTGTACTTGGTTATTTTTAATGAAAAATCGTTCAGAGTTATTTTCAATCTTTCAAACTTTTTGCAATGAAATCAAAACTCAGTTTGGTGTTCCTATCCGTATCTTGCGTAGTGATAATGCCCGTGAATATTTCTCTAATGCTTTTCAAACTTTTATGGCATCCCATGGGATTTTACATCAAACATCTTGTGCTCATACTCCTCAACAGAATGGAATTGCCGAAAGGAAAAATCGACATCTTGTCGAAACCACCCGTACACTTCTTTTACATGGTAATGTTCCTCATCGGTTTTGGGGGGATGCTGTCCTTACAGCTTGTTATTTAATTAATCGCATGCCCTCCTCTGTCCTTGATAATCAGGTACCTCACTCCATCTTGTTTCCTCATCAGTCTTTATATTCTTTACCTCCTCGTGTTTTTGGTTCTACTTGTTTTGTCCATAACCTTGGCACGGGCAATGATAAACTCTCTGTCCGGGCTACTAAGTATGTGTTCTTGGTTATACTAGATCTCAAAAAGGTTACAAATGTTACTCTCCTAGTCTTCATCGTTACTTTGTTTCGGCTGATGTTACCTTTTTTGAGTCTACTCCATATTTTTCAGCTGATGTTGAGAACCATGTGTCTAGTCCTACTTCTTCCGGTCCTGTTTCTGTTTCTCCCATGCAGGTTATATATCAGTCTCCGGTGGTTGCCGATATCCCGACCAATCCACCTCGTCCTCTTCAGGTATATCAAAGCCGACCCCGTCCTGCTCTGGAGGTTCCAGCTGATGAAGTCCCCTCTGACTCACCTTTGGAGCCAACTCCTCCATCTCCTCCGGCTCCGCCCACCGATAGTAGTTTTCCTATTGCTATCCGTAAAGGTATTCGTTCCACTCGTAATCCTTCTCCTCATTATGTTGCTTTGTCTTATCATCTTCTGCCACCTTCCCATTATATTGGTGTGTCTTCTTTGTCTTCTGTTGCCATTCCTAAAAATGCAGGTGAAGCTTTGTCCCATCCTGGATGGCGACAAGCCATGGTTGATGAAATGAGTGCACTACAAAGCAGTGGAACTTGGGATCTTGTTCCTCTTCCCTCCGGTAAGACAGTGGTCGGATGTCGGTGGGTCTACACAGTCAAAATTGGTCCAGATGGTTCTGTTGATCGTCTGAAAGCTCGTTTGGTGGCCAAAGGCTATACTCAGATTTTTGGCCTTGATTATGGTGATACTTTCTCCCCGGTAGCTAAGATGGCTTCTGTTCGCCTATTCCTCTCCATTGCTGCCATTAGTCATTGGCCTCTTTTTCAGTTGGACATCAAGAATGCCTTCCTTCATGATGATCTTACAGAAGAAGTATATATGGAGCAACCACCTGGTTTTGTTGCTCAGGGGGAGTGTTCAGGATTGGTTTGTCGGCTTCGGAAGTCCCTGTATGGTCTTAAACAATCCCCAAGAGCATGGTTTGGCAGATTCAGTACTGTCGTAAAAGAATTTGGCATGACTCGGAGTGAGGCGGATCATTCTGTTTTCTATCGCCATTCTACCTCCGGGTGTATTTACTTGGTTGTGTATGTTGATGACATTGTCATCACAAGGAGTGATCACACTGGCATTGTTCTCTTAAAACAACACTTACATCATCATTTCCAGACAAAAGATCTTGGGAGGCTTCGCTACTTCTTAGGAATAGAGGTGGCACAATCTAGTTCAGGTGTTGTGAATTCTCAAAGAAAGTATGCGTTGGATATTTTAGAGGAGACCGGCTTGATGGGGACCAAACCGGTAGATACTCCCATGGATCCTAATACTAAGCTTATGCCAGAACAGGGGGAGCCTCTCTCAGATCCAGAAAGATATAGAAGACTAGTTGGAAAGTTGAATTACCTTACTGTCACACGTCCTAACATTTCCTTTGCAGTCAGTGTAGTAAGTCAATTTCTCAACTCCCCTTGTGAAGGTCATTGGGATGCAGTCATCCGCATCTTAAAATATATCAAAGGAGCACCAGGTAAAGGACTCTTGTATGAAGACAAAGGTCATACTCGAATAACTGGATACTCAGATGCTGACTGGGAAGGATCTCCTATTGATAGGAGGTCTACAACGGGATATTGTGTCTTTCTTGGGGATAACTTGGTTTCTTGGAAGAGTAAGAAGCAAAGTGTTGTAGCCCGGTCAAGTGTAGAAGCGGAGTACCGAGTCATGGCTTTGGCCACATGTGAGCTCATATGGCTCAAACACTTGCTTGGAGAACTAAAATTTGGGGAAACTACATCTATGACTCTCATTTGTGACAATCAAGCTGCGTTGCACATTTCTTCTAATCCGGTGTTTCATGAAAGGACCAAACACATTGAAGTAGACTGCAATTTCATAAGAGAGAAGATTGTATTAGGAGACATTGTTACGAAATTTGTAAATTCCAATAACCAATTGGCAGATGTTCTCACAAAGTCTCTTAGAGGTCCTCGCATTAAATACATATGTGACAAGCTTGGTGCATATGATTTATATGCTCCAGCTTGAGGGGGAGTGTTAGAATATTGTAAATATAGAAATATGTAATTAGGATTGATTGTATATGATTGTATTTGATCCTGTATTTATTACATTGCTATTATAAAAAGGCTATTCCGATATGTATTCAAACACACGGAATTCATCCAATGTCTCTCGGTTTCCTTGTTTTTAACATATTTATTCACTTGTCATTGTCTAGCAGAAACTGGTTTGTTTCACCTTGGCAATTGGCTTGCAAAAGAAGGGCTTATACTTTAGTACTGAGTTATAGTAGGAAAAAAAATGGGAATTAAGAGCACCTAAGGTGTGTTTGATTAGCATATTTTCTAGGAAAAATAGAAAAATATTCTAAGAATACACGGGAAAAGAGAAAACATGTTCATATACCAAATTTTTCAAAGAAAATGCTTAGAAAATGAAAAACACAGTATTCTAAATTTTTCAGAAAACAACCACTATTTGGAAAACTATTTGTTAAAAAGTCCCACATTGACTAGAGATATGGTCAATCAAAAGTATATAAGGTGGAGGGTAATTCTCATCCTATGAGCTAGCTTTTAGGATAGGACCAATACCCAAATTTAAGATGGTATCAGAGCCTATCCTAGATCCGTTGTTGGGTCACCCATGTTGTCCACGCTCCATTCCTGAGTGTGGGGGTGTTCTATAAGACCCACGAACCACCCGTATTCATCCACACTCCATTCCTGAGCGCAGAGGGGTGTGTAAATAAGTCTTACTAGCCACCCATAGTCATTCGCGTTCCATTCCTGAGTGTGAAGGGGTGTGTTAATAAGTCCCGTGGGCCACCCGTATTCATCCACGCTCCATTCCTGGGCGTGAGGGGGTGTGTTAAAAAGTCTTACATTGACTAGAGATATGGTCAATCAAAAGTATATAAGATGGAGGGTAATCCTCATCCTATGAGCTAGCTTTTAAGATTGAATTAGGCCCAATACCCAAATTTAAGACTATTCAAAATAGTTTCCAAAATTTTCCACTATAAAAAGGGGTGAGTATTTCAAATTTTTCCAAAATGAGAATAATGAAAAACACAGTATTCTAATTTTTTCCAAAATGTGAAAAAAAAGAAATAAAATGAAAAACCGGTTGCAATTGAATATGTTTTTCAGTTTTTCAAACTGGAAAATCGGTACAGTGTCTAAACATATTTTCACAATTTTCATACTTTTTTAGAAAATGAAAAATTTTGAAAACTTCTTGAAAACTTCTTGAAAACTGAAAACTGAAAACTGAAAATTGGATAAATGATATCTCAACTAAACGCACCCTAAGTTTTTGCCTTTCCCTGACTCATTCCTCTATGTTGACAGATTAGCAAGAGTGCCTGAGATGATTAAAGGTATTGCTAAAGTTCTCACTGGTGCAGAAGATCTGCCAGGGTTTTTGAGGAATCATTTTGTTGGCCTTCTTAACAGTATGGACAGAAAAATGCTCCATACTGATGACCTCATGCTTCAGAGACAAGCACTGAATCGTATTGAGATGCTGATTAGAATGATGGGTTTTCATCTTAATACTTATGTGCCAAAATTGATGGTTCTTCTCATGCATGCTATAGAGAAGGAACCCCTGCAAAAGGAGGGTCTGTCTGTCTTGTATTTTTTCATAAAGCAATTGGCTAAAGTATCGCTATCTAGCATTAAGCATATAATTTCTCAAGTTTTTGCTTCCCTTCTTCCCTTCCTGGAGAGAGAGAAAGAAAATCCATCAATACATTTGGACAACGTGGTAAGAATTTTAGAAGAACTTGTTCTTAAGAACAAGGTTATCCTAAAGCAGCATATAAGTGAGTTCCCCCCTTTGCCTAGTATACCTGCTTTGACAGAAGTGAACAAAGCAATTGAGGATGCTCGTGGGACAATGACCTTGAAGGATCAATTGCGAGATGTAGTTGATGGTTTAAATCATGAGAACTTAAATGTGAGGTACATGGTAGTGTGTGAGCTTCACAAGCTTCTGAACTCAAGATGGAAGGATGTTGCTGTTTTAATCACCGCTGAAGCTGGTTCAGACTTGGATGTCTTGAGTTCTTTGATCACATCGTTGTTAAGAGGATGCGCTGAAGAATCAAGGACCACAGTTGGGCAGCGGTTGAAGTTAGTCTGTGCTGATTGTCTTGGTGCCCTTGGCGCTGTTGACCCTGCTAAGGTGAAAGGTATTTCATCTCAACGTTTCAAAATTCAATGCTCTGATGATGACCTCATATTTGAACTAATCCACAAACATCTAGCTCGGGCATTTAGATCTGCACCTGATACTGTTATTCAAGACTCTGCTGCATTGGCTATACAGGAGCTGCTTAAGTTTGCTGGTTGTGAGGCATCACTGGATGAGAATGCTTCAACTACTACAGCACAGGCAAAAAAGGACGAAGATAAGTGCAATCGGGTTGCATCTGAGAGCAAGAATACTAAAGGGATGAATAATAGGGGCCAGATATTGTGGGATCGGTTCTCTAATTACGTGAAAGAGATAATAGCCCCATGCTTAACATCTAGGTTTCAGCTTCCTAAAGTAGCTGATTCTGCATCCACTGGCCCTATCTACCGCTCATCTATGTCATTTAGAAGATGGATATTCTTTTGGATTAGAAAGTTGACTGCACATGCCACTGGATCTCGTGCAAGCATCTTTAATGCTTGTCGAGGTATTGTACGTCATGATATGCAAACAGCAATATATTTGCTTCCCTACTTAGTTCTTAATGCTGTCTGTCATGGAACCCAGGAAGCACGTCAGAGCATAACAGAAGAAATCCTATCTGTTCTTGAGGCAGCGGCATCTGAGAACAGTGGGGCCTCAGTTAATGGATTCAGTGGCGGTCAAAGTGAAGTGTGTATTCAAGCTGTGTTTACACTTCTTGATAATTTAGGACAGTGGGTGGATGATGTTGAACAAGAGCTTGCTCTTTCCATATCTCAGACACTGGTTTCTAAGCAACAAAAGTTGAAGGGTCAAAGTTCAAATTCCTTGACAGATCAGGACCAACGCCTTGTTCAGTGTAAATATGTTTCAGAGCTTCTATCCGCTATTCCAAAGGTGACTCTTGCTAGGGCTTCCTTTAGGTGTCAGGCTTATGCAAGGTCCTTGATGTACTTTGAGTCCTATGTGAGGGAAAAGTCGGGTGCTTTCAACCCTGCCGCTGAGAAGAGTGGAATCTTTGAGGACCAAGATGTTTCACATCTTATGGAAATATACAGCTGCTTGGACGAGCCAGATGGACTATCTGGCTTGTCATGTTTAAGTAAATCTTTAAGGTTACAAGATCAGCTATTAATGAACAAGAAGGCCGGAAATTGGGCGGATGTTTTAACTTCCTGTGAACAAGCTTTGAAGATGGAACCAACATCAGTGCAGAGGCATTCTGATGTCCTTAATTGTTTATTAAACATGTGCCACCTTCAGGCCATGGTTACTCATGTTGATGGTTTAATTTCTAGGATTCCTCAGTACAAGAAAACATGGTGCATGCAAGGTGTACAGGCTGCCTGGAGACTTGGCAGGTGGGATTTGATGGATGAGTACCTTAGTGGGGCTGAAGAAGATAGTTTAGTTTGTAGTAGCTCTGAAAGTAATGCTTCATTTGACCTGAATGTTGCAAAGATTCTCCAGGCAATGATGAAGAGGGACCACTTTTCAGTTGCAGAGAAACTTGCTTTATCCAAGCAGTCACTAATTGCTCCCCTAGCTGCTGCAGGAATGGATTCTTACATGCGGGCCTACCCATTTGTTGTAAAACTTCATTTTCTACGGGAGTTGGAGAACTTTCATTCTCTTCTAGGTGATGATTCTTTCTTAGATAAATCATTTCATTTAGATGATCTAGCTTTTTCTAAGCTAGTGGACAACTGGGACAATCGACTCAAGCTTACACAGTCATCACTCTGGGCTAGGGAGCCACTCTTGGCTTTCAGAAGACTGGTTTTTGGTGTAAGTGGTCTTGGTGCTCAAGTTGGCAATTGCTGGCTTCAATATTCAAAACTATGCCGCTTGGCTGGTCATTATGAAACGGCCAACAGAGCAATTTTAGAAGCTCAGGCCTCTGGTGCACCTAATGTGCACATGGAAAAAGCGAAACTTCTCTGGAGCACCCGGCGGTCTGATGGTGCCATTGCAGTGTTGCAACAATCTCTCTTGAACATGCCCACTGAGGTTTTAGGCTCTGCCACAGTGTCATCTATTACTAGCCTTTCCCTTGTACCACTTAACCCACAACCACAACCACAACCCATTGTTTGTGAAAGTCAGGCTCCAAATGAGAACAGAGATATTGCTAAGGCCCTTCTTCTGTACTCAAGGTGGACTCATTACACTGGGCAGAAACAGAAGGAAGATGTGATAAGTCTCTATACCAGGGTGAGGGAACTGCAACCCAAATGGGAGAAAGGATACTTCTATATGGCTAAGTATTGTGATGAAGTGCTTGGTGATGCCAGGAAACGCCAGGAGGAGAATTTTGAACATGGTTCTAGACTGGTTCGTTCATCAACTGCTGCTGTTGGCTCTTCAAACTTGACTGGTGAGAGGCGTTGGTGGTCATATGTTCCTGATGTGCTGTTATTCTATGCAAAAGGACTTCACAGGGGACACAAGAATTTATTTCAGGCACTTCCAAGGTTATTAACCCTATGGTTTGACTTTGGGAGTATGGATCAAAGAAGTGGTTCTTCAAACAAGGATTTAAAGAATGTACATGGGAAGGTGGGTAGAGAACTTTCTTCTCTTGTGTTTTCTTTGTGTTCAATACATGGAAATTCTTCTGATGCACTGCTTACTGTATTTGTAGTTTTGTACTATTTTCTTTCTTGTCTTTTACTTTGGTAGGTGATGAGTATTATGAGAGGCTGTTTGAAGGATCTACCAACGTACCATTGGTTGACAGTGCTACCTCAATTGGTTTCAAGAATTTGCCACCAGAATGAAGAAATTGTTCGTCTGGTCAAACTAATCATTACCTCTGTTCTTCGCCAGTATCCGCAACAAGGCCTATGGATTATGGCTGCAGTTTCAAAATCCACTGTTCCTTCAAGGCGGGAAGCAGCAGCTGAAATCATACAAGCTGCACGTAAAGGTTTCAGCCCTGGAAGTAATGAGAACAGTTTGTTTGCTCAGTTTGCAAGCCTGATTGATCATCTGATTAAGTTATGCTTCCATGCTGGGCAGTCAAGAGCAAGGACAATTAATCTCTCGACTGAATTTAGTGCTTTGAAGAGGATGATGCCCTTAGGAATTATAATGCCAACTCAACAATCCCTTACTGTTAATCTTCCAACATATGACTCAAATCTGGGTGATTCTCATATGTCTAATATCTTTTCTGCCACAGATCTTCCTACTATATCAGGCATTGCTGATGAGGCTGAAATTCTTTCATCTCTTCAGCGGCCTAAGAAAGTAAGATAATGATTTTATTCCTTTCCTTTATACATCATACCGATTCACTTTTTTTACATGGATGGTGTGGTATATCACTGTTTTTGGTTTCTACATAATTTCAATTTAGCAGGCATCATAACTCAAAATTAAACCACGGTATCGGTACTGCTTATTGCATTACTTTTTCTGCATAACATCAATTGTAACTTAATGGTTGGAGCCTTGGAGGAGATAATCAGCCAATGCATGTGTTAATCCTAAAGATTTTCAAATTTTTGGAAGAATGAATGTATTATATCAGAGGAAAATAAATTGTGTCAGGAACAATTATTGTGCCAATTCGCAGTAGTGTGAATACTCTGCCTTCAAGCAGTATTTTAGGTGGACTCTTATTAGAGAAAAATGGCTGGAGGTTAGAGCAGTATAAATGAATTAGGATGATGGTTAAGTACCCAACTCTTATACAAAGATGATCAACTTTTTTTAGGGGTTGCATTGCATTCCAATTATTTACAAACTCATTGTGAAGATTGCTGTGCTGATTCCAACCACTGTACCATTTTGTACTTAATAGAGTAATTTTCACAATTAACAATATTTATTAGAGATACTAGACAGGACTAAGAACTTGTTCTTGATGAAACCAACTAAATGTCTTCATTAGTGTCTGTTTTCTTTGTCTTGCATACACACAATCTTTTTAACAAATAGCTTTGCATTTCAGATCATTCTATTAGGCAGTGATGGCCTTGAGCGCCCATTTCTATGCAAACCCAAGGATGACCTACGTAAAGATGCTCGCATGATGGAGTTCACTGCAATGATCAACCGATTGCTATCCAAATATTCTGAAAGTCGTCGAAGGAAGCTTTATATTCGTACATTTGCTGTGATTCCTCTGACAGAGGACTGTGGCATGGTAGAGTGGGTGCCCCACACTCGTGGACTTCGCCATATTCTTCAAGATATATATATCACCTGTGGAAAATTTGATAGGCAGAAAACTAATCCCCAGATTAAACAAATTTATGATCAATGCCAAGGTAAAATGCCAGAGGATGAGATGCTGAAGAACAAAATCCTTCCAATGTTTCCTCCTGTTTTCCACAAATGGTTCCTGGCAACATTTTCAGAGCCTGCTGCATGGTTCAGGGCCCGTGTTGCTTATGCTCACACAACTGCAGTTTGGTCCATGGTTGGGCATATTGTGGGGCTGGGTGACCGACATGGTGAAAACATTCTTTTTGATTCTACCAGTGGTGATTGTGTTCATGTTGATTTCAGTTGCTTGTTTGACAAAGGCTTGCAGTTGGAGAAGCCTGAACTTGTCCCTTTTAGGCTAACACAGGTATGACAGGGACATAATTGGAGAATATTTGTGAATCCTCTGTGTGTGTGTGTGTGTAACATTTTCCCTCTGATAAGCACGAATACCATTAGGCATGTCTTACTATTTCTCCAAGCAATAGCAAATCATACACTAAGTGAAGATAATACCTTCTTTATACTTCATGGCACTCAAACACCTATTGTTGCTAATTATTTTTGTTTGTCATATGTATGAATGCCGGCATCTTTGTTCTCATGGATTGATTCTGCAACAAAAATTACAGAACATGATCGATGGCTTAGGCATCACTGGATACGAGGGTATCTTCTTAAGGGTGTGCGAAATTACACTTTCCGTCCTGAGGACACACAAGGAGACTCTCATGAGTGTGCTTGAAACTTTCATCCATGATCCACTTGTGGAGTGGACAAAATCTCACAAGTCCAGCGGTGTAGAAGTTCAGAATCCACATGCTAAGGTTTGGTATTCAGATTTTGTTTTATTAGCAAGTTTGGGCTCTGTGCTAGCTTCATCTGACAAAGTAACTTTTAGTTAATTATTTTCATAGGGAATAGTTCACATTAAAATAATTTTAAAATAAATCTAATATGTGTGCTTTTTCTTATTTTATATTCCTTTGACCAGATAATGGATTCTTATTTCTGATGATATATTCCTTTAAGCTGATAATCATTGTAACAGAATAATGCAATTAAATTAATTGTACTTATTTTTATGGATTTTATCAGAGAGCCATTAGTAATATTGAGGCAAGGTTAGAAGGAGTGGTTGTTGGTGTTGGAGCTGCACCGTCATTGCCTCTTGCCGTTGAAGGTCAAGCTCGTAGACTAATTGCTGAAGCAGTTTCTCACAGGAATCTTGGAAAGATGTATATATGGTGGATGCCTTGGTTTTGAATGTTTGGATGGAATTAGAAGATTTTCCCATAGTATTTCAGGCAGGTTGTGCGTCATTAGTTTTATTTCCTTGCTCAGTTTAATTTTTAAATGTTGTGTGTGTTGTCACTCGTACAGAGCAGTAATCTAGAAATTCAACCAGCAAGCAGAGGGAGTGTTGGGCCATTGCAGCTGAATGCATAAAGCACATTTAGATGCTACAGAATGTACAGGAATCGGAAGAGCGCAAACTCTTGGAAGCAGAGATTTGACTTGATCATGATGAGGTTGGGTTGGGCAAGGAGCGATTGAATAGAGGTTGACACCACATAGTTGCATATCTGCATGCTCCGCTTCACGGGGGATCCATCCTATAGAAGCCTGCTTATAATTCAATCAAAAGTTCATATCATCATCGTTTTACTCAAATTCCACTCTGCAGTCATACTTGATTATCAAGATGAGGTAAATAGTTTAGAATGTGCTGTCCTTGATTGACACTCAATCTAAAGTTCATAGTCTCCGTACGGAGAAAAAGTTATTCTTCTCATTAACACTTGATAATATTCTAACCCCAATGAGGTCCTTATAAATCCCGTCCACTATTTGTATATGTATGCTCTTTTACTCCAACACTCAATCTAAAGTTCATATTGTCCATACGGAAAAAAAGTTATTCTTCTCATTAACACTTGATAATATTCTAACCCCAACGAGGTCCTTATAAATCCCGTCCAATATTTCTATATGTATGCTTCTTTTACTCCAACGCCGCATAAAAATTTAACTTGCTGGTAGTCATCAGCAGAAAATCTGGGAAGTGCAATTGAGATTGATAGCCTCTTACAAAGTTATGTCCGGTGGCTCCGATTCCATTGCCTCATCGACTTCAGGTGACAATCGCTATTCACTCTGTGGGTTAATTTTATCTTTCCCATTGCTTACAAGACCAAACTTCATGGATTAATTTTGACATAACTTCATTCAGTAAAAGTGATTCATTTGACTTTGACCTAATTTTTAAATTAACAATCGTTGTATAACTAACTGTAAATTTATATTCAAGACGATTCCTGCATCAGAGTGTTTCATTGATCCAAATTTAACCATCAACTTTCAAAATTTGCTCTTGACCCTTTATATCTAAATATTTCAATTTGACCCCTAAACTTTTAAAAATTTCAGTTAGACCCATAAAACTCTTAAAAATCATAATTTAATTCCCAATTTTAAAATTACAAGTTTACCTTTTAATTTTTTATAATTACTTTTAACTCCTAAAATTTCTATTTTTATCCCCTACCTTTTCTGTTGGGTTCAAAGAACATAAACAAGAATTTTCATTTTTAACATGAGAGCATGGTGTACTACACAATCTCACGCCAAACATGACAAAAACTTAATGATTTTAGCATGATATGTGTCCCATGCCATGTCTAAAATTTCAAAAGGCCTTAGAACTAAGTATCGGCTAGACACTCATCTAGTTTAACTAACCCCTAATATAACCGGTCTAGTATATAATTTCATCCTTGAGGTAAAGGTAAACCATTATATATATATATATATATATATATATATATATATATATATATATATATATATATGTGTGTGTGTGTGTGTATGTGTATCTTGTGAGAAATATTTTTTTATATGAGAGTATAGGAACAAATTTGGGTCGTATGACAATACAATAGATGATTAAGATTAAAAAAATTTCAAAGTCACATAATCACTTAAAAAGTCATGATTTTTAAAAAACTTACAGATTAATTTCAATCATCTATTATATGGTTGTATGCTCCAGATTCGCTCCCCTGAAAGAGTCTTTCTCATATGATACTTTCTATAATATCAATATTTTTTTTCATATATATTGAAATTGACAAAAAGTCCAACAAAATTAACCAGTACACTCATCAAACATAACCTTACCTAACAAAATTGAATGACCCAACGAAATTAAATGAGCAGAAAACATGTGAAAAAGGCACATCCAAATCAATTTTTACGAACCGAGCACATCAAATGGGGCGAGGGAAATCACAAAGGTGTAAAAATTATTCTGTTCTGCAATTTTTAACTTAAATGAGAAAAAAGAAAGAAACCTGTTTATATACAGCTGATCTAAATGAGATGCAAATGACACCTAAATGAAAGGTAAAAATCTAATTTGTAACCAGCTAACAGAATTAGTTCGAATATACCAAATGAAAATTTAATGATAATTAAACATTATATGTGTTTTTTGGTCGAAGTGTAGTTATATGTTGTGAACAAATAACATAACTAATGTTAAGATGCTTTGCGAGAACAGACCGCGATAAAGTGGGTATTCTCGTGGAAGAGGCATATGCCCAGTCTCCAGAGCGCTTCACTTTGGGACCACTATCAGACAGTAAGTGTCTTTCTTTCATTTTGAATTCTTTTATGTTTTATACAATCTCTTATTTCAACAAATTACTCACCATAATTACGCCATGTTAACTGGATTTCATTTAAGTTTAACTAAAATCAAATACATAAATAAACATTCGTTTTAATAATTATGTGTACTTTGATTCTAGTGATCTTGATCATGTTTATTTGTTGGTATCCTCAAATTTTAAAGGGTATAGATATCCTTTTTAGTTGGATCAATGTTATAAAGATAAATGTACATGTTAAATCCTTATCCACTATAAATTAATTTAGCGACGAGTATCTCAAAAATTTTAAGTTATAAAATAATCTCATCTTCTGCCATCTATTTCTTTTTTTATTTTTTTGGCAATTGTCTATTTCTTCTTCTTCTTTTTTCTACTGTTGCTACCATAGTCTTCCTCTCCAACCTTAAACTAAAATCATGACACTAGCTCAACCATAGAATGTAGAGCATAGAGCAAAGTCAATCTTAAATTAGAAGAGCCAGGGTTGTGTATTTCATCTAAATGTCTCATAAACTTGTAGAGCCATGATTTGTAATAATTAAGTTGCGGTGCAAATTGGCATTCATCGAGGTCACAAATAATTCTGCAAGTGTGGATGTTTTCGCGAAAGAATAGATTTGTTTGTAGCCGCAACACTTGTTGGTTCAAATATGTGAGATGCATAGAGGTGATAAAATGAGTTGGGACCCACTTAAATAGGAACTGAGACAACCAGAATTGTGAAACGGGTAAAGAAATCAAGCCTGGTAACTCTGTTTTTTTTTCCATTTGTCCTTATGCATTTCTGAATATAAGTAATATAATCAAGCCTTCTACCATCAAAGAGGGAGAAAGAAGTGGTTGTGATAGGAGAAAAGAAAGTGTAGATCAATGGAAGACAGTAGGTCATTTTATAATTTTGTTATAATGAGACTCGATTATTAATTTTAGTTTGTATCGAATTAATAGACTGTGACTCAATTGACAATTCAGTTAATAGTAAACTGAAATTGATGAAAGAGTTTTAGGTTCTATCCCAACTAAATACACTTAGTAGGAGGGGAAGAGAGTCTTACCTGTGACACAGAGTTGTCTTTAAAAAAAATACTCAATTAAAAAAAAAACTTGTGTTAACATGGATTTAATGTTAACATGTGTACTTTTATTATTATTATTGATATATATCCAACAATGCAGAATATGTATACCCTTAATTTAAACTTCACAAATACCATTAAAAAAACACCTTATTTGTTTGTGTCTGGGAACTTATATCATCTCTCGGGCATCATATATATGTAGAAATTAATATCTTACATATTCAAAATTATTAACATGCACATATTATATGTAATTAAGATCAATTAGCGATGGAATTAATGGTGGCAAGGGGTGAATACATGACCAACCCAAAGAATATCACAAAGATTCGACTTACGAATCATCATCCTATTAAACCAAGGTCTATACTGAGATCCTCACTCCCCAACCTCGAGCAACGGAGTAATATATTGATCCTCATGACAATAACCCATATTAGACTTTGAAGATGTTTGGTTTGCAGTTGGGTAAACAGAGTTATTGGGGAAACAACGTTATAAAAATAGAAAAAATCTAAAAGTTAATATTAATCATGTATGCCGTTCTAAACAGTTAAAACTTCATTTTGACTATAAGACTAATTTTTTTTTGGTTATTTCACCTCCGTTCCGTTGGGGGCTGCCGCTAGACCAAAAAGCTTCTTTATCTCAAAGGCCCACATAGCTGCCATTACTCCAGAACAATC
Source organism: Clitoria ternatea (assembly GCA_037962975.1). Classification (NCBI taxonomy): domain Eukaryota; kingdom Viridiplantae; phylum Streptophyta; class Magnoliopsida; order Fabales; family Fabaceae; genus Clitoria; species Clitoria ternatea. The sequence continues at coordinate 114,191,433 of CM075674.1, read as the reverse complement.
AACTCAACCCAGACCAATCCTATTACCTCACTTAATAGCCCAACCACAATATGCTACGACCACCATCATCCCATTAACCCCCATGCTAATCCTTACCATCCGACCTCTCAAACTACCCACACCTGAATCTCTCAGTTTCATTAACCATACATTCCACAATGTCACCCCAAACACATCTTATACACCATGTAGGCTTAGCCCTGGGAGTGGATGAGGTGGATGACTGTCCAAGACCTCTAAATAAAGGGTGCAATTTCAGAAGTTGTCATTTATATTAATAAAAAAACATAATTTTCATAAAATTAAGAACTACATGCATGTATGAATAATTTGTATCATGACATTTATTATAGTAAGAATATGTCACACTGTTTGTTTGGGGTCCAATATCTAACTTATTCAAAGTCTAGTTTCAATAATAATATTTAAACTCTAGTTTTAATAATAAGATTAGGTTAAAATTATTCGAAAAGTCTATTTAATTAAAGAAGTTGAGTTTTATTTTTTGAAAAAAAAATCAACTTATATAATTAGTTATGTTTAACCCTTATGTGATTTTATAAAATAAATCATAATTTACGATATATTATATTACCTATACCCCTTTGAGAGTGGATTTGTTACATGCTTTCAAGGAGATGGGTCATGCAGGATTATTAAGAGCTGAGGCCAAAAAGCCTTGTACCTTAACACCAACCGATGACAAAAGGTTTTTCTGTGAATACCATAAAGGACATGGTCATACTAGACGTTTGAAATATATCAGTCAAGTTGGGATAGAAGTAGCCTTGGCCAACCAACTATCACCTTTACTTATGATCATTTTGGAAGCATATCCCGACTTTGTGATGTGCAATGGTGATTGAGGCTATTATTTGTAACAAGACAATTAAGCGTCTCTTAGTAGACAGTGAAAGTTTGGCCTATATACTTTTTTATGATGCCTTTCAATGCATGTGTTTACATGACAGTGACCTAATACCTTTCCACCAAGAGCTCTTTTAATGGGTTTGTGACTCACACCAAAGGGTATTTGGAAACCCTAATCACTTTTGAAGGCGGTCCAAAGCAGTGAAGACCAAGTTTTTGGTGCTTGATACGAGGTTACCTTTTGATGCCATTATTGACAGACATTCGCTACATAAGTTAGAGTTGTGATTTCTACTAACCATTTAGCCATGAAGTTCATAGACGAGGTCGGGTTGGCTGCGACGTTGAAGGGAGATCAAGAGGTAGTCTAATAACTTTACAGTCTCGACTTGGATGTTAAAAAGGTAGAAGAGTCCATGAAAAAGAAAAGGCTCAATAAGCCTGGTCCATAGGTGACATTGTGTAATATGAAAGATTTAGACCCTAGAGTGGATTTCCAAGGAAGATACAGAACACCTATCCGACCCAACTTGACGGAGATCATATAAAGTTCTAGATTGTGGATACCTCAGAAAGATCAACTAATATTGAAGAAAAACTAGAACAAGAACTGAAGGAATTGCTTATCCAAAATAAAGATTTTTTATCTGGATAACGGCTAACATATTGAGGATAAACCTTGATTTCTGTTGTCATAAGCTAACAATATATACAGAAGCCAAACCTTTTTCTTAGAGGAAAAAGTGATTAGGCCTAGAGAAACAAAGGGTGGCTTATGAGGCCACCAAGGAACTTCTTAAGGCCGAATTTGTAAGGGAACTTTAGTACACCTTATGGCTTTCAAATGTTGTAATGGTTAAAAAAGAAAATAGAAATGCACAAATTACATCAACCTCGATAAAACATGCCCAAAGGATCCATATCATTTGCCTAATATTGATAAGTTGGTAGATAATTCTTTAGGCTTTGAACTTTTCTCTTTCATGGATGTGCTTTAGGGCTCTTAAGTGAACTTTGCAGTATAAGGTTCACTTGAGTGAAATGTGTGCCACTTAAGCTGTTAGGCAGAACTTTAAGGTAACCACTCGAGCCGTAGCATGGTCACTTGAGTGATTGATCTTGAGGGGTCGCTCTTCAATTCTTCATTTTCAACTCTCTTTTGTTGCTCAAAACTTACTAAAACAAACTCAAATCAATTATTTGGTAATTTATGTGTTGCTTCAAAATGGTCAACTAAGAACATTAAAATACATCTATTGAACTTTTTAGTATCGAATAAAAGGTAAAAATTATTTTTAAAAAAATTCTATAACTGACATCTAAAGGGGTTTAACAATAGGTTAAATTAATAGAATGTATGATAGTATTAGTTGTTGTAAATCATATCACATTTTGATGTGAATTTCTCACCTCATTTTCTTTACATATTCCTATCCAGAACTATTTTTTTTTGCTTAAGCTAGCTAGTTTTATTATATTTTGAAGATTGATGTTAGAATATTGTAAATATATTAGAATTTGTTAAAGTTAAAGATAGATTTATTTCTAATTAATTAGATTAGATTAGTTTGTTTTTTATCTTGTAAAATATTTGTATTATCTTATCTGTAATCATGTACAATCTTTTATAAATACAATAATTCGGCTGGTGTTCAAAACATACGAAATTCATCTAATGTCTCTCGGTTTCCTTATTTTCAATTGATAATACACTGTATATGGTGAATTGCATTAAATCTGATGAGACATGCGCATGAAATGTCCAGGAACATACAAAAGGCAAATATGTAAGGCAGTGAGATCAGGGGATTGGGTTAAGGCATCATCATATGATAAAGATCATCCGAATTGGGTGTGCACTTCCTTAACTACAGATGGAAACACAGCTCTTCACATTGCTGTGAACATGGAACAAACTAATTTTGTAGCAATGTTAGTTGAACGCACAAGCATCCAAGACATGGAAATTCGAAATGCATATGGGAATACTGCTTTTTCTATTGCTGCCACTTTGGGGAATGTGGAAATTGCATCAACTCTAATTGACAAGAATCCAGGGTTGATATGGATTAAGGACAAGAAAGAGATGCTACCAATACATTTGGCATCCTTAGCCGGGCACCAACATATGGTGAATTTCTTGTTTGAAAGGACTCCCAATTTACCCTTTCATGACATAGTCAAACTCTTTTTCTTGACCCTTACCAACGGCATTTACAGTAAGCTGTTATCAAATTCTTTTCTTTCACAATTAATAGTCCTAATTTCATAACTTATTCATTATTCTCCATTTTTATGTATGTAGATGTGGCATTGAGTTTGTTGAATGAATGTCCACAACTGGCTGGTAAAGAATGCGAAGAAATTATATCAAAAGCAAAAGGGCTAACCGCCTTGCAAGTGCTTGCTCAATCACGTAAGCTTGACTCATCTTGCATTTCCAATTTTCTTACAAATTTTATATACTCCTCCCTCCTTTCATTCCACAATAGCATCTCTAAAAAAAATAGTAACATGCATGATACATCACTATGTATCGTCTAAGCATGTTGATTCTTTGCCAAGTGAAATTGCTCCTTGGTTTATTGAATCAGCTTCCTCAAGCTACTATGGCCTATTTGGCCGACTCCACATCAATACCAACACAACATGGGCATGCTCAGACCTGGTATATGTTGACTCTAGTGCCTCATATCATGTCAGTGTCACCTCAGATCCACAACACTTGATGAATGTGGTTTTTATTCCGACTAACGCTCAAGTCTATCTCAGTTATGATCAAGGTCTCATCATCCCTGTTGGTTCCATAAAAATTTGTTCACCTTTAAATACCTCATCTTCTCCAACTCTTAATAATCTTCTCCAAGCTCTCATTGCTTCTGAGCTACTTAGGCTTCAGTCTCTCCTAAGTGAAAAGTTCCCATCTCCACTCCTACCATCCATTATGACTGTTGAGAATGAGGAAACCGAGAGGCATTGGATGAATTTCGTGTGTTTGAATACACAACGGGTTAGCATATTTATAATAATGAAATAATAAATACAGGATCATAATACAATCATATACAATCAATCCTAATCTATTTACAATATTCTAACAATGACAATAAAAGTTCTGTAGCTATTTGCCATGATCCTGGACCAAGCATATGGAGCTAGTTGTGTTCTTTGTGAAGAAAAAGGTTTTGGTGTGTCTAGCTATCTATCATATCCCTGGTTGAGATCAGGTGGTTGGTGTCTTACCAAGGCACTATCTAAGCAGAGATTTTCAGAAAGCTAAGGGTGCTCATCCTAGCTGAGATTCTTGGGGAGATGATAGTGGTATCTAATTGTACATCTTTGAGTTAGTTTTCAATTGTTAGCTTGTGCAGTTAGGTAGACTACCAACTCAACAAGACTAGTTAGATTGTCAACTCAGCAATTAGTTAGATCTAGTAACTTGCTCAACAAGCCTTTCCTTTTGTATAAATAGACGAGCTTGTGTACTTTGTTGTAATGAATAACACTTTAGATTCAGTTTCAATATTATGTCTTTCTCTTCTCTTTCATGGATTCCATATTCTAATAAATGACTTAAATAATCCCTATGTTAATGAAATCATTTATTTTAATACATTTAGAAAATAATAATTATGTCAAAGAAGCTCACTTATTTGAACTAAATGTTATTTTTAGCCTTTGACAAGCATGCTCCTGGGTACGGGGCTCTTCTAAATTCATTGTTTACGGCTATGGAAGAGGAAGAGTTTTTGCAATCCGAAAAAACTTCAGAAGCAATGTATGATGCGGCAAAATCAGGAAACAAAATGGTTTTAGAATTTATTTTTGACTATGCTCCAAATTTATGGACAAAAGTGAATTCTGAAGGGCAAAGCATACTGCACCTTGCTATTCTATATCGGCAACGAACAGTATGCAGTCTAATATTGAGCAAAGGTGCATACAAAACTGCTATGTTACATGTGGTCGATAATCATGGAAACAATGTTCTTCATTTAGTTGGAAAGCTGGGAGCTGAAGCAAGATTTGCAGCACCAATACACCACGTTCTAATTCGTAGTGAGGAGCAATGGTTTAAGGTACACACCACTAATTCTTGTTTTTCTTCGACCCCTGCCAATGTTTTTAATACTATTAAAAAATAATAAATATTTTTTTTTACCAGAAATATAAGGGGCAACTTTATATAAAAAAGATGTTATTCTTTATTCTTAAATATAAAAAAATAGATAATTCAATTGCATGCAGTTTTTTTATACCACTTATTTATTATTGTAAGATTTATAATAATAATTCATTCACTTATTCTATTTAATTATTTTAATTATTTAATATGTATTTCTAGAATAAAAATTGAATATTGGTGACACTATTAGTTAAGATGTTTGTTTCCAATGTTTCCCCTTGTTCTTGACAATTTTGTTTATATGTTTCTTATAAGGATCTCCTTAACTAATTTCTTAAGGGTATTACTTAATGAATCAAAAATGGAAATTTTATATTAAAAATTGTATTGTAATTGCTTAAAAATTAAGGTGAGTAGTTATTAATGATATTTTTAAATAAATAATTTTGGTCTTTTAAGTTCTTACCATTGGTAAACATTTTTCCTCTTATAAAAAGGAACAAAAGAATTACTCATTAAGAATTTATCTATCCTAGTTAAAGATAAAAAAAAATCAAAAAATGAAAGTTTTATATTCACACATCTTAATTTCTAAACTAAAAAAATGTGTATTTGACCTTATGGAGAGCAAGATGGGCGTCCACCGGACTCATCATCAAAGGAGGCCTGATTTTGGAAGTTAATAAACTTATAAAAAAAAAAAAGCTTTAAATTTTTTGTCAAATTAAGGGTACAGAAAGCGCCTGAAAATTGTGTCTATCATGAAACTTGATTTCCTCGAGGAAATTTTTGGAAAAGAGATAAGAGAGTCATATTAACAAGTGATTTTGCCAACAATAATATTGATGATAAGAATTTTTTTTTCAAATCAAACTTCAATGTGAAACTTTTTTGTTTAACAATGAAAATTTAGTTGTTTATTTTATGAAGTCCTTTATATTTATTATATTCTAAATTTTAAAAATGAATAACCGCTATAAATATTATTTCTAAATTTCATTATTTTAAGGATAACTTTAGAAATTTACTATAAATTTTAGATAATTAATAACTTTAACTAAATTAATACAGTTTCTTAATATATGTGAATTAAGTGAAAAGATAATGGGAGGGATTAGGGATGATGGAAATATTAATAAATACTATTTCTAATTCCTTGACAGGTGTCATGAGAATATTTATATTTTTGTTTGTAGGATGTAGAGAAGGTAGTTCCAGCTGCATTCAGAACGATGAAAAATAATGATGGGTTAACCCCGAATGAATTATTTTATGTGGAACACAAAGACCATTCTGAAAAGGCTTTGTCTGCAATGAATGAAATGGCAAACAATTTTCTGGTTGTTGGAACTCTTATTGTTACGTTAGGGATAACTGCAGCTCTTACCATTCGTACAAACAATGTTACTGGACCAACTCCTATGTTTAAGGAGAACACATGGTACATTATATTTACTCTATCAGTTGCGTTTGGAGTAAGCTTATGCGTACTATCTATGATTTTCTTCACTTCAGTCCTAGCAACATGGAAGCTTTCAAGCCACGGCTTTATCAGCTCTCGATTAGCAAGAATGTGGACTGGGTGTTTGTTACTTTATGCCTCTGTTGGAGTTTTGGGTGTCTTTGCTCTCATATCTGGTGTTGTTTTGGTCTTCACCTTCTTCCCAAGATGGGTTTTCATAGTAATTGCTGCACTTATTGGTATTCCATTCATCTTGTCCTTCCTAATTTACAAAAATTCTTTTTTTATGTCTGTTCGCTTAATGTTAGTGCTTTCTGGGGAAGTTGGAAATATAATGGGGATTAAGTGGACTCCTTTCACCTTTGGCTATGATGTGATGTAAAATTAGTTGTTGCTTAATTGAGTTTAGTCAATTGAGTTATTTAATGGACCTAACCAAAAACCATTCATGCCCTCGTATTATTTCAATGATGTGTAAAATAGCTCCTTTGAATCAATTCAAGCGTATTTGTGATCTTAGCGTTGCAGTTTATCTATTCGATCTTTAATTGATTTCTCATTAGCAACATAATTTATCCCTGCTTCTAAGTAGCCAGCAAAATTTGTAGCCTCTACTTAACACATTTCTTTCAGGGATTGATGACCTCCTTGCATGCCCCATATCTTTTGGCCTCTTCGTCACTCCTCCATATTGATTTTTCTCTGTGCCTGTTTCACATGCACAGTAACAGAAACAAAACAAAGAGGAAACAAAACCGTAATTTTTGGGTTTTTTTTTTAAATAGGGCACTTAAAAAAATTACAAATGAGGTTATTAGAAAAATAATTAGATGCCTGACATCACATCAATTCTTACATTTTGCAACCTAATATACGAAACATCCATTTCGCAGAGCCACCATGTGAAAGGTACGCATGCAGGATACGTGGTGTGGTCTGACAAGTGCATCTAACTTGCATGTTGACAGGACGAAATGTCAATCAACGTTAGACAAGACCCCTATTTCACATAGTCATCCTATAAAATGTTAGTCAACGTTAGACAAAGTTCCTACTTCACCGGTCCATCATGCGAAATGCATGCATGCTGACACGTGTCATTTCGTCCATGGTGGACCCCTATTTCACATTCTAGCGGGGTTCACTTCATGTGACCTAGACATTGATGAAGATGATGAATTCTTATATGTGAGACATATTCCCATTTTTTTAAATTTAAGAAACTAAAATACAAAATAGTTTTTAAGAACTATCTCTAAAAAATAATTACCAGGTTTTAAATTTTTTTAAAACAAGAACGCATTTTTAAGAAGAGAAATCAAACTTACGATAATATAATACTTTTGTACAAGTATTTTATAGTTTTTGTTTTAGTTGTCTCATAATTTTAGGAGGAAAGAAACAAGAGTGCAAAATCTGGCGCTGGTAAGCCATAACTGTGTCTGATTCAACATTGATGCGGTTGGCAGTTGGAGGGAAATGTTTGTTGAGGAGGAGGCAGCATTCCCTTGTGCGCTCTTTCAGGCACCAAGCCATTGGCCAACAACAAGATTGGAATTCCCTCCTTTCCACATACTCGAGGCAGGGGCTGTTGGATACGGTCCTTCACTGTTTTGCCTTTTTCATCAATTCAAGCCATTCCCCAGACCAATTCACCTTTGCTATCACTTTATCTGCTTGTGCTAAACTTGGGAATGCTAAGTTTGGCAGGCTTATTCATTCTTGCGCTATCAAGACTGGCCTTCAATCCACCTCCTTCTGTCAGGGCGCTCTTATCCATCTCTACGCCAAATGCGACTCTCTCTCTTGTGCTCGCGCCATATTTGACGCCGCACCCTCCCCCCACTTGGACAATGTTTCTTGCACCGCTTTAATCTCTGGCTATCTTCAGCTTGGCCTGCCCCAAGAGGCACTCCACATATTTGACAAAATGCGCAACACTGCTGGTGGCTGTTGTCCAGACCTAGTCACTCTTGTCACCGTCTTAAATGCTTACATGACTTTGGGAAGGTTGGATGAGGCATGCCACTTGTTCCAACAGATACCCATCCCTACCCGCAATGTTGTAGCATGGAATGTCATGATTTCTGGTCATGCCAAGACAGGCCATTATGACCAGGCTCTCACATTCTTTCATCAAATGAGGAACCACGGCGTAAACCCCTCCAGATCCACTCTCGCAAGTGTTTTAAGCGCAGTTGCCAGCTCAGCTGCCCTTGATAGTGGCTTGCGAGTCCATGCACTGGCCATCAAGCAAGGTTTTGATTCCAGTATATATGTTGGAAGTTCTCTCATCAATATGTATGGCAAGTGTGAAATGCTGGATGCAGCAAACCAAGTATTTCTTGTCGTATCACAGAAAAATATCGTCGTCTGGAACACCATGCTCGGAGTCTATGCACAGAATGGTTATTTAACTAACACTATGGAGCTGTTTTTGGACATGATGACATGTGGCATTGACCCCGATGAATTTACCTACACCAGTGTTTTGAGTTCTTGTGCTTGCTCTGAATACCTAGAAATGGGTCGCCAGTTGCATTCAACTATTATCAAGAAAAGATTTACATCCAATATATGTGTGAATAACGCATTAATAGATATGTATGCTAAGGCCGGGGCATTGAAGGATGCCAGGAAACAGTTCGAGCACATGACACACCGAGATGATATTTCTTGGAATGCCATTATTGTTGGATACGTACAGGAAGAAGAGGAGACAGATGCTTTCAGTATGTTTAGAAGAATGAATTTACATGGAATAGTACCAGATGAGGTATCTTTGGCCAGTATACTTAGTGCTTGCGGAAATGTTAAGATACTAGAAGCAGGAATGCAGTTCCATTGCCTGTCACTTAAGTTGGGGTTAGAAACAAACCTTTTTGCAGGAAGTTCTCTTATTGACATGTATTCCAAATGTGGGGCCATTGAAGATGCACGGAAAATTTATTCTTGCATGCCTGAGTGGAGTGTGGTCTCTATGAATGTTCTGATTGCAGGATATGCTTTAAAAAACATAAAAGAAGCTATTGATCTGCTTCATGAGATGCATTTATTGGGGTTGAAGCCATCGGAAATTACATTTGCAAGCCTCATAGATGTTTGTAAGGGGCCACCTAAGGTAATTTTAGGCATGCAGATCCATTGTGCTGTAGTGAAGAGGGGTCTTTTGTGTGGTAGTGAATTCTTAGGGACATCTTTGTTGGGTATGTATATGGACTCACAAAGGATTGCAGATGCAAATGTTCTTTTCTCAGAGTTTTCATACCTGAAAAGCACTATACTGTGGACCGCTTTAATTTCAGGACATACTCAAAATGAGTGCAGTGAAAAGGCCTTAAACTTGTATAGAGAAATGCGAGACAACAATATCTTACCTGACCAAGCAACATTTGTTACTATTCTTCGAGTTTGTGCTCTCTTATCCTCACTGCAAGATGGTAAAGAGGTACATTCTCTGATTTTCCATACTGGCTTTGACTTAGATGAGTTAACCAGCAGTGCCCTTGTAGACATGTATGCTAAATGCGGGGATGTAAAGAGTGCTGTTCAAGTTTTTGAAGAACTGGCTAGTAAAAAGGATGTGATTTCTTGGAATTCAATGATAGTTGGATTTGCAAAAAATGGTTATGCTGAAAGCGCCCTGAAGGTCTTTGATGAGATGACTCAATTACATGTTACCCCAGATGATGTCACATTCCTTGGAGTGCTCACTGCTTGTAGCCATGCAGGGTGGGTTTTTGAGGGTCGTCATGTTTTTGACACAATGGTAAACTATTATGGCATTGAGCCCAGATTAGATCATTATGCTTGCATGGTTGATCTTCTTGGTCGGTGGGGTTATCTCAAAGAAGCTGAAGAGTTCATAGACAAACTAGATGTTGAACCCAGTGCGATGATTTGGGCCAATTTATTGGGTGCTTGCAGAATACATGGGGATGAAAAAAGGGGACAGAGGGCAGCTGAAAAGCTTATCAAGTTAGAACCCCAAAATTCCTCTCCATATGTGTTGCTCTCCAATATGTATGCTGCATCAGGACATTGGAATGAAGCCAGATCTTTGAGAAGAACAATGATACAGAAAGACATCCAAAAGATGCCTGGATGTAGCTGGATTGTAGTTGGGCAAAGGAGAAACTTATTTGTTGCGGGTGATATGTCACATCCTAGTTATGATGAAATTTCACAAACTCTAAAGCATCTGACAGCACTAATGAAAGACAATAGATTCAATCCGGGGATCAACCCAGATTTGCATCCTGGCAGTGACAAAAAGAACCTCACCTAAATTGCTGGTGGGGGGGACTGAGAAAGGAAAAGACAGAGACAGGTATAACTCCTCCCTTGTTATATTTTTAAAAATGCCTAAATTAAAAGGTCTAATTCAGAACAACAATAGGGCTTCCATTGATTTTCCTGCTAGCGCTGTGACGCATGCAATCCGTCCTCTGTTCCAGCCATGAAACATGAGCAACCTCTGCTGTAGTAGAAACATGATGTAGCTTGAGAGGATTTAGGCCTAGTTCTTTTTCTAACATAGTTGGAGGGCTATCTTATTGGGGTCCATTTGACTATTTGAGAATCTAATCCTGGTTGAGGAAAATGCAGTTATTAGTTTGTGTTTAAAGTAGATTCCACAAAACCATTTCCTTTTCAATTTTAATTTCTCCTATGGAAAAAGTTGATCATCAAGAGATTTAAGAATTGTATAAAATTTAAGATTTATAGCATATGGAACCATGTCATGTCAGATAACAATGACATTTATGGCTTTCTAGTTTTTGTGGAAGTAGATTTATGTTTCTCTTTTCAAATTTAAAGAAGGGGAAATTTCTGTGGTGAATGCATCATGTAACTGATTTATTTAATCTCCTGGTAGTTTAAGTTATGTTTTCCTTCCTTTGACTTTGTCTGGCCATTTCCTTTATATTAAATGAAATTGTGTGTGGTGAATGCTTGAGGTAAAAGTAGTCTTGTTTTTTTTTCCATTCTTTTTTCGCTGATGTCAATATTAACACAGCTTTCAAAAGGCTCAAGGATGTTTGAAATTTTCCATTTTAAATGAAATTATCTGGCCACTACCTTAACATGAAACTTATGTCGTGCTTTGTTTTCCTTTGTTCATTCTAAGCTTTTATGAAGTTCAAAAACTTATCTCCACAGGAATTTATGGTTAGGTGGATATTTGCTGTTGGTGCTAGTTTGTCATCATTGTTTTGTAAACCTCTGTCTAATGTGGTACATGGCCAAGTTCACTGACCTTCATGTTGAAAATATTTCACTTTGATTGTCAGTCATAGCTCTGATTTGTCCGCTTTTCTTAAAGGATCCCAATATTATTGGTCTAATTATGAATGAAATTCTAGATTTCATATTTATCCTCAGTAAGAATCTTGTTTTCATTATATTTACTTTGGCTAATGACGATCAACTTTCGCTACTACAGGACAATACATCAGCCACGTGTTTTCTGCTTCATTGTCAAAAATTTATCGAATTAGTTCGGGTATATTCCTTTCAATATTTAGTATCTTAACTATTGGAAACTGTCTTGCTTTATTTTTCCATTGGTAATCTGCATTTTAATGGTTCTTCTTTAATGTCTTCTGTTGTTCAAAATGTCAAGTATGTCCTTTTGATGGTGTAACTTTGATTTATATTATTGCATAATGGACAAAAAATTGAATAATTTATTATTACTTTACATATTTTAGTATGCAATATAGGTTGGAGCACTGGAGGAAGCTGTCAAATATGGAAGAATACAATTGTCAAGTTTTTTTGGGTTGCCTGTTTTTGAGGATTTAGTTCAGGTGAATTTTCTTCTCCATAATTAAAATTATTATTCCTTCACTCATGTGTATCCCTTGCTGATGTCATATTTCAAGGGGTCTGCTTATATGTTGCATGAAGCATATAATCATTCTAATCTTTTAGTGCACTAGATAAATATGTAACCCCTTTAAGATTGTCCGAGATCATTGCATTGTGACTTGTAAGTGAGAGAAATCATCGCTTTGTGTGTACATTATATGTTTCCTGTTTGTCTACTCTTAATTGTTGCATGTGTGTGCTGATATTTAAATTTGCCTTTGGATCTTTTTCCCTGCAGGATTGTGTTGCTTTGCTGGCATATGCACGACCATTGGAATCCTCTGTAGGTTATCTTCTTAAAGATTCAGAGTGAGAAGTTGTAGCCGACACAGTAAATGCCATGATATTATCCATAAATCCCGATATGAAAGAATCTAAAACTTGCTTACACTCCTATCTTGAGAGGTTACTTAGACAGCTCACCGTTTGCTGCTTAGAGAGAAGATCATTGAACGGAGACCAAGGAGAAGCTTTCCAACTTCAGGGAGTGCTTAGCGGTAGTAAAAGAGGCTAGTGCTAGGTGAATATGCCTATTGATATTCTTACTATATTGTTCATATTGCCCTAGGATTTGTAACAATGCCAAGTGATCAAATTGATCTTTAGCATCTCCTATACTGTAGAGTTCCTCATCTATTGATGCATACTTATTCATTTGGTTGGGAGAGGGGGGGGTTCTCTGTGTGCATGTAAGCTTGTAAGCTCACCATTATTAAGACTATAGAAATGGGAAATTAAACCAAGCAATTATTTCAAGTGGAAAAATTTGTTAAAAAAACATAGATTGAACATGTTCGGATGCATGTGCAAATGTGTATAATATTGTGGTGCAAAATGAGGTTGTCATTACCAAATTTACCTTTTGTTCTCATCGTAAATTTGTGATTCATTGATGATGATGATGATGGCTTCATGTCGGGGATGGTAAATAAAAAATAGGGGATTTTAATCAAAATGAAACATTGAATGTCAAACAAACAATTTATTTTATTTTGCCAACTTTGGGGAGATGGTAAATAAAAACTATTTTCGTAGATCATATAATGTTGCAAAATGTTATATTTAATTCTGTTCTATCACATATACAGTGTCACCATTGGGTAAGTAGCTAGTAATAATATGGTTCTTTACAGAAAATTACATAAACGATGCAACATATGGCAAAGCATCAATAGTGATGGCAGAAACAGCTTGATCACTAAGATTCATGTTCCTTCCACCAAGGCGGTCAACCATGTCAGGGACAGGTTCCCAGTTGTTAACCTGTGTCTGGTAAGGATCCTCTTATTTCACTTTCATCTTGTCTGCTTGGCGACTGGCAGCCTCTTGAGCAAGGATCCAGTCATAAAATCTTCTACTCTCTTCATTGTAAACTTCTCTTAATGTGCTTGATTTAGTTGCATGTTTTGAAAGGGCCACATGGTCATGTGACCAACGTGTTTGCCTGGCTGAACTGTTTGCCATGGTACTTTCTGATGCTGAGTGAGATGAATTTTCCCACTGCTCAAGTGTTGCTTACAATAAACATTATAGAGGTTTTGTGCTGAGAATGAAGATGAATTGAAACATAATTTGCATCTGATAGGGATGGGCCCAGTCCCATAAAGAGGTTCTATGCAGATTCTTGATAGAAACTGGTTCAAATTACAAGATTACTGATAGAATGTGAAAGAAAGATATGATTCTTCGGTATTCAAGAGACCTAGAACTCTACCAATGCCAAAGGCACTAATCCTCACAAAATGACAAGATGCCCTGCCCTCTCACAGCCACCTCTTTTCTATTTACATTACAGGCAAAGAAGGGGAATATGAGGAGGAAATCAAGAGCAGAGAACACTAGCAGTTTGTTTTAAAAACAATTTTTAGAAATGAAGCAAGCCAAATTCACTCACCATATTCGTAATGGACCAGATCTAACTTATTGTACAAAAGAAATAACACACGAGATAAGGATTTTTGAAGTCACATTCCTAGCTAATGTGAAACATTGTATCTCTGCAAAAGAGCCATAGGCTCTAGGCTGGTTAGAGTTTACCTCTTGGAAATGCATTTGGAGTATACAATATCCTTCCTCTGTCGCATTTCAAGTATCACAACAACAAAAGATGTAAAAGATGCGGATACAAGATCAATATGAGATATTGGCATGGTATATTATCCTAGTTTTACTTTATTGCTTATGACCCAAAGCATGCTCTTAAATGATTTACTCCAATCATGATGACATATCTGTCTTGACCCTTTCCCTAACAACAATGCAATGCAATTGTTCAAGTTAATTTAAGCACCTTGTTCTCCTCTGGTTGAGCAATTCTTGTTAATACAAGTTAAAGAACAGCAAACGCATGGAAATAAATACTAGTCACTACCACCTTTGAAAATTTCTTGACCGTACCAATAACTTCAAGCACAGAAGCATATCCTATTGGTGTTCACTGTTCAGTGATGCCTGGCCTCTTTCAATTCGCCCAGCCAATTTTTCACAGCTTTACCTTTGGCAATGAAGCAGCCAATGTTCTTCCTATCAACCTTCAGCGGACTTGTCATATTCACCATCATCTTTTGAACCAACACTTTAACTGGTGACTCTCCTCGAACATTGCTATGCTTACCAGACCCACAAACCACTGTAATCTCTACAGGAACTCCATAACTTGAATCATTCAACCTTCTTTGCATCTCCTCCAACCAAAGCAACATAATCAAGTAGGAAGAACCCAAGTGGCATCCATGCAAATCCAACTTAACCTCCAAAGAATCCCACACCATCACCTCCTCTAAAATCACACAACACCCCAACAACTCCCTAACCACCACAGCCTCCCCTCCTTTCAATTCACCATTCAACTCTTCGATCGACAATGGCAAATCATTCAACCTCTTCACCATTCTCATGATGGTTGGGCAAGAATTGGACACGGAATTGTAGGTCCTGACAGAAAAAGGAACGCCTGAACTTCTCATATTCCGAAGCCAAGAACCCATTTTCACATGCTCCCCATGAATGCCATAAGTCGACAGAACCATGTTGTAACAAACCGTGTCAACAACAAACCCACTTTTCTCCATTTGATCCAAAACCCTCTCCAAATCCTGAAACAAACCCAACCTCCCATAACCGTACATGATGGACTTAAACTCAAAACCCGAAGGTTGAATCCCTCCTTTGTCCTTCAAATCACAAACCAAATCCTCAGCCTCACGAGGCCTATCCATTGCACACAGTCCACTAACCATATACTCATAAACCCTACGTTTAACATAAGCAGAAGAAGAAGTTTGAAGAAGCTTATTGAGGTAACAATACGCAACATCAAACCCAGTTTGTGAGCTCCTCTTGGAGTGTGACTCCATGAGTTTCCCATAGAAAAGAGCAAGATCACGATTCCGAGATCCCAACTTAGAAACGGCATCAAAAATCAGAGCTTGAGAATCTTGGTGGTGACCCAGTTCGTGAAGAAGGGCTGCCAGGTCAGCAACAGTGGAGGGGTTCCAAGAGAACCAAGGCGTTTGGGCGATTCTTGAATAAAGCTGCGAAATTTAGAGATTATGAGAAGACCCATTTGAGGAAAGGAGAGGGAAAACAGGGAAAGAAAGGAACTTTGCTTACAGGGAGGGCAAGGGAAGAGAGTTGAGGGTAGGAGGTGGAAGGGGAGAGAAGGTGGAAGAGAGTGGAGAGAACAACGGATTTGGGGGAACCTTGTACGAACCTCCGAATCAGGTTGTCGGCGGTGGCGGACGAGGTTGTTAGTTTTGTGAGGAATCGTTGGCCTTGTTTGGTAAGCGTAGAACTCTCCATTCTAACAGATAGTGGTTGGGGTTTGGGATGAGGTTGCCTCCATTGGTATGATAGGATATGGTGAGGACAGTGTTGGCCATTCCCCAAAACCAAACTCATCGTCGTCCTCCTCCTCCTCACAGCTTCATTTTTTAATACTTTATCTCGTAATATTTCGTAGATTGTAGAACTAGTTTTGTAATTTAGTCCTATAAGGTTTTGTAATATATATATATATGTGTATCATCCCAAAACAATGGTCATTTCCTTTAATTTAAATCATTAACTTCTCTGGACACCGTTGATAATTATTTCACGATAGTTTTTTATCAACCCGAACTTTAAGGAAAGTAGAAAATTATCTCTCGAACAAGGAACATCCACCAAAGGCCATGCACACAACCCTGAATTCTTTATACAAATCATCAATTCATTAAGGAAGTTAAAAGAAGAAGAACCAAAGGCTCCACAACAACAGTCCAACCAAATCAGCAACTCCAGCCCAATTGTATAACCTATATAGCACAGTTTTTAATTTTTTTGATATAGCTGTAAATATCTAGCCAGTATATTTTAGAAGATTCTATACAGGAATAAGGGGTACCACCCTCTAAGCTGTATTTTTCGGTTATTCTCTTTGTCTTTATCCTTTTATAGGCAATAGGTTGTGTTTTCTTTAATATACACTAAAAATCATTTTCTTAATCATTTGTTTTAAGCCTTCTTTGCCTTTTTCTTTCCTTTCTTTTATGGTATTAGAGCTATGCTAATCCCTTTCTCACCATGTCCGACGATCACTCTCAATCTGGTCCTGAAACCACTACTGATGGTGGTAATACAACTTCTGGTCCTGGAACCACCTCTAATGGTGGTAATACAAATCCTAGTCTTAATCCCTCCAGCCCATTTCACATTCATCCCAGTAAAGGGCCTAGTTTTGTCACCATTACCCCTGTCCTTATCGGCTCAAACTACCATTCGTGGTCTCGTGCCATTTAAAACATCCTAACCCTAATATAATTAATGGAATTAATTAAATTGAGGGTAAATTTTTTACGGTTAATTAAATCAATAAAATGAAGAAAAAGCCGTGAAATAAAAATTCAACAAATACCCCTGGTCCATTTGAAAGAACCTATCCCATATATGGCGATATGAGAAGGTGTAAAAAATTTTAATCAAAAGTGCTCCTTGGACAATCAATATTACGATTGTCACAAGGATTAACGGAAAGCGCAGTTTAATTATTAAATAAAAGAAAATACAATTTCATGATAATAGTAATGATGCCATATTGAAGAAAAATGAAAAAAAAATGAATTCTGGGTAACTCGCTTGAGCGAGGCCCTACTCGCTTAAGCGAGTTCTACATAGGTCGCTTGAGCGAGCTTGCAACAGATATCATATCTCTTTCCCCGCTTAAGCGAATCACGCTCGCTTCAGCGAGTTTCATCCAGAATCCATTCCTTAGATATGGAGGAGTTTCGCTTGAGCGAGGTTTATCCCGCTTAAGCGAAATCCTTCCAGAAGCCAGCTCTCCCTCATTTTGCTTGGGCGAGAGATGCTCGTCTGGGTGAAATTCGTCCAGAACCATTTACCACCTTCACTCACTTGAGCGAGTCTTCCCTCGCTTGAGCGAGATAATTCCAGAACCCATTCTGCCATGAATTTGCTCAAGCGAGGCTAAGTTCGCCTGAGCAAAATTCGTCCAGTAAGCACCCCTCTGATGCTCGTACGACTCGCTTAAGCGAGGATCATTCTCGCTTGAGCGAAATTGGGCCAGAGGCCACACCTCTGATGCGTGAAGGTCTCGTTTAAGTGAGGTTCACTCTCGTTTGAGCGAAACATCATTCTCGCCTGAGCGAGAATTGGCCAGTAAGCCCCCTAACTGTAACCAACTTATCTCGCTTAAGCGAGAATCATCTCGCTTAAGCGAGTTATGCAGCATGAACCTGGAAATTCTGATTTTTCATACAAAATGATATGCAAACCTTATAGATTAACTTCTGACCTACGTATTTTACCCGCTTCAAGTCCGATTGCTATGAAACTTCATGGGCACTATGTTTTCCCCATTATGGATCTAATGGCGATGTCCGTTCACCAAAATTCTGACATACGGTTGACTTATGCAGAAAAATGCAATATGACCAAAATATGTAATTTGAATGCATTAAATCTTTCTAATTTCATTCAAATATATCAAAACCTATTTAGACAATTCATAAGTGATATAGGAAATCTATCGATCCCTTCCGACAGTCCAAAAACTCATCGAATCACAATTTCAACCTTCCAGTTCCTGATTTTTGCACTTTATGCATACGCACCATTCTAATTCTATACATTCATACTCAAAAATCATAGCATTCATCATGAAACTTATACATATATACATATACAAAGTCAGATCTCAAGCTTCCAAGTGAAGCTATCCATTATAAAAACCACTAATTATTCATATATATCATAATATATTTTTAAGAGCCGGCCAAGGCAAATACATACTACTATGTACATAACACTCCATGTTTATGCTGAGTGATCTTTCATACACCTTAGCTTCTTCCTATATCCACTGTAAAAATAACCACAAATAGGGGTGAGCATATTACATATTAAATGATACTTATTGAATCGGATCACTTATCCAATTCTCTAACATATATATATAATATTCACAACAACACTAGCAAATCTACCATTCAACATATCATCAATGGCCATATAACTCACGTTGTTCTCAATAACATCTATCAATGCATATACATGCTCAATCAATTGGATTCAATCATTCATTATTAAGTTTTATTTTTGTGTTGCAACACTGGCTCTCAGCCATATACTCAGCTCTCAGCTGATCCGGCCGTTTTACTGGTACTAAACTATTTGCCCTCTCACGTGACACAATCACTCTCAGCGACAACGGTAGTGTCATGGGCTAAACCCTGAGCCCCGCTCAAGAGATTTGCCTTGAGTCCCACCCAAGGTCTTTTGTGGAATCCTCGAAACCACAATCACATAAATTTTCTTTCACATTCATGTATCAATACAAGAATCTCGTGCTATCTCAATTTGCATCTCATGTATATAATTCACATCATTTAAGTATCCTACTACATCTCATGCATAGGAATCATTCACTTCAATCA
This sequence comes from Clitoria ternatea, assembly GCA_037962975.1. NCBI lineage: Eukaryota > Viridiplantae > Streptophyta > Magnoliopsida > Fabales > Fabaceae > Clitoria > Clitoria ternatea. The sequence goes on along the minus strand of CM075674.1, from coordinate 114,172,169 downwards.
ATACGTCACATATATGAATATATTTCAATATCAATAATATATGAACGGAAGACATCACAATATAAGATGTATCACATCTATCACATAACTGGGGTTTAGTACTAACATTTCACAAAATATCACATATAAGATAGCAATTTAACCCAGAACTCATCCATAAACTATACATTTAAAATGTAAAAGCTTCCCCTACCTAGAATAAGGAATTCCAGAAACTTCTCGAGCTATCAAATATAATCTGCTCGTTATTCACAAGCTCCGAATCGAACTCCTAGCATCGAAACCTTCCGAAGCTACCTAATTTATTGAAACAACCACTATTAAGCTTCAATCCTCTAAGATTAGCAATCAAGAAGCCACTTGATTTCACTTTTTCATAAGAAGCTTAAGATTCTTGAAAAACCTAAGCTCTCCACATATCAATGGCTTCCAATTTCTTTAAAACTCAAGAAATTGAAAGAATTAAAGGATTAAACCATATCTCAACACAAAAGTTCACCTTCTTACCTTGAATTGAAGAATTCAAGCTTTCTCTCCCTTTCGATTCAAGCTCCTCACGTGAAAGGGAAAGGAGAAGAAGATTAATTTCCACTTCAATTTTGATGACCTTGGAAGAAAATTGGAAAAGAAAGAATTAGAGGTGATAATTTGGATGAGATGAAGAAGAAAAGGAAAAAGAGATAAACTCTTTCTAGCTCACGAAAGAATAGAAAAGAAAAGAGAAGAAATTTCAATTTTAAATAACTTAAGGGACGCGTTGGTCATTACGGCAATTATTAGGGATGCATTCGTCATTTTGGTAATTGTTCTAATTAATCTCTCATTTTCCTTTAAATTCATCTTTTAACCATGCTTTGATAATAAATCCTATTTTTATGATGTTACAATTCTCCCCTCCTTCAAAGAATTTCGTCCCTGAAATTCAAATATAACATACCTCAATGAAATAACTCGGGATATTGCTGCCTCATAGCGTTTTCACGTTCCCAAGTATGCATAATGCATTGATGCTGTTGCCATGCAACCTTGACCAACTGAACATTCTTGCTCCTCAAGCGTTTCACAGATCTATCCATTATACCAGTGGGTTCAGCTATAGTGGTCAGGTTCTCTTTGATCTCAACATCATCATCTGGCATCTCATGAGTAGGATCTGGCAAGTACTTTCTCAACTGAGAAACATGAAACACGTTATGTAGATTTGACAAATGAGAAGGCAATGCTATTTGATAGGCCACAGGGCCAACCCTCTTTAATATTTCATACTCAGTTTCTTACTTTTCAGTGCTCGTCCAATACCCTTATTAGGATAAACTTTCAGAAATACTCTGTCACCAACCTGAAACTCAAGTGGTTTCGTCCGTTTATCATGATAACTTTTCTGACGATCTTGGGATGCTTTTATTTTCTCTCTAATTATCTGAATCTGCTCAAGAGTCTGCTGCACAATCTCAAAGCCCAACATCAAATTCTCACCAGTCTCAGACCAACAAAGAGGTGTTCGGCACTTCCTGCCATATAAAGCCTCATATGGAACCATACCAATACTGCTGTGATAACTATTATTATAAGTAAATTCAATCAATGGAAGGTACTGCTCCCAGCCACCACCATGCTCTAGCACACAAGACCTCAACAAGTCCTCTAAACTCTAAATAGTACGCTTAGACTGCCTATCTGTCTGGGGATGATAGGCCAAACTCAATCAGAGCTTTGAACCTAACTCCTGATGTAAGCTTCCCCAAAAGTGGGAAGTAAATCTCGGATCTCTATCCGACACAATAGAAGATGGAACACCATACAGTCGAACGATCTCACAGATATATAATTGTGCTAGTCTCTGCAAGTGGTAACTCATATTAATAGGCAAGAAATGTGTAGACTTTGTTAATCGATCCACAATAACCCAGATAGCATCATGACCACTACGAGTCCTGGGTAATCCCATCACGAAATCCATAGCTATAGCATCCCATTTCTATACAGGAATCTTAATAAGCTGTAAACCACCAGATGGTTTCTGATGTTCAACCTTTACTTTTTGACAAATAATACAATGAGCTACATATTCAGTCACATCTCTTTTCAATCCAGGCCACCAGAAATACAACTTCAAATCATGATACATCTTTGTAGTATGTGGATGAATACTCAACATACTTTTATAGGCTTTAGTAAGCACCATCTTTCTCAGATCACCAGAATCGGGAACATAAACCCAGCCTTTCACTCGCCAAATGCCATCAGAATCTTTCGTTAAGAACGGGTCCTTGCCATTAGCCTGAGTCTCTTTCATCTCAGCTAGATAATTATCAGACATCTGTTGATCATATACAAGTTTCGAAAACTCATTGGCTATTTTCAAAGTACCAAGAGTCACTTTTTCACGCAAAGAAATATCCACATGTAGATTCATATCTCTGAACTGCTCGAGTAATTCCATCTCTTTAACCATCATAATTGCCATATGAATGGATTTTCGGCTTAAGGCATTAGCTACAACATTCGTGTTTCCCAGATGGTATCTCAAATCAAAGTCATAATCTTTCAGAAATTCAATCCATCTCCTCTGTCTCATATTTAATTATTTCTGATCAAACAAATACTTTAAACTTTTATAATCACTATACACCTTAAATTTGGAACCATAAAGATAATGTCTCCAAATTTTCAGTGCAAAGACCATAGCTACAAGCTCCATATCATGCGTAGGATAGTTCTGTTCATACAGTCGCAATTGTCATGAAGCATAAGCAATCACTTTGTCATTCTGCATCAATACACATCCTAGACCTAGCCTGGATGCATCACAGTATAACATAAAACTTTCTTGCAAATTAGGCAATGCCAGTACAGGAGTAGAAGTCAATCTAGCTTTTAATTCCTAGAAACTCTTTTCACATTAAGGAGACCATACAAAAGGAACATTTTTTCGGGTTAGCTTAATCAATGGCAAAACAATTTTAGAGAATCTCTCAATGAATCTCTGATAATAACCAGCTAAACCCATGAAACTCCTAACCTCAGTAACTGACTTAGGTCTTTCTCAAGCCATAACAGCTTCCACTTTAGAAGGATCAACAGAAACACCTTCACTAGAAATAACATGACCTAGAAATTAAATCTTATCCATCCAGAAATCATATTTGGACAATTTGGCAAACAACTGCTCCTCTTTTAACACTTGGAGTACCAAACGAAGATGTTCTTTATGCTCCTCGAGAGACTTAGAATAGATCAAAATATCGTCAATAAAGACAACCACAAATTGATCTAAATACGGATGAAAGATATTGTTCATATAATTCATGAACATAACAGGAGCATTGGTCACACCAAACAGCATCACCACATATTCATAGTGGCCATATCGGGTCTTGAATGCCGTTTTAGGAATATCATAAGCCTTAACTTAGATCTGATGTTATCCAGATCGTAAATCAATCTTCGAAGAGACTGAAGCACCCTGCAATTGATCAATTAAATCATCAATCCTTGGTAACGGATACTTATTCTTTATTGTGAGCTTGTTTAACTGGCGGTAATCAACATATAACCACATACTACCATCTTTCTTCTTAACAAGTAACACCGGAGCACCCCATAGTGATATACTAGGCCGAATAAATTATTTCTCAAGTATTTCATCAACTTGTTTCTTTAGTTCTGCTAATTCAACAGGGGATATTCTATAGGGAGCATTGGAGATCGGTTCAGCTCCAAGAATAAGATCAATAGAGAATTCAATCTCTCTTTTAGGAGGAACACTAGGTACATCCTCCAGAAACACCTCAGAAAAATCACATACAATGCGGATATCATGTACTCTAGACCCATTATTTCCATCAGTTAAACAAAATATCATAAATAACTGAGATATACCTTGGACTGAGTAGTCATCGGCATTCTGATTTGGAAAGATCACCCGCCGGTTCTGACAATCAACTAGGACTTTATTGGCTAATAGTCAATCCATACCAAGTACAATGTCAAGACCTCTCAAAGGTAGACATATCAAGTCAGCCATAAAACTCCTATCACCCAAAGTGAAGGATACATTTTTCCACATCATAAAAGTCCATAGTTTAGTACCAGTAGGATTAGATACATCCAATGCCCGATTCATAGTAATAACAGGCAATCTCATACGCATCACATAATCATTAGAGATAAAGGAATGAGTTGCACCAGAATCAAACACAATATCAAGAATAGTATCACCAAGCAAACACTTACTCTGAACAAGATCATTAGCCTGAGCAACATCCTCAATAGTAATGGGATAGACTCTGCCTGTAGCTGGTGAATTAGAAGTTCCAGCTCGATCATTTCTAGGAACCATAGAATTATTACCACGTCCACCATTGCCTCGGCCACCACGGTTACCGTTTCCACAGCCTCGTCCCCAGAAGCCTCCATAGTTATCACTAGTATTAGAATCTGTTTGTTGCAATAGAGGATAATTAGGACGGATATGCCATTTTTCATTACAGTGATAACAAACAACCTCTTCTTCTTTGTCACACTTTCTGGCAAGGTGGTCACTACCATATTTGAAACATTTGTCGTCCCTCATACGACTAATAGAATGATTTCCAGAATTACCTCGGCCTCTGGGTTTAGAGGATGATCCACCTCTATTAAACCTTCCTTGCTTTTTAAAATTAATTGGTTGTGGCTTTGAAGAACTATAAGATTTACTGCTTGATCCAGTAGAAGCCTTGTCATCTTCTTCATAAATCCTGCATTTATTCACAAGAATAGAGAAACTTCTGATTTCTTGATGCCTGAATGCCTTCTTGATTTCAGGCCTTAAGCCACTTTCAAATTTAATGCATTTGGAGCCTTCAATACCAGGCTGCTGAAAAGGAGGATAAAATAAATAGAGTTCTTCAAATTTAGTTGTATACTGTTCAACACTTAGATTACCCTGCCTAAGTTCCATGAATTTCAGTTCTTTTTTGCTCTTCACAGTGTCAGGGAAATATTTTTCAAGGAAACACACTTTGAAATTTTCCCGAACTAATGGAGTCCCAGTAGCTATCATTCTAGGTTTAGTGATTTTCCACCAATTCTCGGCTTCTTTCCGAAGCATAAATACAACATATTCAACTTTCTGTGCCTCAGTGCACTGCAAGCTATCAAAGATCCTTTCTAGATTCTGAATCCGTGCATAAGCTTGATCAGGATGAAAACCTCCATGAAATTCAGTAGGCTTACGCTTTAAGAAGTAGTCGAGACTATGATTATCAGATGGTTGAGGCTGATTCTGCCCCTCTAAAATATCAGCAAAACGTTGAAATGTAGCAGCCATGACATCCATACCTAGATGGTCAACCATTTCTTATCCTGAAATAACATCGCACTTAGTACTTTTCATGGATAAGAATACAATATATTCACAGTTGATCCCATCAAATAATTCAATAATTAACAGCTAGCATATGAGTTCACTCAATTTATAGCATTTAGTAATTTAACCTTGGCCTTGAACTTTTTCAAGTCTACTCTGATACCAAAAACAAAAACATCCTAACCCTAATATAATTAATGGAATTAATTAAATCGAGGGTAAATTTTTCGTGGTTAATTAAATCAATACAATGAAGAAAAAGCTGCGAATTAAAAATTCAACAAATACCCCTGGACCATTTGAAAGAACCTATCCCATATATGGCGATATGAGAAGATGTAAAAAAATTTAATCAGAAGTGCTCCTTGGACAATCAATACTGTCACAAGGATTAGCAGAAAGCGCAATTTAATTATTAAATAAAAGAAAATGCAATTTCATGATAATAATAATAATGATGCCATATTGAAGAAAAATGAAAAAAGATTGAATTCTGGGTAACTAGCTCGAGCGAGGCCTTACTCGCTTAAGCGAGTTCTACATAGGTCGCTTGAGCAAGACCTGGCTCGCTTGAGCGACCTTGCAACAGGTATCAGATCTTTTTCCCCGCTTAAGCGAATCACACTCGCTTGAGCGAGTTTTATCCAGAATCCATTCATCAGATATGGTGGAGTTTCGCTTAAGCGAGGTTTATCCCGCTTAAGTGAAATCCTTCCAGAAGCTAACTCTCCCTCATTTTGCTTGGGCTAGAGATGCTCGCCTGGGCAAAATTCGTCCAGAACCATTTACCACCTTCACTCGCTTGAGCGAGTCTTCCCTCGCTTGAGCGAGATAATTCCAGAACCCATTCTGCCACGAATTTGCTCGAGCAAGGCTAAGTCCGCTTGAGCAAAATTCGTCCAGTAAGCACCCCTCTGATGCTCGTATGACTTACTTAAGCGAGGATCATTCTCACTTAAGCGAAATTGGGCCAGAGGCCACACCTATGATGCATGAAGGTCTCGCTTGAGCGAGGTTCACTCTCGCTTGAGCGAAACATTATTCTCGCATGAGCGAACCAAATTCGCCTGAGTGAGAATTGGCCAGTAAGCCCCCTACCTGTAACTGACTTATCTCGCTTAAGCGAGAATCATCTCGCTTGAGCGAGTTATGCAACATGAACCTGGAAATTTTGATTTTTCATACAAAATGACATGCAAACCTCATAGATTAACTTCTAACCTACGTATTTTGCCTATTTCAAGTCCGATTGCTATGAAACTTCATAGGCACTATATTTTCCCCATTACAGAGCTAATGACGATGTTCGTTCGCCAAAATTCTAACATATGGTTGACTTTTGCAGAAAAATGCAATATGACCAACATATGCAATTTGAATGCATTAAATCTATTCCATTCAAATATATCAAAACCTGTTTAGACAATTCATAAGTGATATAGGGAATCTATCGATCCCTTGTGACAGTCTAAAAACTCATCGGATCACAATTTCACCCTTCAGTTCCTGATTTTTGCACTTTATGCATATGCATCATTCCAATTCTATACATTCATACTCAAAAATCATAATATTCATCATGAAACTTATACATATATACATATACAAAGTCAGATCTCAAGCTTCCAAGTGAAGATATCCATTATCAAAATCGCTAATTATTCATATATATCATAATATATTTTTAAGAGTCGGCCAAGGCAAATACATACTACTATTTACATAACACTCCATGTTTATGCTGAGTGATCTCTCATACACCTTCACTTCTTCCTATATCCACTATAAAAATAACCACAATAGGGGTGAACATATTACATATTAAATGACAGTTATTGAATCGGATCACTCATCCAATTCTCTAACATATATATATATATATATATATATAACATTCACAACAACACTAGCAAACCTGCCATTCAACATATCATCAATGGCCATATAACTCATGTTGTTCTCAACAACATCTATCAATGCATATACATGCTTAATCAATTGGATTCAATCATTCATTATTAAGTTTTGTTTTTATGTTGCAACATTGGCTCTCAGCTATATACTCAACTCTCAGCTGATCCGGCCGTTTTACTGGTACCAAATTGTTTACCCTCTCACGTGATACAATCACTCTCAGCAACAACAGTAGTGCCATGGGCTAAACCCCGAGCCCAGCTCAAGAGGTTTGCCTTGAGTCCCACCCAAGGTCTTTTGTGGAATCCTTGAAACCACAATCACATAAATTTTATTTCACATTCATGTATCAATACAAGCATCTCATGCTATCTCAATTTGCATCTCATGTATATAATTCACATCATTTAAGTATCCTACTACATCTCATGCATAGGAATCATTCACTTCAATCAATATGTCACATACATGAATATATTTCAATATCAATAATATATGAACGGAAGACATCACAATATAAGATGTATCACATCTATCATATAACTAGGGTTTAGTACTAACATTTAACAAAATATCACATATAAGATAGCAATTTAACCCCGAACCCATCCATAAACTATACATTTAAAATCTAAAAGCTCCCCCTACCTGGAATAAGGAATTCCAGAAGCTCCTCGAACTATCAAATATAATCTGCTCGTTATTCACAAGCTCCGAATCAAACTCCTAGCTCCGAAACCTTCCGAAGCTACCTAATTTATTGAAACAATCACTATTAAGCTTTAATCCTCTAAGATTAGTAATCAAGAAACCACTTGATTTCACTTTTTCATAAGAAGCTCAAGGTTCTTGAAAAACCTAAGCTCTCCACATATCAATGTCTTCCAATTTCTTTAAAACTCAAGAAATTGAAAGAATTAAAGGATTAAACCATATCTCAACACAAAAATTCACCTTCTTACCTTGAATTGAATAATTCAAGCTCTCTTTCCCTTTCGATTCAAGCTCCTCACGTGAAAGAGAAAGGAGAAGAAGATTAATTTCCACTTCAATTTTGATGACCTTGGAAGAAAATTGGAAAAGAAAGAATTAGAGGTGATAATTTGGATAAGATGAAGAAGAAAAGGAAAAAGAGATAAACTCTCTCTAGCTCACGAAAGAATAGAAAAGAAAAGAGAAGAAATTTCAATTTTAAATAACTTAAGGGACGCGTTGGTCATTACGGTAATTGTTAGGGACACATTCGTCATTTTGACAGTTGTTCTAATTAATCTCCTATTTTCCTTTAAATTCCTCTTTTAACCATGCTTTGATAATAAATCCTCTTTTTATGATGTTACACCATTCGTATGGCCTTAATCTCTAAAGCTAATATAAGTTTCCTTATTGGTGCTACCTGTTGAATTGATCCTTTGCACACTCCATGGGGAATGTTATAGTACCTTAATCATGTCTTGGCTCATTAACTCCCTGTCTCCTTCTATTGCTCAAAGTGTCATCTTTTTTTACACTACTATTACTATTTGGGACAATCTCAGATATTGTTTTTCTCAAAGTGACCTCCTCTATATTGCAAAGTTCTAAGAAGAGATATATGGCTTAAAGCAAGGCTCACATATTGTCTCTGGATACTACACGTCCCTCAAATCTCTCTGGGAGAAGCTTGATAATTATCGCCTTTTCCCTGAATGCGAGTGTTATGCCAAAACGTATGATCAACAGGACTTTGTTATCCATTTTCTCAAAGGTTTCGAGGCCCATTTTTCTGTTGTTCATTCCCAAATCCTTCCCATGGACCCCTTGCCGTCAATTTCCCGTGTTTTTTTTATGGTTGTGCAATAAGAGTGTCAACATTCTTTTCCTTCTATCACGAAAGAACCAAATGCATTCATCAATTTCAGTTTCATCTCTTTTGGCAAGGGATGCAACAGTGGTGGCCCTCCTGGTGTTCCTCCAGGGAGCAACATGTGTAATGCCTCCAACAAGAAGTATGTGTACTGCCATCGCATCGACCACACCGTTGAAACATATTACGCCAAGCATGACTACCCACCAGGTCATCCATGATACTCAAGTCGTCCTCGCTTCAATCCACGTGACGGCACTGTCTCTATCAACAATGTAGCTTAAAAGACTAGCAATAATGACTCCATTACTATTGAGGGATCCTTTTCCAATGGATCTGGATTCCACTTGACCCAGGCCCAATATCAAACTCTAATCAACCTTATCTAGCCATAACTTCCTGATAATGATGGTACAAGCTCAGTCTACCCCTCACGGGCCAACATTACCCAAGTGTCTTCATCAACAAGCCCAATATGTTTTTCTAACTCTAAGCTTGGTATTTCATTTTTTTTGCACCACCTCTCTTACACAGCCATATAATCGTCATTTTTTGTCTAACACACACATGGTCCGTGTCATACACACACAAAATAACATTCCTTGGATTATTGATTTTAGGGCAACTGATTATATAGCCTATTCTTTAGACCTCTTTCTTCATTATTCTAAAATTAAACTTGTCCAAATCAAGTTACCCAATGGTGCTGTTGTTTTTGCGCATTTTGCAGGCTTTGTTCAATTTTCCCCAACCTTTGTCATTCATGATGTCCTTTATGTTCCCAATTTTAATTTTAATTTACTCTTTATTTTTAAACTTATTTCTTCCCTAAAATATTCTCTATTTTTTCTAATACCCACGGTTATGTATACGAAAGGAGTCATTGAAGACAATTGGTTTGGGTAAATTGAAACAAGGCTGTTATCACTTAGACATCAACAAGCATGTGAGTTTGACACCACCTAAAGTCTTCTTCACTAATAATTTCACCACCCTTCTTATTACCAACACCAGACTTTAGCATTTTAGGCTATGACACCTTCTTGGAGATCGTCTCAACGTTTTGCACATAAAATTTCCTTTTATTTCTAAGCATGTTGATGACATTTGTCATTTAGCTAAACAAAAATGTTTGTGATATTCTCCAAGTATTAGTATATCCTACAATTTACTTGATTTAGTCCATATGGATATTTGGGGACCCTTCTCTAAATTCTCTATTCATGGTCATAAATAGTTCTTAACTGTTGCTGATGACTTTAGTCATTATACATGAGTTGTTTTATTAAAATCAAAAAGGGAAGTCCAAATGCATGTCTTAAATTTCATTACTTTAATTGAAAAGCAATTTTATACCATCATTAAGTGTATTCATTTTGACAATGGGCCTGAAATTTTCAAAAATATTATTTTCATCGTAGGGAATTTTTTATCAAACAAGTTGTGTTTATACTCCTCAACAAAATGGACATGTCGAAAGAAAATATCAACACATTCTCAATGTGGCTAGGGCCCTCATGTTTCAATCTAATCTTTCAAAACATTTTTGGTCCTATGCTATCAAACATGCAGTCTTCCTAATAAATCGTGTTCCTTTCACTATTATAAAAAATAAAACTCCTTTTGAATTATTATATAAAGAACCTCCTTGATTTTTCCATGGTTAAAATTTTTGGTTGTCTTTGATATGCATCAACAAATCTTTATCACTGAAAATTTGATGCTTGCTTTAGGTATGGGATTTTTTTGGGTTTCTAAATAGGAACCCAAGGCTATGTCATTTTTGACATCAACAACAAAGAAATTTTTGTTTCGTGTAATGTTCAATTCAATAAGATGATTTGTCCTTTCTCACCATCTAGTCTAATTTTTCAATCCAATACAAATACACCACCAGATTATGATATCAACCCAATTCATATTTAAACCCTTCCAGAACCTGGAATAGACTATTCCCACTACCCTTTGTCTGAGTCACCTTGTAACGCCCCGGCCGCTTTTCAGGAATGAACGACTCGCCCCACAGACCAACACGAGACCTTTCCAATGTGCTTTTGTCCTCACTCACACACTTCCCGAGAACTTCATGTCACATGCCCACCAGCTTCCGCCTGGTTCGTCCCCGAACCATACCGTACTAGGAGAGGCTAGGCTCTGATACCACTGTAACGCCCCGGCCGCTTTTCAGGAATGAACGACTCGCCCCACAGACCAACACGAGACCTTTCCAATGTGCTTTTGTCCTCACTCACACACTTCCCGAGAACTTCCCAGGAGGTCACCCATCCTAGAATTACTCCAAGTTAAGCACGCTTAACTTTGGAGTTCTTAAGTGATAGGCCACCGAAAAGGCTAATGCATTTGTTGGTATAGGTAGTACGAATTCATTCCTTTAAGCTATCCTCGACTGTATAGTCCCATACCTATACAGTCTTTGGATCCCTCTCATTCTGGTATGTATTCGGTTCGTTCATGTGTCCCTCCTGTAACACCCTGGAACCAACTTGCAAATCCCAAGATAATTACCGTCACCATATAAAATCTCTTAGATAACTTATTTTTCCACATGGTAATTATCAAGAGATTCACAACCTGATTCCAGAGGTTACTGATACAATATCAGAGTACGCAACCTTTTACATAATTAACTACTTATTATTATACATAATATCAGAGTTCCATACGTATTATATTTTACAACAGGCACCTAGATCTTATAAAATATAAAGACGTACAGTACCAACAACATAGTATACACGTAATACAGCCACAGTAGACATGCAAGCAAGCATCAGCATCAAAAGTCTTCATAATTCATCCACATCAAGCATTATCCACTTTGTCATATATCTCCCTGGTTAACTACTAAAAGGGTTGCCACAAGTAACAGAAAGAGTGAGATAAAATACTAAATAAATAGAAATCAAATTAGAACAACCACAACCACAAGTAGGATACTATGCGATGCAGATGCCAAACAAGTGTTTTGTATTATATTACGTTCTTTTATATGAATGAAAATGCATGATGGATCCATTCTGGTGGGAACATCTGCAGTGATTTCCAACAATAACATTTTTACGGATATCCAACCGATACCGCGCCCCATAATGCAACACCAACATCGGATAACAATATCATAATATCAACAACAAGTGTTGCGGGACCCCCCTTAAGGGCACACTGCTTAGCCCTTAAGACGGCCGTGGTATAAAACCACCGCAGAGGTCTGTGCTCAACAGAGCGCGTTCCCCCACCGGGAACCCCCTCAAAGAACCCCTCTGCGGATTCTTTGAACGGCCAATGCATATGATGCATGAATGCATTACATTATCAAATTCCTTTATAACTAATTTTAACAATAAAATTATTATAACAATCAATTAAGCATACTTTATTTATAACTCAAGAATATGGAAACGCATTTTCCATATTATTTATATCATAATTCAATCATACGGAAACATATTTCCCATAATATTCATATCATATTTCAAACATATGAAAACATATTTTCCATAATATTTCATATTTCAAAGAATATGGAAACACATTTTCCATGTTATAGTAATTGTTTAATATCATATTCCAAACCATCAATTTCACAATTTAATTCAAATTAAATTAAAATCTAACTAAATGAGTTTCTAAACAATTAAACAAGCAATTCTAACTTAATTTCTATGTATTTAATATCCTATCCCCTCTTTCTTACCTCAAGTGAAGATCGTTAAACTTTCCTTATGCTAAACTCCTTTGTATTTCTTCAAATCTTCAAGTTTGCGTAATTTCTCCTTATGCAAAAATTAAAGAAAGAAGGTTTTGAGAGCTTGAAGAGGGAGATGAAAGGTTATAGGATCAGTGAGGTTTTTGGTCTGAGGAAATGTGGGAGGTTGAGGCTCTATTTATAGGCTTTCAATGTCGGTTACTGTAGCAAATTGCTGTAGCAAATTGCTGTAGCAAATCACTGTAGCAAATCACTGTAGCATCTCGAAATTGACATGAGGCGGTGGAAAGTTGGAGAATTCTCACGAATTCTCTACATTCTTCAACATTTTTCATGTGACGTTTACTGTAGCATTTTACTGTAACATTTTACTGTAGCATTTTACTGTAGCAGATTTTTATTTTATTTTATTATTCTATTCTACATTCCATTCTCGTTTATTTCCGTTTTAAGTCAAACTGAAAATATCCTTGTATTCATAATTAAATTTCCTATTTTCTAGGTTTCATTTCTTATTTCTCTGAGAAATTTTAATTTTTTTTTCACTATTTAATTTACTGCTTAAAAAATTGGGCTGTTACACTCTCCCCCCGCTATAAAAATTTCGTCCTCGAAATTTAAACGTACCTTGTTAAAATAATTCAGGATATTGACTCCTCATCTCATCTTCTCGTTCCCAAGTCATGCTTACTTCATCTCCTTGTTGCCAAGCTACTTTTGGTATAGTACCACTACATTCATTTACTGAGTGTCTAATATACTCAAAGTTTTAACAATTTTACATTATCTAACTAGTAATTATACTAAACAGAAACATACAAAGAGCACACATAACACACAAGCACACATATTTCAAACAAATAGAAATCAAGGTTCACACACTTCAAACTATCTTATGTTAATCTCTAGTCACTTCCTAAGGTTTTTTTTTATATATATTTTATAAACCATTGCTCTGATACCACTTCAGTTGTAACACCCTGGAACCAACTTGCAAATCCCAAGATAATTACCGTCACCATATAAAATCTCTTAGATAACTTATTTTTTCACATGGTAATTATCAAGAGATTCACAACCTGATTCCAGAGGTTACTGATACAATATCAGAGTACGCAACCTTTTACATAATTAACTACTTATTATTATACATAATATCAGAGTTCCATACGTATTATATTTTACAACAGGCACCTAGATCTTATAAAATATAAAGACGTACAGTACCAACAACATAGTATACACGTAATACAGCCACAGTAGACATGCAAGCAAGCATCAGCATCAAAAGTCTTCATAATTCATCCACATCAAGCATTATCCACTTTGTCATATATCTCCCTGGTTAACTACTAAAAGGGTTGCCACAAGTAACAGAAAGAGTGAGATAAAATACTAAATAAATAGAAATCAAATTAGAACAACCACAACCACAAGTAGGATGCTATGCGATGCAGATGCCAAACAAGTGTTTTGTATTATATTACGTTCTTTTATATGAATGAAAATGCATGATGGATCCATTCTGGTGGGAACATCTGCAGTGATTTCCAACAATAACATTTTTACGGATATCCAACCGATACCGCGCCCCATAATGCAACACCAACATCGGATAACAATATCATAATATCAACAACAAGTGTTGCGGGACCCCCCTTAAGGGCACACTGCTTAGCCCTTAAGACGGCCGTGGTATAAAACCACCGCAGAGGTCTGTGCTCAACAGAGCGCGTTCCCCCACCGGGAACCCCCTCAAAGAACCCCTCTGCGGATTCTTTGAACGGCCAATGCATATGATGCATGAATGCATTACATTATCAAATTCCTTTATAACTAATTTTAACAATAAAATTATTATAACAATCAATTAAGCATACTTTATTTATAACTCAAGAATATGGAAACGCATTTTCCATATTATTTATATCATAATTCAATCATACGGAAACATATTTCCCATAATATTCATATCATATTTCAAACATATGAAAACATATTTTCCATAATATTTCATATTTCAAAGAATATGGAAACACATTTTCCATGTTATAGTAATTGTTTAATATCATATTCCAAACCATCAATTTCACAATTTAATTCAAATTAAATTAAAATCTAACTAAATGAGTTTCTAAACAATTAAACAAGCAATTCTAACTTAATTTCTATGTATTTAATATCCTATCCCCTCTTTCTTACCTCAAGTGAAGATCGTTAAACTTTCCTTATGCTAAACTCCTTTGTATTTCTTCAAATCTTCAAGTTTGCGTAATTTCTCCTTATGCAAAAATTAAAGAAAGAAGGTTTTGAGAGCTTGAAGAGGGAGATGAAAGGTTATAGGATCAGTGAGGTTTTTGGTCTGAGGAAATGTGGGAGGTTGAGGCTCTATTTATAGGCTTTCAATGTCGGTTACTGTAGCAAATTACTGTAGCAAATCACTGTAGCAAATCACTGTAGCATCTCGAAATTGACATGAGGCGGTGGAAAGTTGAAGAATTCTCACGAATTCTCTACATTCTTCAACATTTTTCATGTGACGTTTACTGTAGCATTTTACTGTAGCATTTTACTGTAGCAGATTTTTATTTAATTTTATTATTCTATTCTACATTCCATTCTCGTTTATTTCCGTTTTAAGTCAAACTGAAAATATCCTTGTATTCATAATTAAATTTCCTATTTTCTAGGTTTCATTTCTTATTTCTCTGAGAAATTTTAATTTTTTTTTCACTATTTAATTTACTGTTTAAAAAATTGGGCTGTTACACCTCCCACTGGAAGCCTGCCAGGAGCCGCTCCTTGTCCGTGCCTATGCACCGGCGATCACTCCCCGCCCTCAACAGTGCCCGGGATGTCACATTCCCCGCTGGAAGCCTGCCAGGAGCCGCTCCTTGTCCGTGCCCATGCACCGGCGATCACTCCCCGCCCTCAACAGCGCCGGGATGTCACACACCTACTCTCCATGTACCCTTAGATTCCCTTGACCTCACTTGTAGTCCTAATTCGCCTTCTACATCACAAACCAACAACTCTCCTCCCTCTCCCTGAAATTGCGACCTTAATGAAGTATCGATCATTTTAGTATCTGGATACTAGCGAGTCTAATATACTTTGAATGAGAGTCAGTCACACTTTGCATGACTTGAATTTAATGATGTATGATGAAGGTGAGGATTATTGACTTAATGATGTATTTGAAATTAAATGGAACTATATTGGCATGTATGAGATTATGGATAATGGCTTGTGGTGGTTTTAAATATGAGTGAGTGTCATTAATGACTGAATATATATATATATATATATATATATATATATATATAATGATATTGTATATGATTGAATTATTTTGATTGAAAAAGTAAAGAGAATTGAGGGAGAGTAAGTGAATATATAAGGTTATATTATCCCTTTTTCACTTATATATTAAACGTCAAGTGATGAGCTAATGCCAAGGAAGGGAGTGAAGATTGTGTGATTGTAATGATGATTCTTGATGAATTTTGCATTTCTAATATTCGTGCTTGAATACTTGATTTAACCATATTGTGATGATGAATGTTTAATACTTGAGTATGATGAATTGAGTGTGCTGAACTAAGCTGTGAAGTATGACATATGCAACTATGTGTTTATGTGTGTATTTGATTTTGTCTAAGTTTGTTTTTGTTCTACAATTCAAATCTGCTATATTTATAACCACAAGTCTGTTGCAATTAATACATATATAGTTTATTGTAATTTATTCTGCCTGAGTCTATTGTTGTCCTTATTACCATAAGTATGTTGCAGCTGCTTATATATATATATATATATATATATATATATATATATATATTGCAACTGTTTATATATATTAAGTCTGTTGTGATTATTTATGTTTGAGTCTGTTAAATTTGTTGTCACTCCGTGCATAAGTTTGCTATTTTTGTCATTGTAGGTCTGTGACACCTATATATAAATATATATTAAATCTACTATAAGCAATTCCGTTGAGTCTCTTGCCACTATACACATGAGTTGCTGTTTTTGTCATTGGAGGACTGCTGCATACACATATAAGTTTGTTTTTAGCAATTTTGTTGAGTTCGGTGAGTCTGCACATAAGTTTGTTGTTTTATCCTTATAAGTCTGTTGTAGTTATTTATGTACTAAGCCTGTTGTGACTGTTTCTATACTTGAGTTTGCCATTTTGAAACTATGAGCTTGCTACTGTTGATATGATATTTAAGCATGTTGTTGTTTCTCAAAAATCCGTCTCTATGTTTGTTCAAGTCTGTGGTTGTTTTATTTAAGTCTGTTTGGCCGAAATTAATTATTACAACCGAAAAAAATCTTCAATAAATTGAATAATACAAGTTTAAAAATAAATAGAACGAGGAAGAAATGTTATACCGATTATAAAGATAATTGATTTAAAATTGTTTTTTACCTCAATTATTTTTATAAACAATATAAAATTTTTATATCAATTAAAATAATAATTGATTTAAAAAATATTTTATATATTAATTATCTTTAACCATCTAATCAAAATACCAAAAATCCTTAATCCATGACTTATATTGTGTTATTTTAACAAAGGTTTTAAAAAGATTGCTGATTGTTGATGCAAATAGAGAGTATGGATTTATGAAGGGTAGTGCCACGTTAACAGTCCCTCTTGAGGAATTTACGTGATCATTCCAATCCACCTTCATCTATTCATCTTTCTCTCTCTGTTCCTCACCCTACTCTCTCTCCCTCTCTCCCTCTCACTCATCGCACTGCTCCCAAAACCCATTCAATATTCAATCATCAACCATCAATCCTTGCTTACCCTTTTCTTTCTCTCTTCAGGATGAAGAAGCGTCCAATAACCGCTGTCTACAACGCACTTCCCGATCTCTGCAATCGAGAACTTGGTCACTTACCCGCCAGAAATTTCGCTCACCGTCTTGCCGCTTCTGAGGTTCCTTCTTCTCCTTTCTTCTATTTACCATCAAATTTTCCTTCTTTTGACTTTAATGCTTCTGGGTTTTCTCTCTTTCTCTGCTTTATTGTGTTTGGTTGGCTCTTTGGGATTCTCTAGTTAAAAAATGCGGTTTTTTTACTTGTCTTGTAAAGGGTATTTTTCTTTTTGGATGGGTTTTCTGGCCTTTGATCAAGGTTGTTGCTTTAATGCTTCTATAGATAGATGGTGATAGTAATAATTAGACTTATGTTTATATGAAAATGGTTTTATGTAGACTTGTGAATCTGAATGTGCCTATGTCGTGTGGAGCAGCTCCAAGTTATAACCTAATGATTATTGATTAATGTTGTGTGCTTTTCAGGATCTTGTCCTTCGACTTGATGTGTTCAGGAAGCTGGAAAAGCACAGAGGGTGTGTGAACACTGTAAACTTTAATGCTCATGGTGACATTCTGGTGTCTGGTTCCGATGACCGGAGGGTTATTCTCTGGGACTGGGAAACCGGTCGTATTAAACTCTCTTTCCATTCTGGTCATAGTAACAATGTTTTCCAGGCGAAAATCATGCCTCACTCTGATGATCGAAGCATTGTAACTTGTGCTGCTGATGGACAGGTTCATCCTTTCTGTCAATTCCTAGGCTCTGTGTGTGATTCGCTTTGATTCCATTTGGATGCGTTAACAGACAGACCTTGCACATTTTCCTTTCATGTTGATCTGTTAAATTGTGGTCTGAGGTGTGGTGACCATTCATGTTCCGAATTTTGTGCATTAACTAGCAAAGCTATAATATATAAGAATGGTAGTAACTACCGTTAACTAATGCATGCAATTTATATTTTGGATGCAAAATCGTTTTAGGGTTTCTGGATGGTTCATTTGTTTCTCAAACTCATTCGTCTAGTTTTGAGTGCTTTTCTATTATGTTTTGAATATGTGTGAATCTTCTTAGATCATTTTACTGAAAGAAGGGTGCAAACTCTCAATTTCAGGTAAGACATGCTCAGATTCTTGAAAATGGAGGAGTTGAAAATAAGTTACTAGGCAAGCATCAAGGAAGGGCTCATAAGTTGGCTATTGAGCCAGGTAGCCCTCATATATTTTATACCTGTGGTGAAGATGGATTGGTACAGCATGTGAGTGATTGATTCTTTGCCGCATTTGAATTTTTTGTTGTTTATCCTTTAGGCTTTATCTGATCTGACTACACATTTTGACAGTTTGATCTAAGAACTGGGGCTGCAACAGAACTTTTTACATGCCAGCCAATTAAAGATAGATGGAATTTCATGCCTGTCATCCATCTTAATGCAATTGCAATTGATCCAAGGAACCCAAATCTCTTTGCGGTTGCAGGGTCTGATGAGTATGCCCGGCTATATGATATTCGTAAGTATAAGTGGGATGGATCAAGTGATTTTGGTCAACCAACCGACTTCTTTTGTCCTCCACATTTGATTGGCAACGAGCAAGTTGGAATAACGGGCTTGGCCTTTTCTGAGCAAAGGGAGCTGCTTGTGTCATACAATGATGAGTTTATTTACCTTTTTACACAAGATATGGGTGTGGAACTAGATCCTGATACAGGATCAAACATGGATGCTGATGAGAAAATCACCCCGCAAGTGGGTGTGGAACCAAACCCTGTTACTGGATCAAACATGGATGGTGATGAGAAAATCACCCCTCAAGTGTTTAAGGGACACAGGAATAGTGAGACAGTAAAGGGTGTCAACTTTTTTGGACCTAAATGTGAGTATGTGGTGAGTGGGTCAGACTGTGGCCGAATTTTCATATGGAAAAAGAAAGGTGGTCAGCTTATACGTGTCATGGAAGCAGACAAACATGTTGTGAACTGCATTGAGTCTCATCCTCATACAATGGTTCTTGCAAGCAGTGGCATTGAGCATGACATCAAGATGTGGACTCCAAAGGCTGCTGAGAAAGCTACGTTGCCCAAAAATATTGAGCAGGTACAAATTCTTCTTGCAAATCAGAACTTAGAAGCACAAAATGATATCATTATGTGTGCATGATGCCTTTCATGTGTTGGAAGTTCTAATTTTGGTTATAAATCTCTAACTGAGACAGTTTTTATAAAACTTCATACACACACACACATATTTTTCTTTTTCAACCTAAGAAGAACCCAAATACATGATATGAGGATATTGTTCAAACTCCAAAGCTTTTTTTGGCCCTATTTTCTCCATCTGCCCCTGGCTTGTCCTCAATCTCAATCAGTTCAAGAACTTAAAATCTGGTGTCACATTGTCACCAATGTCATAAGTTTGAAAATCTTGACTTATTATTCACCCCATCTGAATCATATGAGTTGCAATTTGATTCTGATGATTTGATGCGATTCAGTGATGCAGCAACATAGAATGCATGCTTAATTGTTTTGGTCCTGGACCACAGCGAATTGCTTGAACCACAGAAAAATTGCATATTGTATGATGATAGGCCAATTGAGTTTTGTACGAAATTTGGTCAGATCTTGTGCAACCTGGTTCAGAAACCCTGTAAAATCTGAGTTTTTGGTCCGGTCTTTGCTCTCAATGGTCAGAAACTTGGAACTGAACTGAACTTAGGAAGCTAGACAAAGAATTATATGTAAGGAATGGCATCCAAAGACTGAAAGGATTTGTTGTGCCAAAATATCAAGTTTCATAGGCTTTTATTTAAATTTATAATTTTTTTGGGTCAAAAACACAATGCATCCTAATTAAATGACAGTGTCTAGCTTACATGCGAGGGCAACCTGAACAACACAGAAATACACTAAATGAAAGAAAAAGGAAATCACTAAAGCTCTAGCATGCTTAAATGAGGATGAGCTATATGATAAGCCAAGATTGTTTGATTTGCTTAGACCAGCCTGATTAGTTATCGGTCCACTTGGCCTAAAGATGATTAGGATGAGTATGGTGTTTAAACAGTTTAAAGTTAAAAATAATTAAATAATTATGACTGTTTTTGTTAAAACATAAATTTTTAGGCTTTTTTTTTATAAATAATAACTGATTACAGTTTTTTTAATGGTTTGAGGAGCGATACAGCTGAACTTGAGTAGTCACTTCTCTTGGGTGATTCATGATTTAGAAAATACGTCTTATGATTCACACTCTGAATCCTGAGTTAGTAATCTGAGTTTAATGTAGTCCATGGCAAAGTTGTACTTTAAAGTTTTTGTTGACTATCTAATTCAGTTATTGCTAAGGTAAATTTTCAATAGTTTTGGCTGAGAGGAATATGTGCTAGCAGAGTGAATGGTGTATATAAAGTGTGATTTATTAAAGGTTAAAATGGTTAAGAGCTGATATAATGGGCGTGATATGAAATCCTAGGAACCATTATATGACTGCTTTGAGAATCTCTTTTGTGAATAATTTTTTTCCAAATGTTTTGTGATTGTGTTGAGTCCCACTTTGAGTGGAATATAAAGCTTGATGTGGTACTTAAACCTTGAGGCTCTTCCATTTAATAGACTAGTCTTTTGGGTTGGGTTCTCCCCATGTGTTGAAGTCATAATAAGTCATAACAATTGGTGCTCTCGTTGAGAGTTGGGATTGTGGAAAGGGCTACCTATAGATTGGATTAAGGTGGATAGGTATCGGATATTGATAGATGAGTGGAGCTGCCAAAGTAAAAAGGCCTACCATGTGCTTAAATCATAACAATTCAACGATAGCAGCCTGAAGGTGGCAGTGGACTCTGAGACTAGTATTGTCCATTATTTGGAGGGTTTATGGACAAAGAATAGAAGAAAGAGGGAATGGGTAGTTGATTAACTAGTAGGGAGTGTGATGTGCATTTGTGTGTGGGGACCACAGATGTTATGTGGTTTTTGGGGAAATTCTGTTATATGAGAGGTGTAATGAGAGAGAGAGAGAGCAATAGCTCTCAGCTCAAGAGCTTTGCTCTGTGGACAGGATATTCTTCCTGTATTTCCTTTCAGTTTTCATTAATATAATAGAGTGATTACCTTTCTCTGTGTTTTTGCCTTTTATTTTCTGTTACTGATAAGTTGGTTCTACAGATTGAAGCTCATGCTTTTGGTCTAACATTAGTCTTTAAATTTTGTTTGTCTGAATTCCCTGACCAGGGAGTTTCATGTAGTGATTCAAATAATTGCCTGGACTATTTGACAATGATGCAAATGCATGATATCTATTCACAAGTGATTTCATGAAAGAGCTTTTTTAAATATTTTTCTTCATAAATTATTCACAGAGATTTAGAAAAGCTTCTGATAAAGAAAACTTTTCGTGTGCTGGTCTAGAAAAGTCCTAGGACAGTATGATTTTAATGCCAATGCTGGTATAAATGATAAATTAGAGAAAGATTGATATGTTTTTTTTACAAGAACTGCGTTAAGCAGCAGAGGAACTAATTTCTCTGCTGTTACTTCTTTGAAGAAGGTTTTCACATGTGGTCAAGTTCGGTGGTTTAGAGTTGCTGATGACGACGACGATGATGACGATGATTTTGATGATGTTATGTTTGGCCTTGACTTTCATGATGATTATGGTGATGTTATGTTTGGCCATGACCTTGATGATGACATCGATGATGGGGATGAGGATGAGGATGAGGATGGGGATGATGATGATGATGATGATGATTGTTGTGACGATGAAGATGATGATGAATGTTGTGATGACGATGATGCTGTTGATGATGATGATGATGATATAGATGATTATGATGATGGTGATTATGACATTGATTGTGATGATGATGAGAACTTCAGTATTGATGATGATGATAATGACAACAATGATAATTTTGGTGGTGGTTGTAATGATGGAAATTGATGAAAATTTTGTGTGTACTACAGAAACCAAAGGCTAGGGGATGGATGTACCGGATAGCTTCACCTGAAGACCTGATGTTGCAACTGTTTTCACTTCCAAGACGAAGGATTAGGAGAGAAAGCAATGGAGAAAACTCAGCTACTGATCGAGACCTTCTTGAGTTATTACTGTCAATCAATGCTAATAGTGACAGTTCAGATGATGACGATGATGATGATGGCGGTGCTGATACAATCAGCCAAGACGACTTGTTCAGTTGAGAGGTCATAACTTGGCCGTCCCAAAACAGTGCTAGCAATTGTAAATATCATAGGATTAACTATAACCGTCGAGACTGGAATATTGCATATTTATCTAAACATTATTCTATATACCTATGCCCTCAAAATTTGTTTGTGGCCATATTTTAATGAGTTTTGTTTATTCTGCTCACAGGCTTTTAGTTATATATGATTTTGGGTGCACTTGGATATATAACCTCATTTAAGAAGCTTATGGTATTTTAAAAGCTACTAAAACTATTTGTTGAACACTGAAAATGAGGAGTTTATAGTTTTTCAAAAAGCTGTTAACTTTTATTTTTTAAAAAGTTACTTAAGAAAGTTTATGACTTTTCAGAAGTTATAAGCTCATTTATTAGTTGTTTAGTTATTATTTTTACCTTTTTTATTATAATTTTTATCTCTCATATAATTAAAATATTATATGTTTTTTAAAGTCATCTAATATAATTTAAATTAATTTTACTATACAACTTTATTTCAATACGCTAAATATAAAATTTATAAGCTACTAAAAAATTACAGGTTATAAGATCTTCGGTGTTCGAGTTAAATATTAGTGAAAAATTTACAGAAATATGTGAATTCACGAGAAGAAATTAACAAATGGAGATACAAGAGGTTCTGTTGAAGGCAACATTAATCATAGGCATTCTGATCAATTAAACATTCTTACGTGGTTTCATTTTCCATTTGTGTGCCCCATGAGAAAATATTAAATGACCCAGTATCATAACTTTATTTATTAGGATTATAATATTATTTATAATGTCATCTAATAAATATTTAATAAATATATAATAAGAATTAGATGATAGAGATGATAAAGAAGAATTTGTACTTCGGTTATAGGTACAAAGGTGGTTTTACAAGGTTTTGAAAATGTTTTTTGATCTTAAAACTTGTGAAAAACTAATAAGAATTTCATTAAAGTGTTTTTCTTTAAAAATAAGTTTTTGTTCAATTAAAAACCTTAGTTTTCAAAATTTGTTTTTGAACACCAAAATCTCTTCAAAATTGGAGATACTCGTTTTCAGAATACTTCAATCAACTTTTTCAAGTATTTAAACCTTGGTTCTAACCACATCTAAGTCTTAGAGATTTGAGATTATAAGTTTTATGTTTTGTAGTGAAATCCAAAGTTTTTAAATATCACAATTTAACTGTTTTCTTGTGACTCTCTGATCCACTTCAGTCAAAGGTTCCAAAAGGGACACATCCCTTCTCATATTCTTGCAAGATCTTAGCCAATGGTATGCAAGACGCACTTGGACATCCAACATACATACAAGACGAAATATGTAACATCTCATTTTCTATTCAAATAGAAAATAGATATTAAAATATCTTTAATGAAAAATACTTACTATTATTTATTTTATTATTATTATTTTTCATGAAATTTTGGTATTTATATTTAATTATTTTGTTTTAAAAAAATAAAATAAAAATAAAAATAAAAGAAAAATATATATGTTTTTTGAATGAGAATTTTAAAATGACCTAATTAGTAGTCATTGATTAATGAAATTATATTAAGAATTTTGAATATCTTTATTATTCATAACTTTTATTTTATGTTTTTATATTTATGTTTTTACATATTTATGCTTTAACTTTTATTAGAATTTTAAAATAAAATTGATTATGGTTCTTTAGAACTTTTTTATCTACATAATATTTATGATTTTCGGGAATTTTTAAAATTTTTTGAAATATTTTAATAAAATAATATATTTTAAATAATTTTAAATTTATATAAAGTTACTTAAAATTAAAAATATTTATAAGAAAGCGAAGTTAAATTATAAAAAAATTTTCTAAAATCCATTTCAAGTAGACTTATCTAAAAATAATCAATTTGAGAAAAATCTTGATTTTTACCAATCGTAAAAAAATAAAAAACGTACCAATAAATTTTTATTAACAGAAAATTTTAGATTTTAAAAATTTAAACTTTATATTACTTATTATAAAATTAGTGAGAACTGATATAATATCGCTAAATTTTGAAAAGGATTGATTTTGAATATTTAAAATATACCGAGTGAAAAGTTACTATTTGGCTTAATAATTTACCTGACATTTACTATGTAAAACACTGTGCATGTATGAAATTTTCAAACTTGCACAGTAACTAGAAATGAAAATTTCAGCAATTGTACAGTACTTTTATAATAAAATAATGAAATGCACAGTAATTTTTCTGCCTATAAATACCGAAGGAATTCTTCATTAGAATTCACAATTTCAGATTAAATTTTCTTAATATAGTAGTGCTAGAGAGATAGTGGTGGAAGTAAGAGAGAGAAATAATTTTTTTTAAGGAGGTTCTGCTAAAATAACAAGGTAAGAATACTTCTCTTTTATATTTTTTAGGGTTATTTTCATATCATTTTAGAAATCTATTATTATACTGAATATAATATTATTTTAAATTACTATTCTGAATACTAAAATACTATTTCAATAGTAAATTACTATTCAAATAATAAATCAATATTCAAATAGTAAATCACTATTTACTATTACTATTTACTTTTACTATTCATGTTTTACTATTTATTGTTACTATTTACATTTACTATTTATCGTTACTATTTACATTTTTACTATTTACTGTCACTATTCACGTTTTACTATTTACTATTCAAAATTTACCATTTCTGTTTTACGTGGTAATCTTTAATTTTATCTTATGCCTATACTGAAATAAGTTGGTATTAATATTTGTAGAACTCGGAGGTGCAAAGTGAACTCACTTTTGGTAGCAATTCAAGGTAAGTGGGAGTGGGATAGAAATATGATACGAAAGACATAAGAATAATGGGAAGAGTCCCCTACTCCTTTTAAATTTAATAATAATATTATTTTAAAATAATAAATTTTCAATTTAAAATTAATAATAAATTTAGTATATTGTGTAACTTATTTTGAAATACCTATGCATGGATCTAGATTATTATAACTTATACGGACTGGACTAAACCTATGCAAGGACTTGGACTTTTATATCATATATGGATCGAACTAAACTTATATAAGGACTTGAATTATTATGACCTATTTGGACTTACATAGACCTGTGCGAGGAATAGACTATAAAGACTTAAAATTAAGTTTATTAACTTAAATAACCATTAAACTTTAAATTATGATATTTATGAATGATAAGTAATTTATTTGATTTGATTATGATTGATAAATTGATCGTGATTGACAATATTTAATTGTGAGTGATGATATTTAATTGTGATTGACAATATTTGGTTGTGATTTATGAATGATTGATGACCTTGTGATATGGAGTTTGAGCATATAGCAAACATGACAGAAAGTTAAAACTCAGTAAGAATTTTCTTACCTTACTCTTTAAAGTTTTATTATAAGATAAAGTATTTTATAATTATTTTAGTCTTTTATTTCTTCTTAAAAATTATTTTCATTAACTTTATTTTTAATCTTTAGAATAAAATCTAGTATTAGAAAGAAACTATTTTATGAAAATTAAAGGTTGAGATAATTAATTCTTGAATTAAAGAAAATTTTTATAGTTTTAAGTATTCTTAGTTAATGATTTTAAAAATTATTTTCTTTTAGTAATCAAAAGTTTAAAGTAAATTATTTTCCCCAACAAAATAACTAAAGGATATTTTGTTATAGTCGAGATTTCTAAACTCAATCTAGTTAAGATTCAAATTGAGAAGGATTATGTAAATATGTGAAGTTTTTTAAAAGAAAGTTTTGAGATATTTAAGGCTTGGAAACTCAATTTTGGTGATATCTGAATTTAGAGACTGTACTAAATTTATTTTTGTATGACAGAAGTTCAAAGAAGAACTTATAGGAATGTACATTTTATTGAGATGATTTGTGAACTTTTATGGTATTTAATAATTAAGTTTCTAAAAGTCTTAACCTACTAAATATGTGAGTAGTTCATGCATCATGAATCATTAAAGAGAAATGAGATGTGATGTTACCTAGGGACGGATTATAAAAACCGATGATACATTAGAGGAGGTTCAAATGCGAACCTTGGGATGAGAGGGTGTGGAAGGGTGCTTCAGGGGACCTGGGGTCGCTCCCTAGTGTCAGGTACTTTCACAATAAAAACTTTCTTCTCAATCTGACTAGTCTCTAAGTGTTTCCATGCCAGTTAAGCTGTTCATATGCCATGAAGGCATTTATGTTATTATCCGGAATTATAGAACATTGTAAACTCCTAGTTGGCCCAGTGCAAACTAAAACTTTAAGGGCCCACATGCATAGAATGAATGAGATGATAGTATTAAAAACATTGCATGACATTAATATGATTGTGACATTCTATGTGGGTGGTTGTGAATGAAAGTATAATTGTTATGTTTATGAAAACCGTTATACTTATGTCTTATCTGTAAAGTATTATATTCCGTTTCTCACTCCTTCTTGTTTGAATTTTGTGTCCAAAATATATGTTATGTGATATATAGCTAGCAGTCTAAGATGGAAGAATATGTAATTACAAGAGGGTAAAGTAGTCTCATCCTCAATCAGATAGATGAAGAAATATGACAATAGTAGGATTCCAAAACTCGATGGTTCAAGGGCTAGGAAATGATTGGTCACATTTTTAGTAGATGTATAGTTTTACTTTGCCTTATTACAATATCAAGTTAGATAATTGTAACAAGGTAAAGGTTAAACTTTGATAAACTTTCTCATTCGGATATAATTCTATAATAATTTATCACTTATGATTTCTATAAATTATTTTGTCATTTGTTTTATAATTGTTTTTGTTTTAACATTCAGATCTTTTATTTTATTTTCTGTCAATGAAAATTTTTCCGAATTTCTAGCTTGAATTAGAATGGTTGATTTAGAAATTATTGAATTTTTTTCACAGATTGTTGAATCTTTTTTGCTTTCACTCAATTTATCCATTTTTTTAATTTTAAAAATACAAGTATAAAATTTGAATTTTTGTTTTTATTTAGAAACAAAATACTTTTAGTAATATTTTTCTGAATATCTTTGATGATCCTTTTTGCTGTTTCTTTTAAGATATTTAGAAATAATTGGACAAATATTGAAAGACAGTGTTTTTTTTTCTTTCAATATTTAAAGGAAATCAGATGTATATACGTCCTTACATACACGAGATAAAGAGTGATAAATATGTATATCTTTCTAAAAGTTTTTTTAAAAGCAAGAAGAATACATGTATATCTCGTATATATAAGGGGGTGTTACAAAATACACCGCTACTCATTAATGTCTTTGACTTGGACAAATCATTACACACATTTTCTCGCATTCTTGCAGGATCTTGGCCATGCGGTACATTGACCATGCAGGACGCGCCTTAGATAGCAATAGATGCAGGGCGAAGTACACCCTACTCATATGTGTCCAATACTTAGATCAATTTTCTCATTTCATTCCCAATTAGTAAATTCACATAGGGCGTTCATCATTTGATTCAGATCAAACAAAACTACTTAAAATAATCAAAAATCGATCAAACCAAAACACTAAAAAATCACATTATGTGTGTGGTTCAGATTGAATTTCGATTCTACCTTTGAAAAACGATATAAACTCAACCGAACTGCAATATTCAATACATTACTCTTATATTTATATTACCTTACTAAATTTCATACATGACTTTAAAGACTCTAGGTAGTGATTTGTGATTTTTTGATTATGTTTAAATTTTTTACACTGGTGATTATGTTTTTAAAATAGTTATTTTTGATTTTATTATATTGTAATTATATGTCTTATATTTGATTTTATAAAAATAAATATAATTAATATAAAATCGAACAAACCAATTTAATCCGAGCCGTATTTGATCAGATTAAATGTCATCATATATTCTAAATAAACCGAACCAAACTAATAATATAATTAAATGAGATAATATTTTTTTAAAAGTTAAACTATTTTAAAGATGAACACCATAAATTCAACACTACATCATTAACTGAAAAGCTTAATGATGTAAAAAGTCCTTGCAATATTGCAAAGCCAATATTAATTCCTTGAAAAAAATTATTGGGATTTAACCACCACTATCAAATTCTTGATGAACCAATCTCTCTCCCCTTAGGGGCCAGCCTCCGTCCCTCCTATGTTGCTGGAACCTCAAACAGAGAATGGAATCACAACCCTAAACACCCAAAAGAAAATCAGAAGAGAAAAGTACAAAATCATATCCCTTGGCACACCATTACCACCACTACTAAATCCTAACCATTTATTTTTTTTAAGGGATTGAGTTTACAACATTACTATAGTTTATTATACTATTTTATTTTATATAATTAAGCCCAGTTAAAAATATTGTCAGAGAAACGAAAAATAAATATTGATTTTTTAAAAACAAATTAAAAATAAAAATTTTAAAAAATATTTTTGTAATAACCTTAATTATATTAGTATTAGTATTATATATAATATTGAAATGGATATATATCCTTACAATAGAAGTAATTTTATTGTCTATAATAAATTCCGACTCATCATTCACATGGAAAATTAATTATTATTAATATATTATTTGTGGTGTTACTGTTATGATATTTTGTGGTATCAGAAAAGGAAAGAGTTGAAGAGAGGAAAAGGATATTTGATTGATCAGTTTCTTCTTTGGTTTTCCTTTCCAATCCAATCTCTATTCTGAGGAGAAATTAATTTGATTTGATTTGATTTGATGATGGAATCCTTCGCCACACCTTCCTCTGCAACTCTGCCATCTTCTTCTTCCCCCTTTTCCATTTTCCCTTCCAGAAGATTCTCCCTTTCTCCCAAGACCCTTCACTTTCGTTTACCCTCAAAGCGTGCGTCTTCTTTTTCTCTTCGCTTTCCTTCTTCTTTTCTCTTTCTGCATCGGATTTATTCAATTTTCTGCTCTCTTTCAGGTGATGATGCTCGCGATTTCGACTCCAACGATGACAACAACCTTCCAATTCTCAGCGATCGACACCTCTCCCTTTCCCCTCTTTCCAAGGTACCCCCTTTTTCTTTTCTCTCTAAGATTTGAACTTCAATCCATTCTTGCCCCTAACTTATTCAGAATTTTAAAGGGTCGATTGTGTTCCTTGTATTGCATGCCTAAAAATTCGTTTTTATTTTTTATTTTGGTTTGACAATGATTTAAGCTTCGATGTATTTCTGTGCATCAAATAGATGAAGTTTTGATGGGTCGATGTCGTTTAGTGAAATGGTTGCAAGAAAGGGGAATCGTGCTCTTGTTGTGTGATTCCTTTCCTGAACAAAGGGTCAATTACTTCACATGTGCTGGAGGAAAAAGTTTGGTTTTTTGGTTATGAAAAGTATTCAAATAAAATAAGAATTTTGTGGGTTCAGGATGCTGCGATGGGGCTGGTGTTGAGTGCTGCAGCGGGTAGAGGATGGACAACGGGTTCAGGGATGGAAGGGCCTTCTGTTCCTGCAGTTGGAAGGGATAGTGATTCAGGGACAGAGAACATCTCCACCTTTCCGTGGTCTCTTTTCACAAAATCCCCTAGGAGAAGGATGCTGGTGGCGTTTACTTGTACCATTTGTGGCCAGCGAACCACACGGGCTATTAATCCCCATGCTTACACTGATGGCACTGTTTTTGTCCAGGTAACCTTTTGTTTTTGTTTATCTTAGCCCCCATCATGTCATGTGTCTTAGTGATTTTGTTGGATGGAATATGGAACTAAATTGTGAGGTGAACTAATTGCACACTGTATTTGTAAAACTCAGTATCCCCTTTATTGTTTTTGCTCAACATGGGGCAAAATAAGAGTACAAGTTGCAACGGTGGTTTTGCTCCTATCTATAATGAAGAGTTTTACCTCTGAATTTTGTAGTGTTTTTAAAACTGGACCATGTATTAAATTGGTGAAGGTGAGATTTGATGACTTAACCATGGTTGAACTGGTATCTGTGTGTATATAAAATGGAATGTTGAAATGAAAGTTTAACATCATATTTATAAAAACAGAGCATGTATTTACAGCATGTGTGTTGGATTTGTGGTAGTAGAATCAGAATGACGTGCCACATATAGGTAAAGACAAGTCCTGCACAGCCAGGTTCAAAGCTTTTTTTCTCAACATTAAAACACTGAACCAGCTCTTGCGAAATTGCAAATACAGGCTGGCTTGTGTGATTTTAGGGCTCTAAAGTCAGTTTTAAATCTGTGGTTTATAAGGCTTGATTGAACCAGCCAATGTCTAGTGCACAATTGAATCAGTCAGCCTAATCAATTCAGTTCAATTTTCCCTTGTTCTATGTGAGACTTCCATTTATCTCTTCTCTTTTCTCGCCAAATGTGGGATCTACCATATATTAGAGAAAGAGACTTGTTAGTTTGACACTAAAAACATTTTCAATGTTATAGTTAAATATGTATTTTTACTTTTTATGCATAATTTTTTTTGTTCAACCAATGTGTGTATTTTATATTGTTTTAACATGTTACATACTTATATATGTTGTTTGTACAAAATCCATTGACCTAGCCCCCCAAACGCTGTGCATACTTGAACTTTTAAATCTTAAATAAAAGACACTGACCATATTTTTATTTATTGTTGCTGCTAGTGCTGTGGATGCAATGCGTATCATAAGCTTGTGGATCACTTGAACTTATTTCAGGAGACGAATTGCTATTTGAATTCAAGTTTTAATTATAAAGGAGAAGGATGGGATAATCTTAAGTTCAGGTATATGGATGTAGATGACGACAATGACAACATATTTCCCATTTCATGAGTGAATCACTTGCTCATGAGCATATATTTTCTGCCTGATCACATGGGAGTTCACTTTAGGTGTCTTGTATATTCTGTAGGTTTTCATACTTAATAGTAAAAATTGTCAGAGACCGGATTGCTTTGTATAGTAAAATAATATGTTTATATATAGCTTTGAACTCAGTTGTATGATCATTAATTTGATGATGTGCAATACATTATATAAATGTTTCCTTTGCTCTCTACATTGAGAGTTTGAGATCATTTGGATAATATTTTTAAAAAAATTTCTTGCATCGTGCACTAGGTTATCTTTGACAGTTCAGCCACAAGTATTATGCTTGTTGTCATGCACTTGCTTGAGCTTCTGCTTGCAACTTGCTTCACAAGACACTTTCTAAGGATGAAATAAGCTTAAGATGGACGTTGATCTTTTGTAGGTTTAGTTAATCCTTTACTCTTCAAACATCCCCGACCTTTTAAATAGATGGGGAATGGAACGTATCTTACATGAAAATGAAGAAAATTGAAATAGAGATGTTGCTGGCTTGGGCATATATTCTTTCTTTTGTGGACAGCCTATCATGTTTAAGCTTTATGAAGTCATTCTCATATAAAATTGAGTATTTCACTGATTAATCTCGTTTTAGAATAGAGTTTAAATTGGCATATTTCAAAAGTCAAATCATTCCATTACATTAAATGTAAAATTTACAAAAGTCCTTAACCAATGACTAAGGAAACTCAAGTGTCAAGCAGATGAAACTCGGGAAAAAGTACCTAGAAAATATATAAAGAACATAGGGCTAAGGGTGTCTACATACAATAATTAACTTGGCGAAGGGTGTTAACTCATTAAATATGTGCTACATTTCCTCTTCAAAAAAATGTGTTTTTTTCAAGAAATTTCACGTTCTATTTTCTGCATTTTGCCAGCGTGATTCCTTCTGTTACCATACTCTTTTATCGTTGGAATTGGATAGACTATGAAACCCTTTGTTGAGGCAAAATGAAGCATAAAGAGGGTTATGTTCATTGGTTGAGGAAATAATAGTGTAAACCCCCACTTCAGACCAGGGTATCCGTGCAGCAGTTACTGTTAATTTTGCCACCCGCAACAGGAGGAACAGCACATATCATGAGACTCTGAAAAAATGCTATCATCTGAAAGACATTGTGTGATATTATAAGTGCGTGACCAAGGAACTTTTTTATTTGTGTAATGAAAATAGCTAATAACTAACCCGACTTAATGCTGCATATTGAGGGAAAAAGATCATCTTACCAGTGTTAGCCCAAGGCACATTAGACTGAAGCCAGGAAAATAAAACGGTGCTTCATTTGACAGGAATAAGGCTGCATATGATGATTGGAGAAGCTTGTTAGTTCTTTTTTGTCAATTCAAAAGTACCATGTATGCCCTTTGATTATGCTCTTAATTATAGTTATACCAGTTAGTGGAGTGAAAATTAACGGAGCAATGATGTCGGCTAAGGAACTAACTCCTGAAAGACATCCTTGAAGCATTCCCTAAATCAAAATACTTGATCAGTTAGAATCTGAACTTTCTGAGAACATTCTAAAGAAAAATGTGTTAAAATGCGAGAAATCCAAGTCCTTTTTTTCACTAGGGATACCTGTTCAGTTGGTCCAACTTGCTTTGATGCAATGCTGCATATCTGTGGCAACCGCATTGTGAGAGAGATCAATGTACTATTTCAAAATAGTTTAGAGGAAAATTTCAGATAGTGTGTCAAAAACACAAGAACTTACACTTGGGCGCACAAAAACTGCAAAAGCAGAGAAACTTGCTAGAGCATAAGGAACCTGCATGGTTTTCAACAATCTCGAATGATTTATGTTTTTATAAGTTATAAGAAAATAACAAGGTGTTTGAAGAAAATTACCCATGCTGACCATGATATGCTGTAGACAAAGATCTGCATAGCATCATATTTTGAAACATTTGTTAGTTTCAGTGCTCTTTCGTGACACACTTCGAGGGATATTTATAGCATTATAATAGATTACTAGCATAGTACATTAGCATGCCTTCAAGCAATAAATTCTGGGAAGAGTATGGCTTGACTTGAACTCACATTTATGCAGCTAATCAAGAGCCCTGTTGAGAGCAGCTTCTCCTCTCCTATAACAGGTACTAACAAGGGCATGAAAAATAGCTGGAAGCACACAAATCCAACAACATGGAATTAGACTAGGTAACATTTCCAATGAAATTTGGGGAAACTAAAAACGTTGAATTGATTAAATATACTAGGACTTTGACATACTTGCGAAAGAGTCTCTCCAATCCCAGTAATCATCATCAAATCGGCAAATTGATCCTTGTTGAATTGAAATCGTGCCTTTAAATAGTACTGCATATAGAATGAAATTTTATTTATTAATTAATCTGTACAGTGATTTGGTTCCTACATTATCTAATATCCATAAACTCAACCGAAATCATAATATCTTCAGTAGATAAAGCAGTATCTTACCAGCAACGCAGCTGACAAACCGCCGTCTGCAAGACTATTGAAGAACAAAACAACTGCTACTTGTGAGAATGTGGGGCTGCAAAAGTGAAGCTTGTGATGTAAGAAGTCAACTCAACAACTCCATCAAAATTTGCTACGCTCAACAGAGAAATGGCAATGAATGCAATGTCAAACATACCTACACTTGAGCAAACAAATTATGTCCCCCAGTGAAGGCAGTTTCTTAAATGTTCCTGTTGTTCTGGGTGATGAATCATCCTCACACTGTTGAGCATATGTTTCCTCTGCTTCTTTCAATAATGGCTGCTTCATGCCTTCACCAGGTACACTTTCCTTAAGGAAAATTCTCATGTACACCAATGCAATCACTGACAACACTGAAGAAACCTGAATAAGCCATAAATTCGGAAAAGTAGGGGTATGAGATGTGACAGACAATTAGCTGAATGCTAAGCTGCTGACAAATATAAACAACAGACAGCAAGCTTCACAGTGAAACCTGAAATGTTAAAGCAGTGGATAGGAAATGAGCAACTAATGTTCCACAAACGAATGATGTTGATGCCACACCAGCCAGTATTCCAAATGCCGATGTCCGTTTCCCATCTGGAACCCTGTCTGTCTATTAAAAGGTAAAAACAAACATCAAAATGCTATTACATGTTTTGACTTATGATTATAACCACTAGAGTTATCTACAAGCCTATATATACATATATTATGGGGAAGATTTGTATGAGAATGACTCTTACATGATTGTAAGAACAACAAATTAGTATTTAATATCCTAACCACATAAAAAAGTTATTTAACTCTTTTGAAAATCTTATGAAATTTAATTGCTATCACATAAGAAAGCCTTTCCGTTGTGAATTTTTGCCATTAAATTTGAGTCGAATGTATTAGGGTTTGAGTTGTACCACATAAGCAAGAGCCAGGCAGTACAAGCTACCTTCACCTGCCATGGCAGCAAAAGTTTTGACCACATAGTAGGCGTAGAAGAATTTGGTATCCCTGCTATATGCCAAGATGACTGCATATGTATGACATAAATTTAAGGAAAATTATATTTAGCCAATCAACCTTGATATAAGCTATAGAAAAAATATGATAAGAACTCAATAAAGGATTTGAAATCTGTTTATGTTAAACGGAGAAAGGCACTAAAAATTCAAGGTATGCTAATCCATTAAGTACTTGTTTGGTTGACTCTTGAGTCAGTTAAACCGGGGGTTGGGTCAATGAAAAAAAAAAGATCTGTTGACTTAGCAAAATTTATTAACGACATATACAATAAATATTAATCATTAGATTTTTTTTTATTCCTGTAACTAATTCCAAGACGAACACTAAATAAATTTGCATGGCAGTATAGTATAGTGTAGCCAGAAGAGACCTTGAGGGATGACAGAGACAGTGAGAGGAAGTGTGAGTAAGGCTTTCCTTCCATAGCGATCTGACATGTTTCCTATTAGTGGCGTCATCACCACCGACCCCACTCCAGCCATCTGTAACATCAGTGACACCAAGTTAGTTCTTATTTCATTTTCTTGATTCTTTTTCCTTTTTCTCTTGATTCCTTTTCAGTTTTGATATACTTGTTTGTTAGTAGTTACTATAGCATATGTTAAGTTATTAACTACACCTTTGTTAAAATATTCAGCCAATTGGTTAAAGTCCATGTATAGCAGAAGATAAAAAATCAATAAAGGAAAAAATTTTCATTTAAAACTAACATTAACATAGTTTATCATGATTCTTAGTAAGTTCAACACAACTTACAATAAAAACATTTTATTTTTATTGTTACCTGCACAATGCTATACAAATCAGAAAAGTCAAAAAGAAAAGTGTTTTTAAGTCCAATGCAAGACATCTTAATACACATTTTTCATGTTGAGAATTGAACACCAAACTTAACTCACTCACAAAATTAAACTTAATGGAGAGAGAGAGACAGAGACAGAGAGAGAGAGAGAGAGAGAGAGAGAGAGAGATTGGTAATGGTATATACTGACAAGTTGTTGGAAGCCAGTGAGGTAAATGGCAAGGGAGCATTGGTGTTGAGCAGGGCAAAGTGCAGCCATAGTGATGTCAGTTATCGCCGGAACAATAATTACGCCACCAATGCTTGCAAGAAACATTGTCACAAAAAGGTGGCTTAGTCCTCCTAAACCTTCCATCTCAACACGGATCAATTGTTGGAAAATACTGTGGTACACAATGCATGCAAGAAACAAACCATTAATGTCTGCTCTTGTGCTAGTTAGCAGTTATTGTGAACGAGAAACAGAGCAAAAGGACGAGGAAACGTAGCTTCCAAGTGTGAGGGACTTTAAGGAAACTTCATGGTGCTTTTGGCATATCTTGTGTCGTGTGTGTATAAAAACAAACAATCGCATGCTTGTAAAAATGAGAGCTTCGTTTCGGCTCCATATACGTTATTGGCCATGTCCCACGTCGGAGAAATTAGAGTACGTTTCGCTCATATTTAGGTAGTTATACCTATGGAAGTGTATAAGGTATACTTTTACGTTCCTAAAAATAATATAGTTTGACATATCTTTCCAGTTAACTTATATTTGATTAATTTTAACATATGATGAAATATTTTTAAAATTTAAATGAGAAGGAAAATAGGAATTGTAATTAAATTAGAATGTCACTTTCTTTATTTTCATGAGAATCTTACTTTTTGACACTCACTCTTTACAAGAAAAAATTATTGAAATGTATAATTATGATTTACCAAATGATAAGATACACCTAGAAATAATATTTCATAACCACGTAACAAACATGAGTATACATAATCCGAATGTAACATTTTCAAGAATACACTTTTATACCCATGAAACAAACACCTCCTTAAAATAGGGAAGATGTGATTACACTCAAACACATAAGTATCATCTTGTCCTATCCTAATTTTGAAAGGAAAAATCCATTTTGGTAATGTTTAAGGAAACCCTAATCTCAACCTAACTTTTAGGGGAGTTAGGGGATACAAGTACCCTCCACATCCAACTCTAAACCTGATATAAAAAGTTAAGTAATTTTAAATATATATTCTTATAATATTATATTAAGTTTATTGATTTTTAAGATCTTTTAGGTCTATTTTCAAATATTGTTTTAGTTAGAATGTATTCAATTAAAATGACTTTTATTTATATATTTATAGATGCACACATATGAGAAGATTGATTTCAAAGTATCGATGTAAGTTTAACCTATTGTCGTGGACTTTAATACTTTTTCCCCCTCCCAAGTATCTACTTCAAGGGGCAATTCTTTTCTCCCGCGTTCTATGCCTGCATATGGTAGGTGAGACTCTCGGCCGGAATTTTCTACATACATAAAGTATTAGAATAGCAACTCACTTGCCACTTGAACTAATCCTTATTGATTTTTTAATATCTTTCTATTAGATAATTTTTTTAATTAAAATTAACCATTCAATCTAAAATTCAAATCATATAATTAAGAACATTTGTAAGAATTTAAACCAGTCTAAAACTAGTTATACCTTGTTCATATATTACAAAATTAATGTAATATATACTTTTAAAAATATAACAAAATATTTTTTTCATTATATTCCTATAATTGTTTAATTTTATAAAAAAAAATTAATACTAATTATCTAAGTCATATCTAGTCATTCAACAATTAAATTGTTAACTCAAATGTTCACATATAAATATATAATTTTATATTTATTAATTTTATCAAATATTTAAATTTAAATAGTTAACTTATAAATTTTAAACCTTCAAGTAGCAGCCTATAAGATTGAAGTTAATTTATCAGCCAGTTTTCACAGACATGACTGAAAACTCTTTGGAAGCATTATCACCTAATTAGCCACTAAAATAACCTCTCTTTTTCCAGTTAGCAACACTAGAATTACCGTTAGTTAGGTAAAAGATAGTAGGAAATATTTATTGTTGATTCGTAGGACTTGAAATGAATTGCCTGAACAGTAGTGAAGAAACTGATTGCTTAAACATATTTTAATCTCTAATAGAAGATTTTTGTGAATGTTGGAGAAAAATATGAAATTGGATATTGGAAGTAAAAATGTTGGAAAATGAAATTAGTCTAGCATTTCCATCCTGACAGCCTAATCAAGGTTGTGTTTTATAAAATCATTTTGATTAGATTGAGCATGATTTTATCGATTACATTAGGGGCATGCATTTAAACTTAAATAGCAAAATCGATCATTGCATTAATGCAGAGTTCAAATTCTCATACATCAAAAATCTATCATCCATTGCATAAAATATAAATTTACAATGTTCATGACCAATTTATACAGACACATGAGTGTTTACAAACAATACTACAAAAAGGAAACTTGGGAAAAAGAATACATCAGCTAAACAACATAGGACTAAGGGTGTTTACAAACCATAAATAGCATTGCAAAGTTTGAATGGCTAAGAAGTAACTGATATATGATCCTATCCTATGGTGTAATTCATTAATACATGCCACATTTCCTCTTCTTAATTGCGAAGAAATTTGAGCTTCTCTGGTTGGTTCACTTGATTACCACATTTCAAAACCAACTTCACATTCTATTTTTTTTTTTCTTTTTGTATTTTGCCCTTTAGTTGTTCTAGATTTCCAAATGCCAAAGTTTATATGTAGACCCTAGAATAGAATCTACACTTCAAATGCAATTCCTTTTGTCACATTTCTGATTTATCATCTGATAGGCTATGATCAACAATTTTGCTGAAGCAAGCTCAAGCATAAAGAGGATTATGTACATTGCTTGAGAACATATCAGTAAAATCTCCCTTCTCAGACCAGGATATCCCTGCTACTACTAATTCTGCCACCCCCAATAGGAGGAACAACACGGATCATTAGACTCTGGGAAAATGCTACCGTCTGAAATACAATGTTTGATATGTTAATTGCATGACCAAGGAAAATTGGCAGAACCAATTTACAAATTATGACGAAAAATTCATGCAATCAGCAGATGAGCCTAGAGAAACTGTGTCAATGATCATATTTATAACTTGATGCCTGTCAATTAATGCTACTATTATTGCGCACACCAGCCCTCAGTCAATGCCTAAAAAACCCTAACTCTCTTCAAAATGATCAGACCCCTCTCACCCGTCCTACTATTTACCGGAAACATGCCTTATTCCCTCACTAACAACTTAACAAACTATAAATCTATTTGTAATCAGTTGTGGAAAGGAAGTTGTGAAGATAATAATGGTTATTATTGATCTTGTATACCGTTCAAAACAGTTAAATTTCTATTGGCACAATCCCAATTTGGTTGGCAACCAAACAGGCACTGTAGTACAAACTAACTAACAAACACTCTAACTAACTATTATGTAGTACAAACTAACATTTTTTTAACAGGTCAAAATCAACCGTTAATTATTAGTAAAGGGAAGTTAAACTCATGACTTTCTCCCTTCTTTCTAACTCCTTAACCACTATGACCTAACACCTATCAAGATGAGGGCCATAATGAGTTGAAAATTATTAATTGGTCCAAATTTGATTACTAGTGTGAAGAGTTTAGAAAAGCATATAGCATTGACATACATGATGTTATCTAGGCTTAATGTCACTACATTTCTCAATTTGTACGTGTATTTTTCTTAGGAGTCAAATTGCCTGGTTCTTTGAGTAATGAAAACAGCCAATAACTAACCACACTAAATGCTGGATCTTGAGGCAAAAAGATCATCTTACCACCACTAGCGCAAGGCACATTACACTGAAGCCAGGATAATAAAATGGGGCATCATCTGACAGGAATAAGGCTGCATATTGCACAAAGGATTAGAGAAATTCTCAGTTTCTTTTTCTATTTCGGTAGTATTATATATGCCTTC
Organism: Clitoria ternatea; assembly: GCA_037962975.1. Taxonomy (NCBI): domain Eukaryota; kingdom Viridiplantae; phylum Streptophyta; class Magnoliopsida; order Fabales; family Fabaceae; genus Clitoria; species Clitoria ternatea. The sequence goes on along the minus strand of CM075674.1, from coordinate 114,132,149 downwards.
AGATTTTGGTTCTGATTATAGTTATACCTGCCAGTGGACTGAAAATTAATGGAGCAATTATGTTGGCAATGGAACTAATTCCTGAAAGACATCCTTGAAGCATTCCCTAAATCAAAGACTTGATCAGTTAGACTAAAAGCAAAGGGAGAGATAAATCCAAGTAAATGTGTTAACATGCAAGAAATACAAGTTTGTTATTCTTTTCTTTTTGGTGTGGTATACCTGTTCAGTTGGTCCAACTTGCTTTGATGCAATGCTATATATCTGTGGCAACAACATTGAGAAAGATCAAAACGTAGTAAAACAGAGAGAATTCAGGTAGAGTATGCAACAGGCACAAGTAAAGAACTCACACTTGGGCGAATAAAAACTGCAAATGCGGAGCACCCTGCTAGACCATAAGGAACCTGCATGGTTTCTTCACCATTAGTCTTGAAGGCTTGTTATTGTTAGCCTTTAAAAGTTAAGGTGTTAGTAGAAAATTACCCATGCATTCCATGATATGCTGTAGAGAAAGGTCTGCATAACACCATAAATTGTGAATAGTCATTATTAGTCTCAAATCTCAATATGCTCATTTGTGATCCACTACTTAAGTTATATACACCATAATAGACTCCTAGGGACTACACTAGCATAGCATAATAGAATGCCTTCAAACAAGAAACCTTAGGAGGAAGAGTAAGGCTTGAACTTACAGTTATAGAGTGAACAAAGAGCCCTATGGAGAGCAGCTTCTCCTCCCCTATAACAGGTACTAACAAGGGCATGAAAAATAGCTGCAGAATGGAATTCCAAGTACATAAAATCAACTCTCATGGAAATTAAAATTAGTCATTAGAATATCATAAATATATCTTTATTTCCAATGAAACTAAGAAATTTTGGAATATTGAATAAGAAAAAGAAAAGAAAATCAACAAACAGTTATACTAGGACTCAGGCAGAGGCATACTTGTGTAAGAGTTGCTCCAATCCCAGAAATCACCATCAAATCGGCATATTGATTCTTGTTGAACTGGAAACGTGCCTTTAAATAATACTGCATGTAGTATGAAATTTTATTGGTCACTCTGTACAATAATTTAGGTTCTTCATCATCCAATATCCATGAACTCAACTAAAATGATAATACCCCACAATTTGACTATCTTCAGTAGAGAAAACAATATTTTACCAGCATTACAGTCATGGAGCCACCCTCTGCAAGACTAGTGAAGAACAAAACGACTGCAGCTTGTGAGAATGTGGGGCTGCAAAAGTGAAGCTTGTGATGTAAGAAGATTAACTCAACAACTCCATCAAAAGTTGCTATGCTCAACAGAGAAATGGCAATGAATGGAATGCCAAACATACCTACACTTGAGCAAACAAATTATATCCCCCAGTGAAGGCAGTTTCTTAAATGTTCCTGTTGTTCTTGGTGATGATTCATCCTCACGCTGTTGAGCACTTGTTTCCTCTTCTTCTTTCAGTAATGGCTGCTTCATGCAATCACCAGGTACACTTTCCTTAAGGAAAATTCTCATGTACACCAATGCAACCATTGACAACACTGCAGCAACCTGAATAAAACATATCATGCATAAACGCAGGACAACAAGAACAGGTTATGAAAGCCGTTTGGTCTTAGAAAATGTTTTTTTTTTCTTGTTTTCACTTAATTATAAAATTGTCACCTGTTGTAGTTTTCTACAGTTTATAAAAAAAACAATGAAAATAATCTCTTTATATTTTCATTGTTTCTCCTACAAACTTTTAGAAATATAAAATAAAATGATAGTTTTATAATTAAAAGTAAAAACAGAAAACAAGTGTACCTGGAATGTTAAATCAGTGGATATGAAACGAGCAGCTAATGTTCCACCAACAAATGATGCTGATGCTACACCAGCAAGGATGCCAAATGCTGTTGTTCGTTTCCTGTCAGGGACCTTGTCTGTCTAATAAATGAAAACATCAAAATGCTAATCTACATTAATTATAATTTAGGTAAGAAACATTCAGTTCATATGTGTGAGTGTGTGTAAATTTATGGAAATGAGAAGTACCACATATGCAAGAGCTAGACAGTGGAAGCTGCCATCGCCTGCCATGGCAGCAAGAGTTTTGACCACATAATACGTGTAAAAGAATTTGGTTTCCCTGCTATATGCCAATATCACTGCAAATATACAGCATTTTCTTTAACATGTTTAATAAAAATGAAGATTTGAGTTAGAATTAACTCAATTTCATTTCTTTAACAATAAGCACAGACAATTTTTTCTAACAAAGAAATAAAGACTACCTCATTGAAACGCTTCATAATTTAATTTTAATTCGAAGTTATAGCCCATGTTTGACAACCATTTTTCTCGAGAAAATAATCATTTCTTTGATGAATATAAAAATAGCTATTTTATAGGAAGTAATTACAAGTCTTAGGGTTGGAAGAAGTTTCTCATCTTACCTTTTTAGATTGGTTGATCAAAGATGATTAGACATGACAAGTGTATCTAAACTTATAAAATTCGTTTTGACTAAGAATAAATATAACATCGTCCTAACTCGACTTTGATGGGGATGGGTGTGGGAAAACAATTATCCATCCTGACCTCGAACTTGTCCTTATATACAAATTTAATTATTTTTCTAATATTTATAGTTAAATGGTATCAATAAATTTTTATTTATTTTTAATATAATATATAATAATAAAGTCTATTATTTATAAAAACTTTAATGTATATTTTATATATTATTTCAATTAAAATGTCTTAGATATATATATATAATTTATTTAAAATTATATATTTAACTTATCAAAATAAAAGAAAAATAAAAAATGGTAAGATCTCACGAGTTTCACCAAATACAACGGGGGAATGATTGATGAAATGCCATAAAAACTCACCAACTTGAACAAACAATTTTGTTAATATTAATTCTTGAAATTAATTTTAAGAAAATAAAAAAGTTTGTGTAGAAAAGTACTTATTATAATTATATTCTAACTATGATAGATTCGGTTTATTTTGGTAAATTTCTTTTATTTTTGGCTGTCTAAAATTGCTTTAAAGATTTATTTTATTAAAAGAACTAATAATAAAGCTGAGTTAATTATATTATTGACTTAAAAAAAACCTGAGTTATACTGAATATTTATACAGTACACAAATAAATAATGGTTAACATAGGTTTTGTGCGCATGTAGAAGATATTCTTTTGGTCAGTGATATTGGATACATGATTCATAATTGGGCTTCCCACGGAGGGAACACACGCATGAATTTATCAATAGTGCATTCTTACAAAATTTTCTTTTGAAAAATAAAAAGCTAGTGACGAATGTTGTGTATGAGCTTAATTAATGTACTCAAATTAGGGTGAACACCAATCTAATAAAATATTTATGATAATTAAATATCATTTTACTAATTTCATAATCTATACAAATACTATAGTCTTTATTGGTATATAGATTAATTAACGGTTTCTTTAATGCGTTTGAGGAAATATGTTAAATAAATAAAACATTTTCAATTATGGTTATCATTAATTTCTGATAAAAATTTTGTAGTTTTGAATTTGTTAGCATGTGACAAAGACACGCTAGAAAAATCAATTAATTAAAGACTGCATTAATTAACATTAATTATGAAGTAGTACTAGTCAATTAGTAATAATTAGTTTTATGGGGACATTTGAACAAAGCTAGGAAGAGTGGTTATGGGTATATATGGAAGTGTGTACCATACTATGCTTATATAACTGAAACATGTAAGAGTGGGTCTCACAAATCTCCATCCACAATTCACATGTAACAATCAATCAATATGAGAAGAAGCATCAAGTAAAGGAGAAAATGGCAAGTGTATTGATAAGTAGAGATTATTTAAGTAAATTTTATTTATTTTAAAAATGTATTTTGTATATGTCAGGATTTGAATTTTTAATAATATATTTAAAAGATTCATAGACTTACTTGATTAAAATATATTAATTAATTATGCATTGAAAATAATTTTATTTCATGTGAAAATTAGTCTATAATAATTTGGGTTGTTTATCATATTGGATATACATGTTATCCCAATTTAAATCATCTTAATTGAATTGGATATTTTTCTCTATTTGAGTCATGTTTGATCATATCCAACCTTCTGCTTATTGATATAAGATTTATACATCTTACTACCAAACCCGATCAACTAATTTTTTATTATTATATTTTTTAACACCTAAAGGCACATAATGAAAATACAGTTTATAGATGGTTCTGTGAAAACTTGTCAAAAATGAAATGAGTTAGTTAAAAAAACTTAAAAATAAAGTTTGTTCCGTTAAACACTAGATTCATAGACTGTCCGCTAAAGTAATCAAAACATATCTTATTTTAAGAAAAGATGACATGTTCAAAACAATTTTAAAGAATATATGTTAAATTAATATAAAAATTAAAAATACTTTTTTAAAGAATTCAAAAAGAATAATAAGAAGAGAATGGAAACTCCACTTTTTAAAAGCTATTGAGAATAAAAGTATAAACTGTTTTATTATTAATATTTATATTATTTAATTCTTAAGTGAGGTTGTGTGTTGGCTCACCTCACCAAGATATTGATGTGTCAAGTTGACTGACCAAGTTTTGATAAATAGATAGATTAGATTTCTTTTTATCTATTTCACCATTTTATACAGATTTAATAAGATAAGTCCAATCTGTTTCAAATATCCTAAAGACCTATTGAAAAAGAAAAGTGAAAATAGGGTTTGAATAGTTCACTTGAATTTTCTAATATGCTCTCTCCTGGACAAGTGGAACATAATTCCACTAGGACCACTGTGATTTTATCCTATTCTTGACAGCACAATACATAGAGAAGAGAAGAGACCTTGAGGGATGACGGAGACAGTGAGAGGAAGTGTGATTAAGGTTTTCCTTCCATATCGGTCTGATAAGTTTCCTATTAGTGGTGTCATCACCACTGACCCCACTCCAGCCATCTGCAACCAGCAACAACTTACTTTATTCTTTCTATGCCTCATCCACTTTTCACTAATTACAATTACTATTAATTATATCTCTATAAAGTTAAACATCAACAAACTTTCCTTGAGTAGTTTTTTTTATTCACATATATATCCTTGTAAATTGAAAAGAAATCCTGTTAGGACCTCACAACTAGGACTCAACTTATAAACTAATTTAAACATGCATGAAGAAATATGTTTATAGCAAAACAAGAAAAGAAAGATGCACATTATATTTATATATATAACTAATTTTGTCTTATATAGTGAAGTGACTTTCAAGTTTCAATCAATTTAAAAACTTGTAAGTTTCTGATTTAGGGGCACAAAAAATTGGGTATAACAAGATGGATATTAATTCACTTCTATATGTTTATACTAAAGTTGAAGTTGTCTTGCTTGGTATAGGATGTTATAGATAACAGAAATTGGGTGTACAATGGAGTAACTTGAACTTCCCTCCTTCTTAAAATTTTAATCTCGAAAACAATGTCTAACAATCAATACCACATGTATACACTTAGTTTTACTTTTTGCTTTGTCTTTTTAATATTTTATACAACTTAAAAAGTTATTTCAAATACTGCCCCGACTTGGTTCACACAATATTTTCCAAATTTGTTTATACTACATGACAGTGAAAGCCTCCCCAAAAGGGAAAGCCGTTCCTTGTTGAATGAATACTTATATTTTGGAAGGTGGTAGTTTATTCAACATTAATTTTTCACATCATATAAACTTACATATCTCTTATATTTATGAGAAAACAACTTAAGCTGGGACTTTGGAAGGTGAGAAGGTCTTCTCATCATGTATACTTTTTTACAATTTTTCCTTTAATTATCATGTTTTTCTAGTACATCCAAACAAAAGCATTAATATATGTTTCAACATTAATAATGTTTTTTATATATTTTATTCTAACTAAACAATTGACAAGAAATAATATTTATATTCCTATAAATAAGACAAGTTAAATTCTAACACTGTTTTTTAAATCATTTTCTTCCTCATTTTTTCTGTACTATTGACGTTTAACCAAACAAATCAATTAAATATGCTACGTACGTCTATGTTCAATCTCACATGGCACCTAAGATATTATATAGTTGAATGAGATATGAACACTGCTAGTTATAAATTAAGATAATGATGAAAATTTCCTGGCGTTTCAGCTAATTAAGTTTGCAAACGTAAGATACATCAGGTGACTGAATTTCGTTGGCACAGAATGATTTTGTTTCAGCACAATACAAATATATAGATATCGGAGACAATCATGTTCGAAACTACGGAGGAAAATGAAAGAGAGAATGGTGTGTATGTATATATATATATATACTCACAGCCTGTTGGAAAGCAGAAAGGTAAATGGCAAGGGAGCATTGATATTGAGCAGGGCAGAGTGCAGCCATGGTTACAACGGTGATGACAGGAACAACAATGGTGGCGCTTAATCCTGTGACAAACATTGTTACAAACAGGTGGCTCAGCTTTCCTAGGTCTTCCATAACGTTGTACTCGAAGAATGTTTGTTTGGAGTGGAAGCTATGAATATTGGTCCGGTTTTGTAAGAGAGTGGAGGGATAAGAGAGTGTGTGTGTGACGAAGATCTAGAGAGAGAGAGAGTACACAAAATTCCAAAATGCCCTTTCAACATTCTAAATCTTTAAACAAGCAAAGCAAAAGGACCACGAAACGTAGCTTCCAAGTTCCTGAATCTCCATGCGTGAATCCTTTAATTTAAATTAAAAATAAAAAAAATTAAAAATTAATATTAATCTTTATATTTTTTAAAATAGTCAAATCTCTATTTAACAACCTTTGTTCTGTTTATAAAGTGAAAAACCAAACGTTACCTTCGTACTTTTTTCTTAATATCCAATTAATCAAATTATTTAGTCCTCCAAATATAAAATCATCATCCACTGTATTCCTAAAAGCATATAATTGCCGCATAATATTTTAAATATAATTAGTCCATAATAGAGAATATTCAATGAGCTAAGTTAAGCTCGAGAGAAGTAATTAAAGTGTTTAGTGTGAATTTACTGTATCATGCATGTTTTGTGAAATTAAGACTCACCATTTTCAACGCATGACGTAACATGCATATATATCTTCCTTATTTATTTATTTATTGCAAAATAGAAACAACTACTCTGCTATCTCAACGGTTAGAATCGTTTCTATTTTCTTGTCTCTGTTTTCTCAAAAATACTCTCTCTCTCTCTCTTATCCCTTTCCATATATACTTAAATGATCAAAAAAAAAAAAACATGTTAGATCCCAATATTATATTCTCTCTGATTAATGGAGGGATCCAGAGAGAAGGAGAGAAAAGGGTATCTCATATGTGCAATAAGAACCTAATGTGCATTTAATTAAGAGAAAAAAGAAGTGAAAGACAGAAAAAAGGAAATGAAGAGAATCTATGCTCTTTACTTTCATTGTATGCTTTCTTTTCAAATGGAATATATCTTTTTTAATCTTATTTTTAAAACATATTTCTTTTCTTTCATAAAAGAACATTTAATATATAGTGATAGATTTTTAAAGGATATGCTTAAAGATAAATCTCATTAAGAATATAATCAAAATACCCTTTAGTCTTTAGATAAGCTTTAATTCAAATTAATTTTTTAGAATGAATTAATTCTGTCAGTTTTTAATATAGTATTAAAATTTGACTGATTTATCTATAGAATCACTCACATATATTTAATCACTCACATATATTTAATCCTAACTACAAAAAATATTAACATTAGTTAGAAATTAATATTATTAAAATATCTTTATAAATTTTGAGATAACTCACACCAACCATTTTCTAATAAATATATTTAGAAAGATATTTAATTTCTTTTAAATTTGAACCCATAGCAAGATACACAAGACAAGAAAAGAATGAATTATTACTATTTTCCCTTTATCAAGATTAGTTTTGCTATTGTTGAATTTTCATAGTAGTTTTTTTATGTGTTAATGTGTTTTTTTAGACATTATCTAGGACTTAATCATAATTAAGATTTTATATATTTTCCAATAGATATGTTTAGGGAAGATTGAATCTAAAATTTTTCTTATAATCTCAACTTGTATTATCAACTAAATTACAACCGTTTAATTCTCCATAGTAACTGAAAGTTAAAAATTAATAACATCAATTAAACAAAATAGAAAAAGAAAAGAAAACCATATCCAGTCACATATTATTGTCAAGGATAAGAAGTACCTAGTTGAACCGATTAAGCAAAATGTGTAAATTGATACAGTGATACATTTAATTGTAGTCTATATATCCAGATTTCAAACTTCAATTAATTGTAATATATATATATATATATATATATATATATATATATATATATATATTTTGTTCTGTTCTAGTACCGGGTACAGATTTAATGTTGTAAGCCGGTCTCTATATGATATAAAATCGCAATAGGGAAGAGAAATTTAGGGCTAGTGTCAAGAGGAATGTCACCTATGGAACCTTTTTTTTGGAATAGGTTAAGTATTAAATAAATATATGTTTTTTAATATAGGCCTAACGGGCCAATCAGCCCAGCCCGTGAAGGCCCATTTTTTTAACAGGTCAAACACAAGTTGAGCTTATTCAAAAAAGCGGGCTTCAAAGGTTGGTCCAACCCATTTTAATAGGGCAAACAGGCTGGTCCACGGACTTGGCCCATATTGTCGTCCCTATGTAAAATGAAGCCATCTTGGTCCGGTCTCGTGGACTGGCCATTGTCAGTTGACATCGGCCCTACGCGTTAAGGGGCGAGGGAGGTGGTACCTGTAAAGACACTTTAACGCTCAAGTCAGTTTGGATTCAAACATCAGACACATATCGGAGTCTTAAGTTGGGTACCTGATAGCCTACCACTTATAAGATTGATTGTAGTATTTATAGCAAAGGAGTGTGACATCATGCCTCGTTTTATGTGTTGTAACAGGTTCGTATATCACGTGAGACTAACACCTGCAAGTTTGATCGGTGTTGCTAATCATTTGTCGTTTCATGACTTTGGTCAAAGAGCCATTCAAAGGCCATGACTCCGGTCATGGAAGTGAAATACAAAGATCGGTTATGAATGAGACTAATGTGTTGAGCTTGCTTGTTATGATAGCTTATGGGGCCTGTATCGGTTGAAAACTGATTATGCGAAATGAGGTCTGTATCCATTCCGAAACATATATATATATATATATATATATATATATATATATATATATATATATATATATATATATATGCAACAATATATATATAGATAGTAAGAAATCTAAGGACAAAACATAAAACCGGACAGAAAATAGAGGAAAAATAGCCTTAAAGAGCCTTAAAATTATGAATATTTTATTTTTTGATTGGTTTAACTTAATCTTCAATTTGGTTTGAAGTGAAAGTAGGATTTTCATAGTGAATAATAGAATTGTAAAAATTAAAAGAATAAAAGCTAATATCTATTTCATACGCCATTTAATAAAATCAAATTTATGTAAACTCAATAAATATTTTTCTTTTTCTATTAAATCAACCCCAAAACGAAAACTTATCGGTGGAATGAGGGAAGAGAACAGTGCACTTAGAAGCTAATGGTGCGGATGTTGACAGAATAATAGTGGGTGGGTCATGTGAGTCACTTGGAGTGAACGATACTACTTAGGCCCATCATTCAACTCATCCTCCATAAAATACAAATTCATGCTCATTTGTAGAATTCACATTTTAATAATATAATTAATTAATTAATTAAAAAATAAAAGTGGTTTAGTCAATAAGTAATTTTCTAATCCCTGTGCAACAACTTTAAAGGATCAAAATTTTCAAAAGGGAAAGTAGTTTGAGTTAATTTTTTTTCTTAATATGTGGAATATTAATTAAGTTCAAATCGTGAACCTGAGTATAATGTGTACGTAAAGCCTAACCAACCTAGTGATGCATTGGTTTGTCGGAAAATGGCAAGATTGTGAAATGACCTTTGCAGTTTCCTACAAGAAATGCTAAATATCTGCAACACACACTTGCATCCTTTAGGTGTTGAATATGCATAGTTTTCGTTGATGGACAACGACGTAGCATTCAATTTGGTTTCTATGAGTGTATGCTTGCCACCTAGCCACTATTTGGTATACCATGGAGCTTTTCTAAAAAAATTCTACAAAAAATTTTATTGTTTTAAACAACATAAAAAATTAATATTAATTTTTTAATTTTTTTTTATAATTTTATTTCTACAACTGTATATCAAACTAATACTTAAAACTAAATGTCACGAAAGGAAAACCAATCCTGTAATTTTCGGGTGCCTTTCTTCCTCATTTAAAAAGAAAAAGCAAAGTGTAGGATATTTCATATGTTAATACCAAGGATAAATAAATATCACGCAAACTTTAATTTAGTCTTTTTTTCTTTTTCTTTTCTTTTCTTTTTCTTTTAATGAAACTATCTTTACAATATGCTACTATGACAAACACCAGTTAAGTATAATATCCCTTTTGAAAAGAGATTATATTTTGACTCAGTAAAACCTGACACATATTGGTTACATTAATCTTTCATATACTATTACCATGCATTCAACATTCACAGCAAACAAATCAGTAATAGTTGGAAGTCAAATATGTCAATATTATATTATATCACATAATTTAAATATTTGATAGATTATTTCTCTCGTTACCAATTGGTTTTAGGATGAAACTTTAATATAATATTCAAGTTATAATATAATTTCTCTCTAGTTATTATAGGTCAAAAATTACCTTTCTCTTATAATCGAATAGACTGTTAAAAAAAACATGTTAAAAATCTCACATTATATATCTCTTTAGTAATTCTTATATATATGTTAGTAATTAAGTAATTTTTGTCCATATTTCATATCTCTTTGTTTTCTTTTCTTTTTTTTCTTTCTTTTTCCTTCTTGAGACCAACCAAAGTGTGAAAGAAGTGAGGGGGGATAACTTGATTAGTTGGGTGGTACTTTAGGAGAGAAGCAAATGCTTTAGGTGGGGGTATTGATAATCGAGTACCATCTCACTTAACCTTTAGTAATTTATCTTTAATGATTGGAATTGTCCACATTATCTATCATGACCAAAAATCCAAAGTTTGCGGTGCACAATACATTAATTGACTGCAACGGGTTAAAAGAAAAAACTTTGCTCCCTTTGTTCCACTTTAGGCACATTAGGTTAAATTGAGTTAGGTTTTATAAAATATGAGTCTGGTTTATTATAACTTAATAAAGATGATGTTTTGTGGTTTTACCTAATTTATTTAAAATTTTGATTTGACTTAAATTATTGTCAATAAAAATACATACAATCACATATATTAAGTTAATCAATGAGTTTATCTTACACAAATCAATGTATCTAAACAACTAACAACCTACTTATAATATAATTTTATAAACTACAATTCATAAAAAAAATATTATGTACATTTATAAATTATAATATATTACAAATTATATTTCTTTATACAATTATATATGTGTTTAAAAAGACCGATCTAATAAGTTAGAAAGACATTTTTAAAAATCTAAACTTAACCCATTTAAATAAATTGACTTTCTTTTAAAAAAAATTAACCTAATTTTTATATTAAATAGAAGGACCACACTAAACGTTAAATAAGTTAAATAATAAGCCTTAGATAAACCATTTGTCCTAATCTTATATAGGATAAAAAAAGTTTAACATAAGATTTGTATACTTTACGAAATTGAGGATCCATCACAGTTAATTTGAAAATGAATTTTATTGATAAAATATTTTAACTAAATGAGCTAAATCCTCTAATCTGATGATATGTCCAGCTTTAAGTCCAAACAATCAAGTTAGCTAATCCACGGATTTGGACCAAAGAGTTTATAAAAAAAAAATCCAAAAGAAAACAAATAGTAGGAGCGAGAATATGAATTTGGATGAGCCCATTCTCACTCCGATAATATTTATTCAAACTTCTTTTATTTATTGTTCATATTTTTTTTATTACATGCATAAATAAAGTGTAAATACTAAATACATACATTGAAGTCTCATGCTAATACTAAGAATTACGAAAGGGAAAAGATAGATTACGCAACAAATCTTAACATCTATGAGTAACTAAAACATCCTAATATTTAAAACAAGGTATCTAAAGCCCAAATAAATTTTTTATGAATTAATTTTAATTTCAAAGCAGAGTTTCAGAACCATACAACAACGTTATCTATCATTCCATCAACCTTATCATGTATAATTCATCTCATATATCACACACCTTCTAATTCAACCACATACATAAACAATTTCTGCCCATTTATGCAATGCAACAGTTTCCTAGTTATTAAATGCAATGCACCATAAGCTCATGGATCCATCCATGACATTCAACAAACAATATCACACTAATCACAATTACTGAATATATCAACATCACATGTACATGGTGGGACCATCCATGGTCTCCACACCCAAATATCATCATCATCCATTATCAAATCATTCATTGTAACTATAACGTTCTTAATTTTTAAAATAAATTTCAATAAATCTAATAAAATTTCACAAATAATTTAAATTTCTAAAACAAATTTATGATTCAACAATAGTAATATCTGTTTTACATAAATCCAACCGGCTCATTTAAAATAAAAATAAATACAATGACTCGGTATACTCACGAGCCGGCTAAGGCTTCTACCAAAAATAACTATGTACAATCCGAGTAGCTGAGTGACTTCACATATCATCCACTGAAAAATAACAACAGTAGGGGGTGAGCATAAACATGACAGTTACTGAATCGGATCAAGTGTCCAATTCATAACCATACATAAATCAAAATCATAACACATAATCACATCATATTTTATTCATTCTCATATCATCAATAATCATATCATCATGTTATTTTCAATAGCATATATCAATGCATATGCATGCGGATTCGACTCTAATGATGGGATTTTCACAACATAATACCTCAGCTCCCAGCTGATTCGGCCATTTTACAGGTACCAAACCGCTCTGCGCCCATAATGTAACACCGGTCACTCTCAGTGACAGCGGTAACACAACTCAGTGTTACGGGCCGGCCTTGAGTCCAACTCAAAGGTGTCCGTGGTATTCAAATAAACCACCACAGGGTCTATGCTTATCATCAGGCCGTCCTCCCATCTAGACCGGCATCACAGGCCCCCTGCAATCCTGTGTGCGTCTGAATGCACATGCTATGCCATATAATAATCATGCATCAACAAACTACCTGATTTCAACTATCAGGCTACCACTCGGTATAACAACAAACATAGCATGCATTTATATATCATGATAATTTCATGAATATAATTCATATCATAATTATCAATCACATACTAACATCATCTCATGTCATCAACTGATCAAATCATCAGTCACATATATATTTTAGCATCTCATATAAACTCAGTATTGTTAATATGAATGGAAGATAATTAAACATAAAATATGTTATTCAATTGGGGTCTCAATAAACATTTCACGCACATATCATACATATATCATAACAATAATACCCCAAATCCATTCATAAACCATTCATTTGAGATGTAACGCTCCCCCTACCTGGAATAAGAGTTCCAGCAGCTATAACTAAGTCACTGCTCACGAATTCCGACTGGAATTGTAGTTCTGCACCAGTCTCAAGCTTTCTTTGTGAAGAGAAGAATGAAGATTTAACTTTCTTCTTTGTTCGTGGGTTTCCAGTAAAGGATTGGAAAGAAAGGATTATAGATGTTTTCACTTTCAAAAGTCTTAAACTAATCCAACAATAGATGGATTTATATATCTTTCACGTAGAAGAGACGTGAATGAATTGAAGTATTCTGACACACGTCTTTTTAATAATAATGAAGGATTAAGATATTTAATGAAAAAGGACAACACATTAGAAAGGGTCCCATACTTAGAAAATATCTGAAAAGTGAAGCTGCTAGAATGTAGAAGAACAGAGTGACGTGTAAAACTTCAGTAATTAAAATAATCGTTAATTCCGACTCGGTTTTCAGTATATTCTAACTCGGTTTCAGCCTTCTGGGCATATCTCTTTGAGAAGGTTTATCACAGCCTCTGTCCGCTCGGAATTCCTTCATTCGGAGGAAATTCACTTGGAAAGGTTTCATCCCATGAAACACTCAGCTTCTCTTCCTCGGAAATGACCCACTCAAAAATGTCTTATTCGGAAATACATCAATCAGACATATCTCACTCGGTTATATCTCTTCCCGAGTCAAAGCCTTCCTCTTGCGTCACTCGGAAGTCTTTCCAATTGAAAGGATCACTCGGGGTTGAAGACTATCTTGAAGACGAATCCGAGTACAAGCTCTCGGAAACTCTGAAGATCGACCCGAGCATAAATTAAATGAATTTATCGCTCAGAATTATTCATTCATAAATATACTCATTCGGAGTTAGTCTTTCTCTGTCCAGAAGCACTCTTCCTGGAAGAGACTCACTCGGTATGATTCCACTCGGAAGTGTCACACTCAAGACACTTCACTCGGAAAGTCACTCAATTCGGATATACTCCACTCGGGAGTCCACTACTTGGAAATATCTTGGTCCGAGAAGTACCTATTTGAAATGAAAGCTCTTATTCGAATAAGTACTTCTCTCGGAAACAACTCATTTGGAAACGTTCCTCTCGGGGATGTTTCACTCGGATTTTGCCTCACTCGAAAGTATCCCATTCGGACACAGCGCTACTTCACTCATGAATAATTCTCTTAATAATGTTTCACTCGGAAACATCTTAAATTCACTTAGAATTAGTCTTCAATCTTATTTCACTCGGAATCATATATATTCTCACTCGGAAAATCATAATTCACTCGGAATTTCATCTGGAATTTCTTCTTTAATCCTTAATAAATTATTTTTCTAAGAATCTTAAAAATTAGGATGTTACAGTAACAACATCCGGAATATAAACTAGGCTCCCAGTTGAAGCCGTCAGCTACCTAGATCCATTAAGCAGTCATATACACACACACATCAACTATCAAAATAATATATACACAAGAGCTGACCAAGGCTACTACCAAAATACTATACAACCTATATACACCATATACAGGCATCGTCCTCACGGATATAGTGATACCTCACCAATCACCATCGCGGCTCAAGTTCACTGAAAAGATAACCACAATACAGGGGTGAACATATTATATAATAAATGACAACTACTGAATTGAATTTCTACCTATCTAATTCTACACATCGCATCAATATAATCCATCACCACTTAACAAAATTCATCAACCACAATATAACCGACATATCAATGAGATCTCATAAGCTATCCAAAGCTTTACTATTCAAACACAATATGAAAATGCATATGCATGCGGATCTAACTCTAATGATGGGAAATACATTGCAGTGTATAAATTTTCACAACATATATCATCAATTTTGTTTTACCGATACCGGACCGCTCGCTCATAATGTAACATCAGTCACTCTCAATGACAGCGGCAACCACAACTAGGTGTTATGGGCCGACCTTAAGTCCAACTCAAAGGCAGCTGTGGGATCCGAAGAAACCATCACAAGGTCTGTGCCTTACCATCAGGCCGCCCTCCCATCTGGGTCGACATGACAGGTCCCCTACAGTCTTGTGTGCGTTTGAATGCAAATGCTATGTCAAATAATAATCAATCATCAATAGACCACCTGATTACCATCACCAGGGGTCACCACTTGGTTACCATCACCAAGGGATTTCCATTTAAATTCACAACTCGTATAGCATGCATCAACTACCTATTTTCACAATCAATTATATCACTACTAAGCTACCTCAAGCTTAATTAACGTCCTCGTTTATTTAATCATTACTTGCATCTCATGCAAAATCTCATTATCATCAATATTTAATTGCATCTCATGCATTACAATAACATCACTTTAATTATTCTATCGCATCTCATGAGTATAAATATTAATCCAATCAAGTTATACATCTCATGTAACATATAATCATCAATTTAATCACTGGACTGCATCTCATGCAATTTAATATCAACACCATGGACGAAACCTATCATAATCGTTGATAATTCTCAATTATCATACAAGCGGGGTATACTAACAACATCTCATAATTTAAACAATTCAAACATCATGTTTCACAAATATATAAATCATAAATAGGTGAATATACCCCTAACCCATCCATAAACTATGCATTTAAAATATAATAGCTCCCACTATCTGGAATAAACGATTACAGAAGCTCCCCGAGCTATCAAACGCTATCTGGTTGCTAACCACAAGCTTCAATAATTCCTAAAATTAATAATAGTATATTTTAATACCTCAATCGCTACTAAATTTTCATTTCGAGCTATAAATCACCTCTCAATAATTATTTCGGTAAAATATAACTTACCGACAAGCTCAAACAACTCCAGTTCTCGCTTTCGGTTATATCTAAAGCTATCCAATCACACTTTTTAATAATTAATCAGCCTCCTAAAATTCATAATTATATATTTTAACACCATGATTGCTTTTAAAATTCATAACTCAAGCTAGAATGTCAATTCTTAATTATTCCGATGAGTATTAACTTACCGATAAGCTCTGATGCCCGGTTTCGAACAAAACCCCAAGTTATCCGATAGTTGAACGCCTCCGAACTACCCTGAAATATTTTTCTAAATTGAAATTAATTCAATTAATACCCAAATTAATTAAACAGAGCTTAAACCAACCAATGGGTATCGAATTTCTTATCGAAAATAAAGGAGAATAGAAACCCCAACAGCTCCGAGTGATACCCACAACCAACCAAGCTCCAAGACATCTATAATTTTAAGAAATTGGAAGAATTAGGGGTTGGGGTTTGAAGATAACCACTCAAAACAAAAATGATTCATCCTTACCTTAGCAATTTCAAAGAATGGGAACCTCCATTAAGCCACCCATGGCTGCCAAAATAGAGAGAGGAAGAAGAAGCATGGGAAGCTTATTTCAATTATGGAGAATTAAGGAAAAGGAATTGGTTTCCAAAAACGCTGCTGCATGCGTGGAAGACAAAGGGGTGAAGCGAACATTTAATTTCCTTTCTCACAGGCCGCGTGAATATGCAAGGAAGGAAAGGGGTTTCAATTTCAAATTTTCCCTAGATAGCATGCGTAAGTGGAAAGGTGAAATTAGAATGGAATATGAAATTGTAACATTAAGGGTGACAAGGTAATTTTACACATCCAGTTAATTTTTGAACCAACCAGGTAATTAACGATTATTCAAAACTTATTCCGGTAAATTCTAAAAATTAATTTAATCACTTGAAGATTATTTTACTCGTTTAATTTAATTGATTGACCAATATAATTTACCCAAAAATTAATTTTGGGGATGTTATAGTAACAATAAACTCCACTAAGATATATAGTGAAAATATTAGGGATTACAATATATAGTGAAAATATTAGAAATTACAACTTCTAAGTTCGAATAACAGATCTAAGATCCCTCACTCATGCAACTTTAGACGGCGTGTTATACAACTTAGACACTCAATTGTAGATCTTAAACACCTCTATAAAACTTTCTATTACAATTCTAATAAAAGTTTTGAGTTTTGTATACTCTTCCTTACTTTACTTTATAGTTTTACACACTGCTTTAAAATTGTATAAAATTTTTCTCAAAGACCATACCTAAAAGTTATGAGAACCCTTATTTATAGAGTTCTCTAAAAATATCACTACCTTTGCCGGTGGGGTATGAGACAAGTAAAAGTAACATAGAGAAATGAATTTTTTAAATTGATGGCAGCATAGAAAATATATAATTAATAATAATATAGTTGTAAAAAGAAATAACAAATACACATTATACACATTGTAAATTGAAACAAGTATTATGAAAAAAATCAAGAAAAATATTAGAGTAAAATCGTATAAAAAGCACTGGACGGGGTAATTTAACAATGTAAGAGATTTATTTCTCATCCTTTTTATACCAACCAACCAAGTGATAAGTCTATTAAGAACAATTTCATAAAAACCGGTTCGGACGGGTACTCGGGACTCAACCAGTTCGAATAGGCCATCGAACTAGTTATGTAAGTGACCCGACATACTGGTTGAATCAAATGATTTTATTTAAAACTAATGACCTGGTTAAATATTTCTTTCCTTCAAAACGACTTTATTTTTTAGGTACTTATTATGATGTTTGATTTTAAAATTTTAGATTATAAAATACTTAAATTATTTAAGCTGTATTTTTTTAATAAACCAAGTTAACTGACCATTAACCAAATTTTAATATGAAAATTATATACATCTAGTACGAGTTGTTGTGATTTAATTCAAGAAGACATTATATGAAAAGCCTTGTTAGCCATGATGATAATGGTATTTCACTCCAATAATTATCTCTTTCTTTAGACATATAGTTGGATTTCTAGCTGTAAAAGAAAGCATGAGCATAAAAGTTAAAACCTCGTTAATGGTATAGAGTTGTCAATTTGTCGCATGAAATGCCAGAAAGATATTCCAGCGCTTCATATACCTTGTTTGCTTAGCTACAAAAACATGCTATCCACATTCACATGTTGTTGCATTATATATCAAAATTAATTCATTAATTTATTATCCTTGAATTAAACTTTCTTCCTTCTTCAAGAATATTGTACAGTTAAATCTTAATATAAAGAATCTTACAATTTATATTCATCATATCTAACTTAAGCCTACATATACATAGAGAAATCAAAACCCCCAAAAAATATATTTCTTCACACTTTTTTTTTTTTTTGGTTAAGTACGTAATTAACGGCACTCCTATATGTTATAGGTAAAGTATTAAATAAAAAATAAGTGCATTGAAATTGAAAATATAAAAAAATCAATAAGTTCTTTTTATCTATTATAAAGATGTCTATCTATCAACTAATTATAGATTAAAGTGATATATATTTAATTCACTTTGAATATTTTTTTATTTTTATTTAGGATCAGATCTTATAATGAAAAAAACTATTTACTAAAAAAATTAACAATATTTCCAACTCAAATAAAATTACTTTAGATATTTAAAAAATATATAAAGATGTGTTCAAGGAGGTATAGAATAGACATACCATTTTTTTTTAATTAGGTTTCATGTTAAACTTTATCAAACTAATGTCAAAAATAATTAAACTTTACCAAAATAAGTTTTATTCCATAATAAGATCTACATGAAATAATTAAAAAGTGAAATGGTCGCACCCAATTTATGTGTGAAAGAAGGTTCCATTCTTAGAAAATGCCACCATTCTCACATGGCCGTAACCATTAAATATTATCTTGTGCGGTGCCGATTGCTGACGATTTGTGTTTAAATAAATATTTATCCATATCCATTTGATAACTAGTTGGGAAAATAAATTTGTAAAAATAAAAATTTAATAATTAATATTAAATTTTTATATCATTTAAGATAATTGAAATTCCATTTTACTAATGATTTTTTCATTAATTAAACCAAAATTTAATTAATCCAACTGCCAACTAATCAACTATTAAAGGTTCATTTGGTTTCTCATTTTAAAAAAATATTCGATGGTTAAATAAAATTTTAACTTGTCTTAAACGAACCGTATAAATGATCAATATTAAATTTTAAATTTCTTCTTTTATTAAACTCGTTTCCCCAATTATTAATCAAACGGATACTAAAACTTATCTTTTGTAACTATTCACATCAACCATCTTATATATACATCTTATTTAGACCGGAATCGAATATATAAGTCAAACTACAAATGCTAACAGTATTTAACATAACACGAATATTAACTTGGCTTAAAAATTGATGAATCCCACATTCAACAAAATTTATTAGTCATCACTTCTCTGTACTCTGTTAGGCTGCGCAGAGAAAAATCTAGAAAGTATATAGTGAATTCAACTATATATACTCTATACTTTGTCAAACAGGGCGAGCCAATAAATGTGTTTATGACAGCTACAAGATAAATATTTTAATTTTCTTTTCCTTCACAACTATATACATCACATAATTCCAAACCATAGTCATGAGAAGCAAGAGATTCTAGAGGATTAACATAAGGTTTAAATTGAAACAGAGTTGAATTATTGGATAAACTTTATTTAGTATTTATTTAATATTTAATTTGAAAAACAAAGTTATAAAAATAAAAAAATTTAATGGTTTATATTGATTGTTCATGTTACTTGAGACAATCAAAATTCTGTTAAACTAACCAATTTTTTTCCGTTCATCAAATCTCGATTTAGTTGTCAGATCCTTAATATAACAACCTTATAAATTCTCCAACCATCTTAGCAGACTAACCACCTCCATAACTGCCAACTATGATTCGCCAATTCTATATCTATTAATTAATATTAACATTAGAAACAATTTATGTGCCCATCTCAACTGAGAAGAACCTAATAACTTGCTTCTTTCTTCTCCATTATACTAGTAGATAAAATAACACGCTTACTTAACTTGAAAACTTTCGATTTCATGCAAACGTGTCGCTTTCATTATAATTGGCTCAGCAACAATTGCAGCAAACTTCAATGCAGACCCATGTGAGTAGTTAGAGAAACCTGATTTCAATATTTATTTACTTCAGTTTACATGATAGCACCTCCCTCTATATATTTTTCCCATTGACTATGCTTAACTATAGTTTAATTCAATTAATATACAA
This sequence comes from Clitoria ternatea, assembly GCA_037962975.1. NCBI lineage: Eukaryota > Viridiplantae > Streptophyta > Magnoliopsida > Fabales > Fabaceae > Clitoria > Clitoria ternatea. Next base: position 114,111,400 of record CM075674.1, on the reverse strand, counting down.
CAAGGAATGCCAGATAATGAGAACAAAATTAATAAAATTTTATTATTTTAGATTCATCCTTCATCATCATCATCATCTCTCTATATATATACAAGGCTCAAGGCAGCTTCCACTTTCATAATTCATATATATCCAAGATTTATTGCAAGAGCACATAGAAATTAAAATTGTGTTATTAAGCCTGAGAACATATATTATACTATATATCAGTATGGAGTTAAAGGGTATTGGGAAATGGAGAGGGTGTGAGATGTTGAAGGGTGGGAATCAAAAGAAGAAGAATAATAGAGGGAAACATGTGTTGGAAGGCGTTCAAAAGGGAGGATTTGGTGTAGGAGTTGTTTCATGCAGAGAGGAAGATAATCGAGGGGTAGTGAGGATGAAGATTGTGGTGAGGAAGAGTGAGTTGAAGCAATTTGTGGAAGTGATTAATGGTGCACACAAGTCATCATCATTATCATCTTTGAATGTGTCTAATTTGTCTTCCTCATCAGTGGAACAAAGACTGAACAATCTGTTAAGGAAAAAGTATGTGTCATCAAGAGCCAAACCAGCACTCAACAATACTGGCAACACTCACAATCACAAGTGTTGGAGTCCTGTATTACAAAGCATCCCTGAAGAGCTTTGACTTTGATTGTTATTCTGCACGGCTTGTTCACATTATTCACCTTAAAAACATGAATCAAGGTGGCAGAAAGAGAAAATTGGTTAGTTTAACTGTATGTGAGTTGTTTTGTTGTTAATTATTACTTTAGTTTTGATGGGTTAATGTTATAGTACAACTGAAAAAATATTCCCTCCATGACTATATTGATTCCAATATTACAAAGTAACACACATAGATATATATATATAACATTATATTTCATCTCTTCTTAATCTTTATCAAATACTCATTAAACTAGATCATGAATAATATAATGTTTCAAGACCACTTAATATCACATGTTGGATCGATCGGAATCCATATATACATGAATAGACATCTAATAATAGAATCAATACATGAATAGAAATTTCATCATATTTCTTTAAGGGAAGGGTTAAATTTTCTTCAACAATGAAGTTTTAGCAAAATTTACCCATGAAAATATGACAAAATCGAACGGTTGAATTTTTGCATGATTTTTTCAGCCATGGTTAAAAAGGAATTTTAAGGTTGTCCCTGAAGTTTTATCAGATTTCTCTAAGGGAATGGGCAAACTTTCTCCAACGATGAATTTCTAGCCAAATTTAAAGGCTAATACCCACGAAAATATGACATAACTATGCTTAGAAAGGCAATGTAAGGTGTTCTCTGAAGTTTAATGAGATTTCTCAAAGGGAATAGATAGATTTTCTCCTATGATGAATTTTGAGTCAAATTTAAAAGTTAATATCCATAAAAATATGACAAAACTGAGTGGTTGAATTTTTGTATGATTCTTTGCGACCATGCTTAGAAATGCATTGTAAGGTTATCTCTAAAGTTTCATAAGATTTCTCCAAGGGAAGGGACGAATTTTCTCCAACGAAGAATTTTTAGCCAAATTTGAAAGCTAATGCCCACAAAAATATGACAAAACTGAGTGGTTGAATTTTTTCACGATTCCTTGCGGTCATGCTTAGAAAGGCGTTGTAAGGTTATCCCTGAAGTTTCATCAGATTTCTTCAAGGGAATGGACAAATTTTCTCCAACGATGAATTTTTAGCCAAATTTGAAGGCTAATGCCCACGAAAATATGACAAATCTGAGTGATTGACTTTTTTCATGATTTTTTGTGGTCATGCTTAAAAAGACATTATAAGGTTGTCCATGAAGTTTTGTCAGATTTCTCCAAGAGAAGGGGCAGATTTTCTCGAACAATGAATTTTTAGCCAAATTTGAATGCTAATGCCCATGAAAATATGACAAAACTGAGCGGTTGAATTTTTACATCATTCTTTACGACCATGATTAGAAAGGCAGTTTGAGGTTGTCCCTGTAGTTCAATCACATTTCTCTAAAGGAAGGGGACAAATTTTCTCCAACGATGAATTTTTAGCCAAATTAGAACGTTAATGCCAGAGAAAATATGACTAATCCGAGTGGTTAAATTTTTGCATGATTTTTTACAACAATGCTTAGAAAAGCATTGTAGTGTTGTCGCTGAAGTTTCATCATATTTTTCTAAGGGAATTGATAGATTTTCCCCAACGATAAATTTTTTGCCAAATTTGAAGGCATTCCCACAAAAATATGACAAAATTGAGCGGTTGAATATTTGCATGATTTTTTACGTCCATGCTTAGAAAGGGATTGTAGGGTTGTCATTGAAGTTTCATCATATTTCTTCAAAGGAAAGGGTAAATTTTCCCCAACGATAAATTTTTAGCCAAATTGAATGCCCACGAAAATCTCCCAAAACCGAGCGGTTGAATTTTTACATATTTTTTACGGCCATGCTTAGAAAGGCATTGTAGGGTTGTCCCTGAAGTTTTATTAGATTTCTCTAAGGGACTGAACGGATTTTCTCCAATGATGAATTTTTTGTCAAATTTAAAGGCTTGCCCACGAAAAATATGACAAAACCGAGCGTTTGAATTTTTTTATGATTTTTGACAGTCATGTTTAGAATGGCGTTATCAAGTTGTCCCTAAAGTTTTATTACTTTTCTCAAAGGAAATGTGCAGATTTTTTCAAAACAAAGATATTGAGTGTAAATCCTAGCCAATGCAAAATGGTACCCAGAGCTTGAATTTTTACATGATTTTTTTGGGTAATTCTTAGAAACATGTTATCTTCTTATTCCCAAAGTTTTATAATTTTCTCCAATGATAAATTTTTAGTTAAATTTGAAGACATACCCACGAAAAATATGATAAAATCGAGCATTCAAATTTTTTACATGATTTTTAGCGGTCATGCTTAAAATGACATTGTAAGGTTGTCCCCAAAGTTTCATTAGTTTTCTCCAAGGGAATATGCAGATTTTTTTAAAACAAAGATATTCAGTGTAAAATCCCAGCAAATGGAAAATGGTACCCGAAACTTGAATTTTTGCACGGTTTCTTACAACAATGCTTAGGAACACGCTATCTTCTTGTTCCTAAAGTTTCATAATTTTTTTTCAACGATGAATTTTTAGTCAAATTTGAAGGCTACCCATGAAAAATATGACAAAAACAAGCAGTTGAATTTTTGAATAATTTTTGCGGCCAAGCTTAGAAAGGCATTGTAAGATTGTCCCTAAAGTTTCATTAATTTTCTCCAAGGGAAGGGGAATATTTTTTTAAAATGAAGATATTCAGTGTAGAATCCCAACAAATGGAAAATAGTACCAGAACTCAAATTTTTAAATAGTCTTTTGCGGTTATGCTTCGAAACACACTATCTTCTTGTTTCTAAAGTTTTATAATTTTTCTCCAACGATGAATTTTTAGTCAAATTTAAAGGCTATGCCCATTAAAAACATGACAAAACTAAGAGGTTGAATTTTTACATGATTTTTTGTGGCTATGCTTTGAAAGACTTTGTAAAGTTGTCCCCCAAGTTTCATTAGTTTGCTCCAAGGTTTTACCTACATATAGTATATCCACAAAATCCCTAATATGATAACGCCTATACAACTTTACAGGTATCATCAAGAGGTTTTGGATCACATTAAGAGCATATCAAATATCATCTGTGAAGTGTGTTAGGAATTACTACATCTATGTTAGTTTTATCTATACTTTATGAAAAAAATATTGACACAACTATCATCACAAGGAAATTACCCTTGACTTCTATAAATACCTACCCAACATTCAATATGCACAAGGTATGTTCATCTAATTGTAATACTTGAGTTTCACTATGTATTGTACTGACTTGAATGCCAAATGTCCTTGTAGGTGCATTATATTTCACCATATAATGTGAAAGACACCCGATTGGACCACAAATATCAAGACATCTCGTTCTTCTCCTCACTAGACTTGAGGAGATACTATTAAACTAGCGTACGTACATATATACATAGGTTCGGTAACTCCTATATCGATCATATCACTTATAAAAAAACCATACATTGGTAATAAAAAATCTTAAAAGGAAAGGAAAATTGTTATTAAAGTTATTTATCTATAACGTCTATTTGGTAAAACTAGCTGAAAATCTGCTAAAAACTCAAAACTGAAAAGCTAGCTAATTATATTAGAAATGTTTGATAAAGCTAAATATTACGGTAGCTAATAAAAGTAAAATGACATGTTTAATTATTTATCAAAACTTGTAAAATTTTATATACATGACTTGTAACTTTTTTTAAGATATTTTAACTAATTTCAAATTTAATGAAATAATATTTAAATACATATAAACATAAAAAATACAATTCAAATACCATAATTCATATAAGTATTCTTTATAAAAATCAGATTTACATGTCTTAAAGTTTTGATAAAAGAAATATATATATATATAACAATAATAAATAAAATGATGTAAATGTCAAATATATAATAATAATAATTCATGAAATTGTTACTTTATTAAAATTATATAAATATTTAATCTTTTAAAAATAAAATAAAGGGGGTATGTAGTAATATTAAAAATTATTAAAAATTATAAAAACAATAAAATAAAATAAAATATCAAATAATAATTAAAATTATAAAATACTATTTAAAATAGCATTTTGGAAAACTATATTACACCCTCAAAACACTTTTAATTTACATAAAATACAATTCAGAGAATCTTAAATACTTTACGGAAAAATAGAAACGTAGAGGGTAAAATCAACCGTAAAACACTATTTTGGCGCCTGATGATCATGATGGGAACACGACAAAAACTTGTTCTGTTGCTTACTCACATACACTCTGCTTCACATTTTGACACCTCTTTAGTTAGTTATCATTTTAATGTCTATTCCATCACTACATATCTTAAAATTCAGGAAACTATTGCACTTCAAATGATTTTAAATAAAAAAATATATACATAAAGAAAAACAAAACCTCATTAATATTAACCTCTCTCCGATGTACTGGTTCTTAATAATTCTCTAACCACAACCACGGTTTACTTCCTCGTAGTTACTGATTCACCAGACAGGTAATTAGAATGTATAGTCACTGTTATTTTCTTTTTTATATTATGTTCTTTGTTGCACACTCAATAAATTACAACGTTTTATGTTCTGTCTATGGCTTTCCTGAGATAGGGATACTCACGTAGTTTATTGTTCATTGATTTACATTCAAGAATATGCATGGATAGCCATCATTCTTCAGTAGTTTTGTTTTAATATACAAATTATATATCGGGAGTTGGTTACTAGAAATCTCGTGTATTACGTGAAGCTATTAAAGATTTTTTTTTTCTTGTTTTCAAATCTAATCTGTGTGAGGAAATCAAAGTGGTGAATTTCTTCATTAAACTCGGATACATAGGTACTCCTATTTTAAACACACACCCGTATACCAGATACACAATGAATATCAACGATAGTTTTTTTTTATATATAAAACGTTGTACCTCATTCCTGTATTAGTAATTGGTATCAATACTATCACAGCTTAGCTTACTAGGACATTAAGCCAATAAGGCAGCAAAGTAGAGTGCTAGGATGGAAAATTGTTGGGTAGAGATTCAATAAATTCAAAATGACATGGGTTCTGCAAAAGAATGCTTTGTCCTGAGCATGGACAGTGGGCAAAGGAAGAAATCGAATCTTCTTGTTGGAAAAGGCAAAGTTGCAAAGTTTTTTTTTTTAAAATATATCATTGGGATTTGGATTATACAATTCGGAATTCATGCATTTGGTACATGTTTTATCAGTTTTAAAATAAAGTAATTGATGTAATAAATGATAAAATATCAGAAAACTTTAGTCTATTTGTGTTTAAAATCAATATAAAAACGTTTTTTATATCAATTTTTAAAACAACCAGTATAATTAGTACTAAAGACAATACCAATTCTCAACAACTGCACCAAATCTAAATCTGTATCCTTGGCCATAAATTTCAATATTAAGTGCAAAATTAATGTATATCAAAAGATCTAAAATATCTGTTTTTTTACTTAGTTGAGTGTTTTCTTTTTATTGATTTGTGTCCACAAATCAGCAGAGCTAAATGGGCTGTGCTGCAATGGCTGTGGCAATTTAGGGGGGGTGCGTACTTTGCTTCATAAGAGAGGCAATTTTCCTTTTGGTGTGTGTTTTCTTTTTTTTTTGTAAGGATTTTATCGATATGCTAAAGGACCTGTAATTCCATTCCGTGAATTTGGATTAGGGTAAATTATATTTTAAGTTCTTATTTTTACTTGATGGTGACGTGATATAATTTAAGCACATTTTAAACAGTTTTTAGCCCGCTCTTCATTATTGTTTGAAATTTATTCAAAGTTAAACTCATGAAGTGATATAAGTTTAGTTCTCTTCTCTCTGTTTAACTAGTCTCACTCATAATTTCATAGTTTTCAATCCACTGTTAACGACAAAGAGTGCTAGAAAGTGTATATTACTTTTTTTTGGGTTGCGGTAAGTGTATTACTGTATTATTCATATCTGTCACTTAGCCACTGTTTACAGTTTTCTTTAGATCCAGTGGGCTACTATAACTCTTCTTTGGAAAATGGTTTGGTGAATAGCACAAACATGTACACTCTAAAGCTCTTGATTATTCAAAACTAGTGAAAACACCTTAAAGAAACCTGAAATATAATAGCAGCTTAGTTATTGGAGAGGGGTGTTTAAATTTGGATTTGTTACTCTTTTGTCTTGCTTAGTTTATTTTCTTCATACTTGGCTAGGTTGATGTGTTGCTGGTTTCATTTAATATTTTTTAACCTTTTTAATATTCTGTTGGTTAATTAACTAATTATTTCGTAAAAACTGACTTAACCTGCATGGGAATACTTAAGAACATTACATTTTACCTTAAACAAAAATATTTATTTTTTTGTTTCTCAATCTAGTTTTTTCACAGTTAATCATACTTAGTTCATTCCATTTTGTTTTACAACAGGCAAAACAATTTTATTTTGTTTGTAATAAGTTGATCAATGATTTGCATAATTAAAACTAAGCATCTAAACAAATAGATGAGGGTGCACAGGAGGCTAAGTTTATACCATTCTATAATCAATATTAGAACCTCAAATCTGATCTTAATTTTCCATTTTCAAATAAATAACTTTTCTAGTTTCAAATCTATAACAAGAATTTTTTTAATGATTTTTAATTCTCCCACGAGGGAAATGTCGAGTCTGAAAAGCACACACGCAAGTGTCTGTACACTTTTAAAAGGTTAAGAACTAATTAATAAAAAAGCAAAAATAAATAAATAATGACATCTGAAGATTTCACTAAATCAGCAATGTGCAGAGTTCTTCCTTTTCATATATGGTTGATTTATATGTAAGTTATCAGGGGACAAATATCCATACTTTGATTAACTAACATTGTTCAAATCAAATGCAGAGTTGTTGTTGAGAAGTACATAGAAAATGGCAAGTGAAATGGAGTCCAATGATGCTGAATATGTGGCACTAGGAGGAGAAAGTTCAGTCCCAAAGTTAGATAATCATAGGACTCAGAAAGTTTCAATTATACCCCTGATGTTCTTGATCTTCTATGAGGTCTCAGGAGGACCTTTTGGTGTGGAAGACACTGTGAGGGCAGCTGGTCCATTGTTGGCTCTCTTTGGTTTCTTGGTTTTTCCATTCATATGGAGTGTTCCAGAGGCACTCATAACTGCAGAAATGGGCACCATGTTCCCAGAGAATGGTGGCTATGTGGTTTGGGTTTCATCTGCATTGGGACCTTACTGGGGTTTCCAACTTGGTTGGATGAAATGGCTGAGTGGGGTCATTGACAATGCTTTGTATCCAGTTCTGTTTTTGGATTACCTCAAGTCAGCTATCCCAGCTTTGGAAGGTGGTTTTCCAAGGCTAATAGCAGTCTTAGTTTTAGTTTTGGTTCTCACTTACATGAACTTTAGGGGCTTAACTATAGTGGGTTGGGCTGCAATTTTGTTGGGAGTCTTTTCATTGCTTCCTTTCATGGTTATGGGAGTTATAGCAATTCCTAGAATAAAGCCAGCAAGGTGGCTTATTGTAGATTTGGACAAAGTGAATTGGGGTTTGTACTTGAACACACTCTTTTGGAATTTGAACTACTGGGACTCAATTAGTACCCTTGCAGGAGAGGTGGATAATCCTGGCAGAACACTCCCTAGAGCTCTTTTCTATGCTGTTTTGTTGGTGGTTTTTGGGTACTTTTTCCCTCTTCTGGTGGGAACTGGAGCCATACCGGTTAACCGTGAACTATGGTCTGATGGTTACTTCTCGGAAGTTGCTAGAGTGATTGGAGGAGTTTGGTTAAGGACATGGGTACAAGCAGCGTCTGCATTGTCAAATATGGGGATGTTTGTGGCTGAGATGAGTAGTGACTCCTTCCAACTTTTGGGGATGGCAGAAAGAGGCATGCTTCCCGAGTTCTTTGCTAAAAGGTCTCGTTATGGGACCCCTCTTGTCGGCATTTTGTTCTCTGCTTCTGGTGTGGTCTTGCTCTCATGGTTGAGCTTCCAAGAAATAGTTGCTGCTGAGAACTTCTTGTACTGTTTTGGGATGCTCATGGAGTTGGTAGCATTTGTCAAGTTAAGGATGAAGTTCCCATCTGCCTCGAGGCCTTATAAAGTGCCTGTTGGAAAAATGGGAGCAATATTGATGTGTGTGCCTCCAGCATTGCTAATATTTGTGGTTTTAGCTCTTGCTTCTTTCAAGGTCTTCATTTTAAGCATCTCAGCAGTGATCATAGGGCTTGTCTTGTGCCCTTGTTTGAAATATATGGAGCAGAAAAGATGGTTTAGATTCTCTGTTAATCCTGATCTTCCAGATCTTCATGCTATCTAGAACTAGTAGTTGTTGTACTTATCATAAAGCTTTGTGAGAAATGAATGCAAGCCTTTTTGTTTTTCACTGTGTCAAATATACAGTTTGTGCCTCAATTTCTCCTTGCTGTGGATCTCATGTCAAATTTTCATGTGTCAAATATAGAGTTTGTGACAACTAGTTCAAAGGGTATTTTCTCTCCGCCTACTTGTGTGCTTTCTCCTTTATGTTTTCACGAGTGTTTATATATATATATATATATATATATAACAATAAAGACACAAACAACTAAGATTTGTGGGCTTAGCACTGGAAATGGAAATGATGGATCCGATATGGGATTTGTGCTGTGTCTTTTTCTTTCCAAACACAACATTGTCATGTTGTCAAGGAAAAGAAAATGATTCAAATCTCTCTATTCCCTGGTTACAATTATAATCCATAGTTGTGGCCGGTGAGGCACATGCAAGACACACAACAAGATAATAACACTCCAACTGTTTCTAACTAGAAATGAATATATTAATAAGCATGTTGTCTGTTGTTTAAGCCCTTAATGAAAAATGCTACAACCTGTTGATGAGGACTAGGTCATTGAATATGCCGAAATTTCCACGTGGCAAACATCCAAACGGAAGGATCACAAACAATGCAATGAAGATGCCTTCACAACACAAGAACATGGCAGTTTGATAACAAAACGGACCTTACAATGCTTCTCGTAAAATGGCATAGCCGCTCTTGGGTTTTGTGTACCAAACAAACAAACAAGTGAACATAGAAAAAGATATAACCAGAACAAGGTTGTGAAAACAACACACACTGCTTGATCAAAAGAAGCAAACATGGGCAACCAGAAAGTGTCACCAATATCATCAACAACTACAAGCAGCCCAAAGAAAAACTCAACAACACTTCAGGACTTATTTGTGCAGGAGAATCCTCATCACTTCCTCATCCAGTCCTCTTCTCCTGCTTCAGGAAATGAAGAACTTCTCTCCACTATTTCTTACTGCACCTTTGTTTTCACCTTCACCGACCCTTCAGAATCACCTGCACAAAGAGACTCAAAAAGGCTCCAACTCTCGAGGCTTGTTTCCATATTGAAGTCCTCGAAGAAGCCAGTGCATGAGAAAGTTCTGGGGCCTCTAGTGACCATGATCACAGCCAATCTCTTCAGGCCACTCCCTCCACCTGCCAACCCTTCTTCCATCTCAGACTTGCCTGAAGAAGAAGACCCTATTTCCACATTCTCACCCCTATGGTCACATCTCCAAATAGTCTATGAGATACTTCTCAAGCTTGTTAACAGCACAGACCCAAAAATACTGAGAGAATACATAGGCCACCCTTTCCTCCGCAATCTTCTAACACTTCTCCAATCAGAAGATCCAAGGGAACGTGAGAGTTTGAAGAATGTGTACCACAAAATATACTCAAAGTTCATCCCAGACCGTTCCTTCATGAGGAAATCGATGACTGGTGTGTTGTTGAACTATGTGTTTGAGACAGAGAAGCATCCTGGGATTGGAGACTTGCTTGAGATATGGGGGACTATAATCAACGGCTTTACCGTGCCACTCAAGGAAGAGCACAAGTTGTTTCTCATGAGAGTGCTCATTCCTCTACACAAGACCAAAGGGATGCAAGTGTACCATAGACAACTTGCTTACTGTGTATCACAGTTTGTGCAGAAGGAGCCTATGCTAGGAGGGGTTGTTGTTAGAGGAATTTTGAGGTACTGGCCTGTCACAAACTGTCAAAAAGAGATCTTGCTAATTGGGGAGTTGGAAGATCTTGTGGAGAATTTAGACCCTGATCAGTATCGTAAGTTGGCCTTGCCCTTGTGTACCCAGATTACAAAATGCATTAACAGTTGGAATTCCCAGGTATGTCTCTTACTGATATGTCCATGATTTTCTCTACTGAATATGCTATATGCTTCATGCTTTGTGCTCTCTATTGAAGTGACTCCATAGATCTTCTAACATTAACATGATCTAGATATTAAGGATTAACTACTCAAACCCAAACTTATCAATACGTTACGGAAGAATCAAATAGATGAACTGTATGTTAATTACCTTATTTTAGGAAAAATAATTGCTAATTTAAAAAAAAAAACACGATTTAATAAGTGTTTGGTCCATCGAAATATTACAAGATTTAGCATTTGTCTGTAAGAAATGCTGTTAGTATTTAGTTTTTACATTTTTAAGCGTGAACAAAATCAGTCTCTATCATTAGCAAAAGTTTGTTAGTTGATGACATAGCAAATGGATTGTCATATCATCATAGCTATTTGTTGCTTCTAAATTTTCTGAAATTTGGATTTGATACACAATTTTTTTTTGTAATGGAACATTAATTTGGTTTAGGTAGCCGAGCGTGCACTCTATGTATGGAACAATGAGCAGTTCGTGAAAATGGCATTTATAGGAACGGTAGAAGTATTCAATGTTATTGTAGAAGGCATGGAAAAGAACTTGAAGTGGCATTGGAGCAAAAGTGTGAGGCAACTAACAGAGAGTGTGAAGGTAATGCTGGAAGAAATGGATCCAGATTTATATTCCAAGAGTCTCATGGACATGGAAGCTAAAGAATCAATGGCTCATCAAGAAGATATCAAGAGAAAAAAGAGATGGGAAAGAATAGAATCCGAAGCTGCCAAAAATCAGTTTCTCAATCCGCAACAACGTTATATACGTGTCTCTCACTGAATATTATCTGGCATTACCAACCTTTCTTAAATACAATAAAAATATTGCAATGTCATGATTGCCTAAAAGTTGCACAGTTGTTAACATCGACAGATATCAACACATCAAACCATAAATAAACAACTGTTGTTTCTGATATTCACTAAAAAACAATCAAAATATAAAGCAACAGAGAGACCAAATAACGACCAAATGAATAGTTACCGAGTTTGCATTAACATGAGCACATGCAAGGTTCAAAGAGTAAATGTTTACAAAAGATGTTTACATATCTGCTCCTCTTGTAGTACCAAACGAGTTCTTTTGCCACGAATGATTGTCACAAATTTACTGTCGTGGAAAATTATTCGATATCATGATAACTAACTAATAATGTAACATAACATAATAACAGTTTCGTAATCATATAATCCATTCTAGAATTATGTAAAGCATCTTTTGCTTTCAGCTTAACAATCGTTTTAACAACTCAATAGATTTTAGCTAAATATTGATTCAATCCGACCCTTTTAGGGTAGTTAATGGAGACCGCTTCCAACTCAACGAGGGAATATGAGAATTAGAGAAATTAGATAGAGAAAGAATTTAGAGAGAGATCTAAATCTTTTGTTATGATTTCACTTCTTGAATTATAATGTGAAGTATTGTTGTATTTATACAACAATTGAAGCTTGCTCTACAAGCTAGATACTAATACAAAGGACTAATACACTTAACCAGTTTATTTTGCTCCTATACTCCACTGCAACCTCATGCAGGGTGAATATCACCCACATGGAGCTTAGGCGTGAGTTGAAGAAACCTTGTAGGAGATAAAGGCTTAATGAAAGTGTTGGGATATGAATGACCTATAGTTATTTGTTGGCAACATTTTCCCTTACAAAGTGGAGGTCGATTTCTAAGTGTTTGGACCGGCATGTAAAACAAGATTGTGTGAGAGGGTGACAATACTCTGATTATCACAGAGAATCAAAGGAGTGGAGATGGGAACATCAAGCTCCTTAGGAGATATTGAAGCCACAGAATTTTAAGACTAGCCAGGGCCAAACTTTGATACTTATCCTTTGTAGAAGATCTTGCAACCATAGTTTATTTCTTGGACCACCAAGAAATCATGTTAGGGTTAACAAACAAGCAAGCACCAGAAGTGGGCTTGCAATCTACTAGGTTAAAGGCCCAATTTGCATCACAAAAGGCATGTAGGGAGAGAAGAGACTATAGAGAGATAGATCTCATATGAACACCCAAGGAAATTGAATCTTTGAGATGTCGTATGCATTTTACAGCAAACCAATGATCATTAAGAGGATTGACCATAAACTGATACACTTTATTCATAGAAAAATTAATTTTAGGTCTTGTGATGATGAGATATTGAAGAGCTCTCACCACAAAACTCTATAAAGACAAATCATGGAAATGAGGTGAGCCAGTAGTTGTGAGTTTGCAACTGCTTACTATAAGAGATAAAATTGGTTTAGCATCTGTTACGAATGATTTGTTGACCAAATCTCTAATATATTTAGATTGTGTAAGAAGAACCAGGCTATTAGAAGGATGTTTGACCTTGTTAGAACCAAGTCTGTTTTATAAAAGACTTTGGAGTTTTTGGATATTATTTAAAGACTATAAGATTTGTTAATAATACACATCAAGACATTTAATTAAATAAAGTTTGCCTACATATTATCTAACCTCTCAAATTGAGTATTTCAGGTTACAAGTTTGTGATGCATATGTTATAAAAGAAAAGGGGAGTCTATCACTTAAAGTTTGTCTTGAACAATGCAAAATATTTCTAAGACCGAGTCTGTGTGGGACTAAAATAATGTACATCCAAGTCTGTCGCAGGATAAGTTTGATTCAAGGCAATCTCTCAAGAAGAAAAATCTATCAAGTGTGCTTGTCCAGACTTTAAACTGCTGATTCATGCTCCTCATCAAATTTTCACTCCTTAGACTAAGCACCCACATCTCTTTAAGCTTTCAGACTTCAGACTCTTGGTACATGAAGACGTTTCTTTGATTTTGCATCAATCTACCCAAAGATATTCTAAAGTCTCCCAGAACAAGCTTCGATCAAAGATAAACTACTTGTATCACTAAATTGAACAAGAAGACAAACTCTCCAGAAAACCAATGCTCGTGTGGAGAAGAAACCGAGAAAGCTAAACTGTGCAAATCAAAAAGCTGACACAGTTCAGTGTTTGAGTCAGAATGCTTCAAAAGGTCAACCAAGCCTGATTGGCAAAGGTTCATGATAATGATCACCCAACAAAAGGACTTTTGCTCTGTAATACTCGAGGTACTCCATTTTAGTGCAACTTTTGAAGATCCTCGTTTCAAACCTTTGTGTTTTTTTTCAACTCTCAGAGTCGGCATGCTTCAAAAGGCTATCTCTTTTTCTCAATGAAATAGTAACGGCTATCTTCAATGGCCTATAAATATGAAGATATACAAACTCACCAATAACACACGCGAAAGCAACCAACTAAAAAGCACAAGTGATTGAATCAAAGCTTTCGTTTCAAAACAAAGACTTTTTTTGTATCTCGGCTTCTTGCAGATTTAGTCTTTGTTTTTCTTGTATACTAAGTTACCAAAACACAACACTCTCAAATCACAACCTGTGTCAAAGTCTGGTGTGTTTTCAGTCTTAGTTTCTTGATTGAAACATTATTGGCCTGAAGAGGCTTTTGAAAGAATACTTGGGTATTGAGCCAGGAGTGGTTTGTTGAAAGAATACTTGGGTTTAAGCCAGAAGTGGCTGGAGTCAAGAATACTGAAGCATGGGTTGTGTTGTGTTTATAAAAAGACGCTTTTACATAGTGAAAATCCTTTAAGTATGAAGGTACTAGGCGTAGCTTCTATGTTGGAAGTGAACCAGTATAAATTTGTTGTGCCTAATCTCTTTAGTCTGAATCTGTGTTAATCAAAGTCTACAACCCTTTTGTTTGAAAAAATTTTTATTCCGTAAGATAAAAAAGTCTCAGACTTATTCACCCCCTCTTCTAAGTCTGACTCTGAACCATCAGACCTCAACACCCAGAAAATAATCAAGAGGTCCAAAGTGTTTAAGGGAGAAAATTGGATGAAGCTTATTAACCAAATGTTGAACAAAGAGGTGTGAACTGCCCATTATTATAATATTATCAACATGCACCAAAGGGTAAGTTGTGTGAGGTTTGAAATTGTAGATGAATAAGGAAAGATCACACTTGCTCTCAAGAAAACCAAATTGAAGAAGAATGTCTCCGAGCTTCTCAAACTAGGCTCCCAAAGCCTATTTTAACCCTTAAATAGCCTTGTTTAGCTTTCATGCCAAGGACTTGTCACTATCTTTAAAATCTTGAGGTTGTGACATATAAACTTTTTTTGTAATAAGTTATTAATAAAGGCATTATTGACATCACATTGTTGCAATTTCCATTGGTTGGTTAGTTCAAGATGAAAGAATAACCTGTATAGTGATAGGTTTCATCACAGGTAAAATTAGTTCTTGATGAAACCCTTTAGCCACAAGTCTGGCTTTGTATCTATTTACAAAGCCTTTTGGATTTTCCTTGACTCTAAAAACCCACTTGCATCCAACGACATTTCTTTGAGGAAGAAGTAAACCAAGGACCGTGTATTATTTCTAGTTAGAGCATTGGATTCTTTCTACATAGTAGTGAGCCATTGAGAACTAGACAAGGCTTGGTTAATAGACTTAGGTTCCATATGAGTTAAAGCAATGGAATAGAGATGAAAACATTTGTCTATGTCAGACTTAGACTTAGGGGGGAATTGACGAAAGGTAGAAAATAATTAAAGGTAGAAAATGGCATCATTTGGACAGTTATAATGAAACGGACGTTGGGGGAAATTGACGAAAGGACGCACTGTAACACCCCTAATTTTGTTATTTCTTATTTAAAATAAAATTTCAAAGGAATTTGATTATAGTTCTTTAGAACTTTTTAATTGTTATATAATTTATAATTTTTTAGAATTATCTTATTTTTTTTATTTTTTTATTATTTTATTATTATTATTTATTTTTTTGAGAATAACAAAAATACCCTTAACCTTTCATCTAATAACCAAAATGTCATTACTGACATCATCACTTACATCATCGCTTACATCATGAATAGTAAAATAAATAATTAAATAATCTTAAATAGTAAAATTTTCTTCCTATAAATAGATGGCTCATTTACAACATTTCCACACCAAAAATTAGAGAGGGAATCTAGAGAGATAGTGCGTAAGAAATTAGTGGGGAGTAAATTCTTTTGGTAAAAAGAAGTTCTGCTGGAGGTGTAAGGTAATAACTTTCTTCTATATTCTTTTTATAATTTTAGTTTATTTTTTTTAGCACTCTTAAACCATTGATATACTAGTACTATTATGAATAAGTTACTATAGTAAAAATAATTTACCACTGTGTTATTTTTACTATTTACCATTACTATTCAAAATTTACTATTTACCGTTACTATTCAAAATTTACTATTCACTGTTATTGTTCATGATTTACCATTTACCACTACTATTCAAAAAGTTACTATTCACAATTTACTATTTACTATTACTATTCAAAAATTACTATTTACCGTTACTATCAATGACTTACCATTTACCGTTACTATTTATTATTACTATACATATTTACTATTTATCATTCTGATAGCAATCTTAATTTTCATCTTAAGCTTATACTGAAATAAGTTAGTATTAATATTTTGTTAGAACTTGGAGGCGCAGAGCGAATTCACTTTTGGTAGCAAATCAAGGTAAGAGGGGGTGAGATTAAGGATATAATATGAAAATACATAAGAATATTGGGAGGAGTCCCCTACTCCTTTTAAACATAACAATATTATTATTTTAAAATAATAACTTTTAACTTAAAATTTATAATAATTGTTATTAATAAATTAAGCATCTTGTGTAACTTAATATCTAAAATATTTAAGAACTTGAACTATTATGACCTATGCGGACTGGATTGAACCTATGCAAGGACTTGAACTATTACGAACTTGACTGAACCTATGCAAGGACTTGGACTATTTATGACCTATATGGACTGAACTAAACCTATGCAAGGACTGGACTATTTTGGATTTACATAGACCTGTGCGAGGAATTGACCATAGAACTTAAAACAAACTTTATTAATTTAAATAACCATTGAATTTTAAAATTATCATATTTATAACTGATGCTTAATTATTTGATTTGATTATGATTGTTAATATTTATTTATGTTTTATGATGTTTGATTATGATTGACAATGTTTGATTATGATTGATAATCTTGTATTGTGGAGTTTGAACATATAGCAAGCATGACGGAAAGCTAAAATTCAGTAAGAATTTACTTATCTCCTACTTCTTTATTTACTTATTCATATTTATTCAAATTACTTTTAAGAAATTTCTTAGATTTCAATAAAACTACATAAGTTTTTAGAAATCTCTTTTATATTTTAATATATATGTATATATCTTTACTAAAATTTAGATTTTTAGTTAGTTTATCAGAAAGAAAAAGAAAGAGAAATTATTTTATAAAAATAAATTTTTTTTAATATATATATACGTATTATTTAAATGTATAAAAATATTATACAAAATTTTCAAGTACTAAAGTTTTAAAGATTGATAATTCCAAATTTAAGTTTTTAGAAATTAATTTTGAATTGACAGGTTGTGAAATATATTTAAGGCTTTGAAACTCAAATTTATAAGGAGATTTGATTTGTGATTTGAAAAGGAACTGTACTAAAATTCTATGTGCGTATTTGAGAAGTTGAAAAAGTACAGTTTACTGGGGTGGCTATGTCGCGATTCGTAGGCCCTGATAATATAATTGAGTTTCTAAAAGCCTTAACCAACTAAATACGCGAGTAGTTCATGCATCATGAATCATTGAAGAGAAACAAAATGATATTGTCTGGGGACGGATTATAGAAACCGAGGATACATTAGAGGAGGCTTAATTGTGAGCCTTGGGATGAGATGGTGTGAAAGGGTGCTTCAAGGGACCTGGGGTAGTTCCCTAGTGTCGGGTACTTTCACAATAAAAACCTTTTCAATCTGACTAGTCTCTAAGTGTTTCCATGCCAGTTGAGCTGTTCATGTTATTATTATCCGGAATTATGGAACAGTGTAAACTCCTGGTTGGCCCAGTGCAAATTAAAATTTAAGGGGCCCACATATAGATAAGTTATGATGAAGATATAGCATATCATTCATACATTCATAAATTGATTGTGCTTGTGATTGTGATTGATATTATTATACTAGTTTGTGAAAACCCTTTATTGCTTATGTCCCATTTGGGAATATTATATTCTGTTTCTCACTCCTTTCTCTATGTTTTTGTTTCATATGTTTTTAAATTAATGGTTCGTACAGAGGGAAGGATCGAAGAACATTGACAGTATATATAGCACGTTCTAGAAAGGGAGCTCGGTATGAATACCGTGGTCCAATGAATAAATAATGTCACTAGGCAACTGCTCTTGGGCCATGGAGTTTCCTCTCTTTCTTATAATGTTTAATGTTTATTTTCTTCGGATGAATGTATAAATACTTTATAAAGTTTTAATAATATTGAGGTATTTCAGAAATAATGTATATAATTTATTCCGATAGTTTCTTTTTAACAAACATATCTTTAGTAAAAAAAAATTATTACGAATTTTTCTAGAATTTATTAAGGTGTAACAGAGGGTGTTACACGCACTTGGCACATTTTAAACCACTTAGGGGACCAAAGTAAACAAAAAAATAATTAAAGGACCAAATTAACATTTTTTAAAAAGATAAAGGACCAAAAGATATATTTAGCCTACTTTTTACTGCTAACAGACATAATAACCTCTATAAGGTATACTTGAATGAACTAAATGATCAAAATGTAAAATGTCTATTTTTAAACTCTGAGGAAAGATGAATTTGGCACAAAAAGCTTGGACATGTAAGTCTGAAACTTATCTCAAAGCTTCACAGAAAGGATCCAATCAAAGGATTGCCAAAAATTTCCTTTAACAGTACCCTTCCATGTGAAGCATGACAAAGTGGAAAACAACACAAAACCTCTTTTCAAAACAAAGATGTTATTTCTATATCCAGACCTCCAAAATTATTGCATTTAGATCTGTTTGGTCCCTCTCAAGTACAAAGTCTGGCAGAAAAGAAATATGGATTTGTTATCATTGATGACTACATCAGATTAACATAGGTATACTTTCTAGCCCACAAGGATGAGTCTGTGAAAGTATTTAAAATCTTTTGCAAGAAAGTTTAGAATGAGAAAGGATACTGTATTGGTATAATAAAAAGTGATCATGACAGAGAATTTGAAAATGAAATCTTTGAAAGTTTCTGCAATGAGTTTGGAATAACTCATAGTTTTTCCTCACCAAGAACTCCACAACAAAATGGGGTTGTGGAAAGGAAAAACAGGTCTCTGTAAGAAATGGCAAGAACCATGCTTTGTGAAAATAACCTTCCAAAATCTTTCTGGGCGGAATTTGTGAATACTTCTTGTTATATTAAAAACAGAATTTTTATTAGGCCAATACTGAATAAGACTCCCTATGAATTGTGGAAAGGTAGAAAACCCAACATCTTATATTTTCATCCTTTCGGATGCACCTATTGCATTCTGAATACCAAGGATTATCTTAGAAAATTTGATTCAAAATATGACAAAGGTATATTCATGGGATACTCTACCACATCAAAATATTATAAAGTATTAAATACTTGAACTCAAACCATAGAAGAATCTATGCATGTAA
This sequence comes from Clitoria ternatea, assembly GCA_037962975.1. NCBI lineage: Eukaryota > Viridiplantae > Streptophyta > Magnoliopsida > Fabales > Fabaceae > Clitoria > Clitoria ternatea. The sequence continues at coordinate 114,092,028 of CM075674.1, read as the reverse complement.
GATTTGATGACCTTCAAAAGACTGACAAGAAACTGACAGATCTAGATACTGATGATGCAGGAATACAACAAGAAGAAGAATAATCAACAGACCAATCAACTAAAATGGCCAACCAAAGTCAACAAATTCCGAAAAGACTGAACAAGATCAATTGTCTGAACCTGAAAAACCAAAAGATTGGAAGTTCAAAGTTTATCATCCTTTAGACCTTATCATAGGAGATCAAGCTACTGGAGTAAGAACTAGATCCAGTCTTCACAATCAATCAACAATTGCTCTTATCTCAGAAGTAAAGCCAAAGAATATTCAGGATGCACTAAAGGATACAGATTGGATTCTTGCCATGCAAGAGAAACTAAACCAATTCGAAAGAAGCAAAGTATGGACACTTGTTCCCATAACTAAAGATAAAGGTATAATTGGTACTAAATGGGTATTTAGAAACAAGTTAGATGAAAATTGAAAGGTGATTCGAAACAAAGCAAGATTGGATGCTCAAGGATATAATCAACAAGGTATAGATTTCACTGAAACCTTTGCTTTTGTAGCCAGACTTGAGGCAATCAGGATACTTCTTACATTTACAGCCTTTAAAGACATTACATTATATCAGATGGATGTAAAGAATGCTTTTCTAAACAGTTTTATTAAAGAAGTTTATGTAAAATAGCCTCCTGGTTTTAAAGATGTGTCTCTTCCCAATCATGTTTTTAAATTAAGCAAAGCACTGTATGATCTGAAACAGGCTCCCAGAGCATGGTACGACATACTTAGTACATTTCTTATTTCAAAAGGCTTTACAAGAGGTCAAGTTGACACAACTCTTTTCAGAAAAAGCTCTAAGAAACACTTTATTATTATACAGATTTATGTGGATGATATTATTTTTGGTGCTACTGATGATAGTCTGTGTAAAGATTTTTCAAATATGATGCAAGCAGAGTTTGAAATAAGTATGATGGGTGAACTTAAATTTTTCTTAAGCTTGCTAATTCAACAGACTACTGATGGAATTTATATTCATCAACAAAAGTACACTAAGGAACTACTTAAAAAGTTTAAAATGGTTGATGCTAAAGCCATGAGTACTCTTATGCATCCCAATTGTACTATTAATAAAGATGAGTCTGGCACATCGGTGGATGAAACCTCATATCAAGGAATGATTAGTTCACTCTTGTATCTTACATCCAGTATACCTGACTTAATGTTTAGTGTTTGCGTAGATATCAATCAGATCCTAAGGAATCACACTTGTCTACGGTGAATAGGATTTTAAGATATCTTGTTGGAACAACTAATCTTGGGTTGTTCTACAAACGAATAGATTCTTTCTCTCTTTCTGGATTTTGTGATGCAGACTTTGTTGGAGATAGAGTTGATAGAAAAAGTACCAGTGGTGGATGTCACTTCCTGGGAAGCAACTTAGTTTCTTGGAGTAGTAAAAAGTAAAATTCCATTGCATTATCAACTGCTGAAGCAGAATATATGTTGACTGCTAGTTGCTGCTCTCAACTTTTTTGGATCAAATATCAACTTGAAGATTATTCAATTAAAGTAGAAATACCAGTCTTCTACGATAATACTAGTGCAATAAACCTCTCCAAGAATCCTATTCAACACTCCAAATCAAATCATATTGAAGTAAAATATCACTTCATTCGTGACTATGTCCAAAAAGGAACCTCGGATCTAAAATTCGTGGACACGGACCATCAATGGGTAGACATCTTCACTAAGCCTCTGACAGAGGCCAGGTTTAATTTTATTAAGCATAATTTAAATTTAAAATTATTGCCTAAATAGTCTGCTTCATGTATCAGTCTGATATACCTTGCCTTGTTTTACTTTGCACTCTGAGAGACTTGCTATATTAAATAATTTTCAGTTTCTACTTTTTAAAACGTGGCAGCAGTTATCACATTTTAGTATAACCACTCTCTGAATGTATTTTTTTTCTCTCTCTCTCTCCCTCTCTCTCTTTCGTTGCAAATTATTTTTTTTAAAAATGTCCCCTCACTTTCACACTTTCCCACCGTTTTTCGTCATACCTTTCTCTTCCCTCTTTAACTTCTCTTTCGAAAAACTTCTTCTCTCTTTTAAAAATCCTCTTCTCCTCTCCCGTAAGAAATGGCATTCAAGGCATCAGACATTGTTGAGTCCTCGGTGTTCAACCTCAGACAACACAAACTAGAAGGATGCGATATCTCTGAAGAGCTCAACGGCATTGGATGGATGAAGTTCTATCTCGACCAAACTCCTTATTCTCCATCAGTGGTTCTCAGCTTTTGGAATTCAGTTTCGGTGGACAAGTCCAAGTTTCTCATTCTTGGTTCTCTTCACGGAAAGTCCATAGAAATCTCTACGGACCTCATCACTACTGTTACTGGATGTCCCAATAAGGGGGGTGTACGATGAGCTCTTTGAGTTCAATGTGGTCTCTTCGCTGGAGATAAATGAAATGTTGTATCAAAATCAACATCCGGTAAAGTTCGCATCAGGGTCTCTCCTCCCAAGGGCCAAAATGTTGCACCTTGTGATGAAATAAATCTTTTTCTCTAGAAAAAGTGCAAAAGATACTATCAGCAAACTTGATCATTTTTGCATGTATCACATGCTCAACAAAGAGAAGGTTAGCTTACCTAACATCATCATGACGTATTTGATCTCATCCATAGGGAAGAAGCAGAACAAGATTCCTTATCCTGTCGTCCTCATGAAAGTCTTTGCACTTGAGACTGTGCAACCCCCTTCAGTATCGAATTTGGTTACCTGCTTTCTCCTATGCATCTACTTCACCTCCAAGTACTGCTTTGACCCTCCCAAAGAAGAAGAAAATGTTTGTACCCTCGTAGAAAAGAAAGTCTGCTCTATCCCGCACTCCAAGTACTCATTCCACTAAGAAGCTTAGAAAATTGGTTCTTGAAGAGTCTGATGCCCCCTCAGACAACCCAGACTCACCACCTACTCAGGCACCCTCCTCTCAGATTGCAATTCCTACATCACCTAAGGATTCTCCAGACCCTGATGATCATCTTCTCATTGGAAAACTACAACAACGTTCTAACAAGAAGTCTGGTCCTGGTAAACGAATCAAGGTTTCTATAGCCAAAGCCCTACAGACTCAAATACCTCTATTTTGACCATCTTTTAAGTCTCATTTGAAGCCATTTTCTGATTATGAATTGTCTTCACTACGTTGAATTTGGACGTCTCTGTATCAAAATGGGATTCTTCAGCCTGGAATTCCAAGTTCATCGAGCTTCATAATGACTATCAGGGAGTCATGGCTAAAAATCATAACACCTTACAAGAATATGGTGGGTATCCGGCATACAATCATTACTTGCGCTTCATTCATGGCTATCTAAGATATCATCCACTTTTTGAAGTCTGCAACTGGGAACACCTTGACTGACTCAACAAGTTCTATGTCATTGTTGCTCTTTATCGAAGCGACATAAGTGCCTTCAAAGAATCACTCAATCGGAAGAGGTCTCCTTCTCCTGAGACATCCTCCAAATGGCTAAGGTCTGAATCCCTGTCTTCCCTAGACTCTGCTCCCTTCTCTCCTCCACCCATTCCTCTTGCCATTTTGCCTCCACCTTTGTCTCGCATACCCTCTTCCTTAGCATTGTTCCTTGTCCTCCCATCTCCAATGTTATCCATAAGTCTCTCCTTCCCCCTCTTCTTAAACATTATCCCACATTACCCAAATATTTTGATTAGAAATTAGTGCTTGACACCTTTGACCCTGGCTATTATAGTCCTCAGAATTAAGCCATTATGAACCATCCTTCTTTTGATCCGTACCGGCTTCACATTCAACCGTTTGCTCCCAAACGTTATCCTTCTCTTCCCATTGAAAGGCTCATTGGGTTCCCAGACTTGTTCTCGAATGATGACCTAGGGATTTTCATGTGCTTCACGCTAAACAGGCCTCTATCACTCGTGATCTTAAGCATGGCTTCATTACTCTTGATGATGTCTCCATCAAGAACTGCCCAGTCGCCACCCCTTGAAAGAAGATTTTGTTTGAGGTTCTCCGTCCCCCTCCGCCAGCAAAATGGATTTCTTAGAGCCGACTCAAGAAACCCATGCCTCCCAAACCTAAGCCTCTCTACAAGGGTCCGTTCAGCCCAAGCGCCTCCCTGAAGCGACACTCAAGAGTCTCTGGACCGCGCCTAAACCAACTGAAGCTCACACTGATGCATTATGGTGCCATTATCTTTGGACACTACAGGAAGAACCTTCCTGCTCGTTTTCTTCTTCATCCTATAATCTTATTTTTCTTTATCACCCCTCTTTGATCACTTTTACTTCTCCATATATCTTTGTGTTTCAAACTCGTTTCTTTATAGTTGTTTCCTCTGTTGGTTTCCCTCTTTTCATTTCAAGTATTCCTCGTGATTTGCTTTTCTAGTCTCGCTGATGGTCACTCTTTTTGTTGATTACAAAAGGGGGAGTTGTATAGAAGTCTTTTCTTTTGAGGATCAATGTAATGACATGAAATGATACATATTGTATGCACTATTTTGATCAATGAAAAATCAGTTTATCCAGATTCAAATCCTATCCTATCAATTTATCATCTCAATGTTGATTCTGTGATATTCTGATCTTAGACTTCATCCACAAAAAGACTTTATGTTTGTTCTTAACAAATAGGGGGAGATTGTTAAGAAAAAGTCTGGTCAAAAATATAAGTTTTAAGTCATGTTGGACCAAACCCCAGACTTTATAATCCCTAAATATGTTTATACCATTCATCAAGTATTTTTGTTAAAAGAATAAAAGTCTGAACTGCTCATAACGTTTTCTTTTAAGTGTAAAAGTATTTCCAAGATATGAAGATCAAGTTATAAAAACAAAAGGGGACCGTATGTTCCAAAAGTCTGGTAAAACAACAAAAGTCTAATAGAAGCATCTTGAATAAAGAACTTCGTCAACGTTTGAAAAATCTATTTTGGTGATGCTTCGAAAAAAATGACCATACAATATTTGCATGCCTATCATCAAAGAGCAAAAAGAACAAGATCAACACGAGCAACAGATGTCAGCGTACCTACGTCTGCGAACTCTGATCACAAGTCAGAAAACTCATCAGGACATCTTTGAAAGCAACTTCTCGCTTAATCAAGCATAAGTTCAGGAAAGGTTTTGTGCATGGAAATGCATGAGAAACTATTCTTGTAAAAATATTGAAATATGACTCAAACCTCTCTTAAGCCAGAAATCAACTCAAGGTCTGATCTCAAGAAGCCTATGGCAAAACACCTTCAAAGGATTTCCAACGTCTATATTTTCACTCAAGAAGCAGTAACGGTTATATCTTTTAAGTCACTATAAATACCAAGAAAGTTTAAACATTCAGGAGACAGAGATTGAAACATTTGAGAAGAAAGCCCATCAAGTCATTATTCGATCTTAGTTCAATCTCTTGTAAAAAGACAAAGACCCTCACTACTCTCTAGCTCTACTCCTAGCAGACTTAGGTCTAGTGTCAAAGATACGTAGTGTTCGATCTCAAAATTTTCCTATCATTCTTGTACACTAAGTTCCTAGAACATTTTCATTCTTACTGTTTGTATAAGTATAGTGAATTACTTGGACTAGTTTATGTATTGGGAAACATTTTAGCCTGAAGAGGCTTTCGAAAGAATACTTGGGTTGAGCCAGGAGTGCCTTGTTGAAAGAACACTTAGGTTGAGCCAGGAGTGGCTTGTTGAAAGAATACTTGGGTTGAGTCAGGAGTGGCTTGTTGAAAGAATACTTAGGTTGAGCCAGAAGTGGCTTGTTGAAAGAATACTTGGAGCACGAGTCTGGTGCTGATATTATAAAAGAGATTTTACAATAGTGGAAATCCTTCAAGTTGGAAGGGACTGGACGTAGCTTCTATGTTGGAAGTGAACCAGTATAAACTTTGTGTGTTTATTCTATCCGTCTTTTTATCATTTTGATTACTTATATTTGTTCTTGGTTCGAAATTTACTCAAAAAGAATCTGAGACTTATTCAAACCTCCCTCTTCTAAGTCTGACTTCGAACATAAACACTTATAACCTTTATAGGAGTAAAAATAGCCAAGAAAAAGGTATTCATATGGTCTAAATTGAAGTTTATGCTTGTTGTAAGGGCATAAGAAGGGGAAACAATCACAACCAAATATGCAAAAGAAGGACAAATCAAGTTCTTATTTGAAAGAATTGTGTAAGGAGTTGCAAAATTCAATGAGGAAGTGGGAGGGTTATTTCTAAGGTAAATTGCTGCCAAGAAAGCATAATCCTAGAACTTAATGGGAACTTTGTTGTGTATTGGGAGTGTAAGACCAATGTCAACTTTATGGCGGTATTTTCTTTCAGTGAGTCCAATTGGTGATGAGTGTGTAGGAAAATGAGGTGATGAATAACACCATGGTCCTTTAAGAATTTAGTGAAAGGACGGAATTCACCTTCCCAATTAGTTTGAAGGGATTTTATGATGGAACCAAATTGATTTTCAACTAATTTTTTAAACTACTGAAAAATAGTAAATGCCTTAAATTTTGTTTTGAGAAGATAGATCCAAGTAAAATGCAAAAAAGCATCCACAACGGTAAATATCCCTTGGAAAAAAGTTGAGGAGTTGGTCATTCACTAACAATCGGTTCTAGCAGTGTGTAAGTGTGTATGGATTATAGAGGAATGAGATGATAATCTGTGAGATTTACCAATACAACAAAGGAACAAAATGCTGAAGAATTCTTATTATGTATGGGAATATGACCAAGTTTTGAGTACATGAGTCAAAGCATACAGATATGAATATGAATGGCCTAACCTATAATACCAAGTAGCTAAAAAGACATTGGACACAAGTTGATAAGGCAAAGGAAGAGGTAGGTTGCAGTGTTATTGAGGTGATAAAAGACTGAGCAAGTTGAAGACCAGGGAGGGAGTAGAGTCCACCTGATCTAACTCTGCCAAAGAAAAGAGGTTCACTCGAAACCTAAGACTTAATCACGTAGATGTTAAGGTGAAACTAAAACAAGACAGAGTTATCCTTAGAAAATTTTCTTTAACAAATTTTTGGCAATGGTGGGTATTAACATGTTATTGAGATTAAAAACAAAATATGAATTGAGATGGGAAAGGAAAAAGGAGGAACTAGTAGAAGAAATTGGCAAACCTTATCTGTTGCCAATGACTACATGATTTGAACCTTCAAATGAAGCCAATTGATGAAAATTCTAAGAGTTATTTATTGTTACATAAACTAAAGCTCTAAAGTTATGATGCCACTGTTGAGACCAAGCACCAAAATTTATGGTGTAAGCCTATGAGGAGGAAGTCGTGTAGAAATGTGAAGTGGTGTACTTATATTGAAGACAAACCTACTAGTGCCTTGTAAAGGTTGAGGTTGAAAAAACCAAGAGGACCTAGGGATCCTTACCAATTATTAGAGCTATAATTCTTATTAGATTTATAATTCGAGTTGAACCGACAAAAAACACACAAATGCATTATGACCAAACTTGGAAAAGACTTGGCATTTAATAGAGACACGATCATAACCTCTATATCAATAGCCATAGGCCAAGATCGAAATTAAATTAGGGATGAAACTTTTAGAATTAGGGTTCTATGGATTAAAAGTATAAGGCTCGGAGATAAAATCCGAATGTTGTGTGACATTAATGAAGACCTCTTGGAAATCCTTCTTGTAACCTTCCAATCATGATTCATAGGCGAGAAGTCCTTTTACTTTATCGATTGAAAATAGATTGAGGCAACTATTGATCAAGGTAACGACAAATTCGAAGCCGCATGATAATCCCTGAAGAACCACATCATGTTCCTGTGGAGAGACATTGTCACTAATGACAAAGAGAGAGAGCCAACGATGGCTTTGATTCTCAACCAATATTTAGAAATTGTTCACTCTTCAAAAGAAGTTGTACGAAGCTCAGTTCGTCGTCGGTGCCTCTTGACTCAAGTGAGAGAATGAAAATGAGAATGGATTTTATGTCACTACTCCTAGGAGTGCATGCAACCGATCACACAAGAGAGGATTGGTGTAGAAATTAAGGATTGAAGCCATGACATGAGCAACTAATCTTATTGCTCCCAAATCATATATGCATTGTTGATGCAATTATTCTATCGATCTACCTCAGATGCAAATCAGAAGGGAATTGTTGGATTCACCAAGAACTCATGAAGACGATGACCTTTTGTAGTAAGCTCGATTCCACAACAAATAATTATTGTCCGTAAGCCTTTTTGTGATTACATGAGAGAATGCGATTGGTTCATCAATGGAGATTCATATGGTGGATACAAATGAGATGTTGAGCAAAGTTGTTGGAAGGAGGCGGGGGAAGAGGTGAAGGATTTGAGGCCATGAGTTGGATCCAAACCAAAGTTCATGATGCCATGAGAGAATATGAAATCAAGAAAATTAGAGAGTGAACTGAATCAGTTATGATTTCACTTTCTAAATTATAATGTGAAGGCCTGAAACTTGCTCTACAAGCTAGATACTAATACAAAGAACTAATACACTTAGTCAATTTATTCTACTCCTATAGTCAAATTTGGGTCTTATAATGAATATATTTGTTAAAATACAAAATACATTTGAATTAGATGGAATGATGATATAAATTAGTCTAGGTCTTACGATGGAAGAAGGGAATGAGAGAAATCATAGATTCAACTTCCTCTGTCACCAAAGATTAATAAACCAACAACCAACTTTTACCTATTTTTTAAGATTTATTAAATCAACTCCTCCAATAGCAATCTTTTCGATTGCCCACACTAATAATCAAACAAAATTATACTTCATCCAATTTTAAAAATAAACAAGTTTTAATAAAAAAATTTAACCACTGTCAGTATTTATTATATTATAATTATAATTAGCAAACAATTGTGTATAATCACTAATTCACTGCATTGTCCCCACTCGGACCCAGAAGAAAGAGAGGAAGTACGGCCCACAAATTTCCCTAGGCTGGGTGAATGAAGTATACATAAGATTAAATATTTATTATCTCAATCAAAATTCAAATGATGTGCTGCTTAAGGCAACACAGTTGAAATCGGTTTTCAAATTACAAATTACAAACAATTTAACTAAATAACGCTGGGAACTACAAGTCAGATAATATCTCCCCCCGCCCTTTTTTTCCTCCTCTCCCTCTCCTCTCTCTCTGGTGGTACAAAACTGTGTAACCAAGAACACAACCTATCAACTAAAAAGAAAAACTAAAAATACTGGAAAACTGTGACGACGAACACAAGGGTCGAATAAAACTCCTAGCCTTTAATTAAGGCTTTACTATAAAAGACAGCAAAGAATCAAGCATTTCCAAAGGTTGAAAGTCATTCTCCCCTGTACATCTCTCATGGGAAACTCCATCAAATGATATCATGGAGGCTTGAAAAACTGCCTGTAATCATCAAGCTCAAACGAATTGTAGAAGTACTGATACCCCATCCAAAAACTTGGGACCTCTGCTTAATATGAACCCTGACTCCAATACAGCTTGACAACACACAAAATGACCAACAAGGTCAACGCAGATAGAAAGCTCGCAATTAAACTATACTTGATATTTTGAAAGCTTTTCTTTTACTGGAGGCTCCAAGGCAGACATACACTGATCCCATGCTCCATTGCGCAGCATCTATAGCATAAACATCGGACTCAGGCTCATTTTCATGACAAAATAATTACAGCAACAATTTAAAACAGATAATTCCCACAGCAGATGTGTGCTCAACAGAGAAGCAACACTAACCTGTTTATACCCATGCAAGACCTGGCAGACTTCATTGTGTAAATCTTCACTCCTTATTTCCTATATAGACAAACAAAATGTTATTTTGCAAAAACTTAAAGCACATTTTAACTTCTCAAGAATAAGATGAAGACAATGATCACAAAACATACATGCCAACTTGCAATAGCCTTGCACATGTAAACAAGTGAACTTAGAGCTCCAGAAGGATTAGCTTTGACCTGAAAACAGATGTAAAACAACCAATTTCTTGAGAAGGCTACGTGTAAAAAAAGTTTTGTTGTGATAGTAGGAGCCTACCATAGCACATAGACCTCTAAAAGCATCCTCTTTCTCAACATCATCACGTATCCTACCAAAAATCATACAAGAGAAATCAATAGATAAGATAACCTGTGGAATGAAACAGTAATGGCCAATTTGCAAAAGTGAATATGTAGAGATGTTGGTTTACTCTCTTCTATACGTTACTATGCTTGAATTCCAAATATTTATATAAACTTCTACAGGCATTATCTGATGTTTTTCTGTGATCAAATATCATTTATGGTCTCAGGGAGATCCCAACAAATAAATCTAAAGTGTAACTGTTCATATTGGACATTAAATGGGATTCTGAATGTATGAATTTGACAGTACAGGTTACCCCATCCTCCTGAATGATGTTACAGAGTATATTGCATTGTTTTGTGAAAGCTTGTTGAACATGACCAAAATGCAAGTATCAGGGAAATGCAAGCAAACCCAACCATATTATTATTGCTTCTAAAAGGCAACATCATTATGCATCTCAACTTTTTAGGAAATCCATGTTCTACCTCAGCTGACACCTTTGAAAATGAATTGATCACTCCCAAAAGGAACAGCACAATTTGTCAACTTATGCTGAAGACATTTTGCTTTCAATCTCCAACCCCTCTTTAACACATGCAGTAAATAAAACAGGAGCCAAAACCATTTAAGATGAAAGGGCGAAACAAGAAATGAGTCACAAATTTACAAAATTTATCACGCACAAAAAACTGCCAAAGCATCTTTGAATTGCCACATTTTCTTACATTTCAGTGACTGAATAAAACAGAAGACATTTGTTAGGTGATCAACGGTGCAAGTCAATACTAAAGAAAGCATATATGTGGTACAATGGCTTACATTGACAAAGCAGAGCACCATGTTTGCATGAAATGCTCCATATGGGGTGATACAAGTTCTGGACAGACCCATGCAAGCCTCCCCAGTGTGATTGCACTATTTTCTATGAGTGACTTGTTGAGTCCCTATACACAACAACACAATCAGCAACTAAATATGACCAAAATTATAATTGAGTGTGATATGAAAATAACCTCTGCATGCTGGAGAATTGGGACCAGGCATGAAATTACAGTTAAAACAATTGGAGAAATTTCTTGACGAACCTGAAATTCAAAAATTGTAATTAACAATGACAGTCTTGTATAAGAATTAATAAAATGTTACTTGGAATAGTTAATAATGTCAGAAGCTATTGACACTTGTTGAAATTCCCACATTGATTAGAGATATGACCAATCAATAGGATATAAAGTGAGTGTAATCCACATCCTATGAACTAACTTTTAGGAGTGAGTTAAGCTCAATATTCAAGATCTTAGATGGTATCAAAGTCTATCCTATATCTATTATTGGATCACTTGTTAGTGGGTGTACTAAAAGTCTTATGTCATTGGGTCACCCGTATTTATCCATGTTCTAGATGTTCATTCTTAGACATGAGGGGTATGTTCAAAGTTTCATTAATTAGAAATATGATCAATTAATAGTATATAAGGGGAGGGTAATCATCATCCTATGAGCTAACTTTTAGGGTTGAATTACGTCTAATATACAAAATTTAATATAACAACAGAATATCAAAAAACATAGTTGTTAGTAGCTTAAGATTCACGATTCGAACCCTACAATTTGATTAGTATGTGTATCATGTGATGAATCTTATGAGATTGAAATTTACAATACATGAAGGAATCTGTGATTTTATATCACCGATAGAAATCACACAATTCACCGATTCTTTACTTTTCAATTTTTACTGTTTTTACCATTTCTTATAAAAAAAAAACTAAAAATATTTAATAAGCTTAAATGGATAAATAAAAAAGGAACTTAAGCACTATTATACACTATACTTTGATTATTCAAATGCTCAATTCTTATTCTCTGACGGTTTGATATGTGTCTTTATGTTACAATCATCTTAAATTTATGTTCTTTTCAGTTTTGATCAAGATTTTTTGCTTTTGTATGACTTTGTTTTCTATGCATGTTATCTTTTATTAATCGTGAGTCCTACAATACACAATACAGTTTGATTCATGATTGGGAATATAGGTCTTCCGATGCACAATTGAATCCCGATTTGATAACTCAGGAGCTATATTTCAACTCAGGAGTTGATGATATTATGATGGGAAATATGCGTTTCAATATTTAATGAGGAAGGAAGGTATCAAACAAAATAATTAACGAGTCACAACACTCCACCAACGAACCAGAACCAATATATATATGATTAGCATATCTACAAAATTATCTGTCAAGAACCTACTCCAAATATCTCAACAATCTAATAGACAGATTTGATAAATAAAATGCCAGTATACTACAGAAACTAAAAAATCATATGGATAGGAATTTCAAAAGGTAAAGAAACTAGTTCAGAAGTGGTACAGATTCAAAGAAACATCAAAATAGTATTGATAAAGGGCAGGTTAAAGCAAGTTTATACTCCATAACTAAAGATTCATGGTAACTATCTTGAACAATGTCAGAGAGATATCTTTGAAAAACAAAAACTTTGTTGGAGTTGGAGATATACTCCACATGCAGTAGTTGTCGGTATAGTTACCACAAGAACTGTACCCAAGAGCTATTGATGCAATTCCTAGAGCCGTTGTTAGCATACTTATCAAAATCATAAAAACTGTACAGTTGTATGTATCCCATCTCGATTTTCCCAATAAAAAATTCTAATAGCATCTAGATCATGAGAACCTACCTGAACAGCACAGCAGTCAGTACACAAACAAAAAGATAACTACTAAAGTTTCTGTTATGCATGCTTGAATGAAGATGAGCTCAATAAAAGGTCCGAGATGATTTAAATTGATTGAGATGAACATTGACACTTGAAGGTTTTCAACTTAAAAAAAATTAAATAATTAAGAACCCCTTTTCAGATAGGAAATTGATTCGTTTCAGCTTCTCTACCACATCATTATACTTTATGCTTAGTACATGCATGGCTAACATTTCACTTCTACAGAACTCGTTTTTGTCAAACACAGCTATCAGAACTGAAATTGTCCTTATTCTTAATTGTGACAGTGACAGTTTAGAACTATACTATGCAAACTAATATCCATCAATGCCAATTAAATTCTAGTTTCCATACATTTCTATTGTTTTAACTTTAATCAGAGTGCAGCATTTAACAGTTACATACCTTAACAGCTAATTCTCCAATTGCCCAGCATGCATTATTTGCAACTGAAATAGCTTCCTTTACCTTAGAAATTTCCTGTACATCAACTTTGTCATGACTCGAATGATCAAATGAACACAATCAAGTAGATGAATATATATCAGGTGCACACATACCAACTGCTTGGCTGCAGCCTCAAGAAATTCAGACAAACGAGGGTTCAAATGGACCGGGCACACCTAGCCAAATTATCACTGTTAGAATACCATCAACTAAGAAACTCCCAGGAAATATTCCAAAAAACGTAAAAGTAATGCTTGGGTAGGCTCCGAAGGTATTTCCCTCAATTCCCCTTCCCCAACCCTCAATACATAAATAAACATGTAAAGGCCTGTTTGGTTTGTGTTTCCATTTCTTGATTTTATTTTTAATTATATTTCTAATTACAAAATTGTCTTCTTGTTTTTAGTTTTCAAAAATTTGTACAGGAAATGCTGAAAACAATTTTTTCTATTTTCTGTTTTTATTTTTCATGTATAAATTATTAAAAACAAGAAACAGGATGACAATTTTGTAATTAAAACTGAAAACCGGAAATGAAAGCAGAAAACGAAAACGTAAATCAAACAGGCCCTAAACTTTTGCCATCAAAAGGTAAATTTACTTCCAAAAGACCCCAAGAGCAAGGATCGGCTCATGGCTGTGTTGCTTGGGTACAACGTGTCGCTATACATCCAACTTACTCTTGCAAGGTCTCCAAGTAAAGCAAAGGCACTTTGTCGAACATCAGGAGCATCATCCACACAACAATGCAGAAGTAGGTCCCGCAAAGAACATTGAGAAACCTGCAGAATAGTGATGAAGATAATCTCAAGAAATTTAACAATTTCTGGTTTAACTACACTCAAGCAGATATCAAGATGTCAAACTGCAAAAGTAAAGAGGCAGAATAACTATCCATTTCAAGGATTTATGCATATGCAAAAGCTAAACAGGAATTAGGGAAATGAATAAAAGTATAAGCTGCAACTCCTTCAACTCCATCGAAACCTAAAGAATTTAAATAAAGCGAAATTCAGGATTTATATGTTGAATAACATTTGGAACAGTGTTAATCATGATTACTTTAGAATGCCTCTCTTACAAGATTTGGGGAAAGGTTTATCAATGAAAAGCTAATGCTACAGTCATAGTGAATGCGTACATTATCCGCCAAACTTCCAACCCCTAAAACAATTAACTCCTTAACTTTAGAAAACTAAAAATAATGTTATATGCACAAAATAAACAGATCTTTCTGATGTTGCAAACTTGCATGAGCCTGACTGTTAAAAACTAAAACATAATTAAAGACTGTACAAGAAGTACAAACCCTGACACACTTTATGCAGAACAGGAAGTAAAAGGTGAATAACATAAGTAAACAGCCTTATCATATACCAGGCTAACAGCCAACCATAGGGCGGTTTCAGTGTTAAAATTTACATAAAGGGTTCAAGAGAGAGAGATTTGCACCATGATCATATGCTAAAAAATGAACTCTCTTCTTTATAAATAAAACTAGAATATTTCAGGAAAATAACATAAAAGAATATTACAAATAATTTACTGACAAATGCATGATCTCATATATAGAAATCAGAGATTTTGGATAAGTACCAAGCTCTCTATCCCACTGCCAAGACCTTCTGCTAGTCCAGAAAGCAGGTCAAGAGAACATACAATGAACTCCTTGTCATACTGAACCCCAGCTGCAGCAGGATCAGCCTGAAAGAGAATGCCAAAATAAAAAGTTAAAAATCAGCACCCACTGGCCACTGGTAATACAGCAGTATATCAGACAAATTGTAAATAAAGAAGGTCAAGGAAATGAATCTTATAGATTTAAATAGGAAATGCACACACATAAAAGTTTATATGTTTTAGGTTTTACATATTTCAAAGATCCATCTACACCCTTCTATTCACACCCTTCTCTCCCTATACCTAAAACCTTACAAGTTCAACATCAGTATATAACAGTAGGCAAAAACATGGTTTTTATTGACTTGAAAATATGATCAAGTGTCAAGAGAAGTGTTGTGGAACACTTTGAAAAAGGTGTTGACATGGGTTATATTCAGGTTATCAAAAGACTCACATAATGGGGTCTACAAGTAAAAGATCATCAGGAGGTGAGACCAAGAATTTTCTTTAAAGCGTAGGTTTACATCAGGGATCAGCCTTGAATCCTAGTTTCTTTAACCTAACCTAGGACGACTTACCAAAAACATACAAAATACTGCATGCCTTTCAGTAGATTATATAGTTTTTGAATGGGGATTTGGGGAAGAAGTTAACTCTAAATTTTAACTTCGGAGACAGACTATGGATTTGAAGGGTTTTTGCTTGAGTAGGAGCAAGATGGCATTGTAATTCCAA
Organism: Clitoria ternatea; assembly: GCA_037962975.1. NCBI lineage: Eukaryota > Viridiplantae > Streptophyta > Magnoliopsida > Fabales > Fabaceae > Clitoria > Clitoria ternatea. The sequence continues at coordinate 114,076,358 of CM075674.1, read as the reverse complement.
CAAGAAACAATATATCCATGATTCTTTGGTGAAAATTGGACCAGTTGTCATAGTACAGTTTTCTAAGTTTTAAGTATCTGAGATCAATTTAACAAAGCAATGGGAAAATTAATGATTAATGAAGAGATTTCAAATAGGATACAAGCTAGGGTGGTTAAAACGGAGAAAGCCATCATGGGTTATTTGAAATGGTAAAGTACCTACCGAACTGAAAGGAAAGTTTTAATCAACTACTAAACAACCAAATATACTTTATGGTAGTGAATATTGGGCTTTAACAGGACAACATGAGAAAGAAAGGAGTAGTGAATCACATGTTAAGATGGATGTTTGGTTATATAAGGATGGATATGATAGGATTGATTGTATATGGGGGAGATATGGTGTGACACCAAAATATGAAAGTTAACATAACATCAGTTAAAGTGGTTTGGAAAAGAAGGCTAGAAGCAACACTGCAGGGACTAGATCATATGGTTTTTATCCCTGTGAATTGCAAAGATGGGTAAAGCAAGGCCAAAAAGGACATTAAATGAACTTATTAAAAAGGATCACACTGTAAACAATATCTCTGAAATTTTGGTTTTTGACCAAGCCAAATGGCATTATGTGATCCATGTAACCAACCTCATGTGATAGGAGTCTGGGGGATACCTACTGTTGTTTGTTCCTAGAGTAAACCCCCTTGTCAGTCCTTGAGATTGTATGTATGGATCATGCACTTTTAGTTAAAAAACACCAAATTAGGTTTTGACATTGTAGAAGATTATTCATTTCAGTCCTTCTGTACTTTATCTTTCACCATTGTTCTATACTAAAAAGGACTAAATTGAAGGTCATTTTGTAAAGTCAGACTAAATTGAGATTTTTAAAATTCCATGAATGAACTAAAGTGCATGGCTCATACAATCTTGAGGAATAACTTGAGGATTTACTCTTTGTTCCTAACAAAAAACACATTGTAGACTTACACTTGAATGTGGGATTAAAGAAGGAAAAAACATGTTGCAACCAAAAGGTGACAAGTGAAATGAAAGGCAACTCCTAGAAAACAAGCATAAAGATGACACTGAGTTTTCTAAGATGTAATGTAACTGAATTCTAAATGATTGTTGAGTAAAAGTAACCAGAACCTTAGCAAATTGTTGAGTCTGGATTATATTTATACACCTCCTAAATACAGGTTCAGCAAATTGAGTGAAACCAGTACCCAGTGCCTGTTACAAATTGAACAAAAATTCCACATCAGCAGCAAGAAAATACATAAGATGATACAGATACAGTCCATATAAAAACTCTAAATGAAATAGACAGTTCCTCTTAAATCCCATGCATGTATGAGCATAACATGAGAATCATAATCATAAGCCTATTAAGTAAAATGCAATATATGATTTGAAACATTTATTAGAAAAAGAATTATTGTGCAGTTCAACAAAAACCATATCATTTTGAAGGTACTAGAACCTCTTGGCAGAGAAGCAGGAGGCATGAAAAAAAGAGCTACAAAATGGACCCTGTTAGAACATATTAGCCTACTTAGCATCATAAATAGAATCATCAAGGATGTAGCAAATTTGCTAATAACTTGTTTCAAGAAATTTAAATAATAGGATGTATTCAATCAAATATTAAATTAAGTCTAATTTTCATGTAGCTAATAGTGCCAAGAAAATACCACACATTGCCAGCTCAACAGTTTTTTAATCGTCATCTAAGGACCAAGTTATTTATTGATACATGTGAGAAAAAGGAATCTACTGATCAAAGAACAACATGAAGAGTACAAGCCTGTCAGCAAACTCGTATTCAAGGTTCAACCATGCATGTTTATAATAAATTAAAATAAGTACTAAGATTATTTATTGATACATGAGAGAAAAAGGAATCTAATGATCAAAGAACAACATAGAGGCCACAAATCTGCCAACACACTTGTATCAAAAGTTCAACAACACATATTTATAATAAATCTTAACAAAAGTAACTACCAACATAGATAAGAAACGTTTTTAAATATATAATACGTAAGAGAAACTGATGTACAAACATGTGCTATAGATGTAAAGCATTCCAGAAGGGGGAAAAGATCCTTGTCTGAATTTGAAAGTTGCTGCCACTTCTCAATTAATGGTGGCATGAGAATGTCAAGATAAACAGGCTGCAAAGCAAAGAGATATACAGTTGGTAAAGAAATATCTTTTGAAACAGAGAGAGAAGATCTATAATAAATCATGAAAATAACTTGAGAAAGAAGAGAACTTAAGGTCGGGGAAGAAGGTTAATCATTCTACATTGATTACTATACTAAGATATAGCATACCTGATTCAGCTCCCCCCCAACAGCTTCAGCTAGAGTTCCAATAGCATCATATACAATTCTGAGGTTTCGTCTCTGAAGTTTAGAACAAAAAACCACAATCAGAGATGTCTGAGCATACAATTTGATGAAAAGAAATGTAGCACAATATAATAACAATATAGCAATACTGTCCATCCAAATATGATTCAATTTACAAGAAAGGAAACAGAATCAGTATCATGTATTAAGGTCCAGAAACCACCTGGTATTTCCCAAATGCAGTCATCAGGTGCTTCAGTATGGTTTCCAAGCGTGGTGCCAACTCTTCAGCAGCCTCCTATCATAAGTAAACCAACTTTGAAATTTAAATACATTTAAAATTGGGAGTAATTGAATCAATTTGATAATAATAAATGATCATAAATTGTAGTCAGAACCTCTTCCAGTGTTGCAAAAGCTGAACAAGCAGCCTCTTGGACGCGCTTATTATCATCCAAAATTCTTCGTAGAAGACCCATAAGTACATTATCAAATTGTTCATAGCCTTTAGGATGCCCAATACCCTAAAACAGACATTCAAATTCAAATCAATTAGTAAACTTAGATATCAGTCCATATAGGAGATACAAATAATATTTGCTCCTCATTTGGTCATTTTCCAATAATCAGGACAGTCTCGACAACCTAGAATATTCCAAGGGATCAAGATCTTTATAGACTGCAACATTTCGCAACTATCAAGAACTCCTTGTCGAAAGCGACAAAAAAAATCAACTCTTTAATTATAAATAATTAGCATGTGGATCATGCATGCCAAATTTTATAACCACAGCATGCATGAGGCAAGCCTTTCAACTCATTCTTGATTTTTGTGGAATATTATCCCTGTGAAGTTTTTTACTGACATTAGACTGATTTTGATTTTCACTTCCGTTAACAGACTGTCATCCATATGCATTAATAAATCTACCATCTATAACCTGAAATCTGAATAATAAAAACAGGAACATAGAAGTGACAGAGCATATAAGGATAATTAGTTCTAAGAACACCAGAAAAAGAGAATATAATGTATTTATATTCAACAGGAGTATATAGTAATAACGCAATTTGGGTAGATATTATAGCATTTAATAATTAGGAAACCGATAGCAATTAGGATTTAATTTTGGCATAACTTTGTGACAGATCAAAATCTTCAAAAGCACATAAAAGTTAGAAAACTTTGAGAGCATAGCATCAGTACCAAAAAGCATTTATGTTCAGTACCAGATGAGGGAACAAATACCTGAATAATAAATTTACTAAACCGGGATAGAGTCCAGCATGAAATACTCCGTATCAGAGGAAACTTATCATCAAGAAGAGGGATAAGAAATGCCACAATCTATAAATGCAGAACAGTTAATCATTCAATATTTTGAATTAGTAAGAAATAAGGGCCACATAGAAGAATTTAAATTAAAAATAAAATTCCAACAAATGTCTAGGCCTATGACATAATAAAGTGGGTCATAAAATCAGACTCAATAGAACAGAAATGACAGGCTGTGAAT